>JAHLJS010000009.1:49851497-51232728 GCA_038502445.1 Eremochloa ophiuroides | reverse complement strand
TCGGCAATTTCTGCCGGCGGACGCTGACAGCAGAGCCTTTCCAGGCTCGTCAGCGCCCACCGCGGGCTGTGTGGCCACAAGCGGCCAGTCAAACTCCATTGGATCAAAAATAGAAAAATCATCTTCTTCTTCTTCGTCGTCGTCGGCGTCATCGTCGGTGGGGGTATCCACCTCAAGTTCCTCGGCCTCCCTCAGGCGACGGCGGCGCTGGGAGGACTCCTCCACCTTACGCGCCCTCTTCTGCTTTCGGGCAGTCACCTTGTCCTTCCTCGCCTTCTCCTCCGTGGCCCGGAGGCGGTTCTGGGTTCGCCGCTCTTTATCCTCCGGGACGGGCGAAGGGAAGCCTTCCCGGTCCTCGAGAGGCCCTACAAAGAACGAAGAAAGGTCAGAAGAAAGACGGGGAAGCCAGCGGCCCGATCGAATGAATAACACTTACCAACGCCGGGAAGCCCGCGCAGGGACGCATTAGCACCCGGTTCACCTCCTCCTAGGTGGGATAACCCCCCACCATATAGCCGACCCGGCGCATGACCTCCGCTTCGCCAAGGTCACGGGGCAGCATCGCGGTACCTTCCCACCGCGACCCGGTCACCATCTGATGAAGCGCCAGGCGGCGCTCCATCAGAGGTAACACCGTCCGCATGTGGAAGTTTCCTGCCACGCCGGCCCCGGTAAGGCCCCTCCTGTTCAACTCCTTGAGCGCGCCGAAGTACGCGTCCAGGTGCTTCGACTCCTTCGCCGGGCACCCCCACTCCCATTGGGGAAGGGGGGCTATGAGTGCCCTTCCCGTGAACTTGGGGAAGAGACCCCCGTCGTTGCGGAGGTAGAACCAGCCGTTGTGCCACCCCTTGTTGGAGGAGGGGGCCTTACAGGGGATGTACAACGAAGAGCGGATCACGAGGCCGCATCCCCCCGCGCGCTGGATCTCCCGCGGCTACCTCGTGCCGACCCACTTGGTGTACTAGTCGACGCGGGAAATGCGGCGCCACAGGTTCCAGTGCGGGGGCACCCCGAAGTATCCCTCACACAGGGCGGCGAAAATCGACGCCTGCGTGATGGAATTCGGGGTGAGGTTGTGGAGCTCAAGCCCATTCTCGAAGAGGATGGCCCGGCAGAAGCGGCTCGGTGGCGAGCCGAGCCCGCGCTCATGGTAAGCAACGAAGCTCACCACGTACCCTTCGCCGGGGTTCGGCTCCTCGTGGTCGTGCGGTGGCACAACCCACTCCGGGTGCTGCGCGTCGGTACAAGGACGCAGCAGCCCCAGGTAGACGAGGCGCTCCAGCTGCGCCTCCGTCACAGTGCTCCTCGGCCACGGCTCCAGCCTGAGGACGCCGGCGGCGGCCGCGGCAGCATCGGTGGCGACGGCATCGGTCACGACGGCGGCTGCGGCAGCATCGGTGGCGACGGCGTCGGTCGCGGCATCTTCGGTTGCGGCAGCTTCGGTGGCAGCGACATCGGCGGCAGCGTTGACAGCGGCGGAGGAGGAATCCATGGCAAGCAAAGGGGGAGGGCTGCGGGAAGAACGACGGCCGCGGCAACAATCTCTCTCGAGCAGGCAGCGAAGGCGAAAGAGCAGGCGACGAAGGTAAGAAAGCGAACGGTCATGCGAGCGAATGGCTAGGGTAGAAAGAAAAAATCGTAAGTTTTCTTATAAACTCCGCCGACGGATCGTGGGTGGATGCGGAGGATCCGCCGCATTAACTGCGCGGGGCCCGCCACGATCCCCACACCGCCGCCATCACCGCGCACGCAAACCGCCTCGACTGAGCCGAACCGTCGCGTCCGTCAAGCTTCGCGCCTCAAAAGGTGAACTGAATCATTACAACCGCGTACCTCGATTCCACCTACATTTTCTCCTTCCCAACGAAGGAACCCCGGGTTCGGGCGCCCGTTACGTTCCCAGGGGGTCGAAGACTGGCCCTCCGTGGCTCGAACAGTCGCCCCAGGGAAACCGAGTTAGGGACAGCTAGTGGATGGGTCACGGAAACGGCCAGTATCCCGACGCCCGGAACATCATAAGGGACATCCCATGCTGTGTCCAAGTCCCAGTAGCGAGTCGGTTACGTGGAATCCCTCCGTGGGAGGCATCATGCCCTCGGGACCCGTCGAAGGGACCCGACATCCACTAACTGACCCTCGGGAAATATTTGGAGTGTGCTCAGGCCGCTAGCCGACCCCCAACGAACGGGGCACGGACCTCCACTTGGACCAACCCGTTTGTAGCTCACCGGAAATGCCGACTCGTGCCCCAACGGGGAAGTCGAGCAGGACCAAACCTTCCTCTTCCCGAAAAAAGAGCGTGAAGGTCGAATTAAAAAAGACAGGGAAGAACCCGACCGATCTCCGATACGAAAACGGAGGCTCGGGAACTTGCCCTGCACCTTGGAAAGACCACCGAACGACCTCCCAACACGATGGGAGGCTCGGGGGCTCCGCTTCCAAGGAAACAACCCACCTAAATAAATCGAAAAACACCCGAGGACTAACAAACACGATTTTAAGCCTTTGAAGGGATATATCATCCCTCCAAAGCCTCGGGGGCTACACCCGGCGGGTGCGCTCGCGCGCACCCACCGGAAAAAACAACCCACACTTTATCTTTTTTGACAGGAAGAACCAGCGTGAACCTGTGGAGGAGTGCCTTCACTCCGCCACAGGCTCGGGGGCTAATGTCGGGTACCAAAGTTAGGGGTAGCCAACTTCGATGCAAAAACGCTCATTCCCAACATGGCCTGGCCCAAGTAAGGCCAGTGGAAGCCCACGAAGGCCGCGCCCGAAGCCCACGAAGGCAGCGTCTACAGAGGCCCACGACGTCATTGCACTAATGACAGCCAACCCTCGGGAGAGCGGCACCCTCGGCGCCAATTCTCCGATTCGCCCGAGCCTCCCCAGGAGGGCTCAGGAGAGCGGCACCCTCGGCGCCCAAAACTCCGATTCGCCCGAGCCTCCCCGGGAGAGCTCGGGAGAGCGGCACCCTCGGCACCCAAATCTCCGATTCGCCCGAGCCTCCCTAGAGAGCTCGGGAGAGCGGCGCCCTCGGCGCCCATTCTCCGATTCGCCCGAGCTTTCCCATCCCCCTCGAGCGCAATCTCACAAAGGCATCCAAGGCACCGGTGATGTCAGCAGAGCATTCTTGGACCACAAGAGACCTCCCTGACCGCTTTACAGGCACCATCCCGTCAGGCGAGATTCTCGACGCAACTGTGCCTCGCACGCCCCTGATGGCCATACCATCTTTCAGGATTTCCCTGGCAGAGGACTTGATAGGCCCACTACGGCCGTCCTCTCCACGGTATGGTCTACGGTACGCCGCCCCGTTTTCCGCCGGGATCTATCAACTCCGACTACGACAGTCCGAGCGCCTGACGACGGGCTACGCAAGAATGGGAAAGGCGCCTACTGCACTGTCCACTCGAAAGGACGAGCACGCCTTCCATCCAGGCCCACCCAACCCTCAGGAAGTACTGTTCAAAGGCCGGAAATATGACCAGGGGAGATATCCCCTGCTCCATCCCATCACGCCTTCAGGAGTCCCGAGCCTCGGGAAACAACGCCCCGAGGCGACTCACCCTCTTGTCACATCGTGCAGAAGGATAGCCGATAGGTGTGACCCTACGGCACGCCGTGATCCGACGACTGTCGCCGCCTCGGAACTCACCAAGATCGTGCGAACCACTAGGGCCATATCCTGGAGACACGAAGAAAAGGCCGTAGCTGACGACATGACGTAATTCGACGACTGTTCCCGCCTTGGAACTCACCAAGATCGTGCGAACCACGACGGCCATACCCCGGAGACGCGGAGAAAAGGCAGTAGCTGACCATAGTCAAACGGGGAACAGCAACTCCTCACTGTAACATACGCAGCATTGTAAGCGCTGCCCTTGCTTCTCCCTTGCGACTATAAAAGGGAGAGCAGAGGCCAGCTTTAGGGGGACAATGGAGAAGTTCTAAGTTCCCACCCACACATACACATCCACAGCAAACGACTTGTAAATACTCAGACACTCACAAGAGACCTGGGAGCACTTTCCTCTCTCGCCTAGCTTGTAACCCCCTACTACAAGCACCCCGGTGCAAGGCAACACAACTCTCCTCTCCACTGGACGTAGGGCTTGCTTGGCCTGAACCAGTATAATCCCTGTGTTCCCCCTTGCACACCATCCGCAGCCTCAACCGTAAAACACATATTTACTAGCCGGTGTTAGCCCCGCTAAAACTAGCACCGACACTAAGCATAGATCTTGCCATATCAATGAGAGTCATATTCTTTCTTTCAATTAGGCCATTTGATTGAGGTGCGTACTTAGCCAAGAATTGATGTTTGATTCCTAAGTCATCACAAAGCTCATCACTCTTGTGTTCTTGAACTCACTACCATTATCACTTCTCACCCTCTTGATGGTTGTTTCAAATTCATTGCAACTTCTCTTGACAAAAGTTTTGAAGATACCATAAACATCACTTTTGTCATTTATAAAGAAAACCCATGTGTATCTTGAGAAGTCATCCACTATCACCAAACCATACTTGTTGCCACCAATGCTTGTATATGTAGTTGGTCCAAACAAGTCCATGTGCAATAATCCAAATGGTTTGCATATGTTCATCATGCTCTTCTTAGGATGAGTGTTGCCTACTTGTTTTCTGGCTTGACATGCACTACATAACTTGTCCTTCTCAAACTCAACATCTTTAAGGCCTCTAACCAAGTCATGCTTCACAAGTTTGTTCAATTGCTTCATTCCAACATGACCAAGCCTTCTATGCCATAACCAACCCATGCTTGACTTAGAGAGTAAGCATGCTGACAATTGTGATTCTCTAGCACCAAAGTCCACTAGATAGAGATTCTCATATCTAAATCCCTTGAATATCAGGTTTGATCTATCCACACTAATGATTTCCACATCATCAACACCAAAGATGCATTTGAAACCAAGATCACAAAGTTGAGCCACGGACAATAGATTAAAGTTCAAACTCTCAACTAATAGCACATTTGAGATGCTTAGATCATTTGATATTGCAATCTTTCCAAGACCCTTGACCTTGCCTTTGCTATTATCTCTAAATGTGATACTATCATACTCATTGCCACTAGAATTGATTTGGTTGAACATTCTTGAATCACCGGTCATGTGTTGAGAACACCCACTATCAAGAACCCAATTCCTCCCTCCGGCTTTGTAATTTACCTACAAAACAAGTCAATGTCTTTTAGGTACCCATACTTGTTTGGGTCCTTGGAGGTTAGCAACCAAAGCCTTTGGTACCCAAATGGCCTTCAACCTTGGGCTCTCTTTAGGTGTACCAATATATTTGACTTTGACACCTTTCTCACCCTTGGTAAGCATGTAACAAGAATCAAGTTTAATAGATTTAGCACTTGCAAATTTTATTTGCTTGTTCTTGTTGTTAGTGATGTAATTTGCCTCAATATGCCCAACTTGCTTGCACTTGTAGCAAAATCGATCATTACTCCTCACAAAGCTAGGCTTTGGAGTTACAAAGGCCGCCTTGCCTTTCTTGGGAGTATAGCCAAGTCCCTCCTTAGAGTTACTATATCTTTGGCTACCCAAGCATTGTAGCAAGCGGGCATCCCCACCATAGGCATTGCCTAATGCGCGGGTTAGCTTGTCCACTTCCTTCTTCAATTTCTCATTTTTAACTTTTAGTGTTGGATCAACACTATTAGTGAAGGTAGAAGTAGAAGGGGATGATGATGAAAAACTAGTGTTATTAGGTGTGGTTGCAACAAGTGTTTCATTAGTTGATTCATTCATTAGATCACAAGTTACACCCACATCACATGTTATAGCAACATCCTCTACCTTGTTTAGCTCTAAGAGTGAGGAGTGAGCTTCCTCAAGCTTGGTGTGGGCTAGTTTGAGATCCTCATGGTCTTCCTTTAGACACTCATGAGAAGCACTTAGCTCATCAAAGGATTGTTCAAGAGTTTTTAATTTCTTAGACAATTCTTTGCACTTCTTAGACTTAGAGCTAATAAGATATTCGGCTTGCTCTAACATGTCCATGAGTTGTGCTACACTAGGCTCATCATCATCACTATCACTATCATTATCATCTTTCTCGTCATCACTTGAGTCATCGTATTTTACCTTAGTGGACTTAGCCATGAAGCATGATGAATCAAATGATGAAGACTTTTTGTTGATAGCAATAGAAGCCATGGCCTTCTTCTTGGATGTCTTCCTCTCATCATCATCACTAGAGTCATCATCATCGGAGGAAGCATCACTATCCCATGTCACCACATAGGATCCACCTTTCTTCTTGGAGAAGTTGAACTTCTTCTTCTCCCTCTTTTCCACCTTGTCCTTCTTGTCCTTCTTGCCTTTCTTCTTGTAATCATCTTCATCATCACTAGCATTGGGACAATGCGCCACAAGATGGTCCGTGCTCTTGCAATTGTAGCACTTCCTTACTACATTCTTGCCTTTGAAGTTATCTCTTCTCTTTTTAGCACCATAGCCCTTCTTCATCATGAATCTTCCAAACTTGCGCACAAAGAGAGCTAGTGCCTCATCATCACTATCAAGGGTAGATGCATCGTCATCACTAGATTGTACTTTCTTGCCCTTGCCCTTGTTCTTGGATGAAGAGGTAGTGGACTTAAATGCCACGGTCTTCTTGCTCTTGTCATCCTCCTTCTTCACTTCTTCACTATCACTCTTCTCATTGTATTGATCCTCGGTCATTACATCACCAAGAATCTCATTTGGAGTGACACCCTTCAAGCCACCCCGGAAGATGATAGTCCTCAAGGTCTTGAACCTCTTAGGCAAGCACATGAGAAATTTATGAGAAAAGTCCTCATCACTTGTTTTCTCACCCAAGGCCTTCAAATCATTGATGATCACTTGGAGCCTATAGAACATCTCTGGAATGCTCTCTCCATCATCCATATTGAAGTTTGAGAGCTTGTCCTTGAGCATGTACAACTTGGCACTCTTTACCGTTGAAGTGCCCTCATAGGATTGCTCTAATCTTGTCCATACTTCACTTGCTCTATCCAAATCCTTGATTTGCTCAAACACCTTTGAGTCAATGCCATTGTAAATGGTGTTGAGAGCCATTGTGTTACATTGGTTGTTCTCTTGATCTCTAGGTGTGGGGCTTGCGGGATCAAGCACAATGTATTCCTTCTCGGTGACTTCCCACACATTCTCATGAATTGAGCCAAGATACATCCTCATCTTTCTCTTCCAATAGTCAAATGAGCTTGTGCCATCAAAGTGAGGTGGTTTGCCCCCAACATGATTGAACATGATATGAACCATTTCAATGCACCGAAGGATGTTAAGCCTTGACTAAACGGTGACCATGGCTCCGATACCACTTGAAAGGTCCTAGTATGGCTAGAGGGGGGTGAATAACCTAAATAAAAATTCTACAAACCACTAAACAAGTAATTAGAACCACAAGAGGCTATAAATGCAATGCTAAGGCAACCACTAATTTAGGCAAGCCACCTACACAATTCTAGTTAAACCTTAGTTCTAATCTACACAAAAAAGCTAGCAAAAGCTAAACAACTACACAACTACTCAAGACAAAAAAACAAGCTACTTTGCAAAAGAATAAGAAAGAGATGATCGTCGAATAAACCTTTGCCTTGTGAAGAAGCCAATCACCGGGACAATCAATAAGTCACTCACTCGAAGGTGAGGAAATCAATAGAGACACCAAGATTTATCCCCGAGGTTCACGTGCTTGCCGGCACGCTACGTCCTCGTTGTATCGACTTCAACCGGTGGTTCGGTGGCTAATCGTTATCACACACCGAGCCTACACTAGGCGCCACAAGAACCTACCACGGAGGAAGTAACTCAAAGACACGAGCAATCTACTAGAGTTACCTTTGAGCACTCCGCTCGGGGAAGGCACAAGAACCCCTCACAATCGCCGGGTGTGAGCAAGCACAATCACCAAGCTCCTTCACACCTTTTTCTCCTCCAAGCCGTCTAGGGACACGGTAATGTCCCAAGAGAATAAGAACTAATCCAAGGCTTGCTTTCAAGTGCTCTAGAATGCAAATCACAAGCAATGATGCACTTGAGGTTCACTCAATCTCACAAGAATGATCAAGATGATGAATTGGTGAGAGAGTGGGAGGCTAGAATGCAACAAAATATATGACAATGATCCAAGTGTGCTAGCTAGTCACTAAGTGACTAGGGAGGGAGTATAAATACTCTCAAGCCAACTCCTAGCCGTTACACTCTCTGAAACAACCGTTAACCCGTTTTTATACCGTCGGACCGACAGCATCGGACCAAACGGCAGCGTCCGACGCTCGGATGAACGCCACGTGTCAACAGGTTTAAACGCCGTTCGTCCGATCTCAACGGTAACTAATTTCGCGCGTTTGACTACCGTCGGACTGGGGGTGTCGGACTAAACCGCAGAGTCCGACGCCCTCTCTCAGCTCACCTCGCGCGTATCGTCGGACGATCGCGTGAGCACCGTCGGACTAAAGATTTCACCCGTCCGACGCTTCCAGAGAGGTTAGAAAACTCTAAATCATCGTTGGACTTCGTCCGACGCTCGCCGTCGGACTTTTCTCAAGCATCCGACGCTCCTCAGCGTGCCATGCGTCACACCTCACTGCTCGGCACCGTCGGACTGAGGATGGTAACGGTCCGACGCTCGTAAAACGAGCGTCCGACGCTCGCCATTGGCCAAAACTAGGGTTAGGCGTCGGACTCTGCTCAATGGTCCAACGCTGCCCTTATGCACAGGCCGACGCTCCTTTTTCAGCTAATTTCAAGTTAATTTCTCACCCCTTGCTTCTATGTGTTAACACTCAAGGTCTCCAACACTTGTGCACAGTGTGTTAGCATTTTGCAAACATTTTTTAAGGGTTCTCAAAGGGATTCTCTAGGTTGGTTAGATCAATGCATATGAGATGCAACTTGGAGCACTTGAAAGTAATCCAATAGCTTAGTTCTCCCCTTGATAGTCGGCTATCTATCATAAATGTGATCACTCCCACTTGGAGTCTTGATCACTAAAAGAAAAGCCCTATTTGAAAATATCTTAACATCTAGCTTTCCTTCTTTAAGTCATTTTCTTACTCCTTGATCATTTCATCTTGATCTTCACTTGAGCTCATATCATCTTTCTCCATATCACTAATCTACTCTTGGCTACACACACTTAGCACTTAGATTAGTAACTTAGTTTCATCAATTACCAAAACCGAACTAGGGTCTTTCATTAGGTAACCCGGCAGAGCTGTCTAGATCATCTGGGACACGGGCCCAGCTGTCAGAAGTCATTAGTGACGATGACAGGTGCCTGTGGGCCTTGTGATTTAGGCGGTTCTGTTACACCAAGAAAGCTTGTCCTTCATCTCCTCTGTGGTTATGAGATGTCTCGAAGTATCCTTGCAATCTAATTTCATGTCCAAGCTACGTTCTGAAGTCTGAAGACATGTTGGACCGGGGGGTGGGCTTTGCGTCAACAACAACAACACCGCAACATCAAAGCCCCCACCCCCAGAAGGCCAGGCGCTCGGGCGGGCAGCGCACATCAGCACACGGTGGACAACCAGAATAAACATGCCTCCAACCGTGCCCCACCGACGGAGTCACGTCGCCGGGTGACGCGGGCGCTGGCTCGGGCTCTCGGCGCCATGCCGACGACATACCTAACCTAACGCACACAAGAGGAGAAAACAAAAAAGAGCTCCGGCCTCCGAGCAGCCATGGCCCGCGTGTTTTCTGGCTGGCGAACAGGTCCTTGCATACATGCATCTGGCGACGGCACAGGCTGGTTTGCTTTAGGCCCGTTTGACGAAGGTCAGTTTCACTATTGGGTTATTTTTTTAAAAAAAATAACTTTATAAGCAATTTTATTATTTTAGAAATATTATTCGGCAAAAGAACTTCACTAACAACTTTATCTATAGCTAAGAAAGAAATAAGAAAGAGCGATAAGATAAGGTTTTTTTTCTATTTTCATATTAATCCATCCCTTCGTGAGAGAAGAGAATATAAAACTGTAAGAAATGTTTGGCAGCTCAATAGCACGTACCAAACATCTCACAACTCGTGCCGCTGAGAAGGACCGCGCGCGGCGCCGGGCCGCCGGCTCCAGCTAGCCACGCGGGGAAGCAAGGCCGGACCCTGTGCTACCTCTCTTTGTTCCGCGGAGGGAACAGGGCAGCGCGCGGCACCGTCTCGAACAGGGTGCTTACTGTCTTCTTCTTCCTGAGTGCAACACGAGGACAACAGTAGCTTCTGGTACAGTCGTACGTAGTTGTTGACTAGCGGGCAACCAGTTATACTTGAGACCTCCCCTTGTACAGTAGGCGTCTGGTACAATACACAGTAAAAAAGAAGTTACAGTAGCAGGAAAAAAGTCCATTAACGAACGTGCGAGAGACGGATCGAATCTCCATGCCGGCCCGGCGGCGGCCATGGCGAAATGGCAAATCACATTCACGTCTCTAAAGTCTAAAACCCTCCGTTTGGCCTTGCGGGGGGCAGGGAGCATCGGTGATGGAAGGATTAAAGCAAATCGAGATGATTTTGTCTGATTGACGCGCTGGAGAGGCTGGGGGTTTCTGATGTCCAGCGCTCATGACACAAGAGGTCAGCGAGTCGGCAAGTGCGCGTCGCGTAGTACGAGTGCACTTACTATATGTTCACTGTTGTTTGGGCAGAAGAGCAAAGAGCAGGGATCAGTGACTGATGCCAAACTCGTTTCAGGAACAACAGTCAAACGAGACTCACGGGAACTGTTCAACGGGTTAACTTGTGGCTGCCGACAAATAATTCACCCCACTACTGTCAGGATCCAGCAGGATGCGCACGTCCCTGCTGCTCTACCGCCAAATGCTGAATTGGCACTGTGAGGCTTCTGGTCGATCTTTGTCCCTCAGCATTATTATTATTGGCTGCCCAATTGGACGAGCCAATGCGCCGTGCTCGTACGCGCGTAGTGTTAGGAGACTGGACGAAAGCTGAGGCACTCACTACCAGTCTACCAATCACCCGGTGCCAGCGCGCGCTGGGCACAAGCAAGCACCGAAGGCCGGCCACATTATCGAATGCAACGAATCAGATTCGCACGCTATAGTAGGCACTTTCAGGGGGGGTCAGAGCAAAGACCTGACTGTGATCGAAGTGCACTGCGGTGCGCACGGCACTTACGATACCAGTATATCCCGAGTTCTAGTAGTGGCGGCAACAGCGTAGAGAGATCCCTTCCAATTCCCTTCGTTCCACTTCCATCGGGTGCTGCTGCCTGTTGCACTGCGAAACACTAGTCTTTCTCTGAACATTCTTGATTCGCTCTTTAGAATAATAGTAATCATCAATTATGACATTAATTAATAAGCACTATGGGCTCTGTTCGCTTAAGCTTAAAACCGCTTATTTTTCAGACCTTATACAGTATTTTCTTCTCATAAGAAATCAGTATCAGCATTTATTTTCAGCGGTTTTCAACTTCAGCGAACAGAGCCATAATGCTGAAAGTGCTCTCGAATTATCGGAGCGAAAGGGAAGCTACGACGAACCTTCGGGCACTCGATCGTCATAGGAAAAGGAAACCACGGCGGCCTGCCTCGCCCTCGGCAGTCGTGTGTCGGTTGACTACAGTCTCAGGCTCTGTTCGCTTGAACTTAAAACCGTTTATTTTTCAACCCTTCTACAGTATTTTTCTCTCACAAGAAATCAGCATTAACGTTTATTTTCAATGGTTTTCAGTTTCACCGAACAGAGGCCCTGTTTAGATCTACTGCAAATTGCAATTGTAACTAGTCACATCAACGTTGCGGCACATGCATGGAGCATTAAATATAGACGAAATGTTTGCATATTTGTACTTTTTCATGTACATCACGAGACGAATCTTTTAAGTCTACTTGGACTATGATTGGATAAAAATTATTAAATACAAATGAACGTGCTCCAGTGCAGAATTATAACTGCAACCGAGATCTAAACGCGGCCAGAGCCTCAGGCGGTGAGGCCTACGGCCTACCTACGCGGCTGCCGCCTGGAATTCGCCGCCTGCCGCCGCGGTGAAAGCAAGCGCGTGTGGCCGGCACAGCGACAGGTGCCTTTCTGGCCACGCACCCAGACCAAACAAACCGTCACGGGACGACCACGAATCCACCTCAGTGTCTTGACGGGCAAGTCGGGCGGAAACCGCGGAAACAGAAGGCCGCATTCGGTGTCACGAGTTTGCGACCGCTCCGGCCGGCCGGCCAGCCGGCCGGCAGCACGGGAAAAGAAAGAAACGGCCGGCCGCCCGTGTCCCTCGAGAAGCTGGGCGTCATTCTGGTTTACTCTTCTGCTGCTTCTTTTTTTTGGTTGTGGGCTCAAGGTCAAGGAAGCATCCGATCGAATGGGAATGGCATTTTGCCTTTTTTTTGTTATATATAAGAAAAAGAAAAGGGGGGGGGGGGGGGGGGGGGGGAAGATAGTGACAGAAAAGATTAGACGGAAACCAAGAACCGGAGCTTCGTGGTTTGTTTACCACCACTGCCGCTGCGGCCTGCCGCGCTGCAAACTCTAGTGACTCAGTCTGTAGAGGCGGTGGAAAGAAGGCCCTGTTTATATCCGCTGTAAATTACAATTGTAACTAGTTACATCAATATTACGATATATACATAGAGCATTAAATGTAGATAAAATGTTTATATGTTTGTACTTTTTGTATATATATCACGAGACGAATCTTTTAAGCTTTTTTTCATAATTGAACAAAAGTTACCAAATACAAACGAATGTAACTGTATCTAAACACAGCCGAACTTCGAGTGGACCACGCGTAAACGACTTTGGGCAGGTAGTCAGGGCGTCAGGCCCAGTCCTTGGCCGGCCAATGAGCAGTACTCCCTCCGTCGTATTGAATATGCAATTATGAAAAACGTGCTGATCAAATTATATCAATTTTAACTAAG
This sequence comes from Eremochloa ophiuroides, assembly GCA_038502445.1. NCBI lineage: Eukaryota > Viridiplantae > Streptophyta > Magnoliopsida > Poales > Poaceae > Eremochloa > Eremochloa ophiuroides. Next base: position 51,219,785 of record JAHLJS010000009.1, on the reverse strand, counting down.
TTTATAACAAAAAAATATTAGGATTTATGTCTTGAAATAAACTTATTATGAAAATATATTTCATAACCGATCTAACGGTACTAATTTTGTCTCATAAGAGTTAGTCTTTTTTTATATAACTTTAGTCAAAAGTTATAAATGTTGACTTCTCGGTATATGAGAATTGCATATTCATTGGAACGAAGGGAGTACTAATGATTTTTTGTTTTTTTATGTATTTGTTTATTACCCCCATGTCCCAAAATATATATCATTATGGATACATGCAGATTAAAATTTCTTAACTTTGACTAAATTTATAAAAAGTGTAATATTTATACCTCTAAATAAATTTATTATGAAAGTATATTCAACCATCTATCTAATGATACTAATTATATATATATATATATATATATATATATATATATATATATATATATATATATATATACACTCCCTCCGTCCCTAAAATAACGTCGCCGTTTGTGTGTGTGCCACAAGTTTAAATCGGTTTGTAGAAAATATGTACAATATTTGTATCACTAAAAAAATTTATTAAAAAACTACATTAAAAAATCTTTCTAGTAATACTAATCATGTACCATAAAAGCTAATAAATTTTAATATATATTTAGTCAAAGTGATTTCTCGAGAAGCGAAAATGACACTTTTTTAGGGATAGAGGGAGTATATGGTTAAAAACTAAAAGTTTTCGATTTCTTAAAAGTACATCTATTTTGGGATGGAGGAAGTACATAACAAAACCTACTATGAAGTACTCGTTTTGACATCACCCTTATAATCCATTTAGTCCATAATGTAACTCTTTTTGTTCTGTTCTAAATTAAATTTCTATAATTTTAATTGAGTTTAAGGGAAAATATATTAACATATTTATATTAAGTACATGTAAAGATCTCCTTCTTTAAAAAGGTAGAAAAATGTCATGCTGAAAAATTGACATCACAAGTTTGTCTATAAATTAAACCGTACCATAAAAGTTACTTTGAGAAGTTATGATGACGATAAGGTTTGTCCAGAAAAATGGTAAAAATTGTGAGTATAACTTGTACCTTTCCTGAACAGGAAGTTACAATTACAAGTCGTGGGGATGGCCATATTGGATTGTTGGTTTTCTTACTTAGTGTGAACGCTAGCTGGCTAGCAGGCCCATACATGGGTGCATACGGAGTATATCCCTAGGTTAACATCAAGTATCCGTTTACCCTATATATCATGTGTCATGTCATTAGTTGTTAGCATCTCCAAGAACCTTTCTTAAAATTTACTTTTTAAATCATCATATGAGAATCATTTTATTAAGATGGATTTTCTATATCTTTGTACCCTCTTCCATATCTTTTGCGTACTCTCTTGAGGGCTATCATCGCTCTTTATCTTTGGTTAGCGAGAAATCTGGAATAGAGGACATCTGTATTTGGAGATCCAATTAAATAGTCTGTCAGAAGCATATGGAGAGTGTTGGAGTTGTTATTAGTTGTTTTTGCCATGTTTTCTTCTAACTAATGAATCGCATAGTTGTTTAGGTTATGGTCATTTTATTGCCCCAAAATTTGCGTCACTCTTTTTCTATTTCTCCATCCAATAAAACTTGCAAATCCTTGTCCACCCTTTCCAAAAAGACATATTTAATAATGTAGATAAACATTTACTTTTGTATAAACTTTTCAAAATTAGAGAAGTTTGACCGAAGGTGAAACTAAAATAACATGAATTTTGAAATAGAGAAAGTAATCTATATATAAATCTTGTGAAAAATCTATGTAGAAATTACTAGTGGCTTCTTTATTTTGATCACAATAATTTAAGTAAAATTCAAGTACAACGCTACAACTAAATCATTGAACATATTTATGTGATTTCTAACCAGGCTATCTTAATTGTTAGGTCTCAAGTACTACTGTGTCCAGATTGAAATTTTATAAATTGTGAGTTTGTCTCACATTATTCTAAGTTTGATTAAATTCATAGAAAAGGGTATTAATATCTACCACAATAATGCGTTAATTTATGAAAATACATTTCATAGCGTTTCTAATTGATCATTTGATACTATAAATGCTAGGTGACTATTCTTTTCTACAAAAAATAATTAAATTTAAAATATTTTAACTTAGAATAAAGTTAGAATCGTCTGTATTTATCAAAATGCTAGAAAAGTAATTTATCAAGCTAGACCAAAAAAGAAGAAGCAAGCCGACACGTGTGTATAATATGGAAGAATACACAAAATGTACATATGTAATGGTTACAAGACGTGATTGACACTTAAACTGTCTGTGCCCTCCAGAAACTGGTGGAGTGGAGTTCTACAATCAGCTTTGACCCACTACCTTACCGTATACTAGTTTGCTGCAAGCATAGGTGATGCTACATCTCAAAGTTTACATAAAGAATATATATTTTAGACACACATAATAAACGCTTCGTGTATCCTGATGCTTGACACACTAGACTGTACATTATTTACGATGTGTGCTAATTAAGTAATGATGGATCCATACATGTACTCTCTTCATCATGTAATATTATTGTGTATCCTGACAATTGAAATTTATCATAAAATATAGTTAAGCGATTCGGGAAGCAAATGTAATATTTACTAAACATAAATACTTTGTTCAGTACTTGACATATTTGTACAAAGAACGGAGAGTCCACTTTTTAATCATGGTGAATAGAAACGGATTTCAATAAAATAGGAGCTAAGTGAGGAGTACATGTGTCTATTACACTCCCCCTTAATTATTTTGTCGAACAATGGCCAGAATGCGTTAATTTTTTAAACAGAGGGAGCAGTTGTTAATATCCAATCTTTTACTAATATAACGGTTGAGAAATATAGATCTATTACCACCTATTAAGAACAAAATATGTCAATGTTGGTAGTGGTTGCTAAAAAAATTATTAGCAAGCTACAACTAAGGGATAATCCAAAAACGGGATCTAGATTCTTCGTGTAGTCAATGCGCTGTAGCCGATCGTCAAAACAATCAAATTAAGAAAACATATCCGAGAGAGTGACCGAACTGAATATTTTATAGATCGAAAAATAGCGTGGGAAGTAGTGGGCTGCATATGCGCTTTGTGAGGTTGAAGAGATGCCAAATCTCAAGCCGTAGACCAATCCCCCTTGTCGGCCTGTCGCACGGCCCCCACCCCCGGGCGGCAGCCCTACACAAAACTAGTACCCAACTAAAACAGCAGGAAGCAATACCTCATGGGCTACCTTAACCCTGCCTAGCCAAAGCGCGATGAAAGCTTCCCCAAGTCTTCACATGGATGGGGACCTAACTCCGGCCGGCAACCAAAATATAGTTAGGCTTTGACGAAAGTGAAAAATTGGAAGTAAAAGAAAGACAAGTTTGGTGCAGCTGCGTTGCAAGAATCAGCATACATCATGTCCTTTTGGGAGTAAATTAAAGGTAGGAAAAGGATGAATGGCAATAGAATACATCTAGCTTCCTACCTTCTGAGGTATTCTGATTCCAAAATACGATTATGCTTTCAGAAGTTGGAATCATCGTACAGATAATTCGTGGTATTGGGCTGCGGCTGACGGTGCATATTGTGCACCATGTGTCCAAGGTGAAAAGGCCCCGGCATTGCAGCGTTTTGTTATGCAAAGTTTTCTTCAATGCAAGTTGGTCATATCATTCATTTATGACATTTTTGTTCAATTTTACGAGACTAGTTTACTTGATGTTTACTTCAGTAGTTAGCATTTCATTAGAATGGAATCTCCCAAAAAAATTGAATTGCTTTTCTTTGCTTCCTTGGCCCATATTTTGAGAAGTAAGCAATTGGTGGAAAAGAACAGCTAGGATTTGGGCATCTTGTAGTTATGAAGATGACTAGTGTCTTCTCTTTATATTATATATGAAAACTTTTATTGCTTCCCAACCTGCTGAAACAATTTTCATAAGATATTAGAAAAAATGGTCCAAAACTCCATTAGTCAAGGTATTTGATCGATATGCCTCAAAGATATGAAACAAGAAAAATCAAGAATTTCTTCTTTGGCTATGGGCCATGAATTCGTCTCAATCCATATGTGCTGGAGTGATTTAACGTAGATTGAGATGAATATATATCTATCTGAAAAACCCTTAGTCTTTAAGTTAAATTATCTTAAGTTAAATCTATATAAAATTTAGGAGTATGTTATTAAACTAGTTATATAATGTATTTTAATAATATACCTATTCAGAGTTATAAATACCAATATTTTTCCTGAAATTTAAAATAAGTTGACCTTTTAACGGGACAAACGACAAAGTAGTAGCAGATGTTTATCCAGGTAAACAAAAGAAGGAATTTATTACTAGTTACATTACCCTAATTAAAACTGTAGAAACGAATTTTTTTTTCAGCTTTCGGATTACAGCTATTATACAAGTTTTCTGGGTGTGACAAAAAAAGTAGTCAGCTGTCACCTTGAGTGGTCAAGGACTCGAGGTCAAGGAACACACAGCTAAGCAGGTACTGGCCTGACTCACCAAGTCTGGTGAAACAGGAGACGGCCGGGCTGCACTGTCAGCGTTCACATGGAAACAATTGTACGTACTCCTAAAGTCAGTGTAGCAGTATACTAGTATTAAGAGGTACTGTATTTAACGTAAAGTTTTTGTGTCACTGTTTTATGGGATATCAAAGGATTTTTGATACTAATAAAAAACAATTACACAACTCTCTTGTGAACCGCAAGGTAAATTTATTAAACATAATTAATCTATTATTAGTAAATATTTACCGTAGCACAAAATGGTAAAATTATGAATTCATTAAGTTTAAAGATTCATCGTGCAATTTCCACGTAATCTGTTAAATGAGATATTTTTTATATATTTAATACTTCATGCATATATCAAATATATACGACACCATAGGTGTAATTGTAATTCCAATTTTTTTAGATGCAAAATAAGGCTCTGTTCGCTTCAACTAAACAGCACATATTTTTCACCTCTAAAACAGTATTTCTCCTCACAACAAATCAGCTTCAGGCTAAATCAGCTCAGCTTTTCAGCTGAAGCGAACATAGCCTAAGTCACCGTAGCAGGACTTGCACAGATATATAGCTAAGCTCAAGTGCTCAACTACTACAGTAGCTCTCTACATCAGCACGCACCTTTCGCTCCATTGAATTCAACCCCGGCCGGACCGCTTGCACTTTTGGGTTTCAATGAATGGCCCAGTGGTCAAATTAAAGACACGGCCCCCCATAACTTGCGTCGTCCTCCGTCCCCCAAATGTCGATCCCTGGCCGTGCGACGCCCCACACGAATCGTGGCTCACCCTCCAACACGGGCCACCCTGCCTCTGCCTTCAGCTAGCTCTTCACCGTGTGCTTTCTTTCCCACCGCGCCCGCCTCCACTTCACCCCAGCGCGCGCGGGCAAATGCCCAATGCAACCGCTAGCAGCTCTATATATAGACGCGGTGGCCTTGCTATGAGCCAGTGCCCTCTAGCATCAACTGGCAAGTGTGTGCACCAAGTGTGTTCATCAACTAGCAAGTGTGCGCGCCGTACGTGTAGCTAGCTAGTCTACAACAGACACACGCACGTACGTTTACATGCGTTACGTAGCTGCCACTCCGACCATGCCGGCCTTGGTCGCCGCGGAGGAGATCAGTAGCGCCGCCAACGCCGAGCCGCCACTGGCGAACAGCTACCTGGAGCTGCTCCGCCGCGTCGGCGGCGGCATTGCACCAGCGACCGAGGGCGGCGGCTGCGTGCAGGAGCGCGAGCTGCCGTTGATCGACCTGACGTGCCTGACCACCACGGTCAGCGGCGGCGGCGGCGGCGGCGGCGGCGGCGGCAGCGTGAGGACGAGGGCGGCGGCGGCGTGCGCGGACGCCATGGCTCGGGCGGCCTCGGAGTGGGGCTTCTTCCAGGTGACGGGGCACGGCGTGAGCCGGGCGCTCCTGGAGCGGCTGAGGAGCGAGCAGGCGCGGCTGTTCCGGCTGCCGTTCGAAACCAAGGCCACGGCCGGGCTGCTCAACGGCTCCTACCGCTGGGGCGCCCCCATGGCCACGTCGCTCCGCCACCTCTCCTGGTCCGAGGCCTTCCACGTCCCGCTCGCGAGCATCTCCTCCGGCACGACTGCTGCTGCCGCCTGCGACTTCGGAGACCTCACCTCCTTGAGGTATGCGTATGCCGGCCCCGGCCCCGGCCCCTATACTTATTTGCATGCATGCCCTATTCTATTCATCTGCTACTAGTAGCAGTAGCTCTCTATGCATGGTCTTCCTCCACCCCGGCGCCTAATTGTTACTGTAGCGTTGTTTACGGGTACTTTTCTTTTCTTTTTTTAATTTTTTTTTTACCTACTATATATGGGGTATACTGCATGTTATTATCACCAACAGAGAAATGGCTGTCGATAACAGAGACGCGCGCGAGGTATCTTGGCGAGCCCATAAAAAGGGGCCTGTCGATAACAGAGACGGACGCGAGGTGCTCCGGATTAATAATAATGATGATGATGTGAGAAAGTGGGGAGACATGCTATCACAGATATGTGCACCTCGTAGGTCGTACGTAGCCGCAAGCACATCGGCACATGTGTGCTTAGGTATCGTCTACTAGTAAGCTGCGGAACTAGCTCGGTCACTACACCAGGCCCGCGCGCCCAGGATATTTCTCTTGTCCACGCACGCTGCTAGATCGCGACATACTTATGATCCCACCAAAAAAATTAATATATAATCCTGAAAAAGTTGAACGGCGCACAGACTGCCGCCTGCTGCTGCTGCTGCAAACTTGGCTTTATTGTTCGGGCGCACCCGAGTCAATGCTTGACGATATCATGTGTGCGGTGGTGTACGTGACCACGAAACATGGGAGCTTTTTAGTACACGAACCCAATTTAACGCCGTCGTGTCCATCCAACCAGCCTACCAAACACCGTCTTCCATTCCATCATTTCATTGGTAGGAGTACATTATTAAATTCCTTGCCGGCAAGACAGTGCCACAGTGGTCAAGTAGCGAAATATCCTAGTGACAATTGTTTCAAAGAAAAAAAGGAAAACAATCCTAGCGACGACACGTAGGTAGGATTATTTTTTACAGCGGTACTTACCTTAATAATTAATACTGAAACAGAGCTGCTGCGCTGCGCATGCAGGGGCGTGATGCAGGAGGTGGCGGAGGCGATGTCGCGGGTGGCCAAGACGGTGGCGGTGGCGCTGGCGGGGAGGCTGCTGGGCCACGAGGCCACGGCGGCGGCGTTCCCGCCGGGGTGCGACGAGACGACGTGCTACCTGCGGCTGAACCGGTACCCGGCGTGCCCGTTCGCGGCGGCGGGCGAGGCCACCGCCGGGCTGGTGCCCCACACGGACAGCGACTTCCTCACGGTGCTGTGCCAGGACCACGTCGGCGGCCTGCAGCTCCTCAAGGACGCCCGCTGGGTCGCCGTCAAGCCCCGCCCCGACGCCCTCGTCGTCAACATCGGCGACCTGTTCCAGGCGTGGAGCAACAACCGGTACAAGAGCGTGGAGCACAAGGTGGTGGCCAACGCCACGGCGGAGCGCTTCTCGGCGGCCTACTTCCTGTGCCCGTCGTACGACTCGCGCGTCGGCACGTGCGGCGAGCCGTCGCCGTACAGGGACTTCACCTTCGGGGAGTACAGGAGGAAGGTGCAGGAGGACGTGAAGAGGACCGGCAGAAAGATTGGGCTCCCAAACTTTCTCAAACAGGAGCGGCCCGCGTAGATGACAAGTCAAAAGGCCCTAAGAAAATGACGGCCCGCAAATAAGAGCGGCAGGCATCTCTTTTTCTCTCCTGTGATGCAACTTCATTCACGGTCGCTTTCTTTTTCCTTTTCCCCTTTGCTTAGGCCACTATTACAAGAAAGAAAGTGCACGAGGACGACGTGTGCGCTTATCAAGCTATCATCATCATTATGTATATTAATTACATTCAGCGATTTCCGCTGGAAGAAAATGTTTAACTACATATATTGTACTATCCCTCTTGTAGAAAGAAAAAACTATTTACTGTCTACAGGTAATTTACTTTCTCCGTTTAGTTTAACACTTTTTGGTTACTACTAGTAAAACTGTACGTGTATTATAATAGTACACACAATTTATAGCACGTTGTTCGTGATCATAATAGTGAGGAAGCAATTTTTGTTGGATTTTTTTTTTGAAAGGTCTGTTTTACCGGCTTTCATTGATTAAGAAGAGAGCAATTTTACGTACAAGGTAGCCAAACTTGGCGACAGGCACCATGAACGGCGAAGCCTACCCTCGCAGACACGACAGAGTGCACATTACCACGAGTCATCATTGCCGAGCATGGTTGCAAAGTAACCAGCAGCTTCTAATCCCGTGGCAGCTCACATACAACCCATCTAAAATGAGTCTGACAATCCGGAGTAGGAGGACGAGATGGTTATCATTGCCAAGCTCAATAGTGAGGAGCGGCTTTGACTTCTACCCACGACCTCCCACCCGCCTGCAGCAAATGTCGTGCATTCGAAGCAAACCTACCCATCCAAGAAGGGGTACACTGGGCGCCAGGAAGCGGACGACATCCGCCACAAGAGACATCACGACCGAGCCTAATTCTACCACGAAGCCTTCAGGAAGGTCGAATGCGTCACCGTCGCACGTCCAGTAACGGACCGGATTTTCACTCTTAGAAGATAGTGCTGGGGACACAACACCCTCAGCAGGGAAGTGACGCCCACAAGGCGCCGCCGTCGCAAGGCTTTCGCTCAAGATACCCCCAACATAGGCATCGGCTAAGAAATCGAATCCTAACCTGTTGCCACCGTCGTCACTACCAGTTATCCCGCCGAAATCTCGTCGTAGGGGAAGACGATGCGCCGGCTGCTCAAGCAGCCGCATAGCTGCGTCAGTAACCCCCCGCCAACTAGACAACATCCAGAAGACCATCCAGTACTGGACAACATGTAGAAGACCAGCCACACCCTGCTGCGCCTGTTCCCCAGCCACACACCGAAGTGGTTGTCAGCCGCCGTCGCCGCCGGCTGAGAAGCATCCGTCGTCGATACTGCTGACCACCGCCAACCTCGCACCCTCCATCACGGGTGCCGCCCCAACCCAGGGACATCGGATCTGGCCTACAGGGCAGCAAACCCGGTGCCCTCTTGCCAATGTCGCCGCGTCCACCGTGAAGCCATCGAAGACCGCCGTCGTCGCTCTGGCCAAGGAGGAAGGGGGCGGCAGAGGAGGAAGATCTTCCGCCGCCCCCTACCCTAGCCTGCCACCTTGCATCGGGCCCTCTCCGGCTGGACCCGCACGACCCCAGCGTAGCCGGGCCAGATCCAGAGGGAAGGACGCCGGCGCCGCCGACTGGAAGCCTGACACCTCCAGCCGTTGAGCTCTTGCCGCACAAGCTGCAGAGCCGCCCGGCCGCCAAGCTCCACGCCCCCCACCGTCAGCCACCCCGCGCGCCAAGCCGGCGCCGGCGCCTTCGCTTGCCACCTCCCGCTGTGCCAAGTCGCAGCCACCCCGGTTGCCGAGCTCTGCCCCACACGAGGGAGCTGGTGGCCTCCAGGGCGAGTGCCTCGCCGTGGCTCTCCTACGGAGCTGCATGGGCCTCCCGGTAGCGGCGAGGGCGAGGGAGAGGAGTTGAGCTGGCTCACTCGGGCGGCGGCTAGGTCTCCACCCATGTCGCCCGTCCGGGTGGGCGACGCGAGCGTTGACAACTTGTAAAACCAACTCTTTTTATTGGATTTAACAATAAGGTTCTTGTCTGACATTAGACCGAGCAAATTTTATTGTCCATAATAAAACCAAACTCAGTTATGGATTTGACTGAAACCCGTTTTACCAAGCCTCCGCTCATGATATCCTCATCGTCACGTAGTTTGAGGTCCTATTTGGCATAGCTCTCGGACCCGATTCTCGAGCAGGATCTCGAACAAATAAATTTTAGGGAGAAATAATTCTTGGTTAATTTCATGAAATGATTCTTTAAATGAACTATAAGAAGCTAAGGTTCTGTTTGGGATAGCTCTACTAAACAAAAAAGTAGATCTATATCTGGGATTTGCATAGATCTACGGTGAATCAGCTTCACCATGGATCTGAGATTCAGAAGAGTGTTTGAGACAGCTCCACCTCCCTCTCTATCTCACTACAAATCTAAGCCCACAGGTCAGGACACGAAAAAAGATGCTTCTTCTAAACCAGGCCCGGGAGGTCAAGCGAGCAGCGCATAGGCAACCGAGGGCGAGCGACGCAAACGGGGGCGAGCGGTGCGACGGAAAAGGAAAAAGAAAGAACGAACCATTTTTCCCACTAATCAGTGGCATGATGGGTAATTTTGAGCAACTCCACTAAACTTACATTTAGTAGAGCACCTCGGAGCTGCTCCACCAATTTGGTGAATCTGAGGGTAGACTCACCCTTTTGGTGGATCAAATCCATGGTGGATCTAGTGGATATAAAAGTGTTTGGAAAAAAAATAGATTCAGATATGAATTTGGTAGATCTAGAGCTGGTGGATCTGTCCTAAATGGGGCCTAAGAGTTGAAAATGTTGCTTCACTCAATTCTATGAAGTGATTCTTCGTCCTTATTTTAGAATTTACTATAAAGAATTATTTTGAGAGTTTACTATAAAGAATTAAAGAAAGACAGTTCCTTGTAGAATCAACTTTCATGGAGAATAAAAAAGCAGACATCAATAGAGGTCTACCAAGCATGTCCCGAGTTTCGTCGTATCATTAAAATGTGGTCGCATTCAATAGAGCTCTAGGCCCCGGTTGCGACTTTCACCACGCTTCACCGTCACCCACAAGGAGCCACTGGAGCACGACGGATCATGCAATGCAAGTAGCAGAGGCCAGATAAAGACTTTTTTTCTTCGTCATCGTGTCACCACATCAGACATCAGACTTGCCCTTTCAGCCTGGTACTTTCCACCGGTCAGTGCCCAACTGCTGATCCATTGTGGCACATCGGACTATGATACGTGCAAGTGGGTGTGAGCTTTTACGTTTCTGGTGCCGACAATGTATGGCATATTCCGGCGTCTAACCGGCTGAACTTGACGTGAAGGCAATTAGGCATGCTCCCCCAGTGCCACAATAATTGTGACGTTTTAGATTCTCTTACGGTGACTAATGTAGAAGACAAAGATCAAAATACCCTTCAAAGAGACAGGTAGAAAACTATATATTGAGACACGTACGGTATCGATCCATCACCGTCTAGATGTGAGACGTTCTGATTCTCGTACGAGGATGGGTCATAAGTTTGGATTAAGTAGAAGAAATAGGATGGAAGAAGCTCTCTACACCTAATTAGGGAAAATGCAGTCCCAAATACCTCCTAAGGTTACCTGAAAACTCTACACTTAAATTTCAGCCATTCCATGCTGAACGCTGCAGGTCGAATACCAGTCGTAGTCGACTTTGATCGTGGAAGAAGAAGGACCAGACACGAACTTTTCCTCGTCATCGAAAACGCTAACTTCACCACGTGAGTGAGAGGGACTATGCCTCTAGGCTCCGCGTGACAGATCGATTCCAGTGCCTAGTGGCCGTCGAAGTCGACGCACGCATCCTTTTCACACAATGATATGCTTTGCGTGCAAGTGATATTTCCCAGTTTGTGGTGCCGACAATCGAAACTAATGTACGCCGATTCCGCCTCAGGAACCTGAGGTGCGACGGGTGAGGTTGAGGCGCAGCCAAATATGTTAGGAAAGAACGGGTTGGCGTGGCGAGCCCTGTCTCAGTAACTGTGAAACGACCAACGCCGATTTGGGCGGCAGAACTGCGGATGTTGTTGTCTTGAGCAGTGCAACTGTAGAACGGATGAGTGGAAAGCTAGGATGTCGTTGCCACAGAATCTACTCTCTCTCTCTCTCTCTCTCTCTCTCTCTCTCTCTAAGATTGCTATACTATTTGTTCTGATCAATTTTTTGTTAAGTTTAAATAAGTTTATAAATCATTTATATCTTTAAATAAATTTGTTATGAACATACATTTAACAATCTATCTAATGATATTAATTACGAATAATAAACATTAATACTTTCTTGCAATATTGGGTTAAAGTTGAGCATGTTTGACTTTAGGAAGTTAGAACGACTCTTACAAAAAGAGATGCAAGGAGTATTCTGCTTTGTGATGATTGGTCCATATACTAGAATGTTAGCCTTTTGTTTTTATTTTTTTAAACAATACATTTACACCCGTAAAATTCAAATACGAACCATAGGATCGGTGCCATGAACCATGACGCTATGCCTTGAGGTCTGGATGGCATGATAAGATGATCGCTGACGTGGTTAGAGCTTTGGCGTCATGATGCACGACTCAGAGGCTCGGCACCAAGATCTTTTGGGCCGAGCCTCGGCACCATGCACCATAGCGGGGAGCTTTAAATTTAACCCTGATTTACCATGACGTGGCCAAGTCATGATAAAATTTGAATGTCTATCTCATGGTAAATTTCCACGCGTATGTTCACATACAACAAAAATTCACACTTTCAGCGCTGAGCTCTAATCACGTCAGTGCCACATCCTTGTGCCACACACCAAGACCTCAAGGCTCGAAGCCATGGCCTATGATGCAGAGATGTTATCTCGGTGCAATGGCTCATGGCACCGATACTCCAAATTTGGAATAAAGTCAACTTTTTTAAAATAGTTAATTAAAACAAAAAAAATGTGGCTTAAGTTCCATTGTTTGTGTTCTTTAGAGCAATGCTTTGAGAGCTTGACGGTGACTCGAATTAGAAAATAGGGGCTCCACAAATGTTAAAGACGATCAGATAAGTTTTCCTTTTTGAAAACAACATCTTCTTTTAGGAAACTACAAAATTATAACTTACATACATAATATTTTGCATCACATAACTTATCATCAAAGTCCACAACCTTTAATCAGTGTTTTGATATGTTTTATTTATCATGACAACTTTTCTACACGAGTTTTAGAACCAACTTGTGTTCACAATTATTAGTGGACAAACTTACTGTAGCAAAATTTACCAAACATAAATTTGTTAGCATAACTTTTATGTAATTAATTTATAGATAAATAAAGTAACTTATATCTCGCAAAAAAAAAAGTAACTTATAAACATAAATTTCTTCGTCCATGTTTTTTTTCAAAAAATATGAACAACTTATCTAGCACATTGTTTACCTTCGAAAAACTATGTTGTTTAAAGACTTCTGCTAGGAAACTCTGATGAAGTTATGTTGCATGTTTATACCTGAGGTGTGATAAACTAAGTTGGAACCATGTTGTAAACTTAAATACTTTTGTGATGTAATATTATCCATTTGTGTCTCATGATGTATTCCTTTGTATGATCCTAGATGAAGATCAGACATAGTATATCATATGGGTGGTGCACCGGGATGATCAATTAATAAGTGGTCTTTCCAACCTAGTAGTGAATGGAATACTACTGAAGTACTAAGTTGGATAATTGCTTAAAAGGGAGATGGTCTTGACACTAATCCCCATTACTCTATGCATTATATCTCTTATTTTGTTGCCCCACCTATTGCATCGCCTTTGTCTTACTATATTCCAGTAGATACTCCATCTGTACCCATTTAAGAGTCGTTTGGGCCACCTCCTAGATACATGAGCCAATGCCTAAACCAGGACACATGCAGCAGCCATATACGTAGAAGATGCTCTGAACCTGGACAACCTGAACCACAGCTAAAACGACTAACAAATAGGGATGGAGGGAGTACAACTTAAGTTCGATGAACTATGGTGAATGCAACTCTGACTAACTTGAGCAAGTGTAACTCTGAGTCTTACCAACTGCAAGGGAGGAGTCCTTACGAATTTGAGCCTATGCAATCCCAACCAACTCATCAAGAGATTGCAACTTCAACCACCATGTCACGTGTGTACATCATCAACTATATTGTCACTAGCTCATTAGCAGGAATCTTCTCGTCCGACCAGGTGGAGGGAAGACGCGTGACTCTCTCCCCCTCCCACAGGTGCAATCTGAGTCTTAGTAGGGCTATATACTCCCTCTGTCCCAGTTTGACTGACGTCCTAGCACTGAAATTTATTATCTCCGTTCACAGCTCTTGGGAAGAATCTGAACCAGCGTAGTGACCAGGTTCACACACGTTCAAATGAATCTGGACGGAGGGAGTATTTCTTTTCTATGGCCCAATAGAAACAAGGAAAAAGTCCATGAGGAGGATGCCGTCGTGCGTTTTTCTTTTTCTTTTTTTCAGTTTTTCCCCGTGCGTCGGCATCTCTAGCTCTCATTTTTGCTTATATTTATTTCACCTTTATTTTTTGTAATTTTTTATTCTTTTTATTTTTCTTGTATTTTCTATTTCTTTTCATATTGTTTCATCGTTTCATGTTTTTCGTGTCTTACCTTTTAAAATTGTTGGGCTATTTTTTTTGGAAAAGGAAATTGTAGGGCTATTAGTAGTTATTTTTTCAAGGTTCGGATAAGTTTCTTTTTTGTTTGGATTAAGTCCACTTTTGGCCCTCCAACTTTTATTGTTGTCTAATTTTAACCCCCAACTATAAAACCGTCTAAAATTTGGTACCTCAGCTATCAAAACTGTTTAATTTTGATCCTAGAGCCATCGAAAACCACTTCAAATTGCTCTAGGGGTCAAAACTGAATGGTTGTAATAGTTGAAGTGCTAAAGTTAGACATAATCAAGAGTTGAGGTAGTACCTGTCGGGTACCAAAGTACGGGGCATCAAATTTCAATGCAAAACATACTCACTAAGTGAGGCCCGGCCCAGGCAGACGTGGCCAAGGCCCATGGCGCGAGTCACCTGTGGACAAGAGCTCACGGCAGCGCCAATTGTACAAGGCCCACCTCGCCGACGGGCCACCACCCCAGACGCGTCGATCCCTCGGGCGCAATTCTCCGATTCGCCCGAGACTCTCGCACCCTCGGGCGCAACTCTCTGATCCGCCCGAGCCTCCCCGAACGGGGTTGGGAAAGCCGTCCCCTCGGGCGGAATTCTCCGACTGCCATACCAACTGCCATGCCTCTCCTGGAGACTGATTTGACTGTCCCACTCTTTCCACTCCGTCACAAGAATAGTCAACCCGGATGACGCCCCTTATTGACAGAGAGATTCTCCAACTACGACAGCGACAGCCCCTGCCCTGGCGCACGAGCCGCACAGGGACCGGAGAAGTGACGGCCCTCCTGGCGACCCGGGGGTATGGGCAGTGTTGCAACAGGACCGTTCGCCCCTCGGGAGAGTACCATGCATGGGAGCAAAACGCGCCCGAGGGAGGACGCCCCTAATGCTCTGTCCCGTCACGCTTCCGACGGCAAGGGAGGCTCCCGAGCCTCGGAAGTCAATCCTTCAGAGTCAACCAGTCTTCTCGTTGCACTGTGCAGGACCGAAAGCGACACCATGACGCAGCGCCACGCAGCAGGCCACGTCCCGCACGCTGCGCCACCTCGGAACTCATTAAACGAACAGTGGAAGATCAGTCGAATGACCAAGGCCATACCGTTGACACGCCAAGACGAAGACGTGGCTGACGATAGCCACTGATCACCACTGATCCCGTCGTGCCAAGCACCGTCATCACAGGTCATTGCAGGTAACTCTAGCCTCTCCCTTGTGACTATAAAAGGGAGGGCAGAGACCGTTCACAGGGAATTCACGTTCACAGATACCCTGCACACTTACAACAGCATAACACTACGATATCAAATGCAAACACCCTTTCTACTCGCACAAGAGACTTGAGACACTCTCCCTCTCTCGAAACAGCTCGTAAACCCCTACTACAAGCACCTTGGTGTAAGACAACACGGCCCCTCTCGCACTGGACGTAAGGCCTTTTTTGCCCGAACCAGTATAAACCCCCGTGTTCCCCCTTGCACACCATCCGAAACCTCAACCGCGAAACACTAGTTACTAGCCGGTGTTAGCAGCCGCTAATCCTAGCACCAACAGTACCAATGTTAGACGATTTTATAGTTGAGGGTTAAAATTAGACAAAGGTAAGAGTTGGGGGGTTAAAAGTGGACTTAATCCTTTTTGTTTTCATTCTTTTCTTCCATTTTTCTAAGATTTTTGTTCTTTTGATTTTATTTATTTCCTTCTTTTTCATGATTTTACTACATTTATTTATTTTTCTTTTTTCCTTATTCTTTTCCATTTCATTTTTATTCATTTACTACTATTATTTCATTATTTGTTATTATTCTTTTACTTTCTTTAATTGCTTCGATTTATTAATTTTTATTTTTTTCTTCTTTGATTACTTCACTATATTGTTTTATTCTTTTAATTTCTATATTTTCATGAGAAACATATTGGATATATGTAACGTTATATGTTATGTTTTTGGATGTTCATATAGTATAAGCGAGATGTTACATGATTATCTTTGAGCGTTTACATAGTACTTGCAAGATGTTTCGTGATATATTTCTAGTCATATCCATGTGATGTTCATTTTATTTTCTTCTATTAATATATTTTCTTCTTTTTATTTTATTTCTAGCAATATCCATGTGGTGTTCATTTTATTGCACCCGCAGGCTAAGGATTAGACGCTCGTGCAACCAACCATTTTTTTTTTTTTTTGACCAGTACGTCCACTCACAACCTGCTTACGTAAATATAGGAGTAACACAGAACACAATGACGACAAACTTTATTATTCCAGGTAGCTAAAACACATTAGAAACCGTAGAAACGGCAGCACACGTGAACTCGTGAAGCCGGTTCACGAGACACACACTCACACTCACGTACGTCTAAAGACACGCAACGCCACAGCAGGGACGGAGACGCGCAACGCCAACAAATAATAACAGAGCAAACGCAAACGGGCCGGCAAGTCGACCACCATGCATGCAGCATGCTGCATGCCTGGAGCTAGCCGGAGCCGAGCCGGTGCCGGCGGCTAGCAGATCCGCTTGCAGTGGCACTTGCGCTCCATGCCGTGCCACCTGCACTCGCCCCACGGGAAGCCCTCCGTCCTGCAGACGTTCTCGCAGTTGCTCGTGCTCATGCACGCGCCTTTGTACTTGTGGCTCTGCGACAGGCAGTGCCTCGCTTCCGCCACCCGCGTCGTCCCCGTCTCTGCGAAGCAATGCAAGAAGAGTGCACGCCGTGCTACATGTCAGAACTCAGAAACAAGATGCATGCGTGCTACTACAAAAAACAGTGGCAGTGGCACGAGCCAACTTTGCAGAACGACATGCACCTGAGGCGGCGAGCAGCAGCAGGAAGACGAGGACGGATGCGACCATGCGGCGGGAGCTCGATGCCATCCTTTGACGCTGAACTAGCTAGGCTTTTCACAACAGAGAGTGGGAGAGATGGCAGATGCAATTCCAACGACTGGAATGACCGGCACGACGGGTTTATATAGGGCTTTTAGGCCTAGTACGTAGCTTAGCTAGAGCTTGTTCGAAATCCAAGTCCTGTAGTACGTACTTGAGTACTATTTGTTTAATTTTCGCCAATACAAATGGATCGAATCAAGAAGCTGAGTCGGTACATTTTTTTTTTTCTAATGTAATGTAACCTGGTCGGTGCAAAGCTTGGAGCTTTGCTCATCGTGTCCCGACAATCTCGTCTCGGGCGTCTCGGCACGAGTAAAACTGCACTGCTCGGAGTACGGGTGCCGAAAAAAATTGATATTGTGCGCCGATGCAGAGGTGCCGCATCAGTGCTTGCGTGGATGTCTATGGAATGTAGTAGTGCGTTGATTAGATTGAGGCAAGGGTCAGCGTGCGGAGCGTGATGGTGCTTCGGCAGGCTACGGATCCAGGGGTAGCAGAGGACAGCGGGTGGCTACACTGCTCCACCGACCTGACAAAGCTACTGTTTTATTACTGGGAGATGGCTGATAGATGGACAGTCCACGTGATCAGCGATTTGAGTCGTTGATGGGCTGCAGTTGTATCCGCCATGGATTACAGTGATTCGGTTAAAATGTTAATTAATTTTAATTTAATTTAATTATTGTATATAGATTGAGGTGGATGTGGATGCAATGGAGCCAAACCCATCGCAGGACTTGTTTGAATATATATATATATATATATATATATATATATATATGTATTCACCCTAATTCATATGTGCTCATTGACCGATCCAGGGGGGCTGGGGTGGCTGCAGCCCCTCCCCCAAAAGCTTGATTTTGACTTTAAATTACTGTAGCTTAACTTTGAATCCACCATTAATCTTCAGCTTAAGCCTTAAATTCTATTAGTTAGCCCCCCTCCTCCCCCCGGGTGCTCATCCTGGATCCGCCACTATATGTGCTGGAAAACATTAGGGTGGATTGAGTAAATTCTACCCTAATCTTATTAAAACACACATAGATTAAGATAGATACATGTCAATCCAAACAAAGTGGAACCAAAAATCCTAAGTAAATCCCGGCTGAATGGTATAAAGTTTGGACGTTGAGGACGCTATACTAATGTTTGGATGATGAAAAACCTAATAAAAATTGTTGAAAATGCACTGACTCTGGGTACAGTTAATCTCCGTATGATGTCTCTTATTTCAAGTTTAGCATCTACGTACAAGATTACTGAAAAGATACACTGCCTGTCCTGGAAAAGATCCCTTATATTGGTGTATCTTATATAAAGTAATCAGTGTTGTCTTAAAATAACTCTTTGCCGACATCATCCTCTACGTGCCGATGCAGCCTCTCGTCGTTCACAACAGCAGGGTAGATTGGGTAGTCGTCCTCGACCTTTATTTGACAGCTCGGCAGCTCCCTTGCACCTACGCACAGCCGCCTGCCCTTCTACTACCTGGAAAACTGCCAATTACTCTCTGGAACAAGAAACACAAAGCCACGCAATTCTTTGGCAGAATCTATCACGGTTGACTGAGAAAATGCATGTCTACTTTCAAACCAATTATCAGAGCAAGTTAAGAGAGAGAAAAAACAATTATCACAGAAAATGCACCAGGTATGGTCAATGCCATGCGCAGGTTTACATTTCAGCCATCTTTGCAACTCAAGACCATGAACGCGACTGCAAGTCCCCTCCTTCGTACACAGCAGATGCCTGAGAGAGATAAAGGTCTGCAATTGCAGTATGCAAAGCAGCACCGAGTGGAATGACGTCCTCATCAACGAAGAAATAAGGGTTGTGAGGTGAGTGAACGGAGCCAACTTTCTCGTTTCTAATTCCAATGCCAAACATAACACCAGGAATTAGCTGCTGGTAGAAAGCAAAGTCTTCGCCTGCCATGATCTTCTCTCCAGGCTGCACCTTATCTGGACCAAGCAAGCGTCTGCCGACATCCTCTACATGGCGATGCAGCTTCTCATCGTTCACAACAGCAGGGTACACTGGGTAGTCCTCAGCCTTCATATCAACGGCTCCCTTGCATCTATGTACTGCAGCCTGAACTTCTATTACCTGAGAAGGGGTGAATTCCCATATTCAGAGAATTAGATAAATATCGTTGCTTACTTTTGAAAGGGAAACAGTAATTCAGCTTTGACAAGACTAACAACATTGTCATGGACTACTCACATAAAGAAAAACATTACTTTCAAAAAAAAAAACATAAAGAAAAACATGAGTTGCTAATTTGTGTTCAGGCATACCAGAATAACATTGAACTGGAACCATGTGTTTATATGGGCCCATGGGGCAGTTGCAGGCCTATAATACTAATACCATTCATTGCATAAGTAGTTTGAAAGCAATTGCGAAGGAAATGCATCTGTGCCATCAATGCCTTTAATGTGCTAGTTCATTTAGAAGACATCTGTATCACAATAAAATAAATAATACCAAACAAAATCATGCGTAGTACATGATTTTACTAACCTCTTTAACCCTTCTCTGCAGACGGTACAGGCCTTCAGTGGTGAGGCTCCTCAAAGTACCTCCAAATTCAACGACATCAGGAGTAGCATCAAGGGCTTTTCCAGCTTTCACATAGGTAACCGAGACCACCTGAACAAAATAAACATAAATCACCACAAGGATTTATATTTATGACCAAGATTTTCACCAATAGCATTAATATAAGAAAAAACATCGATATTCCCTTCAGGTTAGTCACTCCAGAATAGACCGACTATGCAGTTCACTGGCAACCAAGGAAGCATATGCCCTCTCAAGCAGAAGTGAGCAAGGGTTGTTCTAGTTAATATAATGATACACACCTCTCATGCATGTTCAAGAAAAAACTAGAACGAGTACCATGTATAAACATGACTGTTATGACCTTAATTGAGGTTTCTTTAACATAATTCAGTAGTAAATAAAAATATATTCCAAATTCCCCCTAAGTTAGTCTGCATTAAATCAGCAAGATGGTGCACCATGGATGGAACAAATGCAGAATTAAGGGCTCAAGACAAGGTTTTATCTGCTGGAATAACAATCCTTTTATCTGAGAAAAGGATGATCTAGCAGCTGGCTGATGCTTGATCTTTATCTGAGTCAAAATGTCATTGCAATTTACAACTATTATGCAGTCTGCGCGGGCTGATGCTTGATCTTTATCAACAGGGTATACTACTAGTCTACCATAAATGGACTACCAAACCTAAGCCTCAGTTAACTGTCTACAAGCAAAATATTTATTTCATTGTAGTTTCTAATCTTGATTTATGCACAATGCCTTTCTATGGCATGCTAAACAAATCCACAATGTAAAATGCTATTATCAAAAGCAGTATCATACTTGGCTGTGAAGAGGATCATCTTCTCTGGAAATAAGCTGCTGCAGGGATAGGATGGCCAATGATGCAGCGACAATAGGATCCACATTTAAGTGTGGGGTTTCGGCCATCCCAGTTTTACCTTTTATTTTTGCTTCGAAGAAACATACAGCGGCTTGTGTTGGTCCTGGGTGAGCTGCTATTACACCAGTTGGTCTCTGACCGTCAACATGCATTGCAAATATGGCTTTAACACCATCCAGAGCCCCTTCTCTTATCATATGAGATGCACCTGCACCACCTTCCTCGGCAGGTTGAAAAAGGAGTCTCACTGTTCCCTTCACAGTAATAAATATCAATTAATTAATTATACTCCAAATAAACTGAAGGAAGGTAGTAAAAAGTGGGCTAAGCGATTTAGAGGTAGCCTACTCTAGAAGCTATAAAAATCTAAAGGGATATAGCGGAAGATATTTCATTTAGTGGTTTTACAGAAAATATGAAGATTCTTAATTGTCAATGCACAAAAACAGTAACTATGGACAATTCATGAACACAGGCTTCTAGGAAAAAATGTCCACAAATCCACTACTTAGCATTCATTAAATTAATATCATGGCTACGATGAACATTCACATTCAATAACTACTTAACAACGGTTCATGACATCATTTATTAAGTAAAGAACAGAACAAAGAAGCATACATTATATTCGAGGGGTCTTTGTATGAAAAAGGACACACCTTAAGCTGATCCTTACGCTGACTAAGTAACTTTGCTGCCCCCAGAAGCATCGCTGTGTGAACATCATGCCCGCAGGCGTGCATCACACCGTCCACCTTGCTCCTATGCTCCCACTCCACTAATTCCTACAGTCGGAGCCAACAGAATGATGTCAATTCAATGAAGGAGCCAAGATACTTCTGCTGCCATCCTAATCTTCCACCCGGGAAAAGATCCGATTATAGAAGTGGAGGCACAAGATACTTCTGCTGCCATCCGATGTCACAATCCTAAGCTCATATTGACCCTAGGGCCCAAGCGGAACATGAGAAAGCATCAGAAAGGGGAACAGCGCGAGGGACCTGGAGCGGGAGCGCGTCCATGTCGGCGCGGAGCGCCACGAAGGGGGGCGCCCCGGAGCCTACATCAGCGACGACGCCCGTTCCGGCGACGGCGCGGGCGGAGAGGCCGAGGCGCTCGAGCTCCTCGCGGACGAGGGCTGCGGTGCGGTGCTCCCTGAACGCGAGCTCCGGGTGCGCGTGGATGCGCCGCCGCACGCTCACCATCCACTCCCGCTCCCCCCATGCGCGCCGCAGCAGCTCGTCCGCGTACTCATCCGCTGAAGCTGAGAGAACGAGGAGCAAGAGGAGAGGGATGATCGCCATGGTCCTTTGGCACCGCTCTCCTCCTCGCCGCCAGGGTCTCGAGGTATAGGTGGGAGTTGGACTCGTGGGAGCTTTGATTTTTTATTTTTTCAAGCATGACAACTAGTTCCTCGAGGAAACAGACGCTGACGTTCAGAGCCCAGTTTGGCACGGCTCACCAAAGTTTTTTTTTTTTTTCAGAATAACTTTACGAGCATCTTCCTAGCTGAAGCTAAGCTGTCTTGATAAAAAGAGCTTTACCAACAACCTTTGGATGAATGAGAAGAAATGATAAAAGACTATCAAAAGCTACCTTCTTTTTTAGTTTCATTCTAACTTTTTCAACCTCATCTTAACTTGTGAGAGGACAAAAAGAACGACACGCTTGTAAGAGGAAAAAGACAAAAAGAACGTCACACTTGTAAGAGACAAAGAGAACATCACAAGTCGTGCGCTATTATTACTTATGAGTTATTCCCTCCGTCCTAATATTAGTGTCGTTTTAGAGTTAGACGTGGGGACCAAGAGAGATACCCCTACCCCTATATGCTAATCTCCGAGTGCAAATGCAACAACATCATTAAATACACACATCGAATCAATGCTACAAAACCAACCATGATACCACTATTAATCACTTAAACAAATCGACACCAACTTTTCACCACTCAGACTCGAAATCAGCTTTCCCGAGTATACGCCTATATCTTCACTCACGGGCTGACAGCTAACATATACCGTGCACCAGTATGTTTGCCAAACCGCGAATCAGTTGTCTACTCGAGTTCATTCAGAAATCAGACGATGATGAACGAAACGTATCAATATGCTACCCGTGAACGAGTTTTTGCTTGACATTATTGTGCCAAACCAATTGCGGTTACAACGGTACAAAATGTACAGCAAGCAACCGTCAGTCTACTTGTACACGTACATTATACTACTAACAAAAAGAAAGCAGTACAGCTGAACTGAGAGCAAGGCTGATTCAATCCCAATTCCTATCTGTCTCACTATTTTCTGTTTCTTTGATTGCCTGCATCTATGTGAAGGACATCCAAAACGTGCTCCCGCACTGTTGTGATTTGTTCTATGGGGCTTGTAAACCCATTCCTGAAATTCACTGGAGCAAATTATCAGTAGTAGGAAATGCTATTCAAATGAAATAACAGGAAAGTGGTTACTAGCTGCCCTAGGAAAGTAGGAAATGAATACTATTAGCATATCTTCAGCTAAGTACGGACATGTGGCTATCCAGCTTGGAAAGCTGAGATAATATTGCAAATGCCCACTTCCCATACCCCAATAATCGTGCTAGAGGAACATGTAGACACATAATGTTATCTATCGCTTAACTGTTGAGCTCAAAAAAACAGGAAAGATTCATTTAGCACCAACATCTCTAGGAACTTGGTATTCTGTAATATAGCATGCTGTAGCCTATGAATACTGCATACTCCCTCCGTCTCGTAAAAAATGCAATCCAGAGATTTGAAATTTTCTCAAAAAAAATGCTAAAGTAGCCTACCATACCTAGGTGGGGACATGCACCAACTGACACCAGCCAGACTTCTGCCGCTCACACACGAGACTTGTCATGATCATTAAAAAAAAAGAAAAATCCATCCGCTTTCTCCACCACTCGTTACTGAGGCCACCAGCAGCTGCCACGTCCGTTACCGCACAAGGCACAGGCCGAAAAAAAAAGAAAATAAATTGACCTCACCTTTCCTCATCCTCACGCACGCCCAGGCCTCCCGTGACTCGTCCACTCCGTTCCTCTGCCGAACTCCGCCTCCTCCCGTACCAACGCTTCAATCCCAGCACATCCACGCTGCTCCCCTCGCCCGCCTCAGACCCCGCCCCCATCAAGTCTCAGGGGACTTCCCACCGCACGCTGTTCGGCCTCTCGGCGGCTCAGCTCCGCCAGCTCGCTATCAATCTCAACGAGGTTCCAAACCCTATAGGAACTCCCAACCCTTCCCAGATCGAGCCCCATCTCTGCAGATCAGGTTTCCACGTTCCTCTTCCGGTCTTCCTCTTGCAGCTCTCATCCTCCTTCCGGCATGCCTGGTGGCGGCATGTGCCCGAGGCGTCATCGGTGGAGCGGCCGCCGATGGAGCCGCCGCCAGCATGAGGGTGGCCAGTGAAGGTGCCGCTACCAGGAATGGGGGGGATCAGTCCGTGGAGGGGCCTGCAATGGCCGGTGACGAGGCCACCAGCGCAGATCTGTGCCTCGGAGCTCCGGTGGCCGGCCCCATCTCTGCCGGCAAGGATCTGCCCCTCGGCCCACCGCTGGTGGCCCCAGACGACTTTTCCGGGATGGACCTGGCCCCGGAATTGGCTGAAGGAGGTGCTTGCTAACATGGATACCATCTATCATGAGGTCTTTATCAGCATGTACTAAGATTTTGGTATCTATATTCTTCCGTCCGTAGATTACATGGTTTTATGTGTGTCATCGAGTGCTTCTGATAAATGCTTTTAATGTGGGGATGCTATTCTGGGGTTATGAACTTCTATATGCTTTATGTGAGTAAGGTTTAGTTAGCTGTGACAATGGTTTGTTATTTAGGTGTGGCATATGATAAACTCTTGTCCATGTTACTACTCGTATTGCTGAACTGTAGTTTAGGTGTGCTATGCCATGAAGACATGAACTGCTATGTAATAATAGTTGTCTTAACTAAGAAGTATTCTATCTATTAAATTTTTTTGTTCTTGTAAATTTTTACGTCATTCTTTGGTATGCATAGCTGCAGTGAACACTCGCTTTGTATCAACATCCAAATTTAATACTTGCATGACCACCATAGTCAATAGTTGAGACACACCATACCAAGTTACAACTTCATTTAATTATAGCAGTACCAAAATATTCATGAAGTTATATTACAGCAGTACCAAAATGCTCATGACGTTATATTACAGCAGCGGCAAAAGGCCCATGACTTTATATTACAGCACTAGCAAAATGCCCATGACTTTATATTACAGCACTAGCAAAATGCCAATGACCTTATATTACAGCACTAGCAAAATGATCATGACTTTATATTACATACTCATGACTTATATTACATCATCACCAAAATACTCATGAGGAATATGCATGTCCTCATGTGCATAATTGTGTCCCAAGGATACGACCACATCCTCATATAGTTGCCGGCCACAACTAAGGCTTCTAGGAAGCATGCCTAGCGCCTCCAGCCTGCTTTTGTCCATGTGAGGAATTTTGTATCTGTTTTCTCCTCCATCTTTCATGATCTCAATCATACACCCTTGTAGTGTTAGGAACACCCTATTCAATGTATCTGGATCATAGTTATCAAACTCAGTTTTGACATTTCGAATCAGGTCATCCAAGTTCTTAGAAATCCTTTCATAGGTTAATGACTGAAGAGAAGCAAAGAATCCTAGGTCTAGTACATTCAAATCTGGGGAATTTGCAGGTTGGTTCACGAGTCGGATGTCCAGGCCTGTTTGTGCTACAGCCCTAGCAAAGTCTTCATCATCTACAGGCACATGTGAAGGGGCATTGTCTTGCTGAATCCATATGGTTTGTCCTCTAAGTTCTCGTGGCCACCGTTGAACAATAGCTTTTAGAACTTTACCAATCAGGAACGACCTCATGGTTGTGCGATCTACCTTAATAGGCTTAGTGACTTCAGTTCCTCTCCCCCTATAACGGCTTCTTCTTTTTGCTTGTTCCTATAGTCAATGAAAACAATTAAGGATCAAAAGTGTTAGGACAAACGTATGTAAGAAAGTGAAACAAGTTGATGTTGTACCTTTCTAACAAATGGCCACATTCCTATCTTCCCATCAAAGATGCAATTGCCTTCATTATCGTATATAGGTCTTCCTAATGCCGACAAGAACATAACTTTGCCAATACGATTCTTATTTTGCACGGTCCTATGTGGGTTCTTCTCTCCTGGAAGCATATAATACTTCTTGTACTTTGATGTGGTGTTGAACCACTTCTCGTCCATGTGGATGATGTTCTCCATTGTACGGAACTTGGGTTCATGTGGTAGTGTCCGCGGATCTAACATCTTAAGACACCATTGGAGCCTGGCCCTTCTGTTTTGTTCAGACAATAGAGGCTTTAGTGTGCTAGAATGACGTCGTAGTTGTCCTTCCTTGAACCACCTATGTAGAGTGCTCCTGTTTACACCAATGGCAGTAGCTAGAGATCGAATAGTGCTTCTTTTATGCAACGGAACACTAAGAACCTTAGATAGGTCTATTTGCGTCTTTTTGCGTCCACTTCTTTTGGGCTTCCTTGATCTAACATCAACTGGAATTCCTTGGGCACGACATTGTTTTGCTCGCTGCCAAATGCGCTGCACTTTATACCTGCTCACCTGGAATATTTGTGATACTATAGTTGTAGCTTTCCTTTTTAGTCTTCCACGATCAGTTCTCTCAAGCAGTGCTGCATAGATTTGTTGTCGCTCAGTGTCTGTCAAATTTCTGGACTGATGTGCATTGTTTTCATTTGCAGGCTGACCTTCTTGAACATCCGAATCATCCAACTCCTCTTCATCAAAGACTATGTCCACAGCGTCAGCATACACACCGTAGTCATGCATGTCCTCCGTCATGCCTAAAAAAGAATGAAATGGTGAGTTGCGGAGCAATTGGTGCAAATTTGTAAGTGTCATTTTTCTTTTAGAATTATGGGTGAACATCAGTGCAAGCAGTCTGCAAAATTTAGTGCTAAGCTAAAGAAGCAAAGATGGGAATTGTGAATTATTTAGTTTTTCTTTTGAATGTTGGTACAAGTAAATAATTATTAGTAACACAGATTGTATTGTAAGTTTGTAACTGTAGACAAACATTAACTTGTTGGAAAATCTATTGTCATGTGGGCTGTAGCTGTAGCTGTAGCTGTCAAATTTCTGTATAGAAGAACAATAGCTACAGGTCGTAAGCTTACCGTGAATTTGATGCATCTGTTGCTGCAGATCAGAAGGTCCATAGTTTAGATCAAATTCATGTGAAACGTCAAAGTTGAGACATGCAGCGTGTGGATGCTCTTCCCCTACTCCAATTACTGCAATGAGGTGAGGTACAATATTTAGTTCAAGTTCGAACTGAGCTCTGGTCTTGCTGTTGTCCAGATGCAATCAAAAGAAAAAGAATCACCTTTATGATGTTCTTGTTCTCCCTCAGAAGCAGCAACATTGAGATCAATGACATCGAAACCAAGGCGTTCATTGTGATGAAGATGTAGGGGCTGACCTTGGAGATGGGCTTCATCTTGGAGATGGGCTTCATCTTCATAAGGTTGATCTTCCTGGAGATTGATTTCATCTTCTTGCTCATACACAGGGTTTTCATTGAGATCAGGTAGGCGGTGTCTACGTTGATCTTGGAGATGGGCTTCGTCTTCATAAAGTTTATCTTGCTGGAGACTCATGATTTCATCTTCTTGCTCATGCAGAGGCTGTTTGTTGAGATCAAGTTGGAGTTGGAGCTCTCCATGAGGATCTGGAGGAGTGTTTAGATCTACTCCTATGGGCATGGCTGAGGGAAATGGCTTCCTGGCTGATGGAAATGGCTTCCAGGCTGATGGAGTGGCTGGTCTCGTATGTGCTGCAGTTATACGAGGGGAATGAGGGGTGTGACACCGGCGGGAAATCACCTGGCGTGGTGATTCAAATCTAGTATCCCGCGCGTTTGATGTGGTGGGCAAGCTTTCTGTAATGACACGTGTGATGGCTGTCTCTAGAGTCTTTCCAAAACTTTGCCATTGTCTGTATGATGACACGTGTAGTACCTTTCCCTCTGGTGCCGACTGTATTGCTACTGCCACATTCTGTGTGATTGCAATGATTATAAACATGTCAAATCAATTTATAGGGGTATTTTGGTAATTTGCCATGTTGCATTGATATTCGTGCTAGGTCCTCCGATTGCATTTTTTAAGAGACGGAGGGAGTAGGTTGCTAACACAAGCATGAGAAAATTTTAGATAAAGAATGTCGCTGGCAACACGAATCCACAAATATTAGTCAGAACATATGCCCCTGCTTATGTGCTTTATGCCTCCAATGTTTACAATGATCTTTCCTAAAAAATGTAACTGTGATCTCCAAAGATTTTCCTGTCAGCACACTACTTTACTAGCTCTATTTGGATCATGTTAGAATTAGCATCCTAACTCTTAGCACTTGCTAGCAACATTTACCTTCCTTGCTATTTGTTTTCTAGTAGTTAGCGTAGAAGATCTGTTTGGGTTCATACTACTAATTTTTAGTTGCTATTAGCAACATGGAAAAAAATAGCGGGCTATAGTGTTGCTATAGCGGCCGGAAAGACGTCACGCTAAGCTATTGCCAATTATGCCGCTATGCTGACTTTCACCATTATAGCGGAAAATAGCGTCGCTAAATGTCATAGCGTTAGCGGTAAAATAGCGGCGCTATTTCAGATTTTCTCAATTGACCAAACCAGGGACGGCCCAATAGCCTACTAAGCCCACGAAGACCCAAAACCATTGAAACCCTAAATCCATACACTCACGCACAACACCAAGGCTCAAAGAAAAAAACCACACCAGACACACACATTCGGCAGCTCCCATATAGACTCATGCGGCGGCAGCTCCCAGGCAAACTCGACCAAGGCTCAAAGACCATGTTGTAATATTGTGTGAATCATGTTGTAACATTGGTTGTAATATTGCTAATGGTACCTATAGACTTCTGGAATCCTAAAAACATATTTGTGTTTGTCGAATTTCATATTTGCCATGATTCTTGTATCATACTTGTGTTTTTCATGTTTTTTATAAAAATGGTATCGCGCATAGCACCGCTATAGCCTTATAGCTTCTGGAAAAACGTTGCCGCAATTTTCAATAGCCCACGATTTTTTTTCCCATGATTAGCAACATGGAGGACTCACCAAGTAGGCCCTGTTTGGATCCATGTTGCTAATAGCTAGCAACTAAAAAATAGTAGACCTGGATCTAAATAAGCCACATATTAATAGGTGTGCTAACTAACAGCAAGAATTAGCAAGATGGATGTTGCTAGAAAGTGTAAAAAGAGTTATGAGTAGCACACTAATTTTTGTAGGATCCAAACATACTACCCTAGAACAACCTATTACCTATTCCTTTAACTTTGTCACTCGTTTAATACACGCAAAGCTCATCCACTTCCACAACAGCCAAACATGAATTTCTTGTTTCTTGATTTTTACTAAACTTTGGAGAAAGTTGTCTAGGTGTGTTAGCAACTACTCCATCCATTCTAAATTATAAGACATAGACTTTTTGCCACAGGTTTGATCACTCATCTTAGGCCCCGTTTAGATGCATTTTGTTTTGCAATTTTGACCAGGGAATCTTTTGCAATAATGGCCTAAGTAGACTTAAAAGATTCGTCTCGTGATTTACATGCAAATTGTGCAAACATACAAAAATTTCATCTACATTTAATACTCCATGCATGTGCCGCAACATTTGATGTGATGACAATCTTGGAATTTTGAACTGTAACTAAACAGGGCCTTATTCAAACATTTGTGCAAAGCATCACTTCTTTTGGTGTGACTTGCTTTATTAATAAATGTTTTTCAAAAATAAATTAAATTCAATTATGTTTGCTCAAATTTTTTGAATAAGATGAATGATCAAACTTGAGATAAAAAAAGTCAAACGTCTCATGACAGAGGGAGTACCTGCCAGTTGCCATATAATGCTAGCAGCAGTGCAGTTCTTAGATTTCAGAGCTCAAGCTCCAAATTGGCTAATGTAAATTTAGCACCAACCAAAACTTATAAACTTTTAGTAGCATCATAAAAATGTGTGCTTCAACCGATCATCTCTTGCACGACCTACTTTGCACATGAGGGAGCATTGGAACTTCGGAAATTGGTGAAATTTGAGTACAATCATCGTTTTCTCGCCATAGTTCGTTTCAATCTCATTGTCAATTCGTCTTATCGACACCACTAACTGTCCAGCACCAACAAATCATAAATGATATCCATTTAGGTAATAAAAATACCCAGAAATGCCAAACCATTTTCACCATTTCTACATTTAACGCTGAACAACTAAATTTCCGTTACGGCGTCATGTCAAGACAGGATATCACTCACCTTCCTTCCTACGCATCACGCATGGAACTGCATCAAGAGATCCATAGCCGCGCGCCGCCGCTCCTCGACGTTCAGCACTGGCGCGGCGGCTGCTTCAGAACTGCTGCTCGAGCGGCGCCCTAGGGGCCATGAAGGCGGCACTGGACGCTTCCGCCGCTTGCTCCCCTCCAGGCCGCAGTCCCGGAGCCCATCCTCCACCACCCCGACCATCTGAGCCCCTTCCCCCTCCTCCTCCAGCTCCTCCCCGCTGTCCGCCATGGGCTGATCATCGCCGGACGATGCGTCGAGGCGGGAGAGGAAGTAACCGATGGCGGCGTGGGCGTCGCGGAGGGCCTCCACCGCGGCGGCGGCATGGGAGGAGGGCGCGGGGGCTGAGAGCGCGGTCGCGGCCGCCGCGGCGCGGTGGATGGTGGCGGTGAGGTCTGTGAGTGGCTGGGCCGGTTGCGGCGGCAGATCGAGCTCCATAGCTACTCTTGCAAGCGGAGACAAGGAACTACGATGGCGGTGGAGAGGAAAGCTCGGTGCAAAGAATCCGCGCCGTCTTTCTGCGGTGCCAGCGGTGGGTAACCGTGGAAACTTCCAGAAGTACCCGAAATGGAGAATGGCACGTCTA
This sequence comes from Eremochloa ophiuroides, assembly GCA_038502445.1. Lineage (NCBI taxonomy): Eukaryota > Viridiplantae > Streptophyta > Magnoliopsida > Poales > Poaceae > Eremochloa > Eremochloa ophiuroides. The sequence goes on along the minus strand of JAHLJS010000009.1, from coordinate 51,189,041 downwards.
CGTGTCTTTTGGAAATTTGCAGAGTGAAGTACTCCCTCAGTCCCAATTAAAGATATCGTTCTCGTTTTAAAAAAACAACTGCCGATAATTTTTATAAATAATAAATATTATTGATTAGTATCATAATTAGTATCATCGAAAAGATCTTTAGATCTAGTTTTTTTAATAAATTTATTTGGTGACATAAATATTGTACGTGTTTTCTACAAATCAAGTCAAATTTATGGTAACGACTTTTTTTAGACAGATGGAGTACTGTATCATCACAATTTTGGTACCTTCTGTTCAACTTTACGCACATTTCTCTCAGATTTGGAAAAAGGAAAATATTAATAACTCATTTGGAATGCAGAAATTTTATAGAAATATAGAAATTCAATAACCAATTCATTTTGATAGAAAAACATAAAAGACAAAAAAAAGTCATTTGTTCCCAAGAAAGCCTAACTGTGATCAGGTTTAAAATACTCCTCAGTCCCGAAATAAATGCACTTTTAGGATATTTGAAAAAGACTAATACAAAATTCCATATATGAGTAGTGGGTCTAAACTGCATAGTATCCCATCTCATATACTCCCTCCGCCAAAAAAACAAATTTTAATTGTTTTTGATGAAGTAAAAATTTGACCAAATTTATAAAAAATATCAACGATTATGATACAACCAGTTATACTAGGAAAATATATTTAATGTTCAACTACAACTTATTTGGTATTATAAATATTGATAATTTGTTTTATGGATTGAATCAAATCTAAAATTATTTAACTGAACCAAATCTAAAATGATTTAATTGGATACTATGCTATTTTTTTTCCGGATGGAAGGAGTCTTACCGAACCTAATGACTCAGCCTCACAGCAAGCTCCTTCCCAAGCAGGTTCATCATCTCCCTGATCTGGGAAAGAAAACGTAGGGCTAATTCTGCATCACTCCACGCCAACAGATTAAGAAAGAAATGAATTAAAAATGCCGAGAGGTTTTGTAGAAATGTACTGTATGCTTGTTAAAGCTCAGGAATCAAGATGACACTCGTGGAACACAAAATGTTGGATTCTGTAGCTGCATTAGCTTTTAACAAATTTTGTTCCAAGATGACATAACACATGAACTGCACATGTTAAACTTACCAAAGCATTAACTGGGTGAAATTAGAAAATTACCCCCGCATAGTGTTGAAGAACTGGCGAGTAATGCTCCAGAGCTCGGCATGTCTTACTGAGAAGTCCAAGAAGCAGCTCCACTTCATCGCCAAGAAGATCCACCTATGGTTCATGGCAATTAAAGGTTAGCTTCTTTTGTTTTTTAATTCAGTGCTTTTTCCCATGCATGAAACACAAAGCCTTTAAAGTATAATTATGAACAGTATGCAGAGAAATAACCATGGTTTCTAACCTCTCTTTCTGCTGTTTGGAGGTCGCAACATCTCCCAGTGAAAGCCCTCCGATAAATAAGTTCACTTCTTTTAAGAGAGTTCACTTGTTCAATCAGGTTTGACAATTGTTTGTCCAAATCTCTCAATCTGTACAATGATCCATTGACCATAGGTTAGTTAAATAGTGTCACCTCTCACACCTTTTCTGAACGGCATATCCGTTCTGTTTCAACTTCCTAGTGCGTTCATGAGAATGTGTAGAATGGAGACTGACAAACCTGAGCGCAGCTGTCCCTATATTTCTACAGCTAATAGCCTCAAAGTCCATGAACATTTCATACATGATTGTCAATAGAATGCACACTTCTTGATTCACTCCTTCGGAAGGCATGCACAGACCTATAGCCACCTCTTCTGTTTGCAGCTTCCTGCGACCATCTAATCCTTCCTCAAAATTGCAATTACCTAAATCATAAACATCATCTCCGCGTGTCGATTCTTCAGCTTGCTTATCACTTCCTCTTGGATTTTGCCTGTCACAATTATCAATTGTGCCTAAAACTTCTTGATCCACAAGTGCTCGATGTTGATCAGAGCCTACACTTTCATCTTCAGTAGTTACATTAACTTGTATATTACCCTTCTCTAACTGCTCGGTGTTGTCAATCATACCAAATCTTCCCAGATTATCGTTGGGTCGATTTTGGTGTCGATATTTGACCACACATAAATTTTGACCACTTACCAAACCATTGATCAAACCTCCAAAGACAATGCGGTCGATCTCCTCTTTGATAAGTCTTTCACTGTGAACCATTTCAGTAGTGATCTTCCAAGCATTCATAGTCATGGCAAGAAGAGCTGTATGCACCTCATCTTCTATGGAGGTCATGATAAGATGATCAGCGGATTCAACACCTAGGTTCTTCACTAAGTCTTTGAATATGATACTATGTATCTCATACTGTAGATTACTTGTGATTCCCATTTCATCTCTTTGTTCTGTAAGCTCTTGTGCATCATATGCCTGAACCGAAAGCTTCCTTAATAGGTCTCTGAATACTGCTGAGTATAACACCTGCTGCAGCTCACATCTGATTTCTGAATCAATCGTCCTTTCTGTTAGCCTTTCAGCTTCCTCTTGGGAGAAAGGGAAACGATGCTCTTGTGAATTATGACTGCTCTCTGACTTCTCTACCGGGATACGCCTTGCTGAGTGCAGGTGGCTAGTTTCGTCATTCAGAGATTGGAATTCGTCCGAGCTATTCTCAGTAGCACCTCTACTATGATGCAGTGTAGGCGTGGAACATCCTTCCTCCTCAGAATGATTGTATTTCGTCGATTCCACGTTGATCTCCCGGAGAAAACCCTCAACGACGGCACCGTACATCTCCCTCTCCGCATCCATGAGCCACCGCTGCTCATCCATGGCTGCCCGCTGCGCAGAGACCGACCTCTCCATGGCATCGAACGCAGATGCGACGCTGTCTCTGACGACGCCGGCGTCCAGGACCATCTCCTGGAACTCCATAAGCAGCTGCGCCATGCCGTAGAATCCCGAGAGGCCCTTGACGCCGTCGCCCTCGTGGCCGGGCTCCTGCAGCCTCGCCATCGGCGACGCCTCGCCGCTGACCTTCTGCATGAGCGCCGCCAGCTCGGAGCTCGCGTCCTCCAGCCTGGCCCTCATCCTCGTCATCTTCCGGCCGACGGACCCCCTGAGTTCCGCGAACGCACCCGCACCGCCCTCCACCTCGGCGGCTGCGGCGGCGGACGGCGGCGTCTCCCGGCGGTGCGACGGGTCGAGCTCGTCGCGCTTCCGGCGCATGTAGTCGCAGTCCGTCTGGGCGACGGCAAGCTCAGCCTCGTCGAGGCGGGCCTGGATCTGGTCCCGCGTCTCGAGGAGGTCGTCGAGCAGCTGCTCGTGGCCGTCGTCGTCGCCGCCGTCGGCCTCCATCTCCCCGCGCACGAAGCGAAGGCACCACTCGAGCTGCATGATGGCGAGCTCGGCGAAGCGGAGCTTCTGGAAGAGGCGCTCCAGGTCGCCGTCCTTCCAGAGGCTCTTCTTGTAGGCGTCCTCCATGGCGGCGTTCACCAGCCCCACCATGATGGAGTCCGCCACCTTCACCGCCACCCGCAGCCGGGAGTCGAGGCCGCTGAAGAAGGCGTCCATCGCGCACGACGGACGTAGGCCGGCGCAGATCGACGACACTGCGTGCTCAGTGATGGCGATCGGCGAGATTGTCCCGCGCACGCATGGAATTCTGCGGGCACGACATCTGTTGCCGGCTGTGGACAGTGGACGTGCGGTTTGGGGTTCGGGGGCGCCCGTGCGGAACGGAACGGAACGGAGTGAACAGCGGAGGGTCGGACGCCGGAGAGGAGGCTAGGCACTCGGCTCCTGGCACAAACCAATGAAACGCAAAACTGCAGCTAAACAGATATCAGAAAGGCAGAAACCGCAGCTAAACAGATTTAAAGTTAGATAGCTATAAGATGAACAAGATAAAGACAAATGTAAAAATGCCCTCGCTCAAATTACTCCCTCCAGTTTGCAAACACTTGCGGTTATGGACAATGGCATGGTATCTAAAATATAGCGAGTTTTGATGACTAATTCTATTATCAGAATATAAATGAACATCCTAGCAATTTTTGTGCTTACATTAAAGCACATTTCAACAAAATCTTAAAGTTATTTGTTATCAAAGATTTAAAATTTAACTCAAGCCCTGCCTAAAATGTCGTCTCTGTTCGCTTGAACTTACCGGTCAGCATCAGTCAGCCATTCAGCAATGTTTTTCTCTCACAACAATCTACCAGCCAACCGTACAATCCAGCCAGTCGAACAGAGCCGAGTCAAGTATTTGTAAAGCCAGGGGGGAAGGAGATTCAGCATTCAAGCGATGGCAGCATCGCCTGGACCAAACGCCGTGAGAAACAGCAATCGCACAGATTGTCCTGAATTCATATACGAACTGATTCATGCCCGAGAAATGCCTACACAACGGATTTCCGACAAAAAATTAAGGATCTTTTTCCGTTTATCAGCGACATCTACGGGCCACATAAGGATTAATAGGAAACCATATATACAATGCTGACCAAAACTACTTGAACTATTTGACTGCAATTCATTATGCCCACAAATTGTCTGGTTTTCCTGATCTGATGAATTATCAGGCCCCTGAAGGCGCTTCTTAGCGGGCAGTTGGGTGATCCTCCTCATCGCTACAAGCTGATACATTAATCAATAAAAGGCAAAGTTAGAACAAGTCACTGGTACCATTGGCATGGGGAATAAAAGGCATTTGACACCTATTGTAATAGAGAGAGAACATGCTGACATGGAAAAAAGGAAGTGTCTAAAATCTTATTGCTTGCGTGAAAAAAAAAATGCAAGGCGAGTGACAGCATCGATTAGCAGTAGTTATCTACTTGTGTGACAAATAAAGCACACCAAATTATTAAAATATTTAATCACAAATTAAGTACTTCTCTGTATGCCAGGAGAAAGGTAGGTTGGCCACTTGGCCTTGAAGTTGAGGCATTTTTTACACTCATAAAGAGCAACTTCAAGAAACTCTCTATATCCTTCCTAATTGTTAGGAATGGAGATCTTGGTGAAAAAATACTCTCCAACAACTTTCCTAACAGGATATCTAAATATCTTCTATTCTGGATTTCTCTTTAGTCAAAGATAGCGAGGTTGACCCTCCACAAGATATACAAAGTTGCTTGAGGGTAGAAAGATATAGAAAATGATGTAATTGAAATGACTCTCCAAATGATGGTCTAGAGATTTAGTTTTAGAAAGACTTGGAGATGCTCCAAGACACTACCAGAGGTGCGTAATTATCATCCTCCATCATCAGCCACCAGTCACCACTACCACTTTGTATTGGATAGATCATTGACATATAAAAAGTTAGAACCAATTTATGCTAGCTCTAGCTGTTAAGAGCTCCTTCAGTTTCTTACTTTCACGTTATATACTGCTATGATCCATTCCAGTGGATCCGCATCAAGGTAGACCTTTTTTCAGAAAATTTGTGAGACAATATCTACAGGCTTAGAGAAGATTAGATAGTAGATACTTCATCACAGACCAAGGTTTAGACTTTAGAGAGGCTTTTTTTTTTACACAGGCTACATGAATTCTTTGCACACAGAGGAACAAACAATCAAGATATATTGCGTTCAGTTTAGCTGATTATTTCAATTATCTAGATGTAATCTGACCAAGGCTTTCCCCAATTGAAATGAAAAAAGCTTGAAATAGCCAATGAATCGAAATAACCTAACCAAATCATAAAATTAATGACCCTAAATTTCAACTCTAAAATTTCCCCCACTACAGGCCAGTATGATTCGTATGAACAGTTCCCGCGGGTACTGGAGCACCGGTTCAATAGAACCACCGGGAGTTTATCTTAGATCCTCCATCTAAATATAAGGTGAAACGTAACAATTGAAAATTGAAATTAAGCAGAAATACTCTATAAGGGTAAAATATTAAAGTTCTCTAGCCTCCCCTCACTCGAGCCGCCGGCAGACATGCCACCAACCCGGCGCCCGGATGGCTGCAGCCTGCAGTTGCCACCGCCCCCTCCCTCTCTCTAAGGTGCGGCTATGTGATGTGGGGCCGACACTACAGCCGCCGGCCTCAGGCACGAGGCACAGCTAGCGCCGGCGAGCACGGTCACCAGAGCCTTGAAGAAGCTGAGGCGGCTTAGGTTTAAGGCCTCACAGGGCTCAAGGAGAAGATAAGTAGTCAAGAGTTAATTAGCAGCCAGCAGTTAATATCTGGCATTTGTATCAAGGAGCCCAGCTCCTATATATTGTATCAGGCAACTCGATTATAGGCAAGCAATGAAGTTATCAGTCTAATCTCATCTACCCTGTGTCTCTAATCTCACCTCCCTTCTACCAAGCGCCAGGAGATCCTGGCGCCTCCATCCCCTACTTCCACAAGTTATAATCTGAGAAGCCAAGGGCCTCTAGGGCTAGGAGTGGAGGCTCTTGACAACCTGGTATCGGTAGTCCGTCGATCCTCCGGCAGCCGCTCGACTTCCGCCACCGCACCAAACTCCCCACCCACTCCTCCGCTTCCTCTGTTTCAGCCATGTCCGAGTCCAGCATTAGCGAGCTGAGCAAGCAAATCGCCGAGCTCACCAAGGGGATGGCCGCCATGCAGCAGCAGCAGCCACCTTCGTCCTCTAGTTCAGGCGCGCACCTATTCGGCGACAACAGGGGCGACCGGCCGCTCCGCTTCCAGAAATTGGACTTTCCCAAGTTCGACGGGAAGTCCGATCCGCTCGCGTTCATCAATCAGTGTGAGTCCTACTTCGTGCAGCAACGCATCGCCGCCGAAGAGCAAGTCTGGATGGCTTCCTACAACCTGGAAGGTAGCGCGCAGATGTGGTACATTCAAGTGCAGCAATCGGAGGCCACACCGTCGTGGAGGCACTTCACCGAGCTCCTCAACCTCCGCTTCGGTCCCCCGCTCCGCTCCAATCCTATGGGGAAGCTGATGGCATGCAAGCGCACGTGATCCGTGGCAGATTACCAGGATCGATTCGAGGCTCTGCTCCCTCGCGCCGGTCCCCTGGAGGAGGCGCAACGCATTCAGGCGTTCACGGCGGGCCTTGGGCCGCCGCTCAGCCACGACGTCGAAATGCAGAATCCCCAAACGCTCATGTGGTCGGCTCCACCGCTCCAGCGGCTCACACGCCCTGCCTGGCGGGCCGCGGCCTGCTGGCAGGGCCGGCTCAACAATTGGCGCTCCCAGCCCCGCCGCCAGCAAGCCGACCGGCGCCGAACGCAACGGCGGAGGGCCGCCAAGTGCGCCGCCTCTCCAACACCGAGATGGACGACCGCCGCCGCCAAGGTTTATGCTTCAACTGCAATGAGAAGTACTCGCGCGGGCACAACCGCGTGTGCCAGCGGCTGTTCTTCCTGGAGCTCACTGAGGAGGACGAGCCGGAGGACCTGCCGCCCTTGGTCAACCTCGGCGACCCCACCATCTCCCTGCTCGCCATCGCAGGGGTGCGCACCGGGGACACGATGCAGCTGTGCATCCATCTGGGCGGCGTATCGCTCCTGGCCCTCTTGGACTCAAGGTCCACACATAACTTCGTCGCGGCTGAGGCGGAGGCGCGGACCTCACTCCGGCTCCAGCTGCTGGGCGGCATGAAGGTCACCGTCACGAATGGCGAACGCGTACCGTGCCCGGGCGTCTATCAAGGGGCCACGTTCACCATCGAAGGGGCTGAGTTCGTGGCGGATTTCTTCGCTCTGCCTCTCGCCGGCTATGACGTCGTGCTGGGAACACAATGGCTGGCCACGCTTGGTCCTATCCTATGGGACTTTGGTGCGCTGTCCATGACAATCCAGCACCAGGGCCGCCCTCTTCACTGGCAGGGCATCGCAGGTCCTTCCAGTCCGCGCCTCAAGGCCTGTCACGACTCGGAGCTCCTGCCGGCGCTCTTGGACGAGTTCAAGGCCGTCTTTGCCGAGCCCGCCAGCATGCCGCCGCCGCGTTCCCGGGACCACTCCATCACTCTCCTCTCGGGATCAGCGCCGGTCGCCGTCAGACCATACCGGTACCTAGCCGCGCACAAAGACGAGTTGGAAAGGCAGTGCGCGGCCATGCTCCAGCAAGGATTGATCAGGCGCAGCTCCTCGGCATTTTCCTCGCCGGTTTTGCTCGTCAAGAAGGCCGACGGAGCCTGGCGCTTCTGCGTCGATTACAGGGCACTGAACTCCATTACAGTGAAAGATGCTTTCCCCATACCAGTCGTGGACGAGCTCCTCGACGAGTTGAACGGAGCCCGCTTCTTCTCCAAACTGGATCTCCGGTCAGGATACCATCAAGTTCAGATACGGCCGGATGACGTCGAGGAGACGGCGTTCAGGACTCATGAAGGACTCTACGAGTTCCTTGTCATGCCCTTTGGGCTCTGCAACGCACCGGCGACCTTCCAGGCCCTGATGAACGACATCTTGAGGCCGTTCCTGCGCCGGTTCGTGCTCGTCTTCTTCGACAATATCCTCATCTACAGCTAGTCCATGGCGGAGCACCTCAGCCACGTTCGCGCCGTGCTCACCCTCCTGCAGCAGCACAGGCTCTTCGTCAAGCAGTCCAAGTGTGCATTCGGCTCGTCCTCCATCGCGTACCTGGGCCATGTCATATCGGCTGCTGGCGTGGCCATGGACCCCGACAAAGTCCGGGCGGTGGCGGACTGGCCAACGCCGCGCACGGCGCGCGCGGTGCGCGGATTCCTGGGCTTAGCGGGATATTACCGCAAATTTGTCCAGAATTTCGGCTCCATCGCCGCCCCCCCTCACTGCCCTCCTCAAGAAAGAAGGTTTCCAATGGACCGATGCAGCCGCCTCGGCATTTGCGGCCCTCAAGACGGCGGTAACCACGGCGCTGGTGCTCGCCTGCCAGACTTCGCCATCCCGTTCATCGTGGAGTGCGATGCCTCGACCTACGGGTTCGGCGCCGTGCTGCTTCAAGAACAGCACCCCATTGCCTTCTTCAGCAGGCCGGCTGCCCCGCGCCATCAGTCACTGGCGGCCTACGAGCGCGAGCTCATTGGTCTCGTGCTCACCATACGCCATTGGAGGCCCTACCTGTGGGGACGACACTTCTTGGTACGCACAGACCATTACAGTTTGAAATTCTTGCTTGATCAACGCCTTGCTACCATACCGTAGCACCATTGGGTGGGGAAACTCCTAGGTTTCGACTTCACCGTGGAGTACAAGGCGGGATCCTCCAACACTGTCGCCGACGCCCTGTCTCGCCGCGACACCAAAGAACTCGCGATCATGGCGGTGTCCTAGCCTAGCTTCGATTTCATCACCCGCCTGCGTCGAGCCAACGAGCAGGACACGGGTCTGCGCGCGCTCCACGACGAGATCGCCCACAACCAGCGCGCCGCACCCTGGTCCATCATCGACGGGCTCGTGGCGTTCCAGGGGCGCCTCTACATCCCGCCAGGCGCCCCCCTGCTTCATGAGATCCTGGCGGCTGTCCATGAGGACGGCCACGAGGGTGTGCAGCGCACCCTGCATCGGCTCCGGCGCGACTTCCACTCCCCCAACCTCCGCGCCGTGGTCCAGGATTATGTGCGCACCTGCACCACCTGCCAACGCTACAAATTAGAGCATATGCACCCGGCGGGACTTCTGCTTCCCCTCCCGGTCCCGACGGCCATTTGGGCCGATATTGGCATCGATTTTGTGGAGGCACTACCAAAGGTGGGGGGCAAGTCGGTGATACTAACGGTCGTCGACCGATTCAGCAAATACTGTCACTTCATCGCCCTTGCCCACCCCTACTCGGCCGAATCCGTGGCCCAGGCCTTCTTCTCCGACATTGTGAGGCTCCGCGGCATTTCCCAGTCCATCGTCTCCGACAGGGACCCTGTCTCCACCTCAATCTTCTGGAAGGAGCTTATGAGGCTGTCGGGCGTCAAGCTCCGCATGACAACTGCGTTCCATCCGCAGTCCGACGGCCAAACTGAGGCTGCCAACAAGGTGATCGTGATGTATCTCCGCTGCATGACGGGCGACCGGCCGAGGCAATGGCTTCGCTGGATGCCGTGGGCCGAATTTGTCTACAATACGGCATTCCAAACCGCCCTCAAGACCACCCCCTTCGCCATGGTCTACGGCCGTGATCCCCCATCCATTCGTTCCTACGAGCCGGGCGAGGCGCGGGTGGCTGCCGTGGCCAAAAGCATGGCGGCTCGCGATGAGCTCCTGGAGGACGCACGCGCGCGCCTGGAGCAGGCCCAGGAGCTGTACAAGCGCCCCTACGACAAGCATCACAGGGAGGTCCAATACGCTGTGGGCGACTGGGTGTGGCTTCGACTCCACCATCGCCACCCCGCCTCACTCCAGGGCACTGCAAAGGGCAAGCTCCGACCCCGCTACTACGGGCCCTACCGCATCACCGCCATCATCAACGAGGTTGCCTACCGTCTGGAGCTGTCACAAGGTGCCAAGCTGCACGATGTGTTCCATGTCGGCCTCCTCAAGGAATTCGTGGGCACGCCGCCACCCGCGCCGCCAACTCTGCCTCCAACACACCACGGCGCCACTCAGCCCGTTCCAGAGCGCGCCACGCGCACTAGGCTGGCACGGGGCGTTCGCCAAGCCCGTCGAGGAAGGGAGAGATGTGATGTGGGGCTGACACTACAGCCGCCGGCCTCAGGCACGAGGCACAGCTAGCGCCGGCGAGCACGTCACCAGAGCCTTGAAGAAGCTGAGGTGGCTGAGGCTTAAGGCCTCACAGGGCTCAAGGAGAAGATAAGTAGTCAAGAGTTAATTAGCAGCCAACAGTTAATGTCTGGCATTAGTATCAAGGAGCCCAGCTCCTATATATTGTATCAGGCAACTCGATTATAGGCAAGCAATGAAGTTATCAGTCTAATCTCATCTACCCTGTGTCTCTAATCTCACCTCCCTTCTACCAAGCGCCAGGAGATCCTGGCGCCTCCATCCCCTACCTCCACAAGTTATAATCTGAGAAGCCAAGGGCCTCCAGAGCTAGGAGTGGAGGCTCTTGACAGGCTAGCCCTAGGGCAGCCGTTGCCCTCCTCAAGTCATCTATAATTCCCAAATTTTACCTCTAATCCCTCTTCCTGGATGCATACCATTACAAATACAAGTTATAAATTCAGGTTATTGGAGTTCTACTTCGATATGAAATGAGGATTATTAAATTAGGAGCCGAAATTTATAGGTTGAAGATAACGAATTGAACATTTCTCTTCAAGGGATGCTAGAGAAATGGCGATTTAAAGCAAGCTTTCAAATGTGCTGGTTTAGAAATTTGTTTCCCAATGGATGGAATCATTTGTACTACATGAAAACAGGTAGACGCTTTCCTGAGGATTAGTCAACGATGTTTTGTTCTGCAGCTGTGCTTTTATCAAGTGTAAAGCTTAATTATAAAAATTGTAAGTGTGAAACCAAGCGATACGGGAGAAACAATATGATGACAAAATCGTACTACTATATATGAAACAGAACATGAGAGAGTGGTCTCTTCATCGAGTAAGCTAGAAACAGGCGCGTACCTCCGCAGCAGAAGCAACAGCAGCAGCAGGTGAGGAGCAAGACGGCGTCCCAGGCGAGCTCGAGCGCACCGGCCAGCATGGACCCCGACGGCGAGCGGTCCTCGAGCAGCGGCGCCTTCCCGCTGCCGCCGGGCTGGCCCTCCTGGTCCTCCTGGCTAACCTCGCCCTGCCGCTGCCGCTGCGCGCGCTTCATGTTGCCGAGGTTGAGCTCCAGGAGGTAGCCGTGCTTGAACGAGTCGCGGATCCGGAGCGATGGCCACAGGTGCATCTTCGATTCTTCGCCGGCTGCAAGGAGGGACGGATAGTCGGGTTCAGGACTTCGGCACCGAGAGAAGGCGTGCTGCGTTCTTGGGATCTTCGCGGGTTCTTTCGCTTGGAGTTGCTGATTATTGATGATTGGGATTTGGGTTGGCGATGAGGGATCCGGCGATGGGGACGGCGACGGCGGGTCCACACGCGACGAACGGGTGTGCAGAGCTGCAGGCCCCAGTCCGAATTATGGCGGGCCGGCCTGCCGCGGTGGTCGCTGCTGGGCCTTTCTTTTCTTCTGGTATAGAAGAAGTCCTGTACTTCTACGACTACGAACCAGTAAAATAAAAAAGAGTAGTTTCCGGATGTTTTGCCTTATATACAGAAATAAAAAAAAATTAAAAATGTACGAAACATATTTTTAAAAAATATAGTGTATGAAATTTAATTAAAATCCCAAAATCTAGTTTAATCTTAGTAAACTCATAGGAAATATATTTTAGCTAAGGAAAATATGAAATCAACTTCGGATAGTTTCTAAAGAAACCATGCTCTATATTATGGTGCATAGATTGGAATGATGACCTTATATTGTTTTATTTTTTGTGTTTATTTACTAGTGTATCTCTCATTCGCCCTGTTCGTAGGACTTTTTTTTTAGAAAACTGGAGGGGCAAAGCCCCTATAGGAAATTATTTAATATAAAAACGTGAAAGAGTTCTGAAAACAGAAACAAAGCTCAAAGCTCAAAAAGAGCAAGAGCCTAAGAGACAAAAAAGGAAATGAAAAAAATAAGGAAAAGTACAATCAGAGAGCCTTGCTGGCTACTGTGGGAAAAACACTGTTTCGATGTGCAAAGTAGGGTTGAATAAGCTAAAGCGAACATGGTGATTATTATCTATTATAATTCAAGGTCAGGATGACTTTTTCGTTTCTAGTACTCGCAGAGCTTTGATGGTGGCATAATGCTAGTTTGGATCGTTTGAACTCTATAAAACTGTCAATGGGCCCTTTTTGTCCCATTTAACAATAGATATATAGAAATTGATATAGACATGGATAGGTCAGCTAGCGAACCAATGTGATAGTGGATCCTAGGCATCTAGAGCAACATGCTCAAAATCGCACAAAAGAAGAGCATATAGATCATCATGATAAAAGATTGAGGCCCACGGATTTCAATAAATCGTATGGAATTTCTATGAAATGACTTGTTCCATAGAAATTTTAGAGAATTCTACTAAGATATGATGCTGAACCTCATGGAAAGTTATCCTCGTGCCACTCTCTGTTTCTAGCTCATTACATCGATCTCATCAGTTTCTGTGTTTTTCTTGTGCTAAGTTTTTTGAATTTTCTCAATCAATATGATTCACAATAAGGTTATTCTGTTCCTATGTTTTTCTTTTCTATTCCCGCTTCTCAAAATTCTGTGTTCAGCTAGTCCCTGAATGGTTCTGAAATTTGAGGCCTCATGGACTAGGCGCACGTAGTCTCGATGTCTAGGATCCAATGTGGCGTCGTTGGTTTACTAGCTGGCCTTTCTATGCTCTTCTTTTGTGCAGTTTTGCCAAAGAGGGACTAGGCGCCGCACTCCACATGGCATATGCAGCGTGCATCAACAGCGACACGAGGGAGTCAACAAAAGCATTCAACTTCAAGTACTTTAAAAGACTTACATATATGCATTTATCTTTTTTCATTTTGCCCAATTGTCGTACACGGATAAAGTAGAACACAGCACAATAATCACACTGGCTTGGAAGAAAAAGCAAGCAGATGCAGTGGAAATTACAACAGAAGCAAGCTGATCATAAGGCGTGCGTGCATGCATACATACATACATATATATATATATATATATATATATATATATATATATATATATATATATATATATATATATATATATATATATATATATATATATATATATATATATATATATATATATATATATATATGGGGCTAGAACTAGAAGCAACCAACGATGATGCGCGTAGGCATTCTTCACGAGTGCAGTGGAGGAGGCCGGCCTCCGCCGGCCCCTGATATATCTACAGTTCACGCCGCCTCCGGGTTGTCGTCCTTGTCCCGGCGATGATCTAGCGGCTGAAGGAGGCAGATGATCCCAGCTTGGCGGCGCTGGCCCTCAGCACGTACTGGTGATAGGCCGCGGCAATGGCGGCGCCGATGAATGGACCCACCCAGAAGATCCACTGCAATCACAGACGACAGGACAAGCAACCGATGTAAGACACCGTACCTCAACAGATTCTGCTGGTCACTTCATCATCAAGTGGGTTACAAATTAGAAATCGTGTTATTGATTGATCGGCGAGCTAACATTTAGGTATTCTGGTACATATTGTAGATTGAAGTTTTTTTAGTTAGGTCGGAGGGCGGTTGTTGGGAAGAGATTAGGCAGCGTGTGTCTGTGTCAGTGTGTTTTTAATCGAGTGCCTGAAAATGTCACTGTGGCTGTGTGAGTAGCGTACTAAAGAACTGTATACTACTAATAAATAATAATCACTTTGGGTGACATATGCTGATCAGCTTAACTAAGTGATCATCATTATTGAGCCTTATCCTGACTTCGTTCCTGAGCCTCCCAGTTTGTTATAAACTTATAATAATCTATCAGTTCTATCTGCTCCTAGCTAGTAGTAAGCCTACAGCTGAGAAACGTCGCAATAGTTTTGTTTGATTGGTTTACTAAGATATTAGGCCAGTGTTCGTGGCATGCAGCGGCCAGCAGCCATGTTTGTAAGCCATTAGCATTTACTTCATTCTTTGGCATGATGTCGTTGTCAATAGAACTTTAGATGCAGGAAAAGTGTGTTTGTGTGTGTAGGGGCGTACGTGGTCATCCCAGGCCTTGTCGTTGTTGTAGATGACGGCAGCGCCGAAGCTCCTGGCCGGGTTGATGCCGGTGCCGGTGATCGGGATCGTGGCCAGGTGGACCATGAACACCGCGAACCCGATTGGGAGAGGAGCAAGCACCTGAATGAACAAAGCAGAAGCGAAAATTAAGCATTATTTGTTAGTAACAAAGTGTAGTAGACGTACGCGATGAATGGAAAAGCTCAGTACTTACGGGGACGTGGGAGTCACGGGCGTTGCGCTTGGGGTCGGTGGCGGAGAAGACGGTGTAGACGAGCACGAAGGTGCCGATGATCTCGGCGGCGAGCCCGGTGCCCTTGGAGTAGCCGTCGCTGAGCTCGTTGGCGCCGCCGCCGTAGCGCACGTAGAAGGCGCTCTGGAAGCCCTTGACGAGGCCGACGCCGCAGATGGCGCCGAGGCACTGCGCGACCATGTAGAGCAGCGCTCGCACCAGCGAGACCTTGCGCGCCAGGAACAGGCCGAAGGTGACGGCTGGGTTGATGTGGCCACCCGACACCCCCGCCGTGCAGTAGACGAGGATGAAGATCATGCCGCCGAAGGCCCAGGCGATGCCGAGCACGCCCACGCCGCCGCACGCCGCGTCGGTGCCCGACGCCGCCGCGTCCGTCTGGTGCTTGTACCCGATGACGGTGGCCACGGTGATGTAGAGGAAGAGCAGCGTCGCCACGAACTCCGCGATCACCGCCCGATACAGCGACCACTTGGTCAGCTCCTCCGCGTCCACCAGCGGCGCCGGCGGCGGGTCCGCGTAGTCCTTGCTCGTGTACTCGCCGCCCTCGTGCGTCGCCGCGGCCTCGATGTCCTTGGCCATTGTCGCTGCTCAGCTCAGCTCGCACTAGCTAGCGAATGAAGAACTCGCTCTCTCTGATGAGAATGAGATTTGCTTGCTTGCTTGCTGCTTAGCTTAGCTCGGCGGGGCGAGGTATTTAAGGAGGGGAAGTGAGAGTGAGACGGTGGTGGTTCGTGACAGGAGCAGGCGGCTGCTTCATGATTGGATTGTTTAAGTGTTCTTCGCCTGAGAGATAAGGCGCCGGAGTCGAGCGTCTGGCCAGGGAGGTTTCTGGGATATAATTTTGCCGACCGCGACCGACTAAAGCGCTCATCATCGTTAGATAATTCTGGAGAGCCTGACCGGTGGCTCTGCCTAATACGGGGGTTGGGGCAAAAATTTATTCAGTGGCTAAGCTTCATTCAGCGACGATGCACTTGTGTCAGCGTGTCTGTGTATCGTGTCTGCGTCTGAAAATGTATTAATGTGTGGTGAAGATTGCAGCAACAAGCGTGAGCCCATCAGTGTGGAAATGTGGATTGTCAAGTCTACAGTGGCCATATGCATGCACGCCCCTCTGCTATGCTTGCAGCAGAGACCACCGACCTCTCTGACACTGTACGTGCTTCAGGCTGTGAGCTTCTGCTCTGTTCTCTGTTCCTTTTTGAGAATTTGCATCTCTTTCTTTTCAACTGCTGGATGGAGGAGGAGAGCAATCAAGCTTGCTATATAATTTGCCAGAAATTTTTAAAATTATCGTTTGCCTGGCAACGCAGCGTGCTTCTCCACCAACGGAGAACTGCTCAATCACCAGTTTGGCTGCCAATGATACCACGGACGGCCAAGGAACAACTAAGCAGCAGGCAGAGGCACATCGCAAGGACCACCTAATGGCTATTGCCAATTAAGGTCGTTATCAGGTGCTTGATTAGGTGCAACCTAAATGTCGTATCGTGCGCAAGCAGTGGCTGTATCCCTCATCTCTTCTCTCTGTCTTTGACATGAAAAGGGAGTACAAACTTGTGGCAGCACAGCGTGTTACGCGCTGTCATGACGCCATACCATAGCACTTTCCTGAATCGTCGAAACTGCAAGTCTGGAAACACATGGATCGCTAGCTAGTTGCAACGAGCACTGTATTTGGAACCACACGGATACACCATTCACCAGGCAGCAAGTTCGAGCTAGAACCGTCTGAAGAGCTTATCAGTGTCTTTTGCGGTTGTTTGTGTTTCTGGTGCACAAAACTGAAGACTCTTTTTTGTGTATGAGGATAGCAATAGCACGAGACAGAAAGCGAAGCACCACTGATCCCGACCCATCTTCCACGAGATTCCATCACAGGACGCTCAAGCTCGCCGTTATGTTCCAGTACCGTCCTGTATCCCTGTTCACCCAATCACCCGTGGCGACTACCTGGAACACGAGGCACAGGAGGTCATGTAGTTTTCGTGAAATGTCGAGACACGGGTGTACAACAGCCACCAGATTACTAAAAGCGAAAACGGACAATGGTAGAGCAATCAAGCAATGACGCTGGCACCTTGCATAATTTATAACCCTTTATGGCTGAAAAGAGCTGGACGGTTCGGGTCCTACTCACGCCGATTTGTTTGATCCATTTTGGCAACTCACTGCGTTGCCAACATTGGACAATAGGTTATCCTCTGAGCTCATTTATTTTTTATCTCAAAAATCCCAATACAGAGAATTTCGTTGTGCATACAGCCAACCAGGTCCTAACGATATTGCAACAGCACCCGAGCAACCAAATAACTCGCCACATTAGAGTAAGTGATATGATTAGAAGAATGACAGCAGGAGAAAACATCAAAAGTTCAAACATTCCCGGGTAAAAAAGAAGTTAAAACCTTCTTGCATGAAAAATTGTAGCTCAGGAATAGGCGCGTGACGCTGCTGACAGTAAAAAATTTCTGCTATTACATAACCGAATTTGATATTCATAATATATATTCTTAAAAAAAAGCAGTGATAGCCCCTTGCTACACCAGAATCAGTAGCCAGTAAAAAACTAGCACAAAAATGGGGTCGGGAATCTACAAGAGCTACACTAACATCCCGACCACTGCTTGTGGGATCAGAGTATGGTTCAAGACTTCCAGTATCCAGGCTAGTCCAAAACCTTGGTAGTCAGGAAATTCAGCATCCAGGCGTAAAACTTCTACCCCGTGAGCCCCAAAGTTTCTGTACATGTTAATGTGAAATAAATGAACTGCCAAATGTAATAGTTACAATGGAGTGTATAAATAACGGCTAGTTCAAATAAATGTTTGGTGATTTCTCCTCATTTAACTTAGAAAAAAAATAATTTAACAAATAGTTGGCTTCATACCAAAGGTTTTGTTAACCTTTAACAGCATAATACCATTCTAGGTTCCACAAAAACAACTAATATTGTCCATTTACTTAGTAAACCGAAGACAACAAAAACAGTTCAAAGAGAGAAAAGGTTCATATGACCTTTAACAGTATATTCAATAGTAGTAACCATCCAGGTTTTCATAGGTTAAGGTTGACATTCATATTCAATAACTTAAAAACAACTGAACTTAGAAAAGTTTGACAAGACAAAAATTTGGTCAATAGCAACTGTTTTTTATGATCTCCAACAGTATATTATAGAGACCAGAATATTAACCAGCCAAGGTTAGAAGTTGGCATTAAATTCCTTCTGTTACAGTAGAATGGCTTAAAAATTGGCAAGACATCAAATGCCCATTTCCTCCAGAAAATATCACCTTCAAATGCCTAAACTTGTCATTAAATAATACGGGAATATAATAAACGGTCAAATAATCGCTCACTGACAACTTCAATTCTAACGGCTCCTTGTGTGTTTTATAAACATGCAGAGATGTGTTTATTTAGACAAGTGTGCTTATTTATGAAAATAGATCTAACAGAGATTTGTACGGATTTTCCTGGGGCCTAATGGTATGAGCACTAGAGAGGACATAATACCATATTTCAAAGAAGCTATTCTTCAAGATATATTTCTGGGACTTAAAACATTCACAGATTAGCTGGACCATCCACCATACCACATACACCAAGGTAAATTATATGCAAAATCACTGCCTGCACGATGCAGCCTAGATATCACATCATCCACAAGGGTACAAACCAAGAGGCTAGATGATCTGAGGGTTTCCTATGCACCATCGGGTGCTTTAAATCAAAGAAGAAAAAGGTAATTACAAGCGTGCATGCACCCTTAAGGAGATGTCCAATGGTAGTCTTCTTGGTCAAGAAAAGCCAGGCCCCCTTAATGCCAGCTCTTTCCCTTTTTTTGTTGAAAAAAACAGAGGCAAAAAAAAAGGGCTGACAAGGCTTTTTTGCTTTCTTTTCTACAGTCAAACAAAGCTTGAAAAAACATTCAGTAAGATTTCAACCAATTTTGATTTTGTAAATTCACAATTTGAACAGAAATAGAACATTGTGAATAAAAATAACAGCTTCCTAAAAAATCAAAGAAGGATGAAGCTCTATGACTTGAGTAGTATTGCTGAGCTAGAATCTTCCAACCAGCTTCTTCAGAAGTGAAAGCCCTAACTGAACATACAGTGCAGCAGTTTTGAAGACACCTCCCAATCTTAAAAATACCAACTGGACCAGGGATGCCCACACATCACTCCCTCTCTTCTTCACAAGCCTCTCTTCTTCACAAGCTACAGTGAGAATCATAAGTTTCCCAAACAGGCAGGCAGGTGAGCATCCCTTTTCTGGTTTCACATCTTGACAACCTCTCACTCAGACCGATAATGAGACCAGGTGTGACAACATTGGTTCCCATCCGATCCAACCAATATTCGGCAACGGAGATAATGGACAATAAAATTATAAAAAAGGAATTAGGATTTATTGCGTATAAGTATTAATATATCATATATGCTAGACATATATAGTGGTTTGGATATAAAATAGCGTTACTGTTTGATGGTAGATTGCTATGACAACTACGGATAGCAACAGGGGCCATTCCTCGATGAGGGGACCCTAAAGGTCATCACCCCTTCCACAGAAGCATTCCCCACATCTCCATCCTTCTTGAATTGCAGACACCCAATGGCTCCCTTTACGCATTGAATATGGTGTAGGAGCAATTAAATTCTAAACAAGAATATGGCACAAAAAAAGCACCATACATAGGCTAATCACAAAATCCGAGCAACATAAAAGAAATATAAGAAAGATGAGGCATCAAGGGACATTAATAAGACGGACATATGACTAGTCCCAACATGTCACATGTCACAATTATGGGGCCCCATAAGAGATACGGGACTAGGGTAGAGGAACATCGCTACACCCACTAGGGACATTTCAGCCCCATTAAATATCCCTATAGGGGTACCCCATTCGTCTATAGGCGAATTACTCACTAAAAAAAAGTCATGAACACCCCAAGTTCCCTACAAACAACTTAAAAGGCATATTCAGGTTTAAGGAAGAGCAGCTCAAATTGAGGCATTAAAGATCCTTCACTTCTAGTATGTTATAATGGTGTCCAAGCATAGTCACCACAAACCAAGCTTTATTAGGTCAAGCGGCAAGGGATGTGGGTGGACTAAAACAAAGCCGCAGAGTGTAAGGGACATTAGGTTCGTGCTCCACATCATCGTCATCCACCAACTCCTGCCCTGTGGTTTCACCTCCATATTGGCAAGGAAAAAGAACTGCCGCGAGCAAGGTCAAGTACCGCCAGAAATGCATCGAGGAGCAAATGATTGGCAAATGTGATGTTCTTTAGGGCACTAGTACATGACTTGGAGTGACTACATTGACTCACTAGGCAAATAGAAAAAAAATAATTAAGCATGAATATTCTTTTCACAAATAAAGTTAGATAACAATTATATGATCAAATCTAATGGAGAAGGGATGAGAAACCCTTAAATCAAAAGAAAAGGGAAAATGAAAACCGGAACCAGCAGAAGATAGGAACATAGAGTCAACCGGCATACTCTCTATTCTTCATGCCATCTCCTCTATTGGTTGAGCATGTCTTTCCTCGCTACATGCTAGAACCATGTCACCTCTTTAAACCTAGTGTTGCCTTTCTTGCCTTGCCCTTTGTTAGAATGAGTGATTAGATTATTGGGTTAACCCTAGAAGGGTAGCTATATAGCAGTACATACATGGGCCTCATGGGCTTAGCCTCATGGGCCTAATACACACACTCTAACACCCCCCCCGCGGTCTGGACTACCGGCGCAGCGGAGTACAAGACTGGACAAGAAAGAAAACAAGCATGACCCCCCGCAGCCACAACTAGCCACTGGTGATGTTGAGGCTGGAGCGAAACTCGGAGAAGGTCGAGGAAGGAAGGCCCTTGGTGAAGATGTCCGCAAACTGGGAGGTGGTCGGGACGTGAAGGACCCGCACGTCGCCGATGGCCACACGGTCGCGGACGAAGTGCAGGTCAATCTCCACATGCTTGGTCCTCTGGTGCTGCACAGGGTTGGTGGAGAGGTAGACCGCGCTGACGTTGTCGCAGTAGACGAGCGTGCTTCTGGCGAGGGGGCGGTGAAGCTCAGCCAGGAGCTGGCGGAGCCAAGCAGCCTCGGCCACACCGTTGGCCACGGCGCGGTACTCCGCCTCGGCACTGGAGCGTGAGACCACCGGCTGGCGTTTGGACGATCAAGAGACAAGGTTGCCGCCTAAGAAGACAGCATAACCGGAGGTGGACCGGCGGGTGTCCGGGCAGCCTGCCCAGTCAGCGTCGGTGTAGACAACTAGCTCAGCAGAGGACCGGCCAAGGAGCAGCCCATAGGCGAGGGTGCCACGCAGGTACCGGAGAAGCCGCTTCATAGCAGCAAGGTGGGGCTCCCGTGGAGCATGCATGTAGAGGCACAGCTGCTGCACGGCGTAGGAGATGTCAGGTCGGGTGAAGGTGAGGTACTGGAGCGCGCCAGCAAGACTCCGGTAGGCAGTAGAGTCTGCGGGGCCAAGCAACGAACCCGTGGCCTCTGACAGCTTGCCCTGAGTGTCGACTGGGGTGGAACAGGGCTTGCAGTCAGTCATCCCTGCTCGCTCCAGAATGTCACGGGTATCAAGCTAGGGTTTCCTCTTTCCTCTCTCTCCTCCCCTCCCTCCCTTCCTGCAGCCGCCGCTGCTCTTCTCCGGCCATGGCCGACGGCCGGCCGGCTCCTCCTCCCCCCCACCTACTTCTCCACCTTCCCTCCTCTCCCTTACTCCCCTTGGGCCCACGGCGCCCCCGGTCGGCCGCTGTCCGCGGCACTGTTTGCCGCCGGCGGCGCAGCTGCTACTGCTGCCGAGGGGGCCGACGCGCCCCCGCCCGGCGCGCCACCCGGCGGGCCGCAGGCGCCGCCCCCGCCTCATCCCGCACCCGGCCGGCCGCAGGCGCCGCCACCGCCTCACCCCGCCCTTGGCGGGCCGCAGCCGCCGCCCGGCGGGCCACCGCCGCCCCCTCCCGTGCAGGTTGCCGGGGGCGCGCCGCAGCAGCCCGCGGCCACCCGACCCACTAACGCCGTCCTGGCCGCGACCGGTGGTCTGCTCGGCGCGGATGGGGCCCCGCGCACGCCGTCCCTTCACGCCGCGCTGTTCTCCGATCCTCACCACGCCGCCGCTCTCATCTCCGCCCGGGCTGCCGCCGCGGAAGGCGCGGCACGCGTGAGCGCGGCCGCTCTCGCCTTGGAGCGGGAACGCGAGGCGGCCGCTACCTTGGCACGTCAGCTCGCCGAGGCGGAGCAGCTCCTCGGCTACTCGGCGTCCTACGACACCTCCGCCACCTCCTCCGACCCGCGCGCCATCCGCGTGTCGCCTCTCCAGATCCCCGATCCGACGGATCCGCTCGTGGCGCAGCTCCACTACCAGGCCGGCGGTGTCCAGAACATCTGCAACCTGGTCACGGTCGTCCTCGACCCGGAGTCGTCCTCCTACGCCCGCTGGCGGGACATGGTCGTCCTCACCCTCCGCCGCTACGCCCTTGACGACCACGTCCTCATCAACGCCCCGCTTGCGGCTCAGACCCCCGGGTGGCATCGTCTCGACAGCATCGTCCTCTCCTGGATCCTCGGGCCAATCACCACCGACCTCCACGACCTCGTCCACAACACACCCGACGCTCGTCGTGCCTGGCTGGCACTTGAGGGCCAGTTCCTGGGCAATGCCGAGGCCCGGGCTCTACGTCTCGACGCCAGCTTCCGCACCTTCGTCCAGGGCGACCTCTCCGTCGGCGAATACTGCCGCCGGATGAAGGGCATGGCGGACCCCCTTGGTGACCTTGGCTGGCCCGTGGAGGACCGGATCTTAGTCCTCAACGTCCTCCGCGGCCTCAGCGACCGCTACAGCCACCTCCCGACCTGGATCACCCGGTAGCGGCCCTTCCCCTCCTTCCTGCAGGTCCGTGACGACCTCGTCATCGAGGAGCTCACTCAGGGCGTCCAACCTGTTTCCCTCTCCGCGCCAGGCTCCTCGTCATCCTCGACTGCCCTTGCCACCGCTCCTCCGCCGCGTACGTCCACACCGGCACCGTCGTCTCTTCTTGGTCCTCCTCCCTCCGGGCCGAGCGGGGGTGGGGGGGCCGTGGCGGCCGTCGTCGACGCGGAGGGCGTGGTTCAGGCTCTGGTCGTGGGGCTACGCCCGCGCCACCGCGGGGGGTGTTCCCTGGCCATCCTTGGGCAACCCATGGTCCGGGCGCATCTCCATGTGGCCTTTCCAGGGTGCTGGTGGTGATCCTCGCACCCCCGCGGCCATGCTCGCCGGTGCCATCCCGGCCGCTCCGTGGACTCCACTACCTGGGGGTGCTCCGCCCCTCACGTCGCCGTGGGCCCTGCCTTCTCAGTCGCCGCCAGGGCCTGCCGGTTGGGATGCGACGGCTCTGGCCCGCTCCTTCAGCACCATGGGCCTGACACCGCCCACCGGCCTTGACTGGGTCGCCGACTCGGGTGCCACCTACCACACTACGTCCGACCCTGGTATACTCACGGCTGTCCACCCTCCTTCTTCGTCTCTTCCCTCCTCCATCATGGTCGCAAATGGTTCTTGCATTCCTGCAAATCCGTGGGTTCCGCTACCACTCCTGGCTCTGATACCATGTTAGAATGAGTGATTAGATTACTGGGCTAACCCTAGAAGGGTAGCTATATAGCAGTACATACATGAGCCTCATGGGCTTAGCCTCATGGGCCTAATACACACACTCTAACACCCTTCATTCCTTCCATCACTCCAGAACCTTTCGTCTCTCCTCATGTCTTTTCTTGCTTTTTTTCTCTCCATATTGATGATGGCAACCATGTCAGCTTTAGCTATCAACAATTTGGTAGGCCAGAAGAGTTGGTCAAGCTACTCCCTCTCTTTTTCACGACATTTTGCCACCAGTCATGATGACATTGTTTCGGACAAACCCATGATCTAAGATTCTTGAGCCCCGATCATGGATCAGAGCCTCAATCTTGCCTCTAATGACTACATTGTGTCAAGGACATATGTGCCTTGTGTTGAATACCGCACGATGCTTGTTATGCCTCATATTTCACCATCTCCATCTCTTATGATCGTCGAGGTCCTCCAAATAGCCATTTAGAGAAAAAGAGTTAAATACATAGGTGGCCCTTAAATGTGCCACCTATGTCCATCAACCATGCAAGTGCATTTCAATGTCCATAATCTTTTTAGCTGATGCACTATAGGACCCTCCACGTGGGCACTAGTGCTAACATGGCATGTTGACTGGTCTCCACGAGACAACTCTCAGCTGGCTCATTTCATCGAGCATGTTATGGCCTCTCATTCATCACCCCACTCTTGCACGGCAAAGCAAAGGTCGAAGAGCACCTTTATCGTGTGCTCGGGGCCTCGCGCGACAAACCTAGTTAGCATGCCAGGTCGACGTTGGAACCCACGTCAAAGGGGTATGGACTAATGCACCATTTGAGAAGAATAAATACTAAGGAGATGGAGTTTCTATGTTGGTGGCCTAATGGCACAATTTGAAAAGTTTAAGGACTACCCATGCATTAACTTAAAACTCTAAATATACACAAGATCGATAAGGATTTTAGCGTTGGTGCCTCTGTAGCCCTTACGATTGAGTTTGCAACAACAAAAATCTTGTAGCCCTATACTTGCAGGCCCAGAAACGTCCTTCTTTGTGCCCGACCTGTTGGACCGGGCCTCAGTTTCGCCACGTTGGGGGACTGAAATCATCATTGAACCTCCTTCGGATAACATCCCAATCCGTGCGCTGAGCGCTTCGCCGGAGGAGGCCACCGCGGTCCTGGCGGAGGTCGCAGAACAAGATGTTTCCCTGGTTCCTGGGGAAGCTACCCCGTTGAGAACTTATTCAAGGAGGCGGTGACGCGATGGCACGACTGCGGCTCCGCTACCAGGCTCTTCTCTAGCATGCGTGGTAGCCATGGCCGGGCTGTCGGGCGGCGAATTCGAGGAAGATGGCTTGGCGGCGGCACCACTTCTTAGCCCTTCACTGACAGGAGTGATGGCCTTGGCTGGCGCTGGGGTCAATAGGGACGTTTTGGCCGCAGCTCCACTTCCTGGTTCTCCTCCGGCAAGCGTGGTGGCTCTGGCCGGGTCGGCGGGCGTTGAGGTCGAGGCCGTGACTCCGCACCAGGCTGGGTGTGTTGATGTCATGGCCGCGATTCCGCCTACTGCCGCGTCTCCTGCCGACTTGGCGCCTCTTGTGTTTTCATCGACCGTTGCTGGGCTGGACGAGAGCGAGGTTCTGCCTTCGCCTCGGAGGGACTTTCTCAACAAGGTCAGCAAACCTATTGATGTTGTACTTCCTTTGCCAGCTAAAAAAAGGAGAAAACGTAAGCTGCCTCCCTCTGGGTCCCTGCCTCGCCGCAGCAGGAGGGTTGCTGGTGTCGGACCCTGCTCTCCTGGTCCAGTGGCCAGCGAAGCTCAAAAAAGGGTGGTTCGGAGCCTTGGTTTTGAGGTAAATGAAAAAATGGATCCTGCAGTTCAAGATAGCTACAGCAAGCTTTACAGTCAATCTTTATCTGAATCGCATGTAGCAGCTTTGGCTGCAATTTTTGGGTGGACGGTGGAGGAAGGGGAGCAAGTGCAGTCTCTGGGGTTGACTGTTGCCTAAGGAGCCGCTCTTCTTTGGGTCGTTTTTTTTTTCCTATATTTCATAAATGAATCCTTCCTCAGTTTTAATTTGGAATGTGCGGGGTCTGAATAAAAAGGACCGGCGCAATTCTGTGAGAGATGTCATCCATTCAAGCAAAGCTGAAATTGTTTGTCTTCAGGAGACTAAGGTTGCCGATGTCAGTCAGCAGCTACTCCTGTCGGTTTTTGGTTCAGATTTTGATAAGTTTGTAGCTTTGCCAGCGGCTGGTACTTGTGGTGGTGTCTTGATAGCCTGGAAAAGTAGTTGTTGCCAAGCAGTTGCTTACCGGATCGACACCTATTCGGTCTCAGTTTTGTTTGCTGAGCAAGAGGGGCGTAATTGGTGGTTCTCTGGTGTGTATGGGCCTCAAGAAGATGGTGAAAAGTTGCTGTTCTTGCAAGAACTAAGAGATATCAGGAATACTTGCAGTGGACCTTGGCTAGTGGCAGGGGATTTTAATCTCATTTATCAAGCTGCAGATAAGAACAACGCTAATCTGGATAGAGCAATGATGGGGAGATTTAGAAGATTTTTGGATGATACTGAGGTCAAGGAGATACCTCTTTTGGGGCGCAAATACACATGGTCGAACGAGAGATTGTCGCCCACGCTTGTGAGGCTTGATAGAGCGTTCTGCTCTTTGGATTGGGAGGAGATCTTCCCGGAGTCCGTTTTGCAGAGTGCTGCTTCTGGGGTGTCTGATCATTGCCCCCTCCTTCTTGGGATGAAAGTTAAATCTGCTGGTAAGCGGAGATTCCACTTCGAGAGTTTCTGGACCAAGGTACCTGGTTTCGTGGAGGCGGTTCAGCAGAATTGGGACTCTCCTGTTCAGGCTTCTTGTGCAGTTGAGCGTCTCTTTCTCAAATTGCAACGTCTTAGTAAAGGTCTGCAAAGATGGGGTCAAAGAAAAGTGGGAAACATCAAACTCCAGCTTGAAATGGCAAAGGAGATTATTCATAGGTTGGAAATTGCTAGAGACTCCAGAGACCTTTCCAATAGTGAAGAATGGCTGCGAAGAAAGCTAAAAATGCACAGCCTTGGTCTGGCTTCCTTGGAACGAACCATCGCCCGGTTGCGTTCTAGAATTCTGTACATCCGGAAAGGTGACGCAAACACATCCTTTTTTCATAACCAGGCCAGATTTAGAAACAAAAAAAAAATTTATTGCCAAGCTCCAGGTGGACGACTGATTAGCCACCTCACAAGAAGATAAGCAGGCGGTAATATGGGAATTCTATGAGAACCTAATTGGTACTGCTGAGGAAAGAAATTTCACAATCAATCTGGCTGAAATCGGGCTCCAGCAGCTAGAGCTCTCTTCTCTGGAGGCTCCCTTCTCAGAGGATGAAGTGTGGGCAACCATCAGGGACATGCCCCTTGACAAAGCCCCGGGACCCGATGGGTTTACGGGTCGCTTCTACAAATCTTGCTGGAGCATCATAAAAGGGGATGTTCTTGCAGCTTTTGATACTATACATCGGGGTCACGTGTTCAAATTCAAGTTACTCAACTCGGCCTTCATAACTCTTCTTCCAAAAAAATTGGATGCTCTCCATGCCAAGGATTACAGGCCCATTAGTCTAATTTCACAGTTTTGCTAAACTTGTGACAAAAATTTTGGCCAATCGGTTGGCTCCTTTGCTGCCCTCCTTGGTCTCTCCTAATCAAAGCGCTTTTATAAAGGGAAGGAGCATTCAGGATAATTTCCTGTTTGTGCAGCAGATGGTGAAGTCCTTACACAAGAAGGAGGCTCACATTCTTCTCAAGTTAGATATTTCTAAGGCCTTCGATACAGTTTCTTGGTCATTTTTGTTGGAAGTGTTGCAGCAGTTGGGGTTTGGACAGCGTTGGTGCAACCTGATATGCTTGCTCCTTTCCACATCTTCTACTCAGATTCTTGTGAATGGGGAACCGGGGGAGACTATTTTCCACCGCAGAGGGCTGCGGCAGGGAGACCCTCTATCCCCCATGTTTTTTATCCTCGTTATGGATGTGCTGAATACCTTGGTAGTCCATGCTGCACAAAATCAGTTGCTTCAGCCTCTAGCTGTTCGGGAGGCTAGACACCGAGCTTCTTTTTATGCGGATGATGCCGTGCTCTTTTTGAGGCCAGTAGGGAGGGACCTGCGAGTTATCAAAACCATCCTTGACCTATTTGGTCATGCCTCTGGTCTTCATACTAATCTGTCCAAGAGTTCTGTATCTCCCATTCATTGTCCGCAGGAAGAGATGAATATTACTTCTGAGATTTTGTCCTGTTCAGTGAAGGATTTTCCTTGCACCTACCTAGGGTTGCCTCTTGCTATCCATAAACCCACCAAAGAAGTTTTGCTACCCTTAGTTGATAAAGTGGCAGATCGCTTGCCGGGGTGGAAGGCTTCCTTGATGAATAGGGCTGGTCGTTTAATAATGGTTCGGGTGGTGCTATCAGCCGCCCCCATCTAAGCTATGTTGGCCTTGGATCTACCTAGGTGGGTCCACACAAAACAAGAAGAGGTTTTCTATGGAAAGGACAGGATCAAGCAAATGGTGGGAATTGCCTCGTCTCTTGGGAAAGAGTCCAGCGGCCGTTGGAGTATGGAGGTCTGGGAATTTTAAACCTGGAAACTTTCGGCTGGGCCTTGCGAATTCGATGGTTGTGGGCACAGAAAACTGATCCTACTAGAATTTGGGCAGGGCTCCAGCTGCAGGTGCCAAAAAACGCCCATGCTGTGTTCAGCATGGCGGTGGAGTCGATCGTTGGCAATGGTGAGTCTGTTCTTTTCTGGAAAGATCAATGGTTAAATGGCAGCACCATTTCAGAGCTGGCTCCAAATCTGATCAAAGCTATTCCTAAGAAGACGATTAATAAAAGGACAGTGGCTCAGGCTCTTCTTAATCGGAGCTGGGTGGACGATATAAAAGGGGTGCTTTCGGTCCCTCTGCTGGTTGATTATCTTCATGTATGGGATAAAGTGGATGGTGTGATTCTTTACCATGAGGTGACGGATCAAGTGAGATGGAAATTAACTGAATCTGGAACTTATAGCAGTAAATCGGCCTATGCTGTCTTTTCGGTTGGGTCCATAAAATTTGCTCCTTGGAAACGGATTTGGAAAAGCTGGGCTCCTCTCCGCTGCAAGTTCTTTATTTGGTTAGCAATTCACAATAGATGTTGGACTGCGGACCGGCTGGCCAAGAGAGGGTTGCCTCACCAGGAGATCTGCCCCTTTTGCGATCAAGAAAAGGAAACAATGCAGCATCTTCTTGTCGGTTGTGCTTTTACCAGGCAGGTCTGGCACTTGATTTTGCAGCCACTAAACTTATCCTCCCTGGCCCCATCAGTTTCAGAGTCTAGTTTTTCCAGATGGTGGGGGAAGTCAGTGAAGCATGTGTCAAAGGAGATGAAAAATGGGCTTAATTCTTTGATCATCCTGACTGCTTGGGAAATTTGGAAGCATAGGAATTCATGTCTGTTTGATCATGTTAGGCCTTGTGTTTCTGTTCTTCTCCAGAATGTGAAGGATGAGTGCTGCTTGTGGGGCATGGCTGGAGCTTCTAAGCTACAGGAACTTCTTGCCAGGTCGCTCTCCGCAGCGGTTTAGTCTGGGAGTCTTGGTGTGGTCGTTTTTTATTCCGTTGTTTTTGTGGCGCGTTTGTAAGTTCTTAAGTGGTGAGAGTGTGGTGGGTGTGTGCGTTTGTACTCGGGTTGGCCCTTGTACGGACTTGTTGTACGTTTTTCTATCTTAATGAAATGACACGCAGCTCTCCTGCGTTGTTCGAGAAAAAAAATGGCTTTGATTGTTTGAGGCCATGATGACCAATCTAACAAGCACAACACACAGAGGTGATACAAGAACAACATTGAAGCCATGATGACCAAGCTGACAAGCACAACACACAAAGATGATGGTATTCTTATTACATGACAAACAGAAGAGCTAGCTAGCTTGATAAAACTTCATGACCAGGATGTCCAAGGCGGCGATGCCAAAGGGAGGCAGTAGAACCATAGAAGCAACATGGAAGGCGCTAGTGATAGGGAGGCACAAAGGGTAGAGTGGCCCAGAGTTATTGCACCATGTAGATGCTTCACATAATAACCAACAAGGTTAAATTCAATGAGAAAATTCCTTCATTGCCGTTGAGATATTAACTTATCCCTTATCTGCCATTGAAAATTATGCATTCCCTTCATTGCCTCCCGTCGATTGGCATGTTCATTGCTTGCAGCAACATATTCACCTTTGGAAATTTCGGTAGCTCTATTGGGCCTGTTTATGCCTCTCCATTTCCTTCTGGCCAACCCATGAGGCTTTTTTAGTTCTGCTCGTTCCGTGCTGACAATCCCCACTCCCACCCGTGGGAGGCTTTTGGCGAGGATGCCAAGGAGTGGCCACATAAGTCAGCAAGGTCGAAGGAGGCACGACGCGCGGTACGAGGTCAAACTGCCACAGCAGTTAGTCAGGTCGTGAGCGCCAGCCCAGCTGCCCAGCACTGTGTCTTTCTGGCATGCCGACACATGGCACCAAGCACGCCATGAGCTAAAAGCACACAACTTTCTTCTCTCGAGGCTGGTGGATAGATTAAATTGATGGGTTCGATATATTGAATTACCAAGTTCGATATTGTCGGCGGGCCTCCGCGTTGTGCGTGGTGACATGCGGCGCTGGTTGCGTCGCCGCACACGAACTCGACGACCTGCTCCAAGATGGTCGAGGACGTGAGGGCGCGAGACCATCACCATCAGCACCAGCTCGTGCGCGAGCGTGACCGACGCATCAAGGCTGTCGGGCAGCGAGGACATGGCGCTGCTGCCGCAGCCCCCAGCTCTAGTGTCATGCACTCACTCACCTGCCTGCTGGCCAATTTTAACCCCGACACGCTGCGGGCATAGTCGGTTGCTGGCCTCCTCACGCCGGAGAACCCCATGTGAAATTCCCAGCAGCAGCGCGGCTCACAGAGGTGGATGCTTTCTTCTCCGTGCAACAGACCAGTTAACCAGTAGTGGACGCCAAAATCACTGCAGCATCCTCTGACAACAGCAAGCCTAATCATCTCAAACCCATGATATAATGGGTCATAACCCATATCCACCCAACTATTTATCAATCCTTATACGGTTTGGGTTTGGGTTTGGGTGGATGGATTGCATGGATTAGATGACCCATGCACAGGCCTCATCCTCTCATCTCCTGATGTTGATTTGCTTCGCTTGCCGATGCCGAACAGATGGAGGAGCGGACCTTGGAAATGCCCTAACGGAACAAGTGTGAGTCCGAGTGCAAAATTAACGGCGATGACAACTAAGGGACAGAAAATACAAAACGGATGGCAGCTAAGGGAATGTATAATTTCCAATGGTGGATAGGGGATAAGTTAAGATTTCAATGGCAATGAAGGAATTTTCTCAACTTCAACAGAGCAATTGTTGTCAAAAGTGAATTGGCGCACAAAGATAAGGTTCTTAATAAGGCTTGCTGCAGCTAGAATATTATTAACACGAAAGGAATCTAAAGTGCAATGCTGCCAGTAAAGGTAACAAGGAGTAAAGATCCATTACCGGCAACAATAGATGAAGGAATAAGAAAATGTGCAGAGGTAGAAGGATAGTCATGTGAGAGGTAGCACCCATGTTGAAGTAATACTCGTTCACTGAAGAGGCATCAAGGACATTGTGTTGAAGTTAGTAGAGACCTTGTTGATCATAGGATGGTGGTCTAGTCAATGGATTGGAGACGTTGAGGAAGACCATTGTCCTTCATCCCCGGTGAGGAGGCCAGCTGCGGCTAGAAAGCATGTTGTGCTGGCGAAGCAAAGGGTAAGACCGGACCAAACCTTGGGGAAGGGTGCCAGAGGCATAGGACCAAACCATATATGAATGGACCCGACAAACTGGTTCTTAAGAGCAAGCCAGACAAGGTGCATAGTGGTGACGTGCTACACTCAATGAATCAAATGTGAGTTCTCTATTTATTCAAGTTCCTCAAAAGGTTTGCGTGCAAGCATATTCAACATTCCCTAAATGGTAATGGAAAAAGGAATAAACATTTAATGGCATGGCAAAGAAACAGGTGAGAGGCAATCAAAGGAATATGTTAACATATTACAGTCCTCTCTATAGGCCTTGTATTGTGTTAAAGGACCCCATTTAACAAGACAAGGAGAGTAACACCAAGCAAGAGCAACAACGACTTGACACATAACACAAGATCAAATGATCAGCAATCACATACAAACAGTGGCACTCAGCGACACAGTCAATTACACCCATAAGGAAGGAAGACATACCTGCCGATTAAAGCATTCATGCGTAGCTAATATCGCTTCAGCCTTCTTGCAATTCGGTCATATGCTTGCTGCCTGTCAGCCTTAGCAAAAGCACGCTTCATATTCTCCATTGTGGACCGTGACAACTCAACTCTCATGTCAATCATCTCATCGACACGCCTCTCCACCTCAGTTAACCTGCCGAAATCAAGCAGCCCTGCTATTAGCTCTTTGGCAGAGTTCTCAGCTGGGGTAATGTCGTGCTCCACAATACAGCGCCACATATCGATTGCTGCAGATGGGTTAAACTCCTTAAAGAACAAGCTGATAGCAGCAGCACAATTGGATGCAGTAGGCAGTTGCTCATTCTTGCTCATCTCCTTTAGGAAACTTTCAGCCTCACAGGCCTTGCGGTGCTTGATGAATCCCTCCAGTATGGTATTGTATGTGACAGAATTTGCAAAGACGCCATTCAGGGGCATTTCATCAAGCATACCAAGGGCATAGTCCAAGCTACCAACATTGCAGCAGAGGCCAATCATGGCGTTGTACATTGAGAAATTGGGAACGCGGCGAGCTTCATAGACCATCATGTGCCAGAGGTTTATGGCATTTGAGTAGTCACCCTTGCGGACGACTAGATCCACAGCGGTAGCAAAAAAGTTGATCCCCGGCAAGCAGCCCTTGCTCCGCATCACCTGCAGGAATTTGAACGCCTCGTCGAACATGCCGCCGCGAACGAGAGTGGAGAGGAAGGAGTCGTACGCGGCCACGTTGGCTGCGTCCCAGCCGACGCGGACGACCATCTCGCCGAAGACGCTCTTAGCGCGCACCGCGTTCCCCTCCTTCTCACATGCCTCGAGCAGTATCGCGAACGTGTCGGCGTCGGGTGGGATGCTGGCCTTGGTGCGCTCGAAGACCTCCTGCGCATCCTGCGCGCGGCCCTCGACGCGGCAAATCGCCGAGAGCAGGGAGTTGAGCGCGACGGCGTCGGGCTTGAGGCCGTAGCGGTCCATGACGTCCAAGGCGGCGACTGCATCCTTGAGGTTGCCACTGGCGCAGTAGGAGGCGAAGACGGAGGCGAAGGTGGCGACGGAGACGAGCCCGGCACCGCCCTCCTGCTTCATGGAGCGGATGGCGTCCCACATGGGCTCGAACATGGCGGCCTTGCCGAGGATGTCGACGAGGAGGTTCCATGCGTAGGCGGTGTGCGACACGGACTGCCCCGCCGCCCAGCGGAAGAAGCGGACGGCGGACTTGGGGCGCTTGTAGCACTCGGGGGACTTGAGGACCAGTTCCGCGGCCTCAGCCGTGGGGCCGATGCCGCAAGCGGATAGCGCCGCCTCCACCTCCCCCGCCGGGACGCGGCAGATGATCTCCAGAAAAGCCTCCGCGCGGGGGTTCTTCTCCTCCTCCCTTTCGGGGCTCTTCTCCGCCGCCGTAATCATCGGTGAAAGCGGGGGCTCCCTTCGACCTGCTGCTCTATCTATATCTATGATCTATCTACTAATCCAAAATCTCGACTGGATTTCAATCCGAAGAACTAGTTATATAAATCGCACTGTCGATTGAAGAACGGCAGAACGGATTTTGGAATTTGGAATCTGGAACAGTGGAGTCGAACACCTCGACACCGTCGCGGCGTTGGAATGGTGGAATTTGGACTGGCAGCGCCGTCGCGGCGTCGTTGTCGTTGGGTGTACTTGGGGTGGCAGTTTGCCGGTCCGCCATTGATCAAGCAGACGAAAAGCAGGCCTCCACGATGTTTGACTCTCATCAACTCCGGTCCATTGGGCTTATTTTAGCCCACACGTCTCGCTCAGTCGTGCTGGCCTGCTGGCGCGACCACCCACCAAAGAGAGATACGTGTAGGCCCAAATGAGAGGCTTTACTGGGCCAGGCTTGATTGATCTCTGTTTGCTTTTTCATTATACTAGATGAGTGCCCGTGCGTTGTAACGGGAACAATTCCTGACCAACTCAATGTTGGCCAAGTAGCAACCATAGTCAAGGTCGATGGAAACCCAAGCCGACGCTCCGTCCACCATGACGGGCTAGTGCACATTGACATACTGGGATTTGATTATTGTAAGGGCAGGGTGCGGAGTATAGGCATGTGCCCTCATTTTTTTTAAGTAAATCAATAGATGGACTTTTATGTCTTGTTTTCCATTCTCTTTGCAATCTTTGAAACAAAATCACTTAAGTGTCACCACATCTAGCTAATGATCTACTGTCATCAAGGAACAAAATATTTCTCCAAGCCTTTTCTAAGTGCAAGTAAAATTTGCATGGGAAATAGTGGAACAGATACAAAGAGTATGGAAATAAGAGGTTTCACATATTTTCTAAGTTCCATGTACAACATGTTTTACCTATAGTTTTATATCTTGAAAAAACCAGATCTTATTGGGTACAATAATGCAGGAGATGTATCCAAAATGAACAGGTTGTTCATAACCCCTTCCATGTAAGACTGCAACCAAAATTCCAAAGCAAAATTGTAACTACGTCAATTCTGCAGTGACAGTAGCTCTCGAAAACGTATATCTCCGGTGAAAACTGTTGGCGAGCATTAGATGAATTTGCATGTTCTCTCATGATGTTTAGTGTCAGCGCCCTATTTGTGGCTGCCTCCACTCCTAGATCTCTCCATTGCCTCCATTGCAAACTGATGTTTAAAAGCAAAACCACATCAGAATATGGCAGCATAGACTAAACTTTATACTATTTTTTGTTTCAAAGAAAACATAAGTATGCATGTAAGCTGCAAGATTCCAGTCAAAGAAAAAATATAAGTGAACTGGCGACAGATGCTAATCTTACAAACTGCAGTGCCCTTGGAGATTTTTACTACCCTGACCTTTTGTCAGTATAGAAATTCAAAATCCACAAGATGCTCTTGATGATTTATGGCAATATTAATAGACCTAAATAGAACACTGACATCGAGGGCCCACATAAGCTACAAGCTGCTTGTTCAGTGATCAGTGTTTCCCAATTGTACCACTAACAGTGGTGACTATTTTCACTTTGTAACTGTGTAAATCACCCCATTTAGTCAAATTCACGGGTTCCTTTTTTTACTATGAATGCAGCGCACTATGACATGTTCCTGCGCATAAATCCTCACAGTTATGACATGACACTACCTCAGTCCATTCAGTGAAAATAACTGACATGATACTACCTAAGGCCACCCAATTAAAAATAATTAACATGATACTACCTTGCGCTAGATCGAAGATGGAGTTGTGTGCTGCCAGATCGGGAATGGAGTGAGCAACGCTGGGTCGGGGACGGAGGTAGATCTTTGATGGGGGACCGCGATGCGCCACGGACCCTGTGGCCGCGTCGTTGCCGGTGGTTCGGCGGAGGAGAGGAAGGACGAGGCCACCGCGGCAGTCAGCTAGGGGACGCTGATAGCGCATCCTCAAAGATAGTGCTACCGCGATATTGTGGTGGACCAGTCTGGAATGAAGGAAAACATACAAATAAATCAATTCAAAGTTATTTCATCTTCCATACACCTACCTAATACTTAATGCGGTGGACCTGACCATAAGAAAAAATTGTCAGACATTAATCAAGAGTTATACTACCCAAGTTTGGCTTGCCTGCACACCCCAAATAAAAAAGGTCCAGACATTTAGATTTAAGCTAATAATTACTACAGTATTCTACATCGTAGCAGGTAGCGCCACGCAATCTCTCCTTTCACTTCGTTTTTGAAGAAAAAACATCTTCCCCTTTTCCTCTATAAACTTGAAACGTAAGTAATGTATGTATAACTTTTACAAAGCGACAGAAACAAAGGAGTATCATACAGTACCCGTCAGTGCGCCAGCAGAGCAGCTGCGGCGAAGAGATTTGCCGGAGCAGGGTGATGGCACCCCTGGGGACGGCCCCCACTGCGTGACCTTCTGCAGCGACGAAGGATCTGACCTTCTGCAGCACACCCAGCGTCTAGAAGTCGGCGGCAATTTCCAACCTATTGCAGCTCTGCTAACTTCAGTTGCTGGATCAAGTGGGATCAAAGGGAGAGAAATCGAGCTCGAAAGCGGAGGGAAAAGCGTATAAAGGTTGTACTCACTTGCGTTCAGAGGATGTAACTCGTCGTCGTAGCGACGCGGATGCAGGCAGAGCTGACCCACTCGCCATCGGGGGAGAAGCAGGCAAGGATGCGACTGCGACTGCAGCGGCGACGGTGAGTCGGTGACAGACTGACAGGGGCGCCAGGACGCATTGTGCGGATGACCGGCGGTGTTGGCCCGTGGGAGCCGCCTACTTCTTCGGTTCGGCCACCATGCATGCTGCTGTGACAAGCAGTAGACCTCGATCCGCGCGCGGATGACACCCTCCCTCCATCGCCTCTCCTCTCCTTCCTCCTGATCCCGTTGCGCGCGACATAGGGTGGGGAGCGCGGTGGGGTGGGGCTGCGCGCACTGCGGGCTGGAGCTGTGCCGGATCGAGCGTCGGCAGGAGGCGGAGGTGGGGGTGGGGGGCGCCTCCAGCTCGATCCCGGCGGTGTAGGCGGCGCGTCGTCCTCAGCACGATGGCGAAGCGCGACGCGGGGACAGGACAAGGAGCGGGGCGCCGCCGGACGTGGGGCGCGGGAGCAAGGTCGGCGGTTCTGTGGAACGTGGGGCAGCGGGAGCGCCGGACAGGTTCTTTTTTCACGGGTAAATCGCGTCGGGGGTTTGGGGAGGGGGCGATTAGCGTCTAAGAGCATCTCCAAAAATTTAGTATTTTTTACTTCCTAAAACAACTAGTTTAGCAATTCATAAAAGGATATTGGAAGCAGAAAAATTGAACATCTCCAAAAGTTTCTTAAAAGTAACTCCTAAAATTAAAGTTCCGTCTTTTTTCGTGGGGCAGTGGGAGTGGAGAAAGTCACGATCCTATCGCCGCGGCCGCCGTCGCCGCCAAGTCGCAGGCACCATCACCCTCCTTGGCGACTGTTTCTATGATTAAATCAACGCAGTAGCAGGAAGACATACAAATGTGAACATCAAGCTGGCCACGTACGGCAAGGCTACGGCCACGAGCACGCCAAATGCGGCCAACAAGCAGCAATGTCCGGTGTCACAGAAGCGCGATGGCGGCCAATCCCAGATTCCCAGGGGCGGAGACCAAACCTGTCGCGGCCAATCCCAGATTCCCAGGGGCGGAGACCAAACCTGTCGCGACTGCCGGCGGCGGCAACAAACCAATCACGGCCAATACAACGGCATCAACGACAGCCCGCGTTAAAAAGATCGATCGGAGTCGCATCTGGACGTCGGCAATGGAGCAGCGACCTGCCGCCGTGGATCGTCTGCCGCAATGAAAACAACCGCGCGAAAGAAACCTCGCGCCAAACTCCGTCTCGGGAAGAGTGGAACCGCACGGGAAGGGAGTTTCCGCGTGACCCCGAAGCCGCGCAAAGTTACGCGCTATGGAGGTGGATTTCCCAAGTCCCTATTTTTTAGAGTGGAGATTAGGAGCTGTGAGAGAGTTATTTTCTCTCATCTTTCTAAAATATAAAGATTAGGAGTGGGTTTACTAAACTCTTGGAGATGCTCTAATTAGGCCAGGGGCGATTAGTGCGTGGTGACGATTCCTTTTCGACCTTTTTCTCTACATCTACATATACAACTAATAAATCTAAAGTGTAGACAGTTTTTTGGTGTGGTAAAGTTTTCGCTCTGTCGCTCTGCCCCTGGGTGCGAAACGTCGCTCCTGCTCCTTCACTCTGCTGCTCCGTGCGCAATCGCGGCACAAATCGCGGCAACAATCGCGGCACGGAGAAAAGCAACGCCGTGCGACGAAGCAAAAAAAAAGGAAACCGTCTCCGTACGAAGAAAAAAGGCAACAATCCAGTCCCTACGAAGTCCCTGCTGCCTCCATCCCGATCCCGTCTCCGTGTCCCCCCGTTCTTGCGTCTGTCTCCATCCCCATTGTTGCCGGCGTACGGGAGGCGAGGGGGGCGAGCGGACGTGGAGTACGGCGAGCGCGGTGAGTACGGCTTGATCCTGCTTGCGAGCGCGGGGAGTACGGCATCAATGCGATACCTGGCAGCGGAGGCGGTGCGGCATCGGCGCGACGTCCGGCGGCGGAGGCAGCGTGGCGTCTGGCGGTTGAGGTGGTGCGGCATCCAGACCGAGAGGAGGGGAAACGCGCCCCCACGCTCCGTCGCCGCCGCTGCCCGGACCCCCCGAATCGGCGAATCCTCCCACAGTGTCCAAGGCCATATCACACAGGCGCTAGCTCCAGGCCTCCAGCTCTCAGCACCGCAACTCCCCACAAGTCGCTCGATGCCATCCCTGTCCTGTGTCGTCCTCATCTCCGTCGCCGACTCGGAGTCTCGGTGCGCCGGCGACTGCGATAGCGACCACAGCGACGAAAGCGCCGGCCGGCCGCCGACGAGCGTCAACCCCGGCACCACTGCGGCAGCACGGCACAGGTACGATGGTTCGTTCTTACTGCATTTGATTATTCTTTTTTTTCTTCCAAATTCTTCCATCTGTAACATGTACAGGCTTCGGATGTTTTTCTTTTTTCATGCTTTGCTATTTAATTTGTCCCGAGCCTCAAGTTGCATACTAAGTAGTATGTCTTATGTATCCTATGAACTGTGGCCTAATCATATATGGTTTTAATTAGTATAAATCAAGTTTCAGTTTAAATCCAGTTTCAGAACGATCAAATATATGGTTTTACTGTTTTGGTACCTGATTTGGAAACGTGGATTCAGATGTGTGAGCCTCAATGGCAGATTTCGGTTTTTAAATCGTGTCTATTTCCTGCAGAGAGGAATGACCTTTTGATGTTATATATCTCCATCTGAGACAAGATTTACAGAGACTCTTGCCTCCATTTGCAGGATTGCCGTAGGTACACAATCAACTAATCTTATTCTTCATGGTGTGCTATATAATTTTCCTATTATCAAACATGTACCAACCTTTTCTCTGAGGGGAACCAAGCTTTAGAAAATCAAAATAAAAAATAGACATTACATAATGGTACGATGGGCTAGGTTGAGTGAATGGGACCTGCGAGTTGTTAACGCTCCTGTCCCTTTATTAAAAAAAGGCACTCTTCATCCGGTTAGATTGGGATAATGATTTTTCCTCCACCGTGTATTGTCCACTTGATTTGAGTTTCCAAATATTAGAATCATCAACACCAGGCACCGTATAGTTTCACATTATATAGAATGTCCTAAAACTCTGACATATTTATGTAGTCCAATGACTTACTCAGGGTGTTTCTAAAAGCCTATCACTAACTTGTGTGGCTGCATGTGTTTTTGTGTGAAGTCAAACCATATTTTATTTTGTCACTGCTGTATACTTTATTGCAAGAACTGAAGTCAACCCATGCTGCAGCTAGATCGAATCAGACACCAACAGCAAGGAGCTACGACATATCATTATTGTGACCCCA
This sequence comes from Eremochloa ophiuroides, assembly GCA_038502445.1. NCBI lineage: Eukaryota > Viridiplantae > Streptophyta > Magnoliopsida > Poales > Poaceae > Eremochloa > Eremochloa ophiuroides. Next base: position 51,149,856 of record JAHLJS010000009.1, on the reverse strand, counting down.
AAGGTGATCTCTGGTTTCAAATTCACATATATCTTATCCCCTAATTTAATTACTTTTGAGAAACAAATGGATTTGGAAATATTGCCTTCACACCAAGTGACTGAGTAAATGCCTTGATGCATCATATGAATTTGCTTCTGATTTAACGATATTTCTGCCAATCTTGAGTTCCAATTTATTGGATGGATGACTCAACCATTGTAACCAAATTAGCACATAATTTAGTATTTTTAGTGGCAATTTGTGGTTCTGCATTGGTTGATTCCATTGATCCTCACAAAAATAGTGTATGTCTGCAATTTTAATCTCATAGCATTAACAAACAAGAAGCTAGCAGCATGCATCTTGTTTCCCCAAGTCATGAGTGTGCAGTAGATGTTGGTCTTTTAATTATAATTAATGATGGTCATACTATCATGCAGGATGATATGAGAGAATTTAGACACAAGCTTGTGGTGATCTTGCTATCATCAGATTTAAATAAACGAAAGGGGTTTCCATATCTTGATAGCGATGATAATATTGGAAGCCCAAGAGATTGTACCATAATAGAGAATCTAAATATGCATGAAGCTTCCACGAAAAAGAGGAAGCATTCTGGGGAGGCTAAAACCTCACAAGTCCATTCCAATCAAGATCCCGATGAGTTTTGGACATTCCATGCTATGAAAGATATGGAAATGAACAAAGAAGAGATGATTGAATTACTGTGTGACTATGTCATGGCAATTGAGGGTGAAGCGACGCTTAAGTAAGTTACATGTTAATTTTAGTTACTTTATTATTTTATTAATTATAATGTGCTCTCTTTTATGATGATAACCATCATCTCTGTCTAATGCTTCGCAGGAGGCCTTAGGTTAAAGGTTTTTATCCCTACAGGATTGCTCTAACTGCGAAGGACCTATAAGAGTTGTTAATGATGGATCGAGGCATCTCTTCTGATTGTTTCAACTTAGGTGTCCGCTTTCAGACGTTTTGAGATACAAAACATTGAAACAATACAGTAGTATTACAAAGCATCACATGGACCCGCGTTTCTGTGTAAGCACTCATTCATAATTGATTATTATAGTGTTATATTACTTTATAGTAATGGTTGCCATTCTAATTATAATTTTATTTAAAATAATCAAAATTTTACTAATCTTAACACTTTAACCTTTTATTCAAGAAAATATGTGATTTAACAAAAATGCTAGAATATCGTAAAAAATATAGTAGGAAAAAAAAGGTTGAAGCCATTGGTGTATGTGAGAAGATGAAATACAGCTTAACACAGTGCAGATTCGTAAGTCGTGCTTGATTACTTGTCTCCCATATATATTATGCTAATTGATTGATACCATGTTTGCAGTTCCTTTTGCCATGGTTGTCTACTGGTAAATATATGCTTCATGTTTTCGATCAGTGGAAGAAGGAGCTTACCATGATTGATCTTAGACCGATTGAGGACTGGTGTAAAGACACACCGGCACTGATGTATGCCAGACAAACTCTTGGATTTAACGTGTTGTACCAGGCCTTAGTGAGCGAATATATTTCTGGATGGGATAAGGATATCTTCAAATGGAAATTCATCCGTAAGAAAAACATCACAGATGACATAGATGGGTAATTAACTCAGAGTCATGGTCTCTAATATAACACTTATGATTTAACTATTTCTCTGTATTAATGATGATGAATTTTTTCACAGACGCTTAAGTAGATTCCTTATTCTACAGTATATGTCAACGTGGGGTAGACCCAACGTCGCAAAAAATTGTATGGTGAGTATAGCATACTTTGTTTCAAGATTTTGTGAGATTGTTCGAAGAACGCAGTATGTATAATATTTGCATTTATTTCGAACATATGTATAGGATGGTATGGAGATGCGGCGAAACTTATTTGTAGAATTATTGGCGCACGAAATAAATAAATATCGGAGACATCTTTCTGCTGATATAAAACATTAACTTAGGCGAATAACGGAAAAGTCTATATAGTATACTTTATGAGCCTGAGGCACCATGTTATCATTAGAATATAAATTAGTTGTGATGCACCCTTATATTATTTCGTGATTGTGCTAATTTGCCGTTTGGATTAAATGTCATTTTAGATCAGTGTTCGATTTTTTTATAATTTTATTGTACGATCCGTATGTTTTAAGTATAAAAGTTTATCTATTCTGTAGAAACGTACGAACATGCTACCTAGTAGTAATAGTATATATCTCTCTACAGGTAAAAAGACCCGGCAGTGATCCGCTCCGCTGGATTCGCCCTGCCCGGCTCCTATCGCCCCGCGGCGCGCGATTCGCCCCGCCCGGCTCCCACGAAACCGCCGACCGCCCCTCTTCTATGTCTCCGCGGAACTGCCACCCCGCGCACGATGCCTAGCTCCACGACTCGGCGTCCTCCTTCCCTTCCGCCGCGCAACCGCAGCTCAGATCGGTGCTCCACGCTTCGCCCTTGCGATTCCTCGCGCGCGCAGACGGGTGGGCCTTCCCTTCGATCCAAAACGCCACTCCCTCGCGCGAGGCACGCCCCTCCCCCGCGCCGTCGCCCCTCCCCCACGCGACGCACGCCGGGCTTCCGTCGTCTCTCCCCCGCGCCGCCGTCGCCCCTCCGCCGCGCGACGCACGCCCGCGCTGCCGTCGCCCCTCCCCAGCGCCGTCGTCGCCCGTCTGCCGGGAACCTGCGATCTGCCCGCACCGACGGCTTTCCCCGGCCTCGATCCGTCGATCTCTCTTCCCCGCGCAGACGCCCCGGACCACCACGGCTCACGCCGCTATCCAGAGCTTGAGGACGTCGGCAACCGCGAGCTCGTCGTTGCCGGTGAGCAGATCCGGCGAACCGGCCCGCTCCCTACCGCTGCGTCCTCCAGCTCCCCGGCAGCTTCTCTGCCTTCCTTCGTGCGGTGATCCCGGCCTCTTTCCTTTTTGGATCCTTACTTTTTGAGCAGCTGCAAATATTGCCTCACAGATTTATATTCTTGTCATTATCAAGGAAATAGAAACCTATTTGCTGCTGCATCTTTTCTGAGATTTTACACGTGCCTTATATTACTTTCTGAACCATGGTGATTATTTTTATAATGTGTTGTTTTCATAATTATAGGGAGGTCCCAACCTTTGATCTGTTGCCTGAAGAAGAGTCTGGAGGTAAGGCAATGTTGCAGACTGCAAATAGTATACACTTAAATGCACTTTATGCTTCATTTGTGCTCCATCAATTGAAATTTGGAAATTTATTAATACCTACCTGATATGTGCATTGCCTTTGCTTACATATGCAGCCTGCATCAGCTTCTGGACCAGAAGAGAACAAAAAAACACATCCACAGCAGCTTTATCAAATTCTAATATCACAATTGTTTCAGTTACGAAACTTATGAAGACAGCGCAGCGAAAACTGACTTGATGTTGGCTCAATTTCAGATGCTAGCTTAATTCCAGAAAAAAAAAATCAAGGTTGGTTTTGAATCTCACATATCTTTTGAAGGCTCATATGCCTTTTGTTGTGGGAATAAAATTGCTTTCGGCTGCTTTTGGACATGATGTGTTCCATCTGTCTACCATTACTGTATCGAATAAGGAAAAAAAAGACTCTTCCCATATATACTTGGTTAGCTGATACAAATGCTTATTGTACTTAAGAATTGCAACCTCAATTGGATAGTCACATTTTGTATGGTCCTATCGGGGTACATCCTCTCTGTTTTTTCTTTGAATTCAAATTGTTTTTTATGTAAGAATTGGCTACACAAATTCAAATTTTATTCTTTTTTTTAAAGAAAATTATTGCAACCTAATGTTATTGAGTCTACATCGGGTTTGGTTGGTCTTTGTCTAGATAGCAAGCTTACAGATTTATACGAGCAGTACACTTTACTATTTTTCTGCTTTGTCTAGCCACCCTGACAATGGACCTATAGGCTGCAGAGGTCTTTTTTTGGCATTTTGAACTCTCTATATGGGAGCACACTTAGTGAGTCACTATCTCAAATAAATTAGCATTCTCATACTAGGTGTCAGATCCCAGTTATAATTGAAACAATTGATATTGTTAGATGTACACATGAGAAAACTGAAAGCGCAATGCACTAGCAATCCTCTTTCTGAATCTCTATTTCTATGCAGCTGTTGTGAGAAGTAAAATAAGCATGTATCTGTTTACTGTATCTATAGTTACACATTAGACTAAACTCAGTGTATACTATGTCTATGGTCTATGTTCATATGATGCTGTGTTATTATTTTTGCAACAATTTAATCCTCTCACCACCACTAACATTCTGAGTTTTGTTTTCCATATATAAGGAACCTTAAGTTGATGGCAAGGTACATTTGTTAGCACCTTTAGAAGTTGAGCAGCTGAAAGAATGGTTTAGTACAAGAGAAAATGCCTGTTGAAGGACTAGGGTCTTGTCTAGCCAAATTAGCGAACCTGTGCTAGACCATTGCACTACCTATTGATCTTGCTGAACTTGTGCTAGGTGCTATCAAATCTTCTCTTTTTCCTTCATTTTTCTAATAATGCTATTGGGTTCAATAATTTACCTAGAGTTATCAAGCCATCTAGGTTCGTTGCAGTGTCAAACTACGTTACATGGATACGTCGCTGAAGGGGCGTATCGCGTATCCGATGATACGTGTCCGATACTCCTCCTATACGTATCCCCAAAGTATCCGATTTTTTCTTTTTATCGCAAATATTGGATACGGCAGTCGATACGTATCTGGCTTAGCGGATACGGAGCCTCGGGTGCCGGCATTCCCGCATGCCCGCGCATCGCGCCGCATCCCCGCGCAGTGACGCTGCATCTGCATCCCCATTGGCGGGTCGCTAGTCACCATTGACGAGCCTCCGCCTCTGCTCGCCGGCGAGGAGCCTCCGCCCCTGCTCGCCGTCCGCCAGCGACGAGTTTCTGCCCCTCCGACATGATTCCAGGCTCCAGCGAACTCCAGCGAGGAGCGGACGCCTGCAGGCCACGGCGAGGAACGGATGCCTGTGGGCCGCAGCCATCTTCCCGAGTGCCTCCTCTGTTCCTCCGTCGAGCTGCAGCAAGAGGAGCGCCTGCTCTGTTCCGTCGAGCTGCAGGCCTGCCGCCAGCAAGAGGAGCGCCTCCTCTGTTCCACTAGCGAGAAGATAAGATTCCCAATAAGATGAGATGAGCATTTTTCTACTTGCCTCCTCTTCTCTTCACCTTTTGCATTCTGCACCTTTGCTTTGTACTATTTTATAAGCCAACTCCATTGCTGCTGCATTGGGTACTGTGGCATTATTTATTATTTGAGAGTTTGGGAGACTTCAAACATGCTGTGTTGTTATAATAGTATACTTAAGTAGTTAATTGCAACGTTTTATAGTTACCAATTTTAAATTCAGACCTGCATTATTTTTATTTTTATTTTATTTTTTAAATAATAAATGTATCCGCGTATCGGGTTTTTTTAGAAAATTGCCGTATCCGCGTATCCGTATCCTTCCGATACCGATACACGTATCCGTATCCATGCTGCTTAGGTGTCAAATGGGAGAGGTTCAAAAGCATCTCAGGTGAGTAGCATCGATACACTTGAGCATGGCATGCAGCATAAGAAAATTTTCCATTCGATAAATGCTATAGGAATGCATATCTTTTGAAATGTTTTCATTCAGTGCTGCTGTGGTTTTCCTTTCATGAAACATCACACTGTTATATATGGCCCCGGTATGCATCTAGGGCATTGATTATTAAACTCATAATAGCCAATCACAAAAATATAGGGTCAAAAAGATAGAAGCCTAACAGCAAGGTGATTTGTTCTTCAGTTATTGGAACGATCGAGAAAGTTCAGAATATTGACCATATAAAAGCAATGGAGCAAGGGCAGTGTGAGGGTGGTGGATATGCTTCTAGACAACCTTTGGGTGAGTGAAGCGAGACATGTTTTCTTTTTGTTGATACTGAATTAGTCTTTTTAGTGTGGGTCGGTATGCCTGTTGGATGAATCTGATTTGGTAGTTTGGTTGCTGTTCATATTGACAAGTTTATGTGTTGCAGCTAATTGTAGTTCGGTGTTTTGGGGGATTGAAGTCAAACATACAAATTGAGCACCTAATGGTAGAAATGAAGGACACTTTTTGCTTGTTATTTCGCTTAGCCTTGTAGAACTTGTAATTTATCCCCTTTCCCACGGGTTTCTTGGGAAAGTAATAATTTCCTTAAGGAGGAGGCACTGGGAAATCAATGATTTCCTGTGCTCTTGCTCTACTTTTTCTGATGTGCTCTACCCTGACCAAAAGGTTTTTTTAGTTCTGTCTCCTAAAAATGATACCAGGTATTGCTTACAATTGACCAGATATGCATCACAAAGTATTATTACAACAACTGATGTAGAAGAGAATATTTTTAGTAAGCAAAACTTTTTGTATTAGCACTGAGTTAGAGATTAGGAATTGTGTTGTTCGCAAAAAAAAAAAAGAGAGATTAGGAATTGTGAGCTGAGATTATATGAAGTGGAACATGCTTCATACTTAACTTTTTTTGGGCATGCATGTTCTGTCAACGTATTTTCTTTTACCTCTGCTAGCTGCAAATTGTGAAGCTTATTATAGTCCTGCTCCAAAATTTACAGTTAGTATTCCCTAAGCTTGAAGTTTGCTACCTACCTAGGATCTGTTTATCAAAAAATCATTTTTGATAAGTTTTATTTTATTGGTGAACTGCTATGTACTCATTGCCGAAAATTGAAAAGGTTGCTGGAAGAGATCTTACTTAACTTATTCTTATGATCATAATATGGGTTTGACTTGATGTTGCATGGCATGATTGAAATATCTGGACAAGCATAGGCAAAGAGAAGCTGAACCAGCATTCAAGGTCCGAATTTGGAGAGTGGAAATAAACTTTTAGTTGGAGATTTCCTTTGATGATCATCTCATGTTGTATTTCCTTTAACCCTTGTGGTCTAAAAGGGTAGGTGCCAGGATCATATTGATACATGGAGTATATGTTCAATGCCAATGCCAATGCCTATGCCTTTATGTGAGTTCTTGAATTCAACTTCCATTATGCCATTCCTTTCTTTCCTTCCTCACTCTTGCTAATTCATTGGGGACTAATTCTTTTCCCAACACCTTACGCACACAAATGTTAGCTGCACAGGTTCACTCTTAACACATTTCACTGTGGTGGCAAAGATGAAATGAAACTGTATAATGCCAATGTGCCATGGCAATTACTCAGTTGAATTAACTATAATAGATCCATGCTTACTGATGGCTCTACTGCAACAAAGCATTGACAACTATTCTGCTGACTTGTTCTGTTGCTGGAATTAATAATATCTTATTTTCTTATTCAATTTGAAAGCGATGATGAATTGTCTAGACTGTTTATCCTAATATTATTAGTATTAAAGGTACCAAGAATTTATCATTTAATTTGTGCTACACATGCAGTTTATTGGAAATATTCATGGCCACAATACTGTTAGGAGAGAGGTACTTATGCATCTTGGATATTGGGCGTGTGATAACTATCTAAAGGATCCATTTGTAAGCAGCATTCCTCTCTTATTACTTGCCTGCAGTTTACCAGTAGCCAGCCTCTTGTAATGTTCATGGTGACGAGCCTTCTGGGTAGTTCTCACTTCTTAGTTTACTGTGGAAACTGGCATGCTTGCCACCATTGGAATTTCTTGTGCACAGTTTGAGCTATATACTGTCAACCTATCTCATATGCTTGCTTTGTTCCATAATTTCATATCAGCAACATAAGTCTTTGGTTGCTGAATGCAGTATTTCTTCAATCCCAGTAAATAAGCATAATTTTTTAGTGTTTTATAAAGGAAATTGCAGTTTTTGAGGTAATATTTATATGTATGGGAATATAGTTTGTGCAACTCCAAGGGTGCGAGGTAGACACTGGGATTGCACAGTCAAGTGCTTCCGTAAAAACTTAAAATGCTCAAAAATCAAAATATTAAGGGGGAAATTTAATATTTAAGCTTTCTGTTGACGTTTCAGTAGCAAAAGGTGCGGCGACCCTCCCTTGCTCTTTCCTCCCACGATCTGATCCGATGGTTCGTTAGGGTTGGCTGTTGAGGTGGTCTTGATTTGACAGGTTCAAATTTATTTTCTCCTTGTTTGCGTGTGCAGTTTGAGGGTTCTCTGGAGATGGTGCAGGTCGTCTTCTCCACCAGTCCATTGTACCAGCCATGACCACCAGAGAAGAAATCGATCCTCCTTTGCAGTTTGCACAGTTCTGGGTGGTTCTGTAAATTGGGTTCTAATTGGATTTAGGATACTAGAGCATATAAGCACTATGCTATTTGTGGTTTCTTGGCAGTTTCCTGAGCTCTTGCTATAAGTTTTCTTGGAAACTTGTGGGTTTTTTTTTTAGCATAGGCGTGTCTTACGCTAAATAAAATTGATGCCAATTGCATTGAGCAAGCCATGTTTCAGTGTGATTGAAAATGGATGGGAATGACAGCCATGCTTCATCAATGTTTTCCTTGTTTTCCCTGTTGAGCAATTGTCAACCTCGTATACAGTGTCAAATGACAGGTGTTGTAGTTGATGTGGGTGATGGGGGTAGCATGTCATTCCAATTAATGATGAACTTTGATTTTTTGGATTACTTGTCACTTTAACGTAGGTATTTAATTTCATATTATTTCTATCTTATCCTGTGGTCCCTGTGTTTTTTATACAAAAGTTTAGATATCCCGTAGCAACGCACGGGTATGCTACGTAGTACAGAGATAAGAACCAAATCAACCAATGCTTGGCTACTTTCTAGGAGTATTTGTCGGGTACCAAAGTATGGGGTACCTAACTTCGATGCAAAAACATACGTTCCCAACACGGCCCGGCCCAGGTAAAGCCAGCGGAAGCCCACGAAGGCCAAACCTATGGAGACCCATGATGACGCTGCATCAACACCAGCCTACTCGGGAAAGCGGCACCCTCGGGCGCCAATTCTCCGATTCGCCCGAGCCACCCCGAGAGCTCGAGAAAGCGGCACCCTCGAACGCCAATTCTCCGATTCTCCCGAGCCTGCCCGAGAGAACTCGGGAAAGCGGCACCCTCGGGCGCAATCTCTCAAAAGCATCCAATGCACGATTGACGTCAGCGGAGCAATCTTGGGCCACAAGAGACCTCTCTGACCACTTTACAGGCATGGTCCCATCAGGAGGGCCCCTTGACACAACAGCGCCCCGAATGCGCACGTTCGCCGTACCAACTGCCCCATCTCCTCTGGCGGGCGTTCTGACGGTCCTCCTCCCACGCCACTACAGGGACAGTCAACCGTACGGCTCCCCGGGCTGACGAGGAGATTCGCCAACCACGACGGCGACTACCATGCCCCGGTCACACATGTAACACCAGGAAATGGGGAACAACAGTCGCCCAGCCAACCCGGGGGAATGGGCAAGCCTTACGACCAGTATCGCCTACCCCCTGGAATGTACCTCACAGGGAAAAAGAAGCGCCCGAAGGAGGACGCTCCACCCGCTCTGTACCATCAAGCCCCCGAGGACACCAAGGTTTCCCGAGCCTCGGGAGCTTGTACCCGGAGGTCAACCTATCTACTCGTTGCACTGTGCCGGGACGGACATGACGGCATGACGTACCGCCATGCAGCCAACCATGACCAGCACTGTGAGGTGCGTTGGAACTCACCAATAGAACAGTGGTGGATCAGCCGAATGACTAACGCCATGCCGCCGAGGCGCCAAGACGAAGGCGTGACTGACGATCGCCACCGGTCATCACCGACTCCGCCATGCCGAGTACTGTAACACAGAGCAACACATGTAACTCTAGCCCTTCCCTTGTAACTATAAAAGGGAGAGCAGAGGCCAGCCTTAGACAGGTTCTAAGTCCTCAAGCCCTGACACACTCCACACCACGAACAACAACAAGCAATCTGTACACGTTTAGACACTCACAAGAGACTTGGGAGTACTTCCCTCTCTCGCCTAGCTTGTAACCCCCTACTACAAGCACCCCGGTGCAAGGCAACACGACTCTCCTCTCTACTGGACGTAGGGCCCGCTTGGCCTGAACCAGTATAACCCTGTGTTCCCCCTTGCACACCGTCCGGAGCCTCAACCGCAAAACACAAAATCACTAGATGGTGTTAGTACCCGATAAAACTAGCGCCGACAGTTGGCGCGCCAGGTATGGGGATTTTGCGTGTTGATCCAGGTTGCGGATGGCAGCCAACGTTCTCGCGCTTCCTGCTGGCGTGGTGCTCCGGTTCGGGAGCCTCGAGTTCGTGGCCACTGGCCACGGCCTCGAGATGAACCTCCGCCCGACCGAGCCCCGTGTCATCTCCATCCAGACCCCAGCCCAGCAGGCGGGTGGGGAAGGGATCTCGGCGACGCCTCCGCCCGTTTTAGGGGACGGAGGGAACGCCACGCGTCGCTCCCGCCAAGCTAGGCGGGGAAGGCGCAACCGCGCCAACCCGGGCCACGTCACGGGTGACGTGACCATCCCGGTGCCCCCTGCACGGGACACCACCCCCACGCTCACCACCAGCTCAACGCCACGAGCGGTGGAGGCACCACGCTCCCCCACTTCTCCACAGAGTAATGTGGGAAGGACCACGGCATCACCTGCCGTTTCCTTCGACCTCGCTGGGGAAGACAGACGACGCCCTCTCCATTTCCCTTCGGGCTCCACACTACTGTGGACGCCCACGTCCATGCCGTTCGTGCCTACGGGCACGACCAAGCGATGGCATCTGTCCATCGCCTGGAGGGCCTGGGCGACCTCGATGACTCTCCACCGTCCTCTCCTGCAAGCTCTCCTAGAGCACGTAGCTGGTAGGGAGTTAAACTCCAGGAACAGCTCCACCCCTCCGGAGTATTCGGAGGGATGGGACCGCTACGGTCGCGTTTTGCCGTCACGGTGGGACCTTGACAGCAACGACGACGACGACGACGACTACTTCTGGGCGAACGTGGACTTCGACGTCTGCGACTCCCAAGCATCCCTCTCCTCTGATGACGTGAGGGACAACGCTCTCAGCGTCTACTCCTCTGACGGCAGCATCATCGACCCCTCCCGGTAATGCTATCACCTAGTGCACCCGAAGGAAGCTGTGTTGGAGGACGTCCACTCGGAGGAGGAGGAGGACGCACCGGCGGAACAAGAACAGCCACACACACCGCCTCCATCAGCCCCTGGTCCCACGCCTTCAAAGGACCCGGGGGCTGCAACGTCCCGCCCACTCCATCGTTCTCCGGAGCTTGAGCAACTCCGGGAGCTCGAAGCACGGATGGACGAGGACCGCCTGCGCCTCGCCCAACTCCGAGCTGCCCTGGAGCACGAGGAGGAGCGGGGGGATGGCGGAATAGCGCGACGCCGAGCCCGCGATGTCCAGACCAGCATCATCGCCGATGACGGAGCCAGGACACCTGTGCTGGAACCGCGGGCGAGCCGGAAGCTCGCGGAGGCTGCAATGCTCCTCCAGAGCATACCTGAGCCCTCCAGTACGAAGGCTCAACACCTCAGGGACCAACTCAAAGGTCTCCTGGAGGACGCCGCTGTCCTCCAAGCAGAAAGCTCGGCACCCCGGCACCGTGGTGCCCCAACGCGCCACGAACGAGAGGCCTCGGCACAGCTCGAAGCGCCGAGGGCCCCCTCAGTCCACCAGCGGCTTGGCAAGGACGTCGACGTCCGAGCCATTCTCCAGGCCCGCGGTCGACGAAAGACCGACGGGGCCGCACGTGGCTACAATGTCCACCGGGGAGGACGCTACGACTCCGACGAGGACCGTGCGCCCTCACCCGAGCCACTGGGTCCTCGTGTCTTCAGCAAGGCTATCCAAAGGGCCAAGTTCCCGCCCCAGTTTCAACAACTGTTAAACATTGCCAAATACTCGGGGGATACCAACCCCGAGCTTTGGCTTGCGGATTATCGCCTTGCGTGCCAGCTTGGCGGCGCGCAGGATGACCTCATCATCATCCGCAACTTACCCCTGTTCTTAGCCGACTCTACGCGATCTTGGCTGGAGCACCTCCCCCCACGCTCGATTTGCGACTGGAGCGATCTGGTCAAGATCTTCGTGGGGAACTTTCAGGGCACGTATGTACGCCCTGGCAATTCCTGGGATCTCCGCAGCTGCAAGCAGAAGCCGGGCGAGTCCCTCGGGGACTACATCCGGCGATTCTCCAAGCAGTACAATGAGCTGCCCCAGGTCGCCGACTCCGACGTCGTCGGAGCCTTCGCTGCAGGGACGACCTGAAAAGAGCTTGTTCATGAGCTGGGGCGTCAAGCCCCCACAAGCGTCGCTGAGCTCATGAGGATAGCTACCAGCTTCGCCTCGGGTGATGAGGCAGTGGGAGCCCTCTTCTCCGACCCCAAAGGGAAGCAGAAGGAGGATGCCCCCGAGGGCCCCTCTTCCCGCACCCACAACAATAAGAAGAAGAAGGGGAAAGGGAAGGCCCCAGTCCGCAATGAACCCCTCGTCGCGGCTGCCGAGCCCAGGGTGAAACAGTCGCCACGTAGCCGATTCGACGAGCTACTCTCCAAGCCGTGACCATATCACCAGGGCCCGGTGAACCACACGCTCGGGGCGTGTATAATGCTCAAGAAGCATTACGGCCGGCAGGCGTTCCGGGACGCCGCCGGGAAGAAACCCGCCGAGGACAAGGAGGACAAGGACAGGAAGGACGATGAGTTCCCGCTCATCGACAAGTGCCTTATGATCTTCGGCGGACCCGGGACCGCTCCCACGCCGCGCCAGAGAAAGCGCGAGCGCCGGGAGGTTTACACCGTCGGACCAGCGACACCGCGCTTCCTCGACTGGTCCTTTGACGCTATCACCTTCGGCCGGGATGATCATCCGGACCACATCCCGTCGCCGGGGCATTATCCGCTTGTTGTCGACCCCGTTGTCGGCAACACGCGGCTTACCAAGGTCCTTATGGACGGAGGCAGCGGCCTCAACATTTTGTACGTTGAGACTCTTGACTCGATGGGAATCAGTCGTTCTCTTCTCCGGCCGGTGACATCCCCGTTCCACGGGATAGTCCCGGGGAAAAGCGTACAACCCCTCGGGCAGATCGACCTGCCCGTCTACTTTGGGACTCCTGACAACCTCAGGAAGGAGACCCTCACCTTCGAGGTGGTAAGCTTCCGCGGAACCTACCACGCCATTCTCAGAAGGCCATGCTACGCCAAGTTCATGGCCATCCCGAACTACACCTACCTCAAGCTCAAGATGTCGGGGCCAAAGGGGGTGATCACCATCGGCGCTTCCTACCAGCATGCCTACCAGTGCGACGTCGAGTGCTGCGAGTACGCCAACGTGCTGGTGGAGTCCGAGGCCCTCATCGTCTACCATGAGGAGCTGGCCAAGGAGGTCCCCGACCCCAAGAAGGCCATGGGCACTTTTGAGTCCGCTGAGGGGGTGAAGGAGGTGCCCCTCAACCCGAGCTCCCCCGACGGCAAGGTGCTGAAGATCAACACCACCCTCGACCCGAAATAGGAGGCCGTGCTCGTCGACTTCCTCCGCAAGCACGCCGACGTGTTTGCATGGAGTCTCTCGGATATGCCAGGCATCCCGAGGGAGGTCGCCGAGCACTCCTTGGACATCCGGGCCGGGTCCAAGCCGGTGAAACAGCGCTTGCGCCAATTCTACGAGGAGAAGCGCCGGGCCATCGGGGAGGAGGTGCAGAAGCTTTTGGCGGCCGGATTCATCAAGGAGGTCTTCCATCCAGAGTGGTTAGCTAATCCTGTTTTGGTTAAAAAGAAAAATGAAAAATGGAGAATGTGTGTCGATTACACTAGTTTAAATAAATCTTGTCCTAAGATCCATTTCCATTACCTCACATTGATCAAATAGTTGATTCCACTGCTGCCTGTGAACGACTTAGTTTCCTTGATGCATATTCTGGCTACCATCAAATTCGTATGAAAGAGTCTGACGAGCTAGCGACTTCTTTCATTACCCCTTCGGCACGTATTGTTACGTAACCATGCCATTTGGCCTCAAAAACGCGGGTGCGACTTATCAGCGTTGCATGCTCAAAGTTTTTGGGGACCTCTTGGGCGAACCGTTGAGGCTTACGTAGACGATATAGTGATAAAATCTAGGAAGGCCAGTGACTTAGTAGCCGACCTAGAAGAGGCATTCGAGTGCCTCAAGAAGCGAAACATAAACCTAAACCCCGAGAAGTACGTTTTCGGGGTTCCTCGGGGCATGCTCCTTGGGTTCATCGTTTCCGAGCGTGGCATCGAAGCCAACCCGGAAAAGATATTGGCCATCACATAGATGGGTCCGATTCAGAACCTCAAGGGTGTGCAAAAGCTTATGGGATGTCGCGCGGCCTTGAGTCGATTCATCTCAAGGCTCGACGAGATGGGACTTCCCTTATATCGGTTGCTAAAGAAAAATGAGCACTTTACCTAGACCACCGAGGCCCAGGAAGCCCTCAAAAGGCTTAAAGCTTTGCTTTCGAAAGCACCGGTTCTCCTGCCTCCTATAAAAGAGGAGAATCTCTTGCTGTATGTCGCTGCTACTAACCAAGTTGTGAGCGCAGCGATCATCGTGGAACGGCAAGAAGAAGGGCACGCATTACCGGTACAGCGGCCGGTCTATTTCATCAGCGAAGTCTTGTCCGAGACTAAGACACGCTGCCCTCAGATCCAGAAGCTAGTGTACGCAATCATTCTTGCCCGTCGCAAGTTGTGGCACTACTTCGAATCCCATCCCGTGACCGTGGTATCATCCTTCCCCCTCGGGGAGGTGATCCAGAATCGGGAGACGACTGGGAGGATCGCTAAATGGGCTATCGAGCTCATGGGTGACGGCATCGCCTACGCACCACGCAAAGCCATTAAGTCCCAGGTGCTAGCGGACTTCGTGGCAGAGTGGACCGAGACGCAGCTACCGCCACTCCCGACCCAAGAAGAGTATTGGGTCATGTACTTCGACGGATCGATGATGAAGACCTGTGCTGGCGCAGGCATCGTCTTCATTTCACCCCTCGGGGTCCGGCTCAAGTACTTGCTGCGGCTGTACTTCACGGCTTCCAACAACGTGGCCAAATACGAGGCTCTGGTCAACGGTCTCCACATCGCCATCGAGCTCGGGATCCGGCGCCTCGAGGTCCGGGGGGACTCCCAGCTCGTCGTGGACCAGGTCATGAAGGAGTCGACATGCCAGAACCCCAAGATGGCCGCCTACTGCAAGCTGGTACGGTTGCTTGAGGAGAAATTCGACGGCCTCGAGCTCAACCACATCGCGCGTCGGTACAACGAAGAGGCCGACGAGTTGGCGAAAATCGCATCCGAAAGGGCTACGGTCCAGACAGACATATTCGCCAACGACCTCCACAAGCCCTCGGTCAGCATTGATTCCTCGGGGGCCAAGGGGAAGAAGACCCCCGAGCCCCCAGGAGAGCTTGGATCGTCTTCAAGCCAAGCAAGCCCCTCGGGGGCTGCCAACCCCTCTGACAAAGGGGAGCCACCCGAGACCCTGGCTGAAAATGGCGACGAAGCCGAGGCGATGGAGATTGAAGCTGAGATAGATGACGACGAGCTGGACTGGCGCGAGCCGCTGGTCACCTGGCTTGTCTGAGGAATCTTACCCTCGAACAAAACCAGAGCACGACGGTTGGCACGTAAAGCTAAGTCTTTCATGATGATCGACGGTAACATCTATCGACGGAGTCCCTCGGGCGTCCTCCAGCGCTGCATTCCCTTCAGTCAAGGCAAACGCCTACTCGAAGAGATACACACCGGAGCCTGCGGTCACCACGCCACACCAAGGTGGCCGATGCCACCGAGGTGGTACGCTCCTACGAGGGATGCTAGTACTACGCTCGGCAAACCGACCTCCCGGCCCAAGCTCTCTAGACGATTCCCCTCACTTGGCCATTCGCCGTATGGGGACTGGACCTTGTCGGGCCCCTCCAAAAGGCGCCCGGGGGCTTCACCCACTTGCTTGTCGCCATCGACAAGTTCTCAAAGTGGATCGAGGCTCGGCCGATCGCCCAAATCAGCTCGGCGCAAGCGGTGTTATTCTTCACTGACATTGTCCATCGGTTTGGTGTTCCGAACTCCATCATCACTGACAACGGCACGTAGTTTACTTGAAAGAAATTTTTGGCCTTCTGCGACGAGTACCACATACGAGCGGACTGGGCGGCCGTAGCCCACCCAAGAACGAACGGCCAAGTAGAACATGCCAATGGCATGATTCTCCAAGGCCTTAAACCGAGAATCTTCAACAGATTAAATAAGTTCGGCAAGAGGTGGCTGACGGAGCTCCCGACAGTGATATAGAGTCTAAGGACTACGCCAAGCCAAGCCATGGGCTTCACGCTCTTCTTCCTGGTGTACGGCGTCGAGGCCGTCCTCCCCACAGATTTGGAGTACGGCGCCCCGAGGGTCCGAGCTTATGATGAACAGGGCAATCAGACTTCCCGCGAAGACGCGTTGGACCAAGTCGACGAACCTCGGGACATGGCCCTGTTGCACTCGGCCAAGTACCAGCAGTCACTACGCAAGTACCATGCTCGGCGCGTCCGGGGCCGAGCCTTTAGCGTAGGCGACTTCATGCTGCGGCTCAGGCAGGACAACAAGGGGCGCCACAAGTTCACACCACCGTGGGAAGGGCCATTCATCATCGCCGAGGTGCTACGCCCCGGCACGTACAAACTCGCGAACGAGAAGGGCGAGGTCTATAGCAACGCTTGGAACATCGAACAGCTACGTCGCTTCTATCCTTAAGATTCCGAGCATCGTACAATTTATAAAATCTTGAAATCAATAAAAAGACCCGAGTTCTACTCTTTTTACCTAATTTTTAGATTTTCGATCCGAGCCCACACTCGAAAGTGAAATGACCTTTCATTTCACCGCGCATTAAAAAGAGAGGCTCGGCCTAACCTACGGAAAGGCCGACCCTTCCTTGGGGGCTAGGACAGGGGGAACCCCCGGACTCTCCCGAGCCTCAACGATTTTGAAAACACAAAAATTTCAAAACCCGTTAAAATCGTTTCTCCCTAAAACATGCTTCTCTCCTAAAACCAAGCGTGAACTTATAAGACTCGGAAGAGTAAGAGAAGTCTCAGAGGACAGAACCGGTCGAGTCGAGGAGACCGCTTACGCCCCTGGGCTACAGCATCTCCCCTCGCCACTCCGCGTTCGAAGGCTAACTCGCACTCGGAAGAAAACTTATAGGATCTACGCTCGGCAAAGGGAAGAGGCTCGGGAAGAAACAACTAAGCCTTTTTTTCAAAGAGTCTTTCCGCCAAAGCTCCTAAGACATTGGCTACGTCTACGCCGCTAAAGCTACGACACCCGAAAAAAGTCCCCCGAGGCTCGAGGGCCCGGGCACAGGATCAGCAAGAAGAAACGCCTAAGAAAAAAGCACGAAATGAATCGAACATACAGCAAATATTTACGTAAATATTACGGCCACGAAGGGCCACGTGTTTGTTTCCTCCCAACCACTCACGAAAAGCTATTTTTTACAAGAGCACTATGGCTCGGCTGTTCTTCACAGCAGGTCCAGTGGAAGGAGTTCGACTTCGGCGTCGAAGAGGCCCGCCAGCGGTTCTCCAGGCTCCTTCATCGAATCCTCCAGCGCTAGGAGCTCGCCGTCGTTGGCCTCAAGGAAGCCTTCGCTGACAGGGCCGGCTTCAAAGTTCCCATAATGGGACTTCATGACAGCCAATGTCTTCTGGACGCCCGTCAGTAGGGCCTCCTTGACCCGGCCGCCGACGCTGCCGTAGAGTGCCTCCAGTCGGCTCCGGAGCGAGATCCCCGAAGGTTCCCCAACGGTACCGATGGAGTCACACAGCGCGCACGCTACCTTCTGTAGTTCCAGGTGATCGGCCGCCTCGCCGTCATAAGCTGCCTGCTGAACTGCGGGAGCAAAAACAAGGAGGTGAACAAAGACGCAACGAGCAACCAAGACGAACAGAAGGAAAAGCACGACACTGCACATACTGCCAGCCTCCTCCCGAGCCTTCTGTGCATCCTCCCTGGCCGAGTCCGCCTCGCTAACCGCCTGACGTAATGCCGCCTGAGTTTCTCTCAGGTTGAAAGCCAAGGCTTCAGCAGCAGAAATCTTCTCGGCGGCAAGCTGTCGGGCGGCATCGCGCTCCCTCGTCGCCTCGGCCAGGGCGCCCTCCAGCTCCTGCACCCGTGTCGCCGAGGCAATGGCTCGGCCCTTCGCCTCTGTAACCTCCTCCTTCAAGATAGTGTTGTCAACAGCCACTTCGGCGAGCTTGGAGGTCACGGCGGCGAGCTCGCTCTGGGCACGGTGTAATACCCCGGGTATTACGGATAATTAAATATGCCATGTCATCATGTTTAAGTTAATTAATTTGCATATGATTGTGCTTAGGACCCTAGAGTGGTTTGGGCTAATGTGATTTTGAATTAGGAATTAGAAATTCGAATTTAGGATCCGAATAAACCCTAATCTTACCCTAAAACCCTAATTCAAAATCTAGAAGGAATCTTGAGATGGCACCTAAATGAAAGTTGTAGATCTTTTAAAATGTGACAACTTTTATTTTTGGAGATTTTGAAGTTCTATTATAAAAATTTGAATTTAGCTCAAATCAATGAATTGAAAAATGAATTTGAAACACCATTTCAAAAATTATATGGAATCTGACCAAACTTCCTGAATAAAAGTTGTAAAGCTCACTGAGTAGAACAACTTCTATTTTGGCTATTTTTCAAGTTGTTATGTAAAATCAAAAGTAATTTTAAAAATACGATTTGAAATTCAAAAACCTAGTTTACCCCTTTTGCTGTAGTTTCAAAACTACTTCGAATTTGAACTTGGTTCCAAAAGCAAAGATGTTCAGAATTTCAAAATCTACAACTTTTGTTTTTGAACTTTTTCAAGTTTGTATTTGAAATCGGTCGCAATTTGGTCAAAACCGACAGCCCTATAACCCTACTGCTACAGTACTCTGCCCCTCCCCTACTCTGCTCGCACAGCGCCGGCAGCGCCCGTGCCGGCCGCGCGCGCGCGGCGGCCGTGCCGGGCGGGATCTTGCGCCCCGGTGGCCGTTGACAGGCGATACGCGTGCGCCGCGTCGTGCCGCGCCTGCTCCCCTCGCCTTTGCCCTCTAAAAGGCGACGGTCGCCCCTCCCCGTCATTTTCTCCTTTCCCGGCCACCTCCAAGCTCTCTCGGTCGCCGGCCAAATTCGCCGAGCCTCCGCCATCTCCGCCCTCTCCATCTCACAGTGTGCTAGCTGGCGTCCGTGCGCATCTTTTGCGTCCACTGGTGAGAGCCGTGGAGCTTCGTAGCCGCCGGAACGCTGTTGTCTTCCTCGCGGGCGGGCAGAGCGCCGCCGCGAGCTCCGCCGTCGTCACGAGCTAGATTGGGTGAGCTCCGGGCCTCGGTTTGGCGCGCAGCATGTTTCCGTGACCCCTTGATCCTCATCCTGGTGTCGGTGTGTCCTCTTGTTCCCTAGGTTCGCCGGAACGCGAGGTCGCCTTCGTGCCGAGCCGCCGGGATCCGCCGCCGTCGTCAAGCCGATCCCTCCGAGCCGTCTCCGTCCTCACCGGCCTGCTAGTCAGCTTCGTGGTGAGCTCCTAGACCTCCCCAACCCCTTGGATTCCTTGCTATTGGTTCACCGTGGCTGGAACGGCTTCGCCGTGCCGCCGCTCCCGCCATGGCCGTGGAGGGCTCGTCGGTGATGTTCGAGGCTAGGCTAGAGTCGTTAGGTGGTTAGAGTGATCCTAGGGGTATGGTTGGGGCCGCTCGGGTTCGTCGTTGGGGTCGCCGGCGGCGAGCGCCGTCGCGGCCGTGCGCGTGCGCGTGCGCGTGCGCGCGCACCGGGGGCCGGCCGGAGGAAGGGGACGACCCTGACCGGCCGGACCCGCCTGTCAGCGTCAGCGGGCGCGGGCGTGGGCCGCGCGCGCGGGTGGACGCGCGGGAGCGCTCGCGGGCCGCGGCTGGGCCGGCCTGGCCAGCTGGGCCGCCTCGGTCGTTTGGGCCGCCTTCTTTATTTCCAGCGAATTTTTCAAATGCTTTTCTTATTTATATTTGTATGAATAGTGCTGATACTTGTTATTTTCATATGAATAAATCTGTTGGTTCAAAAATTTTGAAAATATTTGTGTATGCTCTCTGTAACATGTAGTATTTGTTAAAAATATGAAATGTGGTTCCCCAGTACATTTTTCCTGGTAAATAAATCAGTAGATTAATTGATATTAGCAAGTTTGTGCATTTTTAATTAATTCTCTGTAAATCCAAAAATCATGAAATTAATTGTGGCTCTGTTTCTGGATGAAATCTATCTGTTGGTAAAGTTTGGTCACATTTGGAAATAGTTTGGTTAGTTAATAAATATATGTGAAATTAGGGAAAGTAAATAAAATGAATAGAAGAAATGGATTTAGGGTTTGGTGTGATTTTTGGATTGATCGAAGCCCAAGGGTCTACCCTATATGATCCTTGGCAACAAAAGATGTTAGTATGAGGTAGTAGTCATAAAGCTGTGCAGCGGCTTTCCATGACTGTTAAAATGGGTTTTAACATAAAACATGAGATGCCTATTTACTTTTTGAGATCTCGTTTACGACTTCTCCGTGAAGGAAAGTTGTACTCAAGATGTTGATATTTGATTATTGCATTTCTATCTATGTTATTGCATCATGTTAAGCATGCATCATTGCACACGTGTAGTGACCGGGAGCGAAGGAGTGAAAGTCGAGGCCATTGCAGAGGAAACAACTCCGGAGGTGATCCAGGGTTTCGACATCTGCGGGACTGATCCCGATCCCACCCTCTTCTCGATCCAAGGCAAGCCCCGGTGCATTAACCCTCTACTGTGAAATCTTTATAATTCGAATTAAATTATTGCATTAAGTTAATAGGAGTTGATTAGTCACCTATCCAGATGCATTGTCCCAAATAATAACCCTGAAAACCTGATTTAAATAAAAAGTTTGAAAAATGCTTAGTCATGCTTAATGAACTTAGCTTTGCAAAAAGAAAAACTATTTTCTGTGCTATGATTATGTTATGATTGGTGAAAAACTTGTTATCCGTTGGTTGATGTGTATTCGGGTTAGAGTCCCGATGCACGATCGCCTTCGGAATAGTTTGGAACTGGTCGGTATCACCAGAAATGTGTTTCGCCGGGTGTTGTGCTCTTGGGACGGCGTTTCCCATGACTTGGTACCCGGCAGGCACGAACCAAAATAAAAGTAGGGACCGCTCGTTGTCGGAGTGCTGGATCGAGATGAACAGCCTAGCCACATACCAATGTGGAAAGCCTAGAGTTCGGTAGCGCTATTGCTGGAACCGACAACCACGCACTGGGAGTGGAGAGATGGCGAGAGTAGCTTGTACCCACGTGGCCGGCGTGCCTGGAGACGAGTGGTGTACTGTGCTCTCGGGTGGCGCAGGACCGGTTCCGGGATAGCAAAGCCGTAACGACGGGTTGGTATATGTATGCCGGCGTGCTGCATATGCAGTGTGGTTAGAATCCCCAGCTGGGTTTATTTCTGGATTCGAATCGACGTGCTCCTCGGTTAATGGAGACTCAATCCACTTTCCTACCCCGAGAAGTGGTTCTCAACTAGGTCAACTGATTGAATGAAGGAAATGGATGAATGATGATGGTTGAGGTTGATTATTAGAACTATGGATACAATTATAATATCAATAAAATAAAATATTGCTTAGTAATGCTTTTCCGCAAATTCTTATCCTCTGCTAGCCCTACCTATGACCTGCATTCCTGAGTCTCATTTTACACCCTTAGTCGGGTAAGTCTTGCGGAGTACCCCAAGTACTCAGGGTTTGTAACCCATGCTGCAGGTGAACCGCCATCGGAGGTCTGCCTTGCTCCGTGCTGCATGACCATCATCCAGGAGGGCAGTGAGGAAGAGTAAAGTGGGACCCGTGGGCAGGGTCCAAGTTATCATATTCATAATGTTGTATAATTATTCAACTGCTACCGCCACTATCTATGGTTTGTAATAATAGTACTTAAATTCTATTTGGAACAACTGGTTTGTAAACTTAAGTTATGTAATATTCCGCTTCTGTACTCTGATGTAATTTATTATGAAATGTTGTAATCCTGTGATGATTCTGCAATGGTGATCCTGCGGAGTTTAGGGCGCTGATGTAGCCCGACAGATCTGCCTAGATCATTTGGGACACGGGCCCGGCTGTCAGAAGTCATTAGTGACAATGACAGGCGCCTGTGGGCCAGGTGATTTAGCCGGTTCTGTTACAGTTGGTATCAGAGCATTACCTTGCTAATCATTACGGATTACTTTTCGAAAACTTCAAAAGGTTTTGGATCATAAAACTTAATATGTTATTTTGGGTCCAAATTGCTTCTATTCTTGACTTATTCCGTAGTATTAATTTAACCTATATTTAATATTATGTGGCTATAGTAGCATGAGGAATAATGCTATTATTATTAGCCCTATGTTAAAAGTTTATTTATTTATGTATGTGTTTACTTGCATAATTTAAAATTCGTAAGTACGTGCATGCATCATGTTAATCACACATTAAATAACTTCCTCCTTAAAAGTGGGTTTTTGGGATAAGTTACCAAACCTATTCTTGCTAACCCGTATTACTTATAAATCCACTTACCTTCTCCAGATGGCCCGTTGCAAGCTCACCGCCAGGAAGATGACAGGACCGCGTGGTGTTCCGCACCACTAGCTGGCACCACGTACCGGGGAGGGCGAGGCTTCTGGGAGTCGCTCACCCCGTCGCAACAGTGAGGAGTTGGAGGCCGAGGTCGGGAGACTTCAGGAGTTGGTTAGGCAGTGGGAGGAAGAGTATCAGGTAGCTCGTCGCAACCACTACCGCGACGTGAGGACCAACCGTGACCTGCGTCGGGAGGTCGACCGCCTGACGCAGCAGCGGGATGAGGCTTGGGAGCGCGAGGATGCGATCGTCAACAGGATGCTGAGGGCGGAGCAGCGTACCGCGCAGCTTGAGGCGGACAACATCGCCTTGCAGGAGGAGGTGCACCAGCTCAACGATCAGCTCTACCCTATTCCGGCACCTGAGGAGGAGGATCCGGAGTTTGGAGTTGTCCTTGGTGAGGATGAGGACATGGAGGACGTTGACGAGGAGGTTGAGCCTCTCGAGGTCGAGGAGGCAGACTCTGAGGAGGCCTCCGAGGAGAGTGACGAGGACTCCGAGGAGAGTGACGAGGACTCCGAGGAGAGTGACGAGGACATCGAGGAGGACCTCGAGGGCAGTGACGCTTCTGGCGCGTCGGAGATCGACGAGGACTAGGCCAGTGTGGCCTAGAGTTGTCAGCTAGTCTCTCTTTTGTCTATCTTAGGTGCTTGTCTAGAAAACCTTAGTTATGGGTTGTGGCTTTGCCTGGGTGCAAGCCTTATTGTATGAACTTGGTATTGTATTATTTCTGTGTGTGCTACCTCAGTAGAAGAAGTGATGAAGATTCCTGTGGTCTGTGAATTCCCAGACGTGTTTCCTGATGAATTGCCTGGTTTGCCACCTGATCGGGATGTTGAATTTGCCATTGAGCTTAAGCCTGGAACAGCTCCTATCTCTCGTAGAGCTTATAGGATGCCTCCCAAGGAATTGGCGGAGCTTAAAGTGCAGCTACAAGATTTGCTTGATAAGGGTTTCATCAGACCTAGCTCATCTCCTTGGGGTTGCCCTGCCATCTTTGTCAAGAAGAAGGACAAATCCCTTCGACTCTGTATCGACTATCGTCCGCTCAACGAGGTTACTGTCAAAAACAAATATCCGTTGCCTCGTATTGACCTACTCTTTGACCAACTGGCTGGGGCTAAGGTGTTTTCTAAAATTGACCTTAGATCCGGCTACCACCAAATCAAAATTCGTCCCGAAGACATTCCAAAGACAGCTTTCACCACTAGATATGGCCTATATGAATACCTAGTCATGTCTTTCGGTTTAACCAACGCACCTGCCTACTTCATGTATCTCATGAATTCCGTCTTCATGCCCGAGCTCGACAAATTCGTTGTCGTGTTCATCGATGATATCCTTATCTATTCCAAAACACCTGAAGAACATGCCAACCACCTTCGCATTGTCCTAACTCGCTTGAGAGAGCATCAACTTTATGCAAAGTTCAGCAAGTGTGAGTTCTGGTTAAATAAAGTTCCTTTTCTCGGACATATTCTCTCAGCTGAGGGAGTATCTGTTGATCCAAGTAAGGTAGAGGAAATCCTAAATTGGAAGCCACCAACCACTGTTCACCAAGTCCGCAGTTTCATGGGCATGGCGGGATATTACCGCCGTTTCATCCCTGACTTCTCAAGAATAGCCAAGCCAATCACCAACTTACTGAAGAATCAAGTCAAGTTTGTGTGGTCGTCAGAGTGTGAGACAGCATTCCAAACCTTGAAGAAGTGTTTGACCACTGCACCAGTCCTAGCTCAGCCGGATATCGAGAAGCCATTCGATGTGTATTGTGATGCGTCGGGTACTGGCCTTGGTTGTGTTTTGATGCAAGAGGGCAGAGTTATTGCATATGCTTCACGACAACTCCGACCTCATGAAGAAAACTATCCCACTCATGATCTTGAATTGGCAGCTGTGGTTCATGCATTGAAGATCTGGCGTCATTACTTGCTAGGCAGCACATGCAATGTGTACACTGACCACAAAAGCTTGAAGTACATCTTTACCCAAGAAGAGCTGAACATGAGGCAGCGAAGATGGCTAGAATTGATTAAAGACTATGATATTGAAGTACATTATCACCCTGGCAAGGCAAACGTAGTTGCTGATGCGCTCAGTCGGAAGGCTCATTGTAATTGTTTGACTGTGAGGCCTTACAATCTGTCGTTGTGCTGTGAGTTAGAAAAGTTGGGCATAGAAATAGTTCCACAGGGCAGTCTGGCTAACATCAGTATTGAAACTTCCATCCGTGATGAGATCGTGACCGCTCAGAAAGGAAGCAAGGGCATTAAGCATATCAAAGAAAAAGTCCAAGCAGGAAAAGCAGATTGTTTCAGAATTGATAATGAAGGCATCGTATGGTTCAAGAATCGTTTGGTAGTTCCAAAAGTTCCGGAGCTACGTCGCAAAATTCTTGATGAAGCGCATCTGACCAGATACTCTATCCACCCAGGAAGCAACAAGATGTACCAGGATTTGAAACGGAAATTCTGGTGGACCAAGATGAAGATAGAGATTGCACAGTATGTGTCGAGATGTGACACCTGCCAAAAGGTTAAAGCTGTACACACGAAGCCTGGTGGAGAGCTACAACCGTTACCGGTTTCCGCGTGGAAATGGGAAGACATTAGTATGGATTTCATCGTGGGATTGCCCAGGACATCTAGGGGATTTAACTCGATCTGGGTCATTGTGGATCGTCTCACGAAGCAAGCCCATTTCATGCCAGTTAAAGATACCTACACCGCGGTCACTTATGCCAAGATGTATATAGAACACATGATGAGACTCCATGGGGTGCCGAAGACCATTGTCTCTGATCGAGGTACTCAGTTCATATCCAAGTTTTGGAGATCCTTCCATGAATCATTGGGTACTAAACTTCTGCATAGCACAGCTTATCATCCCCAGACCGATGGTCAGACTGAAAGGATTAATCAAGTGCTGGAGGACATGTTGAGGGCCTGTGCATTGAATTACCCTGACAAGTGGGACGAGTGCTTGGCATTGGCCGAATTCTCGTACAACAACAGTTACCAAGAAAGCATCAAGATGGCTCCGTTCGAGGCAGTGTACGGCCGCAGATGTCGTACTCCATTGAATTGGTCCGAGCCCGGTGAAAGATGGTTTTATGGAGTTGACCTAGTCAATGAAGCCGAAGAGAAAGTTCGAGTAATACAAGAGAATCTAAAAGTGGCTCAGTCTCGGCAGAAAAGCTATGCCGATCAGCGGCGTAGACCCCTAGCATTCAAGGTTGGAGACTATGTATACTTGAAGGTTTCACCTATGAAAGGAGTCAATCGCTTTGGAGTCAGAGGTAAGTTAGCCCCGCGCTACATTGGACCATTCTTAATCACCGAGCGTGTGGGAAAAGTTGCCTATCGGTTGCAGTTACCAGATAACCTGTCAGAGGTACACAATGTGTTTCACGTATCCCAGCTAAAGAAGTGTTTGCGAGTTCCCGACCAAGTGACTGATGTAGAAGGTGTGGTACTGGAGCCCGAACTGACATATTCAGAATACCCAGTACGGGTCTTGGATATCAAGGACCGTGTTACCAGGAGAAGAACCACCAGGTGGTACAAGATCCAATGGGACCAACATTCCGAAGATGAAGCTACCTGGGAATCCGAGGACTATCTCGCAGAAAACTTTCCGGAATTCTTTGCCACCTTATGAATGTAATGGTCTGACTAGTATCTTCTGTATCAAAAACCCTTCTACTTATTTTGTGAGCTCGTGTAAAATATTTTGTCCCATGTATTTTCTTTTCCATTACTTTGTTTCAGTTTCTAGAATAGCTAATCTCGGGACGAGATTTCTTTTAGGGGGGAAGGCTGTAATACCCCGGGTATTACGGATAATTAAATATGCCATGTCATCATGTTTAAGTTAATTAATTTGCATATGATTGTGCTTAGGACCCTAGAGTGGTTTGGGCTAATGTGATTTTGAATTAGGAATTAGAAATTCGAATTTAGGATCCGAATAAACCCTAATCTTACCCTAAAACCCTAATTCAAAATCTAGAAGGAATCTTGAGATGGCACCTAAATGAAAGTTGTAGATCTTTTAAAATGTGACAACTTTTATTTTTGGAGATTTTGAAGTTCTATTATAAAAATTTGAATTTAGCTCAAATCAATGAATTGAAAAATGAATTTGAAACACCATTTCAAAAATTATATGGAATCTGACCAAACTTCCTGAATAAAAGTTGTAAAGCTCACTGAGTAGAACAACTTCTATTTTGGCTATTTTTCAAGTTGTTATGTAAAATCAAAAGTAATTTTAAAAATACGATTTGAAATTCAAAAACCTAGTTTACCCCTTTTGCTGTAGTTTCAAAACTACTTCGAATTTGAACTTGGTTCCAAAAGCAAAGATGTTCAGAATTTCAAAATCTACAACTTTTGTTTTTGAACTTTTTCAAGTTTGTATTTGAAATCGGTCGCAATTTGGTCAAAACCGACAGCCCTATAACCCTACTGCTACAGTACTCTGCCCCTCCCCTACTCTGCTCGCACAGCGCCGGCAGCGCCCGTGCCGGCCGCGCGCGCGCGGCGGCCGTGCCGGGCGGGATCTTGCGCCCCGGTGGCCGTTGACAGGCGATACGCGTGCGCCGCGTCGTGCCGCGCCTGCTCCCCTCGCCTTTGCCCTCTAAAAGGCGACGGTCGCCCCTCCCCGTCATTTTCTCCTTTCCCGGCCACCTCCAAGCTCTCTCGGTCGCCGGCCAAATTCGCCGAGCCTCCGCCATCTCCGCCCTCTCCATCTCACAGTGTGCTAGCTGGCGTCCGTGCGCATCTTTTGCGTCCACTGGTGAGAGCCGTGGAGCTTCGTAGCCGCCGGAACGCTGTTGTCTTCCTCGCGGGCGGGCAGAGCGCCGCCGCGAGCTCCGCCGTCGTCACGAGCTAGATTGGGTGAGCTCCGGGCCTCGGTTTGGCGCGCAGCATGTTTCCGTGACCCCTTGATCCTCATCCTGGTGTCGGTGTGTCCTCTTGTTCCCTAGGTTCGCCGGAACGCGAGGTCGCCTTCGTGCCGAGCCGCCGGGATCCGCCGCCGTCGTCAAGCCGATCCCTCCGAGCCGTCTCCGTCCTCACCGGCCTGCTAGTCAGCTTCGTGGTGAGCTCCTAGACCTCCCCAACCCCTTGGATTCCTTGCTATTGGTTCACCGTGGCTGGAACGGCTTCGCCGTGCCGCCGCTCCCGCCATGGCCGTGGAGGGCTCGTCGGTGATGTTCGAGGCTAGGCTAGAGTCGTTAGGTGGTTAGAGTGATCCTAGGGGTATGGTTGGGCCGCTCGGGTTCGTCGTTGGGGTCGCCGGCGGCGAGCGCCGTCGCGGCCGTGCGCGTGCGCGTGCGCGTGCGCGCGCACCGGGGGCCGGCCGGAGGAAGGGGACGACCCTGACCGGCCGGACCCGCCTGTCAGCGTCAGCGGGCGCGGGCGTGGGCCGCGCGCGCGGGTGGACGCGCGGGAGCGCTCGCGGGCCGCGGCTGGGCCGGCCTGGCCAGCTGGGCCGCCTCGGTCGTTTGGGCCGCCTTCTTTATTTCCAGCGAATTTTTCAAATGCTTTTCTTATTTATATTTGTATGAATAGTGCTGATACTTGTTATTTTCATATGAATAAATCTGTTGGTTCAAAAATTTTGAAAATATTTGTGTATGCTCTCTGTAACATGTAGTATTTGTTAAAAATATGAAATGTGGTTCCCCAGTACATTTTTCCTGGTAAATAAATCAGTAGATTAATTGATATTAGCAAGTTTGTGCATTTTTAATTAATTCTCTGTAAATCCAAAAATCATGAAATTAATTGTGGCTCTGTTTCTGGATGAAATCTATCTGTTGGTAAAGTTTGGTCACATTTGGAAATAGTTTGGTTAGTTAATAAATATATGTGAAATTAGGGAAAGTAAATAAAATGAATAGAAGAAATGGATTTAGGGTTTGGTGTGATTTTTGGATTGATCGAAGCCCAAGGGTCTACCCTATATGATCCTTGGCAACAAAAGATGTTAGTATGAGGTAGTAGTCATAAAGCTGTGCAGCGGCTTTCCATGACTGTTAAAATGGGTTTTAACATAAAACATGAGATGCCTATTTACTTTTTGAGATCTCGTTTACGACTTCTCCGTGAAGGAAAGTTGTACTCAAGATGTTGATATTTGATTATTGCATTTCTATCTATGTTATTGCATCATGTTAAGCATGCATCATTGCACACGTGTAGTGACCGGGAGCGAAGGAGTGAAAGTCGAGGCCATTGCAGAGGAAACAACTCCGGAGGTGATCCAGGGTTTCGACATCTGCGGGACTGATCCCGATCCCACCCTCTTCTCGATCCAAGGCAAGCCCCGGTGCATTAACCCTCTACTGTGAAATCTTTATAATTCGAATTAAATTATTGCATTAAGTTAATAGGAGTTGATTGTCACCTATCCAGATGCATTGTCCCAAATAATAACCCTGAAAACCTGATTTAAATAAAAAGTTTGAAAAATGCTTAGTCATGCTTAATGAACTTAGCTTTGCAAAAAGAAAAACTATTTTCTGTGCTATGATTATGTTATGATTGGTGAAAAACTTGTTATCCGTTGGTTGATGTGTATTCGGGTTAGAGTCCCGATGCACGATCGCCTTCGGAATAGTTTGGAACTGGTCGGTATCACCAGAAATGTGTTTCGCCGGGTGTTGTGCTCTTGGGACGGCGTTTCCCATGACTTGGTACCCGGCAGGCACGAACCAAAATAAAAGTAGGGACCGCTCGTTGTCGGAGTGCTGGATCGAGATGAACAGCCTAGCCACATACCAATGTGGAAAGCCTAGAGTTCGGTAGCGCTATTGCTGGAACCGACAACCACGCACTGGGAGTGGAGAGATGGCGAGAGTAGCTTGTACCCACGTGGCCGGCGTGCCTGGAGACGAGTGGTGTACTGTGCTCTCGGGTGGCGCAGGACCGGTTCCGGGATAGCAAAGCCGTAACGACGGGTTGGTATATGTATGCCGGCGTGCTGCATATGCAGTGTGGTTAGAATCCCCAGCTGGGTTTATTTCTGGATTCGAATCGACGTGCTCCTCGGTTAATGGAGACTCAATCCACTTTCCTACCCCGAGAAGTGGTTCTCAACTAGGTCAACTGATTGAATGAAGGAAATGGATGAATGATGATGGTTGAGGTTGATTATTAGAACTATGGATACAATTATAATATCAATAAAATAAAATATTGCTTAGTAATGCTTTTCCGCAAATTCTTATCCTCTGCTAGCCCTACCTATGACCTGCATTCCTGAGTCTCATTTTACACCCTTAGTCGGGTAAGTCTTGCGGAGTACCCCAAGTACTCAGGGTTTGTAACCCATGCTGCAGGTGAACCGCCATCGGAGGTCTGCCTTGCTCCGTGCTGCATGACCATCATCCAGGAGGGCAGTGAGGAAGAGTAAAGTGGGACCCGTGGGCAGGGTCCAAGTTATCATATTCATAATGTTGTATAATTATTCAACTGCTACCGCCACTATCTATGGTTTGTAATAATAGTACTTAAATTCTATTTGGAACAACTGGTTTGTAAACTTAAGTTATGTAATATTCCGCTTCTGTACTCTGATGTAATTTATTATGAAATGTTGTAATCCTGTGATGATTCTGCAATGGTGATCCTGCGGAGTTTAGGGCGCTGATGTAGCCTGACAGATCTGCCTAGATCATTTGGGACACGGGCCCGGCTGTCAGAAGTCATTAGTGACAATGACAGGCGCCTGTGGGCCAGGTGATTTAGCCGGTTCTGTTACACATGGGCAAGGGCTTTTCCCTTGAGGTCAAGCTGCTTCCAGAGTCCGAGCCCGCCGCGGAGGAAACGGGACTTGTCCTGGGAGGTGTGCATTGTAATACCTCTGGTATTACAGAGCAATTAACCTGCCATGTCATCATGTTTAAATTTAAGCATCTGCATATGATTGTGCTTAGGGTCACTAGAGTGCTTTGATTTCATGTGTTGTGGATTGTGTGATTAAGCCTTTAATTAAAAGTCAAAAATAAAAATTAAATAAGAAATCAAATTAAGCCCTAGAGTTGACTTAAAACCCTAATTCAAAATCTACAATGAATCTGATGAAAGTGTCTTAATGAAAGTTGTAGATTTTTTAAAATAGAACAACTTTTATTTTTGGAGATATTGAAGTTATATTATATAAATTCAAATTTAACTCAAATTAGTATGTTAAAATTTGAATTTGAAACTTCAATTTTAAAAATATTGAGAATCTGATAAAACTTCCTTAATAAAAGTTGTAGAGCTCACTGAGAGGAATAAATTTTATTTGGACCATTTTTCTAGTTGTTAAGAAAAATCAAAACTAATTTTAAAATTTTAGTTTGAAATTCAAACCCTACTTTTACCCCCTTTTCTGTAGTTTGAAAATCTGATCGAATTTGAATGTGGTGCCAAAAGCAAAGTTGTTCATCATGAAATTGTGCCCAATTTTTATTTTTACACCATCTGCTGAATCGGATTGGATCAGCTCCAAATCAAATCAAATAGACTGTGACCTAGTTTGAAGTACACTGTAGCTGGGGGGGGGGTCCCCTGTTCATCTTCTTGGCCGTACCGCGCGTGCCGCGCCGCGCGCTGCCGCCGTCCGGCCGGCGTGGGCACGCCGCGGCGCTGTCGAGCGGCCGAGGAGGGGGCCCCGGACGTCCCCGGCCTTATCCCCACACCCTCTGGTCTTTAAAGACGGCGAGCCCCTCCCCTTTTCGTTTTTCCTTCCGTGCGGTCACCGGTGAGCACTCGTCGGCCACTCTCAAATTTGCCCTCGTCAAGCCACCTCCACACTCTCCATCTCTCAGATAGGTAGCCTAGTTCATTGGGCGTCGGTTGGTGCCCTGGTTGTTAGCTGTGGTGGTCTGTGAGCGTCGCTGTGAGCGTCGTCATCTCCGCGTCCGATCGGAGCACCACCGCGAGCCATCGGGCCGTGTCTAGCTCTCTATGGTGAGCTTCTTCTCCTCAGGTTCCGTGTCGTGGATTCCCTAACTCCTATTAATCCTTGTGCGCGCGGTGGTTTTCAATCCGGTGCCGTAGGGTCGTCGGAACGGGAAGATCTTCCTCCGGTGAACGCCACCGACCCGCCGCCGCCGTCACGCTCGTCGATTCAAGCCGCTCCAGTCCCAACCCACTACTGGTTTAGTCTTGTGGTGAGCCCCTGGATCTCCCTAGCCCATTTTCCTAACTCAACCGTGTCTCGGCGGCCGGAACGGCTTTGCCGTGCCGCCGTGACCCGCCATGGGCGAGCACGAGCTCGCTGGAGGCGAGTAGAGCGTAGGCTAGGTACTTGGAGGTGTCAAGTTAGGCCTAGGGAAGGCGCTAGATCGCCCGGACTTGTCGCTAGGGTCGTCGGCAACGAGGGCCGCGCCGTGCCGCCACGTGCACGAGCGCGCGAGCGTTCGGCCGGAGGAGGGAGGCGAAGCTGACAGGCCGGTCCCGCCTGTCAGCGACTCGGGGAGTGAGAGTGAGGCGCGCGCGCGGGCGGGCCGCGCTGGGCCGGTTGTTGGCTTAGTGGGCCGCCCGGGCTGTTTTCAGTTTTGGTTTTTCTGATGATTTAATAGGAGCTTTTCTATTTATATTTTACATGAATAGTACCGTGGTTTGTTATTTTTGTGTAGATTTAATACTGCTCTAAAAGTGATAGAAATTTTTGTGTAGGCTCTCTGTAGTATGTAATATTTTACAAAAATACTAAATGTAGGTTTTGAACATTTTCTACAGTGGCTAAAAATCAGAAGATTAAATGATAAATGTAACTTTGAGCAATTTTAATTAATTCTCTGTAAGCCCAAAAATCATGGAAATATATTTGGCACTGTGTTAGGTCAATATCTATCTATTGGTGAAGTTTGGTGCCAAATAAAAATAGTTTAATTTGTTTATTAATCACATGTTGGTTTAATTGATTAATAAAAGGGATAGGAATTGGAAATAAATATGGGATGTGTGATTTTTGGATTGATTGTGATTTTAGGTCAAACACCTTTATGACCTAGGGCATGTTGAAATAGAATAATCATGTTTAGCTGAGGTAGGGTATTGTGCACATGTGTGTCTTGTTTATTATTAAATTTCATCTGTCATTTCATGTGCATTGCATTCATGCATTTATTTTGCATACGTGTAGTGACCGAGAACTCTGAGGTGAAAGCTGAGGGCCCATCTGAGGAAGTTGCTCCAGAGATCGTGCAGGGTTTTGATATTTGTGGTACTGACCCAGACCCGACACTCTACAGCATCCAAGGCAAGCTCCGGTGCATTTGCCCCTTTCCTTATTATTTTAAAAATATTTATCACTCGAGTTAATTAATTACATTAGGTTAATAGGAGTTGGGTGACGACCAATCGATGCATTACCATCCTTGAATACCTGTCAATACCTGAGAACCTGATTTATTAAAAGTATTGAAAAATGCTTAGTCATGCTTAATGGCTAGTTTTGCAAAAATGCTATTTTAATTTGTGATGATATAAAGCAAAAGAATCACTTTATGGGACTGGTTATGTCCTTGTTGGTTGGCAGTGTTCCTAGCTAGTTTATTGTCATCAACGAGGAAGGGTTTTCCTCCTCGGTGATCGTAGCATTGGGTTAGAGTCCCAACAATTGTCACCGACGGAAACGGGATTTGAAAACCGAAGGGACGGGGGTATTTGGGTTAGAGTCCCAATGCACTGTCGCCGTCGGAAAAGGTTTAGAGACCGTTCGTTGTAGGCCTACTGGATCGAGACTTTGCAACTAGCCACATACTACGGGAAGCCTCTGAATCCGGTGGCTCTACTGCTGGAACCGACAACCACGCACTGGGAGTGGAGAGATGGCGAGAGTAGCGTGTACCCTCGTGGCCGTCGTGCCTGGAGACGAGAGGAGTACTGTGCTCTCGAGTGGCGCAGGACCGGCTCCGGGGTATGAAAAGCCGTGGTAGGCGGGTTGGCATATGCAAGCTTAAGTGCTACATATGCAGTGTGGATAGGGATCCCCAGCTGGGTATTAATTGATTCAAATCGTCGTTGCTCCTCGGTTATGGAGACTTGATCCTTCGACCATTCAGCAAATAGTGGTTCGGAACTAGGATGCTTTGAAATGAATTTGAAAGAATGATGGTGGATATTTGGAAAGATTTGGAAATATGGTCAATGATTAGTAATATTATGGAAATAAAATATCGAATTAGGACTAGTAATGCTTTTCTGCCCTCAGCCTGCATTCCTGAGTCTAAATTTTACACCTTTGTCGGGTAAGTCTTGCGGAGTACCCATGTACTCAGGGTTTGTTAACCCTGTTGCAGGTAGTCAGCAGGAGCCTGAAGTCTGTCTTGCTCCGTGCTGTGTCACTATCAGCCAGGAGAGCGAGGAAGAATAAAGTTGAACCCGTGGGCAGGGTTCGTGTACTACCTATCTATCTTGTTGTAATATTATTCTACTGCTACTGCTACCACTTTTATTTATGGTCAGTAATAACTGCACTTAGTTTCTATTTGAATAACCGATTTGTAAACTAAGTACTATTTAATCTTTCGCACTTTTACTCTGATGTATTTTGTTATGAAATGTTGTAATCATGTAATGGCTTCGCAATGGGATCCTGTCGGAGATAACGGGTGCTTATGTAGCCCGGCAGAGCTGCCTAGGTCATCTGGAACATGGGCCTGGCTGTCAGATGTCATTAGTGGCGATGACAGGTGCCTGTGGGCCACGTGATTTAGGCGGTTCTGTTACATGCATAAGGTCCTAGAAAGGAGAGAGGAGCGAAGACGGTAAAGACGACGCTCATACACGGGTAAAGTCACCAAACACGAAGGCTCACCTGAAGCTGGGCTGGGAGCTCCGTCACGAGGACGTCGGCGATCGCACGGCGACCCGCCGCCGAACTGAGCCCGTCCTATTTGGATGCCTCGAGGTCGTCCCGGAGCGAGAAGACGGGTGGCGCTTGAGGATCCGCTCGGTCCGTCCACTCGATCCAGGAGGCGGTCAACTCCCGAGGCCGGGGCTGCCTCAGCGCCAACGCCCAGGGACCTTCCGCACGAGAGAAAGGAGCTCCTGTGCTGACATCCACGACCGACGAACGCGCAGCGGCAGGCTCCGTGGGGGCGGCCTCGGCTGACGTTCCTGAGGCGCCTCCCGAATTAACGACCGAGGTTTTGGGAGCCCGCGCTGGCGCTGCCTCCATGTCGGTGACGAGCGCGACGACGGGGGGACGGATTTCCTCGTTCGTCGATCGGGCGCTCCCCCGGCCGTGTCCTGACCCTGCACCTTCAGGACCTTCAGGTGCGACACCTGAAGGTCCGACCCCGAGCGCTTCCTGAAGCAGGGAACGAAGAAAGGAACGTTGGTAATGCCAGGACAAGATCTCTGGCGAAGGAACTAACAGGTAAAGGCACCTACCTCGTCTTCAGAACTGCCCTCCTCTTATTCACCCCCCCAACCCCGTGCTCGGCAAGACGACGGACGGCGTGGGCCGCGCCGGCGGCGGAAGAGTAGTTGCCACCTCGGCGTCCGGGCCAGCCCCGCCCTGAGGCGGGGGCCCTGCCTAGGCGCCAGGGGTCGCCTCGATGCCGAGGCCCCTCGGGGAGGAAGCTTGAGTCTGAGAGGACCCCAGCTCAAGTTCCGGCGTCTTGGCGCCGGTCGGCTCCGGCTTCGACGGCGTCCGCTCACCGCTCCCCCCGCCTTCGGCCATCGTGCCGATCAACGACGCGTCGGGGGGGTGCGCGGAAACTGGAACCCTCCGGTCCCACCGGTAGCAGCCAGGCTTGGCTCGGGCGTCGGGTCCGGGCCTGTTCCCGGCCTCTCCAGCGAGTCCTCGTGGCCGCTGGAAGGCGAAGCATTGGCTCCAACAATCACGCTGCCAGAGACCGCGCCTTCAGACGCGGACTCCAGCAGTTTTGCCTGGGGGCTCGAGTCACGAGGCCCGGCACTTCTGCCGGCGGACGCCGACATTGGAGCCTTCCCAGGCTCGGCGGCGCCCACCGCGGGCTTTGTGGCCACAAAGGGCCGATCCAACGCCAAGAAAGCATAAAGATCTTCTTCGTCATCCTCCTCGTTATCTTCGTCGGTAAGGGTGTCCTCCTCCGGCTCCCCCGCTTCCTTACAGCGACGACGGCGCTGGGAGGCCTCCTCCGTCTTCCGAGCTCTCTTCTGCTTTAGTGCAGTCTTCCGGTCCTTCTCCGCCTTCGCCGCCTCGTCCCGGAGGCGGTTCTGGGTTCGCTGAACCTTGTCCTCCGGGACAGGCGGATGAGAAGGTTTTCCGGTCCTTAAAAGACCCTGCGATGAACGAAGAAAGAAATCAGGAAAAAGACGAAGGAACCGCAAACTCGACTGAGCGGATGGCGCTCACCAGCGCGATGAAGCCCATGCGGGGGCGCATGGGTATCCGGTTCAGCTTGTCCCAGGAATGGTAACCGCCCACCATGTATTTAACACGGCGCATGATCTCTTGTTGGCCGATGTCCCGGGGCAGCATCGCCGTGCCCTCCCGCGACGTCCCAATGAGCATCTGGTTCAGCGCCAGCCTGCGGTCCATTAGCGGTAGCACCGTCCGCGCATGGAACTGCGCCGCCACGGCGGCTCCCGTGAGACCCCGGTCGCGCAGCATCTGGAGCGCGCTGAAGTAGGCATCAAGGTGCTTGGCCTCCTTAGCCGGGCACCCCCAATCCCACTAAGGGAGAGGAGCAATGAACGCCCTTCCCGTATACTTGGGGAAGGCATCCCCGTCGTTGTGGAGGTAGAACCAGTCGTAGTGCCAGCCCTTGTTGGAGGAGGGGGCCTTGCAGGGGATGTACTCGCCAGAGCGGATCACGAAACCGCAGCCCCCCGCGCGCGGGATCTCCCGCGGCTTCTTCGAACCGGCCGTCTTGGTGTAGCAGTCGACACGGAAGATACGGCGCCATAGGTTCCAGTGCAGGGGTACCCCAAAGTAACCCTCACACAGGGCGGCGTAAATCGACGCCTGCGTGATGGAGATGGGGGTGAGATTGTGGAGCTCCAGCCCGTTGTTGAAGAGCAGCGCCCGGAGGAAGCGGCTCGGCAGCGACCCGAGCCCGTGCTCGTGGTAAGCGATGAAGCTCACCATGTACCCCTCGTCGGGTTTCGGCTCGTCGTGGTTGCTTGACGGCACGACCCACTCTGGACGCTCCGCGTCGGTGTGGGGGCGCAGGAGCCCCAGCTCCACAAGCCGCTCCAGATCCTCCTCCGCCACGGTGCTGTGCAGCCACGGCTCCAGCCTGAGAATGCCGCCGGCGGCGGCAGCAGCATCGGTGCGAACAGGGGAGGAGGCCATGGCGAACTAGAGAAGAAAATCTGTGGGAAGGCAACGATGTCGGCCGCGGCGGCGCTTCTCACTCGAGCGAGCAACGAAGGCGAGAGGGTGGACGGCGAAAGCAAGAAGGCGAACGGCTGCGCGAGCGAATGGCTAGGGTAGAAAGAAAAAATCACGAGTTTTTCTTATATACCCATGCGGCGGATCGTGAGAGATGCGGAGAATCCATCGCATTAACTGTGCGGGGCCCGCCACGATCCTAGCATCACCGCCAGCCTCGCGCACGCAACCGCCTCGACTGTCCCAAACCGTCGCGTCCATCAGGCTGCGCGCCTCAAAAGGTGAGCCGAATCATTACGCCCGCCCGCCTCGATCCCGCCGATACATTCTCCTTCTCGACGAAGGAACCTCAGGCTCAGACGCCCATTACGTTCCCAGGGGATCGAAGACTGGCCCACGGTGGCTCGAACAGTCGCCCCAGGGAAATCGAGTTAGGGACAGCTAGCGAATGGGTCACGAAAACGGCCAGTATCCCGACGCCCGAGCGTCACAAAGGACATCCCGTGCTATGTCCAAGTCCCAGTAGTGAGTCGATTACGTGGAATCCCTCCATGGGAGGCATCAGGCCCTCGAGACCCGTCGAAGGGACCCGACATCCACTAGTTGACCCTCGAGGAACATTTGGAGTGTGCTCAGGCCACTAGCGGTCCCCCAACGAACGGGGCACGGACCTCTACTTGGACCAACCCGTTTGTAGCTCACCGGAAATGCCGACTCATGCCCCAACGGGAAAGTCGAGCAGGACCAAACCTTCCTCTTCCCGAAAAAAGAGCGTGAAGGTCGAATTAAAAAGACAGGAAAGAACCCGATCGATCTCCGATACGAAAACGGAGGCTCGGGAACTTACCCTGCACCATGGACAGACCACCAAACGACCTCCCTTACACGATGGGAGGCTCGGGGGCTCCGCTTCCAAGGGAACAACTCCTCTAAATAAATCAAAAAACACCCGAGGACTAATAATCACGATTTTAAGTCTTTGGAGGGATATAACATCCCTCCAAAGCCTCGGGGGCTACACCCGGCGGGTGCGCTCGCGCGCACCCGCCGAAAAAAACAAACTATACTTCATCTCCTCGACAGGGAGAACCAGCTTGAACCTGTGGAGGAGTGCCTTCACTCCGCCACAGGCTCGGGGGCTACTGTCAGGTACCAAAGTACGGGGTACCCAACTTCGATGCAAAAACACACGTTTCCAATGCGGCCCGGCCCAGGTAAGGCCAGCGGAAGCCCACGAAGGGCACACCTACGGAGACCCATGACGACGCTGCATCAACACCAGCCTACTCTCGGGAAAGCGGCACCCTCGGGCGCCAATTCTCCGATTCGCCCGAGCCTCCCCGAGAGCTCGGGAAAGCGGCACCCTCGGGCGCCAATTCTCCGATTCGCCCGAGCCTCCCCGAGAGAGCTCGGGAAAGCGGCACCCTCGGGCGCAATCTCTCAAAAGCATCCAATGCACGATTGACGTTAGCGGAGCAATCTTGGACCACAAGGGACCTCTCTGACCACTTTACAGGCATGGTCCCATCGGGAGGGCCCCTTGACACAACAGCGCCCCGAACGCGCACGTTCGCCGTACCAACTGCCCCATCTCCTCTGGCGGGCGATCTGACGGTCCTCCTCCTCCCACGCCGCTACAGGGACAGTCAACCGTATGGCTCCCTGGTCTGACGAGGAGATTCGCCAACCACGACGGCGACTGCTATGCTCCGGTCACACGTGTAACTCCAGGAAATGGGGAACAACAGTCGCCCAGCCAACCCGGGGGAATGGGCAAGCCTTACGACCATCGCCTACCCCCTGAAATGTACCTCACAGGGAAAAAGAAGCGCCCAAAGGAGGATGCTCCCCCCGCTCTGTCCCATCAAGCCCCCGACGGCACCAAGGTTTCCCGAGCCTCGGGAGCTTGTACCCGGAGGTCAACCTATCTACTCGTTGCACTGTGCCGGGACAGACATGACGGCATGACGTACCGCTATGCAGCCAACCATGACCAGCACTGTGAGGTGCCTTGGAACTCACCAATAGAACAGTGGTGGATCAGCCGAATGACTAACGCCATGCCGCCGAGGCGCCAAGACGAAGGCGTGACTTACGATCGCCACCGGTCATCACCGACTCCGCCATGCCGAGTACTGTAACACAGGGCAACACATGTAACTCTAGCCCTTCCCTTGTAACTATAATAGGGAGAGCAGAGGCCAGATTTAGACAGGTTCTAAGTCCTCAAGCCCTGACACACTCCACACCACGAACAACAACAACAAGCAATCTGTACACGCTTAGACACTCACAAGAGACTTGGGAGTACTTTCTTCTCTCGCCTAGCTTGTAACCCCCTACTACAAGCACCCCGGTGCAAAGCAACACGACTCTCCTCTCCACTGGACGTAGGGCCCGCTTGGCCTGAACCAGTATAACCCTGTGTTCCCTCTTACACACCGTCCGGAGCTTCAACCGCAAAACACAAAATCACTAGCCGGTGTTAGTACCCGCTAAAACTAGCGTCGACAGTATTTGTTCTCCGAAAGAATATTGTTCTGGCTGAGATGGGGTGACTAAGGGCCTAGTTGATTGACATCTAAAATTTGACATGCCATATATTTGGCAAGTCAAAAGAGGTAAAAAAATTTATCATAGATTTGGTAAGCTAAATGTGAGACTTTGACAAGTTTTTATAGCAAATCAAATGCTAGCCAAAATTATGGCTTTCCAAATTCTTGGCATGATAGATTTTAGGAGTAAACCAAGCATGCCCTAAAGTTTACCCCCACTTTAGTCTGTTTTAGTCACTTTTGAACCAAATAAGCCGACTAAAATTGCTTTTATTCCTCTATATTCACTTAGTGCTCCTGGTCTTTTAAAAACAGAAAGGTGATCTCCGGCTCTCGGGGTGAATGTGAACTGTGCAGCGATAAAAAAGTAGTTGGAGATGGGGAATTGGGGACCATCTTCATTTGAAACAGATAAAAAAAAGTAAATTATTAGTGCGAGGTAACCCACTAACTCTGTCTTCTTCTCTAATAAGACGTGAGGCACGCGTGTCATTGAAAGTGATCTTGATGCCTTTTTTTCACCGTTTTGGTTGACCATTTGCCCATCGCCCCATCGCCGCATTGATCACTAACTTATCTGAAAGGTAATGGTGACTGCAGTAGCCAACGCATATGAAATTAAGAAATTCACTACTAAAATGATGAAATTTTCCTAATATTTTTTAGTAGCAAAAACTATCACTAACTATACCACATGGAAATCATGACTAGGAGGTTTTTATAGAAAAACTTATACTAAATTTTAAATATCAAAACACTAAGAGAAACGTATCTCACTGAGAAAAGTCCAAAATTATAATTGTGAATGCACTGAAGGCGTAGCAATCTGACCGTTTTTATTGAAGATATTGCAACGAATGAAATTAACGTAGTTTTGTTGATGTGTAGGCATACGTATTTACATACCAACCTAAGATACCAGTACTGTATTTCGAATTCATTTATAAGAGTAGTATGTAGGTTTTACATGGACTATTATACGGGTACACATGCATTGAAAGAGGCGTGTATTAAAGCATGTGTGTTGAAAAATAAAATGTCACAGCAAGTGAACGGTACACGTCGATCCAAAGGCCGTCAAGTAAGGTGTGTATATATCAAGTTTCATGTACCTAATGTGGCACAATAAAGCAAGTAAGCAACCCATGAGATTTGCTGCAGGCTTTGACAACCAAAAATAGCCACACGTACGACTTTATTTTACTGAAGATGTCACGTGATTTCAGTCAGATAAGGTTTATCTTATCTGATTAGCTTGCTGTAATGATATAATATACGTGTACGTACCGAGTGTTGTGTGCACTGGGCGCTGGAGTAACTGTCGAGCAGTCCGGAATGCATACGGTATTGACCTGCGGACTGCGGTGCTGATCTAATCCAAACAGCTTTTCTATCAGGGACAGAGCAGAGCAGTGATGGAGGAGGCCCGGCGCTGCAAGCAAGAACTGGTAGGCCACTGACCACCAACACCAACACCAACACCAAGGCTGACATGTTAGTCTCGTCTCTGATGCCTACTCCTCCTCGTTAGAAAGACTATTGTTTAAGACTTATCAGAAACTGTGTTTGACCGTTCATGTTATTCAAAAAAATTTATATAAAATATAAAATTAATTAATAATTATTAAATTATCTTTAATGATAAATAAATTATAATAAGATAAATGATATTGATACAAAATTTTTAAATAAAATAAATGTTCAAACGTAATACCGGCAAAGTCTAATTTGACGGAGTAGGTGTGTACGTCCATCGATGATCGATCATGATGGATCGACCCTGCCCATGCCTTAGGCTCTGTTTAGATCCAGTGCAAATTGCAACTGCAACTAGTCACATCAACGTTGCGGCATATGCATGGAGTATTAAATGTAGACGAAATGTTTGCATGTTTGTACTTTTTGCATGTGCATCACGAGACGAATCTTTTAAGCCTACTTGGGCCATGATTGGACAAAAGTTGTCAAATACAAACGAACGTGCTACAGTGCAGAATTGCAACTGCAACTGGGATCTAAACGGAGCCTTAGACCTCCGACAACAACCAAAAACACAGATGGATTCCATAGTATGGGTGACCATACGAAAAAAAAATCTCACCTGAGGGTGCGTTCAATTCGCGAAAAGTAGGATGAAAAATCACTATAGCACATAGAGAATCTTCTCCCGTAAGTATTCAATTATGACTTAAATAGACTCAAAAGATTCGTCTCGAGAGAAAACAGGTAAACTGTATAAACATGCAACAACTGCTACTACATTTAATGCTCTGTGCATGTGTCAAAGATTCGATGTGACGAGAAATCCGAAATTTTTTTAGAACTAAACAGCGCCTGAATTTTTCCTTCTCCCAAAACCATCCCCGAGCCGCAAATCTCACCTCCCTAGTCCCTGTATACGCTGCATGCCTCTCTCTTCTGGATGTTTACGGTGGATATATCATAAAAATCCACACTCAAACACCGTCAACATATATCGGTTTTAAAGAAAAATAAGCATGACATGAACATATTTTATCCAATAATTTGTTCCACTTGTACTCTTAACTTGTGAATGCAGAGAAGATTAAACAGGTCAAAAATGAGCAGCTGGAGGCCACAAGTGTGGGTCGTCCAACCCACATATAGTGACACCAGGCCATGAGAATTCAAGAAACGGTGCACAACACCACATAGAAGAGACTGGAGCTCAAGGTGGGCCCATGCATGGGTCGGCCCATGCATGGGGCCCACAGAGCTCTTGTGACGTGGCACGATCCTCGTGACACTCCACTCAACTCATTTCCACCTTCGGATCAGAGTTGTATTTCCATTCAACGGTGGAGAAGCAAAGCACAAGGATTAAGGAATGAATCAACGTGACAAACACTTAGCAAAAGGTGGAGCCACTTCCTGTGACAGATGGGGACAGCTTCTAGAAGAACCTGGCTGGGCCCACCTGCCATAGGGGGTCGGCCGACCCCCTCCTGGTGCCCAGCCAGGTCGGTTGGATCCCCACCGACTCATACATGCATCCCACGTGCTGGTTTGTTCACGGCCGTCCATCTTGAGGCGGTTCATCCAAGGGTGGAGAGGCAAGGAGCACACGGATCGCTGACGTGGTACCTCTCCACTTTCCTCTATAAATAGAGGCTGCCTCCACCCTCTTCACACACACCAAGAAGGCAACAAGCAAGCTAGAGTCAAGTTCCACTCTTTAATAGTAGTATTAGTCTAGTATGAGAGTTAGAGTCGAGTCGAGCTAAGCTCGGGATCTCCGGAGTCGTCTGCTGGAGAGTCTGGAATAGCTCTTGTACCTTTCCTCATGTAAGACTTTACTTTTATCAATATATTATCTTTGCTTTACTTTACTGAGTTCTTACTTAGTGCATTACTATTTATTATAGTATTGTTGTGTCTTATCTTAGCTTACAATTGACTTATACTAGATTGTGATCCTGTAACCAGCTATTGTGTGCTGTTCATCGCCTGTCATAGGGTGCTTTAGTTGCTTTGTACACAACTAGAGTAGTGAGAATTAGTGTAAGCGTGGTGCTTATACTAAGTCTTGCCTTTGATTGCCGCTTGTCGCACGGATTGTTTGTGGGTACTAGCAGGTGGTGACAGCCCTGTCTAGTCTTAGCATCCCACCATGTGTTTTAGGCAAGTTCTTAAAAGGTAGGCTCTCATAAGAGTATAGCCGTTTCGGGTAGAGGTTATATCCTCTATTGTCTCGGACTATCCATGGCACTCAATAAGTAAGATATCAATCTAGTTAATTCATCTATTTATTAAGGTTAAGTTCACAGGAGCAAAGTAAGAAACATAGGAGTCTTATACTCACTCGTTGTCCTCCCACCCAGCCATACTCTACTAGTTATCCTTAGTTATCCTAAGTCTTGTCCTGCCTCTGTGTCATTACCTTTCCTCTTTATCGATTTACCCCCCTATCACTAGTTGGTTGCTAATTTGCAACAGACTTAAGGATCTCTCTTTTATTAACATTCCTAGCACCGATTTCCCTTGGGATAAAATAAATAACGATATCTTGGAATACTCCCGGGTGAAGTGCTACAGCGGTATATTCTGTGCGCTTGCGGAATTATCCAATAGACATAAGAAATACCCTCAGGCACTTCTGGTGCCTTTATCAGAGATAGCCTAACACCCTGTCTCTGGTGATTGCGCTACGATGTGTCAACAGTGGACGCCCGCCTACCTCATCTAAGGCGGCGGAGACATCACCGCCATCCACACCGGTGGCTGTGACGCTACCTTCACTTACGCTACCTCACGTGGCTCCTCTTCCGCCGCCCCGTGCTTTGTCATTATGCAAGTTGGCCTCTACGGACCCGGCCCCTTCGACCCGTGGCCAGCGAGATCCAAGCCAATTTTGGCGGCGTAGACCGACAACTAGGGGCGGGGCTATAACACCCCAAAATCAAAATATCTGAGATGCCACCACAAGAGGTAGAATCTAGAGATCACAACAACAATTTTGGCAGCATCTCCCCTTAAAACAAGGGCAACGCGGAAGCAACAACATATAGAGATGAATAAATAAGCTCAACCAACAATGTATAACACCCTAATGAGTAGATAAACATCAAGAATAAGCTATAGGAAAACAATCCCGACAAGAACCACAAGTATAAACCCTCTTCTAAACGCCTCTTTACTACAATTCATATTTTCTAACATTACATTGTGGCATTAGTGTGC
Source organism: Eremochloa ophiuroides (assembly GCA_038502445.1). Taxonomy (NCBI): domain Eukaryota; kingdom Viridiplantae; phylum Streptophyta; class Magnoliopsida; order Poales; family Poaceae; genus Eremochloa; species Eremochloa ophiuroides. The sequence goes on along the minus strand of JAHLJS010000009.1, from coordinate 51,105,612 downwards.
AAAGGTGCTGCTACTTTCCCACCCTTCAAGCAAAGTCACTTGAGTACCTAGAAAGATAGGAAAAGGGGGTGAGATATAAAATCTCAGCAGGTAAACTGCTTTAACAAGCTATTTAACTACAATTTGATTAAACATCAAATTAAACCTCTTTATATGTAAGCCAACAATAAGTCATGACATGTGTCCATCAAGATACAAACACATACATGGTAAAGTTTAATAACCGCCAAGGTCATGAGATAATTCCAATAAGTGACACATCCTCATTAAGGCAAATTAGTGTTCACCAAACCATGTGGAAGCACAGCTTCTCACAAACCCTCCCAAAACTTAGTATGAGGCTTTCATACTTTACTCCAAAAATCATAATGAATATGCAATGCAAATGCCATGTCTCCTACCTTCGTACCCAACAAGGTATGAAGCTGCATCATTGTGCCCAATAAACGATGCTGTACCGGTACGGTCGCGCTATAAGCAGCGACATAACTCCATATTCCAAAGTATGAATGAGTGAGATGCAATGCAAAGCCACAAAAGAAAGATAAATAATAACATAGCACCATGAACATCTCTCCATGTAATCAAGCCGTATCCCATTGAATTAACATGAGCATCATCAAACAATAAACATATACACCGTAGTTATCTCTCCATAAGACAACAAGCCAGATTCCATTGAGTTAATCAAGAGCATCCTTTTTTAATAATAGAACAAGGTTCCAGCCTCTATAAAACATATGTAAAGGAACAAATATATATATTCACATAGAAAGCATAGAAGGCAAGTCAAGATGAAAGAAACATGGTTTGAAAGGCCATTATGTATTAGTTGTAGTTCTGAATTTTTAAGGTGGAGATAGAGTAAATAACAAGTTAAAGCTTGTAGCAAACCACCGCTATCTTTACTTGCCTCCGGTGAAGGGATGACCGCTTTAGGCGTGATCCGGAGCACTACTACCTGTTTTGATAACTTAAAATCATAAAAACAAACTTATATAATCAAGTTATAGCAGGTAAAGCACTCCTACGATCCCCAAACCAAAATCAAATCGAAACAATAGACAAACACCAAGTGAGCTGCAGCACTGCTGCTTCACTTTTTCATATCTTTTAATTCATAAATGCCATGATAGCAAACAAATATATTTCTGAAATCTACACAAAAAGGCCTAAAACTTTCATGAAGTGCTTATATTTTTATCATGCCTTTAAGATGGCCTAAACTGCTGTTGAAATCAGACTTCAAAATCTGTCCAAAAACAGAGACAACAGGCTGTCCATGATTATATCTCCATATCCTTATGACCAAAAATTCTAAAATTTCACCAGTTATCAGCTCATTTCATATCCTTCAACTTTCATATTATCCATATTTACAGATAGGGTCAGCAAAAAGGCCTAATGTATGAGCAAAACTTAAACTGAAAATATGCAGAGGAAACAGTACCTCTAACTTTAAAAATCTATATCTAAAGTTGTGCTTATTCAAAAGCAATGAGGCTTACCAATTTGGAAAGCCAAGACAAACCAATACAAGTCTCTTATAATTTGTGAAGTCACAAAATGCCTCTAAGGTTATCAAAAATCTGCTAGATCCAGTTCTGTCCAAAACAATGACAGAACATAACATGTAACTTAGAAAATCTATATCTCCCAAACTAATTCGCCTAAAATCATGAACTTTCATGAGCTGATAGATCTAAAGGCCCTATACAACTTTCCTATTATCCACTTCTTGAGGAAAAATTGTTTAGGTCACGGAAAACTCACAAAGAGCGGCACTGCTCGAGCTACCGGGCAGCAGAAACCTAAATCGAACCCATAAATCAATTCCTCCCACGAAAACACTAATCCCCATTACCAAGAACCATCTAAGAACTTCAATCAGAACATAAAAGGGTTGAACCATCTGACCTTGGTCTCCCTAAACCCTAGGGCAGCAAGAACGATGGGGGAAAATCGATCTCCACTCCAAGATGCAGCTCTACTTGATCCCCACCACCTCCTCAATTCATTATCCTCTTTCCCATGGATTTTTTACTGGCTAGGGAGCTGTTGGAGAGGGAGAACTCGCAGGGAGAGAGGGGGGAGGCGCTGGAGAAGGGGGAGGTCGTGCAGGAGATGTTGGAGTTGTTCCAAATTCACTCCAGGATGTAGGCCGGGCTTCTGACGGAGCGAAGCGGAGGCCCGTCGCCGGAGGCTTGGGCCGGAGCGTAGCGGTACACCCTTGCTAGGGTTTCGTGGAGACTTGATTCTCTTGTAAGCCACCATAGGCGTGTAACCCAAAACTCTTGAGATAGTGAGATTGTTGCTGGCTGGTGCCCGTGGTTTTTCCCCTTCACATCTGAGGGGTTTTCCACGTTAAATCGTGTGTCTCCTCTGTGGCTTGATTCTTTACTTCATATTCCTATACGTCGTTCATCACAAGTGGTATCGGAGCCCATGGTTAGAAAATCCTGAAAAAACTCTCAGGGGGTCACATGTACGGGGGAGCCCGTTAACCTCTCGGAGGTTCACACGGGTTGTGTGACATGGAGCATTGGACTCGGAGCCTGAAAATTATGTGATGGAAGAGTTGGGTCCGATGTGTGACGGGGGAGATTGTTAGATTTAGTCCCACATCGGTAATTGATGGTGGGGGAGCACAACATATATGGCGGGGCAGTCCTCACCTATCAGGCTAGTCTTTTGGGTTGAGTTAGGCCAAGGCCTGGATATGTTGTGGGCGCCGGTGGACCTAGGCCCAAAGGCCTGGTGGGCTCGTGGACACACGAGCTAGGCCGGTATTATGCTGCGCACTCTAACAAGTGGTATCGGAGCTTTGGTTGCTGTTAGGGTTCATGACGACGTCGATGAAGTTCGATCTTCCGCTGCTGAACTACGACACGCGGTTCTCGCTATGGCAAGTCAAGATGCGAGGGATTCTGGCGCAGACTCATGACTATGATGAGGCGCTGGATAATTTCGGAAAGAGGAAGGCCAAGTGGACTCCAGAAGAGATCCGCAAGGATCAAAAGGCGCTCGCCCTAATTCAGTTGCATCTTCATAATGATATTTTGCAGGAGTGTCTGAAAGAGAAAACTGCTGCAGAACTATGGCTGAAACTAGAATCGATCTGTATGTCCAAGGATCTAACCAGTAAGATGCAGATGAAGATGAAGCTGTTCACCCTGAAGATGAAGGAGGAGGATTCAGTAATGAGCCACATCGCTGAATTCAAGAAGATCGTCGCCGACCTAGTGTCGATGGAGGTGAAGTATGATGATGAGGACTTAGGTCTTTTACTGCTATGTTCTTTGCCAAATTCGTATGCAAATTTTCGTGACACCATACTTTTGAGCCGTGATGAACTAACCTTAAAGGAAGTTTATGAGGCTCTCCAGTCTAGGGAGAAGATGAGAGGCATGGTGCAGAATGACGGGATGTCGTCCTCCAAGGGCGATGCTTTGCATGTGAGAGGCAGAACTGAAAACAGATCCTCCAATGATGGCAATGATGGTAGAAAGAACTACGAAAGAAGAGGCCGTTCAAAGTCCAAGCCGCATGGTAATAAAAAGTTCTGTGTTTATTGTAAGCTGACAAATCATAATGTTGAGGATTGCAGAAAAGTACAGAATAAGGAGAAGAGGAAACAAAAGTCGGCTGGTAAGGTCTCTGTTGCTGCTGCTGCGTCTGATGATGATTCTGGAGATTGTTTGGTAGTATTTGCTGGTTGTGTTGCTGGTCATGATGAATGGATTCTCGATTCCGCATGTTCATTTCATATTTGCACTAACAGAAATTGGTTTAGCTCGTATAAGCCTGTGCAGAAAGGGGATGTTGTGCGGATGGGAGATGATAACCCGTGTGACATTGTGGGGATTGGATCAGTTCAGATCAAGACTGATGATGGCATGACACGCACGCTGAAAAACGTCAGGTATATACCAGGGATGTCCAGAAATCTTATTTCATTGAGCACGCTTGATGCAGAAGGTTACAATTATTCCAGTTCAGATGGCGTTCTGAAGGTATCAAAAGGTTCTCTTGTTTGCTTGAAAGGTGATCTTAATTCTGCAAAGTTATATGTCCTTAGAGGGTGTACTTTACCTGGTTCTGATTCCGCTGTTGCTGCTGTTACTAATGATGAACCTAGTAAAACTAAGCTTTGGCATATGCGTTTGGGACATATGAGTCACCATGGTATGGCAGAATTGATGAAGAGAAACCTGCTGGATGGCTGCACTTTGAGTAAAATAAAGTTTTGTGAGCATTGTATTTTCGGTAAGCATAAAAGGGTACATTTCAACACTTCTGTTAACACCACTAAAGGTACTCTTGATTATGTTCATGCTGATTTATGGGGTCCTTCCCGTAAGTCCTCACTTGGTGGTGCTCGTTACATGCTTACAATTATTGATGATTACTCTAGAAGGGTTTGGCCTTATTTTCTGAAACAGAAAGATGATACTTTTGCTACTTTTAAGGACTGGAAAGTAATGATAGAAAGGCAAACTGAAAGGAAGGTAAAATTGCTTCGTACTGATAATGGTGGAGAATTTTGTTCGCGTGAATTTAATGATTATTGCAGATCGGAAGGCATTGTTAGGCATCACACCATACCCCATACTCCACAACAGAATGGTGTGGCCGAACGCATGAACAGAACCATCATGTCCAAGGCCCGTTGCATGCTGTCTAATGCCAGGATGAGCAAGCATTTTTGGGCTGAAGCTGCTAATACTGCCTGTTACTTGATAAACAGGTCGCCTTCTATTCCACTAAATAAAAGAACTCCCATTGAGGTATGGTCTGGTACGCCTGCTGATTATTCACAGTTGAAAGTTTTTGGATGCACTGCTTATGCTCATGTTGATAATGGAAAATTAGAGCCTAGAGCTGTTAAGTGTCTTTTCCTTGGTTATAGTTCGGGAGTCAAAGGCTATAAATTGTGGAATCCTGAAACAGGAAAGACTTTTATGAGCAGGAGTGTTGTTTTCAATGAATCTGTGATGTTTACTGACAGTTTGCCCTCAGATCATGTTCCAGAAAAAGAGCTGCAGCGTATGCGCATGCAGGTGGAGCATGTTGATGATGATACAGGTGTGCAGGTTGAGCCTGTTGATGAGCATGGTGACCATGATAATTATGTTACTGAGGATGATGCTCATGATGATGTTCAGCAAACTCCTCCTATTTTGCAGTTAGAGGAGGATTTACCTATTGCTCAACGCAAGTCAAAAAGGACAATTGCACCTCCTAAGCGTCTTATTGAAGAGTGTAATTTGTCTTACTATGCTTTGAGTTGTGCTGAACAGGTGGAGAATGTTCATGAGCCAGCAACCTATAAAGAAGCTATTCGTTGTGGTGATACTGAGAATTGGATTTCTGCTATGCATGAGGAGATGCAGTCTCTTGAGAAGAACAGTACATGGGAGATTGTACCTTTGCCTAAGAATAAGAAGACCATCAGCTGCAAATGGATCTTCAAGAGAAAGGAGGGTTTATCTCCAAGCGAGCCTCCAAAGTATAAGGCAAGGTTAGTTGCTAAAGGCTACAGTCAAATTCCGGGTGTTGACTACAATGATGTGTTCTCTCCAGTGGTAAAACACAGTTCAATTCGTACTTTCCTTAGTATTGTTGCTTCACATGATCTTGAGCTTGAGCAGTTAGATGTGAAGACTGCGTTTTTGCATGGAGAGCTTGAGGAGGACATATACATGGACCAACCAGAAGGGTTCATAGTGCCTGGCAAGGAAAAATATGTGTGCAAGTTGAAGAGATCCTTGTATGGTTTGAAACAGTCCCCTCGTCAGTGGAACAAGAGGTTTGATTCATTTATGTTAGCACACAGTTTTAAAAGATCTAAGTATGATAGCTGTGTTTACATCAAGCATGTTAATGGATCACCTATATATTTACTGTTATATGTTGATGATATGCTGATTGCTGCCAAGAGTAAGATTGAAATCACTAAGTTAAAGAAGCTATTGAGTAGTGGTTTTGATATGAAAGATCTTGGTAGTGCTAAGAAAATTCTTGGTATGGAAATTAGTAGAGACAGAAAATCTGGTTTGCTATTTCTTAGTCAACAAAATTATATCAAGAAAGTTCTTCAGCGTTTCAACATGCAAAATGCTAAGGCTGTTAGTACCCCTATTGCACCTCACTTTAAGTTGTCAGCTGCTCAGTGTCCTAGTACAGATGCAGAGATTGAATACATGTCAAGGGTTCCTTATTCTAGTGCTGTTGGGTCTTTGATGTATGCCATGGTTTGCTCTCGTCCAGATTTGTCATATGCTATGAGTCTTGTTAGTAGATATATGTCTAATCCTGGCAAAGAACATTGGAGGGCAGTTCAGTGGATTTTCAGGTACCTCAGAGGCACAGCAGGTTCCTGTTTAAAGTTTGGAAGAACTGATAAGGGTCTTATTGGCTATGTGGATTCTGATTATGCTGCTGATCTAGACAGGCGAAGATCACTTACAGGTTATGTGTTTACTGTTGGCAGTTGTGCTGTGAGTTGGAGGGCTACTTTACAGTCAGTTGTTGCTTTGTCTACTACTGAAGCAGAATATATGGCTATTTGTGAAGCGTGCAAAGAATTAATTTGGCTGAAAGGTTTGTATGCTGAGCTTTGTGGAGTTGAATCTTGCATAAGTTTGCACTGTGACAGTCAAAGTGCAATTTACCTCACTAAAGATCAGATGTTCCATGAGAGAACTAAGCACATAGATATCAAGTATCATTTTGTGCGTGATGTGATTGAAGAAGGTAAGCTGAAGGTATGCAAGATTAGTACTCATGATAATCCTGCTGATATGATGACAAAGCCTGTTCCTGTTGCTAAGTTTGAGCTGTGCTCAAGCTTAGTTGGTTTAATTGGATAGTCCAAGAGACTATTGTTGGCACCAGTGGTTTTTTCTATCTTTGTTATGTTCAGGATGAAGGGTTGATTTATGATACAAGATGAATTTGTCTCAAGGTGGAGTTTGTTGGAGTTGTTCCAAATTCACTCCAGGATGTAGGCCGGGCTTCTGACGGAGCGAAGCGGAGGCCCGTCGCCGGAGGCTTGGGCCGGAGCGTAGCGGTACACCCTTGCTAGGGTTTCGTGGAGACTTGATTCTCTTGTAAGCCGCCATAGGCGTGTAACCCAAAACTCTTGAGATAGTGAGATTGTTGCTGGCTGGTGCCCGTGGTTTTTCCCCTTCACATCTGAGGGGTTTTCCACGTTAAATCGTGTGTCTCCTCTGTGGCTTGATTCTTTACTTCATATTCCTATACGTCGTTCATCACAGGAGAAAGAAAGAACACTACTGGGGCAGGGAGGTGAGAGTTCTAGATGGGGGGGGGGGGGGACTTGGACTGTGGAGGCTGGTTGGGCCTTGGCCCTTTAAGGCCATTTCATCTTTTTTTTCATGTGTTACAGGGGCAGCCCGACGAGCAGGGGCAACCTCCACTGGTGCGACCTCCCCCGTGTGGACACGACCTCCACCTCGTCGTCGTCGTTCGCTCCACCCTAACGCCTCCTACGGGCCCACAACTACGTGGACACTAGATATTTGCGTCGTGCAGGAGATACGATGCTTATTTCCATTGCGGCTCGTCTCGTACGCAAAATGGACGTTTGATCATATGTTGGAGTCGAATTTTGGTAAGCAAAATACTGGAAAGTACCTATTATGCATTTGGGCCATGCTTAACTGCATTGCCTTCTCTGTTGGACTGTTTATTAGAACTAAAAATATAAACGCTGATTTTAATTGATGATAGTTTACTGTGAGAGGAAAACAACGGCACCTCAGAAGCGGCACACGAAATCGGCCGGGCTATCGATTAGGACAGCTGTGGAAATGCGGAATACTGTAGAACGGGACAGCTAGCTAGCGTGATCATAGCCCAGGCGCGTACGGCTCATACACATGTCTGTTGTACTCGGCTGGGCGCCGCTGACACTTGTGCAAGGGCGAAGCTGCATTATCAATAGGGGGTCCCCATGCACCCCCCAAAAATTTGAAAAATAAGTGAATTTGTTTAGAATTTCACCATATATGTACCCCTCGTAAGACACTTCTATGGACTCACAAAGTCATTGCACCCCCTCTAGTTTACTCTAGCTTCGAATATTCGAATCAACCGACGCAACGCCTTAAAGCTTCGCCGTCGACTAGCTCTGAGAGCTTCGAATATTCGAATCAACCGACGCAACGCCTTAAAGCTTCGCCGTCGACTAGCTCTGAGAGGTGAGAGCAAAGAGCATCGCATATCTCCATGGAATATTTGACGTCGCGTTGCTCGTCACTCGTCAGTGCACCGTGCACGGCAGAGGAGTGTAACGCCATAGGCCATACAACATGTCGACATGCATGGCAAAAGATGATACGTACTGCAGTGGCCAGTGGCTCTGCCACTGCATGCTGCCTACCTGCCGCGCCCACGTGGAGTCCTCCAGTGCGCGCACGCCACATCCGCGCGCGCGCGAGGCTTCCTCGTGGCCGCCCAGGGCATTTTTTTGGACCGCGCGCGTGTTGCGTTGCATTGCATGCATGCACCGCGAGAACGAGCCACAGCGCGTCCGTCATGCATGCAGTTGCACGCGACAATAATAACGACTGGGCAGTGGGCACTGCGTGATCGACGAGACGTGCGGATCCAGAACACACTGCGCGCTGCGGCACTGTGCATTTGTCGCCGCTGGCCGCTGGCGGCTGGCGGTACCATTTGTACGCGTGACGACACGCCATTCCTTGGGACCGGACCTCCTCTGAAAGACCAACATTCAGTGTATCTCGGATCATTGCTCACTAGTTCGGACGAGCTTTTTGCTCCTCCCATGCGTCTCGAGTCTCGTCATGCTACCTCCGATCCGAAAGGAGGTTACTTACGCATGCGTAGGATGTACGTGATTCTCTTCTTTTAGCGGCAACACTGTTCTTCTTTAATTTGTTGTCACGCTCGCAAAAAAGTGGGGGAACAGTGCTCTGGGTCGTGGTCATGCAGTTTTTGGTGGTTTGCCGATCGCCGTCGCCCGTCCTGTGGATTACTACATCGCCCCTCCCAACTCCAAATTATGGGCTTCGATTCTGAACACTGTAGTAGAAAATGCCGCCAACTTATCCGTAGTATAATCTTTGGATGGATCAGGACGTGGGAAAGGGGCCGGGTACATACTCCTCCGCCTGCGCTGTGCATATCCATACACCAGGAACAGGAACAAATCTGCCGTGAAATTATCCATTGTCAGAATAATGAATCCATTGTGTGCGGTGCGGTCACTGGCAGGCCGGCCCCGGCGTCCCTCTCGGCTCTGGCCACATTCGATGTGGAGGGGGACCTTTGCCAGTAGGCCGGCGTTCACGTGGCCACGCCGGGGCCACCAGCGGCGGCGTTACGGTGGCGAGCAGCATGAAGCCAGGGCAAGACCGCGTGTCACCGTCGCATGCCCATGGACAGGACCTCGAGGGGCCGAGCCGCCGAGGGCCCTGCTGCCATCGTGCGTGCAGCGAGCCAGCGACAAACTCGAGGTCCTGGAACATTATTGTTGTTCCTTATCATACGGCCATTAGATACCGGAACTGCCCTTCCGCCAATTATTGTGGCCATTGGCCAGTAGTAATTAACAGACGACATGGCCAACCGCTATTCCAAATTAGTACGTTTCAGCTTTTTTCTGACACATTATTTTCATTATATATGTAGATAAAAACAGCCATTTCAAATTATAATACGTTTTAGCTCTTAGATATATTATTTTTATTACAAATTTAGAGAGTATATATCTATTTCATAGTGAAAGCTACAATATGTAACTAGAAAAATCAAAATATCTTATTAATTTGGAATTGAGAGAGTAGATACAATAACATTATCATACAATTTATGCAATGGCTTTCTATTCAATCGTAAATATTGCCCGTCTAAACACACCTAGACCGGAAATCTCAAGCAGTGTGTAGATTGAATAGGGCACGGTTAAACCATCTAAATAATGATTAGTCAAGATTAGTTGTTAGCCAAGAGCTGATTATTTAACTAGCGTTTTTCTTCTAAGATAACATTGATTTTTTTTTTTTTTTGTGAATTGATATAGGACCATTTAACTCATGTAGTTGTTTAAACCACAATATATGTTCTAAATAAAATCCATAGTAGATGATGCTATGGAAGGACCCACTCCCATTTCAACTCTTATACACGCAACAACGGTTGCTGGGAAGAAAAGAGAGAATTCTCTATGGCCAATCTCAACGAGGAATGACCTTCATAATTGGTTTAAAGTAACATTCATGGATAAGTTGTAGTTGTCTTATCTATCCTCTACGTGGAAACCTGGTTACATTACATTGTTTTAAACTCTGACAGCTTTGGGATCTTTTTTGTTACTCACTACACTTTAATGGTCCTATTGCTTATTTTGACGTAGGCAGTGCTTCTAAAAATATCTGCTAAATAATAGTAAATTACTAAAAATGTTTTCTATTTAAATCGCCTTAATAAGCTTTGAACAGTAGGACAGTAGGACCGAAGCAGTCGGTTGTTTGGAAACGGACAAAGTGGCTTCGTGGTAGATCATGTACGAAGGTGGCACACAACCTATCACCTTTATTTTAAAAGAAAGGTGGTTTGGCATTTCTGTCCGCATGACGCGTCTAGCACATTTTTAGATCAGAGGTGACAAATTCCATTTTATATTTTATATATATAAAAAAGAAAGATCACTAGTGACAAAACCAGTGTGTCCGGTGGGAGGTCAGCACACCAGTGTGTTTGGTGGCCCGGTGGGGTTTCGCTCTGCATCATTGCATTGCATGGCTTGCACTGTTCCTATCACAAGGCTAATTAACGCATCCAGATCCCGCGTGAACGGAGCTAGCGAAACTGTTTGTGTTATCCGACGTTGGCGTGGCCGCTGGCCATACCCCAGGAGCCAGGACGATGGTACCCCCAACCCATCCCACTCCCAAGTCCCAAGGCCGCACAGGCGCCCACCGTTCGCCAAACGCTTCCTTCAAGGCTTACGGCGCGCCAAAGTCCAAAACGCCGGAGGGCAGTGCCGTCATTCCGGAAACAGCCTTATCCGGTTCCGGTCCCTCAGTGGGTCCCACTCTCCCTCGTCTCGCTCTGCAAGCAGCAGCAGCGAGCAAACCCACCCACCCACTGCTTTCAGGCTTTTCCAGCTTCCATTTCCACCCTCGTCGTCTTCGTCTCTCCTCCACACACATCCGACGCTATAAAATCCGACCCCGTGCAAGTTCCAAAACCATAGCCCTCTCCTAGTCACGGCACCACACTCTCGCGCTCCTCGATCGACGGCAGAAAAAGGATCGGTGTGTGGTTACGAACGACTTCCCGCGCGAAGCTACTGGTTCTGATCGATCGGCGGCATGGCCGGGAGTGCGAGGTCGGCGGCAGCGAAGCACGCGTACCGGATGTTCGCGCCGTCCAGGGGCGGCGCCGCGGCGAGGGGCGGCCCCGCCGGCGCTGGCAACGCGGAGGAGTTCGACGAGTCGGACGTCGTCTGGGGCTCGTCGTTCGGCGCGGACTCCCACTCCAGCCCCGCCGGGGCGGCCGAGCTGGTCGGCGGCGGCGGCTGGGCGCGCCCGATCCCCACCAGCAGCTCCCGCACCGGGCGGAAGAAGCCCGCCGCGGACGGCGGCGGCGGTGGCGCGGCGGGGTCGCTGCCGATGAACATACCGGACTGGCAGAAGATCCTCGGGGTCGAGTACCGAGACCACCACCGCGGGGGCGAGTGGGAGCCTGACGCGGACGACGACGGCAGCTACGGCAGGGTGCGCGAAGGCGGGGCGGAGATGGTGCCGCCGCACGAGCTGGCGTGGCGCAGCCGGGCGGCGTCGCTGTCGGTGCACGAGGGGGTCGGCAGGACGCTCAAGGGGCGCGACCTCAGCCGGGTCCGCGACGCCGTCTGGAAGAGGACCGGCTTCGAGGACTGAGCTGAAGCTGATCCGCCGCCGCGCCGGCGGGCGCGCGCGCGGTTGCTGCCGGTTGGTGTAGGTATCGGTAGGTTAGAAAATGAGCAGTGCTGCTAATTGCTTATCTCTTGATTTCTTTTTTTTTTCCCTTTTCTTGCTATCACTTCTTCTTCTTTTTTTTCCTCCTTTTGCGTTGCATGCTTATAAGAGGGAAAAAAGAAAAGGTCGGGGGTAGGAGTAAGCTTTTTTCTTGTTTCGTTCATGTTGGTGGGTGTGAGCCAGAGGGTGTGGGTGTTCATTCATGGTGTGAGAATTTTAAGGGCACCTGGAGAGGAAAAAAAAAAGACGAAAGTGTACTATGTCTTCGTTTTCTTTTCTTTTTTAGAGAATGGAAAATTTACAAATTTATTTATTACCATGTTCCAGTGGTCCGTACGCTACCTTCGCTAATCGCTACTGTGTTCAACGCCAAAACCGCAAGACTAATTCAACAGCAGCACGGACAGCAAGGCCGCGAGCGTAGGACACGGACGATGCTTTAGCCAGCGTTTAGTTCACAAAATTTTCTCTCTCTTCATCACATCGATTGTACTTTATGTCTGCATGAAACACTAAATGAAATAGTAGCTGTTGCATATTTGTACTTTTTGCCTGGCTATCTCGACATGAATCTTTTGAGTCTACTTAGACCATAATTGAACAAAAGTTGTCAAATACAAACGAAAATGCTACGGTTGCAAAACTTCCAAAAACTTCTAAACTAAACGCAGCCTTAATCACTCTCTCTCTCTCTTCGACGAGTGCTACTGCTACGCTTTACTGTGCCAATAATGGGTGCATAGCACCAAACGATCGCTGTGCGAGTGCCGCGATGTAACGGCGAGACGTACGGCCCCCACTGAACAGTAGGAAGACTCCCGAAGAATATTTCTGGTTGAGTACATGAATCTCTTAAAATAGTAGCTTCAATACACAATCTGCTGATAGCAAAGCACAAACGGCAACGCATGCTGCGAGTCTCCGCGCCAGAGTGCGAGAGGGCTTTCAATAATTGATCGATGAAATTAGAGAGTAGTAGTACTAAAATACTGCATTAGCTGATGGCTAGTGTGACCTATAATGGCATGGCGCGGTGTCGTTTTCCCGGCGCTGCAGCCGGATAAGATTGCGTAGGCCCCCGCGCCGGCGCGCACCGTACCCCACCTTGCCATCTTGCACACGGGAAAGCGGAAAACCATCGGGACGACTGACTGGAGTACTGGACCTGACGAGGTGGTGGATTCCAGTCCGACCCATCGATCGAGTGTGTTCAGTTTTGGAGCTTTGGACGGGGACGCCGACGCGGTCACGCGGGGGGGTGTGTGGGGGGGGGGGGGGGGGGGGGGGGTGACATCTGAGGCTAGTTAGTCCTGATCGGTGATCTCGGCAGGCAGCAAAGGCAAAGCATGCAGGCCACGGGTGCACCACGTCTCCGACTCAGCATCCGCGGTGGCACGTCGGCCGTCGGGCGGGGGCTCGCTCACCCATCTCCCAATTTGTCGCGTTCCGAGCAGCTGCCTGTTGGCCTTGGCCATGCACCTGCGACCGTGAGTTGCGCGCGCGACTCCAGAGGCTTATTATGATCCGTTCTCGTCGCATCGAATGTTGTGACATATGTATAAAATATTAAATATAGATAAAAATTTTATATGTTTACATAGTTTGTATGTAAATCACGAGACGAATTTTTTAAGCCTACTTAAATTATGATTGGACACTTATTGCAAAAGATTCTCTTTGCAAATTCCAAAACTTTTTCCTTCTAAACTGGGCCTCACTTACGAAAAGGATGGGCTCTATGGTTGGTTCGTCGACCTCGCTCACTGGAAACCGCCACCGCGCCGCGATAGATAGCCTTGCCGACTGGAACGTTGAGCAGAGCATCACCGGCACTACGCTGATCCGCTGCGGATCCAAGTGGTGTTTGTCGCGTGGCGGCTGGCCGGGTAACTGGGTAAAGGCCACGCTACCCACAGCTTCCTGTGGGTTGGCTGAATGGCTGATCCCGGCAGATGGTTTTTGGAGCGACTGAGCGAGGCAGTGGGCGTGGTTGGCGTCAGGTGGTAGATTTGTTCTACGCGACGCAGGTCCCACGGGCCATGGGTCCGATATTTTCTAGAGGTTTATTGGATCTGCCGAAACGGGGTGTCCGGTCCCGAAACGGCAACAATTTTCCTGACGTTGACACGACGGGTAACTGCCGTTCCTACCCATTGGCGGCTCGCCTGGCCCCTCCGGAGTCCGGGCAGCATCCCATCTGCATGCCACGACAAAGCTCCATCCAATAATCGGTTCTGCTGATGTGTCCACACTGTAGCCTGTAGGAGGAGGAGTACCCATCATCATTGTTCCACGATGGCGATCGATCAACCAAACAAATGCCGAAACGGTTCCACCTCCAGGCGGAACCTTGGTGCGAGGTCAAATTGTACTCGAGCCCAACAGTGGTCAGTTGGTCACACTAATAGCGTTGTCGCTCCAAGAATTAGGGGTGATCTTGTCCCATGCAAAACCAATAGACATCGGTAGCCATCACCTCCCTGTTCAGAACTATTTTAAGCTGTCACAACAGATCAAACATGGTTAACATATGATTTGCTGTGAAAGAAAAAAAATACTGGTTAACATATGATTTGTTGTGAAATTTCGCCTCCACGTCGGTCACAGGGGAACACTCTGCCTCTGGCATCAAATCAAACATCTAATGGCTCATCGCACCGGATCACGAATGCTCCAGCGAGGCCCTGACTGGTTTAGCCAGCCAACCGGATGAGGGTTAGGTTTGGACGAGACATGCAGCTGTGCGTAGTGCCGAATTGCTGCCAATCGATGCCGGTCTGAAGTTCTTACGAGCTCAGACAAAATTTATCAGTGGATCTCGTTATCTCGTATGACGATGCCCTGCTTCGTAATGACGTGACTTGCTTCATGACTTTTTCGTGTCAAGTGTTTCTGCCAGTCAAGTCCTTCACTTTCACCCTTCGAGTCCGGCAATTATTAGGCGAAGCATCTTTCTAGAACAGCACCAAATCTCAGCGCGCAGGCACAAGAAGTATATATTCAAATGGCACTTCCCTATGGGGAATAAACAAACATTGTGTTGGTACTGTATCGGGTGAATGATTCGTATCTTTTCCTCGAACTGACGTACAGGCATGCTCGATTTGGGGCTTATCCATTGAAGGCCTTGTTTGTTTGGCTTCGACTGGATGGGATCGCGGCCCGATCAACGGGATACACCCTGACTTGGATCGTCTCTCGGCCCAGAGTGGATTGTAAACCGGTCCATCCGAGGCTTTCGACATCACCTCGGCCCGAAAAATAATCGAGGCTGATCCAGACAGCGTGCAGGCGTGGGAGGAGAGGAATGCTAGAAGCTCGCGCGAAGCGCAGGCGACGGAATGCTCTTCCCCTGCCGCCGGATGTCCCCTCCGGTGGCGGGGGCGATTACTGTCCACCTGGTCGGACACCCGCCGCCGTCGGACTGGGGAAAGCGCGGGTGCGCGATGCTCGCCCGTCCATGCCTGTCTCTCTTGTTATAAAACATATCAGCGGTTAGGACCTTCCCCTCTCTATCTCTCACGAGACTATTTTTTATTTTTCTGAATATTGATGATTACAACATAGAGCTCCTATATATATATATATATATATATATATATATATATATATATATATATATATATATATATAGTCCTGACAAGATCTAAGAGTTTCGGTAAGAGCCCATATACAAACGGATTAGGATTAGGATTTCTTCTTTTCCTTTTTTTAGACAGAGTCCGTATATTTTACAACACTTCCCCTTGGACGATTACCACGATATGCACATGCCTCATTAAAAACTCCATCCGAAAACCCAGTGGAAAAAACGGTTCTTAGAGAAAAGAGTACATCACATTCGTTAATTGCATTGCACATGTTGCCTCATTAAAAACCTTGTGTGGGAAACCTTCGAGTAAAAACTCACATAGGGAAAAGAGTACAGCATTTAACCTTTCCGGTCATGTATATATTCTTCAGGACATTCTATTTTTCGTGAATAGATATTGATCTTCATAATTTATGCATAAACTTCAATGTTTTAGCAAATATGATCTATTTGATCTTTATAATTCTAGTGGTTTCAATTACCTGCAAGGTAAATTCAACAAATTGCTCCCCTCATAAAACCGTCCTTTGAATTTCATTATTCAAACCGCACTTTTATAAATGTGTGCTTAATTAATGGTATGCGGTACCATAAAATCATATTTTTCAAAAAGTTGGCTCATAATTCTTCCATGAATTATATGGGTATAACAAAGAGAAATATGCTTCATGCATAATAACCACTTATTAGTTGTGCAAAACAAATAAAAATTTATCCTTCAAGGTAATAAATCCTTTCAGAGGATTATGGGGGTATAAAAACTTTATATTAAATATCTTTTAGATAGTAGAACAAACGTATAGTTCTTTCTTAGTGGATTTTTAAACTTACAAATCTTCAGGATTTTGATTGTACTACTAAGTAATAAATCCAGTCATGCATTTGGCATTTAGGGGATAATTTAATTACCAAAATCACCATTATTCTTATACCTTCTATGGTATTTAGAGGATATTAAAACTTCATTGCTAGCTTTAGGATATGCACTTTTCTAAGTGTTTGTATGACACTTTCATGGTGTTTAAAACTTCCTCACTATTTTTCTCTCGAGTCTATATTCACTTCAGAGATTTATGGTGTATTTGCAAGATTCGACTGGTAAATCCTTCATAGATTAGTTCCTTCAAAGATGTTCTTACTCTACTATATGAGAGATTATTAAGTGATATACACAATGAGATTGTGTTATTTATTATAAAATCATTTGATGACTATTCCTTCTAGGATATGCTCTTCTTGAGACTTTAATATTCATTCATGAATATATTCTACCTTAGACTTCATAATACTTGAATGAGATTTAATTTTCATATGTTGCACTTTATATTCTTCAGGAATTATATAGATCTTCATAATGCATTTATTAACTGCATATTTAATATTCATTCATTTCATTTGCCAGAGATATAGCAGAACATTTATTCTTCTTAATAAGAGATTCAACCTCAATTGCTTTCGTCATCGACCCGATATAATCGCTAGAGGCGATTTTGCCATGGACTTGTTTCCGGATCCGGGTTCTCATAAGAGAAACATTTGCAATTATAAAGGTAGCGTTGTCGACAACTATTATTTTCTCCCAATATTCTCATAAATGAGATTATTTTGTCTCTTCGTTTTTTCCCAAACAAGAGATGATTTATTGTTCTGCATACCCAACACTAATGATGTGCGCGCTTAATGTGTTGGATTTTATCTTCATGATGATCCTCTTCATGAGGTGCTTAACCTTCTACATGAGGTGTTCTCTTCATGAGAATGGAGGAGTTTTATTTTATTTCTATTCAACAAGTATACGCTAAAATTAGAACCCACAGGCGTCCCCGTAGATTTTAACTTGATAGTATACAATATTTAGTTTACTACTAGTAAACAAAACTTCTAGTTTATAACTTTAAGTTACTCCTCTCATTTCTAAAATATCTGACATATACTCCGCTTCATACTTCACAAGAGTATTAGTCAAACTATTAGTTGACTTAGTGCGTGGTTGTATTCCTGCTTCAAGCTTCAAGGAATATTTTCTCTAGATCGTTTTCCTTCTGCGGAAATAATATTTGGCATTCAAAATAAGCTTTCTCTCCCTCTAATGCCAATATTAGATCTTTAATAACATACTTCAATAGATATCCCTTATCATGGGCTTAAAATAATCAAATTCATGTATCTCCAACTGCAAGTGGAAGCATATATATAGAATTTTCGAATTACCATTAATGCAAAATTCCCTTAATGCATTATCTTCATAAATCCCAAATCATCATAAAGTGTGTTATCCAGCATCTTAATTCCATAATTATGCATCCCACCAATTGGGTAGTCTCCATTGAGAAAATTTTATATTAACTCACTCCCCCTGATTTTAGGCTACTTGACCATAGACCAATGTATTGCTTATGCATGCAATGCATTGAAAGCAACTTAATTTTTAGTTCAACAAGAACCATATAGACATAGCATGCTGGCTAGTCAATTTAATTATGTGAAAAGTACAAAAGTAAGCTCAACAAGAGCACAACATAGTGATACACATTCATGTGTACTGTGGAATGTTGATATTCAGTCCAACATAGTAGATAACAACAAGAGATTTTGGTGTTTCTGCCCCTACTTCAAAGTCCAACTGTGATTTTACCCCTGTTTTTTAACTTTGTAATTTTGCCCTTCACTATTTGCAAGTCAACGCGATTTTGTCCCTGGTCTTTACGATTTTGCCCCTGTTTTGACCGTTGACTGGAGGCAAAATCGCATTGACTTGCTTGTATGGAAAGGCAAAATCACAAAGTTACAAAAAGGAGAGCAAAATCACAGACACACTTCAAAACAGGGGTAGAAATGCTCAAGCCCCTAACAACAAAATGCAAAGCTGCAAGCTTATTTAAAATCAGTGCAGTAGAGAAAGTTAACTCGGCCGAAAGGGACGCGGACAAAACTTCAATTTTTGATACATGCACTTAAAGATAGATTTAGAAAGGGTATGCCTATTAAATATATATATTACCATATTTTCTTATGTCTTTACTCAAAAATTTCTCCCCTTTTTCATGGCATAGTTACTTCGAGTAGTAATATGCTTCTTGCATCATCTATGAATAATCACTTCTAATGCTTCATAGAATCCAATCATACTTCTAGTATTTATTTGTTATGGCATAAAATTCACATACATAGGGTATAACAAAACTTCTAGTTCTTGGGCTAAAAATATTAAATACTTTAGAATTATACTATTTCTTGGCGAAATTTGTCTTTCTAGGAACAATTCATATGCCAGTATAGTCCAATTTTTCATGTGCATCTAGGAAATTCAGTTTCCATTCTACCTACATGGTAGTGGTGCACAAAGAACTATAACCTTCATGGTTAATTGAGACTTCATTTTGTGGATAAAATAATAAAAAAAATTATTTAGATAGGCAATAGGCAATTGTTTATACGTGAAACATATAAATCTAATTTATTCCATGAGAAATTATCACATGTTACTTTATGTAACAATTGCAACTAAGAATATTAAATATTTCATATTAGTCTTCAAACTAATAAATTAACCATTAATCACTTAATTCAATGGGAATTAAAACTTAATGCACCACTGCCACTACTATTAATACTTCAGGATATGAATTTAAAAGAAATAAATATATAAGCACATGATTTAAGTTCTTCTTTAAGAAAACTCTTAAATATTCCAAATAATATCATTCCCGCATGTCTTAACTTCTATACTTGACAAGCGGTAGCTTCATGCTCTATATTCAATTATTATGATATATAGTCACAAACCTTCAAGGGTGTAACATACGCAAGCTACATATTAAAACTTATTACAATTGACAATATCCTGGTTTATAAAGCTGTCTAAAAGTTTAACTCAATTTCTGTTTGAGTAATGGTAAATTTAAATACTTCATGTATTACTGTCACACCCAAAATGGGATGCATAATCTTATGTGCGCACAGAGATCAGTCACACACATAAGCCAACAAATTGCATAAATTGTATCATAACCAATGTTTAATACATAGCGAATAATATCAAAGTCATTACACAGCGGAAAAATAAAGATAACTCTCGCGGTAGCTCCATAGCACAGGGACGTCGACTGGTGAAGCACAAGTCTAGTAGTCCTCTGGGTAGTCCTCATCACTATCACCATCTGTTACCCATCCGGGATTTTTAACCAAGTAATGAAAAATAAACAAGCGTAAGTACAAGTCGTACTCAACAAGACTAGCATGGGTTCATGAGGCTCAAAAGGGTTGACACGGTTTAACAGCAGGTTGCTTTTAATTAACCATCTTTTATACAGTTGGATAGCAACAAGTTAATAAGCCCATTCTCATGACCATAGTAAACACAATTAATGAGTAGCAATAAATAGATTAGCAACAAGTAAACATCACCCTGAAAGATAACTACTCCGTGAATTTTCCCGGCCACTCGTGACCGTGAGCGCGGCTAGTATACCAGTTTTACACTCTGCAGAGGTTGTGCACTTTCACTATGAGCCGTGATTCCCATTTGCTCGGGTTAATTACTCCCATTACACTACCAAGGTGAGAGAGCAGGGTTTCACTATGAAGTCTTTCAAAATACTTCGTCTAACAAGTTAGGGCCGCTAGGGACCCGGCAAGCAGATGTAGAGCCCCCTTCGTCGTGGCACAAGGTCACGCAGGTTATACACACTCGGACAGGAGCCGCACTATACCCGAGTCGTCAGGCTCCATCACGCCTTTCGGTAACCTCTAACAATCTAGAAAAAGGACCTATACTTGACTAAAACCAGAGCCATGTAGCCCTCATAGTTGCACTATAAGTCCCAGCTTTTACTGACAGATCATTACCAAGGGGGAAGGATATGGAGCATCACAAAACTATGCCCCAATCCCCTAGTTCCATGTTGCTAAAAAGGCATCTTTTAATCCTTATTGCATATTCAGTTAATCAGTTTACATGATCATGATAGCAATAACGCACTAGCATCAATTACCATATGCATAATCCCATAGGTTGCAAGGAACAGGATAACAAAACTAGGAAATAACTATGGTTAACAAGGAAGACACATGTAAATGCAAGTATTTATTTGGTGAATAGGACAACAAGGATGATCCATACTAATACTTGCCTTGATCAGCAAACTCCTGGTGATCCGGGTTGTCGCAGTACTGATCTTGATCACCCACGTAAAGCTCACCGTCTATCCTCGATCCATCATAACAACACACACGCATACAGGGGCAATCATGCACACAAATAAGAGTTTTTATTAGAACAGTACACCAATAGAGAGAAAATAAATTAAAAAGGTTATAAAACAAATCTACGCGTTGCTACGATCACATCGATATAAAGTTTGCGCAAATCGGATTTAAAACGAGAAAGATATGAATTTTACAAGATTTATAATAGAATAATAATAGATTAAATATAATCTCGAATTTTAAAAGTTAATAACATATGAAACAGTGGTACTAACTGGTAGATCATCAAATTACGAATCTAACGCAATTAGAATCGTTCAAATCAGAGCTAAAACGTGGAAATTATAAATGAAACAATTTTGAATTCAAATCTGAAAACACATAACACATTTTTGTATATACCGCGGGGAAATACGTTTTCTAATTCGGAAAACGTAAACCGGTGAATGCGCTTTGGACCGCGGCCATCAACATTAAATCTTACGGGGGCTCTTTTGCAAAAGGGATGGCCGAAGGGGTACGGGCTTTTCTGATCCGTTGGATTCAACACCGACGATCGATATTAGAAGAAAGAGAGGGGGGACGGAGCTCCGGCCGGAACAAGGGCGGGGCGTGGTGGCGCCATGGCCGGCGCATCGCCGGAGAAGGCAAACTCGGCCTTCGGTGCATGAAATAGGTCGGGAAGGGTACCCATAGATCGGGAAGATGTCACACCCAATTTTAAGGATAAAATTGAATGAACCAACTTATGTGCGCCCAGAGATCAATCACACACATAAGCGATAAATTACATAGTACCATCACAAGGTTTAATATATAATAAATAATATCACAGAGTCTTTACATTAATAACAGCGGAATAATATAGATAACTCTCTCGTAGAATCCCCATTCCACAGGGAATAGTTGACTGGTGAACACAATCCTAATAATCCTCAGAAGAATCCTCATAGTCATCTGTTACGCATCCGGGATTTTTATCCAAATATGAAAAATAAAGCAAGCGTAAGTACATGTCGTACTCAACAAGAATAACATGGGTTTATGAGGCTCAAATAAGGCAAGACACAGGTTGACAGCGGTTGCTTTTAGTTGATCACATTTTAGCAATTCGAGTAGCAGCAATAGATTATACCAAGGAACAAGATTTGCATGATCATATAAACATGATAATTAATATGGAATAAACATCAATAGAAACTTCAAATAAATCAATATTCAATTAGTAAAATTCCTGTAAGACGTCCAAGGCCGCTCGTGACCATGAGCACGGCTGATATATCAGTTTTACACTCTGCAGAGGTTGCACACTTTCACCATGAGTCGTGATTTACCCTTTTTCTCGAGGTGATCAGCCTCTCGATCCACTACCAAGGTAGATCGGCGGGGTTAACTATGAAGTCTTTCAAAAGCCTCGCTAACATGTCACTAATCAATCCGGGCGCAATGGCAAGGGGCGGTAGAGCCCTCCTTCTAGTGGCACACACGCGCAGCAGTACACACAAAGACAGGAGCCGCAAAACAACCAGCTCGGCAAGGAACCTTTCAAGATTAACAACATGATAGAAAGTAACTCCATACTTGACTAAAGCCAGAGCCATATAGCTCTCATGGTTGCGCCGTAAGTCCCGGTGTCATACTTACAGATAAGTCCTTAGTCCATGTTGCTAAAAAGCATCTTTTAATCTTTATCTCATAATTAATTAATCAAGTTCATAAGATCATGGCATCATCAAGCACTAGCATCACTACTCAAATGCAATCTCATAGGTAATAAGGATCAAATCATCAAAACTAGGAATAAACACTATGGTTGCCAAGGTAGACACATGCATCATGAATTTAGTGATTAAGGTGAATAGGCAACAAGGATGGTCCATGCTATACTTGCCTTGATCAAAGTGCTCTGGAGAACTTGGATCCTCCGTGTACTCTTGATTACCTACGTATTGCTCACCGTCTGAACTCGATCATAAAATCACCACACAATCATCGTAACAATCATACATGAAGCAAACAAGATCTATATTAGAAATAGTACATCAACAGTGGAAAAACAGATTGAAAAGTGTATAAAAATAATCTACGCGTCGCTACGATTCCAACGATATATAGTTCATGCAAATCGGAGTTCAAACGGGAAAGTTATGAAATAAACAAGTTTTACTTTAATAAAATAATAGATTAAATCTAATCTCGAATTTTAAAAGTTGAAAACATGAGTAACAGTAGCATCATTAGGTAGATTACGAAATTACGAATCTAACGAGACTTGAACGGATCAAATCGGAGCTAAAACGAATAAAATATGGCCGAAATAAACCTGAGTGGCAAATCTGTAAATATTGAAAACGTATTTTTGAATCTAAACCGAGGAAAATACGCCTTCTAAATCGGAAAGCGAAATCTGAGAAATACGCCAAAGGACCGCGGGTTAGAACATTAAAAAGCTCAGGGGGTCTTTTGCAAAAGTGCCGGTGAAAGGGTATCTCTCACTGTGAGCCGTTGGATCGGCCGTGGACGGCGCAGGTAGCTCGGGAAAAGAGGGACGGCTCTGGTCGCCGGAGTCAGGCGGCGCCCGGCCGATTCCTCGCCGGCAAGATGGCCGGAGACGGCGTTTTCGGGGCTAGGAAGCTCGGCACACCTCGGGACCTGGTCGGGAAGAAAGAGGAGTTCAAGCCGAACCTATCTATGGTTTCGGTTGCCACAGAGGTAGCTCGGGGAGGATGCGGTGAGCTAGGTGGCGGAACTATGGTGGCGGCGAAGCTCGACATCATGGCTGTAGTGCACAAAACCGAGGGAGAAGGGGTCGGAAAGGTTCCTGACCTTGCTGCGAAGCTTGGAGAACAACCAATTTCGACGGAGAAGTCTTCCCGAGGAGAAATCGACGGCGGCGGCGGAGCTCGGGGCGGCGACTAGGGCAAGATTGGAGGGCGTGGCTTGCTCGGGAACTTGTGGGGAGGGACGGCATGGCTCGGCCGACCTATATAGGGGCGCGAGGGAGG
Source organism: Eremochloa ophiuroides (assembly GCA_038502445.1). Lineage (NCBI taxonomy): Eukaryota > Viridiplantae > Streptophyta > Magnoliopsida > Poales > Poaceae > Eremochloa > Eremochloa ophiuroides. Next base: position 51,081,796 of record JAHLJS010000009.1, on the reverse strand, counting down.
CGTACTTGGGATGGACTCGGCCGAAAAATCCGGCGGTTGCCTTCTGTCGGAGGCGGCGCTCGTGCTCCGCTCGGACTCCGACTGGAGGAAGGGGATGGCGCGGGGCAGCGGGCCCTACGCGTCAGCGGTGGGGGAAGAGGGTCGCGGCTTCCTTTTACGGGCCAGTGGAGGCATGCACGGGATGGACTCGGCCACGCCAAGAGAGGAGGCCGGGGTGGTTACGGCGCGGCCGTGTCCGCTTCGAACACGAGCAGGAGGAGGAAGATGACTTGTGGGCCCCGCGTGTCAGTCACAGACGGAGAGGGACGGGGCTCCAGCATGCACACGGGCCGGTGGTGCTACTGGGCTTCGACCTGGCCGGCTCGGCCCATGCGAAGGAGGAGGAGAGGGGATGGGCCGGCTCGGCCTGCAGAGAAGGGGAGGGAGTTTTCCCTTTTCTAATTTTCTCAATTCATTTTCAAATTTGTTTTCCAAATGGCTTTTCAAACTAAGTTTTGTACCCGTGCAAAATCCAATCAAATCTCAGGAAATAAATATGTGCAGCGGCATGTATGCAACATAACATGTTTCTATGCCCTAGGGTTTATTTTAATTCACAAAAAATATTATTCTATATATTAAATGCTCAATCAATTGCATAAATAAATCAAATTAAATTCCTATTTCAAAAATTGAAAATTTCCGGGTGTTACAGAAGAGCATCGCAAGCTCACCTAGGGTGATGGGAAGGTCGGAAATCGACTCGGGGGTGGCTCTCCACGTGCTCCTGCGGGCGATGATCTCCTACAACGTCGGCGAGGGTGCATTAGTGCACAATTCAAGCGGAAAAAGGGTCGGCTACCTTGGGGAGATCACGCAAATGCTCAGTAAGGGGCTTACGGCGAGGATTAAAACCCGAGGACGACGAATTGGTTGCGGCGGCGGAAAGCTTCGAGCGGCGGCTCTATTTCGGCGAGGGCGCGGTGATGGCGGCGGCTTGGGTTGTGTGGCGGCGGTAGGGGGTTCGCCCGAGCTTATATACTCCTGAGAAGAGGTGAGCAGGGAGGTTAGGTTCGAGCTGGATTCGAGGACGCGGCCGCGACGAACTCGGCGTCGTCGGTTTCGTCCGATTTCCATACGAAACAGAGAGGTTGGAGGGAGGGCGCCGACGTGTGGGGTCGGGCTTGGCAGTGAGACCGCGCACTGGGTCTCGGCTGTCAGTCTCGCAGGGCGGAGAGAGGGCGCGCGCGCTTGGCCGCGGCGGCCCTTCCGTGCCCTGCTCTCGGTCCAACCAGAGGAGGAAGAAAGGAAGAGGAAGGCGCGGCCTATGACGCGCGGGCCCCTCCAGTCAGTGAAACAGAGAGGGAGAGAGGGTGTGGGTGCTGTTGCCGGCTAGCTGGGCCGCCTGGTAGGCTTGGCCACGGCCCAAAACAGGAAGAGGAGGAGCAGGCTGGTTGGGCCTTCGGGCCAGAAAGAGAGAGAGGGTTTTTACCTTTACCTAATTCTTTTAAAGATTTTCAAATTGGTTTTCAAAATGAGATTTGAATATTTGCCAACTCAAACAAACCAAAACAGTACAAGAAAAGAGGTGCTCCAGCATGAATGCACATACATGTGTATGGCCTAGGTTCAATTTTATATTTGTGAAAATTAATATTTCCCTACATTAAATGATCAACAATAGCACAATTAAATTGTTTCCCCCTATTTTAAATTGATGCAAATTTTCGGGTGTTACAATTCTACCCCCCTTAAAAATAATCTCGTCCTCGAGATTCGGTTGGTGCTTACTCAAACAACTCCGGGTACTTTTCTCTGAGATCTTCCTCTCTTTTCCAAGTAGCTTCTTCCTCAGAGTACCGATGCCACTGCACCTTGCACATCTTTATAACTCGACTTCTTGTAACTCTTTCTGCGGTTTCCAAAATTTTCACTGGATGTTCCTCATAAGTGAGACCCTCCTTGAAAACTATTTCCTCAACAGGAACCTGCTCTTCCGGTACTCTCAAACACTTCCTCAATTGAGATATGTGGAACACATCATGCACACCGGACAAACTTTCCGGAAGTTGTAGCTGATATGCCACTTCTCCACGTCTCTCTAGGATCTTGAAAGGACCAATATACCTTGGTGCCAATTTTCCTTTGCTGTTGAACCTTTTCACACTTCTCATCGGGGACACTTTAAGATATACATAGTCTCCTACATTAAAAGCTAGTTCTCTTCTCCGTGTATCCGCATAGCTCTTCTGTCTAGATTGTGCTATTCTCAAGTTCTCTCTTATTGTCTGGACTTGCTCCTCTGCGTCTCTCAACACATCCGGTCCAAACACTTGACTTTCTCCAGTTTGATTCCAAAACAAGGGTGTCCTGCACTTGCGTCCATACAATGCTTCGAAGGGTGCCATCTTGAGACTTTTCTGGTAACTATTATTATAAGAGAACTCCGCATACGGCAGACTCTTATCCCAACTCGTTCCATACTGTAAAGCACAAGCCCTCAACATATCTTCCAGAATCTGATTAATCCGTTCAGTTTGACCGTCAGTTTGAGGGTGATATGCAGAACTGAAATTCAACCGTGTTCCCAATGATCTATGCACTTGTTGCCAAAACTGTGAGGTGTACTGCGTACCCCTATCGGACACTATCTTCTTTGGAACTCCATGTAGACACACAATCCTTTCCATATACAACTCTGCAAGTCTTGCTCCGGTATAGGTGGTCTTGACGGGGAGGAAATGAGCAACTTTAGTCAGTCGATCCACAATTACCCAGATTGAATCATAACCTCTCTGAGTACGTGGCAATCCAACTATGAAGTCCATACCGACTTCTTCCCACTTCCACTCAGGGATCTTTAGTGGTTGTAGCAATCCTGCAGGCCTCTGGTGTTCAACTTTAACTCTCTGACAGGTATCACAGATAGCCACATATTCTGCTACATCACGCTTCAGTCCAACCCACCAATATTTTTCCTTCAGATCCAAATACATCTTGGTACTTCCTGGGTGTATAGAATATGCTGACTCATGAGCTTCACGCAGTATAGCGTCTCGGATGGATTTCACTTCAGGTACACAGAGTCTCTTCCCAAACCATAAGGTTCCATTCTCATCTAGCCTGAATCCGGGTGATTTTCCAACCACAATGTTCTCTGCTATTTCTTTGAGCTTCTCATCTTCCAACCGAGTCTTTCGTATCTCTTGCTCTAGTGTGGGTTCAACCTCCATCTCAATAGCATTGATCACAATTCTCAAGTTGAGACGCTCCATCTCTGCACACAACTCTGCTGTAATAGTGGTTGTTCAAATCTCATTAGCATAACTTTTTCTACTAAGAGCATCGGCCACAACATTTGCTTTGCCTGGATGATAATGCACTTCCAGGTCATAATCCTTTATCAATTCCAACCAACGACGTTGCCTCAAATTCAACTCTGACTGGGTGAAGATATACTTCAAGCTCTTATGATCTGTATAGATGTCACACTTATGACCAATAAGATAATGTCTCCAAATCTTCAAAGCGTGCACCACAGCTGCTAGCTCCAAGTCATGAGTAGGGTAATTCAACTCATGCTTTCTCAACTATCTCGATGCATATGCTACGACTCTTTCTTCTTGCATGAGAACACAACCAAGACCTAGGCGGGAAGCATCACAATAGATAGAGAACTTCTTACTTAGGTCCAGCAAAACCAACACTGGCGCTGTTGTCAATCTCTTCTTCAATTTTTCGAAACTAGCTTGACACTTCTCAGACCACACAAACTTGGCATTCTTCTCTAGCAAAGAAGTCATTGGCTTCGCAAGCTTGGAGAATCATTCAATGAACCTTCGGTAGTAACCAGCTAAACCAAGAAAACTACGAATGCCAGTCACATCAGTTGGCGGCTTCCAATTCAACACGTCTGCCACCTTGCTTGGGTCTACAGAAATTCCACCATTGGACACAATATGTCCTAGAAAAGCAACTTCTCTCAACCAGAACTCGCACTTACTTCACTTGGCATACAGCTTATGTTCCCTGAGCTTCTGCAAAACCAATGTCAGATGTTCGGCATGCTCTTCTTCATTCTTGGAGTAGATCAAGATATCATCAATGAACACCACAACAAACTTATCCAAGAATTCCATGAATACCTTGTTCATCAGATACATGAAGTAGGCAGGTGCATTAGTCAAACCAAAGGACATTACCGTATACTCATACAATCCATACCGAGTAGTGAATGCAGTCTTAGGTATGTCAGAGTCACGAATCTTCAACTGATGATAACCTGAACGGAGATCAATCTTGGAAAACACACAAGCACCTCTCAACTGATCAAATAAGTCATCAATTCTAGGCAATGGATACTTGTTCTTAATGGTGACCTCATTCAGTGACCGATAATCCACACACATCCTTTGACTACCATCTTTCTTATCAACAAAAATAACCGGGGCTCCCCAAGGTGAAGAACTAGGACGAATGAAACATTTTTCTGATAGTTCTTTAATTTGTTTCTTAAGTTCTTCTAATTCTTTAACTCCCATTCTATATGGATGTTTAGCTATAGGTGCAGTACCAGGTAACAACTCAATGATAAATTCAATGTCACGGTCAGGCGGCATACCTGGTAACTCATCTGGAAACACATCTTCGAACTCATCCACCACTGAGTTATCCGGCTGCGCTTCTTCTCTGAGCTGATGTACTATGGCTTTCTGCTGAACTTGCAAAACAACCTCAACTCTGACCTCATCTCCCTTCTGGGTAGTGATAGTCACGACCTTCTCCTTGCATTTTATATTGATGTCGTTCTTCATCATCCAATCCATACCCAGGATAAGATCAATTTCGGTAGTATTTAGCACAGTAGGGGTTATCTCAAATTCTACCTCTCTTAATGAGACAGTAATCGGGAGACACTGAAGAGTAGCTTGCATAACACCACCCGGAGAAGAAACCATAATAGGATGTTTCATGACACTAAGGGGAATACCATGCTTTCTAACAAATGTGTGCGAAATGAAAGTATGCGAAGCACCAGAGTCAAAAAGAACTGTAGCGGGGATGGAGTCGATATTGAACGTACCCATCATGACCTTTGGAGTCTCCTGTGCCGTATCAACCGACACATGGTTCACCTTCCCGGTGCGAGGTGGCACTCTCTGCTGGTTGTTCTGCTTCTGGGAGGCTTGGGGATTCTGCTTCTCAGGACAATTGTAGGACAAGTGTCCTTCCTTGCCACAGCGGAAACACTTGTTGGGGGCACCATTCTTCACTGGGATGTTGTTGGGAGCAGTCAGTTGTGGCGCCTGATTGCCACCTTGTTGCTAGTACTGGAAACACTGCTGGTTCTGGGAACGTTGTTGATTCTGGAAATTGTTCTTGAATCCAGACTGTTCCTGTAAACGTTGTTGCTGCTGAGGCTGCTGCTGGTTGTTACGGAAGCGGCTGTTGCTTCCAGACGACTGCCCTTGAAACTTCCTCTTCTTCTTCTTCTCATCTATCTCACGGCGCTTGCTCTCGATGATCAAAGCTTTGTCCACCAACTGTTGGAAGTTGGCGAAAGTGTGGGAGAGCAACTGGTACTGGAGATGATCATTCAGTCCCTCCAAGAAGAGCTCTTGCTTCTTGGCATCATCTTCTACCTCTTTTGGAGCATACCGCGACAATTGGATGAACTTGTCACGGTACTCGGCAACTAGCATAACTCCCTGCTTCAGAGAAAGAAACTCCTTCTTCTTCAGCTTCATCAACCCTGCAGGCACATGATGATTGCGGAATCCCTCACGGAATTGCTGCCAAGAGATGGGGTCGGCACGTCCAAAACGGAAAGACTCCCACCAATACAGAGTAGCTCCCTGCAACTGCCCGGATGCATAGAGAACTTTCTCGACGTCGTTGCATTGGGCGATCTCCAGCTGCCTTTCTATTGCACGCAGCCAATCATCAGCTTGGAAGAGGATCACTGGAATGATCGAAGGTGGGCGGGCGTCCCTTCAAGAATTCGCTTCTCCTGTCACGGGGTGGTGGAGGTGGGTTTCCATTGCCATTGTTTCGCTGCAGCAGTTGAATGTTCTGGGCCATCTGTTGCATCAGCTGTGTTTGCATCATCATCAGCTGCTCCATATTAGGCTGTGGCGGAGGTGGTGGTGGATTAGCATTTTCTTCAGAGGTACCATCACCCCTTGGGTTCCTCCTGGTGTGGGCCATCTGCTGTTCAAATCATTGAAGTGAGGTTTAGAATTCTTTTCCATTAAAATAACACTTAAAAGACTAGAACAGGAAATTCTGGGCGCGATCCAACAACGGCAGAGTAGAAAAACAGTCATATCTAGAGTTCCCGAAGTCAAACAGAGACATGCTATATATGGTTGGAAAGCATGAGAAAAACTCTACAACTTTTATTCAGACCATCTCTCTAGATTCTGTCGTTAAGTTTATCAAAAACAGATTTGATTCGAAACTGTTTCAGAGTAACAGACAGCGCAGAAACTTTGACTTGTGACATTTGTTTCTCCCAAACCGTAACTGATATTGAGATGATTCTTGCGGCCAAAGAAAACTACAGAAGTCTAGTTTTTCACAAAAAATTTTCATGATTTTTGGTCGTATATAATTAAATAGGAAAAATAACTAAGGCAGAGAGGTCTGAAAAACAGCACTGCTGGAAACTGAGATAATCAACCCAAACTATTATGCATTAATTCAAACCTATATAAAGAGATTTTGCGGACATGCCCACAATCTCAGCACTCATTACAAACTCCAAATCAAGCATTGTTCATAAGAAAAATCAATCTAGCACAAAAGTTCACAAGACACGAACTAGACTCGACTTGACTCAACTTGCGCTACTAGCGTCTTTTGCTACTAACTGGGGGTAACTCCTCTAGGGGTCGATGTCGGTGTGGGTGTGAGCATCTCCATGGTCTCCTCGATTCCTTGGCGGCGATTCAGCTGGGCACCTTGGTGATGGCGGAGGGGGTCCAACACCGAGTTGCCTGTTCAACTCATCCACCGCCCAGCTGAGCTTGTAGTTAGCTTCAGTCCTGGTGTCCAGCTCATCCAATGTCTGGTCCAGAAAAGTGTTGGTCTGGGCCAAACATTCCAAGGCAGCGTGGAGTCAGGCGTTCACTTCTCCAAGTGGACCGGCGATGCTGCAGTTAGCTTGGCCACTCTGACGGCGGAGAAGGTAGCGGTGCATCTCCCACTTGATGATGTCCCAATTCTCATGGCGGTGCACCATAAGAGCTTGTCGTGCGGTATCCTTGATGGCGGCAGCATTGGAGAGTCGAATGGAGACAGCATAGTGGATATTCTTCACCTGGCTTCCCTCCTTGATGTACACCCTCGTCTCATAGTAGTTGGCGTAGTCAGGGTGCTTCCAGTGCTCCGTCTTGTACAGCACCGAGGCGTTGGGGTAGAAGCGGCGCACAAAGTCGAGAAGCAGCGGGTGGTAGTAGTCATCACCATGATGATCATAGTGAATCATTCCCACTCAGGGTTTTTCACCTTGGTCTCCATCATCGTCGCCATCGTCATCGGGGTCGTCGGAGTCATTCGAGTCGCCTCCATCATCTTCGTCATCAGGGTCGCCAGCACAATCCTGGTCACCCTGCGGCTCCACCTTCTCGGGTTCATCTTCCTGAGGGTCCTCCATAGGTACGTCTTCAGAGCTGTCTTCCAAGGGCTCTTCACTGGGCTCCTCTGCGGGCACCTCCTGCTGGGGCTCCTCCACTGGTACGTCTTCCACGGGTACCTCCAGTCGGTAAACACGTCCGCCAGAGATGAAGCGCTGCAGGTACCTCTTAGGTGGCATGACACGCTTGCGGGCAGTGCGCTTAAGGTTGGCCATCTACAAGAATTAAGATTAAGTCAAAATTTTGCAATGGACAAGGGTAGGATATCAGCAAAAACTTGTAACAAATTAATATAACAAGTAAAAAGAGATAATAAAGTTAAGGGCTATCCAGTGCTAACTAGGCTTGCGTCCTACAGTCAACCTGGCTCTGATACCAATTTGTCACACCCAATTTTAAGGATAAAATGGGATGCATAATTTTATGTGCGCCCAGAGATCAGTCACACACATAAGCCAACAAATTGCATAAATTGTATCATAACCAATGTTTAATACATAGCGAATAATATCAAAGTCATTACACAGCGGAAAAATAAAGATAACTCTCGCGGTAGCTCCATAGCACAGGGACGTCGACTGGTGAAGCACAAGTCTAGTAGTCCTCTGGGTAGTCCTCATCACTATCACCATCTGTTACCCATCCGGGATTTTTAACCAAGTAATGAAAAATAAACAAGCGTAAGTACATGTCGTACTCAACAAGACTAGCATGGTTCATGAGGCTCAAAAGGGTTGACACGGTTTAACAGCAGGTTGCTTTTAATTAATCATCTTTTATGCAGTTGGATAGCAACAAGTTAATAAGCCTATTCTCATGATCATAGTAAACACAATTAATGAGTAGCAATAAATAGATTAGCAACAAGTAAACATCACCCTGAAAGATAACTACTCCGTGAGTTTTCCGGGCCACTCGTGACTGTGAGCGCGGCTAGTATACCAGTTTTACACTCTGCAGAGGTTGTGCACTTTCACTATGAGCCGTGATTCCCATTTGCTCGGGTTAATTACTCCCATAACACTACCAAGGTGAAAGAGCAAGGTTTCACTATGAAGTCTTTCAAAATACTTCGTCTAACAAGTTAGGGCCGCTAGGGACCCGGCAAGCAGATGTAGAGCCCCCTTCGTCGTGGCATAAGGTCATGCAGGTTATACACACTCGGACAGGAGCCGCACTATACCCGAGTCGTCAGGCCCCATCACGCCTTTCGGTAACCTCTAACAAGCTAGAAAAAGGACCTATACTTGACTAAAACCAGAGCCATGTAGCCCTCATAGTTGCACTGTAAGTCCCAGCTTTTACTGACAGATCATTACCAAGGGGGAAGGATATGGAGCATCACAAAACTATGCCCCAATCCCCTAGTTCCATGTTGCTAAAAAGGCATCTTTTAATCCTTATTGCATATTCAGTTAATCAGTTTACATGATCATGATAGCAATAACACACTAGCATCAATTACCATATGCATAATCCCATAGGTTGCAAGGAACAGGATAACAAAACTAGGAAATAACTATGGTTAACAAGGAAGACACATACAAATGCAAGTATTCATTTGGTGAATAGGACAACAAGGATGATCCATACTAATACTTGCCTTGATCAGCAAACTCCTGGTGATCCGAGTTGTCGCAGTACTGATATTGATCACCCACGTAAGGCTCACCGTCTATACTCGATCCATCATAACAACACACACGCATACAGGGGCAATCATGCATACAAATAAGAGTTTTCATTAGAACAGTACACCAACAGAGAGAAAATAAATTAAAAAGGTTATAAAACAAATCTACGCGTTGCTACGATCACATCGATATAAAGTTTGCGCAAATCGTATTTAAAACGAGGAAGATATGAATTTTACAAGATTTATAATAGAATAATAATAGATTATATTTAATCTCGAATTTTAAAAGTTAATAACATATGAAACAGTGGTACTAACTGGTAGATCATCAAATTACGAATCTAACGCAATTTGAATCGTTCAACTCGGAATTAAAACGGAGAAACTACGAACAAAACAGTTTTGATTTCAAATCTGAAAACACATTTTCATATATACCGAAAATAAATACGCCTTCAAATACAGAAAACGTAATCTACTGAATACGCTAAGGGCTGCGTGTTAAGCATTAAAAACTGCAGGGGGTTATCCGCAAAAACGTCGGCCGAATCGGTATGGGCTGCTCTCGGCCGTCCGATTCAAAATCGGCGGATCAGATTAAAAGAGAGGAGGGGTGGCGGTGCTCCCGGCCGGAAAACAGAGGCCGACGGCGGCGCCATGGCCGGAGGGCCGCCGGAGAAGGCAAACTCGGCCTTCGGTGCATGAAATAGGTCGCGAAGGGTACCCATAGATCGGGAAGAGCATCGCAAGCTCACCTAGGGTGATGGGAAGGTCGGAAATCGACTCGGGGGTGGCTCTCCACGTGCTCCGGCGGGCGGTGATCTCCTACAACGTCGGCGAGGGTGCATTAGTGCACAATTCAAGCGGAAAAAGGGTCGGCTACCTCGGGGAGATCACGTAATTGCTCAGTAAGGGGCTTACGGCGAGGATTAAAATCCGAGGACGACGAATTGGTTGCGGCGGCGGAAAGCTTCGAGCGGCGGCATTGTTTCGGCGAGGGCGCGGTGATGGCGGCGGCTTGGGTTGTGTGGCGGCGGTAGGGGGTTCGCCCGAGCTTATATACTCCTGAGGAGAGGCGAGCAGGGAGGTTAGGTTCGAGCTGGATTCGAGGACGCGGCTGCGACGAACTCGGCATCGTCGGTTTCGTCCGATTTCCATACGAAACAGAGAGGTTGGAGGGAGGGCGTCGACGTGTGGGGTCGGGCTTGGCAGTGAGACCGCGCAGGGCCAGAGCTGTCAGCCGCAGAAGGATACCGCGCGCGCACGCGCTCGGCCGCGGCGGTGCCCTCTGCTTCAGATGCCGGGGAAGGAAGGGGGAAGGGAAGAAAGGGAGAGGCTGCCACGTGGGCCCGCCCTGTCAGCCACAGCTTGGGAAAGGAGGGCGCCCCCCCGCTGACTAGGCTGGCTTGCTGGATAGCTGGGCCTCGGCCCAAGACAGAGGGGAAGAGGCAGCAGGCCGAGGGGAAGAGAGATGGGCCCTCGGGCCAGACCAGAGAGGAAGGGGTTTTCCTATTTCCCTTTTCTATATTCTAAATACATTTTCAAAAGGATTTTCAAATTGGGTTTTGAATAGTTGAACAATTCAAATAAGCTACAACAGTACAAAGAAGAAATGCTCCAGCATGAATGCATCATACATGTGTATGACCTAGGTTTGATTTTATTTTTGAGGAAAAATTATTATTTCCCTATATTGGAATGATCAACTAATTGCATAATTAAATAAATTCCTACTATTTAAAAGAATGCAATTTTTCGGGTGTTACACCTAACCCTCGGGAAGTACTGTTCAAAGGGCGGAAATACGACCAGGGGAGATATCACCCTGCTCCATCCCATCACGCCTCTAGGAGTCCCGAGCCTCGGGAAACAACGCCTCGAGACAACTCACCCTCTCGTCACATCGTGCAGAAGGACAGCCATCAGGTGTGACCTTACGGCATGCCGTAATCCGACGACTGTTGCCGCCTTGGAACTCACCAAGATCGTGCGAACCACTACGGCCATACCTCGAAGACGCGGAGAAAAGACCGGAGCTGACAACATGCCGTAACCCGACGACTGTTGCTGCCTCGGAACTCACCAAGATCGTGCGAACCACTACGACCATACCCTGGAGACGCGGAGAAAAGACCGTAGCTGACCATAGTCAAACGAGGAACAGCAACTCCTCACTGTAACGTAGCATTGTAAACGCTGCCCTTGCCTCTCCCTTGCGATTATAAAAGGGAGAGCAGAGGCCAGCTTTAGGACGACCCACCCGGAAGTTCTAAGTTCTCACCCCACACATATACACCAACAGCAAACGACTTGCATACACTAGACACTCACAAGAGACCTGGGAGCACTTCCATCTCTCGCCTAGCTTGTAACCCCCTACTACAAGCACCCCGATACAGGGCAACACGACTCTTCTCTCCACTGGACGTAGGGCTTGCCTGGCCTGAACCAGTATAATCCCCGTGTTCCCCCATGCACACCATCCGTAGCCTCAACCGCAAAACACATATTTACTAGCCGGTGTTAGCCCCCACTAAAACTAGCACGGACACTTACCTAAATACAACCATTGATAATAAATAGAAGATGATTATTTAGGTGGAATCCATAGAACATGTTTAAATTATATTTTCAACAGTCTCTAGTAACTCATTGATAATAAATACACGATACATTTGATTCTAAATTTATGGAAACAGGCTGATTAGTTAACTACACATATAGTAGCTGGTGGCTTTAAACCAAATCAAGTACTCACTCCGTTCTAGAAATAATACAATTCTAGTAGGCATCTCCAGGGCCACAGCATCTTCCCCTCGCCACTCCGTGTTCGAAGCCTAACCTGCACTCGGAAGAAAACATATAAGATCTACGCTCGGCCAAGGGAGGAAGCTCGGGAGGAGACGCCTAAGCATTTTTTCTAAGGATTCTTTCTGCCAAAGTTTCTAGGACATCGGCCGCGTCTATGCCGCTAAAGCTATGACACTCGAAAAGCGTCCCCCGAGGCTCGATGGCCCGGGCACAAGATCGGCAAGAAAAAAACGCCTAAGGAAAAAAGCACGAAACAAAGCGAAACAAACATTCAGCAAATATTTACATAAATATTGATGGCACGAAGGGCCATATTGTTTGTTTCCTCTCAAGCCACTCACGAAAGGTTATTTTTTACAAGGGCACTATGGCCCGCTTCTTCTTCACGGCAGGTTCAGGGGAGGGAGCTCGACCTCGGCTTGGAAGAGGCCTGCCAGCGCTTCTCCTGGCTCCTTCATCGAATCCTCCAGCGCCAGGAGCTTGGCGTCGTCGGCTTCAAGGAAGCCCTCGCTAATAGGGTCGGCGTCAAAATTCCCGTAGTGGGACTTCACGACCGCCAGTGTCTTTTGGACACCCGTCGAAGGGCCTCCTTGATGCGGCCGCTTATGCTTCCGTGGAATGCCTCCAGTCGGCTCTGGAGTGACATCCCCGAAGGTTCTCCACCGGTGCCGATGAAGTCACACAGCGCCTGCGCAACCTTCTGCAGGTCCATGTGTTTGGCCACCTCGCCGTCGTAAGACCCCTGCAGAACTGTGGAAGCAAAGCACGGAGATGAGTAAAAATACAGCGAGCAACCGAGACGAGCAGAATGGAAAAAATACAACGCTGCGCTTACGGTTAGCTTCTTCCCGAGCCTTCTGTGCCTCCTTCCCAGCCAAGTCCTCCGCGCCGAGCGCCAGGCGCAACGCCTCCCGAGTCTCATTCAGGTCGAGAGCCAAGGCCTCGGTGGCCGAAATCTTCTCGGCGGTGAGCTCTCGGGCGGCGTCGCGCTCCCTCGTCATCACGGCCAGAGCGCTATCCAACTCCTGCACTCGCGTCGCTGAGGCAGCGGCTCGGTTCTGTGCCTCCGCGAGCTCCCCTTCAGGATAGTGTTGTCGACACTAACTTCGGCAAGTTTGGAGGTCGCGGTGGCGAGCTCGCCCTGGGCGTGGGCAAGGGCTTTCCCCTTGAGGTCGAGCTACTTCCAGAGCCCGAGCCCGCCACGAAGGAAGCGGGACTTGTCCCGGGAAGTGTGCATGAGGTCCTGGAAAAAAGGAAGAAGCGAAAACGGTAAGAACGATGCTCATATGCAGGAAAAGTTTAAAAGACACCGGGATTTACCTGAAGCTGGGCCGGGAGGTCCTTCTCGAGGACGTCGGCGATCGCGCGGAGCCCCGCCGGGGAGCTAAACCCGAGCTCCTGAACGGCGTCCCACTTGGTGGCCTCGAGGTCATCCCGAAGCGAGAAGATGGGTGGCGCCTGAGGGTCCGCGCGGTCCGCCCACTCGATCCGGGGGCGGTCAGCTCTCGAGGCTGAGGTTCCCTCAAGGCCAGCGCCCAAGGGCCTTCCTCACGGGCGGGGGGAGCTCTGGCACTGATGTCCACGGCCGATGACCCCGTGGCAGCAGGCTCCATGGGGGCGGCATCGGCTGGCGCTCCCGAGGCGTCCCCGGAACCGACGGTCGAGGCCTCGGAAGCCCGCGCCGGCTCCACCTCCAGGTCGATCACGGGCACGACGACGGCGGCCGCCACCGAGATAGCCTCTCCCGAGGGAGGAGCCTCAGACGCCACGGGCGGACCTGTGGGGGGACGAACTTCCTCGCCCGCCGACCGGGCACTCCCCCCGGCCGTGTCATGGCCCCGCACCTTCAGGACCTTCAGGTGCGACACCTGGAGGTCCGTCCCCGAGCGTTTCCTGAAGCAGAGAAGGAAGAAAGGAACGCTCTGGAAAGGATCCCCACTAGAAGGAATTACAGGTAAAGATACTTACCTCGTCTTCGGAATCACCCTCTTCTTCGTCGCAGCGCCCACGCTCGGCGAGACGACGGATGGAGCGGGCTGCGCCGGCTGCGGGGGAATGGGCGCCAACCCGGCGTCCGGGCCAGTGCCGCCCAGTGACGAGGGCTCCGCCTGGGCGCCGGCGGTCGTCCTGACTTCACTGCCCCTCGGCGGGGAAGGTTGAGCCTGGGAGGGCCCCAGCTCAAGCGCCGGTGTCTTGGCGCCGGTGGGCTCCGGCTCCGGCGGCGTCTTCCCAGCACTCCCCCCGCCTTCAGCCGTTTCGAATGAAAAGTTTCTTGAAATGCTTGGCTACATTATAGGATGAACTCCTTGATGACTATTATCTTAATGACTTGACTATTATTTTTTTATTGGAATATTGCAGTGCTACTGAATATTTTGTACACTTTTTCTATTAAACTGAAAATAGCAGAAGCTTGCATCTAGGAAAAAACGAGGTGCTGCAGGAGCTCAAGGAGGCGGCGGCGGACGTGCTTCTGGGCGGGCACGAGGTGCGGCCTGGGGACAAGATCCGCCGCCGTCCATTGCCATTGAGGATGACGACGAACATGCCCGAGAGCTGTCGATTGGGAAATAAAAATAGGAAACTCTTGGAGATGCATCTATTTGTTCCTCCCTATATTATTTTATGAGTTGGCGAAATTCATGATTTGTGAAATAAAAAATGGCAAACTGTTGGAGATGCTCTAAACACAACAACTTGTCCTAAGCAACCACTTTTCTAAATTTCCTATACATTCTCAGCTAAAAACTAAAAGCCACCGTCTATGGAAATCCAAAAACATGAAATTCCAAAGGATAATTCATCATGCCAAGCCTCTATTTGTGTAACGCAGGAGAAACATGGATTAATCAATCCATTTCAGCTCTAGGAAAAAACAAATGAAGCAAATGCAATAAGATGCAAATAGAACATACTAAAAGATAATAGTCCACTTAATATATATAAGAGAACATCACATTATGAAAAAAGAACATCACATGGTTAGTAACAGAACATCAAATTATTAACTATCATCTTATGAGGTTGTTAGACCTAAGCACAAACACTCATATTCTTCACTGAAACTAATTGACTCACAATCATGAAAAAGACAAGTATGAGGTTACCGAGCTGGCATAACTCCCAAAAAAAATTGCCCCTAAATTCAAGTAGTCAAATATGTACTAAATCCCATATACACAGACTAAAAAGTGAACTGAATAGATTGCTGAATTCCCGATAAATTCTAAACTAAAAGATGAAAGGCACCGCTTATCTTAGGGGTTAACTGGCCACCAGATGGAAGGAGAATCTGCAGAAGCAGTGCTGCATAAGAACAAGTTTCCAATGGAAGAAGAATCTGCAAAAGCTGTGTTGCATAAGAACAAGTTTCCAACATCGCAGATATATTGACTGTAAAAGTGACTTACCCCTCCCCCTTCAGATTCATTTACGTATCTTACAACCTCATGAACGACTTGTATATCTTGGGGCGGAGGAGGATGTCGGGAAGAAGCGCCAGCTACCAATGCCGATGCCAAAAAAGATCCGCTGCCGCCACTGCTGAGGACTATGCGATTTGATAAAGTGTATTCTTCCTATAATTAACTAATAACTTGGGGAATGCTAGACTACTGAAAAGTGGTGAGTGCATCTGCTTGGCAACCATCGGGAAACAGACCTGGAGCACGACAAGCAGATTCAGCAATATTAGGCAAACAGTGCAGTATTGAGACATCAGTGATTGAATGACCATACCAAAATTTTTTTAAAGCAATATGCGTATAGATTATTTTGACCATCTTCAGTGATGATACTAGGCATATATCAGCCTAATTAGTTTGCATTTATCTACTGTATGAACACTGGTTTAAGTTCTTAAATAAGAAGTAGGAATTTTCAAAATAAAACCTCCGAGTATATGCATTTGTAGAAAGTTGCATAACCTAAATAGAAATTCAATCATCCACTAGGTTCTGTTAGTTTCAGGAACATGAAAAATGAGAGCTGGATTCAACACTAAAGAAAGGGACGTTGTAACATTCCGCGAATTTGTGTAATATAAAAATCCCAACTTTTAAATTTTTTTGAATGATTATGTGTCGCATGTAGAATTCCACTAATGATTTTGTAAACACCCACTCTTTCCCTACCCCAAAGCCACTTTTTATAAAAATAAATAATAATATGTTTAGCACAACATGGCTCACTCGAGTTTTAAAAAGTAAAATTAAAAGCAATCTCTTTTTGGAAGGAAAATATAATGGGTTGAATTCGTGCTACCGCTCGAATTCAATTTAAACTAATTACAAATTACACTACGTCTTTAATCCAAACATAAATTCCCTTCTCTTCCCCACATGACAAACACTTTCTAATATAATCTGTGCATACATACTTAGTGCATATTAAGTGTGTGATTCGGTTCTTCTTTTTGTTGTGCTTGGAGGCAAACTCTCTCTCTCTCTCTCTCTCTCTCTCTCTCTCTCTCTCTCTCTCTCTCTCTCTCTCTCTCTCTCTCTCTCTCTCTCTCTCTCTCTCCCCTAAACCATTAGAAATTAGGGAAATTCTTTATTCCTTCATGATTACCAACCTTCTGCACGTACCCAATCCTTCAACAAATGGCGTTGCTTCTAATCATGCATGCCCCTGTGCAGTTTGATTAGTGCGTGCACGAGTTACCTTGTATATGTATATAGTTTATTAGGTTTCTATAAACTATATCTACATAACATATGTTTGTCTAAAATAAAAGCATCGTCATAATGTGGATAAAGATGGATCCCACATGAAACACACGAGTATACATATCTAATAAAAGGAAGTAGGAAAAAAGTTAGATACAAGAGAAGAGAAAAGTAAATAATAAATCAAATAAAAGGAAATAGGAACAAAAATAGTGTGCATGGTGATTTGGCATAATAAAATCATTCTCAACAGCCTAAATAATTGAAGTTATAAAAAATTATATTATTAAATCGTACTAGACCATTTAAATCAAAGGAAAAAAAAGGAATCCACCCTAGCAAGAATAATGTTCTAGAACAAAATACACCATATGAAATCTCATGGAATATGGGAAGAAGCTATGTAGCAAAAAAAACAAAATAAAAGTAAATATAAAAATCAAAATCAAAATATATCATCGAACACATGTATTACGTGAAAAACACATGTCTCTAGAAATAGAGAAAGGGCACAACATATTTATTTTATTGAGAGAAGGTGATGTTCTAGATCCCGAGATGTGATGTTTCGCTATCATAAAACAAATGTTCTAATTGAAAAAAAAATGATTCTTATTATGAATAAAAACGTTCTAGGGTATGATATTACATAATATACATGAAATAGAGAAAAGACGAATAACAAGAGCTAGAACATATATAAAAATAAATAAATAAGTGAACATCCCAGATACATCATAGAATATCATATGCATACTAAATAAACATCATCACATACACCATAGAACATCACATGTATGCTAAGTGAACATCCACGGACACACCATACAACATCACATGTACAATAAGTGAACATCCTAGATACACTATAGAACATCGCATTTATACTAACTGAACATCCCTAAATACACCTCAGAACATCACATGTATACTAAGTGAACATCCCATATACACTATAAAATATTACATGTATACAAAGTATCTCCAGATACACTATAGAACATCATATGTGCACTAAGTGAATATCCCTAAATACAAAACAAAGCAAAAACACATGTATACTAAGTAAATATCTCCAGATACACCATAGAATATCGCATGTATGCATGAACAACGCTAAATACATTCTAGGCCATTACATTTATTAATGTGAAAATACAAAAGTGAATCATAAAGTTATAAAATAGAAGAAAATAAGGGGAAATGCAAAACACCATTGAAAAATAAAAGGAAATAGAAGAAAAGAAAAAGGACTAAAATATGTAAAATAAAAAACAACCAAAATAATAGAACAGAAAAAAAGAAAATAAATAGAAGACATAAAAGAAAAAGAAAGAGGAGATAGAAAATAAAAATAAGTGAATGAAAGGAAAGAATAAAAGAGAAGAAAATCAAACAAAAAATGAAAATGAAATAGGAAACAAAAACAATAATAAAAGAGATCACAAAAAGAAAAAAGAAATAAAAACTCACATATGAACACGAACCTATGGCTAGTTGCCTTTGACTAGTTGTTTATACCGCAATGATTGATAACCGAATTTTGAATTTTGAATTCGGGATATTTTAAATTAAAAGTAGAAAGTAGAAAACAGTAAGAAAATGTCTAAACCGTAGAAATACTAGCTGTATGTGAACATCATATGTACCACAGAAGAATATAGAAACATAGAAAAAAGAAAAAGAAAAATAAAAATAAAAATAAAAAATAGAAATATAAGAAAGAAAAATAGAAAGACACATGCCCAGATCGGTACTAGGAAAGAAAATAGGAAAAGGAAATAGCAGAGAGGAAAGAAAAGAAAAAGAAACGCTTCCTTGTCTACGTGAGCCTGTTAGCCTGAGCGTTACGGAGCTGATGCTCGGAAGCTGATGCGCGCTCCCAAACTCGAAGTGGGCTACGCTCGATATGGGCCGTTGTTTTCCCTAGCGCTTCTTCTGTTGCGGGTTGGCGGAATGCATTCTCGCAGGTAGTAATCACATCGCCTCCTCTGCTCTTTTGTGCTAGTGGTTTTTTGCTTGCGGAGTTCGAGACGGGGCTTGCTGTGGTACTCGTCGAAAAATTGTGAACGGTTTTATTTCGTCACATCCAATGGCTAAAATTATTTTATTTTGTCAAATCGAATGGCTAAAATTATTTTGTTAACTAAGGATAACTAGTAGAGTACAAAAATCAGAGTCTTGTGCAAACTCTAATCAAGATCACAGGATTCTAATCTGATGGCTAGAGCCAAAGGTGGATTATTTTAGCACTTAAACCCTCCTACTCATTCTATCCTAATCTTAGTTTTTGCAAAACAGCCCCTAGATAGCCAGCGCCGCCGGTTTGCGTCTCGCGCGGCTCCTCGCGATCGAGTCGCGATTCTTTCTGCTCGAGGCCGCCGCCGCCCCCTCGTCGTGATCCTTTCGTGCGTTGAGTTTGTTGTATTCTATTAGTTTCGGCAGAAGAATGATGATATTTCGATCTCATCGCTTCTGTGTCCCAGCGACAAACTCCACAACGGCAAACTCCCTGCTCCTTCTCCTGCGTTGCTCTCCATGGATGCCTCGCCGCCGGAAAGGATCGCGGCGGCCTTGCCGCATACCCGGGCTGCCTCGCCAACTCGAGCCGCTGGAAAGGATCGCGACGAGAGGCGCCGCGTACCCTGGCTGCCTCGCCGACTCGGGCCGCTGGAAAGGATCGCGATGAGGGGGCGGCAGCGACGGCGTCGACCGGAAAGAATGGTGACTCGATCGCGAGGAGCCGCAACCTAATAGAATAGGTGGCACACATGTAGCCATCGGATTAGATTTGTGTGACTTTAATTAGAGTTTTTATAGTTTGCACAGGAGACTGGTTTCATAGCATATGTTCCCAATTTAATATATATATATATATATATATACCTATTTTTATGCACATAATATGTGCCACACATGTAGGTGGCCAATGTGCTCACTCTATCTCTACTAATATAAAAGGCACCAGTTAGAATTTTTCTAAGCGCACTCTACCAAAACAAATCTCCAATCTATCTCTCTCCTAATCTTCACTAAGCGCACCTAAAATTATATACCTAAAAATCCAACTTCTTTTAATCCAACGCTCTAAAGACACCCCAACCTCCATATTCTCTTACTCACTCAAATCCAAGGTCCAGAGCCGGATAAAAACGGATCGGATATGAACGGATATCACTAATATCATATTTATTTTTATATTTCTAATCGGATTCGAATACGGATAGTGTCAGCCATACTGGATAGGATACGGTTGGATGTCGACATCATAAATATACAATTTAAATATTCGGATGCGGATACGATATCGGATATTAAATATCCAGACTCAAATACGAACAGATCTAAATACCTCTAAACGAATTTGCTCGTACGGACGGTCCATAAATATCCCTACCATTTTTACGAGGCAGACGCCCTCGACGCCACGCCCCCAGCCCTATGTCCCGAACACCGCACACCGATCGCCCCCACGCAGCGGCCGCCGCAGGCCGCCGCCTCCTGTTGACGCAGACGCCACGCCCCGAGCGCCCTACGCCGCGGACCCGACGCCGCCCCGACGACGCCAGATCGCAAGCCGTGGAAGCCATGCCAGCATGGATGCGCGAGGCGAAGGACACAAAGGCGCGACTGTGGCGGCTGGCCTGGCTGCCGGATGCGTTCCCCTCGCGCGATCGCCAGGCGACCAGCCGCTGGCTAGGAGGTCGTGGCGGCCGCTGAACATCCGGTGCCATGCGCCCACCTCAGGTGAGCGTCCCTCCATTCCTTCTCCTGTCCACTCTCTTGCGTTTTTTCTCTCATCCTCAGGTGAGCCCTCTGTGGAGTTTAGTTATGCATTTTTTCCCCCTCATCCCTGCACGTAGGATGGGCCAGCAGTTCCAGGTTCTGGCTGGGAGAATTTTTCAAGGTACGTTTACTTTGATTTGCTCTGTTATTTTCCTTTCCAGTAGTTTTCTCATTATAAACACTGACATTCTCAGCGCAGCTCTTTCTTTTTTCTTCACCACTTTGTAGATTTGCAATGATGTTTCTCAGTTAATTGGTCCACTCGTATTAACTTTTTGTTAGAAGTTTGCTTCTCATTCCATCACATTTGAAGCCAATGACATGGAAGTGCTTATTTATGTAATATATATCTTTTCATCAAACACTCGCTCCATCATTAGCAGTGCTACTGAAGCCCATTTATTTTAGAACAGACATGTGATTATGCATACCTTAACATGCCTGAATTATTTGCTTTGAACCAATGTTTTTTCTTTCTTTTTAACAGACTACGGAAAAAAGGATTTCCATGTCGGAACGGGTACATCTATGCCTTATCAATTTTTTTGCAGGAGTGGTATGGATCATTTTCATTTTCTTCACGTGTATTTGAACTTCCAACCAACAATATTATAGTGCTTATGACTCTTCCTTTTTTTTCAGTCACAAGTGGTTCTTGCTGAGGCTACTTTCAGAATGTCATGTGTGTGGGTTTCAGGTTGAGGTCCACATTGGCATGTATTTTTCTTGCATGCGAAGAACTTTATTGCCCTTCTGTTAAAATGTTATGATGTAAGCAAGTATCCTTGGAATCACTTGTTCCACTTTCTTGAGATCACTCTTCTACTTAGGTTGGCTTGGGCATCATTCCTGATTTGTAATAGCACGTGGTCTGAACTTTTGTTGTTATACAGATTTCAGTTGTTTTCCACACGTCGTTGCGACTAACTAATGATAGGAAGCTTGCTTCTGGGAGGATTACCAATTTGATTTCAACTATTGTGGAGTCTTCAGGTATACTTTTGTGTTGGACTTGCTCATCTCTACCATTATAAAAGATACCAGTTAAATTTTAGCTTGATGTCAGTTTAGACATCTGAAGTAGAAAAAGATGTGGTTAATATCTTGACGTCAGTTTTCCCTTGAATTTGTTAATTTTTTAAGCCCAACAGCTTTGCTACTGACATGCCAAATTATCTTATTCTCGGTTTTGATGGTCCTGGATCACATGGAGATATTCAGATATGAACTGATCTACCTAGAGAAGTTTATTCCAGAACCCGTGCATCAATACCTCAGTTAGGCTAAATGCATTGTCTGACGGAATCTGAAAGTCTTGTTCCTTTATCTGTGTCACCATAGCTTATCTGTGTTACTATTTGTGCATGTAGATAGAGGGTTGGAAGGTCATTTGGATCACAAATCAGAGGGAAACCACTATTATGTGAAGTAAATCCAATGGTCATCCGTTGTATAATGCCATTGTGTGGATGGATGCTCGCACAAACCCTGTTTACATGTCTGTCGTTTTCATATTCCAATTGAGCTCTCTTTTATTATCAGTGAATTCCTGTTAATTAGTGTCCGTTAGTGTTCTGGCTGCAAGATACAGACTTACAGTGCTCATTTAATTTATCTAGCAATGTCGGGGATAGTAATAGGCACAGAAATAAATCATCAAATTGATGCTTAATAGGGGCCGTTGGGTACACATTTTAGGTTTGATAGGATTGCATAAATTTGAGTGCAAGTAGCATCGTGCTTGACTTTCTGTGTAAGTAGGTCATGTGTATTTATCCGTAGCGTTAGCACGGGCAATATACTAGTCTCAAAAAGAATATCGTTTCTTGACTTTGAGATATCGTGTTTGCTCATTTTATTAAAAAATTTTATGCAAATTATAAATAAATAAATCATTATTAAAGTATCTCTAATGATAAAATAAATCATATTAAGATAAATAATATTTATTAATTTTTTAATAAGATAGATAGTCGTAAAATGACATTTTTTTTTTTACGGAGGAAGAACTTACTTGTACTTATCCATACTCGGTATACGTGATAGTTACGCTCTTTATAAGGCTCTCTCAATTATATGACGTATTTGTAATCAACTTTGCACAGTGTATACACTTAAATTTTACGCTATGTCCTGTCGAATCAAATGTTTGATATATGTATATAGATTATTAAATATAGACTAAGAAATAATTAATCGCATAGATTAAAACTATTTTGGGTGATGGTTTTTTAAACATAATTAGTCTTTAATTTGACATATTGGTGGTATAGTAAATATGTGCTAATGATAGATTAATTAGGCTTAATAAATTTATCTCATAGTTTACTAATATAATGTATAATTTATTTATTTTATTGACATCCGAACATTTTATACAATATATAATATGATATCTGATGTGACATCCTAAATTTTTTCGCTCAGGAACTTCGAAATGCGGAGCTGCCCAATCATACCCAACTTCGCCGGAACTTGCATCGAGCTCTGGCACCGCTGCTCCCCCCTGTCGGGACGCAGAGGCCAGGAGCTAGCAGTGTGTTTTCTGGACCAGCACAAGGTTTCAAGTTTGGACATTAATGATCGGTGAAATAGTCAAATTCGTCTTCGAACTATCACCGAAAGCTTAGTTTAGTCCCTGAACTATGAAAACGGCCGTTTTAGTCCTCAAACTTTCACAGTCGGCTCAATTTCGTCCCTAAACTATGAAAACGACCGTTCTCGTTCTCAAACTTTCGCAGCCGGTTCAATTTCCTCCTTAAACTATGAAAACGACTGTTCTCGTCCTCAAACTTTCATAGCCGGCTCAATTTCGTCTCTGGTCTGATATGGAGCGTCACGCTGGCTCGTCTCGTCATCGCCTAGTCAAGTAGAATCAGTTTTCGAAAGCCTATAACTGATTTATTGTTATTCCAACTTGTCTGCATTATCAGAAACGGCAGCCAAAGAGCTTAAGACCTCTCTGAAAGGCAAGAATTGCATAGAAATCTCATAGGATGAACTTCATACGAATCAGCTGAAGAAACGCATCAGCTTGCTTTCCTGACTCTAAGCTGTAAACTCTCTAGGACTGATCGAAGAAGCCGAATGCATGCGGCAGCAAGCTCAACTGTGCTGTGCATCCGGCTTATTGCATCCTAGGAGTATAGCGCCCTTATGTTATTCCAGAGCCGATCTCGGTTGGCCGGTCATGGGTTCCCGGCGTTGTCGCTGCCAGCGTCACTCAATATTGTGATCCTCCGCGCTGATTTCGCAAACGCACTGCACACACAAGTGAAGAACAGTGAGAAACGGGAACAATTCTTCATTTTTTTTTTCAGTTTAGTAGGCATCGAAAGGAGTTGTAGTACTAGTACGGTTTGGATTTGTATTAGAAGAAAAGAGAGAGAGAGAGAGAGAGAGAGAGAGAGAGAGAGAGAGAGATGCAATGGAGTCGCTGATGTGCTCACCTGAAAGGCTCGTCGCCGACGTGCTTCACTTCACCTGCAATGGTGCGGTAGAGCAAGTGGCTCCTCAGATCAGCGTCGTTGTCGATGCCAAACATGTTGGACAGGTGCGTGCGGAGCTCCTGGAACGAGCCCAGCGCCGAGAGGTCGAGGTTCCTGCCGACGGCGTCCGACTCCACGAACGCCTTGCACTGCCCGGGCTCCAGCACAAACTGAGACGCTGGACTGTCTCCAGGCCACCACAATCTCAAGGAGGGCGAATTATCCTTGGCATGATTTCTTCCATGGGTGCCGCTGCCGTCGGAGCCGGAGCGATCAGACGTGTTGGACGCTTTCTCGTCGTCGCAGTCGGGATTGGACGAGCCGAAGCTCCTGGTGGCTCGCAGTAGCGGGGTCGGAACACTAGAGCCATTGTTGCTTTTCATCTGCTCCTCGGTCAGTATCGCCCGTCCGAAGAGCATCATCCCCGGTGGTGGCTTGCCGTCGCCGTCTTTCTTGGGCCCAGGCGACGGAGAGCGGGGCGTTAGGCTGCCGATGCTCAGCCTCATGTCGGTGTCGATCCTTGGCGCGGGAGAGGCGGCTTGCTGATCGCCGACGCCGCCGGGGCGGATGCCATGGAACAGCAGGCTTTGCTGCAGGCTGCTGAGGTGGGGATCCGAAAAGAATGGAGCGAATGGCGGATGATGCCTGGCTCCCTGTATGCCTGCTGCCGCAGGGTTTCTGTCCGGGAACGGGAAGGGGAAGGAGGGGACGAAACCGTCGCGCTTCCGATCGTGGTTTGGGTGTGCCAGTGGCAGTGGGAGTGGAAGTGGGTGGTTGGTCGGGAAGGCGAGGTCGAAAAGTTGCCGACATCCCGAGTCGGACTCCGTGCGCGGCTTCTTGCGCTGTGGCAGCGAGATGAGCGGCAGGGTGGGGGTAGGGATGGTCGACACTTGCTCGACCTGCCACGGGCACACGCGGTTCACCTTCCGCAGGAGCAGGAGCTCGGGCTCGTCCCAGGTCACCTATGAAATGGGAGAAAACAACCACCACGATTTTACCGACGGTTCAGAGGAGCATAATGGAGATCGGAGTGATGGCGTGTGTGCGTTGTTTTACGTACCTGAAGGAGTCGCCAGGGCGACTGCGGCCACCGTGCGGGATCGGCCACCGCGACACGGGCGACGGTGCCCTCGAACCAGCTGATCCGCGACACGTCCCCCGTCTCGAACGCCATCTTGAACCGCTGGCCGGGGCGCCAGGCCTCCTGCATGGACTGCTTCACCGCGGCCGCACGCACGCAGAAGAGCGGCGCGCTCGCACGCGGGTAGTACACCACCTCGAACGGCTCCCCGGCGCCGGCATGCCTCGCCGCCGCGACCACGTCCTCCGCCGGGACCTTGCCGTCCGACGGACCCGCGGCGGCGGCGGAGCCATCGTCGCCGCCGAACACGCGCTTGCCCCGCCGCAGGCCTACGTGGACAGTGCCGTCCTCGTCGCGCACGAAGACGACGGAGTCGCCGGCCAGGAGCTTCTTGCTGCTGACGAAGGTCCTCCACCCGGAGGTGAGCAGGTGCCGGCGCGGGGTGCCCCGGAAGACGTGGCAGAACCTCCACTCGACGCCGTGCGCGTCCCTGGCGGAGACGGTCTGCCTGGGCGAGTCGGAGCTGTAGTCCAGCTCCGGGAAGATGGTGCGCGCCCAGATCCGCGGCGCGGAGAAGCCGGTGCTGCTGTTGGCGTCGGATTGCGTCAGCGCCTTGACGGTGGACACCGTCGTCGTAGGCTGCGGCTTGCCGTCCCCGGCGCCGCCCACGTCCGCCAGCGGCTCCCCGGGGCGGAGCGGGACGAGGCGCATCTTGGCGAAGACGTCGGCGGTGTCGGGCTCCACCATGAGCCTGACGTCCGCGACGCGGCACGGCACGAACGGCGGGACGCGCAAGGCGCCCAGGTCCACGTCGGCGGCGCCGCCGGTGGCCTGCTCGGCGTGGCCCTGGGGGAAGTAGTAGACGGCGGCTCCGACGGGCGGCAGGGCGCACAGGGAGCCCGCGCACGCCTGCCACAGCTGCGGGTGCACGCACCGCTCGGGCTTGTTGGCGTTGGCGCCGCCGCCACGGACCTCCGGCTCCGCCGGCGACGGGTGCATCGTCGGCTCCGCGAACGTGAGCGTCGTCCCGTGCGGCGTGGGCGCGCAGGCTGGAGCAGACATGGCTGGGGCTGTCTACGACTACGATAGCTGCTTCCGGTGAAGCCGTGAAGGATGTCGACTGATGTGGGCGAAGAAGCTGCCGTTGCAGCCTTTGTCGTGTTAGCGCGGGCGGTTCGGGAGACGTGGAACGAGTCCTCCGCTCATCCGCAGCGTACAACAGTACAGTGGACTAGTGAGGGAGTAACAAACCTCCGAAGGCTCCGCGCACGTGCGATGGATTTCGTGGCTAGGCGCCGTTGCCCGTTGCCGTTGCGTACTTTTGCATGCATGGCATCATAAGTGATATGATAGAGTGAGTGAGTGGCCGAGCGTGAGTCTATGTCAAGTTTTAAATCTCCAACTATAGATATCTTAATGCTTTTTCACGAGCGGGTTGTATACCTGTATTTCATTAAAAAGGAGAGAAATTTTTGAAGTTTCAAAATAATCCTACAATCACCGCAGTCCTTGACACACACACAAAAAAAGAAAAAAACGGAGGAGGACATGACTCTTAGCTGCAACAACCATATAGATTAAACCTATAACCAGATAACAACACTGAAGAAGCCTACAAGACGACTGAGACTATGGAAGAACAGACGAGTTTCCAGCAGCAACACGTGGCAAAGTATCCACCAGAGAAAGGAGAGCGTTCTCAATGACAAAGCGTCCGCTAAAACTTAACGGTTATAGTTAGATATAGTCTCATTTAACTTTCGCTATAGCTGTTTTAGAAGTCTACTAAATAACCTTAGCCCACGATTTAAAACCTTATAATATTTGATATAAAGACGGATTAGGTGTCGTTACTAGCGCTGACATATCAGAACTAGCAACTTTTTTATTTGCTTCAAGACTTTGACTATGCATTGCCGACGTGGAGTTCATATTGTCCATAAAACACGGGCACACGTTCAAGGTGATTGGCTAATCTGGATCTACGGTGCCGCGTCTTTTATCCGAACCAGAGCATCATGGGCTTGTCGAAGAAACAAATGGCACCACGTGTTAGCCTTGGGGTAAACTCCCGGAATCTACGTGTTATCGATCTAGCAATAATCCGGTTTAATTTGGATGGGAACTCTTCGCATCAAGTCGAAGAAACCTACAGCTGGAATTAAACAAAACGTGCGTACTTCGGGTTTTACCGACACGTTCCACTTCCACCATAGTACGTCCTGGAGGGGGTTGCTTGCCAGCGTACTTTTGTCTTAATTTGCTTCACACACACTAAGATTCTAACACGTCTGACACTCCATATGCAGGCGTATTTGTTCACAGAAACAAAGATATTGCCAGTGCTAGCTCCAAAAGTCCAAAGTCAATATCAGTAGTATATAAGTTTAGAGGAACAAGGATAGAGGAACACTGTTTCCTCCAAAAACGGAAAGGGAAGACCGAGCTAGCGAGCTAGCTTTCACGGGTAGCATTCACGCATTAAGCGGGTGACCGAGCTCTAGATCGATATACAAATATACAATAGCTGAACGGGTAGTGACAAATCGAGATTATTGTGCGTCAAGTAACATCAAAAGTGTTGGTTTCAGAAGATGGAATGTATCATGTTTTTGGAACTAGAGAATTCATTGGATTACTACGAGCGGAAGGGGCATACTCCCCTCATACTAAATTATAGCCCATTCCAAAAAATCTTGAAGAGTCAAATCATTTTTAATTTTGATCAAGTTTATATAATAAGATAATAATAATTACAACACAAACTAAATATCACTAGATTCTTCACCAAATATATTTTCACAGTACACTTATTTAGTGTCATAAATTTTTATATTTATCTATAATTTTAGTCAAAGTTAAAATATCTTACTTTCAACACCAGAGCGTTGGAACTGGCCGGCGGGCAAGTCGCATGGCGTTTGTCCACCGTGCATTTCCCTTAGCCCATCCTAATACCTCGGATCGGATCCCCTCAAGGGCTCGTTTGGTTATCACTGAATGAATGGTAGGAAAGAATCCACCTCGAATGATTGGCTTAATTTGTATAAGCATGCACACCTGGAGGGGCTTGGAATTACCTAACCGAATGAGCCCTAAAATGGAGTGAAATCGGTCGCATCCCAGTCAAGAGTGGTGGATCTAGCTACATTCACTACTAAAAAAAATCTTTTAGGAGGCGTTTTCATTTTTTTTTTCCAAGACGGTCAGAAAGCAAAACCGCCTCGATTAATGCTGGCATTAACTGAGGCGGTTATTTTTATTAACCAAGGCAGTTTTTCTAACCGCCTCGGTTAATCAATTTACGGAGGCGGTTTTTTAAAATCTGACCGCCACGGTTAATATATATTAACCGAGACGGTTTATTATAAAGCAACTGCCTCGGTAAATGAATAACCGAGGCGGACATCTTATTACAACCGCTTCGGTAAATTAGGCCCAACCCATTAGCCCAGATCAGCCCATTATTTATCTCCATATATATAGCAAGCAGTTAGGGTTTATCATTTCATTCCCTTCTCTCCCATCCGCTTTCTCCTCTCCTCTCCTCTCTCTCTCGCGCGCACAAGTAGTCAGGGCCAGCGGCGCGCGGCCCCTCCCCACCCACCACAGAAAGAGGGCGGCGGCGCCCCTCCCCTCCCCACTCACCGGCCAGGGCAGGGCGGCGGGCGCGGCCTGGCCTCACGGCGGCTGGCCAAGGCGGCGGACGCGACCTGGCCTCGCGGTGGCCAGCCAGGGCGGCGGTCACGGCGCGGCCTCGCGAGGGCCGGCCAGGGCGGCGGTCGCGGCCCGGCCTCGCGGTGGCCGACCAAGGACGGCGCGGCCTTGCCTCGTGGCTGCGCAGTCGGATCCGGCGGCGGATCTGGTGGCGGCGACGGCTCTCTCCTCTTCCTCATGGCAGATCGATGGCGGCGGTGGCGGCTCCATCCTCTTCCTCGTCGTGGCGGTGGCGGCTCCATCCTCTTCCTCGTCGGTGGATCCGGTGACGGCTCCCTCCTCCTCTTTGGCGGCGGTGGCGGCGGCGCTGGGGAGGCGGCTAGGGCTGCAGCCGTGATCCAGATCCAGTGCGGCCTAGATCCAGGCCCGTGTGGGCTTTTTTCTTTTTTTTTTGTTTATTTTAATCCATTTATGGTGGCGGTCATCCTAACCGCCACCGTTAATCCACCCATTTAACCGTGACCTTCTCTTGGAGGCGGTTAGAACCATTAATCCATTTTGACCAACATGGTAAAGATTTTTATAGTAGTGATTTGTACTCAATTCTTTTTGACAATAGGTTATGAATATGATTCATGCACTAAAAATGCATATGCAGATAAAAAAATTAATTAGTCACTTATTTTTCTCTCTAACGTCTTGTTTCAAACCGTTTACATTTTGTTTTATTTGTTTCTCTACCATACAATTCTAATTTTACATATTCGTCATACAAATTATGAGTTTAACCTTACACTTTTTGTTTTTTGAGGACCAACAATACAAAAATTATAAATTTTGATTAAATTTTGTTTTTCCAATGTAAATTAGTAGCAAGAAATGTAGAACATATGAGACATGACCACATTCCCTATCGTGAGAGTGTCGTTATGAAAACATCTACATTTTTTTATAGAACAGGAGGGGCTTGTGCCCCTATTAGAAAGAAAAATCCATTTTCCTAACTCAGAAACATTTATGTTTCCACATTATAAAGTATCAATCCAAGTTTTCATTCACGTTCCATGTGTTAGTTCTCTTTTGAAAACATGACTGCTAAGAGCATCTCCAAGAGTTTTCAAAAGTCACTCCTAATATTTTTGGCATGATTGAAATAAGGAGGTGAAAGGCGTAAGGATAAGGACTGGATTGGAATCCCAGTGCAAATGTACGAGATAGAAAAAAGTTATAAAAATGACTACAGTGGTTTATAAATATTCTAAAATTTCTGATCTATTTTTTTCGCATTTTAGTAGCGAGATTTGTTACAAGTACTAATTTTTTAGCCACTTCAAATTTGTTTTTTTATAACTGTATTGCGCCGGTTACAACTGTCTGCCTGTTTTCACTGGGCCGAGCCGCACGCTCCCCATTGCCGGCGCGTCCTGGGTCATCTCCCCAAGAAGTCCACCTTACCTCTCTCAATTTTCATCAAAGTCTATTTTACCTCCTTTAACTATAAAATCGGACAAACCACCTCTCCCAATTTTTCAAACCGTGCACTTTACCTCCCTGAAGCGGTTTCAAAGGCGGTTTTGCTACAGTGGTTTTGTCTTTTTCTTTTTAAATTATTTCGGCTGAATTTTTGAAAAATCATAGTAAATCACAGAAAAATCATAAAATGAAAAATCCAGTTTTGTTGGACTCCATATGAGTAGATCTATGCAGTGAACATATAGTATGGTATGTTTTAGTACAAAGTTTTTGCTATGAAGGTTTTGTCTTTTTCTTTTTTATTTATTTTGGCTAAATGTTTAATAAATCATAGTAAATTATAGAAAAATCATAAAATAGAAAATCTAATTTATTTAGACTCCACATGAGCATATCTACACGTGAACATATAATATGGTATGCTTTAGTCTAACAAAATAATTATAGAAGCTACAGCTATGAATTATTTCAATTAATTACAGAAAAACATCGATCTAAAACTACAACAAAAATTCTATACTAAAGCATACTATATTATATGTTCACGTGTAGATATACTCATGTGGAGTCTAAAGAAATTAGATTTTCTATTTTATGATTTTTCTATAATTTACTATGATTTATCAAACATTTAGCCAAAATAAATAAAAAAGAAAAAGACAAAACCTTCATAGCAAAAACTTTGTACTAAAACATACCATACTATATGTTCACTGCGTAGATCTACTCATGTGGAGTCCAACAAAATAGGATTTTTTATTTTATGATTTTTCTGTGATTTACTGTGATTTTTCAAAAATTCAGCCGAAATAATTTAAAAAGAAAAAGACAAAACCACTGCCACTGTAGCAAAACCACTATTCACTGTAGCAAAACCGCCTTCGAAACCGCTCCAGGGAGGTAAAGTGCACGGTTTGAAAAGTTAGGGAAGATGATTTATCCGATTTTACGGTTGAGAGAGGTAAAGCAGACTTTATCGAAAGTTGAGGGAGGTAAAGTGGACTTCTTCTCTTCCCAAACCCGAAAGAAATTCAGAGCCCAGACGGCCCAAAGCATGGCATCCACGAGCCAACCGGCCCCGTCTGGTAGTTCTGTACTGTGTAGTACATGGGAGTGTTTTGTTCCCGCCGCAGCCGCCATCACCGCCTGCAGCTCCGACTGCCAGCGGCCGCCGGCCGCCGCAGATGCAGAACCCCAGCTGGACCATCCTCCAGCTATACCACTCGGGCCGGCTTTCCGCCGCGCTCCGGGCCTTCGAGTCGCTCTCCTCCTCCTCCGCATCCGCCCCCGACCCTCTCTCCACCGCCGCCTATGCCGCGCTCGTCGCGGCCTGCTCCCGCCTCCGCTCCCTCCCGCAGGGGCGCCTCGTGCACCGTCACCTCCTTGCCTCCTCCGCTAGCGCCGCATACCTCGCCCGCAACACCATTCTCAGCAACCACCTCATCACCATGTACGGCCGCTGCGCCGCCCCAGACTCCGCCCGCGTGGTGTTCGACGGGATGCTCGACAGGAACCCCGTCTCCTGGGCCGCCGTTATCGCGGCGCATGCGCAGAACAGCCGTTGCTCCGATGCCATGGGCCTCTTCTCGTCCATGCTGCGGTCGGGGACCGCGCCCGACGAGTTTGCGCTCGGCAGCGCCGTCCGCGCCTGCACCGAGCTTGGGGACTTGGGCCTAGGGAGGCAGGTGCATGCGCAGGCCTTAAAATCGGAGAATGGAGGTCACCTGATCGTGCAGAACGCACTCGTCACCATGTACTCCAAGAGTGGCTCAGTTGGGGATGGGTTCGCGCTCTTTGAGAGGATTAGGGACAAAGATTTGATTTCATGGGGGTCAATTATCTCTGGGCTTGCACAGCAAGGTTGTGAAATGGACGCACTACAAATTTTCAGGGAGATGATTGCTGAGGGCATGCATCACCCCAACGAGTTCCATTTTGGGAGTGTCTTTAGGGCCTGCTCAGTTGTTAACAGTTTGGAGTATGGGGAGCAGATTCACGGTTTATCTGTCAAGTATAGGTTGGACCGCAATTCATACGCAGGTTGTTCATTAAGTGACATGTATGCCCGTTGCAATAAGCTTGACTCAGCAAGGAAGGTATTTTACAGAATCGAGTCACCTGATTTGGTTTCTTGGAATTCCTTAATAAATGCTTTCTCTGCTGAGGGGCTCCTTAGTGAGGCTATGGTCCTGTTCTCTGAGATGAGAGATTATGGTCTGAGGCCTGACGGTATCACTGTTATAGCTTTGTTATGTGCGTGTGTTGGCTGTGATGCTTTGCAGCAAGGTAGATCCATCCACTCGTACTTGGTCAAATTAGGTTTAGGCGGGGATGTTATGGTATGCAATTCTTTACTCAGCATGTATGCAAGGTGTTTGGATTTCCCCTCTGCAATGGATGTCTTTCACGAGACAAATGATCGTGATGTTGTCACCTGGAACAGCATTCTTACTGCTTGTGTGCAGCACCAGCATCTGGAAGATGTATTCAAGTTATTCAGCCTCTTGCACAGATCAATGCCAAGTCTGGATAGGATCAGTCTAAACAATGTTTTGAGTGCTTCTGCTGAGCTGGGTTACTTTGAAATGGTGAAACAGGTTCATGCATATGCCTTCAAGGTTGGACTGGTGGGTGATGCAATGCTGAGTAATGGTCTGATTGACACTTATGCTAAATGTGGAAGTTTAGATGATGCCAACAAGCTCTTTGAAATAATGGGCACCGGCTGCGATGTGTTCTCTTGGAGCAGCTTGATTGTTGGCTATGCCCAATTTGGTTATGCAAAGGAAGCACTTGATTTATTTGCCAGGATGAGAAACCTTGGAATCAAGCCAAATCATGTAACCTTTGTTGGTGTCCTCACAGCATGCAGTCGTGTAGGACTTGTTGATGAAGGCTGCTATTACTACAGTATTATGGAACCTGAATATGGCATTGCCCCAACAAGAGAGCATTGCTCGTGTGTCCTTGATTTGTTGGCACGTGCTGGAAGACTAAGCGAGGCGGCAAAGTTTGTTGATCAAGTGCCATTTGAACCTGATATTATAATGTGGAAGACTCTGCTAGGCGCTAGCAGAACACATAATGATGCCGAGATGGGGAAGAGGGCAGCAGAAGGTGTTTTAAATATTGATCCTTCTCATTCAGCAGCGTATGTCCTTTTGTGCAACATATATGCCTCATCTGGCAATTGGAATGAGTTTGCAAGATTGAAGAAGGATATGAGAAGCAGCGGAGTCCAGAAATCACCTGGGAAGAGTTGGATTAAACTCAAGGGCGAGCTGAAAGTCTTTATTGTAGAGGACAGATCGCACCCAGAGTCTGATGAAATGTACACAATGCTGGAGCTAATTGGATTGGAAATGGTAAAAGCGGGTTATATTCCAGAGCTTTCATGTCACTCGTGTAAATATGTTAGTTCTGACGACACACATTATGATTTGCGGAGTGAAGAAATACGAGCTGAATATGGTTGAGTCAGTTCACAACATTCATTGCTGATTCCCTAGGTTTTTCTTTTACCATGTCACAAGAATGTTTTGTCAATTGCCAAAGGAAATCAAGGTTCACTAGAATTGCAGCACCAAATCTCGATAAGGTACTTGGAGCTTACCTTTATGCTGTATTTTGATGATTCAGTAACGGCATGTTGTGGATTTCCCTTTCCTAAATGAATGGAAGAGAAGGTATGGTCTGTGACCAGAAGTTATCTGTTTCTTTGGTTCCAGACTCTGGTTTCTAGTTGAACTATTCTACATGAGGGAGAAATGTCTTAACATTGTGGTTGGACTGTGTACACAGTAGTGAATCTGTGGAGAAAGCTACTGAAGTTGATACTGCTGTTTCATAGCTGATGACAGGTTCTTCTGCTGCCCTCTCACACTCTGTAATGATGTCTGTTGTAATCTAGTTTTTTAAAAAATAGCTGATGGCAGGTTACACCTGTTTGAAGCGCCACATATTCGTGTCGAGTAGGTTTCAAGCTAGTGGACACAATACATGAAGTATCTGAACTGTTACAGAATAGTTAAAACTTTGAATTTTTAATTTACTGCTCAGAAGCCCTGCCTTTTGTGGGTATCAACTTGCTAGTACACTGCCTCAAATTCAAAGGTGTTGTTACCAACACATTTCATGCAAGCAGCTGAGAAATGAGATGATGACCATGTATAAATGAATCCACTTGGAGCAACCAAGGCATAATATTTATCCTGCATTTCTTTCACCTTGGAATTGGAGCTGATTCCGAGCTGATGGTAGACTGCTGGTTTTATTGTGTAATTAGATTATTAGAGTAGCAGTTCAGAAGTGATCTATGAAATGTCCTCAAGTTTTGTTGTTTGATTTTGTTAGACTAGCTTGGTAAAGTAGAGAACTACATCTGCTAAAGCATAGTTTGAGATCTGCACTAGTAAAACTTCAGCTGGAACTGCTGTGTGTAGAATACAATCAAATAATAATTTTTAACATCAAAATATACATCTCTATAAATTTTAAAATCTTCCTTTCCTAAACAGGAAATCAAGAATGAAAAGAATGGCTTTCCAGGTCCATTAAATTCGAAGGGTAGTTCATACTAGACCTAAACTACAAGAAGAGCCTTAGCAGTCATGAGATAAACCATTTGCTTTCTTGGTGTCAGTGCTGTCTTTAGTTGCCAAAAGTGGTTCAGCCTCCTTATCTGGCATCTACATAAACATCATAAAAGACATCAAAAAGGATGAAGTGAAAAAAGGTTGTACATTGTACTTCAAGCCTTCAAGGACAATTTGGCAATTTTTGTTGCATAATTTCATAATGTAAATTATGTTGCAGCTGTGTTGAGCATATTGATAGCCCATCCAGAAGCTAAAATAATTCACTACATATGGCACTTGTAGCCCAGATCATTCTCTAAACATTACAAGGTCCGATCTGGTTTACAGTAATGGAGATGCCATAATTTTTTGTCTATATGTACCATACTAATGCTTAATACTGATTCTTGTTAGTGTGCCAATTCTATTCAAATATAAAGTAATTTCATTTTTTCTAATTTCAATGTCGTCATTATACCAAAATAGAAGATTCAATTTGATGAAAGTAGACTCTTGATTATTGCTGCTGAGTTAGTATAGGAAGCAGGACAGTCATTGGCATGGCTGTTCTATGCTTATCATTTATCAGTTTATTTTCTTTTGTTCCATAAAATACACGATAAATTTGTTTTTTAAAAAAGATAAATATGAATTATAAAGCATGTTATTCAAGGATTGGAAAAAAAGAAAAACCTGTGAAACTGGCAGAGCATCATTTGCTGACTTCTTCTTGCCCTCTCTTACAGAGAAGTAGGAGTATAGTGCCATCCCAAATATGGCAATTAGAATGCCCAATATGTTCCTTAGAGTGAAAGGATCATGTAATAGAGT
This sequence comes from Eremochloa ophiuroides, assembly GCA_038502445.1. NCBI lineage: Eukaryota > Viridiplantae > Streptophyta > Magnoliopsida > Poales > Poaceae > Eremochloa > Eremochloa ophiuroides. Next base: position 51,046,173 of record JAHLJS010000009.1, on the reverse strand, counting down.
GTAGCCAAATGATAGAACCAGGCATGTCTTAAGGTGACCGAGCACCTGGTATGTCACTGGGGATGTTGTTCCAATCACAAGAAATGTACTGAAGTTCACAGACACCGCAATCAAGCAAGACAGGACAATGAAACCCTACATACAGTTCATATAGAGAGGATCATTTTTCATTTCATTGTCATGAGATTCTTTTCCAATAGGCAAGAATAGGACGAGGGAGTAATACTGTCTTGAAAATACTGTTATATTCTAGCAATAAATGCTGAAGCCATTGTATGCTTGATTTTATTTTTAATTCTGTAGGTATCACCGAACTATTTTACAGTTCATAAAACATGTTTGCGTTTAAAGCGCTTTCACATGATTAACCATCTACAGACACAACAACTACCAATTAGTTTGTTAGCAATCTCGCAGGTCCTGGAATTTTAATATTCTGCAAATTATTGAATTGGCTGGTTGTGTGTCTTAAATCAATCGAGTTCCCTAAATAACTGCAAGAATACTATTTCATGTATTTAGGTAAAGTATGAAGATCATACCAGAACTGGAGCAGAGTATTTGTGTGCAAAGACACTCTGATTAGTAAGGAGTTGATCCACAAAAGGGCCAGTTGCAAACAGAATTGCTGCCTGGTAAGGCGCAGATTGATACAGAAGCTGCGTTGAGGAGACCTTCAACCTCTTCTGTATTGTATTTGTGAGCTTCGTTCAAAAAACTTTTGGTCAAGGATTAGCATGTGGCACTGGTATACGAAACATGTGACAGATTCATGCCAAGTGATTCATAAATTGGCTCAAACTAGGTCTGTACATAGCTTATAAGATTTTCAGTACTGGGTTTTTGTATTTTTTTTTAAAAAAAATAGTGAACTACTTTATCAATGTACATTGCAATGCAATGTGAAGTGGATTGAAAAGAACTAAAAACATATTTGCTTGATTTGCTTTCACCTTACAGTTTTTTAGACTATTGATAATTGCATTACTATTCAATTAAATGTAGGATACAATTTGGCCAACACAAGTGGTGGCAATGGCGAGTCCAGAAAGGATGGAGCCAAGCATATTTAGCTTGAGATCAGTAACTGAAGCAATTCCTACTCCAAGAAGTAAGACCAGAAGAGAAAGCTTGATACTCTCGCTGCACATCAATGAATTGGTATGAGCTCAGTGGAAATAAGAGTTAATACCACAGGGACCATTTAGGCCCAGAAAATGATACACATTTAATCAATCATTTGATCCAAGAGTTTATCTGAAAATATCTGAAATGTAGTTGTTCTCCTGAATCAAGAGTACAAATGGATCCAGAAGATTTCAGTGTTTACTTAAGTTATTTTCTATCATTCCTTTGACCGTAAATGAGGTCCAATATTGTGAGAAAACTTCTCAGTTTATATCTCGAACCTGAATCTTTTCTTCAAGAAGATAGTCTCCAATAGCACAGTGAAAGGTATGATCGCCAATTTTGTCATCTGTAGAACATACTACGTTTAATGTATCTGCTCATATTTTTATATAAAACGGTACCTTAGATGAGCTTACCTGGTAGAATCCAATGGAATTGAATCCTAAACTCAGGTTGAGGAGGCCAATTGATGTGCCATTCAGCAACCCAAAGAGTATCACTGTCTGTCCATCAATTGCCTTAGGCTCGAAGAAATGTAAGCGCTGTGCCACATGAAGGGTGCAGAAGGTCACCATCAGATGCCAGCTTGTTAATGTTGTAGCTGCATAGGTTCATAAACAAGACAAGTCAACATTACACTCTGATAAGTATGCAAATTTGGTGCATCCATGATGTTTTGTTATTCAAGGTCCATCGATGCATGTAAAAACAAAGGATGTTGTACTAACCGAACGGAAAACCAAGTGTGCTGATGAGAGCTTTGTTGCAGATGACAATGGCAACCGATGATGCAACAGAGAGTGCAAGTGACCCGATCACACCGAGCTGGAAACCAGCTGACATCTTGACCAACTGGTGTTTCTCTGCTTGTCTGAATCCAAATCTGTGAAGAGTATAGTCTAAGGTATGCATACCAAACTTGAGAAAATCATTGGTCTGTTTGGCTTGAAATCATTGCTGTTTTGCAACTATAGTCTTTTGTTAAAGTGTTGCGGTCCATTTAAATTAGTAGTATTGAACCATTGATGCCCTAACTCACTGCAGCATAGAACGGGCCGGGTGGAGGTTAGCATTGCCTTTAGCATCCTTGTTGCCAGAACCCATAAACCCATTGTTGATTTTTCTTTTGGTCTTCTCTTTTTATTTTTTCGACGTATTTGTGTAGAATGCAAGGGGTGGTCATAATCTTAGCTGGCCCAAGCGCAATTCATGAACAAGAACAGTATGTAGATGGTACCCCTACGTATAAGGATGTACATTGCATACGTCACATAGACATCACAAAAACGTAAGCCTGGCACTTGGCTTGCCGCATATAATATGCTCACACCAAACAAGGCTAATCATGACCAAGTTGGTCATCACAAACGATTCACATAAAGCAACTAACGCTAGTAAGTAGTAACCCGACATGCCTATATATTGACTAAATCGGTCAGCTCAAGATCACGAAGTGCAAAGTTGGTCTGATTGCACATGCATATGCTGCTTTTATCTAACACATGACTTTACATTGTACCCGACCTAACTTCTGAATAATTCAGTAGCTAGCCATAGGCCCATATCCTTGTCTTGTACTGTTGGCTTGTCCTATATTTTGGAGAACTGGAGAGTGGAGACTACTACCTACTGGGCTGCTACTGGCCTCAGATGCACAACAAACAGAAGGTGGTTACAGTTGCTTTCAAGTGATTCATAAGATGACCGGAAGAGAAGAAACTGAACACATGCATGGTCTTATAATGGTTATCCAATCAACCGCACGCTTCATGTGTTTGGTAGTCTCTTCTTATAATATATTAGTATGTTGCTTAAGAAGTAGCTATGCATGGTTGGTAAGATCCAAGTGGTTGAGATTTGAGAAGGAAATTTGTTGAAACTGACCTTTTTTTTTGTAGTGGAAATGGATGGAAAATCAATCTCCGTGACAGAGGACTATGCTCTCTTTAGATTCTTATCTCCTTCTGCTGCCAACTAAGTTGATGGGAATATTCAACCCAGATCGATTTGTATTTTTGTAATAATTTTATTAAAAAAATTGTCAATACGAGAAAGCCTAAAGTAGGGAGCTTATGTTGATGGAGATGTACGGGCTGAAAGGTTAGTTGCATCTAGCATTGCCGTAAAGGCATGGGTAGACAGCTCTGCTCAATTATTTCATGAATATCATCACACGCTGTATAAACTTTTCCAGCTGAAATAATAGCTACCCATAAAACGATGACTGGAGTCGGGTTTTTTTTTTTTTTTTTTTTTTTTTTTTTTTTTTTTTTTTTGAAATGGAACCAGAGTCGTTAATATCTTCTGCGCTAACCCGATGCTTTGGGATTCCCAATTTATCGCTTTTGTGTGTATTTTGTTCACATAGACAGTTTGTACATAGCATCAACGAAGGCACATGCTAATAGCCTACCTGACCAGGTAACTTTCAAATGCCTTTTTTGTTAATTAGTAAAAAGAACACCTACCGTGCTAATAACAGTATAAGCAAGACCGTGAACATAAATCAGAGAGAGATGATGATAAGGATGTCCTATGCTGTTTGGGTGCCTTCAGATTATGACAATACAAAACAATTAGCATACACATTTCACTGTTGATACAAGTATACTTTTATAATGATTATAATTGCTTCTTTGAATCTAGCCGGCCAAAAGTATATATTTTGATAATGCACAAGCTTGTCAACAGGTTTATGAATCACATTGTCAAAATTGAAAAGGCATAGAATGAAAAAAAAAGAGCACAACCATTCGAAACCAGGAACAACCTCTTGTCAGTTGTCACCGAGTCCACTAACTAAACAGAAATCTAGAGCCGACTAAGCATGGGAAGTGGGAAGCAAACAACATTAACAGATAAACATCAGACGATAGTCTGAATGAGTTGGTGCTTACTTCAATTTCAGCTGTCGCAGCAACCTATTCACCTGCTCCCTGTTCCTTCCTCTTCTCCTTCAGGTTCCAAGAAGAGAGAGAGAGAGAGAGAGAGAGGTGGCTGTTCTCCTTGGAAGAGGAAGATGAAGAGAGAGGGAGGGCGACGCACTTTTATGTTCAGAGTTTGCAGGGGGTGGGGGGAGGTGCAGAGGCGCGCGCGCGTACGGTGGGCGGGCGGTTAGGCTGCTTCGCTTGGATGCTGGTCAGTGGATGCTTTCCTTGGCGAGCCTACAAGGCATCGTGCTCGTGCAACATGCGGCCATGTTGCTGCTACTGGTGTGTATCACGTAGGTACACGCCTGCCGACCGGCAAAAGGTTCTAGATTACCCGGCCTTGCATTGGGCCATCGCCAGCATACAAAACATTCCCTCGAGGGCAGAAAAACTGCGTCCACAAAACGATGCCGAGGGAGTTGGTGCCGGACGCGGACGTTGCAGTAGTGTGTAGGTAGAGGTGCAGAGCAGCACGTCGAGACCACGACCATTTTCGCTCACTGCCGAGTTTTAACCCGTGAACAGTGGCAGTTCGCTTGCCTGAAAATACGCGCTGATTTAGCTGATGCTGATTTCTCATAAGAAAAAAACATAATGTTTTATGGCTGAAAAGAAATCAAAATCTTAGCTGGTCGGAGCAGCAAAACAGATATTTGTCATGTTGTGGTTGTGGACAGTCAAGTCTCTCTGATTATCAGCACCTGTTGTTACGGCGTGATGCACGGACTGAGTTGACTGTAATAACCCACAGGACCATTTGTGGGAGGAAAAATTCGCATGTTGTGTGCCAAGACCCAAGACCAAGAGTAAGAAGACTAGTTGTCGTCAGTCATATCGACAATTATGCGTGCCGCTTTCAGTTCCTCGAATTCCCTTGCATCCTTGGAATTCATGGAGATGTTTTAATTTCCATCTCTTGTGACAACTAGTACAAGTATATATCTAGCAACAGTGGTGTCCACGCAACCAGAATTTATCTTGCCCTGATCTGGCTGGCACGCACGCACGGTGGTCACTTGTTTTTTGGTCATGTCTTGCCATCAATGTCGGTTCCTTTTGCTGGAACAAGAAAAAACCACCACCAAAGTGTATTTCTTTTCAATTACTTTACCAATGGAGGCTTTCTTTCCAATTGCTACTTTACCAACGGATCGGAGGCAAGGACAATGCGAAAAGGATCTTTCATCTCAACCGGCGGTGCCGGCGTCCAATGTATATAGCTCGAGAACATCAGAGCCTTGACATGAGTTCGCGCGATCAACTGTAACTTCAGTTCTAGTTCACCTGATAGTTTCCAGGTCATCATAGTGACAGTAGGATAAAAATACCCCACCATATTCAGAGAGAGAGAGACAGAGAGACATGTTTAATTAGCAGCTCTTACCAGTTTGCCAACCCTCCAATAATCCATATGAATTTTTGTAAGGATCCTGCAGTAACCCAACAACGCTTAATAGAAAGTAATGCAGCTCTGAACCGAACAACAGCCAGTCTGCCAGATGCATGATGACATGAGAGAACCATTGCGACCTAAAACAGAGGTACATGTACATCCACCACTCCGAATAAAAATAAGCCACACTAAAAAGGACCAAAAACTTGCTGTAGGCTTCAATAATTGACAAATAAAAGAGAGAGGGAGAGAGGAGGAGGTTTGTTTTGTCACTTGGAGCACACGGTTGGGAGGTGGTGGTTGTAAATAAAGCGGGGGTTCCTGGGGATGCAAGCAAAGGCAATGGCCCAACAACAGGTAGCCGGAATGCCCCCCGTTTGGTGAACCTTCGGCTTCACTCTTTTTTCTTGTGCCTGTACCGACGACCCCACAACCAAACGCGCTCAGTTTCAGTTTTCCCTCCAAACAGCACACCCCCTTCTTCTTCTTTTCGTTTTCTGTTGTTGCAAATCCTAACAGTTTCCAGTTTGTATGTCGACTTGAACTGCCGTTTAAATTTTTGTTGCGGTCGATTGCTTTGGAAACCATGTTCGTGCTCTGGCCCAAACTCGGACAGAAATATTACCGCCTGTACGGGAACGACCACGTCCGTGTAGTTCAGGGGTTGCCTTCCATTGCAGCCCAGCGGCGTGGCCTCGACGGCGGCGTCGCTAAATGAAATGAATCGTGATCGCAGCCTCACGAGGCCCTGACGATTTTCTGCTCCCGGCCGGTCGTCGGGTGCGATGGCCAGCGAGACGCGGATCCATTCACCGTTCATTGGACCGACGGCACCGTGGCGCGCGGGCCGGGAAGGAAGGGATTGCTGGCCCGTTACGACGATAGGTGTTGTTGGATCGGATGGGGCGGTCAGGTTTTCGCCGTTTCGGCACACCATCTACTTTCAGGCATCAGCCTTTCTCAATAGCATGGCTTACTCGGAAGGAAATCGTACTAGCTGAATAAAGAGGGTGGTGTTGCTCAAAAAATAAAACTTGAAGGGAAATGGTATTAGCATGGATTTACTTCCTCGTTAAGCCATTCGAGCTGTAAAGTTTCATTTCCTTCCTATTCCACTCCTCTTTCCACAATCTGAGCTACAGAGTTCATTTTTTTTTTGTTTGCTATAGAGATTAGCACTTACATTTTCTAATTCTCTTAACACATCAAAAGGATCACTACTAACATTATCAGTGATGATACCTATTTTATTGGATAGGGAATTGAGAGTGTTTTGAGGCAAATTAGAAAACATAGAGTTGGATCATGATGTACCTTCCAGGTTCCTTTTCTTGACATAATCTCGATCTTCTCTTGATTGGTCATTGTGATTTCCTTTCTGAATCTTTCACTCCTATCAACAACAATTACTTCAACTTCTCCTTTTAGGTTTGCCACTTGTTCTCCCTGGTTTGAATGCTCTTTTGTAGTTGGATTCATAGCAACGGTTGCCTTAGGTTCTCCTTCCTGACTTGCCACATGTTCTCCCTGGTTTGGATCCTCTTCTGCTCCCGTATTCATTGGCCTTTCACCATCTTCAGAGATCCGACTCCCTTGAGTATTAACAATATTATCATCAGGGATAATGACTTCTGGAGAAGCAGATGAAGATGCATTACTGGGTTCAGTTTCTTTTGAAGTAATGAGAACACTTTTGATGATATCACCAACTGTGGTTGTGTTCTTGGAGAAAACCTCATCGGGAGTCTCAATATTCATTCCATCCATATAACACATCTGATTGGTAACATCACCTTACTTGCCCTTGGAGGAATCTTACCCATCTTTACTGAGTACCCCTATATCCCTTAGCGTTTCACTGAGAGAATCATTATCAGTATCAAAATCCTCAAAAGTATTAGGTATTTGGGCTTTATCTCCTCTGTTAGTTTCCACATTTTTCAGTTTAAGATTCTTTTGATTATCCACCATTAACTTTCAACTTTTTTGTTCATTCACCAACTTTGGAGGAGCAGATGCAACACCCTTTTCACTTTCACTTTCAGATTGTCCCGCTCCAATTCTGTCAAACTTTCCAAATGATCTATCATTCTATGAAGTAGCTGTTTTGCTCGGGCCAGGTTTGTCATCTAGTCCGGACTTCTTTGGTGGGGGATGCTGATCACCACCCACTTTAATCCCACTCTTAAGATACCTCTCATTTTATCCTTCAGTTAATTCTCTCTCAAAGGTAAAGTCATGTGAAAAGATGCCTAGAGTGCTTTCAACATTTTTTTGGAATCTTGGATACATCTCTGCAAGCAATTTTCATTCTCACATACTCATTATCAAATCTAGTTGATTCATCAATCTTCATTACTTCCCCAACCAGTCCTCCAATCTTGGCACAAGTTCTTATTGATCTCTAATCAGTGGGCATATTTTTCACCCTGAACTATGATTGTTGTTGGACTCCTTTTGCTCCAATATATGCTTGGGTTCCACTTTTCCACTTTCATTTGGGCATTTGTGCTTCTCATGGCAAGAAAGGGAAAGTAGTTCCATTAAACCACAAATTTCCTATCACCCACAGGTCTAGCCTTCCACTTCTTGAACTCCCGCTCAATTTGCCAGCTATTTACTTCCCTGACAATGATAGTGATAATTGCAGTGCATTCTTTTTCCCTGGCTCTCCTCGAATTAATATTCACCTCAATAAATAAGAAGATCTGGTCTTCAACTTGAGTGGGACAAAGTTTAGGCACAACATTCCAAGGATGCACCTCTTACATTGATATGTATAATTGTTGTTAAATCCATAAATCTCACAACATAACCATACGTAATCCTTAGTCAAATGATTGAACAAACCACATACCTCACATGGGATACCATTCTGACTCTGGTCAGTATTCCAATGACTCTGACTTCCACTAGATTGATAGGTAGATTTCATATCACCTTTAGCATTGGTACCTTGAGCCTTTTCATTCCTGCCTAGCGTACCCGCCGCACCTTTTACCTAGGGATGTTTGGCCTGCTCCTTGTTCTTCACGTGTTGCTCCCAATTCTTAACACCTTCTTCTTGATCCTTGTCCCCTCTAACTGAGGGATTTGTGTCTGCTCTTCCTTTTCATGATTATGTTGATCTTCTCCCCGCTTGTACGTCCGATTCCAAACCGGTTCACAAGCACCAATATGATCGGCTCCGCGTCCATGGTGCACGGTCCCAAAGCCATCTTGCCTGGGACCCTGCCATCCAACACCATCCTTATCCACTGGAATCCACAAAGTGGTGGCAAACTCAACTCTCACCGTAACACTATAAGATTAATTAGTAGGACCTCCACGCCATAGATGACCTACAAACTTTTGGAGATTGGGGATTTGAGATTTAGGGTTTGTGGAAGATGGCGAATTCGCAGACACTGCGGGTGTATCGGGGATGTGAGGTGGGGATACGGGAATATGGTGCTCTGTCTCAGATGCACCTCCGATATCCTGGTCACCACACTCTAGATGCTCGACGCATGTGTCGTGACTCAGTATTGACCCTAGGATCCCTGTGGTAAGCTTCACCTTGTTGGGAGGGGGGGGGGGTTGCCCAGAACCACCGATATTCGTGGACCGGGTTTATCGATTCCCTAATTTTAGATTCAATTGGATTCAGTTTTCTGGTTTGAGCTCAGTATCTCTTTCTACCGCCATTGTTCCAGCAAAGCTCAACGGGGAGGCTTTTGATCTAACCTTCTCTGAATCAACGTTGTCGAATGGGGTGGGAGTGGGGGAGGGGATTACCGGTTGCATGTTGCTTGAGTCCCCTTTCGGAGGTATTAATGGAGAATTTGGTCACCAGCAATTTCTTCTGTTTGCGAAGGCTCTCCACAATCAAAGGAAACTCCGCCGCCCTATGTTCAGGACAGGACCGCGAACCATGGTTACTGTCGCTCAAATTGCGCGCTATTGTAGGGATGGAGTCTCCTGTCGCCACAGACGGATGCAGAGTCGCCGCCTGGAGCGGGCTCGTCCTAACCGTGGTCCTCCCTTGGCCCTATTTGACCTCTGCACGCAGTTATGGTCTGCGCCCTCAATTCACACAGTAATAATAGCCTAGTAACACTTCTTTTTTTTGAAAGATCCGGTTATCCGCGATATATATTAATAAGAAAGAAATAGAGTTCACAACTACATGCGCGAGAAGCGCAACCCATACAGCAGACCGCTACAGGGGGTTTTGAGTGCAAGACTAATTACTGCTATATTATTAACAATTATTAGGGGTCTCATGACCCTTCCTCCAGCAATAGCGCACAGAGAGCACTCACCCCGGACCATTCCTAACACCTATTATCGTGCACGTCCAACAACTTTGGTCACCCGTTGTGGTGTTAAAGTTAAAATGCTTGATCTGCAGTCGGTTCCAAGGACTGAAGCCGCAGACGTTCCAGCTTAACATCTTTGTCAGCGGATCGCAAGCTCCAACGGCTAGAGCTTGCGCGGCACTCCAGCGTCGCCCATGTCCCGCGCACTGCGCGCTCGCTGCATGCCAACGGCCTCTGGGCATCGTGCTCTGGCACGCACACTCACGCGATCCGGTCTTCACGTCACCATCTCTCCGCTCTGGACGCTCGTCCGTTCACGCGTGTGTGTGGTGTGTGTCATGGCCAAAGGCCATTGTAATCTATATATGTGTACTGCATTGATCAATACAAGCTGTCCAGTTGATCGCACTCTCTTACATGGTATCAGTCTCCTCTTCAATCCTCCAAAATCCCTTTGCTTCACCTTCCGCAACAATGGCGATCTCCCCAGCCCACTCTGATTCCTCGGACGACGACTCCTTCGTCGACCTTGCCCCTGCCTCCGTCATCCAGACCATTTCCATTCGGCACCATGTCCCAGTCACTCTGGACCTGGACGAGGGCAACTACGGCCAATGGTGCCTCTTCTTCGACTCAACCCTCGGCAAATTCGGCCTCGAGGGCCATGTCCACTCGCCCACCCCGTCGGCTGAGCGCGATGGTGAATGGCGCCGGGTGGACTCCTGCGTCGTCAAGTGGATCCTCACCACCATCTCCAAAGGTGTGTTCGCCATCGTCCGGCGTGATCGGAACACCGCCTTCTCCCTCTGGCACGCCATTGAGGGCCTCTTCCAAGACAACGAGATGCAGCACGCGGTGTATCTTGAAGCTGAGCTGCAATCCCTGCAGCAAGGAGACACCTCCATCAACAACTACTACACCAAGTTGAAGCGCCTCGCCGACCAACTCCGCGACATCGGCCACCTCGTCTCTGAGCCCAGTCAGGTGCTGAACCTTCTTCGCGGTCTGAATCCCCGGTATCGCTATGTCAAACCAGTGATCACCGCCAAGTCGCCGCCGCACCCTTCATGAGTGCGCGCTCCTTCCTCCTCCTCCTCGAAGAACTGAGCTTCCAACACGACACCAAGGCGGGGGCCACTCAGGCTCTCTCCGCGACCCACGGCGATCACGGCAACAACTCCTCCAACTCTGCTGCTGGCGGTGCCACCGAGGGCTCTTCGGCGCCGAACGCGCCGCGCTCCAACAACCGCCCCAACAACAGATCCAATCGCTCCGATCGCCGGCGCAGTCGCGGCAACGGCGGCGGCAATGGCGGCGGCAACCAGCGCTCCTCCAACAACCAGAACTCACCATGGAATGCGGGTCACAATCCGTGGCAAGGTATGGTCCAGGCCTGGTCCATGCCGTTCCATGTCCCTGGTGCCGGTGTTCTGGGACAGCGGCCCCCGTTCTAGCCTCAGCAGGCCATGGCGGCTTCACATCTTCCACCGTCATCACCGGCCGGACCCTCCAACGTCTTCGACAACGACGCGCTCTATGCCGCGCTCCAGTCCGCCGGCGTCCCCCATCAGCCACCCAGTGCTTCGGAGTGGTACTTCGACACCGGAGCCACGTCGCACATGTCTTCATCGCCCGGTACTTTTTTCCTTCTTCCACTCTTCGGCCTTCTAATTCCATCATCACAGTTGGGAATGGTGCTCAGCTGCCCGTTACTCATCAAGCACATACACTAATTCCCACTGCTACTTCTCCTCTCCACCTCAATAATGTTCTTATTTCACCATCGCTAATCAAGAATTTGATCAGTTTTCGCCGTCTTACTCGTGACAATAATGTCTCCATTGAATTTGATCCATCTAGTTTTTCTATCAAGGCTCTTCCTTCCAGGGCGGAGATGCTCCGATGTGAGAGCAGCGGCGATCTCCACCCACTTCGTCTCCCTCACCAACCCTTCACGGCGTCTGCGATGACCTCTCTCTGGCATCAGCGGCTGGGACACCCTGGTGACCCCGTCACCTCTCAAGTGCTGCAACAATTTCCTCGGTGTAATAAAACTGATGCCCATTCTTGTTCATCTTGCCGTTTGGGCAAGCATGTCCGTTTACCCTTCACTGCATCTTCCTCGCAGACATTTTTCCCTTTTCAGCTAGTTCACTCCGATGTTTGGACATCACCAGTTTACAGCCATTCGGGCTACAAATACTATGTTGTTTTCCTTGATGATTTTACACACTATCTATGGACAATCCCTCTCAGAAATAAATCCGATGTTTTTCCCACCGTTCGAGCATTCATTTCCTATGTACATACTCAATTTGTCTTCCTATACTTGCGTTCCAAACTGACAATGGCCGCGAGTATGATTCTTACGCCATGCGTTTACTGCTCTCTTCTCTCGGTACCCTGCTACGTCTCACTTGCCCGTACACGTCGCAGCAAAACGGGAAAGCCAAACGCTCCGCTCTGGACGCTCGTCCGTTCACGCGTGTGTGTGGTGTATCTCATGGCCAAAGGCCATTATAATCTATATATGTGTACTGCTGTCGGGTACCAACGTATGGGGTACCCAATTTCGATGCAAAAATATAAATTCCCAACACGGCCCGGCCCAGGTAAGGCCAGCGGAAGCCCACGAAGGCCGCGCCTACGGGGGCCCATGACGATGATGCATCAATGCAAACCTACCCTCAGGGAAGCGGCACCCTCGGGCGCCAATTCTCCGATTCGCCCGAGCCTCCCCGAGAGAGCTCGGGAAAGCGGCACCCTCGGGCGCCAATTCTCCGATTCGCCCGAGCCTCGCCGAGAGAGCTCGGGAAAGCGGCACCCTCGGGCACCAATTCACCAATTCTCCGATTCGCCCGAGCCTCGCCGAGAGAGCTCGGGAAAGCAGCACCCTCGGGCACCGATTCTCCGATTCGCCCAAGCCTCCCCGAGAGAGCTCGGGAAAGCGGCACCCTCGGGCGCCAATTCTCCGATTCGCCCGAGCTTCACCATCCCCCTCGAGCGCAATCTTTCAAAGGCATCCCATGCATAGTTGATGTCAGCAGAGCAATCTTGGACCACAAGGGACCTCTCTGACCACTTTACAGGCATGGTCCCATTAGATGGGCCCCTTGACACAGCAGCGCCCCGAACACGCACGTTCGTCGTACCAACTGCCCCATCTCCTCCGGCAGGCGATCTGACGGTCCTCCTCCTCCCACGCCGCTACAGGGATAGTCGACCGTACGGCTCCCTGGGCTGACGAGGGGATTCGCCAACTACGACGGCGACCGCCATACCCCGGCCACACGTGTGACACCAGGAAATGGGGGACGACGGTCGTCCGGCCAACTAGGGGGAATGAGCGAGCCTTACGACCGATCTTGCCAACCCCCTGGAATGTACCTCACAAGGAGAAAGAAGCGCCCGAGGGAGGACACTCCCCCCGCTCTGTCCCATCAGGCCCCCGATGGCACCAAGGCTTCCCGAGCCTCGGGAGTTTGTACCCGGAGGTCAACCTATCTACTCGTTGCACTGTGCAGGGACGGACACGACGGCATGACGTATCGCCATGCAGCCAACCATGACCAGCACTGTGAGGTGCCTTGGAACTCACCAATGGAACAGTGGCAGATCAGCCGAATGACTAATGACATGCCGTCGAGGCGCCAAGACGAAGGCGTGGCTGACGATCGCCACCAGTCATCACCAACTCCGCCATGCTGAGTACTGTAACACAGGGCAACACATGTAACTCTAGCCCTTCCCTTGTAACTATAAAAGGGAGAGCAGAGGCCAGCCTTAGACAAGCTCTTAAGCTCACACACACTCACGGCCACTCAACAACATAATTCAACAAGCAATCTGTACACACTTAGACACTCGTAAGAGACTTGGGAGCACTTCCCTCTCTCGCTCAGCTTGTAACCCCTACTACGAGCACCCCGGTGCAAGGCAACACGACTCGATCCCACACTGGACGTAGGGCACTCATTGCCTGAACTAGTATAAATCCTGTGTTCCCCCTTACACATCACCCGTAACCTCAACCGCAAAACACAAGTTTACTAGCCGGTGTTAGCACTCGCTAAAACTAGCACTGACAGTTGGTGTACCAGGCAGGGGCCTTTTGTGTGTTGACTCAGGTTACGAATGGCAGACACCTCCATGACGCTTCCTGCTGGCGCGGTGCTCCGGTTCGAGAGTCTTGAGTTCATAGCCACCGGCCACGGGCTCGAGATGAACCTACGCCCAACTGAGCCCCGCACCATCATCGTCCTAACTCCGGCCCATCAGGCGGCTGGGGAAAGGAGCACGGCGACGCTTCCTCTCATCCCAGAGGACGAGGGGAACGCCGCACGCCGCGCCTCCTGGCGGACCAGGAGGAGGAGGCGCAACCGCCCCAACCTGCCCTTGGTCGCGGAAGGCGCGGCCAACCAAGTGCCCCTAGTAAGGGACGCCACCCCGGCACCGGCCGCTACCCCGACACCTCCGGCGCCGGCAGCTGCACACCCGTCAACCGCCCAAAGGCCGGGCGGGGGTGGGATCATGGCGTCAACGGATGTCTCTCTCCGCTCTCATGGCGGGAGGGGGACGGCGCCGTCATCTCTCTTCGGGCTCCAGAGCGCTGTGGACGCCCACGTCCGCGTGGTCCGCGCTCTGTTGCACAATCTGGTGGAGACACCTATCCACCGCCTCGAGCGTCTAGATGACCACATGGGCGACCACGTGGCTTCCTCACCGTCTTCTCCCGGGAGTAGTCCCAGGGCGTATGGCGGGGGGGAGACGGACTCCACTGACAGCCTCACTCCCCGAGAATACTCGGAGGAGTGGGATCGTCGCGGTTGGACCTCGCCGTCACGACGGGGCCTCAGCGACGACGGCGACGAGTTTTGGGCGAGTGTGGACTTCACCGTCCACCCCGACGACTCAAAGGAGGACGCCCCGAGCGTCGCCACCGACTCCGACCAGTCCTACATCGACCCCGCTCAGGAATGCTACCACTTGGTGTACCCCGAAGACGGACGGGTGGAGGACGTCCATTCAGGGGACGACAACGACGTACCTCCCCCGCTTCAGCCACAGCACACCCCACCTCAAGCGACTCCGCGGCCTGCGCGATCAGCTCCGCTGCAGGACCCGGGGGCTGGGACATCTCGCTCCGCGCACCAGTCTCCTGAGCTAGAGCAGCTCCGGGAACTCGAGGCGCGGATGGACAAGGACTGCCTACGCCTCACCCAGCTGCGAGCCGCGCTCGAGCGCGAGGAGCAGCAGGGCAGCGGAGCAGCTCGTCGCCGGGCTCGGGATGTTCAGGCTCATATCATCACCGACGATGGAGCCGGAACACCAGGAGCCCTGCCTCGAGCAAGCCGTAAGCTCACGGAGGTGGCAATGCTGCTTCGGAGCCTGCCCGATCCCTCCACCGAGGAGGCACGGCAGCTCCGGAACCAGCTCAAGGACCTTCTGGAGGATGCAGCCGTCCTCCAGGCAAAAAGTTCAGCGTCACACCATCGTGGCGCTGAAAGCAACCAACGTGGCTGCGCGGCACGCCACGAGCGCGAGGCCTCGGTACGCCCCGAGGTCCCGAGGGCCCCATCGGTTCACCAACGGCTTTGCAAGGACGTCGACGTCCGAGCCATCCTTCAAGCCCGTGGTCGGCGAAAGACCGATGGAGCCGCACGACGCTACCATGTCCATCGGGGCGGACGCTATGACTCGGACGAGGATCGCGAGCCCTCACCCGAGCCTTCAGGTCCTCGTGTCTTTAGCGAGGCCATTTGAAGGGCCAGATTCCCGCCCCAGTTCCGACAGCCGGCCAACATAGCCAAGTATTCAAGGGAAACCAACCCTAAACTGTTTCTAGCGGATTATCATCTTGCGTGCCAGCTTGGCGGTGCGTAGGATGATCTCATCATCATCCACAACCTCCCCCTGTTCCTCGCCGACTCTGCAAGAGCTTGGCTGGAACATCTTCCCTCGCGGTTGATCTTTGACTGGAGCGATCTGATTAAGATCTTCGTAGGGAACTTTCAGGGCACGTACGTGCGCCCTGGCAACTCCTGGGATCTCAGAAGCTACAGGCAGAAGCCGGGCGAGTCCCTCAGGGACTACATCCGGCGGTTCTCCAAGCAGTACAATGAGTTGCCCTAGGTCGCCGACTCCGACGTCGTCGGAGCATTCGCTGTAGAAACTTCCTGCAAAGAGCTCGTTCATGAGCTCGGACGCTAGACCCCCACCAGCGTTTCCGAGCTCATGAAGATAGCAACCAGCTTCGCCTAGGGGACGAGGCGGTGGGAGCACTCTTCACCGACCCAAAGGGCAAATGGAAGGAGGAGGCCCCCGAGGGCACCTCTTCCCGGGGCCCAAACAGTAAGAAAAAGAAGGGGAAGGGAAAGACCCCCCTCCGCGGTGACTCGCTCGTGGCAGCAACCGAACCCAAGAGGGAACGACCCCCTCGGGGCCGCTTCGACGAGATGCTTAGCAAGCTGTGCCCTTATCACCAGGGTCCGGTGCATCACACGCTAGGGCAGTGTGTGATGCTCAAAAACCATTACGGCCGGCAGGCGTTCCGGGACGCCGCCGGCAAGAAGCCCGCTGAGGACAAGGAGGACAAGGACGGGAAAGACGACGAGTTCCCGCCCATCGACAAGTGCCTCATGATCTTCGGCAGACCCAGGACCTGCTCCCACGCCACGCCAGCGAAAGAGCGAGCGTCGGGAGGTCTACTCCATCGGACCAGCGACGCCACGCTTCCTCGACTGGTCACACGACGCCATCACCTTCAGCCGGGACGATCACCCGGACTACGTCCCATCGCCGGGGCGTTACCCGCTCGTTGTCGACCCCATTGTCGGCAACACGAGGCTCTCCAAAGTCCTCATGGATGGAGGCAGTGGCCTCAACATTCTCTACGCTGAGACCCTCGACTTGATGGGGATCATCCGCTCTCTTCTTCGGCCGGTGACTTGCTGTTCCACGGGATAGTCCCGGGGAAGAGCGTGCAACCCCTCGGGCAGATCGACCTGCCCGTCTACTTCGGGACTCCTGATAACTTTAGGAAGGAGGTCCTGACTTTTGAAGTGGTAGGCTTCCACGACACTTACCACGCCATCCTCGGGAGGCCATGCTGAAACGACCTCGATTTCCACGAAGGGAAATCCACAGGCTCGAATTGTAATTCAACAGATTGCTTGGGACAATCCATGAAATTACCCATATCTCAGTTGACACCAGGATCCATACAACGATAATTAAGTCTTACATAAACATTTATTACATCGCCACACTGGCGGAATCAACATTCAGAGAAGCTTTAGAAGATGCGGAAGCGATTCATCCTTCACGGCCAACTTGAGTGTAGCACGTGACCCTATTCCTCGTCATCATCTCCCTCGAAGTCGTACTCATTCTCGTCACCTGACAGCAAATTTATCAGTACGATTTGTACTGGCCACGGAGCCCACCTATGCAGCATTTGCTTTGTGGAAAGTGGATGCAAGGCTATACAAGCAGACCTATAGGCTGAGGTTTTCCTATGCAGCTGTAATCAATGTTTATTTAGTCAAGTTTTATCACCAGTTAACACCATTATCCCTTTTCCCATCACCACACCTCACTCTCATTCGACAGGCCCAACTCCCTCTCGGGCCTATCTCAGCGGCACACTACCACAACGGGTACACTGCCGGAACAATGTTATCCAGGGGGAGAAAAGAATATGCTCTCATCTAATAGTGGTTGCAGAAACATTAGGAAAGGTCCATAGCCAACGAGTTGACTTATGTATCGATCGATCAACCATACACTCTGCAGAGGTTTTACTACTCACAAGATTAGCCATCATTGATGCTGTACAATCATCTAGGCAGAATTCCGGGTGCTTGCTTGCCTAGGTCGATGCCACCCTACCACTCAGCCCTGGGATATTCCGGATCCAACACCGTCATGCTGAGACTGGGAGACGCAGCACCGGGCCCCATCAGTGGTACTGCGCATCTAGAACGGTACGGGAATCCGCCATCCGTCACCGTCCACCCTTATCACCTCTCAACCTAGCAGTAGTGGCACCGCCCTACCAAGTAGTCCAGCCGTCTCCCGCCCATCAGAAGCGAGCGAGTAGCAAGGGAATCCAGATGTTTCCGGTCACTAGTCAGATCCTAGGTTGTGACCAAGAAGGCATCTCCTCTTAGGGGATACTCTCCCCGTGCTATCACAGCACCTCCGTCCACGGGCTTCAAACCACCAAGGCTATCCCACCCGGAACCTCCTCAACAACTTTACCCGCCACAGGTATCTCACTTTGGGGATGCCCAGGTTGCATCCCCGGCACGACTTGCCCCATGGGCTTGTCTCACATCCCACTTGGTCGACATCAACCCTTACCACGCACCCAAGACGCACGCAGCACTCTCTCCCAGTGGTTATAATCAGTTATACACCGTCCCAATTCCACCACATAGCATATAGCAAGTAGAAAGTAGTGGAAGAGTAACAGTAAATTAAGCAGCAGCTAACCTAACAGCGGATAGCAGGGTAAAGTCTTATCAAGGCAGGGAATTCAAATATACTACCATGCAACCAATCCATACATAATCATAAAGCAATAGCAACAATGTCATTTGCAATGCGTAATTAGGATCTAAGGATTTGGTGGGACGTGGCACCTTCGTAGTTGTCTCCTAGCTCTTGGAAGTACTCGTGGTCGTCTTCCTTAGTCAGATCCTCCTCCGTCTCTGAAATCGAACACGAAATAGTCGCGTCAGCGACTCCTATAGAGTATTTCAGAAAAATCCAATAAAATAAAGAGCCAAATGCACACAAACACAGTCTTAGATTGTAGATCTCATTTTTCTGAGAATTTTGATATATGGTGCGCAATTTTTGGACATCGTATGAATAAGTTATGAATTTCCGAAGATTATCCTATTTTCTGAAAATGGGAAAACTGGTCGGTTAATCAGGGGCAGCTTGGGATTGGTCCACGTGGCGCGCGGGTCCAGTAGTGCGGCAAGTGGTGCCTCAACAGAACACAGACCCGATGGTCGCCCACCAGGTGTTCGATGCTGGTTCCCAGAGAGTTGCCGGAGTTGGCGTAGCTCGGCGTGGCTCGGCGGTGGTCGGTGGTAGCTCGGCTGTGGTTGGGGTATCTCGGCGGAGCTCGGCATAGTTCGGCGGTGGTCGGGGGTAGCTTGGCGGTGCTCGGCGTAGTTCGGTTTAGCTCGGCGGGGCTCGGGCGAATCGGAGATTCGGGGCGCCGAGGGTGCCGTTCTCCCGAGGTCTCCCGCGGAGGTTCGGGCGAATCGGACATTTGGTGCGCCCGAGGGTGCCGTTCTCCCGAGGTCTCCCGCGGAGGCTCGGGCGAATCGGAAATTTGGGCGCCCGAGGGTGCCGTTCTCCCGAGGTCTCCTGCGGAGGCTCGGGCGAATCGGACATTTGGGCGCCGAGGGGGCTGCTTTCCCGAGCTCTCCCGGTGAGGCTCGGGCGAATCGGAAATTTGGGCGCCCGAGGGTGCTGCTCTCCCGAGCTCTCCTGGGGAGGCTCGGGCGAATCGGAGATTCGGTGCTAGCAGGGTTCCAGGGCGTCTGTTCAAGGCGGCGGTGTCTCTCCGGTGCGGCGGACCATGACAGGGCGGCGATGGCCATATTTCGGCAAGACAGGGCTCGGCTTTCCCCAATTGGCGTGCTCAGGCAGTCGTCCGACCAGATGGTGGCGGATTAGAGTCGTGGTATGGCCTCCTTCTCTCCCTCGGCATACGGCGGTTCTCCGACGAGGTGGAGGCGCACGTAGCCAAGGCGACAGTCGTGATTCGGGGCTCGGCTATCTAGCGGCGGTGCCGAGGCAGACTTGGCGAACCTCGGCGGCCTTTCTCCGCAGCGCGAGGCGACCGGGGGTACTCGGAACAGATTTAGGCGAGGCGGAACCTGTCGGCGGCGATGTCGTCGCGACGGTGAGGTTTCGGCGGGGCTAAGGAGGCCCTCTAGGAGATGTATACGCGTCCAGGGTCTATGGCGATGGTATACCAACTACCAATTTTGGCTACCGAGCTTTCCAAGGTGCTCGGTTGTGGCGGCGGCGTGTCGCCGACGACGGCGGAAGGCGGCATCGCGGCTACGACCAAGTATTGGTTCAATCGAATGCGGTCTTGTCAAATTGGTGAGGCCAGAGAGGCATACAACACTCTGGTGGCGAACTTTAGCCACGGCATGACCTTCTTTTGGCGACGGCTCGCGGCGGCGCTCCGGTAAGGTCGCGGCGCACGCGGCCAAGGCGATTCAGGCTTCCTCTAGCGCTTAGATCCGCGTAGCTAGCTCGAGGGGGTCGTGGCGGTGCTCCACGACGCTCTAACCTATACGGGTGCTAGTCGGATTGCTCGGAACGGGTGATTCGGCGTCGGAACGCGTCGGTGGTGAGCGCGCTCCGCCGAGAACGCGTCGTGCTGCGTTCTCGGTCTAGCAAGCTTGTAGTCCGGGGGTTTTGGCCGGTCGAATGAGTGCATGGTGCAGGTGATCTTCCCGAGCCGGTAAAGGCTCGTGCCTGCGCGTCCCGAGGGTGGAACGCCATGGCAAAAGCAGGGCAAGGTTCGGACATGGCGTGCGGTGGCTCACCGTGGTGTCGGTGAAGCTAGGATGGCGGTGCAGTGGCGAGTCGGAGCCGTGCAGAGCGATCGCAGTGCCGTGCCGCTCCTCGTCCGCAGCTCGGGCTTCTCCTCCGTGTCCGGCTCCGGCGTGCTCCGCGGCGGCGGCGCTCCGGCAGCTTCTCCTCCTCTGCTCCGCCCTTCTCCTACGCTCTCTCTCTCGGTTTGGTGCGGTGTGCCGGTCTGTGCTGCGGTGGCGGCGAGGGGAAATGAGGGTAGGGCTTCGGGGTGCTCCAATTTATAGGCGAGCTTGGTAGGTTCCCATGGCGGACGGCCGCGATTGATCTCGGTAGATCAGAGGGCTTCGGCCGCTCGATGCTAGGGCTTCAGGGTGCACGCGGGCTCGCTTGGCGGCCAAGGAAGGAGGGGACAGGAGGGGGACAGCGGGGTCAGGGCTCTGCCATGCTGTCGGCTGTGGGACCGGGGTCACGCCATTCGCGTGACACCCCCGGCAGGCGCGTCGCCTTCGTGAGGAAGAAGAACAGTGGGGGGGCGAGAGCGGCTGACAGGCGGGGTCGGGTTGGCAGCGAGCGCGAGTGTGTGTGCCGGTCGCGCGCGCGCTGCCGAGCCGCAACGTGGGCCGCGCGCGGTGAGGTGAGGAGAGGAAGGTCGGGCTGGCTTGGGCTGGCTTAGCGACCCGGCTGGCCGAAACGAATGGCTGGCCTAACTCTCTTTCTCCTTTTCTATTTTCAATTTAGTGTATATATACATATATTGCCCATTTCAAATATTGAGTAAATACAAACATAAATTGCAATAAATCCTAAATGTGATGCATGAGTTATTATTCTATGTGAATGGAATTAAAATGCAAACTACACTCCTTTATTTACCAATTTCATAATGAAACCTATATGCTTGCACAAGAAAAATGGGTTTTCACAATAAATAAATGAAAAATTTTAATTGGTTGGGATTTTTAGATTGTGTGGATTTTTAGGGTTGTTACAGTCCTCCCCCTCATTAGGATCTCGACCTCGAGATTCAGAGATAACGTACCCATCGAAGAGGTAAGGAAACATAATCCGCAAGTCCGATTCTTTCTCCCACGTAGCTTCCCTTTCAGTGTGATTGCTCCACTGTACCTTGCACATCGGAATGGTTTTGTTTCGCGTCTCTTTGGTATCCTGTGCCAAGATCTTGATCGGATGTTCCTTGTATTCAAGTGTGTCTTGCAGGTCTAATGCATCCGTAGGAACTTGCTCCTCGGGAAGCTTCAAACACTTCCTTAATTGCGAGACATGGAACACGGGGTGTACTCCAGATAATTCCTCCGGTAGTTCCAGCTTGTAAGCAAGCTTTCCAACCCTTTTACAGATCTTGTATGGCCCAACATATCTTGGTGCCAATTTCCCCTTCACGTGGAATCTGACAGTGCCACGAAGTGGAGATACCTTGAGGTAGACATAATCCCCAACCTTGAACTCAAGCTCTCTACGTCTCCTATCTGCATTGCTCTTTTGCCTACTCTGTGCAATTCTCAAATTTTCTCTGACCTGTGCTACGCCTTCCTCTGCTTCTACAATCTTAGCAGGGCCAAAGAAGGCTCTCTCTCCGGGTTCTGACCACATTAGCGGGGTCCTGCAGGGTCTCCCATACAATGCCTCAAACGGTGACATCTTGAGGCTTGTTTGATAGCTGTTGTTGTACGAGAATTCAGCGTGGGGTAAGCAGCTTTCCCAACTGGTCTTGTATTTTATCACACAAGCTCGGAGCATATCTTCGAGAATTTGGTTCACTCTTTCTGTTTGACCGTCAGTTTGTGGGTGATAAGCCGTGCTATAGTCCAGCTTGGTTCCGATGGATTTGTGCAAGGCTTGCCAGAATCGAGACGTGAATTGTGAGCCTCGATTAGATATTATGCTTATGGGTGCCCCGTGTAGTCTCAGAATGTGGGTTATGTATAAATCCGCCAGCCGTTCGGCATCGTAGCCAATGCTGATGGGAATGAAGTGAGCGACTTTGGTCAAACGGTCGACTATCACCCAAATCGAATCGTGTTTCTTCTCGGTGCGGGGTAACCCAACGATAAAATCCATCGAAATGCATTCCCATTTCCATTCTGGAATTGCGAGGGGTTGTAGTAGGCCGGCTGGTCGTTGATGTTCGGCCTTGATTCTGCTGCAAGTGTCACATCGGGCTACATGCCCTGCAATGTCTGCCTTCATATTCTCCCACCAGAAATGTTTCCTTAGATCATGGTACATCTTGGCTGACCCTGGGTGAATGCAATATTTGGAGTCATGCCCTTCTGACAGAATCTCTTCTCGTATCGCTGAATCCGTCGGTACGCAGATTCTATCTTTGTACCATTCAGTTCCCTGCTCATCTTCTCGGTATTCGGGGCCTCTTCCCAGCTTCATCAAACCACGGATATAGTCTATCTCATGACAGTTCTTTTGCGCTTCACGGATTCGTGAGGTGAGATTGTACTCGACGCGAAGCTCATTTAGCATGCCATAGGAGACTACCTCGAGCTGGAACGCGTCAAACTCTCTCCTGAGCTCAGGTGGCATAGAGTTGGTGATGAGGGTATGGCAGTAGCTTTTGCGGCTAAGTGCATCAGCGACAACATTAGCCTTTCCTGGGTGATAATGGATCTCAAGATCATAGTCCTTGATGAGTTCCAGCCATCTGCGTTGCCTCATATTCAGATCTTCCTGTGTGAAGAAGTACTTCAGGCTCTTGTGGTCAGTGTAGATGTCGCACTTGTTGCTCATCAGATAGTGTCTCCAAATCTTGAGTGCGTGTACCACGGCCGCAAGTTCTAGGTCATGAGTCGGGTATCGCTGCTCATGTTCCTTCAACTGTCTTGAGGCATAAGCTATCACTCTTCCTTCTTGCATTAGTACACAGCCCAAACCTTGCCGAGAGGCGTCACAATATACAACAAAATCTTTGTGAATGTCGGGTAGGGCTAGTACAGGTGTAGTAGTGAGCTTCTCCTTCAAGGTCTGAAAACTCTTCTCACATTCAGGAGTCATTATAAACTTGTTCTCTTTCTTCAGCAAGTTGGTCATGGGTCTTGCAATCTTGGAGAAATTCTCAATAAATCTGCGATAGTATCCTGCAGGTCCCAAAAAGCTTCTGATTTTTGACACATTACAGGGTTGTTCCCACTCTTTCACAGCTTCAATTTTGGCTGGGTCTACTGCGACTCCTTCTCCTGACAGTACGTGTCCAAGGAAAGCAACTTCCTCAAGCCAGAATTCGCACTTGGAGAATTTGGCATATAGCTGGTTGCGAGACAACCTCTCCAATACGGTCCTCAGATGATGTTCATGTTCCTCTTTTGTGGCTGAATAAACCAATATATCATCAATGAATACCACCACAAACTTGTCTAGCTCATTCATGAAGATCTTGTTCATCATGTTCATGAAGTATGCTGGAGCATTAGTGAGTCCAAATGAGACTACTGTGCACTCATACTGTCCATATCTAGTGACAAATGCAGTCTTCGGGATATCTTCTTCCCTGATCTTCATCTGATGATACCCTGATCGGAGATCGATCTTTGAGAAGTACTTGGCCTTGCTCAATTGATCTAACAGATCATCGATGCGGGGCAATGGGTACTTATTCTTGACTGTAACCGCATTCAGATTCCGGTAGTCAATGCACATCCTCATCGTGCCATCCTTCTTCTTGACAAACAAAATGGGAGATCCCCAGGGCGAAGCACTAGGCCTAATGAAACCCTTCTCCAGTAATTCTCCCAGCTGCTTCTTGAGTTCCTTCAACTCATCAGCCGACATTCTGTAGGGTCTTTTGGCAATCGGTGCAGTCCCTGGCATCAGCTCTATAACAAACTCCACATCTCTATCTGGTGGCATTCCTGGCAACTCCTCTGGAAATACGTCATTGAACTCACAGACTACTGGCACATCCCTGAATGTCAGCTCTGTCTTATCTGCTTTAGTCTCCAGGGCACATAGGAGGGCTTGGACTCTCTCGGTTTGGGGTACACATCGGACAGCTGTTCCCCAAGGGTGGGTTACCTGAACATATCTAGGTGAACAAGATATCACTCCCCGGTGTTTGGTTAGCTAGTCCATGCCTAAGATGACATCTAAGCTATTGGAGGGTAGTAGGGTTAGGTCAGCTCGAAAGTCAAGTCCCTCGATAGTGATTATCACTCCTCTACATATGTGAACGCTTCTGAAGGTTCCTAAGGGCGAGCTAGTTAGGATGGGGTTTGCTCTCGGGGTTACAGGTATGTTATGCTTACGTGCATATGCAGATGAAATGTATGAACATGTAGCTCCCGAATCGAACAGAACTGTAGCCATGTTACCCTGAACTAGGAATGTACCGTACACAGCATCAGGTGCAGCTTCAGCTTCCTCAGCGGTCATGTGGTTCAGTCTTCCTCGGGTAGCAGATCCCCGGTTTGGTGTGCCCTGTGCAGCTGCTGGTGCACGGTTGAGGTCGGGGCACACAGCCACACGGTGTCCAGGCTTTCCGCATCCGAAGCAAGTGAAGGGCGCACTGCCTGCTGTAGCTGTCGCAGGAGCCTTCCAATTGCTTGTCCTTGGCGTGTTGGTAGCGGGGGCGGGTGTGTTCTGCACAGCTCGAGTCGGCGCAGGGTAGGTCTGAGCGGGGTGGTGATAGTTGCTGCTGTTGGTACCACCACGGCTCGTTCCCGAAGAGGGTCCCTGGCGGGTTCGGAAAGGCGGAGGTGCACCTGTTCGCTGTCTCTGAGGTGGAGCAGTGCGAGCGGGTCCCTCAGAGCGGCGCTTCTTTCCCTTGTTCTGGGCCTCGAATTCCAGTCGTGCTTCCATGCGATCCTTCTCAATCTCAATACAGCGGTCAATCAGCTCACGCAGAGTGTAGCTCTTGTTCCCTGACAGAGCCAACCTGATCTTGGTCTGAAGTCCCTTCCTGTAGTAGTACATCTTTTCCTTCTCGGAACTCACGCAAGACGCAGGTGCGTAGCGGAGCAAGCAGTTGAAGCGGGTGGTGTACTCGTGGATCCGGTCAGCTCCCTGGGAGATGTTGCAAAACTCGTTCTCCTTGGCCTCCATGACTCCCTCAGGAATGTGGTGGTCACGGAAAGCCTCGGTGAACTCATCCCAGTCAATGCGGGCTGGGTCCTCGTGAGCGCTGGTGTAGTTGTCCCACCATGCTCGTGCAGCACCGGTCAGCTGGTGGCTAGCAATCCCAACACACTCCTCGTCGGAGCAAGTGGTCAGGTCCAGCTTCTTCTCCATCTCTTTAAGCCAATCGTCGGCAGCGAGGGGATCGCTGTCAGTCCCGTCGAAGGTAGGTGGCCTCAGCTTCAGGAAACCCTCCAGTTTCCTTTGGAAGTCATTCTGGGGTGGCCCGTGGTTCCTGTTCATCCCAGTAGCTATGGCATTCAGCAGCTGGGTCTGCTGAGCCATCACTTCCGCCAACGTCGGTGGCGGCGGCGGAGGCACGTTCTCGCCTTGTGGTGGCGGATCGATCACCGGCGGTGCATCCTCTGCCCGGCGCAGCTCTTCTTCCAGGTTAACTCCAGCACGTCTGCCAACTGGGCGTCCACGGTTGCGACCACGCCCGCGTCCTGGCGCAGGTGCGGGGGAGGGCTGGCGGTTCTCCAGGCGCGCGGAACGTCTCATTGACATCTGAAGTTATTAGGTACGTGCTCAGTGCAGTAATAATCTTGTAGTGGTTTAAGTAGGAGTTAGATGTTTTCAATGATTTAAATGAATTAAAACATTTTTCATGCTATCCTACACTCAACCAAAGAAGCATAGAGAACCATAAGAAGCTTAAGATCCAAATGTCACTCATCACATGGTTATTATTATATAAAGGATGTTCCTAGCTGCTAAGAAGATCGTGCTATGCGCAGATAGCCAATGACAGGACAACTCATGGTATCACTAGTCTAAGGGCTACGCAGGGTCCCATAAGCTACTGGTGCATAAGGTCAATAGCCATTTGGTCGGGATCTCAATAGTGCCGTCGTGCTGTGGACGAAGTGGTGGTCCAAGGCTGGTCATCTGTGAATTTTTCAAGAAACGGATTAGCAGGTCCTTGTATTAGATAAGCCATTGCATAAAAAGTGAATGCAAGGTCAGTAATATAACCGAAAGAGAGTCTGGCTTCCTATTCTAACGTCCATTCTCTATGGGTCTCGTCCTACAGTCAAGTATGGCTCTGATACCAACTGAAACGACCTCGATTTCCATGAAGGGAAATCCACAGGCTCGAATTGTAATTCAACAGATTGCTTGGGACAATCCATGAAATTACCCATATCTCAGTTGACACCAGGATCCATACAACGATAATTAAGTCTTACATAAACATTTATTACATCGCCACACTGGCGGAATCAACATTCAGAGAAGCTTTAGAAGATGCGGAAGCGATTCATCCTTCACGGCCAACTTGAGTGTAGCACGTGACCCTATTCCTCGTCATCATCTCCCTCGAAGTCGTACTCATTCTCGTCACCTGACAGCAAATTTATCAGTACGATTTGTACTGGCCACGGAGCCCACCTATGCAGCATTTGCTTTGTGGAAAGTGGATGCAAGGCTATACAAGCAGACCTATAGGCTGAGGTTTTCCTATGCAGCTGTAATCAATGTTTATTTAGTCAAGTTTTATCACCAGTTAACACCATTATCCCTTTTCCCATCACCACACCTCACTCTCATTCGACAGGCCCAACTCCCTCTCGGGCCTATCTCAGCGGCACACTACCACAACGGGTACACTGCCGGAACAATGTTATCCAGGGGGAGAAAAGAATATGCTCTCATCTAATAGTGGTTGCAGAAACATTAGGAAAGGTCCATAGCCAACGAGTTGACTTATGTATCGATCGATCAACCATACACTCTGCAGAGGTTTTACTACTCACAAGATTAGCCATCATCGATGCTGTACAATCATCTAGGCAGAATTCCGGGTGCTTGCTTGCCTAGGTCGATGCCACCCTACCACTCAGCCCTGGGATATTCCGGATCCAACACCGTCATGCTGAGACTGGGAGACGCATTACCGGGCCCCATCAGTGGTACTGCGCATCTAGAACGGTACGGGAATCCGCCATCCGTCACCGTCCACCCTTATCACCTCTCAACCTAGCAGTAGTGGCACCGCCCTACCAAGTAGTCCAGCCGTCTCCCGCCCATCAGAAGCGAGCGAGTAGCAAGGGAATCCAGATGTTTCCGATCACTAGTCAGATCCTAGGTTGTGACCAAGCAGGCATCTCCTCTTAGGGGATACTCTCCCCGTGCTATCACAGCACCTCCGTCCACGGGCTTCAAACCACCAAGGCTATCCCACCCGGAACCTCCTCAACAACTTTACCCGCCACAGGTATCTCACTTTGGGGATGCCCAGGTTGCACCCCCGGCACGACTTGCCCCATGGGCTTGTCTCACATCCCACTTGGTCGACATCAACCCTTACCACGCACCCAAGACGCACGCAGCACTCTCTCCCAGTGGTTATAATCAGTTATACACCGTCCCAATTCCACCACATAGCATATAGCAAGTAGAAAGTAGTGGAAGAGTAACAGTAAATTAAGCAGCAGCTAACCTAACAGCGGATAGCAGGGTAAAGTCTTATCAAGGCAGGGAATTCAAATATACTATCATGCAACCAATCCATACATAATCATAAAGCAATAGCAACAATGTCATTTGCAATGCGTAATTAGGATCTAAGGATTTGGTGGGACGTGGCACCTTCGTAGTCGTCTCCTAGCTCTTGGAAGTACTCGTGGTCGTCTTCCTTAGTCAGATCCTCCTCCTGTCTCCTAGCTTTTGGCGGCCGAATTCATCAAGGAGGTCTTCCATCCAGAGTGGTTAGCTAATCCTGTTTTGGTTAAAAAGAAAAATGGAAAATGGAGAATGTGTGTTGATTACACTAGTTTAAATAAAGCATGTTCTAAGTATCCATTTCCATTACCTCGCATTGACCAAATAGTTGATTTCACTGCTGGCTGTGTGCAACTTCTTTCGGCACATATTGTTACGTAACCATGCCATTTGGCCTCAAAAACGCGGGCGCAACTTACCCGCGTTGCATGCTCAAAGTTTTTGGGGACCTCATCGGGCGGACCGTTGAGGCTTACGTAGACGATATAGTGATAAAATCTAGGAAGGCCAGCGACTTAGTAGCCGACCTAGAAAAGGCATTCGACTGCCTCAAGAAGCGAAACATAAAGCTAAACCCCGAGAAGTGCGTTTTCGGGGTCCCTCGGGGCATGCTCCTCGGATTCATTGTTTCCGAGCGTGGCATCGAAGCCAACCCAGAAAAGATTTCGGCCATCACACAGATGGGTCCGTTTCGGAATCTCAAGGGAGTACAAAAGCTTATGGGATGTCTCGCGGCCTTGAGTCGATTCACTTCGAGGCTCGGCGAAAAGGGACTTCCCTTGTATCGGTTGCTAAAGAAAAATGAGCACTTTACCTGGACCACCGAGGCCTAGGAAGCCCTCGAAAGGCTTAAGGCTCTGCTTTTGAAAGCACCGGTTCTCGTGCCTCTTACGAAAGAGGAAAATCTCTTGCTGTATGTCGCTGCTACTAATCAAGTTGTGAGCGCAGCGATCGTCATGGAACGGCAAGAAGAAGGGCACGCATTACCGGTACAGCGGCTGGTCTACTTTATCAGCGAAGTCTTGTCCGAGACCAAGACGCACTACCCTCAGTTCCAGAGGTTGGTGTACGCAATCATTCTTGCCCGGCGCAAGTTGCGGCACTACTTCGAATCTCATCCCGTGACCGTGGTATCATCCTTTCCTCTCGGGGAGGTGATCCAGAATCGGGAGACGACTAGGAGGATCGCTAAATGGGCTATCAAGCTCATGGGTGATGGCATCACATACGCGCCACACAAAGCCATTAAGTCCCAAGTGCTAGCGGACTCCGTGGCAGAGTGGACCGAGACGCAGCTACCGCCACTCTCGACCCAAGAGGAGTGTTGGGTCATGTACTTCGACGGGTCGATGATGAAGACCGGAGCCGGCGCAGGCATCGTCTTCGTCTCGCCCCTCGGGGTCCGGCTCAAATACCTGCTGTGGCTACACTTCACGGCTTCCAACAACGTGGCTGAATACGAGGCTCTGGTCAACGGTCTCCACATCGCCATCGAGCTCGGGATCCGACGCCTCGAGGTTCGAGGAGACTCCCAGCTCGTCGTGGACCAGGTCATGAAGGAGTCGACGTGCCAGAACCCCAAGATAGGCCGCCTACTGCAAGCTGGTGCGGTTGCTCGAGGAAAAGTTCGACGGCCTCGAGCTCAACCACATCGCACGACGGTACAACGAAGAGGCCGACGAGTTGGCAAAAATCGCGTCCGAAAGGGCTACGGTCCCGACTGAAAGGTCCTAAATGGCTAGAGGGGGGGTGAATAGCCTATAAAAATCTACAAACAACACTTAACAAGCCGATTAGTAACAATAGCAAGATTTGCAAAACACTAGCTCTAAACTATGCTATGCAAGCCACCTAGACAAGTATACTATACTATGATCACTAGTTCACACTCAAAGGCTATGTCACTACTATACACTACTCCTAAGAGAGCAACTAACTAACAAGCTAAAGTCCTGGTCATCTTCATCTTGAACACTGAAATCAGATATTATAATCAGAAAATGGAAATTTCAAACCAAAATAAGAACTTCAAATCAGATCCAAACCTAAAGCTCTGTGCTCTTTGCTGTCTTAGTGCCTTGCTGGCTTGCTTCTCAGGGCGCAGGAAGGAGCGGCTGCAGGCGCTCGTCGATCCCGCTCTGGTGCGGCGGCCAGGGGCAGCCCTGCGCTGCGCCCCTGTAGAGAGGCGGCGAGAAGGCGCCCGGCCCCTGCACTGGCACAGCAGAGGGGCACAGCGGAGGTGCGGCGCTGCTGCCTGGAGGGGGCAGGAAGGGGGCGCTGGAGACTGGAGGGGGGTAGGACAACGACGGGCGACGGACATGGGAAGGGAAGACCGAGGAGCCGAGGAGCGACGCCGGCAGCGTTGTCTGTTCGCGAGGAGCCGGGAACTCACGACGGGAGAAGGGAGCGCCCGTGGTGGGGCTCCTCGAGGGGCGCACATACCAGATCTGGCCTGGGTTTGGCGGGCCGGAGGCGGTCTGAAGGGGGCGAGCTAGGTAGCGGGCGGCGGCGCTGGTGTTGGTGGGGTTGGATTGGGGGCGCCTCGGGGTCAGGGGAGCGTGGTGCGGCGCCGAGCAGCCGTAGCTTGAGCTTCCGCCCCCGCACTCCCACTCCCGCTCCCCGTTGCAGCAGAGCGGTTGAAAGGTCCTAAATGGCTAGAGGGGGGTGAATAGCCTATAAAAATCTACAAACAACACTTAAAAAGCCGATTACTAACAATAGCAAGCTTTGCAAAGCACTAGCTCTAAACTATGCTACGCAAACCAACTAGACAAGTATACTACACTATGAACACTAGTTCACACTCAAAGGCTATGTCACTACTAAACACTACTCCTAAGTGAGCAACTAACTAACAAACTACACACGAGAGTAAGTACACAAAAGTAAAGAGAGAAGGTGATTTCAATACCCCCGGTGTAGAGAAGATAAGAGGTCCAATATAACCAATCAATCAAATACAAGGGAAATCCTCGGTAGAGAGATGACACAAGATTTTTTACCGAGGTTCACTTGCTTGCCGGCAAGCTAGTCCTCGTTGTAGCGATACACCCACTTGGAGGTTCACGCGCTAATTGGCATCACATGCCAAACCCTTCTCAAGGGTGCCGCACAACCAACACAAGATGGGGATCCACCAAGCTACGAGCAATCCACTAAAGATGCCTTTTGCGATCTCCCGCGGGGATAGGCTCAAGAACCCCTCACAACTTCACCGATCGGAGGCAGAGACAATCACCAACTCCCCTCAACGATCCTCGCAGCTCCAAGCCGTCTAGGAGTCGGCAAACTCCAAGAGTAACAAAAGAAACCGCTGCGAATCACCACTACCAAGTGCCTCTAGATGATCTCTATCAATGCAATGCACTTGATGCTCTCCAAACTCACCAAATGATGATCACAATCAAGTAGGATGAGTGAGAGTGGAGTGGGAAGGCTCACAAATATGCTATGATGTTCAGGAGTGCCAAGAACTACTCCCCAAATCGGCCAAGTGACTATTTATAAGCCACACACAAGAAAATAGCCGTTTAGACTTCACTGCGTACCATCGGACTGTCCGACGGCCAGAGCGTCGGACTAATCCGCACGGTCCGACGCCTCGGATGAACGCCACGTGTCACTAGCCGTTTGAAGTCGAACGTTGGATTACAACGGCTACCTTCACGCGCTAAACGAACCGTCGGACGATATAATCGTCGGACTAAAACAACCGGTCCGACGCCCTCAGCTGATACCGTCGGACTCAGCGGGACGAAGCCGTCGGACCAACGATCGCGGCCGTCCGACGTTTCCAGAGAGCTCCCCGAGCCCTGAAAACCGTCGGACGTTGGTCCGACGCTCACCGTCGGACTAACGCCGAGAGTCCGACGCTCTCAGAGCTCGCCACGTGTTATCTCTCGCACGATCTGTACCGTCGGACGCTTCGGCTAATGGTCCGACGCCCCAAAACTGAGCGTCCGACGCTCTCAGCAGTGTTAGCCGTCGGACTGAGGCTAATAGTCCGACGCTCTGTGACAATACGGTCTGACGCTAGTTTTTCTATTGTAATGTCTCCGAAATTCGCCGAATCCTGCCTCGCAAGCTCGGCAGGAGGAAGAGAGGACCAAACCCTCTCTAACCCTTGAACTTCACCCCATTTCTTAAGGTACTAACACTTCAAAGTATCTCTCACTTAGGTGCACGTGTGTTAGCCTTTTCAAAGAGTTTTCCACAGGTCAAGTTAGTGTCACTAGCATCTATATGCATATGCAATGATCATGAACACCTAGTGGCACTTGATAACCGTATTTCATCAACGATTTCG
Source organism: Eremochloa ophiuroides (assembly GCA_038502445.1). Classification (NCBI taxonomy): domain Eukaryota; kingdom Viridiplantae; phylum Streptophyta; class Magnoliopsida; order Poales; family Poaceae; genus Eremochloa; species Eremochloa ophiuroides. The sequence goes on along the minus strand of JAHLJS010000009.1, from coordinate 51,013,893 downwards.
CCCCTCTTGATAGTACGGCTATCTATCCTAAATGTGATCACTCCCTCTATGGAGTCTTGATCACCAAAACCAAAAGAGCTCCTATTGGTTATACCTTTGCCTTGAGCTCCCGGTTTCTTATCAACTTCCTTCTCATCTCTTGATGGACCTTGTGGACACCTATGATGATGGACTTATACCATTTGCATGGATGCCGTCAATAGGGCTTTCTCCTTTGTTGATGGACTTACACCATTTTCATGGACGCCGTCATTGCCCTTCACTTGTGACCTCCACCGACCCGGTCCTTTGCTCCATCTTGCCATTTGCTAATCAATTCTCATGAAACACTTAGAGCAATCGTTAGCAAACTAGGTTTCATCAATTATCCAAAACCAAACATGGGCTTTCACCGACGGGCGTATTTGCCAACGACCTCCACAAACCCTCGGTCAATACTGATCCCTCAGGGGCCAAGGGGAAGAAGACCCCCGAGCCCCTAGGAGAACTTGGATCGTCTTCAAGCCTCGCAAGCCCCTCGGGGGCTGCCGACCCCATTGACAAAGGGGAGCCACCCGAGACCCTGGCTGAAGACGGCGACGAAGCCGAGGCAATGGAGAATGAAGCCGAGATGGACGACGACGAGCTGGACTGGCACGAGCCGCTGGTCAGCTGGCTTGTTCGAGGAGTTTTACCCTCGGACAGAACCAGAGCACGACGGTTGGCACGTAAAGCCAAGTCTTTCACGATGATTGACGGCAACCTCTATCGACGGAGTCCCTTGGGTGTCCTCTAGCGGTGCATTCCCTTCAGTCAAGGCAAACGCCTACTCGAAGAGATACACGCCGGAGCCTGCGGTCACCACGCCGCACCAAGAACTCTAGTGGGTAACGCCTTTTGACAAGGCTTCTACTGGCCAACCGCCGTGGCCGATGCTACCGAGGTGGTACGCTCCTACGAGGGGTGCAAGTACTACGCCCGGCAGACACACCTACAGCCCAAGCTCTCCAGACGAGCCCCCTTACCTGGCCATTCGCCATATGGGGACTGGACCTTGTCGGGCCCCTCCAAAAGGCGCCCGGGGGCTTCACCCACTTGCTTGTCGCCATCGACAAGTTCTCAAAGTGGATCGAGGCTCAGCCAATCTCCCAAATCATCTCGACACAAGCGGTGTTATTCTTCACCGACATCTCACCGGTTTGGTGTCCCGAACTCTATCATCACCGACAACGGCACGCAGTTCACCGGAAAAAGTTTCTGGCCTTCTGCGACGAGTACCACATACGAGTGGACTGGGCGGCCGTAGCCCACCCAAGAATGAACGGCCAAGTAGAACATGCCAATGGCATGATTCTCCAAGGCCTTAAGCCGAGAATATTCAACAGATTGAATAAGTTCGGCAAGAGGTGGCTGACGGAGCTCCCGGCGGTGATATGGAGTCTAAGGACTATGCCAAGCCGAGCCACGGACTTGACGCCCTTCTTCCTAGTGTACGACGCCGAGGCCGTCCTCCCCTCGGACTTGGAGTACGGCGCCCCGAGGGTTCGAGCCTATGATGAATAGGGCAATCAGACTACCCGTGAAGACGCGTTGGACCAAGTCGGCGAAGCTCGGGACATGGCCCTATTGCACTCGGCCAAATACCACCAGTCACTACGCAAGTACCACGCTCGGCGCATGCGGGGCCGAGCCTTCAGCGTAGGCGACTTGGTGCTGCGGCTCAGGCAGGACAACAAGGGGCGCCACAAGCTCACACCACCATGGGAAGGGCCATTCATCATCGCCGAGGTGCTACGCCCCGCCACGTACAAGCTCGCGAACGAGAAGGGCGAGGTCTACAACAACGCTTGGAACATCGAACAGCTACGTCGCTTCTATCCTTAAATTTCCGAGCATTGTACAATTTGTAAAATCTTGAAATCAATAAAAAAACCCGACTTCTACTCTTTTTACCTGATTTTTGGATTTTTGATCCGAGCCTACACTCAGAAGTGAAATGGCTTTTCATTTCGCTGCGCATTAGAAAAGTGAAGCTCGGCCTAACCTACGGGAAGGGCGACCCTCCCTCGGGGGCTAGGACGGGGGGTTCCCGAGCTTCAACGATTTTGAAAACACAAAAAATTTCAAAACTCGTTGAAATCGTTTCTCCCTAAAAACATGTTTCTCTCCTAAAACCAAGCGTGAACCTATAAGACTCAGAAGAGTAAGAGAAGTCCCAGAGGACAGAGCCGGTCGAGCCGAGGAGACCGCTTACGCCCCAAGGCTACAACATCTCCCCTCGCCACTCCGCGTCCAAAGGCTAACTCGCGCTCGGAAGAAAACTTATAAGATCTACGCTCGGCAAAAGGAGGAGGCTTGGGAAGAAACAACTAAGCTTTTTCCAACGTTTCTTTCTGCCAAAGCTCCTAGGACTTCGGCTGCGTCTACGCCGCTAAAGCTACGACACCCGAAAAGAGTCCCCCGAGGCTCGATGGCCCGGGCACAGGATCGGTAAGAAAAAACGCCTGAGGAAAGAAGCATGAAACGAAACAAAACATACAGCAAATATTTACATAAACATAAAGGCCACGAAGGGCCACTTGTTTGTTTCCTCCCGGCCACTCACGAAAAGTTACTTCACAAGGGCACCTCGACCCGCTGTTCTTCAAGGCAGATTCAGAGGAGGAAGTTCGACTTCGGCTTCGAAGAGGCCCGCCAGCGCTTCTCCTGGCTCCTTCATCGAGTCCTCCAGCGCTAGGAGCTCGGTGTCGTCGGCCTCAAGGAAGCCTTCGCTGACAGGGCCAGCGTCGAATTTCCCATAGTGGGACTTGTAGGATCACGGATTGGCCTAGAAGGGGGGTTGAATAGGCCTATGAAAAATCTTCGTGAACAGAGGTTTTGGTTGGTGCACAAATTTATTTTTGGTCACCCATATTGATTCCTGTGGCTTCTGGAAAACCTGCTTCTGTTAGGGCACCCTTTGGACATGGGCTTTGGAATGATCAGGCTTCAGATTGGTGGCCTTCCCTTTCTTGGGGCGCGGCACTGCCGCGGTCTGTGCAGGCCTCTTTGTACCAATCTGTGCCTTCCTCTCAAACCTGACACATTCCACTCCATTTTTCATGTATCTTCCATTTGTCTTACCCCCAGCAACATGGCCTAAGCCACTTTTGATGTGTGGATGCCTTCCATCCTTGTATTGCACCTTTGGTTGCTCTCTAACCTTGCTCTTGCTGTTTTGCACCTGCAAGTTCTTGCAATTACCTGCAGCTAAGGCATTGAGCCTTGCCACTTCTTTCTTCATTGTCTCTAGGTTGGCAAGGTTAGTAGGATAAGCAATTAAATCAAGTTTGGTGCATTGTTCACATGCTTGACTAGTGGAAGACCTAGATGCACCTTTGCTTTCGAGGAGGAGTGAGTTACTATCAACTAGAAGCTTATGTTGATCCTCAACTTGTCCTCCTTGCTAGCAATATAGAGATCTTCTTGTTTAATAAGAGTCTTCTCTCTAGATGCTAGCTCAGCTTGTGTGCTCTCTAGTTCTTCCATTAGTCTAGCAATGAACATTTTAGTTTTGTTATCCAAGTTCTTAGTTAGCTTATCAATTTCTTCATCACTAGATTCATTATCACTAGAGCAATCACTAGAATCACTACTCGAGATGTCACTAGGAGAGGGAGTTTTGGACTTGCCATAAGACAAGTGTGAGGGAAGCAATCATCATCATCATCATCATCGAACAAGTTGTTAAATAGCTTTGGTGTTGAGGATGAAGCTTGAATGGCAACGGTTGCAATCTTTCTATCCTCTTCACTTGAGCTGTCCACGGTTGAGTCCCATTCATGTCGAATGTGAGCCTCTCCCACATCTTTATTGTGCCTTCTCTTGCTGCCCTCTTTGTGGTACTTCTTGTCTTGCCTCTCTTGTCCTTTTCTCATGGGGACAATCGGCTATGAAATGCTCCGTGCTACCACAATTATAGCATGTTCTCTTTTTCTTGTTAGGGAAGGTTCTTTTCACCAACTTGTAGCCATTGCTCTTGATTCCCTTGCGAAATCTTCTCATGAACAAAGCAAAGTCATCAATATTCTTGTTGCTGCTCACTATCGCTTTCTTCTTCACTAGATGATGAAGTTGTTGGCACTTCTTTCTTGACTTTCTTGGCTGCCCTTGACTTGAACGAAGCACCTTGCTTGCTGCCCTTTTGCTTGCTTGATATGGATTGCTTGCTTGCTACGGGCTGCAAGCTTCTCTTGCATGCCTTGAGTGCTACATCCTTGATTTTCATGTCCTCAAGCTTGGTTTGCAGCTCCCCAAGCCTTTCCTCTCAAGTGCTTCCTCTCTATGCATGTCATGTGTCAAAAGCCTCCCAAGAACATCACTAGGAGTGAATTGCTCAAATCTCTTCTTCTCTCTAATCAAAGTCACAAGGGTCTCATTTCTTGGTGTGAAAGCTTTCAACATGACCCTCACAACCTTATGATCATTCACCTCGGTTCCACCGAGACCTCTAATCTTGCCAACAATGACCATCAACCTATCAAACATCTCTTGTGGCCCTTCACCTTCATGGATTGCAAACCGGTTGAGCTTGGCCATCAATATTTCAATCTTGGACCTTCTCACCTTGTCAACACCCTCATGTGCCATGTGCAAGGTATCCCAAATTTCCTTGGCCACCTCCAAAACCATCACCTTGTTGTACTCATCTCCATCCAAAGAACTAAGCAAAACACTAGTAGCTTGGGCATTGAGGTGGATGTTGCGAAACTCAGCTTGTGTGGGCTTCTTTGGATCAACCGGTGCCTCCAAGCCATGATGCATAATCTCCCAAATCCCGGGATGAAGACCTACAAGATAAGTTTTCATCAAGTGCTTCCACTTGGCAAAGTTTGTCCCATCGAAATGAGGCAACTTTCCCGCGGGCACATTGATGACACGTCCAGTGTCAAGGTTAGATAAAGATGAATAATCAAAGGATAAGGCTCCATAGTCGGTGTAGCCGCTGCCTTTCTTGTTCTTGCTGCTCTTGGTAGGTTGATAAGTGCTATCATCATCTCCATCTTCGGTGCTACTTGAGTCATCATCACTTGAGGCCTTCTTCTTACCCTTTTCTTCTCTTTTCTTCTTCTCTTCTTCTCTTCTCTTTTTTTCTACTCTTCTCAGCCTTCTTTCTTCTCTTCTTTTTAGCTTTTCTTTTTTCTTTTCAGCTCTTCCTTCTCTTTTCTTCTTTCTTCTCTTCTAACTTCTTTTGCTTCTCTTTTCAATCTTCTTTCTTCTCTTCTTCTAGCTCTTTCTCCTTCGGAGATCTCAGCTGGTGGCAACGTGGATTAGCTTGCCGTCGACATGCTGTCACTGCTGCTGTCGGTGGTGCGGAGATCATCACCACCACTGCCACCACGAACCTCACGAGCTGTACCCGCCTCCGCTTCACCGTTCTTGGCCATACCTCACGCGGTTAAGCGTAAACCTGAGGTAACCTGGCTTTGATACCACTTGTAGGATCACGGACTGGCCTAGAAGGGGGTTGAATAGGCCTGTGAAAAATCTTCACGAACAGAGGTTAGTAACAGGCACGGCAGTGCTGGCCTGTAGAGCGGCACTGCCGGGCTGCCCGGCACTGCTGCTCCCAGAGCGACAGTGCTGGAACTCGCAGAGCAAATTCTACACAATTCAAAAACTGCTTGGGGAAATTTAGATCGAACAAATTACTGATGTTCCCTGGTATGTGTAGACCCTAGCACACTCTTTCCCTGTAGCAAGAACACCACCAATTCGTAGATCGGGACCAAACCCTAGAAGTCAAGAAACTCAACAAATAGAGAATAACACAAGCAACGCAAGTGACACAAGATTTAACCCGTGGTTCAGCTCGCCGCAAAGGCTTGCCTACTCCACGTTGTTGAGGTTCCACAAAGGAAACTTGGGTTCACAAAGCCCAATCCTCGTTCTCAAGTCAAGAGAGTTAACTCTTGAAAAGAGGGGGTGATTCCACTAGCTTATGAGAGTGATTACAAACCTCCCGGGGCTGCCACAGGATTGGCAAGCTCACCGGGCGACGCTCTAGCCGGCTAGGAGCAAGCTACAAGAGTAACAAATGCAAACCACCGGCTTGAACGCGAACCAAGTGTTTGAGGAAGTTGAAGATCAGTGGGGAGAAGCTTGTTCCTTCTAAAATTCAGCTCACACTCTTCTAGATTCAAACTTGGATTCAAACTTGAGAGTGGAGAGCTTGTTGGGAGTGAGAGAGAGCAAGAAAGTGACTTCTCTGGTCTGAGAACTGAGCAAATGACAGAGATGACTGTTGGGGGTGACAGGAGGGAGGCTAAGAAGCCCCCTCGAGTCTAACAGTCAAAACAAGTCGCGGCAGTGCCGCTCGGCCGGCAGTGCCGGGCCTAGGGCCGGCAGTGCCGCGCTGCCAAACCAGGATAGAATGATCTAGAATTTTGTGACTAGCTTTGGCAGTGGGAGTGAGGATGTTTGGTGTAAAGATTTACACTTGGTCACACTTTCAAACCTGTCTTTTGCATCCCCCTTAATAGTACGGCTTTCCTATACTTAATTTTCAAAATAAAATGAATTTAAAACTCTTTTTAGCCTAATGCCGCATCCTTTAAATGTTAGGGGTCCACCTGCATAAGATTGCATCCTCCTAATGCTTTTGCCTGTCCATCATCTCGATAAATCTCATTAGTCTTCTAATCGCGTGGTCATTATCACCAAAACCCACTTTAGGGCTTGATTGCACTTATAGGACTTCACGACCGCCAGTGTCTTCTGGACACCCGTCAGTAAGGCCTCCTTGACCCGGCCGCCGACGCTACTGTAGAGTGCCTCCAGTCGGCTCCGGAGCGAGATCCCTGAAGGTTCCCCACCGATGCCGATGGAGTCACACAGAGCGCGCGCGGCCTTCTGCAGTTCCAGGTGATTGGCCGCCTCACCGTCGTAAGCCGCCTGCAGAACTGCGGGAGCAAAACATGGAGGTGAACGAAGATGCAGCAAGCAATCGAGACGAACAGAACGGAAAAGCATGACATTGCACATACCGCCAGCCTCTTCCCGAGCCTTCTGTGCCTCCTTCCGGGCCGAGTCCGCCGCGCCAACCGCTAGACGCAATGCTTCCTGAGTGTCACTCGGGTCGAGAGCCAAGGCCTCAGCGACAGAAGTCTTCTCGGCAGTGAGCTCTCGGGCGGCGTCGCGCTCCCTTGTCATCTCGGCCAGAGCGCCCTCCAGCTCCCGCACCCGTGTTGCCGAGACAGCGGCTTGGCCCCTCGCCTCTGTGACCTCCTCCTTCAAGATGGTGTTGTCAACAGTCGCTTCGACGAGCTTGGAGGTCACGGCGGCGAGCTCGTTCTAGGCACGGGCAAGGGCTTTACCCATGAGGTCAAGCTGCTTCCAGAGCCCGAGCCCGTCGCGAAGGAAGCGGGACTTGTCCCGGGAGGTATGCATGAGGTCCTAGAAAGGAGAGAAGAGCGGAGAAGGTAAAAACAATGCTCATACGCAGGAAAAGTTACAAGACACGGGACTCACCTGAAGCTGGGCTGGGAGGTCCTTCTCGAGGACATCGGTAATCGCGCGGAGACCCGCCGCCGAGCTGAACCCGAGCTCCTGAACGGCGTCCCATTTGGGAGCCTCGAGGTCGTCCCAGAGCGAGAAGACGGGCAGTGCCTGAGGATCCGCTCGGTCCGCCCACTCGATCTGGGAGGTGGTTAGCTTCCGAGGCCGAGGCTCCCTCAATGCCAACGCCTAGGGACCCTCCTCACGGGTGGGGGGAGCTCCTGCGCCGACATCCACGACCGATGACCCCGCGGCGGCAGGCTCCGTGGGGGCGGCATCGGCTGGCGCTCCCGACGCGCCTCCAGAACTGACGACCGAGGCCTCGGGAGCCCGCGCTGGCGCTACCTCCAGGTCGATGACGGGCGCGACGACGGCGGCCACAGCTGGAACGGCCCCTCCCGAAGGAGGAACCTCGGACGCCACGGCCGGACCCGTGGGGGGACGGATTTCTTCGTCCGTCGACCGGGCGCTTCCCCCGGCCGTATCGTGGCCCCGCACCTTCAAGACCTTCAGGTACGACACCTGGAGGTCCGACCCCGAGCGTTTCCTAAAGCAGAGAAGGAAGAAAGAAACGTTCAGAGCGCCAAACAAGATCTCCGACGAAGGGAATAATAGGTAAGGACACCTACCTCATCTTCAGAACCACCCTCCTCTTCTTCGCCGCCCCCGCGCTCGGCGAAACGACGGACGGCGTGGGATGCGTTGGCAGCGGAGGAGTGGGCGCCGCCGCGGTGTCCGGGCCGGCACCGCCCTGAGACGGGGGCCCTGCCTGGGCGCCAAGGGTCGCCTCGACGTCGCCGCCCCTCGGCGGGGAAGCTTGAGTCTGGGAGGACCCCAGCTCAAGTTCTGGCATCTTGGCATGGGACGACTCCAGCTCCAACAGTTTCCGCTCACCGCTCCCCCCGCCTTCGGCCGTCGCGCCGATCAACGACGCGTCAGAAGGGACGGTGCACGGAAACAGGATCTCCCCGGTCCCGACGGCAGCAGCCAGGCTTGGCTTGGGCACCGGGTCAGGGCCCGTTCCCGGCCTCTCCAGCGAGCCCTCGCGGCCGCTGGAAGGCGGAGCCGTGGCTCCAGTAGTCACGCTGCCAGAGGCCGCGCCTTTAGACGCGGTCCCCGGCAGTTTTGCCTGGGGGCTCGGGTCACGAGCCCCGACACTTCCACCGGCAGGCGCCGACATTGGAGCCTTCCTAGGCTCGTCGGTGCCCACCGCGGGCTTTGTGGCCACAAGGCGCCGGTCCAACACTGTGAAATCGAAATATTCTTCTTCTTCTTCATCCTCCTCGTCATCTTCATCGGAGAGGGTGTCCTCCTCTGGCTCCCCCACCTCCTGATGGCGATGACGGCGCTAGGAGGATTCCTCCGTCCTCTGAGCCCTCTTCTACTTCAGCGCGGTCTTCCGGTCCTTCTTCGCCTTCGCTGCCTGGTCCCGAAGGTGGTTCTGGGTTCACTGAACCTTGTCCTCCGGGACAGGCTGAAGGGAAGGCTTCCCGGTCCTTGAAAGACCCTGTGATGAACAAAGAAAGAAGTCAAGGAAAAGACTGAGGAACCATGAACTCAACGAAGCGGACGACTCTTACCAGCGCGATGAAGCCCGTGCGGGGACGCATGGGTATCCGGTTCACCTCATCCCAGGTATGGTGACCTCCCACCATGTACTTAACCCGGCGCATAATCTCTTGCTGGCCGATGTCCTGGGGCAGCATCGCCGTGCCCTCCCACGATAACCCGACGAGCATCTGGTTCAGCGCCAGCCGGCGGTCCATCAGCGGGCAACACCGTCCGCGCGTGGAACTGCGCCGCCACGGTGGCTCCCGTAAGGCCCCGGTCGTGCAGCGTCTGGAGCACATCGAAGTAGGCGTTGAGGTGCTTGGCCTCCTTGGCCGGGCACCCCCACTCCCACTGAGGGAGGGGAGCGATGAACGCCCTTCCCGTATACCTGGGGAAGGCGTCTCCGTCGTTGCGGAGGTTGAAACAGCCGTGATACCAGCCCTTGTTGGAGGAGGGAGCCTTGCAGGGGATGTAATCACCGGAGCGGATCACAAAACCGCAGCCCCCCGCACGCGGGATCTCCCGCGGCCTCTTCGGACCAGCCCACTTGGTGTACCAGTCGACGCGGAAGATGCGGCGCCATAGGTTCCAGTGCGGAGGTACCCCGAGGTACCCCTCGCACAGGGCGGCGTAGATCGACGCCTGCGTGATGGAGTTTGGGGGTGAGGTTGCGGAGCTCCAGCTCGTTGTTGAAGAGCAGTGCCCGGCAGAAGCGGCTCGGCGGCGATCCGAGCCCGCGCTCGTGGTAAGCAATGAAGCTCACCACATACCCCTCGTCGGGCTTCGGCTCGTCGTGGTCGTCCAACGGCACGACCCACTCCGGGCGCTCCACGTTGGTGCGGGGGCGTAGGAGCCCCAGCTCTACGAGTCACTCCAGATCCGCCTCCGTCACGGCGCTGCGTGGCCATGGCTCCAACCAAAGAAAGCTGGTGGCGGCGGCAGCGGCATCGGTGCGAACCGGGGAAGAAGACATGACGAACTGGGGAAGAAGAGTGGTGGGAAGGCAACGACGTCGGTCGCGGTGGCGCTTCTCACTTGAGCGAGCAACGAAGGCAAAAGGGCGGACGGCGAAGGCAAGAAAGCGAACGGCTGCGCGAGCAAATGACTAGGGTTGAAAGAAAAAACCACGAGTTTTCTTATATACCCGAGCGACGGATCGAGGGAGATGCAGAGGATCCGCCGCATTAACTGCGCGGGGCTCGCCACGATCCCCACGTCGCCGCCGGCCTCGCGCACGCAACCGCCTCGACTGCCCCAAACCGTCGCGTCCGTCAGGCTGCGCGCCTCAAAAGGTGAGCCGAATCATTACGCTTGCCTGCCTCGATTCCGCCAATACATTCCCTTCTCGACGAAGGAACCTCGGGCTCGGACGCCTGTTACGTTCCCAGGGGATCGAAGACTGGCCCATAGTGGCTCGAACAGTCGCCCCAGGAAAACTGAGTTAGGGACAGCTAGCGGATGGGTCACGAAAACGGCCAGTATCCTGACGCCCGAGCATCACAAGGGACATCCCGTGCTGTGTCCCAGTCCCAATAGTGAGTCGATTATGTGGAATCCCTTCGTGGGAGGCATCAGGCCCTCGAGACCCATCGAAGGGACCTGACATCCACTAATTGACCCTCGGGAAACATTTGGAGTGTGCTCAGGCCACTAGCCGACCCCCAACGAACGGGGCACGGACCTCCACTTGGACCAACCCATTTGTAGCTCACCGGAAATGCCGACTCGTGCCCCAGCGGGGAAGTCGAGCAGGACCAAACCTTCCTCTTCCCGAAAAAAGAGCATGAACGTCGAACTAAAAAGACAGGGAAGAACCCGATCGATCTCTGATACGAAAACGGAGGCTCGGGAACTTACCCTGCACCTTGGAAAGACCACCGAACGACCTCCCTTACACGATGGGAGGCTCGGGGGCTTCGCTTCCAAGGGAATAACCCCCTAAATAAATCAAATAACACCAGAGGACTAATAATCACGATTTTAAGCCTTTGGAGGGATATAACATCCCTCCAAAGCCTCGGGGGCTACACCCGGCGGGTGCGCTCACGCGCACCCACCGGAAAAAACAACCCATACTTCATCTCCTCGGCAGGAAGAACCGGCGTGAACCTGTGGAGGAGTGCCTTCACTCCGCCACAGACTCGGGGGCTACTGTTGGGTACCAAGGTATGGGGTATCCAATTTCAATGCAAAAATATACATTCCCAACACGGCCCGGCCCAGGTAAGGCCAACGGAAGCCCACGAAGGCCGCGCCTACAGGGGGCCATGACGATGATGCATCAACGCAAAGCTACCCTCGGAGAAGCGGCACCCTCGGGCGCCAATTCTCCGATTCGCCCGAGCCTCCCCGAGAGAGCTCGGGAAAGCGGCACCCTCGGGCGCCAATTCTCTGATTCGCCCGAGCCTCGCCGAGAGAGCTTGGGAAAGCGGCACCCTCGGGCACCAATTCACCAATTCTCTGATTCGCCCGAGCCTCGCCGAGAGAGCTCGGGAAAGCAGCACCCTCGGGCACCGATTCTCCGATTCGCCCGAGCCTCCCCGGGAGAGCTCGGGAAAGTGGCACCCTCGGGCGCCAATTTCTCCGATTCGCCCAAGCTTCACCATCCCCCTCGAGCGCAATCTTTCAAAGGCATCCCATGCATAGTTGACGTCAGCAGAGCAATTTTGAACCGCAAGTGACCTCTCTGACCACTTTACAGGCATGGTCCCATTGGATGGGCCCCTCGACACAACAGCGCCTCGAACACGCACGTTCGCCGTACCAACTGCCCCATCTCCTCTGGCAGACGATCTGACGGTCCTCCTCCTCCCACGCCGCTACAGGGACAGTCAACCGTACGGCTCCCCGGGCTGACGAGGGGATTCGCCAACTACGACGGCGACCGCCATACCCCACCCACACGTGTGACACCAGAAAATGGGGGACGACGGTCGTCCGGCCAACCAGGGGGAATGGGCGAGCCTTACGACCGGTCTTGCCAACCCCCTGGAATGTACCTCACAAGGAAAAAGAAGCGCCCGAGGGAGGATACTCCTCAATCTGTCCCATCAGGCCCCCGATGGCACCAAGGCTTTCCGAGCCTCGGGAGCTTGTACCCGGAGTTCAACCTATCTACTTGTTGCACTATGCAGGGAAAGACACGACGGCATGACGTATCGCCATGCAGCCAACCATGACCAGCACTGTGAGGCGCCTTGGAACTCACCAATGGAACAGTGGCAGATCAGCCGAATGACTAATGCCATGCCACCGAGGCGCCAAGACGAAGGCGTGGCTGACGATCGCCACCAGTCATCACCAACTCCGCCATGCCGAGTACTGTAACACAGGGCAACACATGTAACTCTAGCCCTTCCCTTGTAACTATAAAAGGGAGAGCAGAGGCCAGCCTTAGACAAGCTCTTAAGCTCACACACACTCACGGCCACTCAACAACATACTTCAACAAGCAATCTGTACGCACTTAGACACTCGTAAGAGACTTGAGAGCACTTTTCTCTCTCGCTCAGCTTATAACCCCTACTATGAGCACCCCGGTGCAAGGCAACACGACTCGATCCCACACTGGACGTAGGGCACTCATTGCCTGAACCAGTATAAATCCTGTGTTCCCCCTTGCACACCACCCGTAACCTCAACCGCAAAACACAAGTTTACTAGCCGGTGTTAGCACTCGCTAAAACTAGCACCGACAACTGCATTGATCAATACAAGATGTCCAGTTGATCGCACTCTCTTACAATCTTGATATCAACAGCCATGGCACACGCAGAAGCACCAACTGCTGCTCCGTCTGTTTTTTGAAAGCTTACCGCCTCCATCTCTGTCGCACCAGACTCAGCTGCAATGGCTGCCAATGCTTCGGACAACTCCTTGTTATCCATACGTGTTGCCGCTTTGATGGCCTTGACTGCCTGCTCGGGTAGGTCACCCCCGAACATGTTGACATAGGCTGTGATTGTTGCATCTGATGCCGTCGTCTTGTTGTTCATGAAGGAGAGCTCACACATTAGCTTTTGTTGGGCGCGCTCTGCAACCAGGACCGAGGATGCCCGGGCTGCAAGATGTGTGCTCGAGCATGTGGAGGCTGTTGGGGCTCTCTTCCTGTCTTTGCTGCTGGTTGGGGGAGGCGACATCGGCCTCTCCAGGACTGGAGCAGGGATGGGTTTGAACATCCTTGTATAGAAGTCAGCATAATCGTCAACCTCCTCATTCCCCATCACCGCTGCTGCTGCCTCTGCTGCGTGGCTGTCGATGACCTCCCGAACAACCCAGTAACACTTCATTTGCTACTAGAAACTCGAATTATAGCACAAATAATATATAGCTAATACTAGATTATATTGATCAGTCGGCACATACCAACATTATGCGAATTCTACTGAAGTTAGAGTGATTAAAAGCAATCTGAAGTGGAGCTAGCAATTCTCTCTGCAGCTTGCTTGCGCACCCTTGCTAAATAATCTGAAGCTCTGAATCTTCCTACATCACCACTTGTAGTGCAGGTCTTCAGTCTTTCAAAAAAAGTACAGGTCTTCAGAGAAACCTAAATGGTTACTGGCTAGTACGTAATAGCTAACACCATTAATTCAGAGCATGGTTCCTCGCTGTGCTTGGATAGATGATCGGCTTCCCTTCTTTTAGCCCCGGGATCTCGCAGCTCTTGCAGTAGCTCAGCTGCTCCATCTCCCACTTCGTCTTCGGCACGATCTTCTCGTGCCGGGGGGAATACTCCTGTGAAGAATCAGGATCAGAATGTCAGCTTCCAGTGATATGGGTCACAGAATTTCACGTTTTGTCAACAAATAATAAGTCACCTCTAACTTGTCGAGCAGTTCTTTTGGTGTCGGTGCCAAGACGATGATGTGGCGAGCAGTCGGGCTGATGAACTCTTCCTCTACAGCTTTGTCGATGAAGGATAGCAGAGAGTTGTAGTATCCGTCCACGTTTAGCAGGCCAACCTGTTGTAGCACACCCAATACAATTGTAAAAACATTTGTGACAGTGGTACGCACTACAACGTGCGTGAATCTTCAGTAAAATGAGTTGCAGACAATTAAGAGCTAGTGTACCGGCTTGTCGTGAATGCCAAGCTGCGCCCATGCGATCACTTCCAGCAGCTCTTCAAGGGTTCCATACCCTCCTGTGTAATCGAAGTTCAGTTTACTTTCTATGACAGAAACTCAGAACTATGGCTTTATATCGACTGCGCGCTACATGGATAACTGAAACAACTGCCATAATATTGGTCACATCAACAGTTTGGTCAGATAAAAAATTTTCATCACTACCCATTACCCAAAATAAAATATGCTTCAACTGAGCAGATTGAACTAGTAGAAAGGCCCCTCAATTTTCAAAAGGTGAAAAACAACCTCATGCACACAAGGGTCGGCACCAAGTCACCAACCAACTGGGCAAGCCAATTTAGGAGGTGAATTTAGAGTCAAACTGCCCATGCTTGCATCCTGCTTTACAACTTTCCACCCACGCTTCCACTACGCATGGATCCAGTATATATATGTGACATGACCAGGGAGAGAAAGTGACAGTAAAAGTGAGCTGCATCTACATAAATGTCGGCTCACTCGATCAGCGTGATGGTTTTAAAAAAAGTTACTGTACCAGGAAGTGCTATGAAGGCATCAGATTGCCTGGCCATCTCAGCCTTCCTCTGATGCATATCTGCCACGGCCTTCACCTCCCCAACTGTCTCACCTGTTATCTGCATACACAACCAAACACGGATATGCATGCCTGTAATGTAATCAACACTCAACAGTTCAACACTCCATAGCCTAACAGGAGTAACCAGAAGTGTGGCTGTGAGAGTGGCATGCTATCTCCTAGGGGGTATTTTATTTTAGCCGGGGCAGCATGGTCCAAGAGAAGTAATCATGGTGTTGTTGTGGGGGACAAAAAGAAAATGCGAGGAACATTTCTTTTTGTTAACAAAGTCATTATCTGCTTAAAGGATGAAGGCCCTTAAGAACAAAGGGGCAGACACTAGAAGCAGCAGTCAGGATCAGCAAGATGCCAAGATCTCATCTATCATCAGGGAAAGGAAAACCGGATTTTTCATAGAACATTCAACGTGATCTTTCAGTGCAGAGAAGATAAAGCCTGCATCCTTCTTTCCACCTCAGAGAAAAAAATAACATGTAAATTCTTTCTTCTGTATATCTTGTTCAAAAACAGAAACAGTTGTTCAGTAGTTCGTGGATAAGCATATACTTGTATTCTTATAGAAAAACATTAGTTGTAAAATTAAAGATAATATAAGTACTAGGAAAAACAAAAAAAAGAATCTGATCTACCATGCTTTGTCGAATCCATGGGAATCATTGCATGTGATTAAACAATGACAGGGTTTTAGGGAGGCGTGAGAGCGTGGTTACCGTACCTCTCTCGGCATGAGGGTCTTGGGAATCACCCTGCACATATATATAAGGGATCGACAATGAGATGACAAATTATATAGCATTTAGCACCTGAGAGGATGCGACCAATCCAACTCTTTTTGTCATGATTTTACAAAGTTCCGAGCTATTCTTTTTATGTGTGCTAGTGCTGAAGACTGACCATCATTGCTGTTAGTTTACATACCCTATGACGTGCCTCCCTCCATTGTAGACTGCTCGAGAGACCATGCCCATTAGCCCGACACTTCCCCCGCCATAGACCAGATCAATGTTCCTTGAGACCTACAATGGCAAACAATTCTGGTGATAAACAAATCTAATGGAACTAGTTAACGTGATGGGTATGTCTAGTCTATTATCTATATAGTACCTAGCTACAATGTTGTGTGATCTTACATATTTTATTTTATCTGCAACCAGATACATTGCCATGAAGTGAAGATAACTGAAACTGAGGATGGGCAATGAGCAGAAGATTGTTCAAAATCAATTATTCAACGAATTCGTGCATGTACGGATCGGAAGAGCTTACTGGTGGCCAGATAGATCTTTTCCAAAATGGCACGGAAAATTGAGCAAATGTATGGGAATAATCACCAGTGGAGGTGGAGGCGTGGAGCGTCAATATAGATAATATTATATGAGTGAGGAGACGGCCGGTGCGAACGGGAGCATTTCATGGGCCCCTACTATATGTCAAAGGTATGGTGTAGTGAAAAAAAAATATTTATTGTACTATGTGAGTCCATTTTAACTTCCAAAATTTCAAACTCAAACTCGTCATTTCTGAAAAGAAGTTGAGCAGTAATTTCAGTGCACATACATATATATGCCGTCTTTGCAGTAGTGAGTGAAGTGTATCTCGGCTGTATATATATATATGTGTATCCTTGAAAATAGGGTTTTGCTGGAATTCAGCTCTACAGTTCGCCCTATATACACTACAATTGGGTAGTGCTAGTAGTATTACTATGTTAAAATTTTAGCTTCGTTCCAGGTCAAAAAAAAAAAAAAAACCCTTAGGACCGGCCCTGTATATATATACGTGGGTAATGCACATGCATGGTTGTAAACGTATCTGTATATATGCTGTGTATGAGTGAGTGTATCTTCTTTTAACCAAGGCAAGCACAGAATAGAACTGCTTCCACAGAAATTGCAATTAAGCTAGAAGGAAAAAACAAGATAAACGTTTATGGGCACGTCGTGGTCATGTACTCGCTGAAGAAAAACTTTGCGCACTGCTAGCTAGACTAAGAAACCATGCATGCATATATGTTACCGTTGATCAGCAAAAACAAACTATTTGAGCAGGAACAGACACATGAGCTGAAAGATGATGCAACTATATATCTACCGAGATTAATTACGAGGAGAAAGAAGACGCACCAGTTCCTCGCCGAGCTCGACGGCAGCATCCTGGTAGCTCTTCTTCTTCCCCTGGCTGCTTCCGCAGAAGACGCAGATCCTCCTGAACCGAAGAGAGGGCACCGTCGCCATGTCTATCACCTCCGCTGCTTCCTCCTCCTTGATCTCCATGTGATGGTCCGCGTCCATCTACCACTAGCTAGTCCTCCCTGTTTATTTTCACCTTCTCTTCTTTGCAGCAATGGTGGCACAGTAGAATGGAGAGATATCCCACTAGAGCATGGCTAGCTTTACTGCACTCGATTGCACCACTACTTTGCGGTTATATATACCAGCCTGGGGCGGTGGGCCCCGTAGGAACTTATTATCTTCTGAAACATATCCAGGGAGCTGGTGTAGTGGTGTGTGATTCTTCCACCTAACTGGTGGAAATTAGAAAACTGATGAGTGCAATGCTTGGAAGGGTCTGAGCCTGCTGATCAGGGGCTAATTAAGCACGATTGGCTCGGATTGAAAGAAGAATCAGGCAGACTTTATTTACTGCATCTCACTGAGCTCAGTCGGTTTATGTCTTGCAATGTTTGCTTAGGTAGCCGGCAGGTAGTCGACAGTTGTACGCGATCCCTACTAAACTGAATGTTGATTAGCTAGGCTGCAGTCAGTTAGCCAACTTTTATATATATGTGTCGGCTACGACCACCGGCTTGACATACACTCATACTAGGGTTCATCGAGAAGAAAGACAGGCATGCTTGCTTGCAATGTAAGAGAAGTTGAAGAAACAGAAGCATCAGGGGAGGCATTCAGGCATGCATGTGCAGGGAATCGTGCCTCAATGTCTGATGCTGCTGCAATGCTAACGCGTTCAGTGGAAGAAGTAGATATGCAGGCCTAATCATTACAGGTCCAGGCTCCAGGGGCGATGTTGGGATCCAGTGATCATCATGCATTGCTCGCAAAAATTTTGCGCAAACTAAACTGCTTGGCGCTCTTGCCAGAACTAGAAGAACCCGTTTCAGCTAGCACTATGATTGCAGTAGTGGAGACCAGGGTTCTTTTTACCGACCGGTAGCCAGTAACCGCCGGCCGGCGGTATCGGTATACCGGTCCGGTATGACCGATTACCGGTAGAAACCGGTCGAATTCAAATTTTGAATTTGAACCCCAGTTCAATCGGTTCCGGACCGGTATACCGGCCGGTTTGAGCGGTTTACCGACCGGTTTGGTGGTTTAGGGTTTAGTGTTTAGGGTTTGGTGGTAACCGGTCGCATTTTCAAATTTCAGATTTATTTTTTTAAAAAAAATGCTGAAAAAATTTCTAAAAATAGTTAATGATTTATAGAATCCAATGATGTCAAAGTTTTTCAAATTTGAGTGCGTTTAGTATATTTTTCGACCTTCATGATTTAATGGGCCTTAACGGGCCGGCCAGGGTTTTTTATACCGACCGAAATCCGGTTACCGCCGGGCGGCGGTAACGGTATACCGGCTGGTATAAACGGTAACCGGCCGGAAACCGGCCGAATTCGAAATCGAATTCAAACTCACAGCTCAATCGGTTTTAGATGGGTATACCGGCCGGTATGACCGGTATAAACGGTAACCGGTCAAAACCAGCTGATTTTCTTTTTTTTTAATGCAGAAAACAATTTTTTTTTGAATGGCCTTTGCACATAATGAGGTATAAACACCATACATTTCAGGGATAAATAGTGCCGTAGCAATACATAGGGCATACACATACTTTTATTGTATCAATACATAAGGCACATCAAAGTCATCAATACATAGTATCATATAAATAGCATATTCTTAGTCTCATACACGAACAAATGTGATAGTCATCGGCATAGGCATAATCAACGTTGTATGAAGTATGGAAAGGCCCCCATGCTGCAAGACATCTGATATTCGGCGGCGGTGGACATCAAAGCGATACCTCGCAGTCTAAGCAACTCGGCCTTAAAATCATTCCAAGATTGGCCCGTCCATGCCGCTGTTGTCTCCCATTCTTGAACTAACATAGCGTAAAAATGGGGGTCTTCCCATTCATACACCCATCTGGTCGCAGGTTGCGTGGTAATGTCAGGAATGTGATAGTTATAGCTTGCCTGGGAGGTATCACTGTACGAGGAAGAAGAATGCTGCGGAGTGTCGTAGTCTGTAGGTGCATAAACAGTCCTCTGCGACTCCGGTTGTCCATGGTCACGGTCCTGAGTAGCATGCGTGAACTGGGTCTCGCCTGCAAAAAACCATTATTAGTAGTTTAGAAGTCATACACAGAAACAATTGTGCGTACGTAGGTGCAATGGATACCTGTGAAACGAAGACCACCACCTCCACCAGAACCACTACCACCAGCACCAAACCCACTGCCACCACCACCACCACCAGAACCACTACCACCAGCAGCACCACCAGCACCATCACCATCACCATCACCGCCACCATCACTGTCGTCATCAGAACCGTCATCAGTTGAGCTGCTATCCTGAGACTCCTTATACGGTGGACTACGCTGAGCCTCATCCTCAGTTTCAGTGTCACTAATCACTTGCTTTTTCTTTCCGCGTTGACGCTTGGGGTCACCCTTCTTAAGCGGCATCTGCATCTTCCTCTTCTCGAGGTGACTATCACCCACATGTCTACGGGCCCAATCACTGATGGAATCATCTCCCGTGGCCTGACGTAGATCTTGGGCGTCTATGTGGTCACTACGAGCACAAACAAATAAATCACATAAATAAAATGGACATACATAATATGAAAGCCAGACAGAGACACACATTATACCTGACAATATGTGATGGCATAGGGGCGTCTACTTCGTCATCATCCTCATCAAGAACTGGTGCCTGGTTTGATCTACCATACTCCATCCATTGCCTAACTGGATTGTTCGAGTCATAGAATGAGATTTCGGCGAACTTGTCAATGAAATCTTCGTCATCATGCAGTGGCGGTCCAGAGATATCCGCTAGTCGCAGCCGAAGATTATAGTTGACATACACAAGCTTGTTTAGTTTTTTTGTGGGACAACCGATTGCGAACCTTCGTATGAAGCAAGGCAAAAGTACTCCAATTCCGCTCGCATCCACTGGAGGAGATACATTGTGCAACAAGCCGCAAAGCAAGACGCTGCAAATTTGGAGTTTGACTACCAAATATCATCCACCAGGCCGCTGCAAGTGTAACACATTATGTTAGATATATATTCCACGAGAGCAAAGCATCAAGGGTAGAGAAGTGCTCTTAGGCTCTTACATGGGCTAGTTCTTGGATCCGCTGCCATTTTCATAGCGAGTTCGGAGCCAAACTCACCAAGCTTCTGTCGAAAAATCTCTGCCTCTTGTAAAGCCTGCATGGCGCTCTGCAAATCCGTCATGCGCGAAAATGTATCTTTCAGACCATTAAACATTGTTGGAGTTGGATCCATGTTATATGCGTACTTTGGATTTAGGACAGCACCTGCAACACATGACAAATGCCAAACAAGGGAACGGTAAGTATTCATTTCATGGAGCTTGCTAAGTAAATATAATTCATGATCGTACCTGCACCCACATACGTGTCAATGTACACGTCAGTAATCCTGTTGTCCATAATCTGTCGATACCCATTCCATGTCTGCTTATTTCTTCCAAAAACAGACTCCATCTCCATTTTGCAAGTCTGGTAGGCATACACTACATCACACATGTTAGGCTGCTTGTCTTGATCAGCGAAGCGGAGGAACTTATAAATTGGTTGAACTGTTTTGATGATGTATTCCAGTCCCTCCCACCACTGGATACTTGATAACCTTGAATGAGCAAAGCGACCGTCTTCACATTTTATCCACTTGCTTTGCAGAAATTCAGGAGAAGACATCCACTGCATGAACTTGTCACGTTTCCGGTGAAAGCTCTCTAGGAACATGTAGTTGGTCCCAAATCTAGTAACATTCCACTTGACCAACTCACCACCGATTGCCTTCCTCATCATTGCATTCAACTGAGCATGGTTGTGCAAAAAGGTTGAGATTCGCTTGCATGTTGCGATTGTACCTGCATGTTCAGGCCTTTCACCAATATCCTTCAACATCAAGTTGATGGTGTGTGCAAGGCATGGCGTCCAAACAATATGAGCATAATGGTTCCCCAGTATCTTGCAAGCTTTTTTGTAGTTGGCGCCATTGTCGGTCACCACATGTACGACATGCTCGGCGCCAATCTCTTCAACAACCTTACGAATTTCCTGAAAAATAACCACAACAGTTTTTACAAATGTGACGTAAATTACAATATTATAAATAGTATGAACCTAACAACATGTTCAGAAGCTACCTGGTATAAATAATTGGCATCTTGACTTCGCCCAGTTGCATTAACAGATTTATGAAACCATGTGACCCCATTGCAATAAATCAGGAAGTTGATGACACTCATTCTAGTGGGGCCAGTCCAAGAATCACACATCAACGTCACGCCAAAGTTGGTCCATTCCTTCTGAAACTTTGCGTACCTAGCCTTCAAGTCTTTCTCGTTCTCATCTAGGTACTTGCCATCGATATCCCTTCCAGTAGGTGACACAATGCCTTCACCTGTAAGCAGAAGCCATTCGTGAGAATACATAAAGATACAAACGTCAAAATTAAGAGAGATGACTCTGAAAGTTGTACTAACCCCACTTTTGTGTCTCTCTCACCGCACTTATGAAGTACGGATTGTCGGCCTGTCGTCCTGGGATTCCTGCAACATGGAAAAACTTTCCCCAAGCTTTCCCAATAGCTTCCTTTGCATTCTTCCCCTTCTGCGTCCAAGACCCTGTATCAATCCTTGGTTGGACCATTCCTCTCCTCCTACCGGCTGCCAAATTGTAGTCCTGCAGAACCACAGGAGTCTCCCTCTGTGATCCTGCTCTTCGAAACATCCTTTGCAAAGGATTCCTACCCTGTGAACCACTACCCCCTCCACGGTCGTAATTACCTCCTCTCTGTTGCACCCCCTGCTCGTACTCATATTCTGCTCTCGACTGATTAAGTGCTTGCTGGAGCTGCTCCTCATATTCATCATCACCAAGTGGATGGTTACCCTCCGCTGCAGCCTTCTCTCTTGCCAACTTTTGTCGAGACCGGTCAGAAGTTGCCTTTTTAGTTCTATCAAGATCACGTTGAAAGTACTCACGCACATCATTTGGCACGCTTCTGCAATGCACCACCTGCGACCCGCGACCGGCTAAATGTTCTTTGAATCTTGTTGCACCACCACCTCCTTTCATCGTATGACAGTAGTTGCACCTCCACCCAGGAGAAAGGTTTTCACCATGCTCCCATACAATGTCTTTTCCTCTGCTTGACATTGTGCACCTGCATGAATGGACAACACAAACTAATCAATCACATAGATTAAATCTACGTAAATAAGTGGCTAAGTCACAACCTTCCACCTAAATAAAATTTACCTAAACAATATAAACCTAAAATATACATCAGTATATACCTAAAATATACATCAGTATTAGCACACCTACAACCTAAAATATACATCAAACCTAAAATCCTAAACCAAATCCTAAACATAACCCTAACTAATAACCTAAACACACCATAAATCCTACTAAAATCCTAAATCAAATTACCACTGCACCCTAGATCAATAGATAACTACTTCCTATTCCAAATCCTAAAGCTAATCCTACTAAAAATGCTCAAGAAAAAAAAGAAACAACCATACCTGCCGAAACCGGCGAAACCGGCCGGTTACCGGTAGAAACCGGCCGAGAAACCGGTGAAACCGCCCGGTACCCGGCGGATCCGCGCGCGCGTCGGTATCCCGGTCTTACCGACCGGTATACCGGTGCTACCGGCCGGTAAGAAAGCGGCGGCGAGCGGACGAGCGGGGAGGCGGCGGTTTCGGGCTGCTGCGGCGCGGAGGGGGGAAATGGGGGGTGGCTCTGCCCCCCCCCCCCCCCCGTTACCCAGGGTGCCGTTTTGTGCCCGTTCGGGCCTAATGGGCCTAACGGACCTTAACGGGCCTTTTTTTTTTTACTTCGGGACTTCGAAAAAAATTGTAAATATAGTCAAATTTGAAAAATTTTGACACCATTGGAATCTATAAATCATGAAGTATTTTTAGGAATTTTTTTACCATTTTTTCCTCCGATTTTAAATTTGAAATTTCGGTTTTTCCAAACCGGCCGGTACCGGTACCGGTCCGGACCGGTATTACCGGTAACCGGCCGGTTACCGCGGTATGCCGTCGGTAAATATAACCCTGGTGGAGACTGGAGAAACGCGTGCATGCATGTGCGCATTGGGGGCTACTACTACTAGTACTCTCTGCCTGAACTTTGATGATCAACCACAGTAAATAAACGAAATTACTACCGACGCTGCTAGAAGGGTTTTACTGTGCTACACAGTATATATATTTAAACAGCGGATTACGTACGATCCAGCGCCGTGGCATCGACCAGACGACCACATGCAACCTGAGGAGTCCACAGTGTTCAGTCGGTGTTTTCTCTCCAGTAGTAGCCGGCCCATCGCATTATGTTATTTTACATTTCTTCTTGCGAGCTGAGAACTGAGAGTCCACGCACGTATGTCCCCGAGTCCAGCGGCATTGTCTCGCCGGAATAGTTCAGCTTCCGTGAGGCGCTGCTTCTGTAGGTAGTACGTATCGGAAGCAATCAGTCAAAGGCCAGAGCCAGACAGCCAGCCAGCGCGCGTACGTACCTACAGTGCGTACCTGCATATTCAGATTCAGGACCCGTTTAGATCCCAGTTGCAGTTGCAATTCCGTCCTGTAGCACGTTCGTTTGTATTTAACAACTTTTATCCAATCATGATGTAAGTAGGCTTAAAAGATTCGTCTCGTGATGTACATGCAAAAAGTACAAACATGCAAACATTTCATCTACATTTAATGCTCCATGCATGTGCCGCAACGTTGATGTGACTAGTTGTAATTGTAATTTGCAGTGGCCTCAGCAGCGGTGGAAACTGCCGAGAGCTTCAAAGAGCTACTGTATATATCTGCTAGTAGGAATCTAGCTAGCTAGGATGCTTGATGTGAATGTGCATGCAGGATTGCAGGTACTATATCAAAGCAACACAGTGGAGGATCGGAGCTTCAGCTTCTTGGTATGGTGGTCACCGCCTCACTACCGGTGGCGGACAGCAAGCTTTTTATTTTTTGGGGGGTTCAATTCAGATTAGAGTACTCCTTGTGGGAACGAAGCATATATAGCTGGGGCCTGGCTGCCCGTGCTGTGAACCATTTACTGAATCTCTCATGGGCACCAAGAATTCGACAAGAAAGGGACGACATCCCTAGCTTGGGCCCTTAATTGGTTCCCACTGATCAAATCTATAGATGTGATGCGGGGAACTAACTAGTTAATGGATTTTGAGCCCACTGAACCCTAGCTGGAAGCTTTTGTGCTGATAGCCTGCAGACAAGGGTATAGGTTGGGGGCAAGAGCAGGAGAAGGCAATGCAAAGCTTATCCATGTCGGGCCACAAATTCACACTACGATTACAGCCGAGAATTACAGTGTGAGGCAGAACCATGAATGAGAGCAGTACAGAAAAATTCTAGGCTGGATCCGTAGATCAGTCTAACATATTTGCATGGCAATATGGCATGGACCAGGACCACCACCGGCCCATGTGGTATATCTATCTGTGAAAAGTGAGGCACACATGTCTGGCAGCTCAGTGGCGGAGCCAGAAAATAAAACTTGTGTATTCCCCATTTACACAACCCAAAAAAAAACTTTTCATAGATTTAAAATATAGCTCAGTAGTACGATAATTAAAGTAAAAAATAGTGAAATTACAAATTGTTTGGCTAAGTTTGCGATGAATCAAACTAATAAGTAATAAGAGAGCTTACAAATACTAGATTGTTGCTGTAATCCTGCGATTCTTCATGGTTTGGAAGCGTTTGATGATGTTTTTGTCCTTAACTTGTAGAAAGAACTCCCGCTCAATAAATGTAACCAAGCAATCATTCAAGTATTGATCCCCAATTTTATTTCTTAGCTTGTTCTTCACAAAATGCATGACAGAAAAGATTCTTTCAATACTTGCAGTTGCTACTGGAAGCACTAGGACCAATTTGAGAAGCCTGTAAACAATTGTATGAAGTTGATGCTTATTTGTCTCAACAAGCTTAACGGTAAGCTCAGCAAGACTTCTCACATTTCTAAACCTTTCATCATTGCGCATATCAGTAATGTACAAATGGAGTGATGCGGGAAGATGGAGCAACTCTATGTTTGTGAAATCCTTAGGATAAAATCCAGCAAGCTTAATCAACTTTTCTTTGTCAAAAGCAGCAAAGCTATCGATAGGATTGAATGAAGCCATGCAAGTAAGCAATTCTGTGTTTACCTCATCAAATCTCTCATTTAGCTCCTGAAGCTGCCTATCAATGAGACTTAAGAACATGTCAACACGGAAACGATGGAGATTTTTTATCTTCATAAAGAACTTCCTATCTCTCCCAACAGGCCTATAGAATGCATCCATATCAGGAATTTTGATTTTGTACTTGACACAAAATGACCCCACTTCTTTAAGGAAATCCTCCCATCCAGTATCCTCTCTCAATTGATTCAATTGCAGCTTGGTCAAATAAATGAGTTCTATTCCGTTGTTTAGTGAACTTTGACTTTCATCATGCCCACGAGAAGCTAAACCTTGCCGTAAAAGATACTTAGCACATTGAACAGAATACGACAAACGGGCCATGTACTCATTCTTTTCCTTAGTATTTATCATCCTAAACTTGTCATCAATTGCTTTCTTTTGTGTGATAAAGGAAGTATATTTCTCTAGAGCCATTCTATGGAAACTAGTCTTGGAACCACAATGTTTACTAATCCTCTTTTTCATATGCCAGTTTCTAAACCCCCCACTAACAAAAGCATCTCCACCAGCCCCATGAGTTTTATGCTTGAACAAATAACAGACAAAACAGAAGGCTGCATCTCTTTCAACACTATATTCAAGCCATGTGAATTCATTAAACCAATCAGGCACGAAGTGCCGAAGCTTACCTCCAATGTCCCTTACAGGAAAATCATGACTCCATGGTTGGCAAGGCCCTTTTGCAATATATGCCCTTATCACAGAATTTCGATCATTGACATTATATGTTCTGATGGGAAGCCTCTTTCCGGGATCATGAGGAAGAAGGTCAATGTCATAAATAGCTTCACCACTTGATTCATACTCTAAGTCATCACCATCTCTGATAGGAGACAAAGTAGAAGGTCCTGTGGTGGCTGCTATGTTAGGGTCATTGCTTGCTATCTTAGGTTCTGTCACTTCTCTAGTTGCTGTCTCTTGCTGAACAGTTGCATTGGTGACATTGGTTTGATTATGAGCTTGACTCTCATTAGTTGCTGGCACAACAGATTCAACATTACAACCCTGAGACAGAGCATTACTCCCAACTATAACTTGTTCTGGTTGTGGCAGTGGCACCGTAACTGGTTCTGGTTCTGGCACTGATGTAAAACCTATCTCCACCTTTCTTGTCTTCGCTGCTCTACTCCACAAAGTCCTCAAATCAACTGATTTGTTCTTCATTTTTGCAAATCAATAAACTCTCTAACCAAGGGATTGAGGAACTACAGTATGAAAAAGAATCAATAAACTGTGAGGATGTGAGGTGGGGAGAGGACAGGGGAGAATTGGAGAATAGAAATCAATTGTACCTGCCTCTGGCCTCTGCCTGACTGCCGCCGACCGCCCGCAGTGCCTGGCTGCCTGCCTGGCGCCCTAGCCGTCACTGGCCGCCCGCAGTGCTTGCCTGGCCGCCGCTGGCCGCCCGGCACCCCGCGTCCTGGCCCCCGTGGCGTGGCGCCCCGGCCCCGACCCCGCTCGGCCGCCCGCCCGGCGCCCTGCGGCCTGCGCGGCTGTGCGCCTGCGCCCTGGCGGTCCTGCGCTGCGCTGCGCCGCTGCCCGCTGCCGGCCGCCCAGCCTGCCGCCCGCGACCGTGAATGCGCCACGCCGCCGCCTAGGGTCGCGCTGGAATGGCGCTTCGCGCAGAGCGGCAGAGGGAAGGGGTGGCCGGGTAGGGGGCGTCGGGAGGGGCTGCAGGCCCAGTGAAGATTGGAGAAAACGGTGGAATACTGGAATGGGCCAAATGGGCCGGTCCAAGAAGCTGAGGAAGTGGGAAGGAAAACTGAAAGGCCAGAATTTTAGGTATGGTGGGCTAAAATGGACGAAAATACTACAAATAATAGCATTATACATTTATATATACATATATATACACATATATACTTAAAGGTGTCAAAAAAGTTGTGTATTCACGGGAATACTGGGGAATACCCCTAGATCCGCCCATGCATGAGCTGATCGTCAGCCCCAACTGAACGGTCTCGTAGCCGTTGCCGAAGGAAAAAAATACTCACCAAATGATGTTTTGAAAAAAAGTCTTGGTCAAATATTAGAAATATAAATCATGAGTAATCTCTTTTGTAGGTACTGTTCCGAGGGATACACTGGCTACGTTAATGGGCCAACTTGCAGCGGCATGAAGATCTGAAAGATCAAATGATCTTTGTGGCACAATACCTAGAGATGTCGGCTTTAGAGTTCTTCAGTTCCAATGGTTGGCTTTCACAAAGACATGTTGGTTTTGCTTAGTCAAGAACTTTTTACTTGTTCCGTTAGCTGTGTGAGTGTTTGTAAGTTAACTGCAACCGAATTATGTGTCCGTGTTTTTAGTTTGTAATAATTGGCCTGATTCTATCGTTGGATAGATGAAGCCGGATATTTTATCCTTTATCTAAAAAATGAGTAACTTTTAAATTGTTGATTTTGAAAGTATGAAAACTATATAAATAGATTTGTCTTTAAATATATTTTTATAAAAGTATACATATATCACTTTTTAATAAATATTTTTATAGAAATATGAAGTCAAAGTCATGCATTGAAGACCGTGTCGCTGTCCTAAACGTCATCTTTTACCAATACGGCTTAAGGTATAAGGACAAGGGCATTCAACCTTTTCCCTTGGGGATTGAGGAGGAACTAAAGTAATTTTCCCCTCAATCTTTTCCAATTTTGATGGAGAATGATTGATCTAAATTAAGGAGCCCTAAGAGCGAGGCTGTTTGGTCCCGGCTTGCCACACTAGTTGTGGCGCCGTAAGGGAAGACGGAGAAAATGGCTGTGGCCGCCACAACCTTGTTAATCAACACAGAGAATGAACTGAATAAGAAGCTTATGGCTGCCACACAGTTTCCACGTAAACCAATTGATAGAAACCGATTAGGGTAATTCTCAATGATTATTGTGATTGATCAGCGTAAATATATATATAGGCATTGTGGACAGGCCCACTTGCCATATTACAATCCAACACTTCCCCGCAGTCTGAACTGAGAGCACTGCGAACATTAAAACTGAACCTAAACTCCGTGAACATGGACATCGGCAAACCTTTCGTGAAGATGTCGACGTACTGGAACGTAGTGGGAGTGTGCAGGACGCGGACTTCACCAAGGGCGATTCGCTCTCTGACGAAGTGGAGGTCGATCTCAATATGCTTGGTTCGCTGATGCTGAACTGGGTTGGTGGAGAGATAAACGGCGCTGACATTATCACAATAAACAACTGTAGCACGACGGAGTGGATAGTGAAGTTCCAGGAGGAGCTGGCGCAGCCAACTGGCTTCGGCGACTCCATTCGCAACTGCTCGATATTTCGCCTATGCACTGGACCGAGACACTGTCGGGTGTCTCTTGGACGATTAGGAGATGAGATTGTCCCCAAGAAACACCGCATAACCCGAGGTGGATTTGCGTGTGTCAGGACCAATCACCAGCCAGCTTTGGCAGCCGCATGCTTGACGTGTCAAACCTCGTGGAACCAAACAATAACCTCATGCTAACAAATATGCGTATGTATTGTAATGGGAACATAATAACACACTTGAATTTAAACTTTTTTACAACGAGTATATCTATGTTTAAAAAAGTGATAATGCATCCGGAACCACATAAAAACATGTATGTGTGCTGACTTTGTGTGATCATGTTAACCAGAAATCTCAATAAGGCATTCATGTGTAATTAATATCACTTGAGATATAAACGAGCTCTCCTGTCACTTAGATCAGGAATCATGGAGCCTAAGAAAGGGAATTCAAATCATTATTAGTAACCATTAACCTAGTTGGGTTATCATAATTCAGAAAGTCCGCTAAGCTTCATGGCGGTGTGTAAAAAAAAGTATATAATAAATTGTCCCCGATAGTGTGTTCACAGGTACTATGGTGTTTGAAAACGCCAAATCAAATCTGGCAAGCTCATATTCACTTGAACTTAGCAGCCAAAATCACCACTACTTTTTAGTTATGGGATAGTGTTTTTCTCCCACACCAAATTAGCAGTAGCAGCCGAAAATCAGCTCGCCGGACAGGCAAGGCTGTTCTCTTGTTCGTATTTGTTGTTTGTTTCCTTAAAGACATAGGAGGAGCAAGGAGTCTATACTAAAATAAAACTACCGAGCAAAAGTAATGCGGTTAAAAGAAAGGAAAAAAAATATAGGGAAAGGCTAAGAAAAATATCATAAAGGCTAAAGATAGGAGAATCAAGAGACAAAATGAAACGACCTCGATTTCCGCGAAGGGAAATCCACAGGCTCGAATTGTAATTCAACAGATTGCTTGGGACAATCCATGAAATTACCCATATCTCAGTTGACACCAGGATCCATACAACGGTAATTAAGTCTTACATAAACATTTATTACATCGCCACATTGGCGGAATCATCATTCAGAGAAGCTTTAGAAGATGCGGAAACGTTTCATCCTTCACGGCCAACTTGAGTGTAGCACGTGACCCTATTCCTCGTCATCATCTCCCTCGAATTCGTACTCGTCACCTGACAGCAAATTTATCAGTACGATTTGTACTGGCCACGGATCCCACCTATGCAGCATTTGCTTTGTGGAAAGTGGATGCAAGGCTATACAAGCAGACCTATAGGCTGAGGTTTTCCTATGCAGCTGTAATCAATGTTTAATTAGTCAAGTTTTATCACCAGTTAACACCATCATCCCTTTTCCCATCACCACACCTCACATACCCACACCTCACTCTCATTCGACAGGCCCAACTCCCTCTCGGGGCTATCTCAGCGGCATACTACCACAACGGGTACACTGCCGGAAAAATGTTATCCAGGGGGAGAAAAGAATATGCTCTCATCTAATAGTGGTTGCAGAAACATTAGGAAAGGTCCATAGCCAACGAGTTGGCTTATGTATCGATCGATCAACCATACACTCTGCAGAGGTTTCACTACTCACAAGATTAGCCATCATCGATGCTGTACAATCATCTAGGCAGAATTCCGGGTGCTTGCTTGCCTAGGTCGATGCCACCCTGCCACTCAGCCCTGGGACATTCCGGATCCAACACCATCACACTGAGACTGGGAGACGCAGTACCGGGCCCCATCAGTGGTACTGCGCATCTAGAACGGTACGAGAATCTATCATCCGTCACCGTCCACCCTTATCACCTCTCAACCTAGCAGTAGTGGCACCGCCCTACCAAGTAGTCCAGCCGTCTCCCGCCCATCAGAAGCGAGTGAGTAGCAAGGGAATCCAGATGTTTCCGGTCACTAGTCAGATCCTAGGTTGTGACCAAGCAGGCATCTCCACTTAGGGGATACTCTCCTCGTGCCATCACGGTACCTCCGCTCACGGGACTTCAATGCACATCCCGGAACCACCTCATAAGTCATTACCCGCCACAGGTATCTCTCGTGGGGATGCCTAGGTTGCACCCCCGGCACGACTTGCCCCACGGGCTTGTCTCACATCCCACTTGGTCGACATCAACCCTTACCACGCACCCAATACGCACGCAGCACTCTCTCTCAGTGGTTATAATCAGTTATGCACCGTCCCAATTCCACCACATAGCATATAGCAAGTAGTTAGTAGTGGAAGAGTAACAGTAAACTAAGCAGCAGCTAACCTAACAGCGGATAGCAGGGTATAGTCTTATCAAGGCAGGGAATTCAAATATACTATCATGCAACCAATCTATGCATAATCATAAAGCAATAGCAACAATGTCATTTGCAATGCGTAAATAGGATCTAAGGATTTGGTGAGACGTGGCACCTTCGTAGTCGTCTCCTAGCTCCTGAAAGTACTCGTGGTCGTCTTCCTTAGTCAGATCCTCCTCCGGCTCTGAAATCGAACACGAAATAGTCGCGTCAGCGACTCCTATAGAGTATTTCAGAAAAATCCAATAAAATAAAGAGCCAAATGCACACAAACATAGTCTTAGATTGTAGATCTCATTTTTCTGAGAATTTTGATATATGGTGCGCAATTTTTGGACATCGAATGAATAAGTTATGAATTTCCGAAAATTATCTTATTTTCTGAAAATGGAAAAATCGGTCGGTTAATCAGGGGCAGCTCGGGATTGGTCCACGTGGCGCGCGGGTCCAGTAGTGCGGCATGTGGCGCCTCATCAGAACACAGACCCGATGGTCGCCCACCAGGTGTTCGATGCTGGTTCCCAGAGAGTCGCTGGCGTCGGCGTAGCTCGGCGTAGCTCGGCGGTGGTCGGGGGTAGCTCGGCGGTGGTCGGGGGTAGCTCGGCGGAGCTCGGCGGTGGTCGGGGGTAGCTCGGCGGAGCTCAGCGTAGCTCGGCGTAGCTCGACGGGGCTCGGGCGAATCGGACATTTGGGCGCCGAGGGTGCCGCTCTCCCGAGCTCTCCCGGGGAGGCTCGGGCGAATCAGAGATTTGGTGCGCCGAGGGTGCCGCTCTCTCGAGCTCTCCCGGGGAGGCTCGGGCGAATCGGAGATTTGGTGCTAACAGGGTTCCAGGGCGTCTGTTCAAGGTGGCGGTGTCTCTCCGGTGCGGCGGACGATGACAGGGCGACGATGACCATATTTCGGCAAGACAGGGCTCGGCTTTCCCCAATTGGCGTGCTCAGGCAGTCGTCCGACCAGATGGTGGCGGGTTAGAGTCGTGGTATGGCCTCCTTCTCTCCCTCGGCATACGGCGGTTCTCCGACGAGGTGGAGGCGCACGTAGCCAAGGCGACAGACATGATTCGGAGCTCGGCTATCTACGCGGCGGTGCTGAGGCAGACTTGGCGAACCTCGTCGGCCTCTCTCCGCAGCGCGAGGCGATCGGGGGTCCTCGAAACGGATTTAGGCAAGGCGGATCGTGTCGGCGGTGATCACGTTTCCCCGAGAACGCACCTCGCGGTGTTCCGGGCTATGGAGGTTCGATCTTCCGCAACTAAGCTTGTCCGAGGTGGTCGGTTTTTGTTCCTGGTCGCGGTATTGAGATGCTCCAGTCATCGGCGGCGATGTTGCCGCGACTGGGAGGTTCCGGCAGGGCTAAGGAGGTCTTCTAGGAGATGTATACGCCTCCAGGGTCTATGGCGATGGTATACCAACTACCAATTTTGGCTACCGAGATTTCCAAGGTGCTCGGTTGTGGCGGCGGCGTGTCGCCGGCGGCGGCTGACGATGGCAAGGTGATTACGGTCTCGTTTTGGCATAACCGGACGTGGTTCAGTCAAATTGGCGTGACTAAACGGGCATACGTCCGCTTAGTGGTGAACTAGTGACAGGGCAGGGCCTCCTTTTGGCTCTGGTCCGCGGCGGCGCTCCGGCGAGGTCACGGCGCACTGCGGACGAGGCTTCCTCTAGCGCTTAGATCCGCGTAGCTAGCTCAAGGGGTCGTGGCGGTGCTCCACGATACTCTAACCTATACGGGTGCTAGTCGGATTGCTCGGAATGGGTGATTCGGCGTTGGAACGCGTCGGTGGTGAGCGCGCTCCGCCGAGAACGCGTCGTGCTGCGTTCTCGGTCTAGCAAGCTTGTAGTCCGGGGGTTTCGGTCGGTCGCATGAGTGCATGGTGCAGGTGATCTTCCTGAGCCGGTAAAGGCTCGTGCCTGCGCGTCCCGTGGGCGGAACACCATAGCAAAAGCAGGGCGAGGTTCGGACATAGCGTGCGGTGGCTCACCGTGGTGTCGGTGAAGCTAGGATGGCGATGCAGTGGCGAGTCAGACCGTGCAGAGCGATCGCAGTGCCGTGCCGCTCCTCGTCCGCAGCTCGGGCTTCTCCTCCGTGTCCGGCTCCGGCGTGCTCCGCGGCGGCGGCGCTCCGGCAGCTTCTCCTCCTCTGCTCCGCCCTTCTCCTACGCTCTCTCTCTCGGTTTGGTGCAGTGTGCCGGTCTGTGCCGCGGTGGCGGCGAGGGGAAATGAGGGTAGGGCTTCGGGGTGAGCTCCTTTTTATAGGCGAGCTTGGCCAGCTCCAATGGCGAACGGTCCTGATCGCGCTCGACCGATCGAAGGGCCGTGGCTCGAGTGGATCTAGGGCTCCGGATGGGCGCGGGTTCGCTTGGCGGCCAAGAAAGGAGGGGACAGGAGGGGAACAGCGGGGTCAGGGCTCTGCCATGCGTGGCGCTGTCGGTCACGCCATTTGCGTGACAACCCCGGCAGGCGCGTCGCCTTCGTGAGGAAGAGAAACAGTGGGGGGCGAGAGCGGCTGACAGGCGGGGCCGGGTGGTCAGCGGCTGCGGGGAAGCGGGTGAAATGGTCGCGCGTGGGCGGTCGGCATCGCGCGTGCGCGCGGTGTTGGGCCGGCCCAGTGCGGGGAGGCGGGGTGGAGCGCGCGCGCGGGTAAGGTGAGGAGAAGAAGGCCGGGCTGGTTTGGGCTGGCCTAACTCTCTCTCATTTTTCTATTTTCATTTTAGTGTATATATACATATATTGCCCATTTTAAATATTGAGTAAATATAAACATAAATTGCAATAAATCCCAAATGTGATGCATAAGTTATTATTCTATGTGAATGGAATTAAAATGCAAGCTATACTCCTTTATTACCAAATTCATAATGAAACCTATATGCTTGCACAAGAAAAATGGGTTTTCACAATAAATAAATGAAAAATTTTAATTGGTTGGGATTTTTAGATTGTGTGGATTTTTAGGGTTGTTACACAAAAAAGATAAAAAAAACAAGGAAAGTCAAGTGAAAAAGGTTTATTCCTAGTCTTAAGAGAGGTGTTGTCTTTTCATTTGCTCTATGTAACTGCAAAGACAATTCCTTGAGTACTTTGTCTTGAAGTTGATCGAGAAAGGTTGTAGGTCTTTTAAGATTATATCATTTTGACGTCCAAATACACCAGTGGACAAGTATGAACAAATTCATAAAGATTTATAGAAAGATTTATGTTGAGCTAGAAGTATTCTAAAGCCTCAAAGATGGAGCTTTAATTGTAAAGATCTCCAACATTATTTGGAAGCACAATCAAAGGAAGAGGTGTTCCAGAGTTTCTTCCTTATGATCTTGGTATAGAACACAAATGTAGCACTTATCTTTTAAGAGCAACAAGAAGAAAACTTTGAGCTTTGATTGACAAGAAGATTTATAGAGCTAATTTAAAGCAACATGTGTTGCAGTAGAACCAAAGAGCGCTTCGTAAGATTATGTCAATCACTTGACCTAGTCGGTTTACCTCTGCCACTCGCACCTATATTTACTTTCATATCTTGCTTGCGTGTTGCCTTGATGGCTAGATAGTAGCTTAGTTGTAGTTGTAGCTGTAACTAGTTTTACTTGTTCTCTTTTATAGCTCTCTAGTGTTGTTCTTATAGCTTGTGTGTTATTGTGCTCTATTGTAGAAATAAAAGCTACTAGAATTGGTAGGAGCTTGCATTAGATGAAATTAGAGCTAGTACAAAGTAGTTGCTATTAGGGCTTCATGTATCAATTATCTTTGCACTAGTATCGTGTGTTTTGTAGAAAATTTTTATAGGCTATTCTCCCCTCTCTAGCCATATTGATCCTTTCAGATGTGTGCATATGTAAAGGCCACTCAGGACAAGACCTTGATTTCTGTGTTCGGTATGGGAGGATGGACATTGGGAGGCCGTTCACTTGAACAAGTCCGTCCCGTGGCGATTCAAGTGACAATCGCTTGAATGGTCTTCCTGAGTGAATTGGGGCTCGTTCGCCCTGATTTTTTGTTGTGTCCAGAGTGCACCGGAGGTGCTACATTCGGTATTTAGTGGGGGCATGCAAGTGGCACCCGCCGGCAATAGCTCTAAAGCTCCTCATGGGGTAATATGTGACCGTGATGCTTAGTGATGGGTTTAGGTAACCTAGGTTTAAGATTGTCAAGCATCAAACTCCCTTTGTTCCAAAAAAAGTGCAACTATTTTTTATGGAATCCAACAATATTTAATTAGACCAAATCTATATAAATAATAATAATATTTTTGTGCGAAATGCGCAACACGGATGTAGGCCTCATAACACACACACACTCACCCCTATAAACATGCGTATGCAAATTTTACTCTTATGAGCACACCTGAAAGCCTGTGCTGGCAGATCTTAAGATCGATGAAGTCACCACATGTGCCTCGTTGTTGATGTGAATATCACTTACCAACATCATTAAATCTCGAAATATATCATAGAAAATACGAGCATCCAACAAGTTGAGGACATAATACAGGTTCAATCAGAGGGAACCTAACCAATAAAGCTAAACTTAGTTTGCAAAAAGTAATAACATTTATGATACCAAATGAGTATCATTAGATTAATTGTAAAATATATAATTTTACTGTGATCATATTTATCAGAGATATAAATGGTGAACTATTTTATATAAGTTTAGTTAAATTTAAGAAAAAAAATTGATTTAGTTTAAATCTTGAATTGCACTCTAAATGCATAGCTTGTAGTACTACTGAAAACAAGCAGAAAGGGTCACTGACGCCCATGCTACGAGTACCATTCTCTCCTCGGTCCGAATTTCTCTCGTCTTTTAGGAGCCAGAAACCAAGGTGGTTGTTCTTCTCTAAGATCAAGATCAGCGCGAAGATATACTAATTAGCTAGGATACATCCCATGTCTTGTTCTCGTAGCTTGCATGTAGTACGTCGTAGGACTGCTGCTGGCAGCTGCAAGCTCCATTCTCCCACATAGCATGACCTGCAGGCAGGCAGGCATGCTCCATGCCCATCATTGTTCTCTTGTTTGCCAAGGTGAATGACACCCAAGGGTCTTAGTAAATTGTGTATATATAGTTTATGCACATATACCGCATGTATCATGTACTGTATGCCGCTAGCTAGTTTACATACACATATATAATATATAATTATATAATGCATGCCTTACACTTGGAACCAGAGGCCGAGGTGACTCGACGCCTAGCTGATTCTGTAGATTGCTGCCGGGGAATAGAGAATAAGAGGTTGTTTAGTTAAGGAAAAGTTAGGAAAAAGTGCATTGTACCACTTTTGTTTGTATTTGATAATTTTTATTCAATCATGGTCCAAGTAGACTCAAAAGATTCATCTTGACCTAGCCAGAC
This sequence comes from Eremochloa ophiuroides, assembly GCA_038502445.1. Taxonomy (NCBI): domain Eukaryota; kingdom Viridiplantae; phylum Streptophyta; class Magnoliopsida; order Poales; family Poaceae; genus Eremochloa; species Eremochloa ophiuroides. The sequence goes on along the minus strand of JAHLJS010000009.1, from coordinate 50,977,642 downwards.
AAAAAGTACAAACATGCAACAGCTGCTACTTCATTTAGTGTTTTATGCAGACAGAAAGTACAATCAATGTAATGGAGAGAGAGAAGGAAAATCTGTGAACTAAACGGGGCCTTTAGGGTTTAGGCACAGCAGGTGAGCAGCAACGACGATGACCCGGCTACTAGTACAATTGTAGCACTTGCTTCAAGCTTCCTGTCACATTCAAAACCTGGGCCGGCCGGTCCCCAACTCCCCATGGACTACCTGCCAAAGGAAAGGTCGAGCAGACTACTATACCAGTCCGGCCGGCGGCACTGAGCCACTGAGGAACATCATCACTCGACTGCCAGGCGCCAGGCATGCATTCGGACACTGGTTTGATCGAAATCAGGAAAACCATGCTACTGAAAGTGTCCGTATGACACTTGGCTACGAGCCTACAGGCACTCTTCAGATTTATGATGCATTGATGCCAAATTGTTGCTACTGAAAGCCGTCTGTTTTCAGGCTTTTCAGTTGGGCCTTTAAAATTGGGGCAACAGAAGCAAACGAGGACCCGCCATCCGGCCCATGTGATAGCCCGGCCCAACACTAAAACCGCCTATCGGCTTCTTGGACTTGGAGTCGGCAACAACGCGCAGTAAAGTATCTACTGCAGTACTACTCCTTGCCCGACGCCGCCGCTCAAACAGCAGAAGAGGGGGAGAAGGGAAGCAGGCGCAAAAATTCCCGAGGTTTTCGCGTCTCGGACCGCGCCAACACCACCCGGAGCGACGCGACTCGCCGCCGGCGCGGACAAGGTACGGAACCGGAGCTGTATAGCCGATCTGCGCGGGCTAGGGCCGCGCCTTTCGGTTAGGGTTTTTGTTTACCTTCAAAGGTTTTTTCTTTCTTTCTGATTTACTAGTTCCTAGCTTCCGTTTAGCATCAGGTGCAAATCGTCTAGATGCGGACTTGATCCTTTGCGTTTGTAGTTTTTTGTTTTCGCGCGTGTCAGCTTGGCTAACTAGGCTGCCCTTTGTTTTCCCCTTCGCAGGCGGGCGGAGGCTAGGAGATGGCGGATGAGAATGTGAGTTCCTCCCTTCGTGCTATTTATTTAAAGATGCAGGTTTCTTGTTTGGATTTGCTGCTATGCATTTAGAAGCAGAGATTACTCTGGGGAACATCCCAATTTTTAGGTTAGAATTTCAGTTTAAGATACACTGGAAGGCTCTTAGCTTTGATTTTTGCATCTTGTTTTCCTTACCCTAGAACTAGGCTAGCTAGTTAGTTGAGGTAGAACCTTTGATTTTTTTTTGGTCTGAGCTTTTTTAATTGTCTAATCCCAACACTTATATTTGATGAAAGTACTTACATAGTTAATTGTTAACTGTTACTTTCAATTTTGAAGCAAGGTTCTATTTCCACACACTTAGAATTATTTTTGTCTGCCACTTATGCGTGTTATATTTTCTGCAAGAGAAGCATGACTAATTGTTTGAACCAACAATTAAGGGAGACTGGTCCCAGTAATTGATAGGGAGCTTCTAACAACAATCTTAGTAGCTAATCAAGAATTTAAGCTTATTTGCTGCATGATCCAGTTAAATAATCCAGATTCTATTGTCGTGCTTCCAGTTCCAAATATGCTTTGTACCTTGTAAATGATCTAGAACTTTTGGTTTTGGTTATGAGCCAGAATTCCAGATTGCTATTTGACCAGCTTTTCAAGATCTGGGTCGAGTATCTGACCAAAAATTTCGAACGTTGTCTCCATGAGCATAGATGTAAATGATGACAAGTTTGAGAAATTCACTTTTTGGTAGAATCATTGAAATGCGTAATTTATGTCGTTTTGATGATACGTAGAGATGGCTAACTTTGTCTCTTTCTAACTATTTACAGCAGGCTGGAAAGAAAGAGGAAGAGGAATTTAGCACAGGACCTCTTTCAGTCCTAATGATGAGTGTTAAGAACAACACACAGGTATGCAATTTATCCTGTTTCCTTCATGTTATTTTGCTAGAAACTTATATGCATTGTGCTACTCCCTCCGTTCTAAATTATAAGACGTTTTGGCTATTCTAGACACATTGCTTTTGCTATGTATATCTAGACATAATGTGTATCTAAGTACATTACAAAAACAATGTATCTAGAAAAGTCAAAACGTATTATAATTCGGTACAGAGAGAGCATTAGTTTCCGTTCTTTGGGTTCCATACAAGTTTGAGGATACAGGTTTGGGACACCTTTCGGTGAAAGGGAATGACAGTATACATGACTGAGCTCCTGCTATGCACACTAGTTTGTCATTTTGCTCCCAATCAAAAACCTTAATATTAATTGTTGCATCAGAAAAGCTGTCTTGTATAGCTTCGTGAATGCTGCAGTTAATTTTACAGCTTATACATGTTTTTTGCTGTAATTCTTCTGATCTTATTCTCTGTAATAATTTGATACTTAAGCATGTTCTCACAGTTTTGATGTTCTGCTGCTGTATTTTGTCTGTAATTGGTCAATAGAGCTAAAACTTGCTGTTTCCTGATGTATTCAGGTGCTCATCAATTGCCGCAACAACAAGAAGCTACTTGGTCGGGTTCGTGCTTTTGATCGCCACTGTAACATGGTGCTCGAGAACGTGCGGGAGATGTGGACAGAGGTATTAACTCTGCTACCAGACTGATTGGTTCCCATGATTCTACAAGATTTTTATTTGTGAAAGCGCAATTGACCTGAGACTCATTTCTTTCCAGGTTCCGAAGACTGGCAAGGGCAAAAAGAAGGCTCTGCCTGTGAACAAGGATAGATTCATCAGCAAGATGTTCCTCAGGGGCGACTCGGTCATCATCGTGCTGAGGAACCCGAACTGATTGCCCAACCAGTCACCTTGCAGCTATGCACTCTCTGGGTTTACGGAAGCCATGTCTTTGTTGAAAACTGTAGCTTATGTATGTTTCGGAGGATTAACTGCGTTATCTTGAACTGACGTTCATGTGACATGGCAATGGCTCATGAGCCGCATACGGTTGGTGACTTTGTTAACCGGAGTATGTACTTAGCGCTTGCAGTACTTTGATCCCTGAATGTTGAGCCTGCACTTCTGCTTATCGCATTGCCCCTTTGTGTCCATTATTCCTTAATTGATGTGGAATACTTGCTGGTCCTGCTAATGGCTTGTATGGTCGTGGACTGTGGTCGACAGGAAGTTCCAACTTGTCTTGCGTAGGTGTGAACTTACAGTAGGCAGAGGTGAAATGGTAACTGTTTGAGACCAAATTTGTTTAGGGTAGTTCAAATCCATCTGTATCCGGGTCGATAACATATCTAAATACTTAAATTGCATATTGCATATTTTGATGTTGACATTCACGATCTGTATTTGATTCAGAATCCGAAAAGAAATATAAAAACATGTAATATCCCATATACAATCCATATACAATCAAATGTAATAGCGATGCCCGATCGTGTGCAGTGTGTGGCTCTGCAGCGCTGTAGGACGGGGGCTGCAAAACACGAGAGTGCTCCACGAAGTTCCCAAAAATCTAAATCTAATTAATTTATGATTAAATAAAATTTATTAAATACAAACGAAAGTGTTACTGTATTAACATCTAAAATTTTTCTCCAAACTAAACCACCCGGTCGTTCCAGTAGAGCAGCGGCAGCTCCGGACCTGCGGATCAGGCGGCGGTGAAGTGACAGGCTGACAGCAGATGGACTGCTGGAGGCACACGATCCATGCCGCAAAGATGGACGAGTGTTCTGCAGGTCTTACTGTGGGATCCATTGCCTGACCATCTTCTATTTGATCTGGTGGGCTCCAACTCCAGCTGACTTCGGGTGCGTTTAAATCCACTCAACAGTAATTTAGAATTACTGTAGCAGTATTTTGTTTTTTTATAATAAATGTTCAATCATGTCTTAAGTAGACTAAAATATTCTATTTTGTCAAGCTATAAAATTAGTTTTATTTTTTATCTACATTTAATACTTGATATATGTGTCTAAAAATTGATGTGACCTGTTGGAATAGAAGTTGGAAGGGATTTAAATGGGTCCTCGACCTCGATTTCTACCGGTCACAACAGATCCGACGATCCCTGCATCAGCGGGACCCATGGGACTTGATCTGCAGCGCTCAATGACAAATTAAGGGTTGAGATTAGCTATGACCCACAAGAGAAGTCCGCCTTTGTCGTCCTCAAATCCTCGTCATATAGTCAGAGAGCATCAGACAGGGCGCCGCTCCTCTCGGATCTGGGCGAGGCGAGCTGCGGCGCCGGGCGTCGCGGGGGGAAGAGGATGAACTGGATTGGGCGCAAGATCCACCTCTACAATGTCACCATCGGCCTCTACATGCTCGATTGGTGGGAGCGCTACCTCTTCAGTATCCTTCCCTCGATTGATTCTCTCGCTGTCTTCCCCCCCCCCCCCCCCCCCCCCCCCCCTCCCTCCCCAACCCCTCCTGAAATCAGTTGATTCATTTAGCACCTGGCTCAGTTTAGTCGTCTTCTCCTGGCTTTGCTTTGCTAGATCTGAGAAAGCTGCTAGGATATATCCGTGGATGTATCGAATTTAGATATCTGTCAGTGTCAGTGCGTGTTCCGTTTACAGCCTTTCAACTGTGGCAACTTCTCATCTTTTAGAATACATATATAGTCGCCTGCCAGAATACTAGAGCCTCCTTTGAGGAATTTTGTACTACTACTAAGGAGATTATAGTTTGATAGCAACAAAACATCCACGTATTGTGAATTTTCTAGCAATTTTTATATTAGCTAGGAAGTTCAGGAAATTACCCAGTTGTCGGCAGATACTGCGTTTATCTGCCAATCATTAGCTAGGAAGTCTTCCTTATTCTGGAGTAATACAGGTTTAAAGTGATTTGAAACTCTATTTTTAGTTGTCTTGTCAGCAGAACATAGCCTCCAATGGCTAGAGTGTCCGGGTCTTCAGGGCTTGTAACTTCCTGCATGCGCAGTGCCCGCGCCACCGCAGTACGCAGTCACCACGGCGTACGCGATCCGCGCCCGGCGCGCTCGCCCGCTCCTCGTGCGCATCATGGCCACTGGCCTCTGTTGTAATCTATATATGTGTAACACTGAGATCAATACAAGCATGCAAGTTACCTCTATTCTCTCTGTGCTTTCCCTTCTACATGGTATCAGCGACCAACGTTTCTTAGCTTCCTGGTTTCTCTGCTTCCGCATCCATGTCTTCCTCCCACCACTCCGACTCGTCTTCCGACGATGACTCCGTTGCTCAAGCCTCCGCCTCCCAGATCCAAGGCCTCTCCATCCACCACCACGTTCCGGTGATCCTCGACATGGACGAGGGTAACTACGGTCAGTGGCGCCTTTTCTTCGACTCGACTCTTGGCAAGTTCGGCCTCAAGCACCACGTCCGCAACATCACCGCCGAAGACGACCGGGATGCTGAGTGGCGCATGATCGACTCGTGCGTCGTCAACTGGATTCTCGCCACCGTCAACAAGGCCGTCTTCGACATCGTCCGCCGCGACCGCCACGACGCCTTCTCCCTGTGGCACGCCGTCGAGGACCTGTTCCAGGACAACGAACTTCAGCGGGCTGTGTACCTGGAGGCCGAGCTGCGCTCTTTGCAGCAAGGCGACTCCTCCATGAATGAGTACTGCACCAAATTGAAGAGGATCGCCGACCAGCTTCGCGACGTCGGCCATCCCGTCTCTGAGCCAAGCCAGGTGCTCAATCTCCTTCGCGGCCTCAACCCGCGATACCGCTACGTCAAGCCGACCATCACCTCCAAGTACCCGCCACATACTTTCATGAGCTCTCGCTCCTTCCTCATCCTTGAGGAGATCAGCTTCCAGAACGACGCCACCGCCGAAGCCGGTCAAGCCCACACCGCCACCCACGGCGACCGCTCCGGCACCTCCTCTGGCTCCGCGGGGGCCAACTCCACCGACGGCTCCTCCGGATCCGACGCGAGCCGCTCCAACAACCATCCCGCCACCGGCGGGGCCAACAATCGCTCCAACCGACGCCGCGGGCGTGGCGGCGGCGGTGGCGGCGGGCAGGGCAACCAGGGCAACGGCGGCCGCGGCTCCAACAACCAGTCCGCTCCTTGGGCTGCCGGGTATAATCCCTGGCAGGGCATGGTGCAGGCCTGGCCCATGCCCTTCCGGGCCCCTGGCGCTGGCGTCCTTGGCCCACGTCCTCCCTTCCAGCCTCAACACGCCATGACTGCGGCCCATCACGGTGGCGCGCCCTTGTCCGCCTTCGATATGACGGCGCTCTACACCGTCCTCAACAACGCCGGCGTTCATCATCCTCCGCCGAGCGCCTCCGACTGGTACTTCGATACCGGTGCCACCTCGCACATGTCCTCGTCTCCTGGTAACTGCACCTCCTCTCCTCTACCTTCTTCTTCCTCTGTTATCACAGTGGGCAATGGTGCCCGTGTGCCTGTCACACATCAAGGGCACGCCATCATTCCCACTGCCACCTCCCCTCTGCACCTTAATAATGTTCTTGTTTCGCCTTCTCTGATTAAGAATCTGATATCAGTTCGTCGTCTCACTCGCGACAACAACATTTCCATTGAATTTGACCCGCTTGGTTTTTCCATTAAGGATCTTCGTACCAGGGAGGAGATGCTCCGATGTGAGAGCACCGGCGATCTCTACCCTCTCCGGCTCCAGCACCATCAGGCGCTTGCTGCCTCCTCCGAAGTTTCCCTTTGGCACCAGCGGCTTGGCCACCCCGGCTCCCCTGTTCTTTCTTCTCTCTTACAAAATTTTGATTTCCAATGTAATAAAACTGATGCACATGTCTGCTCTTCATGTCAATTGGGCAAACACGTGCGTCAGCCATTTGGATCTTCCAACTCTCAGTCGTATTTCCCTTTCCAATTGCTACATTCTGATGTTTGGACTTCACCTGTTTACAGTTACTCTGGCTATAAATATTATGTTGTGTTTCTTGATGATTATACACACTACCTGTGGACATTTCCCCTTCGCCAGAAATCCGAAGTTCTGCCCACAAGCTTTCCCTTCTACAAGTCTTTTGGTAAATGAAGAGAAAACATAATAAGAACGTAAAAATGTCATATCACCATAGTCCAAGGTTGGGGACCTAAACCTCGTTTAAGACAAAGTATTCCTCGTGTCCCTGAGTCTGCACACTAATGCTGTCTTGATCATGCCATCATGGTGCTCAGTATACAACCGTGGTTATCCTGCAGCTAGGTGTGCTATATCTTCCTGGTCACTTGGAACAAAGTATGTTTTTTATGTGTGTACAAAGCCTGTTGATGATCTCTAGTAGCTTCATGGAAGTTTGAGTGCTTTTCTGACTAGGCTGAAGAATACCAGAAGCTCTAAAGTTTTAAATAAAGTAACATGTTATCCCTTGACTATGCTAGATATTTTGATGGTTTGCCTCTTTTGGTACATTCTCCGCTATCTCCTTGGGTTCTTCCAAAGGTAAAACACTTCTTTACCTTCAGACTGAGCACTATATATTACCAAAATTGTTTCCAGCTGTCACAGTCCTCTGAAATCTGAATCAGTATTTGCAATAAACTTAGTTAGTCAAATGACTACACAAGCAAATTATTCCTTTAAGTTACATCTTCTGTGAAGATGCAATTTCATGAATGTAGTGGAGTAGATACAGTAGCAAATCTAGGCACAAACTTCCATTAAGCTATTTGTGAAAATTAACAATATTCATCTTGGAAATTTTACGATCACTTGACATTTGTATTAGGAATCTGTAAATACTGAACAGTTTCATCACTGACCTTTCTATGTTATATATGTCTCATATTTGTTATTTTTCCATTTGATTTTTGTTAAAGATAGAATGTGCTCTGTCCATTTGTGTATGTTATTGTAATACCTGCCTGGTTGTTTTTCTATGCATTGCAGTAATGTGAAGACACTTTTTCAAGAGGGGAACTATCTTGGGCAAGGCAGTGCATAAACATTGTCGAACGAGATCTGCTTATGATCATCTGCCCATGTAATTCCATCTGTTTAATTAGTTGTTAACTGAGCAGCTGAGACAAAACTAATTTGAACAAGTGTACCGTGTAGCCATTGTCTGTATCTTCCCTGGAAGCTAATAGCCTCTAGTGTTTCTTTCAATGGAGGAGGAGAAAAAAAAAAAACTGATATTGTGCAAGATTGAATTTTTGTTTTTAGCTGATGGTACCCCGCTGGGCGCTGGCCCGCCGAGTTTCCTGAACAAACCCCAACTCTGTTAGCATGCTGCGTTCTGCATTAGTACCAGTTTGCTTTCGAATTGGAACGCAGTTGTGAGGAAATTGTTATTATCCTCCAAAAATCTTACCTTCTGAATCCAGAACAGGAAAAGGTGAGCAGGCTGTTGCAAGGTCCTTATCCTCTCTGGAAGCAGCGATCCTGTCCTGGCCTCTCCTAGCATCTTCCACAAAACTCTTGTCGTGTCGTCCTCAGTCACTTAACCATCGTTGATCAACTTCATCGGTAGACAATCCAGAGTGCAGGGATGTACTACGTCACTTCGTCCCCAGCGTCAAACAGTACTCGCTGCTCAATCCGCGAAGTCTGTCGTCGCGATCGTCACTCTGGACTGGCCCCGCTCCCCGCCTGTAGTATGTGTATGTCTCCTCGTGTCGGTGCTTATCGTTTCTTGTACTAGTAGCATCGCACGCCGCAGCCGCACGCGGAGCCGGAGATTTCAGCCGCTGACGTCGTTGTCAGCCTTACAGACAGAGAAGAGGAGCTAGCTGAGGAAGGGGGCGGGAGCGGGAGCAGGTTCAGCCATGTTTGAGGTTGTGATATCCATCCCAGCGATCCTCCTGCTGATCGTCCTGGCGCTCGCGTGCTACCTGCTCGGCCGGAACCGAGGCCGCGCCGAGGCGGCCGCGGCGTCGCAGCAGTTCGCGCCGCCGGCACCGCCGCCAGGGCTCTCGCCCAAGTAGCAGAGCGGGTGGTCTTCGTTTCGTTTGTACATACATGTTCCTTCTCCAGTCTCCACTTGATACCCACAGTACTCTGTTACTGTTCCTAGTTCATTGTGTGCGCGTTTTGTTTTCCCTTTCTCCTTGCTTGTAGTAATCTACTGTTTTGTTGCATGATGTTCATGCGAATAAATAATTATCTCTGCTGTCCGATTTCATTAGAATTTTCTTTGGATTTTGGGTTAGGCCACGTTCATGGATGAAATTGTATTTGTGGCACTAAAGTTTCATTTTCGCTGAATTTTTTGCCATGTTCATGGATGAAATTGTATTTATTATAATACTAAATTTCTCTGGCTACTGTCAAACTTGAAACCAGAAACTTTAAACGGATCCCCTGGTAGTAAAAAAATAACGGTCAGTGAATCATTTTTTTTCTGTATATAGATATATATAGATATATGTTTGGATATAGGGAGATATAGGTATAGATATAGATATACCTATGATTCGATAAATCATGGAAAAATAGAGATGTCACACATGGTTATTTTATCTAGATCCGCAACCGCATAAGCCAAGCCCACAAAAAAGAAGACCCGTCTTAACACTAGTAGAGCTAAAAATTGCCTCTTTGAGTCGACAAGCATTGATGTGTTCAATCAAATTTTTTTTCCTTACCAAAGGTAATGAAATATGGTAAAAATTACAAGAGCTTCACGACGGATCAAACAATGTTTGTGAACAAAAGTATTGTTTTGTATAATAAATAATGTGGTAAAGAATATCACGTCCGTGTTACTAATCAATAAATATACATTCATGGACATCATTTTCCACAGCATGGAAGAAAAAGGGTCTGTGGAGTACTGGAGTGCCTATATTCCTTCGTCAGTGATCAACTGATCAGTGAGACAGTTCGTCATGGCTCATGGGTTACATAATACATTCGTGTTGAGATCACCACTTCTTGCTCTGGACCTGCATCCCGTGGGCCGAATAAGTGTGTATACTCTTCTATCTATCTATAGTGGGCTAAAATTGTGCCGCTTCTGAGGGCTCAGGCAGCAAGCAGATCGTGGAGCCGGCAAGGCGGCAAACCATGCCCAAGACGGGCCGGACCTCCATTCCCTGAAAGTAGGAGGGAGGAGGAAACAATGGACAGTTCCAGGAAGAATGAAGAAAGTTCGACTTAGTTTTTTAGCCATATTTTTATCGAATTTTGTTATTTGGCTCTAAAATAAAATTCACTTAGTTTTTTTTGCCCTTCTCGCCAGGCCAAAATTATAGTTTTAAGTTTTTTTATTTGAAAAAGTTCAGATACTCAAAAAAGTTAATATATTATTTTAATTTTTTTTAAACATCTAAATTTTTTCAAATAAAAAACTTAAAACTATAAAGTTATAGATCTCGTCGAGATCTATAATTTTTATATAAAAACCATCTTCATCCGATATCGTATTAAAGAGTTATGATTTTTTGAAGTATTTTGGTATGGCTGGAAGGCGCAAGAAACTAAGCAAATTTCGTTTTAGTGTCAAATAACAAAGTTCGATGAAGGACAAGAAAATAATAAGTTAAACTTTTTTCAGGACCAAGGAAGTAATTTCCTCATGAATGAATATACACACATGGTCGAAGGCCGCAGATGCCTTCGGTGTACAGTGGCGGAAACAGGGGGCCCAGCAAGGGCCCTGCCCCCCCTCCCCCCCTAATACAGTAAAGGTTTGTGAAATACCTCTATAAATATTGTGATTTGTAGCATATTTAGTCATCCATTCATGAGTTTTATAGCATAGTATTGTGATTTTGCGTTATAAATACTAGTTACATGTAAAAAAACACTAAAAAAGTTATTGAAATATACGTTTATGTATATATTTATCTTAAGAAGTGTCATGATATTTGTGCAGCCCCCTTCATCAAAGTTACCGGGTTCGCCGCTGTGTACACAGCTCAGTGACGTACTGCTTCCGTAGTTCCTTTCATTCTAGTTCCAGCTGGCCTACAACTCACAGAAGAAGCCGGCACACATGCCATAGTTGGTAGTGGTACTAATCCCAAATCGGCAAGCACATGGTATATTGCAAACCACTGTGTAGAGCATCTCCAAGAGTTCCCAATATTTTCTTCTAAAAACATAATGTTTTCCAACTTCTAAAAGATATTGGGAGGAATAAATAAGGTCAATCTCCAAGAGTTTATAATAATCTATTCCCCAAATATATATAAAAAAGAAAAATTAGATATGTTTGACCGGATACTTTCTTCTCCATCGTTGTTCTTCGGTGGATCTGACGTTCCGTGCCTCATTCCATATCAGCTTCCGCGGTGGGTGCTCAAGACGGAGGTTTCGGCCATCAAGTACCAACTCTCCATCGTCGAGGAACTCAACGTGCTCGTCTGTGTCACCTGCGTTCGTCGTTGTCCATGAAGCCGCAGCTGCATGCCTTGTTGTCCAGGGAGCCGCAGCTGCTGTCTACACCAAACGGCGCCGCATGTCCGCGGAAGGGCGCTGCAGCGGCCGCATACATAGAAGGGTGCCGCACGTCCAGGAAGTTGCAGCTGCATGCGTGAGGCAGGGAAGGAGGATGCGGCCGCATACATATAGAAGGGTGCCGCACGTCCAGGAAGTTGCAGCTGCATGCGTGAGGCAGGGAAGGAGGATACGCGCGACTCATACGACGCGGATCTTTACGCGCAAAGGAGATGTTTTTTTCAAGTCCTAAAAGATTGGGAGGTGTGATTGGAAACTGTTAGAGATGTGTTTTTTATAATTTTACTAAAAGTCAAAGATTGGGAGAGTATTTTAGACACTATTGGAGATGCTCTCGACCTCCAGTCAAGGGGAGGTTAGGTAGGTACTCTGGCCGGCCTACGTTAGGAACGTTGCTCCTGCAGCGGCAGCCATGCGAGATGCGAGCCGAAAAACCATGACGGCACGAGCGCGCACGCACCCACCACACCAACCGATCAAAGCCAGGGCAAGCGCGCGCTGAACTGGAGTCTGGAGACTTTTTGCCGTGTGTGGCGCAGAGGGAACCATGCATGCGGACCGCAGCAACTGGCGGCGGTGGCAATCGCGCGGGCGAGGGGCGCCCGCGTCCGCGAACGCCAACCGCCCTCGACTCCATCGCGCATCCGCATGTTGGTGGGACTTGTGGATGCCAACCAGCCACCTACCATGCACACCCCGGCGGCTCGGCCCGGCCGGCCGCTCCTGCGCGCATGCAGTGCCAGTGGCAATAGGGTCGTCACGATCACGACGTCGCCGGCTGCCCGGCTCCTCGATCGTTAATCAATGCAAGGAGGGAAGATTAAGAATGAACCAGATCGAATCAGATCTGCAGCAATGTTGAGATCAGGAAAAAAAAAAAGATCTGCAGCAATGGCCAATGGGAGCCTGATCGAACCCTGGATGCTTGGAGCACCGCCGGCGCCGTCGAGCGATCGACACATGAAATGAGACAGCTGCACGCATGTGGCTAGGCTAGCTAGAGGTTCGCACGTGACTCAGCTGGGAGAGTATCGATCTCATTTTCTAGCTCCCCCTGCTCCAGTACTGCCCGCTGTAACACGTTCTAGTATTACTTGATGTTACAGAGATCGCCAGATCGGAGCGAGCGTATCATTAAGCGAAGCGGTTAACATAACATGTTCTACTACTACTTGAGGCTATATACAGAGATAGCCAATATCGGAGCGAGCGTATCATTCAGCGAAGCAGTAGTTAACATGTTCCAGTACTGCTTGATCAGGCTGCAGAGATCGCCAAGATCGGAGCGAGCGTATCAGTTTGGTGGGAAAAAATCAAAGGAGCCATCAGGGCATGTAGCCTAGCGAGAGACTCTGGTTCTGGTTCGATTCCGCATGAGGACGAATGTTTTAAAATTTAATGGCGTTGTGTTTTCAATAATAGAGGACATAGTGAGTATATGTATTGTACCGATTTTATAAAAAGAAGATTAACTAAAATGACGTCACATTAGCAGTTTTGGCAGTTTTTTGATAATTATATTGAACGAAGGGTTTAAGAGAATGATAAATTCAATTAGGTTACTGTCACGCTTAAGGTTTTTTTTTTTTTTTTGGCGCCTGTTGCTACCTCTGGATTTGCCTTCACTTTCAACAGATATATACACGTTCAGTGCATCACCGCCTCACACCGTGACTTGCGAGAATTAACTCATGAGACTATGACCGGCGATGATCTTGGCACATGGACCAGGACCATGCATGCTTCTGTGCTGCGTAACTCGCGCGCTTGCGCTGCGTGACGACACTAGTTCGTTTCTGCCGTAGGACCACAAGCGTATACACCAACCAATGCGTGCATGCCACACTGCCGCGCCGCGCGGTTGTTTTCTAAGCTCTCTTCTCATCTGCATGCATGCGTGTTTTACACCAACGATCGAGGAGGAACCATAGCTTCACACATGCATCATGCGCGCAGGGTTCTGCTCTGCTCTCACGTCTCACTCTCACCATGCATGGTCGCGTCGATCATGGACGACATGGACGCATCCGCCGCGTCTGATGCTCGTGGAAAACGTTTCGTCGTCGACTGCGTACCTGGTGCCCTGGTCCAGCGCGCTTCTATGCCACCTGCTTAAATCTGTTTCGTATACGTAATATACAATGATATGATATGAAGGTGGGCACGGCACTCCAATTCTGCTGATCAGTTCGTAGAATTAATAGATGCGAGCTAGGGAGTAATAAGTGCTAGCTAAGGTTAGTCATAGTGGTGTTTTACCGGAAGTTCCATGCACATTAAATTAAATGAGGTACCACCTCAGTAGAACTGAAGTTTTTGCATGAAACAAGCAGTAGAGAGAAGATCGCTTCGTGGCCACACCTCCATGTGCTTAATATGTGTTTAGTTGAAACCTTAGCTTAAGTTATATCAACTCTTGTTGAAGTCCATTTATCATGGCATCATGCATGAATCTAGATTTTTTTTTGCAATTTTAATCTTTAGTTGTTCGAATTTTTTTTGTTCGCATGTTAATCTCCGGTCCGTCTTTTCAATTCATGGTGTCAAATAAAAAAAACCATTTGGATATAGATTTAAACAAACGTGTTAATGAAACACACATACTAAAACCCCCTAAAGGTAAATGCGAAGAATGAAAACTCATATATAATAATCGGCAAATCTGTTACATATGGATATAGAATATAAAATGTCTTATCAACGGTAGTAAATCAGTAATTGAGCATAGCTTGGTTGGTTATGTTTCTTGTGGTAGAACTTGCCACCTGGCTTCAAGTTTTAAACTTAGCATGTGTGCTCGTATTTTTTTTTTCAATGGTAGGCAAAAACGTCCATCGATAATAATCTAGGTACTTGTGGCGATTTTGTTATTCTCGAGATTTGTTGGTCCAACTCAGTCCTTCGAAGATGCTTGATCATAGTTTAGGGTGTACGTTCATAAGGATGAGTGATGAGTGAATGTTCGTAAGGATGAGTGTTGCCCATGTATGTGAGTGTTTGCATCTGTATTAAATATGACAAAAGGAAAAAAGGCATCTAAATGGGTTTGAAAATTAATAGAGAGGTAGATTAAAGATTCCCACAGCGACGCACAAGGATGCCTCTAGTTATATTTATTCATGATATTTTTAATATTTATACAACATATGATTCTTGGCCATTTGGGTTGATCGGCTATTACATAGCAATTTGCTTACAGGGTTCCAATATTTCATTTCCCCCCCTTTGTTCCAAGAATTCCATGCACCTACGTAAGTACGCTAGCAAAGGCACAAAGTGACTGACAAGCCATCCAGATGCATATGAGCTGATGAGGATGAGCGCACCGGACTGACGATTTGGACCAGACGTGTGACTGATGACTTGACCACTCAAGTCTTAAGTCTAGCCAGTAGCTAGCGAGTATACAGTGATGGAGTACTTAGGACTTTCATATTGCGTTACTTTTATGCTAGAGTACGTAATTTCGCTAAAAAAAGGCGGAGCTTGCCGCAGAGACAAGGTAATTTCTCTTGGACTCATGGGTGGGATGATGCACAGTCACAGTGTGCATGCAGATGACCGACCCGGCGGAAGACCATGACCGTACACAACTCGCTCCTCCGGTCGTCCCTTCCCCCTTTCGGCGTTTCTTGCCCGCCGTGTGAAGAATCAGGACTGGAGACCGGAGCGACCACCGTCGTCCTGCTCGCCACGCACCACGGGCTCACGACCGCAGGGAAATTAACAAGCTATGCTCAACTTGAACCAGGCAGAACCTCCGAAATGGCATATCTCGTTGAGTCACTTCACTGGTGGTGCCCCCAAAATCCTTTGTGATCAGTGCTCAGTGCTCCGCGTGGCACCGTCCCTTTGTTGAAAAGAACAGAGAACAGCCCTGAACGACTGCTGGTGCTGTTCAGGTTAATACAGAAGATAGAGTTCTGTTCGGATGAAGTGATACCACAGGACGAGGAAGTTGTGGTCTAGTTTCGGGCTTATTGCAGCCACAACTCGCCTGACCTGCGGGGCGTTTAGTCCAAACTTCTCTAAACATTTTTTTTTAAGATTTCTCGTCACATCGAATCTTTAAACGTATGCATGAAACATTAAATGTAGGTAAAATAAATAACTAATTGCACAATTTGTCTATATATGTTGAGACGAATCTTTTAAGTCTAGCTAGTTCATGGTTAGACAAAAATTATCAAATACAAACGAAAGTGATACAATAACAGAACCTAAACTTTTTCCCAACTAAACACATCCCTAATCATCCAGAGGTCTTAGCACTGAAAAAACTCTTTGCAGGTGCTCCGTAATCTCGTTTGCATTACATATTGGTCTAGTCTTTGGCGTACTGACCACCTTTAATTTTCACTTGAACGGAGGAACGCCTCGGCGTAAGATTTCCAAGAAAATTAAGCATAGTTTCCTACGGCAGTCTCAGGTCATTGATTATTTGTGCACCGAGAATAAAAACTTCACACGACAGGACCGCGCTCATAATGCGTCCAGAACCGGAATCTTTAGCAGATCGATCGGAGTGCATCTGCATTTCCACCTCAGTCCCACGTCATTTCCATGAATGAAACAGCAGCACTGGCTGCCGATTAAGAAACGGGCAAAGCTTTCCTTTTCATCAGAAGAAGCTTCCACCAGCGTTAGCGCGCGTGTCTGTATGGTGACGAGGTACTGGAAGCTTGACTGCAACAGCAGTACTGTCGCATCTCATATGTACTAATGTAGTACACTACATACTATGCGTGAAACACGCGTGGGATTGGGACTCCGGGTGTCTGGGTCTCTGCCTCTCTGGGACTGTGATAGTTTTCTGCACAGCACGTCTAAAAATGTCACGGCTCGCAAGTGAACCAAAAGTTTCACGAAGCGTAAAATCAACAAAACTTGAGAATATTTTGCCCGGCCTGTCCATGGCTCGATGCAATGGGATTGGGCGGCATTTTTCTTCAACGAAGCATTTAGAAGACTTTGGGACCTTGGTCCTGAATGGTTCCACTAACTATTAGCGGTATTGTTAGCTTGATGGTAGGTATAATGATTACCTAACTTTTTAGCTGAGGATCCAGATAGAAACAGACACTAATTTTTAGCTGAGGATCCAGATAAAAACAGCAACTAATTTTTAGCAGAATGAGATTCATAACATGCCTCTTATCTTATTTTATTACAAATTCTCCAACATTAACCCTCACAAGATATGCCAGCAAAGAAGACAAATTCTAAAAAAATTGTAAGATCCGGCTACAGGTTCTGTAGACTCTAATCAATTAAGATTGATAATAAAAGTAACGAGATACCATCTTTGGCGTTATAAAATTTGAATCCACAACTAAATTACCCACAACTGCCATCATATTAGATTAGCTTAGCAACCTCTAAATTTGTACAAAATTTATGCTATATATCATGGCTCACCTTTACCTATATACACTAATTTGCAACGGAGACCACCAAAATCGATCATTGGTGCCATGCGATGTCATGGAACATGGCTAGTTCTGATCCTTTAAATAAGTTATCCATCGGCATAAGTTATCCAGATGCCATTTGCTAATTATCAGTTACATAGTTACTATATTTGTGCTGTGTTGTGTTGGTAGGGCGTTTTCAAGCAGGCGTAGAAATGTCCGACAAGATGAAGACAACATGAGTCAAGCATGTAAATCTGCTGCGCTTATCTGCATAGGCTAAGCTATACATAGTAATTTTATTTTCTCCCTCAAAAGACATAAGAGAGCTATACGCCGCGTAGGAGTTAAACCTTATGTAGGATAGAACGGTTTCTTCACGCTTATCCGACATGATGAAGACACTGCAGATGAAGCGCGAAAAACCGTTACGACCATATATGTGGCAAGATTCTAAGCCATATTGGATAAAACAGTTTCCCATGTTTTTCGACTTAGATCATTTGACATAACAAAGACTGATGTACGTGTAAATCGTACTTCTGTATATAAAGCAAGACAAAAACTAGAGGATATACAATGGAGATTCCAAAATTGTGCGGGCTACTCGACACGATGCGCGTGCTCAAAGGGAGAAAGGGTTAACCTTTCGCTTGGCAGTTGTTGGCAGAAGAAAATCTGAACTCACCCACACCGCCTCAAGAGTACCGTTTTTCCTTTTCCTTTTCCTTTTCGTTTTCATTTGGCACGCAATAAAGAACACGTACTACAGCTAACGGTAACGCAGCAAAGGTCCGGACGAAATGTACCGAAAACGGCAAGAACGTCTTGGAAACCCAACACGCGATGGCCAACGTGCTCTGCTCGTCCCCCTCTGTCCTCACCAACCCCCCGTGTCCACCTCCACCCACGCGGCCGGCGCGGCGCTCACCTATCACGCCGACGGCCAGCCGCAGCCGGCCGGTCGCCGCAAAGTCGCCGCCACGGCGCAGCTCTTCTTCTTCTTCTTCGTTGCCGGCAGCCAGCCACCGTGTGGTCGTCAGTACGGCCCCCCTCTCCCTCCGACTACTCGGGCGCACCACCAGATCCTCAGTAGTCAACTCTGCCCCACCATCCCGTCGTCCACACCAACCCAGGTCCCCGGCCGGCTCCCCCACCTACCCTACCCTACCCTGCGCCTGCTGCGCTGCCTATTTAAATGCCTCCCCCTTCTCCATTGCCTCCCAAGAAGAGCCTCCCCGCCTCCTCCCAAGAACTCGAGCTCTTCTTCTTCTTCTCCACTCCTCCAGACGCCCACCACCACAGCTACAAAACTTGCGACCTCATCTGTGCATCTAGCTCGCTGCCGTCTCGACATGGATTGCGATAACGGGCACGTTGCTGCCAGCGGCAATGGTGATGTCTGCCTGGCCACGGCCACGCCGCCGCCGCGGGCCGACCCCCTGAACTGGGGGAAGGCGGCCGAGGACCTGACCGGGAGCCACCTGGACGCCGTGAAGCGGATGGTGGAGGAGTACAGGAGGCCGCTGGTGAAGATCGAGGGCGCCAGCCTGACCGTCGCCCAGGTCGCGGCCGTCGCCGCAGCCGGCGAGGTCCGCGTGGAGCTCGACGAGTCCGCGCGCGGCCGCGTCAAGGCCAGCAGCGACTGGGTCATGAACAGCATGGCGAACGGCACCGACAGCTACGGCGTCACCACCGGCTTCGGCGCCACCTCCCACCGGAGAACCAAGGAGGGCGGCGCTCTCCAGAGGGAGCTCATCCGGTAAGCAACAAAGCACCAAGGACAACGATTCGTTTGTTTTTTAGTGCTTCCATTTACGTTATTACACTTCCTCCCACTCCCAACGGCAAATTGTTTGCTGTAATAATAACGCTTTTTTTTTGTATATATATATATATATATATATATATATATACCCAGATTCCTTAATGCCGGAGCGTTCGGGACCGGCGACGACGGGCACGTGCTGCCGGCGGCGGCGACGCGCGCCGCGATGCTGGTGCGCATCAACACCCTGCTGCAGGGCTACTCCGGCATCCGGTTCGAGATCCTAGAGGCGATCGCGGCGCTGCTGAACGCCAACGTGACGCCGTGCCTGCCGCTGCGGGGCACCATCACGGCGTCGGGCGACCTGGTCCCGCTCTCCTACATCGCGGGGCTGGTCACCGGCCGGCCCAACTCCGCGGCGGTGGTGGCGCCCGACGGTCGGAAGGTGGGCGCCGCGGAGGCGTTCCGGATCGCGGGCATCCAGCACGGCTTCTTCGAGCTGCAGCCCAAGGAAGGGCTGGCCATGGTGAACGGCACGGCCGTCGGCTCCGGGCTCGCGTCCGTGGTGCTCTTCGAGGCCAACGTCCTCGCCGTCCTCGCCGAGGTCATGTCCGCCGTGTTCTGCGAGGTGATGAACGGCAAGCCCGAGTACACGGACCACCTGACCCACAGGCTGAAGCACCACCCGGGGCAGATCGAGTCCGCCGCCATCATGGAGCACGTCCTGGACGGCAGCTCCTACATGGCGCTCGCCAAGGAGGTGAACGCCATGGACCCGCTGATGAAGCCGAAGCAGGACCGGTACGCGCTGCGCACGTCGCCGCAATGGCTGGGCCCGCAGATCGAGGTCATCCGCGCCGCCACCAGGTCGGTCGAGCGCGAGATCAACTCCGTCAACGACAACCCGCTCATCGACGTCGCCCGCGGCAAGGCGCTCCACGGCGGCAACTTCCAGGGCACGCCCATCGGCGTGTCCATGGACAACACCAGGCTCGCCGTCGCGGCGATCGGCAAGCTCATGTTCGCGCAGTTCTCGGAGCTTGTCAACGACCTCTACAGCAACGGCCTGCCGTCGAACCTCTCCGGGGGCCGCAACCCGAGCCTGGACTACGGCTTCAAGGGCGCCGAGATCGCCATGGCGTCCTACTGCTCCGAGCTCCAGTTCCTGGCCAACCCGGTGACCAACCACGTGCAGAGCGCGGAGCAGCACAACCAGGACGTCAACTCCCTCGGCCTCGTCTCCGCCAGGAAGACAGCCGAGGCCGTCGACGTGCTGAAGCTCATGTCGTCGACGTTCCTGGTCGCGCTGTGCCAGGCCGTCGACCTGCGCCACCTCGAGGAGAACCTCAGGGCCGCCGTGAAGAGCTGCGTGACGGCGGTGGCCAAGAAGACCCTGAGCACCAGCGCCGCCACGGGGGCGCTCCACCGCGCGCGCTTCTGCGAGAAGGACCTGCTCACGGCGATCGACCGGGAGGCGGTGTTCGCGTACGCCGACGACCCCTGCAGCGCCAGCTACCCGCTGATGCAGAAGCTGCGGTCGGTGCTGGTGGAGCACGCGCTGGCCAACGGCGAGGCCGAGCGCGACCCGGACACGTCGGTGTTCGCCAAGGTCGCCGCGTTCGAGGCGGAGCTCCGCGCGGCGCTGCCCCGGGAGGTGGAAGCGGCCCGCGCGGCCGTGGAGAGCGGCGCCGCCGCGGTCCCGAACAGGATCGCCGAGTGCCGGTCGTACCCGCTGTACAGGTTCGTGCGCGAGGAGCTCGGCACCCAGTACCTGACCGGGGAGAAGACGAGGTCGCCCGGCGAGGAGGTGAACAAGGTGTTCGTGGCCATGAACCTGGGCAAGCACATCGACGCCGTGCTCGAGTGCCTCAAGGGCTGGAACGGCGAGCCCCTGCCGATCAGCTAGCTCAACAGTTCAGACGGTACAGAGATATACTAGCGAGTTTCAAGGGTTGCGTTGATGATGAGGCCCAGCCCAGGTCCTCAAGTTGTTCAGATGCGTGTAGTTGTTCTGTTCCTTTGTTTGTTGGTTTCTGTGTGGAGTTTCAGACTGTTTGCAAAGCTCTTTGCGGGCTGCGACACCATTGCCCGTGTTTGCAGCAGCCCCTGGAACTAGTGTTGATGTAATCATGTAAGTTAAAAGGGACCTGCGTGACATAAATTTTCTTTTCCAATGGTTCTTCAGATAGTACTATACCGATGCGAACAAGAAAAAATATGATTAGTTGCATAAAAAATAGAAGAAAAAAATATGATTGGCATGCAAACAACTAGGTTTTTTTTTTTTGAGACAACCATACCTGTATTATTAAGCAAGAAACACGCAGTACAAATACAGGGACAGATCAGAAGGATACGGAAGGATCATCCGATCCAGTACAACAGCATATCCGACCACTAACCCTAGAACCGAGAGAAACACCATTGCAGTCCAGCTGCTTTGTGAGTCGAAAAAATAGCCTGCCAAAGACAGGACCTTCTTCTCTGCAGTATAGCGACCGGGACCATTCTCTACGGTACAGAAACCGGAGAACCTTCCCATGTATGACAAAAGGACTAGCTGATCACTAGCCTCTGTAACCTTTGTTCATCATTATCTGAAAAAACCTCTGTTCATGCGATCTCTATCGACCTGGAACTAAACAAGACCTGAAAATTCTACTTTTTGTTGCTGGACATGCGCATCATACTTCTGTTATCCAGCTTAATCCGGTGGCTAAACTATTCCAATGGCCAATAGAACATGACCGTGCATCAAAGTAATGTTTTTCTAAAGATAAAGCTTAAAGTATTGAACTACTGATTGAAGAAGGCCATCAGAAAATGCAGGTGAACGAAGACAAATTCAAAAGCAGCATGATTTTTGCGTGGAAAACGCCCATAATCTATCCACGTGACCGGCAGTCTCTGCCAGTTTTAAATTCAAAGAAAAATAATAATAACCTATCCACATGAACGCAGAACGCCCATGCCCAAGATAACTGGGAAGAAGAAGAACGCAGAATGGCCACGCGTAAAGAAGGGCGAGTTATCTTCAGAACTGGGAAGATCATTATTTTGGGCATGGGCATACACGTACCCGTGGTCAGGAGGCACGAGGCAGATAGATTCTAGGTGCTCAGAATAGGATGGGTGCAGTTGTGAAGCTGCCAGTGCATGCTCAGCTGTTCACTGGTTTGTGCCTTTGTGGGGAGTTGTTTATTTTGGGCATGGGCTCGCCTTTGTTCGCTTTGATTTTATCTGATTTATTAGGAGAGGATAACATTGCCCTGTGGCTGAAAAGAAATAAAAATCTGTAGAAGCTAACAGAGATTTGGTAGCTCCGTGTACCACTCAGTTGCTCCTTGCTCGCATTCAACAGGTTTCTTTAGAGGCCGGTCTGTCACTGTTAACCTTCCGGCCTCTGCCCACGCCAGCAACAGGGGCGGATCTGTCAAGGGGGGCTGCCGGGGCTCAAGCCCCCCTACCCTGGTCACGCCAATGGAGCCCCCCCTCAGCCCCCCCCTTAAAAATTCCAGCCATGGACGCTAGGAATGGAGGTGCTGGAGGCGTGTTGTAGCCGGTGACAGGTTGAAGACAACTCGCTGCTACCTGGGCCAACTTGTATGTGTGTGTTTCAGTTATTGAGTGGACGGCCCATTAAGAAATAAAAGGCAACTTCCATTCTTATATCCTCACTAGGTAGCTTGCCCGTGCGTTGCTACGGGACAACTAAACTTTTATACTATAAACATACGGATCGCACAATAAGATAACAATAGTCATTATAGAGATGAAGATGAATAATAATACTTAAACATAACTATATCGAGCATGCAAACAGAATACACAGTGTGGACTATGGTCTGTGGCTTATGAACTCACCTGTGCATTTTGTGTACCTGGATTTGCGCAAATAATTAACCAATCTTCCCAAAAAGATTACCAAAACAAGAATAATAAAGGAGAAAAAAAAAGCACAACTATAATTTTTTTTTTTCCTGGTGAACTCACCAAACGACTACTTTCTCCATACCCACAGTGTTTAAACTTAGATTAGGCATGATTATGGGGCAATATGACATTTTCACCATTTATCTAAACAACATATCAATGTTAGTCCAAACTGTCTAGTAATCGTCTTTTAAAAACCCACGACACAAGCAAAACAATGAATAGTTCGATAGCTCATATAGGAGTAGTAACCTTGAGGCCGGATATGTTTGGCTGCGGATCAATTCTGATGTTAGAGATCTGACGGCACCACTTGATGCTGAGCTTCACCAGCCTGGGGCACCCAACAGCCACCTTGGCAAGCCCCGTGTCAGTGATGGCAAGGCATTTGTCCAGACTCAGCTAGGCCTTTTGAGAACACACATGCACCATTGTCGACAATAAGGGACATTGTGAACTACCAACTTCCTGTCATACATACAAAACGCAAATTTATGTGAGAACATGTTAACACATTAAAATATACCTTTAATTCAAATATATTGCATTCAATCTTACAATTATTTTTTGAATTTGCTGCTCTAGCGAGCTTGTGTGATAGAAAAGATATTTGTTAGCCAATAAAACCAGCATCGGAAGATCTAATACACGGATTTGAGAAGGTTGTAGTTCATCTCTAGTTTTTCTAAGGGGCAATAACATTTGTTCACATCAGCATGGAACCTGTATTTCTTCTTCTAATTGTCAGATCAAGTGAACAAATTGCTTTACTATATGTTTTCTTTACCATTAACTAAATATACCATGTAGTGCGGCAAGTGTTGAGGTATGTGATCACAGTTACGAAGACTACTCTGTTCTTTAGGCCTTGACATTTGAGAACCCACAAACGAATGTGTTGCATGATGGTGTGGACACTAATTATGATGCTTGTAGTTCTTTCAGCCCAGCCTCCACCTTCATCCATAAGCAAGGCATTCAGAAAAAAATTATAAGCAACGGATCATGCAGCACATAAGACATGGATTATGGTCATGGTATATAAAAAACAATGAAAACATTATATTAAAGGAAATACTAACAATTCTGAAAGATAAATGTTGTACAAGGAATGGCAGCATTGCAATGAACAACAGATTTACAGTGCTCCCAACCCCAAGTCCCAAAGTATGCAAATGTAACCACACCAATTTGTTGCTAGAGTGGCTATTTTGGTGGCTTCAGGCACAATGTAACATTGTTAAAGACTACTCACAAGGACTGAAAGGACTTGAATATGTAGCTTTGGTGGTCACAGAACACTGTGCTAGGCCCTGAAAGGAATGGAGAGCAAAACCAAACAAAAAATAAGAATACATTGAGCACTGATCTGCCCATCCTGTGAAACATTGCTATTTTGCAAATTTATAGATGTAGCTTATTTTTGAAAACCTATGGACATCATGTGAATTAAGATATGTATGAGACGCACAATCACTGTGTCTCGCGATTAGCTCGCCACAGGAAAAAAAAAACAAAGAAAGAAATATGCAAAGTCTAGCTAGAGAAACGTTTGCATTGAGGGTTGGACGCCGCTGAATATTAGTCATCTGTTACAATTAATACTCACGGTATCGTAGATCAATGCCTGAGATGATCTAAGCTCAGCAAGGCAATACCTCAGGGTTGTGTGGGGCTTTTCTTTAGGAATTCCTTTTCTCTGTCCTGAAATGCACTGTAATCGCTATGTTTGGGTATGGTCTCAAGCAACAAGCTGCCAATGAGCAGAGATAACATTTAACATCCAAACTGATAATATTAAGAAGCAATGGTATACAGTTCACCTCGAGTATCTCAGGAGGATGGTGTAGCAGTAAAGACCATTCTTCTCTTCGATACACATTAGCCTGCCAGCGCCACATAAAAGCTAGAATTAACACAATGTACCAGCTACCTACACATGCTTAGGGCAGTCGCACCGAAATAAGCCCAATAGTTAACGAAAAGAGGTCTCACTTTAGATTTAAATGTTGAAAATACTTTCAGGAAATAACTGAGGCAAGAAAGTAGATTACTTTGCGTACATTACAGTCTCCAGTCTTACGCTCAACCTCTTCGCCTCTTCTTAAATTGGTAGTACTGCTACCTCATCAGCTTCAGGCAAAGTCCACATCCTGAAGAAGACATTTGTCAAGATCGCTATTTCATGAAATTTTAGCTCATCGAAAAATTCGCATGCTGCAGGTCCACAACGGGAGCGAAATGAAGCCAAATTCGATCGATTTGAAGCATCATGTGGTAGAGTTTCAGAGGGCTGCATGGCCCACACTAACAATCAGCTGAAAGCAAAAAACACAGCATCTGGTTCCATCACTGTAGTATGCGTTAGCAATCTGAATTCTAAGTAATCCAAATTGAGGTAACCTGAATTCTTGAAGCCATGAGCGGATGAGGACTGCTTCATATCTGCTCCTCATCTCCGAATCCATCACCAAAATCCTGACAACGGAAATCCTAAAATTAGAAATCAGATATCACCAAATGACCAAAATCCAAAACAAACAAAGGGCCAAGGTCCCAACAAACAGCACAAAAGCAGTACTAACGTCACCTCTGGTTCTGAGCAGCCTACAGCAGCAAGGCCGGTTGGGGCTGGCCAATGGTCAGCGGCTGCTGGCTGGGCAAAGGCTACGGGCGACAACCAGGTCGGTCCTGGGAGGCGGGAGCTGGCTGCTGGTGGCCGGCCGGTGCCGAGTGGCAGTGGTTGCTGGCTGGAGCGAGGCCGCGGGGTCGCGTCGCCGGGCGGGCCGAAGAGAAGGGTCGCTGGATCAGCTGACTGTCGGAGCCGGCTGACTCGGGTGCCACGGCTGCCGCTCAGAGCCACGAGGCTTTATAGATTTATAAAATAACATTTAGTTCAAGCTCTTCAAACAGTTTTGAAATGTTCATAAAACCTTTGTACTCATCTCTACTTAAAATACGAAAGTTATGATTTTCCCAAGATTTGATATAGAGAAATAATTAATATATTATTAATTTGAAATTTTAAAAGTGTCAAACTTACTGCATAGTAGTATAAACATGCAGATTATGAAAATACGGAACTAATGCAATTTGAATCATCCAAATCGAAATTAAAATGATAAAATGACGGAGGAAATACGAACTGGTGGCAAACTCGTTAATACTTCATCTTCTTCCTCCATCCATCTTCTACCTTGGTCAACTGCAGGACGTGTTCCCTTGCCATGGTGGTCCTGCACCTGCTCGTTCTACTCGCGGGAGGGAGAGGGCTTCGGTATGGCTTGCCAGGTCACCAGCAAGGCAGCAGGACAGGCGCCAGGCGAGCACCTTCGCAGTGGGGCCGGAGGGGAGGACGTGGGGCTGCTGCTTGGCTTGCCGGCGGTGCTCTGCCTGCTGTTCTGGTGCGATGCAGGGAGGGCGCAATGGAGGTTCGGCCGGCGGCAGGGCGGCGCAATGGGCTGCAGCGACTGGGTAGCGTCCAGTGGTGCAGTTGGGGCGGCCGGAGCCTGTGACGGCCGGAAAAACCCAGAAACAAACCTGTAGCAATGGTGGTATTCGCCGGAAAACTCACCGGAGAAGGAAAAAACGAACGGAGAGCGGTCAAACCGACATGGATTCGAGGAAAGAAATATATCACGGCGCAGGGAACGAAGAGGGCTACCTCGTGGTGGTGGTGGTTTTTGCCGGAGACGGACGAGATGACCGGAAAAGCTCGTCGGAGAGTTCGCCGGAAACCTAGTTTTTTCAAACTTCGGCTTTAGATCTAGGCGGCTACGAGTGGCGGCTGCGAAAACGGGCCATACTTTCGGAATCAGCGCGTTAAGGGCTACGCGGTGATATATAGTGATAGGGTTTGAGATCGGCACAAAATAAGATATTTTATTATTTCAGAATTATTAAATATTCCGAATTAAAAAAATCCAGAAAAGTCTAGAATTGATATTTGGGCTTCGAAAAATATTTCGATGGCTTCGAAAATTATGGAAAAATTCTAGGAGACATTTTGGAACATGATGAACCGAAATAAAGTATTTGGAGCTGATGAAAAGGTATTTTTGAGCATCTAAAAATTAGATTTTACTCAAAGAAAATATGAAAAAGGGTCGGAAAAGTCAAGAAAAATTTCCGAAAAATTTTTAGAGATATGTTGATAAACGATGAGCACCAAAGAGTGATTTGGAGCCGAAGAAAAGGTTCTGATAAACTTTGCTAAAAGGGATGGAGTTGAGAAACACGGAATTTGATTATAGGAAGAGACAGAGACATGCCACAGAGAAGATCGTGGTACTATACGCATTTTAAAACTTTATTCACTCACATCATAAAATCGTTTACAAAATAATTTGAATTATTTTTAGTTTTGTCAAAGACCATTCAATCAAAATAAATCATATGTAAGGGCATGAATACACAAACATGTTGCTAAACCCTAGTTGAATATTAACTTAATAATTATTTTAATTTTCCTATGTTTTCATAAACACAAAAATACAAAATCAAATCAATTTACCTCTATTTCAAAATTAGCAAAATTTAGGGTGTTACAATTCTACCCCCTTAAAAGGAATCTCGTCCCGAGATTCGAGAGAGCAAGATCAAAAGAATAAAGTTTAGATGTTTGAGGAGATTCAGATACTCTACCATTGAATCTTCTTTGTTTTCTCGGGTACCTCCTCTTTCATGATAATAATTCTGATGCTCATTTCCTGTTGTCACCACCTCTATATAAATACTCCAGATAATGTTTCCATACTTTGATGGGTACCCAGTATGGTAAGATCCTTTGTCAGTAATAACTCATCCAATCGCATATGTGATACACATCTAATGTTCCATATAATATCTCAAGTGATTCCAATGTTTATGGGTCCATCACGCTTCCGCTGCGCTACTCTGATATTCCATTCAAACACTACACTTGTGTCCAATCAGGCAATATTTCTCAACTTCATACATGAATTGTTATTTCTAAATCTTGTCCTTGATAGTGTCCCTCCAAGTAGAATCACCGAAGCTCAGAAATCTTCATCTTGCTACTCTTTAACTTGGCTACCCCCCTTAAAAGAAATTAACTTGCGGCACCAAGGATAGCTTGCATCTTCTTCCGAGTGAGTTGATTACTACCATCATGTACTTCTAACATTCCAACAGTACCCATGAGCATAGTTAAAAATACGTAATCTGAAGTTCTTCGCGAGCAGAAAAACAACAGCTCAGTAAATCAGTTGTAACTTTAGATCTATTACTCCAAATAAGCCGCAGCACATACCGTTGGAAATCTGCTAAAATTTCCTACAACTTTGATGTAGAACACTTTTCTAGATTCGACAGTTAAGGTGGTCAAAAACAGTGCCAAACAGAAACTCGTCTTGTGATTTTCATATTTCCCAAACCATAATAGCTATTTGTGTAATTCTTACGCTCATAGGACGATCTTGAAGTCTACTTATGTCCAGAATTTTTCCAAGATTTTTGCTCTTCCAAAAACAGAGGTATAAGTTGATGAAGACAGGTTGCTCTGAGAAGACAGAATAAAGGAAATAAGAGAGAAAGAAAACCCAACTATGTATTCCATTAATCCTCATACCTTAGTCATATAAACTAAATGAAATTATAGACAACTCTATAAGATCATTACAATCAGTACAAAGATTCAAATCAAGCAATGTTATAATAACAATTCAATAGGGCACAATAATCACTAATACTTTGCGACACTATCGTTCTATCTCTATCAAGGGTTCAACTCTAAGGCTACTACTTTATATTATACAAGAATAAGATAAGAGATAGTTGTAAAAGCATATAAACCAAGGAGCAGATAAGACACAACGGATTTATAGCAACAAGGAGGAGACGAGTAAGGCAAGGAGTATAATATAGC
This sequence comes from Eremochloa ophiuroides, assembly GCA_038502445.1. NCBI lineage: Eukaryota > Viridiplantae > Streptophyta > Magnoliopsida > Poales > Poaceae > Eremochloa > Eremochloa ophiuroides. The sequence continues at coordinate 50,949,254 of JAHLJS010000009.1, read as the reverse complement.
AGAAATTATCAAGGATGTTGGAACAAGGCTTCCGTAGCAAGATATAAAGCTAAAGATGGTCAATTTCTAATTAGACTTGCGTCCTACAGTCAGCATTGCTCTGATACCACTCTGTCACATCCAGTTTTAGGAACAAAACCAGACATACACCATATATGAAATAATAAAATCAAATCTCACATATAGTCACAGATAAAGGAAATATCAAGAGACAAATGCTTAAATAAATAACGTATTAAGTAAATAAAATATAATCTCAGAGTGCAAGCAACGGAAAAACAACTTCAATCACCGGGTGTAGACTTTACTCCGCAGGAACAAACCGACTGGTTGACCACAAGCCTAAACTTCTCCTGAGGTGTGGGGGGAATAGCAAGAGTGAGTCCATATCGAACTCAGCAAATATAACATGGGGTTTATGAGGCTCAAACAGGATAGACACGGGTTTACAGCGGTTTGCTTTTAATTAAGCATCTTTTATGCAATTGGATAGCAATAAGTTGAATAAGCCCATTCTCATGATCATAAGTAAACATAATTAATGAATTGCAACAATCAATTAGCAAAAAGTCAACATCACCCCAAAGATAACTATTCCGTGAGTTTCCCGGGCCACTCGTGACCGTGAGCGCGGCTAATATACCAGTTTTACACTCTGCAGAGGTTGTGCATTTTCACTATGAGCCGTGATTCCCATTTGCTCGGGGTAGCTAGCCCCATAACACTACCAAGGTGAGCGAGCAGGGTTTCACTATGAAGTCTTTCAAAGTACTCCGTCTAACAAGTTAGGGCCGTTAGGAACCCGGCAAGCAGATGTAGAGCCCCCCTTCGTCGTGGCACAAGATCACGCAGGTTATACACACTAGAATAGGAGCCGCACTATACCTGAGTCGGCAGGTCCCATCACGCCTTTCGGTAACCTCTAACAAGCTAGAAAAAGTACGCATACTTGACTGAAACCAGAGCCATGTAGCCCTCATAATTGCACTGTAAGTCCCAGCTTTTGCTGACAGATCATTACCAAGGGTGAAGGATTTAGAGCATCACAAAAACTATGCTCCAATCCACTAGTCACATGTTGTTAAAAAGACATCTTTTAACCTTATTGCATATTTAATTAATCAAGTTTACATGATCATGATTCCAATAGCGCGCTAGCATCAACTACCCAATGCATAAATCCCATAGGTGATCAAGGAACAAGATAACAATACTAGGTAGAAACTATAGTTAACAAGGTAGACACATGCACATGAAATTAATTATTACGGTGAATAGGACAACAAGGAAGATCCCATGCTATACTTGCCTTAGACTTGAGATCATTTTCTCTGATCCAAACCTTCAATGAATTGCTTCTTGATCACCACGTAAATCTCACCGACTGGACATGATCATAATGCACCACACAAGCATCCAATACATTCATGCATCACATACAAGTATAATAATCTATTAGAACAATACACCAATCAATGAAAATAGAAGTTAAAAAGGTTTAGAAAACGAATCTACATATTGCTACGAGCACAAAAACACGAAGATCACACTATTCGGAGCTATGGTTGGAAAGATGGAACTACCGGAGAATTTGCTTTTTATAAAAGAAACCAAAAGAAAACTATAAGATTTATATATAAATACGTTATAATAATTTTTTAGAGAATATTATTTATATTAAAATCATATTATATCAAGAAAACAAAGTAAAGATCAATTATAGTTATTAATAAAAAATCAAGGTTGAATTAATTTTATATATAGAAAAACAGTGGCTTTATGGATTTATAAAATAACATTTAGATCAAACTCTTCAAACAGTTTTGAAATGTTCATAAAACCTTTGTACTCATCTCTACGATCGCATCAATATAAAGTTCACGAAAAACGGATTTAAAATACGAAAGTTATGATTTTCCCAAGATTTGATATAGAGAAATAATTAATATATTATTAATTCGAAATTTTAAAAGTGTCAAACTTACTGCACAGTAGTATAAACATGTAGATTATGAAAATACGGAACAAATGCAATTTGAATCATCCAAATCAGAATTAAAATGATAAAACGGCGGAGGAAATACGAACTGGTGGCAAACTCGTTAATACTTCATCTTCTTCCTCCATCCATCTTCTACCTTGGTCAACTGCAGGACGTGTTCCCTTGCCATGGTGGTCCTGCACCTGCTCGTTCTACTCGCGGGAGGGAGAGGGCTTCGGTATGGCTTGCCAGGTCACCAGCAAGGCAGCAGGACAGGCGCCAGGCGAGCACCTTCGCAGTGGGGCCGGAGGGGAGGACGTGGGGCTGCTGCTTGGCTTGCCGGCGGTGCTCTGCCTGCTGTTCTGGTGCGATGCAGGGAGGGCGCAATGGAGGTTCGGCCGGCGGCAGGGCGGCGCAATGGGCTGCAGCGACTGGGTAGCGTCCAGTGGTGCAGTTGGGGCGGCCGGAGCCTGTGACGGCCGGAAAAACCCAGAAACAAACCTGTAGCAATGGTGGTATTCGCCGGAAAACTCACCGGAGAAGGAAAAAACGAACGGAGAGCGGTCAAACCGACATGGATTCGAGGAAAGAAATATATCACGGCGCAGGGAACGAAGAGGGCTACCTCGTGGTGGTGGTGGTTTTTGCCGGAGACGGACGAGATGACCGGAAAAGCTCGTCGGAGAGTTCGCCGGAAACCTAGTTTTTTCAAACTTCGGCTTTAGATCTAGGCGGCTACGAGTGGCGGCTGCGAAAACGGGCCATACTTTCGGAATCAGCGCGTTAAGGGCTACGCGGTGATATATATAGTGATAGGGTTTGAGATCGGCACAAAATAAGATATTTTATTATTTCAGAATTATTAAATATTCCGAATTAAAAAAATCCAGAAAAGTCTAGAATTGATATTTGGGCTTCGAAAAATATTTCGATGGCTTCGAAAATTATGGAAAAATTCTAGGAGACATTTTGGAACATGATGAACCGAAATAAAGTATTTGGAGCTGATGAAAAGGTATTTTTGAGCATCTAAAAATTAGATTTTACTCAAAGAAAATATGAAAAAGGGTCGGAAAAGTCAAGAAAAATTTCCGAAAAATTTTTAGAGATATGTTGATAAACGATGAGCACCAAAGAGTGATTTGGAGCCGAAGAAAAGGTTCTGATAAACTTTGCTAAAAGGGATGGAGTTGAGAAACACGGAATTTGATTATAGGAAGAGACAGAGACATGCCACAGAGAAGATCGTGGTACTATACGCATTTTAAAACTTTATTCACTCACATCATAAAATCGTTTACAAAATAATTTGAATTATTTTTAGTTTTGTCAAAGACCATTCAATCAAAATAAATCATATGTAAGGGCATGAATACACAAACATGTTGCTAAACCCTAGTTGAATATTAACTTAATAATTATTTTAATTTTCCTATGTTTTCATAAACACAAAAATACAAAATCAAATCAATTTACCTCTATTTCAAAATTAGCAAAATTTAGGGTGTTACAATTCTACCCCCTTAAAAGGAATCTCGTCCCGAGATTCGAGAGAGCAAGATCAAAAGAATAAAGTTTAGATGTTTGAGGAGATTCAGATACTCTACCATTGAATCTTCTTTGTTTTCTCGGGTACCTCCTCTTTCATGATAATAATTCTGATGCTCATTTCCTGTTGTCACCACCTCTATATAAATACTCCAGATAATGTTTCCATACTTTGATGGGTACCCAGTATGGTAAGATCCTTTGTCAGTAATAACTCATCCAATCGCATATGTGATACACATCTAATGTTCCATATAATATCTCAAGTGATTCCAATGTTTATGGGTCCATCACGCTTCCGCTGCGCTACTCTGATATTCCATTCAAACACTACACTTGTGTCCAATCAGGCAATATTTCTCAACTTCATACATGAATTGTTATTTCTAAATCTTGTCCTTGATAGTGTCCCTCCAAGTAGAATCACCGAAGCTCAGAAATCTTCATCTTGCTACTCTTTAACTTGGCTACCCCCCTTAAAAGAAATTAACTTGCGGCACCAAGGATAGCTTGCATCTTCTTCCGAGTGAGTTGATTACTACCATCATGTACTTCTAACATTCCAACAGTACCCATGAGCATAGTTAAAAATACGTAATCTGAAGTTCTTCGCGAGCAGAAAAACAACAGCTCAGTAAATCAGTTGTAACTTTAGATCTATTACTCCAAATAAGCCGCAGCACATACCGTTGGAAATCTGCTAAAATTTCCTACAACTTTGATGTAGAACACTTTTCTAGATTCGACAGTTAAGGTGGTCAAAAACAGTGCCAAACAGAAACTCGTCTTGTGATTTTCATATTTCCCAAACCATAATAGCTATTTGTGTAATTCTTACGCTCATAGGACGATCTTGAAGTCTACTTATGTCCAGAATTTTTCCAAGATTTTTGCTCTTCCAAAAACAGAGGTATAAGTTGATGAAGACAGGTTGCTCTGAGAAGACAGAATAAAGGAAATAAGAGAGAAAGAAAACCCAACTATGTATTCCATTAATCCTCATACCTTAGTCATATAAACTAAATGAAATTATAGACAACTCTATAAGATCATTACAATCAGTACAAAGATTCAAATCAAGCAATGTTATAATAACAATTCAATAGGGCACAATAATCACTAATACTTTGCGACACTATCGTTCTATCTCTATCAAGGGTTCAACTCTAAGGCTACTACTTTATATTATACAAGAATAAGATAAGAGATAGTTGTAAAAGCATATAAACCAAGGAGCAGATAAGACACAACGGATTTATAGCAACAAGGAGGAGACGAGTAAGGCAAGGAGTATAATATAGCAGAAATTATCAAGGATGTTGGAACAAGGCTTCCGTAGCAAGATATAAAGCTAAAGATGGTCAATTTCTAATTAGACTTGCGTCCTACAGTCAGCATTGCTCTGATACCACTCTGTCACATCCAGTTTTAGGAACAAAACCAGACATACACCATATATGAAATAATAAAATCAAATCTCACATATAGTCACAGATAAAGGAAATATCAAGAGACAAATGCTTAAATAAATAACGTATTAAGTAAATAAAATATAATCTCAGAGTGCAAGCAACGGAAAAACAACTTCAATCACCGGGTGTAGACTTTACTCCGCAGGAACAAACCGACTGGTTGACCACAAGCCTAAACTTCTCCTGAGGTGTGGGGGGAATAGCAAGAGTGAGTCCATATCGAACTCAGCAAATATAACATGGGGTTTATGAGGCTCAAACAGGATAGACACGGGTTTACAGCGGTTTGCTTTTAATTAAGCATCTTTTATGCAATTGGATAGCAATAAGTTGAATAAGCCCATTCTCATGATCATAAGTAAACATAATTAATGAATTGCAACAATCAATTAGCAAAAAGTCAACATCACCCCAAAGATAACTATTCCGTGAGTTTCCCGGGCCACTCGTGACCGTGAGCGCGGCTAATATACCAGTTTTACACTCTGCAGAGGTTGTGCATTTTCACTATGAGCCGTGATTCCCATTTGCTCGGGGTAGCTAGCCCCATAACACTACCAAGGTGAGCGAGCAGGGTTTCACTATGAAGTCTTTCAAAGTACTCCGTCTAACAAGTTAGGGCCGTTAGGAACCCGGCAAGCAGATGTAGAGCCCCCCTTCGTCGTGGCACAAGATCACGCAGGTTATACACACTAGAATAGGAGCCGCACTATACCTGAGTCGGCAGGTCCCATCACGCCTTTCGGTAACCTCTAACAAGCTAGAAAAAGTACGCATACTTGACTGAAACCAGAGCCATGTAGCCCTCATAATTGCACTGTAAGTCCCAGCTTTTGCTGACAGATCATTACCAAGGGTGAAGGATTTAGAGCATCACAAAAACTATGCTCCAATCCACTAGTCACATGTTGTTAAAAAGACATCTTTTAACCTTATTGCATATTTAATTAATCAAGTTTACATGATCATGATTCCAATAGCGCGCTAGCATCAACTACCCAATGCATAAATCCCATAGGTGATCAAGGAACAAGATAACAATACTAGGTAGAAACTATAGTTAACAAGGTAGACACATGCACATGAAATTAATTATTACGGTGAATAGGACAACAAGGAAGATCCCATGCTATACTTGCCTTAGACTTGAGATCATTTTCTCTGATCCAAACCTTCAATGAATTGCTTCTTGATCACCACGTAAATCTCACCGACTGGACATGATCATAATGCACCACACAAGCATCCAATACATTCATGCATCACATACAAGTATAATAATCTATTAGAACAATACACCAATCAATGAAAATAGAAGTTAAAAAGGTTTAGAAAACGAATCTACATATTGCTACGAGCACAAAAACACGAAGATCACACTATTCGGAGCTATGGTTGGAAAGATGGAACTACCGGAGAATTTGCTTTTTATAAAAGAAACCAAAAGAAAACTATAAGATTTATATATAAATACGTTATAATAATTTTTTAGAGAATATTATTTATATTAAAATCATATTATATCAAGAAAACAAAGTAAAGATCAATTATAGTTATTAATAAAAAATCAAGGTTGAATTAATTTTATATATAGAAAAACAGTGGCTTTATGGATTTATAAAATAACATTTAGATCAAACTCTTCAAACAGTTTTGAAATGTTCATAAAACCTTTGTACTCATCTCTACGATCGCATCAATATAAAGTTCACGAAAAACGGATTTAAAATACGAAAGTTATGATTTTCCCAAGATTTGATATAGAGAAATAATTAATATATTATTAATTCGAAATTTTAAAAGTGTCAAACTTACTGCACAGTAGTATAAACATGTAGATTATGAAAATACGGAACAAATGCAATTTGAATCATCCAAATCAGAATTAAAATGATAAAACGGCGGAGGAAATACGAACTGGTGGCAAACTCGTTAATACTTCATCTTCTTCCTCCATCCATCTTCTACCTTGGTCAACTGCAGGACGTGTTCCCTTGCCATGGTGGTCCTGCACCTGCTCGTTCTACTCGCGGGAGGGAGAGGGCTTCGGTATGGCTTGCCAGGTCACCAGCAAGGCAGCAGGACAGGCGCCAGGCGAGCACCTTCGCAGTGGGGCCGGAGGGGAGGACGTGGGGCTGCTGCTTGGCTTGCCGGCGGTGCTCTGCCTGCTGTTCTGGTGCGATGCAGGGAGGGCGCAATGGAGGTTCGGCCGGCGGCAGGGCGGCGCAATGGGCTGCAGCGACTGGGGTAGCGTCCAGTGGTGCAGTTGGGGCGGCCGGAGCCCGTGACGGCCGGAAAAACCAAGAAACAAACCTATAGCAATGGTGGTCAAGTTCGCCGGAAAACTCACTGGAGAAGGAAAAACGAACGGGGAGCGGTCAAACCGACATGGATTCAAGGAAAGAAATATATCACAGCGTAGAGAACGAAGAGGGCTACCTCGTGGTGGTGGTGGTTTTTGCCGGAGACGGACGAGATGGCCGGAAAAGCTCGTCGGAGAGTTCGCCGGAAAGCTAGTTTTTCCAAACTTCGGCTTTAGATCTAGGCGGCTACGAGTGGCGGCTGCGAAAACGGGCCGTACTTTCAGAATCAGCGCGTTAAGGGCTACGCGGTGATATATATAGTGATAGGGTTTGAGATCGGCACAAAATAAGATATTTTTATTATTTCGGAATTATTAAATATTCCGAATTAAAAAAATCCAGAAAAGTCTAGAATTGATATTTGGGCTCCGAAAAATATTTCGATGGCTCCGAAAATTATGGAAAAATTCTAGGAGACATTTTGGAACATGATGAACCGAAATAAAGTATTTGGAGCTGATAAAAAGGTATTTTTGAGCATCTAAAAATTAGATTTTACTCAAAGAAAATATGAAAAAGGGTCGGAAAAGTCAAGAAAAATTTCCAGAAAATTTTTAGAGATACGTTGATAAACGATGAGCACCAAAGAGTGATTTGGAGCCGAAGAAAAGGTTCTGATAAACTTTGCTAAAAGGGATGGAGTTGAGAAACACGGAATTTGATTATAAAAAGAGACAGAGACATGTCACAGAGAAGATCGTGGTACTATACGCATTTTAAAACTTTATTCACTCACATCATAAAATCGTTTACAAAATAATTTGAATTATTTTTAGTTTTGTCAAAGACCACTCAACCAAAATAAATCATATGTAAGGGCATGAGTGCACAAACATGTTGCTAAACCCTAGTTGAATTTTAACTTAATAATTATTTTAATTTTCCTATGTTTTCATAAACACAAAAATACAAAATCAAATCAATTTACCTCTATTTCAAAATTAGTAAAATTTGGGGTGTTACACCATAGGGTCGTCATCCCGTGGACGCTGGACCCAGCAGGGACCGCATCTCCTTGCAAATCTTCGCGGACAGGCAGACGTATTACGAGCTGTTCAAGCGCTCGCTTGAGGAGGACATCGCTGCGCAGTCACTAGGGACTTCCGCAAGGTGATGCATTCTCGCTCTCACCTGTTCTCCTTGCCTGTAGAAATGGTCTCGATCAAATACATTCGTGTGCGATCAGTTGGAATTCCTACTAGCTTACCTTGACCAAGGGTAATTGAACGTGGATTGAACTTTTATTTGTTGATTTTTGTTCAGGTGGATTATCTGAATTTTGGTTCATACATGGACAATTGGACTGTCGGAGATGTCTAACTAACACACACACATATCTGATCAGAGCACCTCTGCAATTGGTGGCCCAGTGGTGGTGGCAAGCGTGCACGCACACACCTACTAATTTCTATGTCCAGTAAGACATTGACTGTGTCTGTGTCAACCATCCTCAACATTGATTGTGTGTCAAATTAGTAGGCGTTCCGTGCAACCAACTTCCCAAGTAGAGAACATGCCAAGAGAAGTTGGGTTACTCCATGAAGCACCTCTGCAATTGCTATGTCCAGTAAATTTGGCTCATGTCCACTGTATTCATATAGTGTGACAGAACCGCCTTAATCATAGGGCCCATGTGCTCCGTCATCGTCCCTAAGGACCTTTGACTAGTCTGCACGAGTTCCCCTTGACTTAGGTGGCCTGCCGGGTCTTTTAGGAAACCCTGATTTCCCCGAGGATCTCATTGTAAAGACCTTACAAGTATTACAACAGTTTACACAAATGAGGTAGATCAGAGTAAAGAGTGCGGAAGAGTTACATTAATATAGGTTTACAAATCTAGCTTACATTATTGCAAACCAGAGTTTCATAGTGGAGTAGTAGTATACAACTTTACACCCTGCCCAACGGATTAAATCATATACTTTTCATCCATGCACGATCCGCTGACCGGCACGGTCCCACGCAGAACTGCACACTCAGTTTACCTGCAACAGGGGTTAACAAACCCTGAGTACATGGGGTACTCCGCAAGACTTACCCGACTAAGAAAAAGGAAAGAGACTCAGAAATGCAGGCTGAAGGGAGTCAAGGTAAGGCCGCGAGCAAGAGTTCAAGAGTTTTGCAGAAAAACATTATTATCATATTTCAATATTTCATCTCAATATTATTTTAATCATAACCATAGTTCTAATATTCTTTCTCATATATCACATTCTTTCAATTTCTTAATCATTCTCAAAAACACCTAGTTCCGAACCACTTTTCGGTGTAAGTCAGTGGATCAAGTCTCCATTAACCGAGGAGCAACGTCGATTCGAATCCAGAAAGTACCCAGCTGGGGATCCCTATTCACACTGCATATGTAGCACTTAAACTTGCATATGCCAACCCCGCTTACCACGGCTTTTCATACCTCGGAACCGGTCCTGTGCCACCCGAGAGCACAGTACTCCTCTAGTCTCCAGGCACGCCGGCCACGAGGGTACACGCTACTCTCGCCATCTCTCCACTCCCAGTGCGTGGTTGTCGGTTTCAGCAGTAGAGCCACCGGAGTCAGAGGCTTCCCGTAGTATATGACTAGTTGCAAAGTTTCGATTCAACAGGCCAACAACGAACAGTCTCTAAAGCATTTTTCCGTTGGTTACCATGCATTGGGACTCTAACCCAAGTACAAAGTAGCCGAACGATTCCAAATTCGTGCTCGTTGGTGACAAGACATGAGAACGACGCCACATGTGCAAATCCATCCGAACGGACTTCCTTTTTCATTTTATTTTTCCGGCGGTGGCAATGCATCGGGACTCTAACCCAAAGTACAAAGTCAACCGAACGGTTTCCAATCCGTCGATGACAATACATTGGGACTCTAACCCAAGTGTAAGTCACCCGCACGGTTGCAAATTCATATTCATCTTTAGTATATCATCATAGCTCAGAAAATAGCATTTTATGCAAAACTAACTTTAAAGAGCAGGGTTAAGCATTTTCAAACATTTTTATTTTAAAACAGGTTTCGGGATATATATCAAGGCAGGTCATGCAGCAAGTAGGTGACAGTCAACTCCTATCAACCTAGTGCAATTATTTAACTCAAGGTGATAAAATTTTAAAACCCAAGGAAGGGCTGAATACACTGGGGCTTGCCTTGGATTGCGTGAAGCGTCGGATCCGGATCAGCACCACAGATGTCAAAATCCAGAACAATCTCAGGAACAATCTCCTCAGTGACTGCCTTCACTTTTACTTCCGGTTCCTCGGTCACTATATGCATGCAATGATGAATGTTTCAATGCGATGCAACATGAAATGACAAATGCAAAATTCCAGAATAAATAATGCCTAACTTGATCACAACTGTACGTCATAACCTAGTCGCAATAATTCTAGACTAAATAGCCCTAGGTCATTAGGGTGTTTGGCCTAGAATTACAACCAATCCAAAAATCACATAAACCCTAGTCACCAATGTTTCCTATTTATTTTATTAATCATTTAATCAAGCATATAATTAATAATTAATTAAACTATTTTCATTTGACCTCAAACTTCACAAACAGATAGATCTTGACCTATAACAGTGCCAAATAAAATTTCATGATTTTTGAAATTACAGAGAGTTAATTAAAAATATTCAAAATTGCATTTATGAATTAAAATGCTGATTTTTAGCTACTACAGAGAATGTCCAAAACATGTATTTAATATTTTTATTAAATAATACATACTACACAGAGCATCCCTAAACATTTTTATGATTTTAGGAGCAACCAATTAATTCCTACAAAAATGATAAAGCACAGCACTATTCATATCATTTAGAAATGGAAAAGTTAACAAAATCATTTGAGAAAATGAAAAAGCCTAAACTGGCCGAGGCGGCCTAGCAGCACAGTGAAAGGTCCTAAATGGCTAGAGGGGGGGTGAATAGCCTATAAAAATCTACAAACAACACTTAACAAGCCGATTAGTAACAATAGCAAGCTTTGCAAAACACTAGCTCTAAACTATGCTATGCAAGCCACCTAGACAAGTATACTACACTATGATCTCTAGTTCACACTCAAAGGCTATGTTACTACTTTACACTATTCTTAAGTGAGCAACTAACTAACAAGCTACACAAGAGAGAAGTACACCAATGTAAAGAGTAAAGGTGATTTCAATACCGCCGGTGAAGAGAAGATATGAAGTCCAATATAACCAATCAATCACATATAAGAGAAATCCTCGGTAGAGAGATGACACAAGAATTTTTACCGAGGTTCACTTGCTTGCCGGCAAGCTAGTCCTCGTTGTAGCGATACACCCACTTGGAGGTTCACGCGCTAATTGGCATCACACGCCAAACCCTTCTCAAGGGTGCCGCACAACCAACACAAGATGGGGATCCACCAAGCTACGAGCAATCCACTAAAGATGCCTTTCGCGATCTCCCGCGGGGATAGGCTCAAGAACCCCTCACAACTTCACCGATCGGAGGCGGAGACAATCACCAACTCCCCTCAACGATCCTCGCAGCTCCAAGCCGTCTAGGAGTCGGCAAACTCCAAGAGTAACAAGAGAAACCGCTGCGAATCACCACTACCAAGTGCCTCTAGATGATCTCTATCAATGCAATGCACTTGATGTTCTCCAAACTCACCAATTTATGATCACAATCAAGTAGGATGAGTGAGAGTGGAGTGGGAAGGCTCACAAGTATGTTATGATGTTTAGGAGTGCCAAGAGATACTCCCCAAACCGGCCAAGTGACTATTTATAAGCCACACACAAAAACTAGCCGTTTTCAATTCTCTGCGTACCGTCGGACTGTCCGACGGCCAGAGCGTCGGACTAATCCGCACGGTCCGACGCCTCGGATGAATGCCACGAGTCACTAGCCGTTTGAAGTCGAACGTTGGATCACAACGGCTATTTCCTCGCGCCAAAACGAACCGTCGGACGGTGGGTCGTCGGACTAACACCCGCGGTCCGACGCCCACTGCCACTGCACCGTCGGACTGAAATTACACAGCGCGTCGGACTAACGAACGCGGCCGTCCGACGCTTCCAGAGAGCTCCCCGAGCCCTGAAAACCGTCGGACGTCGGTCCGACGCTCACCGTCGGACTAACGCCGAGAGTCCGACGCTCTCAGAGCTCGCCACGTGTTATCTCTCGCACGATCTGCACCGTCGGACGCTTCGGCTAATGGTCCGACGCTCAGAGACTAAGCGTCCGACGCTCACAGCAGTGTTAGCCGTCGGACCGAAGACATTGGTCCGACGCTCTCAGACTCTACGGTCCGACGCTCTGTTTTCTCAGGATTTTCACTCAAACCTTTCACCCTTTGTTCCCATGTGCTAACACCAATTGTTCTACACCTTGTGCACGTGTGTTAGCCTTTTCAAAAGAGTTTTCCAGGGGTTTGTTAGTGTCACTAGCATCTATGTGCATATGCAATGATCATGAACACCTAGTGGCACTTGATAACCGTATTTCATCAACGATTTCGCCCCTCTTGATAGTACGGCTATCTATCCTAAATGTGATCACTCCCTCTATGGAGTCTTGATCACCAAAACCAAAAGAGCTCCTATTGGTTATACCTTTGCCTTGAGCTCCCGGTTTCTTATCAACTTCCTTCTCATCTCTTGATGGACCTTGTGGACACATATGATGATGGACTTATACTATTTGCATGGATGCCGTCAATAGGGCTTTCTCCTTTGTTGATGGACTTACACCATTTTCATGGACGCCGTCATTGCCCTTCACTTGTGACTTCCACCGACCCGGTCCTTTGCTCCATCTTGCCATTTGCTAATCAATTCTCATGAAACACTTAGAGCAATCGTTAGCAAACTAGGTTTCATCAATTATCCAAAACCAAACATGGGCTTTCACACAGGCCGGCCCAGAACGGCCCACGCGCCCGCCCGTGTCCTTCTCCCTCTCTCACTAGGTCGCTAACAGGAAGACCCCACCTGTCAGCCCCCTTCTCCCTCCTCTGCTTCCTTGTCCCGAGCGCCGGCGAGCGCTGACTGGCGGCCATCCGCCGCTCCGCGACCTCTCCGGCGAAAGCGATGCCATCTACGTGCTTCCCGAGACATTGCGCACCCACTGAAGTTGGTTTTCAAGTAACATAGAGCTACCATCGAGCAAAGCCATGGCCGCGGCAGCTGAAAGACCATGTTTGGTTTTGAATAATTGATGAAACCTAGTTTGCTAACGATTGCTCTAAGTGTTTCATGAGAACAATTAGCAAACAAGATGGAGCAAAGGACCGGGTCGGTGGAGGCCACAAGTGAAGGGCAATGACGGCGTCCATGAAAATGGTGTAAGCCCATCAACAAAGGAGAAAGCTCTATTGACGGCATCCATGCAAATCGTATAAGTCTATCATCAAAAGTGTCCACAAGGTCCATCAAGAGATGAGAAGGAAGTTGATAAGAAACCGGGAGCTCAAGGCAAAGGTATAACCAATAGGAGCTCTTTTGGTTTTGGTGATCAAGACTCCATAGAGGGAGTGATCACATTTAGGATAGATAGCCGTACTATCAAGAGGGGCGAAATCGTTGATGAAATACGGTTATCAAGTGCCACTAGGTGCTCATGATCATTGTATTGCATATAGATGCTAGTGACACTAACAAACCCTTAGAAAACTCTTTTGAAAAGGCTAACACACGTGCACAAGGTGTAGAACACTTGGTGTTAGCACATGGGAACAAAGGGTGAAAGGTTTGAGTGGAAATCCTGAGAAAACAGAGCGTCGGACTGTGCTAACTCGCAGGCGTCGGACCATTGCTTGCAGTCCGACGGCTAACACTGCTGAGAGCGTCGGACGCTCAGTTTCGGAGCGTCGGACTATTGTCCGAAGCGTTCGACAGTGCAGAGCGACGAAGAGGTGACACGTGGAGAGCAGAGGAGCGTCGGACTCTCGGCATTAGTCCGACGGTGAGCGTCGGACTAACGTCCGACGGTTTTCAGCGCTCGGGGAGCTCTCTGGAAACGTTGGACGCTGGCGAGTTTTAGTCCGACGGCCTGCTGTTTTAGAGTCCGACGGTGGATACGTGTAGTGCGTCGGACCGTGAGGTTTGGTCCGACGGCCTACCGTCCGACGGTTGGTTTAGCGCGGGAAGTTAGCCGTTGTGATCCAACGTTCGACTTCAAACGGCTAGTTACACGTGGCGTTCATCCGGGGCGTCGGACCGTGCCGATTAGTCCGACGGTACGCAGTGAAGTCTAAACGGCTATTTCTTTGTGTGTGGCTTATAAATAGTCACTTGACTGGTTTGGGGAGGAGCTCTTGGCACTCCTAAACATCATAGAATACTTGTGAGCCTTCCCACTCCACTCTCACTCATCCTACTTGATTGTGATCATCATTTGGTGAGTTTGGAGAGCATCAAGTGCATTGCATTGATAGAGATCATCTAGAGACACTTGGTAGTGGTGATTCGCAGTGGTTTCTCTCATTACTCTTGGAGTTTGCCGACTCCTAGACAGCTTGGAGCTGCGAGGATCGTTGAGGGGAGTTGGTGATTGTCTCCGCCTCCGATCAAGGTATTGTGAGGGGTTCTTGAGCCTATCCCCGCGGGAGATCGCGAAAGGCATCTTTAGTGGATTGCTCGTAGCTTGGTGGATCCCCGTCTTGTGTTGGTTGTGCGGCACCCTTGAGAAGGGTTTGGCGTGTGATGCCAATTAGCTCGTGAACCTCCAAGTGGGTGTATCGCTACAACGAGGACTAGCTTGCCGGCAAGCAAGTGAACCTCGGTAAAAAATCTTGTGTCATCTCTCTACCGAGGATTTATCTTGTATTTGATTGATTGGTTATATTGGACTTCATATCTTCTCTACACCGGGGTATAGAAATCACATTTACTCTTTACTTTTGTGTACTTACTCTCTTGTGTAGTTTGTTAGTTAGTTGCTCACTTATGAGTAGTGTATAGTAGTGACATAGCCTTTGTGTGTGAACTAGTGATCATAGTGTAGTATACTTGTCTAGGTGGCTTGCATAGTGTAGTTTAGAGGTAGTGCTTTGCTAAGCTTGCTATTGTTACTAATCGGCTTGTTAAGTGTTGTTTGTAGATTTTTATAGGCTATTCACCCCCCTCTAGCCATTTAGGACCTTTCAAGTGGTATCGGAGCCGAGGCACCGTTGATTTGAAGCTTAACAACCTACTGTGTAAAAATGGCTCAACTCAACATTCACATCAACAACACCAAGAAGCCACCTCAATTTGATGGCACAAATTATGCATATTGGAAGAGCAAGATGACCTCACACGTCAAGTCAATCAATAGAGAGGTTTGGAGGGTTGTGGAGACTAAGATTGAGATTGCCGATGCGGCAAACCCCACAACCGCCGAAGAAAGATTGCTTCAACTCAATGACATTGCGGTTTGTGCTATTCATGAGGCCGTAGATGAAAAAGTGTTTGAGCAAATCAAGAATATTGAGAGTGCTCATGAAGCTTGGAAGAAGCTTGAGGAATTATATGAGGGCACCAAGGGTGTAGAGGCCGCCAAAGCATACATTTTGAAGGACAAGTTTGCAAGCTTCAAGATGAAGGATGATGAAACCGTGCCGGAGATGTTCCATAGATTGCAAGTCATTGTAAATGATCTCAAGGCCGTGGATGAAGAGGTGAAGGATAGTGACTTCTCAATAAAATTCTTGAAGAGGTTGCCCAAGAGATTTGCTACCTTGATCACGGTTTTGGTGAAGACTACATTGAGTGAGTTGACACCAAACCAAGTGCTTGCGGAGGTGATGACCGACGATGCCTATAGAGATGATGATGACAAGGAGGAGTTGATCAATAAGAAGAAGAAAGAAAAAGATGAAGACTCCAAAGATGAGAAGAAGAAGAGTGTGGCATTCAAAGCCACATCATCATCAAAGGACAAGGGCAAAGCAAAAGTTGAATCAAGTGAAGATTCATCAAGCACAAGTGAGAGTGATGAGGAGATGGCTCTTCTAGTGAGAAGATTTGGCAAGTTAATGAAGAAGAAGGGCTACCGGGTAAGAAGGAAGAAGAATGTAAGAAAATTTGATGGCCCAAGAAGATGCTTCAATTGTGGAAGCAAAGATCACTTGGTAGCCTATTGCTCACACTCAAGTGAAGATGATCACAAGGGCAAAAAGAAGAACAAGCATGAGAAGAAGGAGAAGAAAGAGAAGAAGGAATCCTCATACAAGAAGAAAAAGAACTATTCTCATGTGGTGACATAGGATAGTGATGCCTCTTCAAGTGATGAAGAGAGTGATGATGACAAGAAGAGCAAGAGGAAGGCACATGCAAGCATTGCCATTCATGACAACCCTTCCATCTTCGATACTCCTTCATGCTTCATGGCCAAGGGCTCTAAGGTATCATCTGATAGCGAATCTAGTGATGATGATAGTGATGATGACCTAACAAAAGAAGAATTAATTGAAATGCTTGATGATGCACGTATTCATTTTGATAAACTTAGAAAGGAATGTAAGGGTTTGCGCAAGGATAAACAATCCATTGAGCAAGAACTTGAGGAGCTTAGAGCATCTTATGAGAGTCTAAAGGAAGACCATAAGAAGCTCCAAAAGGCTCACACTAAGCTTGATGAAGCTCATTCCTCTCTAGTTGAGCAAAATGAAGACTTGCAACAACAAGTGCAAAAGAAAGAAACTAAAACTTGCAACATAGGTGTAACATATGATATATCTTGTGAACCTATTATTGTTGCTACTACTAACCCTTCTTGTAGCACCCTCACTACTACCTCACCCACTAGTGACCCTTCACTAGTAGTTGAGAACAAGAATCTAAAGGAGGAGGTTAAAAAGCTCAATCACTCCTTAGCTAAGGCTTATGGTGGTGAGGACCGCTTGCTTATGTGCTTGGGTAGCTAAAGGGCATCTCTTCACAAAGAGGGATTGGACTATACCCCCAAGAAAGGCAAAACCGCTTTTGCTCCTCACAAGACTTATTTTGTGAAGAGAAATGGCCGGTATTGCACAAAATGCAAGCAAGTTGGTCATATAGAGCAAGATTGCAAAAGTAAGAAATCCAATGCATATGTATCCTCAATTAAGTTTGATTCTTGCTACATTCTTACAAAGGGCTCAAACGGTGTGAAGGCTAAGTTTGTTGGTACATCCATGTTGGGTCCAAAGAAGAAGACCATTTGGGTACCAAAGAGCTTAGTCACTAACCTTTAAAGACCCAAGCAAGTTTGGGTACCTAAAAGGAATTGATCTCTTTTTTAGGTCAATTACAAAGCCGGAGGGAGGCATTGGGTGCTTGATAGTGGATGCACTCAACATATGACAGGTGATTCTAGTATGTTTGGCTCTCTCAACACAAGTGCAAATAGTGGCTATGATGCAATCATATTTGGTGACAACAAGAAAGGGAAAGTGAGAGGACTTGGTAAAATTGCTATCTCCAATGATATGTCTATCTCAAATGTGTTGCTAGTTGAAAGCTTGAACTTTAATTTGCTCTCTGTTGCACAACTTTGTGATCTCGGTTTCAAGTGCATATTCGGGGTTGATGATGTTGAAATTGTTAGTGTTGATGGGTCAAATTTGATATTCAAAGGGTTTAGATATGACAACCTATATCTTGTGGATTTCAATGCTAGTGAAACTCAATTGTCAACTTGTAACAACCCTAAAAATCCACACAATCTAAAAATCCCAACCAATTAAAATTTTTCATTTATTTATTGAGAAAACCCATTTTTCTTGTGCAAGCATATAGGTTTCATTATGAAATTGGTAAATAAAGGAGTGTAGTTTGCATTTTAATTCCAATCACATAGAATAATAACTTATGCATCACATTTGGGATTTATTGCAATTTATGTTTGTATTTACTCAATAAATTAAAATGGGCAATATATGTATATATACACTAAACTGAAAACAGAAAAGGAGAAAGAGTGTTCGGCCAGCCAGTCAGCCCGAGCCAGCCCGACCTTCCTCTCCTCATCTCACCGCGCGCGGCCCACGTCGCGGCTCGGCAGCGCACGCGCACGACCAGCACACACGCGCTCGCGCTCGCGCTCGCTGCCAACCCGGCCCCGCCTGTCAGCCACTCTCGCCCCCACTGTTCTTCTTCCTCACGAAGGCGACGCGCCAGCCGGGGGTGTCGCGCGAATGGCGTGACCCCGGTCCCACAGCCGACAGCATGGCAGAGCCCTGGACCCCGCTGTTCCCCTCCTGTCCCCTCCTTTCTTGGCCGCCAAGCGAACCCGCGCCATCCGGAGCCCTAGATCCACTCGAGCCACGGCCCTTCGATCGGCCGAGCGCAATCGAGACCGTTCGCCATTGGAGCTGGCCAAGCTCGCCTATAAATTGGAGCACCCCGAAGCCCTACCCTCATTTCCCCTCGCCGCCACCGCAGCACAGACCGGCACACCGCACCAAACCGAGAGAGAGAGCGTAGGAGAAGGGCGGAGCAGAGGAGGAGAAGCTGCCGGAGCGCCGCCGCCGCGGAGCACGCCGGAGCCGGACACGGAGGAGAAGCCGAGCTGCGGACGAGGAGCGGCACGGCACTGCGATCGCTCTGCACGGCTCCGACTCGCCACTGCACCGCCATCCTAGCTTCACCGACACCACGGTGAGCCATCGCACGCCATGTCCGAACCTTGCCCTGCTTTTTGCCATGGCGTTCCACCCTCGGGACGCGCCGGCACGAGCCTATACCGGCTCGGGAAGATCACCTGCACCATACACTCACTCGACCAGCCAAAACCCCCGGACTACAAGCTTGCTAGACCGAGAACGCAGCACGACGCGTTCTCGGCGGAGCGCGCTCACCACCGACGCGTTCCGACGCCGAATCACCCGTTCCGAGCAATCCGTCTAGCAACCGTATAGGTTAGAGCGTCGTGGAGCACCGCCACGACCCCCTTGAGCTAGCTACGCGGATCTAAGCGCTAGAGGAAGCCTGAATCGCCTTGGCCGCGTGCGCCGCGACCTTACCGGAGCGCCGCCGCGAGCCGTAGCCAAAAGAAGGTCATGCCATGGCTAAGTTCGCCACCAGAGTGTTGTATGCCTCTCTGGCCTCACCAATTTGACAAGACCGCATTCGATTGAACCAATACTTGGTCGTAGCCGCGATGCCGCTTTCCGCCGTCGTCGGCGACACGCCGCCGCCACAACCGAGCACCTTGGAAAGCTCGGTAGCCAAAATTGGTAGTTGGTATACCATCGCCTTGGACCCTGGACGCGTATACATCTCCTAGAAGACCTCCTTAACCCCGCCGGAACCTCACCGTCGCAACGACATCGCCGCCGACAGGTTCCGCCTCGCCTAAGATCCGTTCCGAGTACCCCCGGTCGCCTCGCGCTGCGGAGAAAGGCCGCCGAGGTTCGCCAAGTCTGCCTCGGCACCGCCGCTAGATAGCCGAGCCCTGTCTTGCCGAAATATGGCCATCGCCGCCCTGTCATCGTCCGCCGCACCGGAGAGACACCGCCGCCTTGAACAGACGCCCTGGAACCCTGCTAGCACCGAATCTCCGATTCGCCCGAGCCTCCCCAGGAGAGCTCGGGAGAGCAGCCCCTTCGGCGCCCAAATTTCCGATTCGCCCGAGCCTCCCCAGGAGAGCTCGGGAGAGCAGCCCCTTCGGCGCCCAAATCTCCGATTCGCCCGAGCCTCCCCAGGAGAGCTCGGGAGAGCAGCCCCCTCGGGCGCACCAAATCTCCGATTCGCCCGAGCCTCCGCGGGAGACCTCGGGAGAACGGCACCCTCGGGCGCACCAAATCTCCGATTCGCCCGAGCCTCCCCGGAAGAGCTCGGGAGAACGGCACCCTCGGGCGCACCAAATCTCCGATTCGCCCGAGCCCCGCCGAGCTAAACCGAGCTACACCGAGCTCCGCCGAGATACCCCCAACCACAGCCGAGCTACCCCCGACCACCGCCGAGCTCCGCCGAGATACCCCCAACCACAGCCGAGCTACCACCGACCACCGCCGAGCCACGCCGAGCTACGCCAACTCCGGCAACTCTCTGGAAACCAGCATCGAACACCTGGACGACCATCGGATCTGTGTTCTGTTGAGGCGCCACATGCCGCCCCCGCGCGCCACATCCCGAGCTGCCCCTGATTAACCGACCAGTTTTCCCATTTTCAGAAAATAGGATAATCTCCGGAAATTCATAACTTATTCGTACGATGACCAAAAATTGCGCACCACATATCAAAATTCTCAGGAAAATGAGATCTACAATCTAAGACTATGTTTGAGTGCATTTGGCTCTTTGTTTTATTGGATTTTTCTGAAATACTCTATAGGAGTCGCTGACGCGACTATCTCGTGTTCGATTTCAGAGCCGGAGGAGGATCTGACTAAGGAAGACGACCACGAGTACTTCCAAGAGCTAGGAGACGACTACGAAGGTGCCACGTCCCACCAAATCCTTAGATCCTATTACGCATTGCAAATGACATTGTTGCTATCGCTCTATGATTATGTATGGATTGGTTGCATGGTAGTATATTTGAATTCCCTGCCTTGATAAGACTTTACCCTGCTATCCGCTGTTAGGTTAGCTGCTGCTTAATTTACTGTTACTCTTCCACTACTTTCTACTTGCTTTATGCTATGTGGTGGAATTGGGACGGTGTATAACTAATTATAACCACTGGGAGAGAGTGCTGCGTGCGTCTTGGGTGCGTGGTAAGGGTTGATGTCGACCAAGTGGGATGTGAGACGAGCCCATGGGGCAAGTCGTGCCGGGGGTGTAACCTGGGCATCCCCAAGCGAGATACCTGTGGCGGGTAAAGTTGTTGAGGAGGTTCCGGGTGGGATAGCCTTGGTGGTTTTAAGCCCGTGGACGGAGGTGCTGTGATGGCACAGGGAGAGTATCCCCTAAGTGGAGATGCCTGCTTGGTCAAACCTAGGATGGACTAGTTTCAGGTTCATGGGAATCCTTTTCTACTCACTCGCTTCTGATGGGCGGGAGACGGCTGGACTACTTGGTAGGACGGTGCCACTACTGCTAGGTTGAAAGGTGATAAGGGTGGGCGGAGACGGTCGATGGGTTCCCGTTCCGTCCTAGATGCACAGTACCACTGGATGGGCCCGGTACTGTGTCTCCCAGTCTCAGCATAACGGTGTAGGATCCGGAATATCCCAGGGCTGAGTGGTAGGGTGGCATCGACCTAGGCAAGCAAGCACCCGGAATTCTGCCTAGGTGTTTGCGCAACACCTATGATGGCTAATCTTGTGAGTAGTGAAACCTCTGCAGAGTGTATGGTTGATCGATCGATACATATGCCAACCTGTTGGCTATGGACCTTTCCTGTGAAGCTTCTACTAGTGTAGTGAGTGTTCTCTTCTCCCCCTGGATGACATTTTTCCGGCAGTGTACCCGTTGTGGTAGTGTGCCGCTGAGATAGGCCCGAGAGGGAGTTGGGCCTGTCGAATGAGAGCGAGGTGTGGGTATGTGAGGTGTGGTGATGGGAAAAGGGATGATGGTGTTAACTGGTGATAAAACTTGACTAATTAAAACATTGATTACAGCTGCATAGGAAAACCTCAGCCTATAGGTCTGCTTGTATAGCCTTGCATCCACTTTCCACAAAGCAAATGCTGCATAGGTGGGCTCCGTGGCCAGTACAAATCGTACTGATAAATTTGCTGTCAGGTGACGAGAATGAGTACGACTTCGAGGGAGATGATGACGAGGAATAGGGTCACGTGCTACACTCAAGTTGGCCGTGAAGGATGAATCACTTCCGCATCTTCTAAAGCTTCTCTGATTGTTGATTCCGCCAGTGTGGCGATGTAATAAATATTTATGTAAGACTTGTTTACCGTTGTATGGATCCTGGTGGCAACTGAGATATGGGTAATTTCATGGATTGTGCCAAGCAATCTGTTGAATTACAATTCGAGCCTGTGGATTTCCCTTCGTGGAAATCGAGGTCGTTTCAGTTGGTATCGGAGCCATACTTGACTGTAGGACGAGACCCATAGAAAATGGACGTTAGAATAGGAAACCAGACTCTCTTTCGGTTATATTACCGACCTTGCATTCACTTTTTATGCAATGGCTTATCTAATACAAGGACCTGCTAATCCGTTTCTTGAAAAATTTGCAGATGACCAGCCTTGGACCACCACTTCGTCCACTGCACGACGGCACTATCGAGATCCCGATCAATGGGAGGAACCACGGCGGATTTGCCATGGTACTACGCCAGGTGCTGGAGGAGCTGGGAGCACCGTCTGACCAGATCCAGTACTTCAGCCGAGGGAAGCTTGTCGAGGCTGAGAGGTTTGAAGGACCTGTCACTACCAGAGTTGAGACACCCGTCAGCCTGACCCTTCCAGGAATGCCGGTTTTTACTGACTACACTGCTGGAGAGACTGTGGAGGACGGAGTACAGTCTGTCTCCCGCAAGGTACTACGCGCAGTTGTGTACACAGCATACGAGTACCTTAAGGGGACCCACTTCCGTCTGCTACCTCAGGCCTTGGAGCTGCACCCTGACCCCATCCAGAGGATTCTGTACACCGGCCAGATCGTTCAGGCCGAGACTGACCCTTGCCTACGCACAGTGGCACACCACCTCCAGGAGCAGGACGAGTTCATCAGCTCATTGGAGCAAAGGAGGCGGCATGACCGAGCACGTATGGCAGAGGTCGAGGACAGTTTGCAGAAAGGGACTCAGACCCTGGAGAGTTTGAGCAGAGCAGTCACTGACTTGCAGTTAGAGATGCAGCGCCGTGATGAGTTACACCGAGCCGAGATCGCCGACTTGCGAGACAAGATCGGAGATTTTGGGCTTCGCAATGACTACCTGAACAGCAGAGTGTTGGAATTACAGAGGAGGCTGGATGACAAGGAGAGAGCACTTGCTGAGAAGGAGCAGAGGAGCAGAGACAGAGTAGTTGAGATGATCACGTTGCGTTCCAGGATCAAGGAGTTGGAGAAGCAGTTGGAGAAAGCCGAGGACAAGTCCACCCGCAACCAAGGGATTCTGATCGACCGCGTGAAGATGGTGGAGTTCCTAAAGGACAAGCTACGGAGGACAGAGATAGCTTGGAAGCAGTCCGACGCCAGGAGAGCTATTGAGGTCCAGAAGGTACAGAGTTCGCTTCCCCCACTGGAGATGGTGAAGCCCCGGGAGGGAGACTTCCGCATACCACCCACTACGCTCAACCTGAGAGCGTGTCCGTCTCAAAGGATGCAGGAGATTGAGGCCACTCCAGAGCTAGCAGTAGCACTCGATTATGTCAAGCGCCTGACCATGACCGACGACGAGATCGAGGCAGAGGACAGCCGCATACCCGACGCCGTACTTGACCTTATGCACCAGTAGCTTATGGGACCCTGCGTGGCCCTTAGACTAGTGATACCATGAGTTATCCTGTCATTGGCTATCTGCGCATAGCACGATCTTCTTAGCAGCTAGGAACATCCTTTATGTAATAATAATCATGTGATGAGTGACATTTGGATCTTATGCTTCTTATGGTTCTTTATGCTTCTTTGGTTGAGTGTAGGATAGCATGAAAAATGTTTTGATTCATTTAAATCGTTGAAAACATCTAACTCCTACTTAAACAACTACAAGATTATTACTGCACTGAGCACGTACCTAATAATTTCAGATGTCGATGAGGCGTTCTGCGCGTTTGGAGAACCGCCAGCCCTCCCCCGCGCCTGCGCCAGGACGTGGGCGTGGTCGAAACCGTGGACGCCCAGCTGGCAGACGTGCTGGAGTTAACTTGGAAGAAGAGCTGCGCCGGGCAGAGAATGCACCGCCGGTGAACGATCCGCCACCACAAGGCGAGAACGTGCCTCCGCCACCGCCGCCGCCACCGACGTTGGCGGAAGTGATGGCTCAGCAGACCCAGCTGCTGAATGCCATAGCTGCTGGGATGAACAGGCACCACGGGCCACCCCAGAATGACTTCCAAAGGAAACTGGAGGGTTTCCTGAAGCTGAGGCCACCTACCTTCGACGGGACCGACAGCGATCCTCTCGCTGCCGACGATTGGCTTAAGGAGATGGAGAAGAAGCTGGACCTGACCACTTGCTCCGACGAGGAGTGTGTTGGGATTGCTAGCCACCAGCTGACCGGTGCTGCACGGGCATGGTGGGACAACTACACCAGCGCTCACGAGGACCCAGCCCGCATTGACTGGGATGAGTTCACCGAGGCTTTCCGTGACCACCACATTCCTGAGGGAGTCATGGAGGCCAAGGAGAACGAGTTTCGCAACATCTCCCAGGGAGCTGACCGGATCCACGAGTACACCACCCGCTTCAACTGCTTGCTCCGCTACGCACCTGCGTCTTGCGTGAGTTCCGAGAAGGAAAAGATGTACTACTACAGGAAGGGACTTCAGACCAAGATCAGGTTGGCTCTGTCAGGGAACAAGAGCTACACTCTGCGTGAGCTGATTGACCGCTGTATTGAGATCGAGAAGGATCGCATGGAAGCACGACTGGAATTCGAGGCCCAGAACAGGGGAAAGAAGCGCCGCTCTGAGGGACCCGCTCGCACTACTCCACCCCAGAGACAGCGAACAGGTGCACCTCCGTCTTTTCGGACTCGCCAGGGACCCTCTTCGGGAACGAGCCGTGGTGGTACCAACAGCAGCAACTATCACCGCCCCGCTCAGACCTACCCTGCGCCGACTCGAGCTGTGCAGAACACACCCGCCCCCGCTACCAACACGCCAAGGACAAGCAATTGGAAGGCTCCTGCGACAGCTACAGCAGGCAGTGCGCCCTTCACTTGCTTCGGATGCGGAAAGCCTGGACACCGTGTGGCTGTGTGCCCCGACCTCAACCGCGCACCAGCAGCTGCACAGGGCACACCGAACCGGGGATCTGCTACCCGAGGAAGACTGAACCACATGACCGCTGAGGAAGCTGAAGCTGCACCTGATGCTGTGTACGGTACGTTCCTAGTTCAGGGTAACATGGCTACAGTTCTGTTCGATTCGGGAGCTACATGTTCATACATTTCATCTGCATATGCACGTAAGCATAACATACCGGTAACCCCGAGGGCAAACCCCATCCTAACTAGCTCGCCCTTAGGAACCTTCAGAAGCATTCACATATGTAGGGGAGTGATAATCACAATCGAGGGACTTGACTTTCGAGCTGACCTAACCCTACTACCCTCCAATAGCTTAGATGTCATCTTAGGCATGGACTGGCTAACCAAACACCGGGGAGTGATATCTTGTTCACCTAGATATGTTCAGGTAACCCACCCTTGGGGAACAGCTGTCCGATGTGTACCCCAAACCGAGAGAGTCCAAGCCCTCCTATGTGCCCTGGAGACTAAAGCAGATAAGACAGAGCTGACATTCAGAGATGTGCCAGTAGTCTGTGAATTCAATGACGTATTTCCAGAGGAGTTGCCAGGAATGCCACCAGATAGAGATGTGGAGTTTGTTATAGAGCTGATGCCAGGGACTGCACCGATTGCCAAAAGACCCTACAGAATGTCGGCTGATGAGTTGAAGGAACTCAAGAAGCAGCTGGGAGAATTACTGGAGAAGGGTTTCATTAGGCCAAGTGCTTCGCCCTGGGGATCTCCCGTTTTGTTTGTCAAGAAGAAGGATGGCACGATGAGGATGTGCATTGACTACCGGAACCTGAATGCGGTCACAGTCAAGAATAAGTACCCATTGCCCCGCATCGATGATCTGTTAGATCAACTGAGCAATGCCAAGTACTTCTCAAAGATCGATCTCCGATCAGGGTATCATCAGATGAAGATCAGGGAAGAAGATATCCCGAAGACTGCATTTGTCACTAGATATGGACAGTATGAGTGCACAGTAGTCTCATTTGGACTCACTAATGCTCCGGCATACTTCATGAACATGATGAACAAGATCTTCATGAATGAGCTAGACAAGTTTGTGGTGGTATTCATTGATGATATATTGGTTTATTCAGCCACAAAAGAGGAACATGAACATCATCTGAGGACCGTATTGGAGAGGTTGTCTCGCAACCAGCTATACGCCAAATTCTCCAAGTGCGAATTCTGGCTTGAGGAAGTTGCTTTCCTTGGACACGTACTGTCAGGAGAAGGAGTCGCAGTAGACCCAGCCAAAATTGAAGAGTGGGAACAACCCTGTAATGTGTCAGAAATCAGAAGCTTTTTGGGACTTGCAGGATACTATCGCAGATTTATTGAGAATTTCTCCAAGATTGCAAGACCCATGACCAACTTGCTGAAGAAAGAGAACAAGTTTATATGGACTCCTGAATGTGAGAAGAGTTTTCAGACCTTGAAGGAGAAGCTCACTACTACACCTGTACTAGCCCTGCCCGATATTCACAAGGATTTTGTTGTATATTGTGATGCCTCTCGGCAAGGTTTGGGCTGTGTACTAATGCAAGAAGGAAGAGTGATAGCTTATGCCTCAAGACAGTTGAAGGAGCATGAGCAGCGATACCCGACTCATGACCTAGAACTTGCAGCCGTGGTACATGCACTCAAGATTTGGAGACACTATCTGATAAGCAACAAGTGTGACATCTACACTGACCACAAGAGCCTGAAGTACTTCTTCACTCAGGAAGATCTGAATATGAGGCAGCGCAGATGGCTAGAACTCATCAAGGATTATGATCTTGAGATCCATTATCACCCAGGAAAGGCCAATGTTGTCGCTGATGCACTTAGCCGCAAAAGCTACTGCCATACCCTCATCACCAACTCTATGCCACCTGAGCTCAGGAGAGAGTTCGACGCATTTCAGCTCGAGGTAGTCTCCTATGGCATGCTAAATGAGCTTCGCGTCGAGTACAATCTCACCTCACGAATCCGTGAAGCGCAAAAGAACTGTCCTGAGATAGACTATATCCGTGGTTTGATGAAGCTGGGAAGAGGCCCTGAATACCGAGAAGATGAGCAGGGAACTGTATGGTACAAAGATAGAATCTGTGTACCGACGGATTCGGCGATACGAGAAGAGATTCTGTCGGAAGGGCACGACTCCAAATACTGCATACACCCAGGGTCAGCCAAGATGTACCATGATCTAAGGAAGCACTTCTGGTGGGAGAATATGAAGACAGACATTGCAGGGCATGTAGCCCGATGTGATACATGCAATAGAATCAAGGCCGAACATCAGAGACCAGCAGGGTTGCTACAACCAGTTGAGATACCAGAATGGAAGTGGGAGTGCATATCCATGGACTTCATAATAGGACTGCCCCGATCCGAGCATGGATATGATTCTATATGGGTAATAGTGGACCGTCTAACAAAAGTTGCACATTTTATACCGGTCAAAAGGAAATATAGAGTCGAAAAGCTAGCAGATCTGTACGTATCAAACATTTTGAAGTTACATGGGGCGCCTCTGAGTATTATATCTGACCGAGGCTCACAGTTCGTATCACAGTTCTGGAAATCCTTGCACAAGTCCATCGGAACCAAGCTCGACTATAGCACCGCATACCACCCGCAAACGGATGGGCAAACAGAAAGAGTGAACCAGATTCTCGAGGACATGTTACGTGCTTGCGTATTGAGGTACAAGGAAGGATGGGAGAGCTGTCTACCCCACGCCGAGTTCTCATACAACAACAGCTATCAAACAAGCCTCAAGATGTCACCGTTTGAAGCATTGTATGGGAGACCCTGTAGGACCCCACTAATGTGGTCAGAACCAGGTGAGAGGACATTCTTCGGTCCTGCTAAGATTGTGGAAGCAGAAGAAGGTGTTGCCCAAGTAAGAGAGAATTTGAGGATTGCACAGAGTAGGCAAAAGAGCTATGCAGATAGAAGACGTAGAAAGCTTGAGTTCGAGGTTGGGGATTATGTCTACCTCAAGGTATCTCCACTTCGTGGCACTGTCAGATTCCACGTAAAAGGGAAGTTGGCACCAAGATATGTTGGGCCATACAAGATCTGTAAAAGGGTTGGAAAGCTTGCTTACAAGCTGGAACTACCGGAGGAATTATCTGGAGTACACCCCGTGTTCCATGTCTCGCAATTAAGGAAGTGTTTGAAGCTTCCCGAGGAGCAAGTTCCTACGGATGCATTGGACCTGCAAGACACACTTGAATACAAGGAACATCCGATCAAGATCTTGGCACGGGATACCAAAGAGACGCGAAACAAAACCATTCCGATGTGCAAGGTACAGTGGAGCAATCACACTGAAAGGAAAGCTACGTGGGAGAAAGAATCGGACTTGCGGATTATGTTTCCTTACCTCTTCGATGGGTACGTTAACTCTGAATCTCGAGGTCGAGATCCTAATGAGGGGGGAGGACTGTAACAACCCTAAAAATCCACACAATCTAAAAATCCCAACCAATTAAAATTTTTCATTTATTTATTGAGAAAACCCATTTTTCTTGTGCAAGCATATAGGTTTCATTATGAAATTGGTAAATAAAGGAGTGTAGTTTGCATTTTAATTCCAATCACATAGAATAATAACTTATGCATCACATTTGGGATTTATTGCAATTTATGTTTGTATTTACTCAATAAATTAAAATGGGCAATATATGTATATATACACTAAACTGAAAACAGAAAAGGAGAAAGAGTGTTCGGCCAGCCAGTCAGCCCGAGCCAGCCCGACCTTCCTCTCCTCATCTCACCGCGCGCGGCCCACGTCGCGGCTCGGCAGCGCACGCGCACGACCAGCACACACGCGCTCGCGCTCGCGCTCGCTGCCAACCCGGCCCCGCCTGTCAGCCACTCTCGCCCCCACTGTTCTTCTTCCTCACGAAGGCGACGCGCCAGCCGGGGGTGTCGCGCGAATGGCGTGACCCCGGTCCCACAGCCGACAGCATGGCAGAGCCCTGGACCCCGCTGTTCCCCTCCTGTCCCCTCCTTTCTTGGCCGCCAAGCGAACCCGCGCCATCCGGAGCCCTAGATCCACTCGAGCCACGGCCCTTCGATCGGCCGAGCGCAATCGAGACCGTTCGCCATTGGAGCTGGCCAAGCTCGCCTATAAATTAGAGCACCCCGAAGCCCTACCCTCATTTCCCCTCGCCGCCACCGCAGCACAGACCGGCACACCGCACCAAACCGAGAGAGAGAGCGTAGGAGAAGGGCGGAGCAGAGGAGGAGAAGCTGCCGGAGCGCCGCCGCCGCGGAGCACGCCGGAGCCGGACACGGAGGAGAAGCCGAGCTGCGGACGAGGAGCGGCACGGCACTGCGATCGCTCTGCACGGCTCCGACTCGCCACTGCACCGCCATCCTAGCTTCACCGACACCACGGTGAGCCATCGCACGCCATGTCCGAACCTTGCCCTGCTTTTTGCCATGGCGTTCCACCCTCGGGACGCGCCGGCACGAGCCTATACCGGCTCGGGAAGATCACCTGC
Organism: Eremochloa ophiuroides; assembly: GCA_038502445.1. Lineage (NCBI taxonomy): Eukaryota > Viridiplantae > Streptophyta > Magnoliopsida > Poales > Poaceae > Eremochloa > Eremochloa ophiuroides. Next base: position 50,919,567 of record JAHLJS010000009.1, on the reverse strand, counting down.
ACCATGCACTCACTCGACCAGCCAAAACCCCCGGACTACAAGCTTGCTAGACCGAGAACGCAGCACGACGCGTTCTCGGCGGAGCGCGCTCACCACCGACGCGTTCCGACGCCGAATCACCCGTTCCGAGCAATCCGTCTAGCAACCGTATAGGTTAGAGCGTCGTGGAGCACCGCCACGACCCCCTTGAGCTAGCTACGCGGATCTAAGCGCTAGAGGAAGCCTGAATCGCCTTGGCCGCGTGCGCCGCGACCTTACCGGAGCGCCGCCGCGAGCCGTAGCCAAAAGAAGGTCATGCCATGGCTAAGTTCGCCACCAGAGTGTTGTATGCCTCTCTGGCCTCACCAATTTGACAAGACCGCATTCGATTGAACCAATACTTGGTCGTAGCCGCGATGCCGCTTTCCGCCGTCGTCGGCGACACGCCGCCGCTACAACCGAGCACCTTGGAAAGCTCGGTAGCCAAAATTGGTAGTTGGTATACCATCGCCTTGGACCCTGGACGCGTATACATCTCCTAGAAGACCTCCTTAACCCCGCCGGAACCTCACCGTCGCGACGACATCGCCGCCGACAGGTTCCGCCTCGCCTAAGATCCGTTCCGAGTACCCTCGGTCGCCTCGCGCTGCGGAGAAAGGCCGCCGAGGTTCGCCAAGTCTGCCTCGGCACCGCCGCTAGATAGCCGAGCCCTGTCTTGCCGAAATATGGCCATCGCCGCCCTGTCATCGTCCGCCGCACCGGAGAGACACCGCCGCCTTGAACAGACGCCCTGGAACCCTGCTAGCACCGAATCTCCGATTCGCCCGAGCCTCCCCAGGAGAGCTCGGGAGAGCAGCCCCTTCGGCGCCCAAATTTCCGATTCGCCCGAGCCTCCCCAGGAGAGCTCGGGAGAGCAGCCCCTTCGGCGCCCAAATCTCCGATTCGCCCGAGCCTCCCCAGGAGAGCTCGGGAGAGCAGCCCCCTCGGGCGCACCAAATCTCCGATTCGCCCGAGCCTCCGCGGGAGACCTCGGGAGAACGGCACCCTCGGGCGCACCAAATCTCCGATTCGCCCGAGCCTCCCCGGAAGAGCTCGGGAGAACGGCACCCTCGGGCGCACCAAATCTCCGATTCGCCCGAGCCCCGCCGAGCTAAACCGAGCTACACCGAGCTCCGCCGAGATACCCCCAACCACAGCCGAGCTACCCCCGACCACCGCCGAGCTCCGCCGAGATACCCCCAACCACAGCCGAGCTACCACCGACCACCGCCGAGCCACGCCGAGCTACGCCAACTCCGGCAACTCTCTGGAAACCAGCATCGAACACCTGGACGACCATCGGGTCTGTGTTCTGTTGAGGCGCCACATGCCGCCCCCGCGCGCCACATCCCGAGCTGCCCCTGATTAACCGACCAGTTTTCCCATTTTCAGAAAATAGGATAATCTCCGGAAATTCATAACTTATTCGTACGATGACCAAAAATTGCGCACCACATATCAAAATTCTCAGGAAAATGAGATCTACAATCTAAGACTATGTTTGAGTGCATTTGGCTCTTTGTTTTATTGGATTTTTCTGAAATACTCTATAGGAGTCGCTGACGCGACTATCTCGTGTTCGATTTCAGAGCCGGAGGAGGATCTGACTAAGGAAGACGACCACGAGTACTTCCAAGAGCTAGGAGACGACTACGAAGGTGCCACGTCCCACCAAATCCTTAGATCCTATTACGCATTGCAAATGACATTGTTGCTATCGCTCTATGATTATGTATGGATTGGTTGCATGGTAGTATATTTGAATTCCCTGCCTTGATAAGACTTTACCCTGCTATCCGCTGTTAGGTTAGCTGCTGCTTAATTTACTGTTACTCTTCCACTACTTTCTACTTGCTTTATGCTATGTGGTGGAATTGGGACGGTGTATAACTAATTATAACCACTGGGAGAGAGTGCTGCGTGCGTCTTGGGTGCGTGGTAAGGGTTGATGTCGACCAAGTGGGATGTGAGACGAGCCCATGGGGCAAGTCGTGCCGGGGGTGCAACCTGGGCATCCCCAAGCGAGATACCTGTGGCGGGTAAAGTTGTTGAGGAGGTTCCGGGTGGGATAGCCTTGGTGGTTTGAAGCCCGTGGACGGAGGTGCTGTGATGGCACAGGGAGAGTATCCCCTAAGTGGAGATGCCTGCTTGGTCAAACCTAGGATGGACTAGTTTCAGGTTCATGGGAATCCTTTTCTACTCACTCGCTTCTGATGGGCGGGAGACGGCTGGACTACTTGGTAGGACGGTGCCACTACTGCTAGGTTGAAAGGTGATAAGGGTGGGCGGAGACGGTCGATGGGTTCCCGTTCCGTCCTAGATGCACAGTACCACTGGATGGGCCCGGTACTGTGTCTCCCAGTCTCAGCATAACGGTGTAGGATCCGGAATATCCCAGGGCTGAGTGGTAGGGTGGCATCGACCTAGGCAAGCAAGCACCCGGAATTCTGCCTAGGTGTTTGCGCAACACCTATGATGGCTAATCTTGTGAGTAGTGAAACCTCTGCAGAGTGTATGGTTGATCGATCGATACATATGCCAACCTGTTGGCTATGGACCTTTCCTGTGAAGCTTCTACTAGTGTAGTGAGTGTTCTCTTCTCCCCCTGGATGACATTTTTCCGGCAGTGTACCCGTTGTGGTAGTGTGCCGCTGAGATAGGCCCGAGAGGGAGTTGGGCCTGTCGAATGAGAGCGAGGTGTGGGTATGTGAGGTGTGGTGATGGGAAAAGGGATGATGGTGTTAACTGGTGATAAAACTTGACTAATTAAAACATTGATTACAGCTGCATAGGAAAACCTCAGCCTATAGGTCTGCTTGTATAGCCTTGCATCCACTTTCCACAAAGCAAATGCTGCATAGGTGGGCTCCGTGGCCAGTACAAATCGTACTGATAAATTTGCTGTCAGGTGACGAGAATGAGTACGACTTCGAGGGAGATGATGACGAGGAATAGGGTCACGTGCTACACTCAAGTTGGCCGTGAAGGATGAATCGCTTCCGCATCTTCTAAAGCTTCTCTGATTGTTGATTCCGCCAGTGTGGCGATGTAATAAATATTTATGTAAGACTTGTTTACCGTTGTATGGATCCTGGTGGCAACTGAGATATGGGTAATTTCATGGATTGTGCCAAGCAATCTGTTGAATTACAATTCGAGCCTGTGGATTTCCCTTCGTGGAAATCGAGGTCGTTTCACAACTTGTTTGATCACTAAGTCTAGTTTGGGTTGATTATGGCATAGAAGGCTTGGTCATGTTGGAATGAAACAATTGAACAAACTAGTGAAGCATGATCTAATTAGAGGCTTAAAAGATGTCACCTTTGAGAAAGATAAGCTTTGTAGTTCATGTCAAGCTGGCAAACAAGTTGGAAATACACATCCTAAGAAGAGTATGATGAGTACTAGTAAAGCTTTTGAGCTGTTGCATATGGACTTGTTTGGACCAACCACATATACTAGCATTGGTGAGAACAAGTATGGATTTTTGATTGTGGATGACTATACTAGATATACATGGGTATTCTTTCTAGTTGACAAGAGTGATGTGTATGATATATTCAAGTCTTTTGTCAAGAGAAGCCAAAATGAGTTTGAAACAACTATCAAGAAAGTTAGAAGTGACAATGGTAGTGAATTCAAGAACACCAAGATTGATGAATTGTGTGATGAGTATGGCATTGGACATCAATTCTCACCCAAGTATACACCACAATCAAATGACATTGTTGAAAGGAAGAATAGAACCTTGATAGATATGACAAGATCAATGCTAAGTGAATACAATGTTAGTCATTGTTTTTGGGCCGAAGCAATCAACACCGCTTGCTACTACATCAACCGCTTATATTGCCATGGTATGCTTGCAAAGACTCCTTATGAGCTGTTGAATGGTAGAAAGCCCAACATTGCATATTTTCGGGTTTTTGGTTGCAAATGCTACATTCTCAAGAAAGGCACAAGATTGAGCAAGTTTGAAAAGAAATGTGATGAATGTTTCTTACTTGGGTATTTAACCACAAGCAAGGCATATAGAGTTTGGAATTTGGCTAGTGGTACTCTTGAGGAGGTACATGATGTTGAACTTGATGAAACCCAAGGCTCTCAAGATGAAGTTGAAAAATCTTAGTGACGTGAGAGGCAATGACTTGGAAAATGCAATGAAAGATATGGATATTGGTGATATTAGGCCAAGGCAAGTCAATGATGATGAAGATGATGGTGCAATTCATACTAGTATGCAAGTTGAAAATGAAGCAAGTGCAAGTGACTCACAAGATCAATCTCAAGTGCAAGATCAACAAGCTAGTTCATCTCAATCCAATGATCAAGTTCCTATTCTCCAACCGGTCTCTATTGCAAGGGATCATCCTTTGGATCAAATCATTGGTGGTATTCAAAGTGGAGTTCAAACTAGAGCAAGACTAGCTCAAATTTGTGAGCATTTCTCATTTGTGTCAACCATAGAGCCAACCAAGATTGAGGAAGCATTGAAAGATGTTGATTGGGTCAATGCCATGCATGAAGAGGTCAACAATTTCACAAGAAATCAAGTTTGGGAGCTAGTGGAAAGACCAAAGAAACATAATGTGATAGGAACAAAATGGGTCTTTAGAAATAAGCAGGATCAAGATGGCATAGTAATAAGGAACAAGGCGAGATTGGTTGCACAAGGTTACACTCAAGTAGAAGGTCTTGATTTTGGAGAAATCTATGCACCTGTTGCTAGATTGGAGGCCATTAGAATCTTATTAGCCTATACTTGTGCCCACAACATCAAGTTATATCAAATGGATGTCAAGAGTGCATTTCTCAATGGGTACATCAATGAGTTGGTTTATGTGGAACAACCTCCCGGATTTGAAGATGTCAAGAAACCCAACCATGTGTACAAGCTAAGAAAGACATTGTATGGTTTGAAGCAAGCACCTAGAGTATGGTATGAGAGATTGAGAGATTTCTTGCTCTCTAAAGGGTTCAAAATGGGAAAGGTTGATACAACTCTCTTCACTAAGAAGCTTGGTAATGATTTATTTGTGTTGCAAATATATGTGGATGATATCATCTTTGATCAACAAATCAAGATTTTTGTGAAGAATTTGGAAATATGATGGCAAATGAGTTTGAAATGTCCATGATTGGTGAGCTTAGCTATTTCCTTGGTCTTCAAGTTAAGCAAATGAAGAATGGTACATTTGTTAGTCAAGGAAAGTACATAAGGGACATGGTGAAGAAATTTAGATTGGAACATGCAAAGCCCATGAATACTCCTATGGCAACTAATGGGCATTTGGACTTGGATGATAGTGGCAAAATGGTAGATCAAAAGATATATAGATCAATGATTGGAAGTCTCCTTTATGTGACCGCATCTCGACCGGATGTCATGTTTAGTGTGTGCATGTGTGCAAGATTTCAAGCCTCACCAAGAGAAAGTCATTTGAAAGCCGCAAAGAGAATATTGAGGTACTTGAAGGGCACACAAGATGTTGGGTTGTGGTATCCTAAGGGGTCCAACTTTGAGCATATTGGATATTCGGACTCCGATTATGCCGGTTGTAAGGTGGATAGAAAGAGTACTAGTGGAACTTGTCAATTGCTTGAAAGGTCACTTGTATCATGGTCTTCAAAGAAGCAAAATAGTGTCGCTCTCTCAACGGGCGAAGCGGAGTACATTAGTGACGGAAGTTGTTGTGCACAATTGCTTTGGATGAAGGCAACTTTGAGTGATTTTGGATTGAAATACAAGAAAGTACCTTTGCTATGTGACAATGGGAGTGCTATCAAGTTAACCAACAACCCCGTGCAACATTCAAGAACAAAGCACATTGACATAAGGCATCACTTCATTAGAGATCACCAAATCAAAGGGGATATTGCAATTGAAAGTGTTGGCACCGAAGATCAATTAGCGAATATCTTTACCAAGCCACTTGATGAGTCACGATTTTGCAAGTTGAGAAATGAGTTAAACATACTAGACTACTTCAACATGAAGTGAAAAGCATCCTATATTATATGACATGCCTCTTCTTCGACTAAGCAAGGTAAAATTGGTTGACATGGCATTCATACTTTGATAAGGATTTGTCTAGTTCATGTAGACATGAAATGCATCTTATAGGCTCATTCATGAAAAATCAAATGCTTTCATGTATATATGGTACCACTTTTGTTCTTTATGCTTGTATGATCAAGTGGTAGCATATGACATATTGATGGGCTTGCAAACCTAGTGTTGAATGTAGAACATGAGCTCATGATGAGTAACTTAACATGGTCAAGATAACCCTACTAGTGAGGTGTGAAGAAGCTTGTCCTTGGCTCAAACTTAGTTACATATTCTAGGCAAGTGATCTACCTTGAACCAATGTGAACATGAACTAAACCCCATTTATTGGCTTGATACTCCCATAATTTGCACCATTTTTGGTGATTGTTGACAAAGGGGGAGAAGAAAGTCACAAAGATAAGAAAGTAAAGGGGTCAATTAAAAATTTAAAAGCACATAAGTAGGGGGAGCAAGCTCATGAATAAGTTGTTGCATTTGTGTGTGCATTAACATATGAATTGTTGCATTGTCAAAATCTCAATTTCTATATTTGCTTGATTGGTAAAATGCTTAGAAATAGGATTTGAATGGTGATTTGACAAATTAACATGCATAGGACTTACATGTCATACAAAGTACCTCTTTTACTTAAATATTGATCTCACGAGGTATTTTGAGTTTGTGATGTATGACTAGTGAACAATGGTGTTAAGGAAGGTATATTTCCGCAACTCCGATGGTATCACGCTTCAAAGGTCCATTCTATATACCTTAGCATCATTTGATAGTGGTAGCTCACCCAAACTTTAAAATTCATGCATATGTGAAAAATTGAACCAAACACAAGGAATCACATATGTAGGGGGAGCTAATACTATCAAAATGCAAACTTGGTTTTCATCTCATATCTTTGTGAAGGTTGTCATCAATTACCAAAAAGGGGAAGATTGAAAGCCCATGTTTGGTTTTGGGTAATTGATGAAACCTAGTTTGCTAACGATTGCTCTAAGTGTTTCATGAGAACAATTAGCAAACAAGATGGAGCAAAGGACCGGGTCGGTGGAGGTCACAAGTGAAGGGCAATGACGGCGTCCATGAAAATGGTGTAAGCCCATCAACAAAGGAGAAAGCTCTATTGACGGCATCCATGGAAATGGTATAAGTCTATCATCAAAGGTGTCCACAAGGTCCATCAAGAGATGAGAAGGAAGTTGATAAGAAACCGGGAGCTCAAGGCAAAGGTATAACCAATAGGAGCTCTTTTGGTTTTGGTGATCAAGACTCCATAGAGGGAGTGATCACATTTAGGATAGATAGCCGTACTATCAAGAGGGGCGAAATCATTGATGAAATACGGTTATCAAGTGCCACTAGGTGTTCATGATCATTGCATTGCATATAGATGCTAGTGACACTAACAAACCCTTGGAAAACTCTTTTGAAAAGGCTAACACACGTGCACAAGGTGTAGAACACTTGGTGTTAGCACATGGGAACAAAGGGTGAAAGGTTTGAGTGGAAATCCTGAGAAAACAGAGCGTCGGACTGTGCTAACTCGCAGGCGTCGGACCATTGCTTGCAGTCCAATGGCTAACACTGCTGAGAGCGTCGGACGCTCAGTTTCGGAGCGTCGGACTATTGTCCGAAGCGTCCGACAGTGCAGAGCGACGAAGAGGTGACACGTGGAGAGCAGAGGAGCGTCGGACTCTCGGCATTAGTCCGACGGTGAGCGTCGGACGTTAACGTCCGATGGTTTTCAGCGCTCGGGGAGCTCTCTGGAAACGTCGGACGCTGGCGAGTTTTAGTCCGACGGCCTGCTGTTTTAGAGTCCGACGGTGAATACGTGTAGTGCGTCGGACCGTGAGGTTTGGTCCGACGGCCTACCGTCCGACGGTTGGTTTAGCGCGGGAAGTTAGCCGTTGTGATCCAACGTTCGACTTCAAACGGCTAGTGACACGTGGCGTTCATCCGGGGCGTCGGACCGTGCCGATTAGTCCGACGGTACGCAGTGAAGTCTAAAGAGCTATTTCTTTGTGTGTGGCTTATAAATAGTCACTTGGCTGGTTTGGGGAGGAGCTCTTGGCACTCCTAAACATCATAGAATACTTGTGAGCCTTCCCACTCCACTCTCACTCATCCTACTTGATTGTGATCATCATTTGGTGAGTTTGGAGAGCATCAAGTGCATTGCATTGATAGAGATCATCTAGAGGCACTTGGTAGTGGTGATTCGCAGCGGTTTCTCTCATTACTCTTGGAGTTTGCCGACTCCTAGATGGTTTGGAGCTGCGAGGATCGTTGAGGGGAGTTGGTGATTGTCTCCGCCTCCGATCAAGGTATTGTGAGGGGTTCTTGAGCCTATCCCCGCGGGAGATCGCGAAAGGCATCTTTAGTGGATTGCTCGTAGCTTGGTGGATCCCCGTCTTGTGTTGGTTGTGCGGCACCCTTGAGAAGGGTTTGGCGTGTGATGCCAATTAGCTCGTGAACCTCCAAGTGGGTGTATCGCTACAACGAGGACTAGCTTGCCGGCAAGCAAGTGAACCTCGGTAAAAAATCTTGTGTCATCTCTCTACCGAGGATTTATCTTGTATTTGATTGATTGGTTATATTGGACTTCATATCTTCTCTACACCGGGGGTATTGAAATCACCTTTACTCTTTACTTTTGTGTACTTACTCTCTTGTGTAGTTTGTTAGTTAGTTGCTCACTTAGGAGTAGTGTATAGTAGTGACATAGCCTTTGAGTGTGAACTAGTGATCATAGTGTAGTATACTTGTCTAGGTGGCTTGCATAGTGTAGTTTAGAGGTAGTGCTTTGCTAAGCTTGCTATTGTTACTAATCGGCTTGTTAAGTGTTATTTGTAGATTTTTATAGGCTATTCACCCCCCTCTAGCCATTTAGGACCTTTCAGCAGCTCGGCCACGTCGGCGTGCCAGACGCCGGCGAGCCCGAGGCGGCAGAGTCTAGAGACTGGGGTGCAATCGATCAGTAAGCTCACCATGACTTGTCTGGATGTAGTGACTCGGCTCGAATCAGTGCAGAAGCAGGGTCGTGACGACGGCGGTGAATGGAGGAATGTTCTCCAGCGGCGAGCACCGAGTTCCGAAGATCCTAAGGCAGTAGAGGTTAGATCATATGGACTACGGTAATCACCGTAACCAGGTGAGTTAAGAACGTCAACAAGGGAGAGAAACGCTCACCGCAGAGCCCTGGCAACGATGCGAGACGGCACGGCGGTGCTCCGGCCGGAACAGAAGCAGAATGGGCCACACGGAGGGCTCCGGTGACAATAGACTAGCCTAGGTGGTTAAGATGGTGCGCAAGGGGGTGTCGAAGCTTCTGACGAGCTGGAGGGTGTGGAGATGGACTGGGCTGGGGAAATTTCGTCGGAAACCGACGCGACCTCGCCGGCGGCCGAACGAAGAAGAAGAACCGTGGTGCTGGCCGCCTTTTAAACGGGCAGGGAAACGAGGAGATAAGAGCGAGACGACCTCCGGGACCCCCTTGCGACCCCCACGCGGCGCCGCCCGGGCCCCGGACCAGCCGGACGGCGACCAGCGCACGGCACGCGCACGCGCTGCACGGCGGCCCGGTGTAGGGTCGAGATGGCGGACTAGAGGGGGGTGAATAGTCCTTTATAACAACTAATCGCAGCGGAATAAAACCTAATCGGTTCTAGCGACAATTCACCCCTCTAACTAAGACTCTAAACACCTTGCCAAAGATCCTAGCGAGAGGCAAAGGTGCAAGTCTAGCTTGAGCTTCCCTAAACCGTTCTAGCGCAAGATCACACAAACCTAAGCGCTAGTACTTTAAGCACCGGGGAAACTCCTATTAACTAGCAAGCAAAAACGCACTAAGCACCTAAGCTCACTACTTGCTCAATGACAAGGATACACAATCCAAATCAAAGAGCGCAACTCACTTTAGCTACACAAACTAAGTGAGAACTACTTCTAAGCTACACAAGCTAAGAAGGTGAGTGGCAAGCTACACAAGCTAACCGGTCTCATAAGAGCAACTACAACTACACAAATAAAGTAATGCACAATATAAATAACTTGTGTAGAAGGGAGCAAACCACCGCGAAGGATGGGAAGATGTTGACGCGGTGATTTATTTCCCGGAGGTTCACTTGTCGCCACAAGCTACGTCCTCCGTTGAGACAAGCTCCAAGGTTGCCGCCGGTCCTCTTGCTAGTGGTGACCCGCAAGTCACACTCTCCCACGTGGAGTGCTTACCACAAGCTCTAGCACTTGACTCGGCCGGACCACTTGTCGCTCTTCACGTCTCGCTCTACTAGCGATGCTCTTTGCGATCTCCCGCGGGGTGAGCTCCAACCCCTCACAAAACTTCTCCGGAGCTAAGCACAATCTTCTTGCTTGCTTCACGGAGCCACAAGCCACCAAGCCGTCTAGGAGGTGGCAACCTCCAAGAGTAACAAGCACCACCGGCTTGCAACACGATCACCTAGTGCCACTCGACGCAATCTCACGATGCAACGCACTAGAATCACTCACTATCAATCAATCGGATGTGCACTAAGCAAGTGAGTGAGTGGGAGGGCTTCCAAGCATACCTACACAAGCCACACAGGCCCAAGGGTGCTCAGCTAGTCGGCCAAGGCCGCCAAGTGCTTGGATTTATAGCCCTCAAGCGAATAGAGCCGTTGCCCTCTCAAACCGGCCGTCGGACTGAGCGTCGGACGCTCAGCCGTGCCACTGTCGGACCAATGTCCACGGTCCGACGCTCCCGATAGCCGCCACGTGTCACTAGCCGTTTGAAGTCGAACGTTGGATCACAACGGCTAACTTCCCGCGCTTCAGCTCACCGTCGGACGGAACACCGTCGGACCAACGAACTCCACGGTCCGACGCTTCCAGAGAGCTCCCCGAGGGCTGAAAACCGTCGGACGGTCGTCCGACGCTCGCCGTCGGACTAAACCCAAGAGTCCGACGCTCTCAGAGCTTGCCACGTGTCAGCTCTCGCACGATCTGCACCGTCGGACGCTCGGACAAAAGTCCGACGCCCACAAACTTCAGCGTCCGACGCTCACAGGCCAAACACCGTCGGACGCACGAGGATGGTCCGACGCTGTCACTGCAGACAGCGTCCGACGCTCGCACCACAGCACAGAAGACACGGGCAGGCCGTCGGACCGAACCCATGGTCCGACGCCCCCTGGCCTTAGCGTCCGACGCTCTTGCAACTTCGCCGAAAACTTCCGAATCCTGCCTCGCAAGCTCGGCAGGAGGAAGAGAGAGAACCACACCCTCTCTACCTCACAACACCACCTCCAAACACTTTCACCTTTGCAAAAGTGCTAACACCAACAAGTGTACACCTCATGTGCATGTGTGTTAGCTTTTCACAAACATTTTTCAAAGGATTTTTCACTCTTTTCACCATGCCACTCGATCCTAGCAACGTATGCAAGTTAGATCACTCAAGTGACACTAGATGACCGATATGCAAACAAGTTTGCCCCTCTTGATAGTACGGCCATCTATCCTAAATCCGGTCAAGCACTTCTCTACTCAACCTTAGACCGGTGAAATGGAAATGCCCTAAGTTATACCTTTACCTTGCGCTTTCCATTTTGATCACCGTCTTCATCACGGTCTCCGACACCATCGATGCCGGTGCAACACATGCACCAACATCTCATGAATGATATGATCCACTTCATATCATCACGTGGCTTTTAGTTCATCGATCCTTGACTTGCTTGCTCTTCACCGTTGCGTTGGTCCATCGGCGCCAAGCCATCACCCGACTTACCCTTCACACTTGCAACCGGTCCATCGACGCGAAGCCTTGTCTTGATCTTCTTCACCTAGCCACATGACTCCATGTCATGTCTCATGCGTTTAGCTCCTTCATACCATATGTGTGAGCTAAGCATCATCTCTAAGCCATTTTCACCTCCATGGCATAGATGCTCACACACATGTACCTGTGGACTAATCACCTGTGTAATCAACACTTAAACACATATTAGTCCACTTAAGTTGTCACTCAATTACCAAAACCAAACAAGGACCTTTCACCCGGCAAAGCAGGGGACCCCCCTCTGTCTACTGTAGCCAGGTACAAGGTCAAACCCTATTCTACTCAATTATGCCCTACCCAAGCTGAAGCAGAGAATGGTCCCAAAATAAAATTTGTGGAGAATTTCGTGTAGAATACTTTTGCTTTTTGAAGTATGTTCAAATTCGGTCAAATTTTCAAACTACAGAAAAGGGGGTAAAAAGGGTTTTGAATTTTAAAACTAAAATTCTGAAATTACTTTTAAATTTTCTCAACAACTTGAAAAATGGTCAAGATAAAAGTTGTTCCACTTAGTGAGCCCTACAACTCTTATTAAGGAAGTTTTATCAGATTCTCAATATTTTTGAAATTGAAGTTTCAAATTTAAATTTCAATATAGTAATTTGAGTATAATTTGAATTTCTGTAACACAACATCAAAATCTCCAAAAATAAAAGTTGTTCCATTTTAAAAACTCTACAATTTTTATTAAATCACTTTCATCATATTATTGTTATTTTTAGAATTTGTATTTCAAATTCAAACTTTAAAGTAAAGATTAGGGTTTTATTTGAAATTCTTTTTAATAACTTCAAAATTACCCAAAATAGAAGTTGCTCAACTTTTAGAAATTTACTACTTTTGTTTAAGACTCAGCCCCTAATTATGCTTAGTCTTTGATTTAGGGTTTTAGGTCCGCTTTAAGATTTATAATTGATTTCCTTTTATTTCCCAATTTAATTTAGTTAATTGCATACAAACACAAACATTTACATAATAAATCACTCACAAGCACTTATGCACAATCACATGTTAAAATAAAATCATTTTTGTTAATGCAGAGTAAAAATACGTTTATGCAGGATGATTTACATGCAATGGTGATGACATGGCAGGTTTTAATTAACCGTAACACCAGAGGTGTACATATAGCCATATGACACAGCTACACATTAAAAAATAGCCGTCCATTGATAACTGACAGTTTCAAATAAATCACCGGTAGTTCTCTCCACTTACTCCTTTTGCACACAAGATTTATGACAAGGTTTGATGGCCATGGCATACATACCATACTCCTGCACCTGATAATCGTATAGATATATAGCTGAAGACAGACATTAGTAAAAAGTATCCTGAAGAAGACGATAGGCTAACTGCTACCTATCTGAAAAAGACAAATATTGCTAACTAACAAGTGTCTATCTATATTTTTAAATTGCATGGATGATGTCCGAAAAGAAAGAAAACGACACAAGTATGCTTATATACTTGGTAGATTCCCCAAGTATGCATGCATGCATGCTGTTACTTTAGAACTATAATTGGTGAGGGCTCTTGTAGCATGAAAAAATGGACAGAATCTCCACATTTTTTTCTTTTCCATCTAACATTTGGCACAAGCTGCTATGGTGTACTAGAATAAAGAGGTTGATTTTTCTGTAACTGAATGATCTTAGTAATCTTTAGATATGAAAACCAGAGAGAAAATTTGTAGACATTTCTTCCATTCCATATAGATCATTTTTCCATTATTATTTCTTCTTGATACAGGTTGCTTGCTGATCTTCTTCCTCTATTTTTTGTGTAGGATGTGGCACATATTCATTCATACGGGAATCCAAAAACCTGAGGTACAAGATCCACGTTATGATGCAGACTTCTCGGAGGAGGATAAGACACGAGCTTGGCGAAGCCGTCACCTTTCGCCCTGGCTGGGAAGGAGCAGTAGGTGCCGGCATGGGGATTCTGTCGTAGATCCCCATGCTCATGCTCAGCGCCTCGGCCACGACCTGCGTTGCAACCACTTCTACAAATTCGCCGAGGCCAACTCCACTCCTCATCGGTACGTACGCATTTTCCCTGTGCACCATGCCTTATGTCCCTGCGCACCCCCACCTATGGCGTGTGAATCTAGAAGTAAGGAGTTCCAAAGGATATGGGTCAACACATGAATTATTTTAGGAAAGTAGGATGGTTGAATGGATCATCACGGATCTGTTCATACATTTTTTTATTTGATCGCATTAAGAATAGTAGTGTATGTGCTTGTTACTTGCTCAATTCTCCAGCGAGGAAATTTGTTTTAGTTCAGAATTATGATTATGATTTAGTTAAGAATTGTGAATGATTCCACTAGAGTAAAAACTATAGAGCATACTTTCAGGTGTCGTGTTCCTAGGCTAACAATGCCGCCCTGCTGTCCTTAGCAACCGTCACCTCCTGCTACAACAGCCTGCTCTTGTTGGGTAAGGATCTTCTCTCTTCGGATCTTGACTCCCTGCAGTGGCTGCGCTAATTGAGTGGCCGGCGATGACCATGTTGGTGTGCTGCTCTCAAGCCAAGGACTACAAGAAGAAGGGTGGGCATCCAGGTCAACACCAATCAAGCCAAAAGTTGCATCTAGGTCAATACTAGCAGCAGGTTTGATGCTCACTAATATGTTCCTCAACCTTCAAGAGGTCAGAAATTGATTGGTGTTGCTGGCAATCTTCCATTCCAAGAAAACTCTGTTGAAGCTAGCACTTGATGCTATAAAGGCTGTCGAGTTTTTTTTTTTTTTCCTAAGCAAATTTTGGTGTAGACGTATACTGAGGATGGCATAACTGCAAATTTACTTTCCTGCTATTATTGTTTGCATTCATGGTTTAATCTTTTGCACTCTTATTATTCTATAGTCTAGGAACAAATAATGGGGCCTTATTAGTTCATTGTTTAATTGGCTATAATTGTAAATTATCTACAAGTGTTTGTATGAGACAGTAAATACCTTCATCTTTGCAATTTAGACTTTTTCATCATTAGAAGGCACAAGCACAACACATCCTGAATATAGGATCAGCTTGATTGTCAATTTCTTGTTCACCTAGGCACAAGCATAATACATCCTGAATATAGGATCAGCTTGATTGTTAGTTTCTTGTTCACTTTCTTATCTTCTTTAACCAACAACATGAATGAACCCAGCAAAGGCTAATGTTGCAACTTTTAAGGATTTTGGCGCTCGAAAGAAATAGATATTTGAGATTTACTCCTGCCGATATTAACCATCATCTTAGCCGCATTACGAAAAGGTCTATAAACTAGAGTTGGTGAGCCTATGACGTTGTACTCCATGACTAGGTTAATTTATGAACTTTGCCTTTGGGAGTTGAGACCTAATGTCATTTTAAAGTCGGTATTATTATTTTATCGTGCGACCATCGTGTTTTATTATAAAAATTTTTCCGTAGCAACGCACGAACACGCTACCTAGTTGCACTATAAAGATCTGAATAAATTGTTATCCAGACAACAAATCACGTGCTTATTATTAATTATTAACTGATTAACGAGGAATAAATTGCTGGATGATGCCCATGCCCACGTGTCCATTACTGTAGCGAATACTGTACCTGCCTGTCCGTCGCCCAACTGATTAACGAGGAATAAATTGCTGGATGATGCCCATGCCCACGGCTGTGTTCGGTGAAGCTGAAGTGCTGTAGATAAGCGCTGAAGTGCTGTAGAAGTGCTGAAATCTTGTGAGAGAAAAATACTGCTGAAGTGCTGAAAAATAAATGCTTATAAGCGCTTATACCCTCAACCGAACGCAGCCCACGTGTCCATTTACTGTAGCGAATACTGTACCTGCCTGTCCGTCGCCCAACTGATTAACGAGGAATAAATTGCTGGATGATGCCCATGCCCACGTGTCCATTTACTGTAGCGAATACTGTACCTGCCTGACCCGTTTCGCTCGTTGGACGGGAAAAAAAGAAAAAAAAAAACTTGCTACACCTCGGCCGCTCCGTCACGGCACCGCCTCCGCCATCCGCTCCCGGAGGGAAGAAAATTGGGTGAGCGACGGGCGTATTGTGGCTGGCGTGCGCTCCCATCGCTGATGTCCGCCGCGTGGCACTGGCTTCCATCTGACGGCATGGACCTTAGAGTCTGCTCGGATGAAAATTAGATGAGCGACGGCTCCAACCGGCAGACCGGCTCGGAATCGGCACACAGCTCGGCTTCTTCCCTTCCTCTCAGTCTCGTCTGGAATACTGGACGTCGCCACCCGCCGCCAACATCTTGGTCACCGGAAGGACGCTCCAGGCTATGGCACGGCCATGGACGGCGACCGCGACTCGCTGGAACTCGGCGGCGCTCGCGTTACGGCGCTCGGCAGGGCAACGTAGAGGGCACGAGGACGAAGCGGGCGGCCTCGCGAACTCAGCCGTGAGATCCTCGGCGGCGACCAGTAGCTCGAGCGCGGCGGCGCCATGGGAGGCGACTGCGAGCTCGCCATTCTATTGAGCCACTGCGGCTGCCACTTCCATGGACCAAGCAGCAGCCTCCATGGCAGGCGTTGGAGGCTAAGAAGACATCACTACTGATGAACTGGAGCCATCTTCTTCTCTGATGGAGGATTTATGTGCACTGGAATTTGTTGTTGGTGGTGGTCGTGAAGACGAAGAGCAGATAGCACAGGATGCATATCCAAGGCAGTTTCATGGCGACGATATGACGTCTGCATCAGTATTGCCAGAGATGTGTCTCCGCTAGCTACTGCTCAGAGAGATGCGCCGTGGCCGCCTGCTGCTCCGTGGCGTGGCCGCGAACCCACGGGGCCGCCCCCGCCGCCTCGAGGTCGAGGCGGAGAAGCCGTGCTCACGCCGGAGCCGGAGCCGCGATGAAGTCGTCTGCGTACGCGAGAAGCCGAGGGGGCCAACGACGTCCGGCTCGCTTGATGCCTGCCCTTTGATTAGAAGGAGTGACACGCGGCGTCCATCGAGCAGGGGAGCGCACGGACGCGTTGCTGCGCCCGTCGCTCACCCAATTTTCTTCCTCCCGGAGGCACCGTCGCCTCCGCTCCGCTCGGTCCCCCCGCCTCGCCTCGCCTCGCCTCCTGCCCTCCCGGCGCCGCTTGCCGGCGGCAAGGCGCGGGCGGCCCTCCTCTCTCCCTCGCCTGCGTCCTCCGTCTGTCGGCTTCTCCGCTCCTCTGCCCGCCGCCGTCTCATCCGCGTCGCGCCTTCGCCCCCACGCGCCCGTGCTCCGGCGGGCGGCCACGCGCATCCCCTCTCACATGGCCATCGGTGCACGCAGCCCTCGACTCCGTCGCCTTTCTGAGAGGTGTCACCGCCGTTCTCTGGGTGGTTCAATGGCTCCTGAGCCCGCCCGGCGCGGTCGCCATCGGGGGCCGTCCTCGGCTCCGTTGCCGGCATTCTCCGCCATCGTTTCAAGGTGCTTTTCTTTGGTCTCACGCTTTCTGCCTATTTCATGTGCTCGCTCCTGTGTGCTTGGCCGGTCCTTCCTCATCGCATCGTGTCTGGCTTCGGCACTTCGTTCGTTTGTTGTTGCTCCCCGTGCCTTTTCGCTTCACGCGTCGCCGCAGCTCGCAGCCGTCGCGAGGACATCCTTCGAATCCGGCCGCCGCCCAGACTAGCGCCGGCACGCCGCTGCTCCCTCGCCGGCGCCGTACGTCTCCTCCGCATCAATCGGCTTTATCTTTTCAGGATCCATGGGGGCGTCACCTCTGGACCAGCGAGGGACGATGGCCCGCTTCACCGCCGCCCCTCCCTGCATCCAGCACCATGGTGGCACATCGACGACCATCCTCGGTGCCCGGGTCTGTCGCTCAGGGCCGGCCTGCGACAGGGGACGACAGGGCGGCCGTGCTGCCGAACTTGCGGATGATGCCACCGCTCTGGCCGGCCACGGGTTGGTCGACGACCGTTCCCTCACATTCGCTCGTGTCTTTCCTCCTAGCCTAGCCAAGGATTGCAGGTCGCGCATTTGGAGATCTAAGGCTGCATCTCCCGATTTGCTGCCTAGGATGGCTTCTTTCCTGCTGTCTCTCTAGATTTCAGACATTTTCCCCAAGAATGGGGAATTCAGACGGTCTCACAAATTCTGCATTTTTAGTGTCGGCTTCCTGCTAATTTAGTGTTTGGTTTGACATCTCAGATCTCCAAGACTCAGGTGGATTTCTTATCTTCATAGGGAAAAGACAGAACTTGAAGAACTGGACCAATTGTGAGGCCACGGTATAGTTCTATGTCCACACATTGCATGACTTTTGTATTAGTTGCAAGCCTATGTGTTATTTTTGTTATCATGGAAAGAAATTTGCTCCTTTACATTCTTGCAATTTCCTCAAACCTCTGTACACCTTTGGTTTTCAGGCTGTGAAACTAATTTGAAAATTATTGCTTCTAATACAGTATGCTCGGTTGAATGGATCCATTATATTAAATCATTCTAGGATGGTAACGATTTCTGATATATCAATAAATGTAATATTGAACGAGCTCCCGACTTGGGTTGTTTCATTTACTAACCATGTACAAATGATATGCATGTTGATCCCTCCCAATCGATTTTTCCCTGTTTTCTATGCCTTAGCTTGAAATACATCAGCACTGTTTTATGGAATCCATGGTCACACGACCTTTCATTATCGGATTTTAGATAAATATGTTCTTTCTGAACTGGTTTCTACTATAGGTAGTCATTAGACAATGTCATCATTTAGCATTTGCATGCTTACCTCACAGCTACAAAGGACAGGCTCCAAAATAAAGGGAGCTTCTGAATAGAAGTAACAGGGAGACAGGTAACACATGTCCACATTTTGTGACAGCACCTAGACTTCAAAAAATGAAATATGATAGAATTGGACTTCAAAAAATGAAATATGATAGAATTGGACTTCCAAATGATGAGCATCATCTATTGTAGTTAGGTTTTGGCCTCATTTCTCAAATCAGGGTATATAGAGGTTTGAAACGACATATGAAGTAATGCAGTAGATATGCCTGAGAATCTGGTAAGGTTTTCACACCCCAAAAAAACCCATAGTTGTTTGAGGGTTAGTACAACAATTATTGTGCTATATCCCTTTGCACGCCACTTGCTTACACAGGCCCTTGATGTGATTTCAGCACCATACTTATTTTAGAGAATTCGGGGCTATCAGCTTCTCTACAGGAGGAATGTGATGCCTGCATCCAAATTGCTCTTTGCACCTACAAGATTCTGTTTCATAGTCTATCTTTTTGCACTGCAAGTTGCAGTACACACCAACCTGTGGCCTATCATATACCAACTAATATGTGTCATTTTTATGCATGGCTCCTTGGACGAAATGGTCAAAAACATGGAAAGGAAACATATATTCTATAATATTTGCATCTAGATGAAACTTTCAACTGGCTTGGTACAAATTCTCTCCGTGCTTGCCCAATGGTACTCAACATTTCCTTACTTTGATCTATAACATAATCTATTCGTATGCTATCATTCTATTTCTGCACCCTGTAAATAACTGTGTAAAACAGAACTAAAGCACTTTCTCTTTCGTGGGATCCCCTGCATCTATGAGCTATCCAGTTTGTCTTCCTTTCATGTACTTCTGCTATGGGTTCCTGTTGTTTCTAGATCGCTTTTGGGAAAAATGATTGGTCCATGCGTCTACGCTGCATTACATAATTGTTTACATTTAAGGCCTATAACCTTGGCTAGGTCGTACATGTATACTGCAGGTCTTACAATTGTTTTCATGAATCGCATATCATTACCATATATTCAAATTCATCAGTCAATTTTGTGAGTGGAATTGCAGATCTCTGGTAGCCTTGATATCCTTGGTTTGGTGATGCATTAATCGTTACTTATTCCACCAGAATAACAAAGTCAATACCTTGCCTAATAGAAATATGTCTTTATTTTATTTGTCACCTTATGGGCATTCCAATTGGAGGGGCATTTTACTTTTCTATATATGCATGAAGGTAATCATACAGATTCAAAAAAATAGTTGTCATTTGTCTATCTATTTTTCTTTCTTGGTATTGCTTCCATTTGCTTATATGTACTATCAATACTTATCCTCTGTCTAACAAATTTGCACTTCAAATTGTCTCAGGATTGTTCCCTGTGCATTATATACCAAATTACTATGTCTTATGGTTACGTCCCTTTTTCAGATTTTCCGTACTTCATTCCAGTTGAGTGCTTGGTTAATCACATGACCTCCTCTGTGACATAATAAGTGCTTCAATTTTGTTCCCTAAAGTTCGATGCCATGCATATGCTTTAGGAAAGAAACTATTATCGCTAACATAATAAATAGTCATTTCTCTACTTTGGTACATGAACAAATAAAGTTGTAATATCTTATGTGTCGCCCCTTTTAGATTAATGTCGTTTCCTACTGGTATTAATCTTTTATGTTAAAAATATTGGAATAATCATATTGTCTTCATAGGGACAACTACCATTCCTACAATGGAGTTTCACGATGCATTGATTTCGACGGGATGCACTTGAATTCTGAAATACGATGCTCAATTACAGCTGTTGAAAACGTTTTATGTCCCGTTTATGCATGGTCCTTTTTCTTTTTTATTCTGTAACTTATCATTTCTTTCATCGTTAGTTGGACACACTTTGTTTTCGTGTATAAGAATTGGCCTTGCCTATTTAGTACCAACTACGGTATGTTTGTATTGTGTATGTATGCCAAAATTTTCTCATTGGAGTCGGTCTTCAAATGAATAGCTTGCTGGCAGATGGACCTTGAGGAGTATCTTTTTCCCCTCTTCAAATGGATACGTTATTGTCATCCTATGTAGGCTACTTTTGCAATACGTAATGGTTTTTCTCAGAGTGTTCTCTACAAAATAGGTTTACTCAGACACTCTTGCTAAATCAAAATATGTATTTGCCTAATTCATCTTAAGCAACCATCAACGTACACACAAATGAAGACAAGCATGCTAGAACAGGACGGGCGCGGCGGAGCGCGCCTACCGTCCTAGTATTATCGATGGGAATTTTTGGCAAAATACTCGAATAGCGGTGAGAGCCTAGTTCACTTAGCTGTGCTGTGGCCCAGTCTTGTGGAACTGAGGCCTAGTTCATGAGATAGTGGCCCTTGAGCCCACAGCCCAGTAGCCCTGCGGGCTGCGGATGCAAGCAACCAAGCGTGGGCTGCTGAGGCCATACCAGACGCCTTAGCTCAGATGATGCTAATTACTAACAGAAATGTCAACATAAAACCCTCCTGATCTGGGATTTTTTTGCCAAAAAAACTAATATTTTAACTAGCCTGTTTGGCACTAAATTTTCAAATCTTTGGCGTGACTCTTAACTGGATCAAGCCACATGCCACTCTTCAATTGTATATTGTATCTCATGTTTTTGTTATCGACAAAGTTTCAACAAACCACATCTAGACATCATCTAACATGCTTTAGGAATTTTTCTATTTTTTCTGGATATTTTCCTATAAACGAGTCTCTTTTTTGAATATTAGGGATATTTTCATGGGCTATAAACATTTATTTTGGTTTATACTTCTATGGTTTTGGATTTTAGAAGTTGGGAGACATTTTTTCCATGAACTAAAAAGTGTTTACGAGATGTTTTAAATTGTCAGATGATGAAAATACCTTGGAAGTGGGTGGTCGCCGCTGGCAAATGCAAGGTAGCTTGGTATGCAGTGTGCAGGCCAAAGGAACTGGGTGGTCTTGGCATCTCCCATATACGCCGGGTTGGCGTGGCGTTGCGCGTGCGGTGGGTGTGGAGAGATCGCTGTGCCGGTGCCATTCCAACCTGTAAGGAGCGCGCAGTGCTTGCGCTGTTTCAGGCGGCCACGGTTTTCACGGTTGGCAATGGCCGATCCATTTTCTTCTGAACTGACAGATGGCTACAGGGATCATGAATTGAGTACTTGGCGCCGGCTATGTTCAAGGCCGTGCGCCCTAGGGAGCTTAAGTGCACTGTGGCCGAGGACCTGGAGGGAAACTGCTGGGTTCGCCATCTATCTGGCTCCTTCTCGGCGAGGTTCTTGCTGGAGTTCGGGAGACTCTGTGACATTCTAGACCACGTGCGGCTCTCCGAGACTCCCGACACCTTCTCCTAGAGCCTCACAGCGGATCATCGCTAATCCGCTGCGTCGGCCTACGGGGCCATGTTCCTGGGCTCGTCCCCATTGCTCGGTGCTAGGCAGCTGTGGAAGACCTCGGCACCACCAAGGGTGGGATTCTTCTTTTGGCTGTGCATGCATGGGCGATGTTGGACTGGTGAACAGAGGTTTCGGCATGGCTTGCAGCCTTCGTGCAGCTGCATCATGTGTGATCAGGCGTCGGAAATGACGGATCATATTATTCTGGGATGCTGCTTCGGTCGGGAGGTGTGGCACATCTGCCTGGCTAGGCTACACTTGTTGGACCTGGTCACGGTCGTGGAGCAGCCTATCTTCGTCTGGTGGTTGCAGTGCAGGAGGCTCGTTCACAAACCGCTTCGCAAGGGTTTCGGTTCCGTTTTCTTTCTCATCGGATGGTCGTTGTGGAAGGAGCGGAACGCAAGGACTTTCAACGGGGTGCCCACTTCGCCCTACACGCTGGCGCAAGGAATTCTGGACGAGGCTGTAACCAGGTCCTCTGCTGGCTAGAGACCTCTGGCCGCGCTGCTCGACGGCGTTTGAGTCCTGGCAGGGCTGTGCACTTCAGTTTCTTCAATATAGTCCTTGGTAGTTTGGGGTCAGTAGGGTTGCCGTTTCTTTCTTTGGTGACTGGTTTTTGGTAACCGGTCGTTACTGGGTGCCTCGTGCTTGTTGAACTCTTTTTCTGCTTAATGAAAAACGCGCTTCGGCGTGGTCTCGAAAAAAAAAACCTTGGAAACAGGCTATCAAACAAACTAGGTGTAACAACTCTAAAAATCCCACACCAAAAATCCCAACCAATTAAAATTTTTGATTTTATTTATTCATTTTTGTGCATGCATGTTAATATTTAATAAATGTAGAAGTGTGCAAAATACCCTTAATTACTTTCTGAATTGTGTCATTAATCCATACTGCATATTTGGGTTTATTTGCATTTTATGCTTGATCATGTATTATATAAAAGCAAATGGGAATATATGGTTTATTGTTTGGAGATCAGAAAGGAAAAAGAAGAAAATAGAAAACAGAAGAGAGGAGTGAAGACCAGCCTGCCGCTCGGCCCAACCCAACCGGCCCGCTACCAGGGAAAAACGCGCGCGCGCGACCTGATTCACCCGCACCCGCTCGCAGCCGCTGCCAGCCGGGCCCCGACTGTCAGTCGCCCCTACCCCACTGTTCTTCTTCCTCGCAGGAAAGGTCACGAAAACGGCGTGACTCCGACCCCCACCGTGGCCGACAAGCCCACGCCCCTGGTCCGATGTTCCCCGCTTGTCTCCTGCCTTGCCCGCCAAGAACCGCTGCGGTTGCGACAGCAACCCTAGCTCGAGGGACCGTAGCCGCTCGATCCGCCGCGATGGATCGCGGCCGCACGCCATGAGTCGACCCAAGCTCGTGTATAAAAGGCGAACCACCCCGCGGCGCCCAAGACCCATTCCGCACACCGCCGCCGCGATTGCGGCACAAGTCGCTACACTACACAGCACAACAGAGAGAGAGGGAGGAGAAGGAGGGCGGAGCAGAGGAGGAGGAGCTGTCGGAGCGCCGCCGCCGCGGGGCACGCCGGAGCCGAGGCCGGAGGAGGAGCTAGCGCCATCGCCGTGGATCTGCACTGCACGGCGAACCTCCTATGCTGCAGCAACTCGACACGGCCGCGTTATCCTACCTTCACCGACACCACGGTGAGCCGCCGGAGTCCCCTCTTGCCAATCTCGCCGTTCTTCTTGGTCATGGCGCTCGGATCCTCGAGCGCGTAGACCACGGGTTGTTCCCGGCCCTGGCACACACAGCACACACACACACACACACACGACCTAGCATGGCCAAACGGTTGAACCGAGCAAGAACGGAGCGACGGGCACCGCCGTCGCGAACCCAGCTTCCGGAGCGCCGCCATCTCGCCGGCGTTCCCCTGAGTAGCAGTCGAATTCCGTCGTACTACTTGGTCTAGGAGAACCACCGCAGCACCGCAAGGCCTAACCACCCGCCAAAAAACGCCCGTAGCCACACCCACCTTGGTTTGCCTGTGCACCAAAGGCCGCCGGAGCGCCGCCGCGTCGTGCGTGCGTTCTGTGAAAACCCGTCTGTCACCCGGTTAGGATACTCGTCGTGGAGGAACGCCACGACCGTCTCGAGGCCACCAAATGGAAAGCCGAGCCTAAACCAACCCTATTCGCCTCACCACATGTACCGCACCTCGCCGGAGCGCCGCCATGAGCAGTTCGTCGATGAACGAACCCCGCCGGGAAGGATGGTCGACACCGACGAGCCAAGGACGTCTCGGGAGGCAGCAATTGAAGGTTTGAACGCTTAATTTGAAGAAACGTGCGGCCGACGGAGATCGATGCTGCTCGCCACCACCGAAGCGCCGCCACCACCCCGACTGCCCGTTGAGACCTCGCCGGCCAAAATTGGAGCTTAAGTCAGTACTACCAGAGGACCGAGGGACAAGCCCGCCTCACTGGAAATGCAACCGTAGATCGCCGGAGTTTGCGACCACGACGACCTCGCCGCCGGCCGCTGTAATCTTGAGACCCGGCAGCCGAGAGTTCGAAGTCACCTCCCTACGACCTTGTACGGGCCTGCGCAGCCGCCGGTGTTATGGGAAACCCTAGCAAGGAGAGCCGAGGTGCCGCACGACCGCCGGCGTGCTTCGCCGCCGCCAGCGAGCACATGAGACCCCGCGTCGAGCACCTGGCGGGCGCGTACGCGGGTGCACACCCCTCACAGCAGCCCTACTATAGGCCCGGTCTACCGTAAACCGGCGGGGATAGAGAGTTGGTGAACGTGGTTCACCATGGACCGCGACACCGGTCCACTGGACCGACGCCTTGAGACCACCATGAACCGCGCCCAAACGCACGGCACCGGGAGCTGCGACGTGGCACAATATGGTGCGGACACGTGTCATTGGTGACGTCATGATGACGTCATCCGAGCCCCACCGACCCAGGAACGTTGACTTAGTCAACGCTGACGTCATCATGACGTCATGCTAACGTCAGCAGACCGTTGCCCCTGGGCCGTTGACTTGGTCAATGTGAACAGTGCCCCGACCAATCCCATGCTGCCACGTGTCACCCCCGGGTAATACGGCCATTTTTCCATTTTCAGAAAATAGAATAATCTTCTGAAATTCATAACTTAATCATACAAAGTCTAAAAATTACGTACCACATATCAAAATTCTCAGAAAAATGAGACCTACACTCTGCTACTATGATTGTGTGCATTTAGTTCTTTATTTTATTGGATTCTTCTGAAATACTCTGTAGAGGTCGCTGACGCGACTATTTCATATTCGATTTCAGAGCCGAAGGAGGATCTGACTGAGGAGGGCGACCACGAGTACCTTCAGGAGTTAGGCGACGACTACGAAGGTGCCACGTCCTACCCAAATTCTTAGATCCTATTTATGCATTGCTAATGACAATGTTGCCATTGCTTTATGATTATATGTTATGCATAGGTTGCATGATAGTATATTTGAATTTCTTGCCTTGTTAAGACTTTACCCTGTTGTTCGCTGCTAGGTTAGCTGCTGCTTTATTACTGTTACTCTTCCACTACTTTCCACTTGATATGAGCTATGTGGTGGAACTGGGATGGTATATATGTGAACCTGATTATAACCACTGGGAGAGAGTGCTGCGTGTGTCATGTGTGCGTGGTAAGGGTTGATGTCGACTAGGTGGGATATGGGACAAGCCCATGGGGCAAGTCATGCCGGGGGTGCAACCTGGGCATCCCTACGCGAGATACCTGTGGCGGGTAATGTTGTTGAGGTGGTTCCGGGTGGGATAGCCTTTGTGGTTTGAAACCCGTGAGCGGAGGTGCTGTGATGGCATGGGGAGAGTATTCTCTAAGTGAAGATGCCTGTTTGGTCATCCTAGGATCTGTTGGTACTCAGACTATAGGAATCCTCTCTACTTCTTACTCGCTTCTGATGGGCGGGAGACGGCTGGACTACTTGGTAGGGCGGTGCCGCCACTGCTAGGTTGTGAGGTGGTAAGGGTGAGCGGTGACGGATGGTGGAATTCCCGTACCGTCCTAGATGCGCAGTACCACTAATGGGGCCCGGTGCTGCGTCTCCCAATCTCAGCGTGAAGGTGTTAGATCCGGAATATCCCAGGGCTGAGTGGTAGGATGGCATCGACCTAGACAAGCAAACACCCGGAATTCTGCCTAGGTGTTTGCGCGACACCTATGATGGCTAATCTTGTGAGTGGTAGAACCTCTGCAGAGTGTATGGTTGATCGATCGATACATATGCCGACTCGTCGGTTATGGACCTTTCCTGTAGCCTTCTACTGGTGTAGTGAGTGATCATTCTTTTCTCCCCCTAGATAATGCCTTCCGGCAGTGTACCCGCTGTGGTAGTGTGCCGCGAAGATAGGCCTGAGAGGGAGTTGGGCCTGTCGAATGAGCGTGAGGTGTGGGTATGTGAGATGTGGTGATGGGAAGGGGATGATGGTGTTAAAATGGAGATAAAACTTGATTACTTAAATATTGTTTACAATTGCATAGGAAACCCCAGCCTATAGGTCTGCTTGAATAGCCTTACATCCACTTTCAACAAAGCAAATGCTGTATAGGTGGGCTCCGTGGCCAGTACAAATCGTACTGATATATTTGCTGTCAGGTGACGAGAATGAGTACGATTTCGAAGGAGATGATTGGGAGGATTAGGGTCTTGCTCTACACTCAAGATGGCCGTGAAGGATGAATCGCTTCCGCATCTTCTACAACTTCTCTGAATGATGATTCCGCCAGTGTGGCGATGTAATAAAGTACTTATGTAAGACTTAATTATCTTTGTATGGATCCTGGTAACAACTGAGAATTAGGTAATTTTATGGATTGTGCGATACAATCTGTTTAATTACACTGCGTGCCTGTGGATTTCCCTTCGTGGAAATCGAGGCCGTTTCACTAGGCCTAGGGTAAATATGTTGAAATAAACTAGACCTACATTTTTAAAATAAAAATGTATATAAGTCTTATATTTTCATAGGTATAATGTAATTTTAAATAATATTTTACTCTCGTTTGTGTATGAGTTGTTAAGGGTATTTTTTACAGTGTTGAAACACAATATATAATTTATGGTTATTTAAACATTTTTTTTGTAATAGTATATGTTGGTAAGTTAGATATAGATTTGAGGTTATTATAGTTTGTTCGGCACGAATGGTAATTTAGACACAATTTAATGGATACTTAGATTATCTATCATAATGCTAGGTGGGTTATTTAGATACATATATAGGTTATTACTTTAGATTAGGTTTCATAATAGCATAGTTGTCACAAGTAATACTCTCTCTCTCTCTCTCTCTCTCTCTCTCTCTCTCTCTCTCTCTCTCTCTCTCTCTCTCTCTCTCTCTAGTCCAATTTATAAGGTGCCCACGCGTATTAAAATTAAACTTCACAATCTGTAATCAATAATATGGCCAACAAATTTTAACTGTTGTAATACAAACTTTATATAGTTAAACTTGTAATCAAATATAGAATCCAATGGTCATAAGTTTATGATCATGAAAGATGTAATGCAAAATAAATGAATGATCCATCCATATATTACTATTGATCGAACATGCTCATTAAACGCCTGTTTACTTCATCGTAGTGCTTCTTCCCTCCTAGTCGTACCGTCTTCATTTCACTGTTTGAGATGGAAACAACAACAAAGGAGTACCAAATTAACGTTGGTAGACGACGGGACTACTGGTAGTTTATTTTATTCCAATCCCGCGCTTTAGTAGAGGTTTGGTGCAACGCTCTACACCAGGGATTGTCACTGAACTCGCACGGTGAAAACAAAATGTCACGCGCGCGCGCGGCTACAAATTTGTCGGCCAACCGCAGCACTACCGCAGGCGTCTCGCCGTTCCAACCGATCCCACCCAAAACTTTTGAACCCATCAGCAAGTAGTTCCAAGTTGCAAACAATTTCGAACTCGGTTATCTGCGTTCCGGCAGCCCGTTCTGATTCCTCCGAAATGTCCTACTCCTACACTACTATGCAGAAAATGCCTCCGCGTTTGGACAAAACGAGCGGGCCGCTGCGCAGCTTTGTCAGCCTCCGTGCTATACGAGGACGCCAGAGCCTCACATGCAACCAGTTTACACATGCGATGGCCAAATGGGCAAATGGCCTGTCGTCCACTCCATACAACTAATCCGATCTTACACTCTGAGGTTGGGAAGGGGGTGGCAGCATTAAATTAAACGCAGACAAGCAAAGCACCAGGACCATTAAAGGAGGCGGGAAAATTATTAGGGGGGCCTGGGGGGGTCGACATCAACAACAACCGCCGTTTTGCGACAGCGATCGAGAAAAGGGGACCCGTGCAGCAGCTGAGCAGCAGCGACATTTATTAACAACAACCGCGGTTGTTTCTCCCCCTCGGTCATTCTGGTTCGGGGTTGGTGAGACACACCGGTGGATCCATTTTGATCCCCGTCAAAAAGCGATGATTTTAACCGATGAGCTCAAGCGAACGCTTTGCCTCGCTCCGGTCCGGCGTTACGAAGGTGACGATTATGATGATGATCCAATAACAGTGCTGCACGTGTATCTATATAATGTTTGGCTGATTGAAAAGAAACGTTGATTTGTTGTGTCATGGCTGTAAAGTAGTAATGATTTTGGTTGATATATGAAAACCAACGCCTCCGTGATACCACCGTAGAAGTAGAAACCTGGTATCCAAACCAAAAATCGGTGCCTACCGTGGGATTCCTTGCTGCTTGTTTGATTTGGCACCAGGCAAGGGTTGTCTTGGGAGGGAGGGTTGGTGTGGTGAGAGAGCGCATGCACCTGGAAATGTGACCGCTCGCTTTTCATCCTCTCTTCACGACCGGAAGAGCATCGAGCTAAAAAAACATGGTACATCCACACATGAAATATATATGGAACAAATGAAAAAAAATAAAGAATTTACATTTTTTTTACGAATAAAGAATTTATCTGGGTTTTATCTCTTCGAGCACCTAAAATGGGTCTCTAATATGAGTAATTAATTTGTTAAATGCTGAAATGGTAGTGTCGAAGACTCATTTTAAGTTTAGGTGCTCATATAGATCTCCTGTTGGACATAGTTTAACTGTTTATTTGCATGTCAGGCTACGAAACAAAAATATGAAAGTTTGCATAAATATCATATGGAACATACAAGTTCCACATCATAGCTACTTTTTTTTAGTTTATTGGCATTCAATTTTTAAGTTCCTTGTCTCTCCTCAGATTTTTTTAACTCTAACTTTATTTTTAAAACGATTTGTGTAACTTTGTGCCGGCAAAAAATGAAGTGTTAGGAGAGGTTAGGATACCACAATTTTTACACCATCTTCTCTAAAAAAACTAGACATGATGAAATTAACTATACTTTCAATCTAAACTAATAGTAAATAACTATAGTGCTTGTGTGCAACATACAATTGCTCCGAATGCAATAACTTTTTTAAGAGGGTGTTTGGCTGCTTGCCGATGCTCGCCATGTCACAACTATAGCTGCCAAGGGAACTTGTCCCGTGTTGGTTCGTGAATCAGTTGTGGCTGCCACAGGATTCGATCTCTAGTGTTAAATTTCGCTTCACCTGTGGTGACCGTTTTTTTTCTGCTTAAGGTTCGGCCATGCCACAACATGTGTGGTTGGTGTTCGCTGCAAACCAAATCGCTCCTGAGGCTGTCCACACTGCTATTCTTCTAAATCTATCCTCTAAAAAGAATATTTCATTCTGATCATCGAAATTCTCTCCTCTATACCACTTTCTTCCGCACTCATCCATACTCTATATCATCCTCTACCAAGTGCGGACCCCACTTATCAGAATTTTTTAATAATATCCCCTCATTCCTCCCCCTCCCCTCCTAGTTCTCTCTCCCTCCCCGTTCTCTCTCCCCGGGCCCTCCTCCCTCCACCGGTGGGCACGGAGGCGCGGCGGCCGTGCGGGCGGGCGCGACGGCACTCTCCGGCGCGCGGGTGCGGCAGCCCTCGCCGGCGCGCACTCCACCGGTGTGCAGGCGGGCACAGAGGCGCGGCGGCCCTCTCCGGCGCACGGGCGCGGCGGCCCTCGTCGGCGCGCGTTCCACCGGCGTGCGGGCGGGCACGGAGGCACGGTGACCCTCTCCGGCGCGCGGGCGCGGCAGCCCTCGCCGGCGCACGCTCCACCGACGTGCGGGCGGGCACAGAGGCGCGGTGGCACGGCGGTCCTCTCCGGCGTCCACGTCCCCGGCGCGGCCCCGGCACAGAGGCGCGGCGGCCGCGGCGGCCCTCTCTGCCGTCCCCGTCCCCGGCGCGGCTCCCTCTCTCTCTTCCCCACTCTCTCTCCCCGGGTGGCCGCGTCCGGCCTCGAGCTCGCCGGAAGGCAGGCGGCGGCGGAGAGGAGGCGCCCGCTTCTCCCTATCCCGTCCCCGGCGAGCGGCGCGAGGCGCGAGGTCGCGCGGGCCCCGCGCGCGCATAGCGATCTTCCTGTATGGCGCTGGATTTAGCGGCGCCTCTCCCGTCGCGGACGATGTCCAGGACAGCGCTGCGGGAGATATTGGTCCTCCAGGAAGCGGTAGAGTACCACAGTGCGAGCAGCCTAACTAACATAAAAACTGTGGTGCAATGGTAAGACTGTCCCCTGAGACGCTACCCACCAGGGTTCAAATCTTGGTTGTCGCATCTTTACTGGATTTATTTCAGGTTTTAACGGCGTTGTGCTTTCATTGGTAGGCGACGTTTCCGTCGACAGCGAGATGCCTGTGGTGACTTCGTCAATCTCGAGATTTGGCGTCACAGTCTTTTGGAGGTGCTCATAAAGGTAGGGTTTGCGTGCGTGTGTGTTCACAGGGATAAGTGTGCGTGCGTTGTGAGCGTCTGTGTTTGTATTGTGTAATTTGAAAAAAAAGTTATCTTTTCTTTTTTTTTTTGAGTGGAAGATATCTTTTCTTTGAAAAAAAAAGAGATCACGGTATAAACAAATATTCATGTGCTATATAAAAATAGGAGTACTTGGGTTTTTCTTGCCATATGATCTCGCCATCATAAAGGACAAATCTTGAGGTAATAAATCTATATGACATTAAAAGGCCTTTATTAAGCCCTAAACATTCTACTGGACACTACTAGACGAATGGGCTTTAATCACGAGGCACAAGTGACTTTAGTCCCGGTTAGATTCCGGGACTAAAGGTCCCAGAAGGTTTCTACGGACGAAAAAATAATTTGCGTCCTACGAGATTCGAATCCAAGACCTCGTGCATAGCATCGTGCGTGGCTTACCACCCCACCTACACAGCACATATGACAATGGACAGGATGTTTACCTTTTGAACTAACCGACAGGTGACCCTTTAGTCTTGGTTCGTAACACCAACCGAGACTAAAATGACCTTTAGTCCAGATTGGTGTTACAAACTGGGACTAAAGGCCTAGACCCTTTAGTCCCGGCTAGTAACACGAACCGGGACTAATGTTGAACCTTACTAACCGGGACTAAAGATCTTTAGTTCCGAAAAAAATGCTGAGACTAAAGCCAAAACTCAATGCGGACCAAAAGTCATTTATCTGGTAGTGGGAAATTTAGTTCTCTTTTAAAAATACGGCATGGATTCGGTAGGGATCAGATGGCGCCCGTGGATTAATCAATCTGGTCAATGGATTTGCCTTAACGTATCATCGCTCATTTTCAATCATGCAACAATATTTTTCTCTCACAACAAATCAGCAGCAATAATCAAAATCAATATTTATTTTAGGTTTTTTTCCTCGAGCTGGATTTATACAACACTTATTTTCAGGTCAAATCAACAGGAGAGTCATGCTGCAGTTGGACTGCCTCCATCCAAACCTAACCCTTGAGGCCCAACCATCGCACGCTGCATCAGGGAGGTCAAGCACCTCAGCTCAACAATGTCAATACACAGTCACCTGGACCTCACTCCACTCTGGGACGAAGGAGATCCACATCCACCACACCACACCACTCAACTCACCAACCCGGTCGCCAACTAACCCACCAACACCCGGCGTCAGTGCCTCACCAAAACCCCCTGGCCCCGCTGCTAACGCTAATTCTAATGCTGCCTACCTACTAGTATGCTATATAACTGCCTCGCCCCCGCTCCATTTCCCTCCAAGAAGAGCTCCAGAGTCCACCACCACCAGAGCTCTTCTTCTACCACCACTGCACTGCAGATCGAGTGCAGGCATTGCATTAGCATTACACATCTCCTGATCTCCTCCTCCCGGTTCCAAAAAAAAGAAAAAGAAATGGCGAGCAACACGGCCATCGTGGAGAGCGACCCGCTGAACTGGGGCGCGGCGGCGGCGGAGCTGACGGGGAGCCACCTGGACGAGGTGAAGCGCATGGTGGCGCAGTTCCGCGACCCCGTCGTCAAGATCGAGGGCTCCACGCTCCGCGTCGGCCAGGTGGCCGCCGTCGCCGCCGCCAAGGACGCGTCCGGCGTGGCCGTCGAGCTCGACGAGGCCGCCCGCCCCCGCGTCAAGGCCAGCAGCGAGTGGATCCTCGACTGCATCGCCCACGGCGGCGACATCTACGGCGTCACCACCGGCTTCGGCGGCACCTCCCACCGCCGCACCAAGGACGGGCCCGCGCTCCAGGTCGAGCTGCTCAGGTACTGCCAATCAACCACGTGTAGGAGAACGTCGTTCAAATGATTCATGTGTCTTACTCACTGACGTAACTGACATAACTACAACCAATACCAAACCAAACCAACCCAACCAGGCATCTCAACGCCGGAATCTTCGGCAATGGCTCCGACGGGCACACGCTGCCGTCGGAGGTTTCGCGCGCGGCGATGCTGGTGCGCATCAACACGCTCCTGCAGGGCTACTCCGGCATCCGCTTCGAGATCCTGGAGGCCATCACCAAGCTGCTCAACACGGGCGTGAGCCCGTGCCTGCCGCTGCGGGGCACCATCACGGCGTCGGGCGACCTGGTCCCGCTCTCCTACATTGCCGGCCTCATCACGGGCCGCCCCAACGCGCAGGCCGTCACCGCCGACGGGCGGAAGGTGGACGCCGCCGAGGCGTTCAAGGTGGCCGGCATCGAGGGCGGCTTCTTCAAGCTCAACCCCAAGGAGGGCCTGGCCATCGTCAACGGCACCTCCGTGGGCTCCGCGCTCGCCGCCATGGTGTGCTTCGACGCCAACGTGCTCGCCGTGCTCTCCTCCGTGCTCTCCGCCGTCTTCTGCGAGGTGATGAACGGCAAGCCCGAGTACACGGACCACCTCACCCATAAGCTCAAGCACCACCCGGGGTCCATCGAGTCCGCCGCCATCATGGAGCACATCCTCGACGGCAGCTCCTTCATGCGGCACGCCAGGGAGGTGAACGCCATGGACCCGCTGCTGAAGCCGAAGCAGGACCGGTACGCGCTCCGCACGTCGCCGCAGTGGCTGGGCCCGCAGATCGAGGTCATCCGCGCCGCCACCAAGTCCATCGAGCGCGAGGTCAACTCCGTCAACGACAACCCCGTCATCGACGTCCACCGCGGCAAGGCGCTGCACGGCGGCAACTTCCAGGGCACGCCCATCGGCGTGTCCATGGACAACGCCCGCCTCGCCGTCGCCAACATCGGCAAGCTCATGTTCGCGCAGTTCTCGGAGCTGGTCAACGAGTTCTACAACAACGGGCTCACCTCCAACCTGGCGGGGAGCCGCAACCCGAGCCTGGACTACGGCTTCAAGGGCACCGAGATCGCCATGGCGTCCTACTGCTCCGAGCTGCAGTACCTGGCCAACCCCATCACCAACCACGTGCAGAGCGCGGAGCAGCACAACCAGGACGTCAACTCCCTGGGCCTCGTCTCAGCCAGGAAGACCGCCGAGGCCGTCGACATCCTCAAGCTCATGTCGGCCACCTACATGGTGGCGCTGTGCCAGGCCGTCGACCTGCGCCACCTCGAGGAGAACCTCAAGAGCGCCGTCAAGAGCTGCGTCATGGCGGCGGCCAGGAAGGTGCTCACCACCAGCCCCGACGGCGACCTCCACAGCGCGCGCTTCAGCGAGAAGGCGCTGCTCACGGCGATCGACCGCGAGGCCGTGTACGGGTACTACGACGACCCCTGCGGCGCCAACTCGCCGCTGATGAGGAAGATCCGGGCCGTGCTGGTGGACCACGCGCTGGCCAGCGGCGAGGCCGAGAAGGACGCCGGCGCCTCCGTCTTCTCCAAGATCAACAGGTTCGAGAACGCGCTGCGCGAGGCGCTGCCCGGGGAGATGGAGGCGGCGCGGGTGGCGTTCGAGACCGGCGCCGCGCCGATCGCCAACAGGATCAGGGAGAGCCGGTCGTACCCGCTGTACCGCTTCATCCGCCAGGACCTCGGCGCCGTCT
Organism: Eremochloa ophiuroides; assembly: GCA_038502445.1. NCBI lineage: Eukaryota > Viridiplantae > Streptophyta > Magnoliopsida > Poales > Poaceae > Eremochloa > Eremochloa ophiuroides. The sequence continues at coordinate 50,885,191 of JAHLJS010000009.1, read as the reverse complement.
ACCTCACCGGCGAGAAGCTCAAGTCCCCCGGCGAGGAGTGCAACAAGGTGTTCCTGGCGCTCAGCGAGGGCAAGCTCATCGACCCCATGCTCGAATGCCTCAAGGACTGGGACGGCAAGCCCCTGCCCATCTGCTAATTAAGCAGCAGTGTTCTCAAGGAGGGAGGAGATCACACCGTACGCGCGCGAGAAAGAAATAAACAAGGGAGTATTTCAGTATTCTCAAGGCTTCGTATCGTCTGCGATCTGAAGATTATTATTATTATTATATATGTTGTTTCTCTCTGTGTTCATCCTTTTTGAGCTTGTAGCAGTGATCCGTGTAAGCGTCTATTCTGTCTGTGGTTCTTGCCATGCTGCCGTGTCATTGGCCATGGCCTGGCACTCAGCTTCCTGATCCATCATCTAGTAGTAATTTGGAAGTAAAATGTACTAATACTATTTCCCTATATATATTGTTGAGTGCATTGGGGCTGCGCGCTCTATCTCAATGTTGTCGTCTCTTCTGGTTACGTTAAGATCAAACTCTATGAAAAACTGTTTAATTTCTCATCAGGACATCGGCTCATCATGATTAATTAATTCATAGAATCATAGTGATGGAGGGAACACGTTTGCCAAGAGAGGTCCAGGGAATTAACACTCTGAGTCTCATGTGACCTTGCTGGGCTGGGCGAAACATGATCCGAATGAGATTTCGGAGGGAATAATATTCCACATTTCTACTCGCCTGTTACATGTGAGTCGTTTCACCCGTTATTACTTCCAGCTATTCTAGTGGATGCGCATACTCACGGCTGTCATACTCATACCTTGTCGGCCGGGTACAGCTATAGTATGTACGGAATGTTAACTACAAATGCAGATAGGGATGTGAAATTTTACCAGCTACGTACAACTAATTCACCACGGACTCCATCCACACCCAACCATAGACAATAATTAAATTGGCGATGCCTGCACCTACCAACCACGGGAGTTCTCAGCATGAACGGTACCCTGCAATTCTAGCAACCTCCTAATTACCCACTTCTGCCATGATTAAAAATTTATATCAAATTTATAATTAAATTGACGGTTTTTATTCAGCACACAGGGATAATGTAGTTTCCAGTAGTAAGTATTGTGGGATTTTAAAAGACCTATCACAGTATGAATAAAAGGTCAAATTGAACTTGCAAACCGTCGTCAAAGAACAAGTGGATAAGAGATAAGACATGGCATATCTATCCAATGGAAAAACAAAAAGGTATGGGCGAATTAGACTGTTCTCGGTGGCAGCAATTCCATGGTCAAAAAAAGGATAAAGCTCCAAGATCACCACATTTCTGAAAAAAAAAGCGATGACGAAACCCAGAAACAATGGGCTAATCAGAAAATCAACGAGTGACATACTACGCTAGTTAGTTTTAGAAGTAATGTGATTCCTTCTCACGTGTTTGATCGAATCAGGGCGACACGGCTTCGGGGAGTAAGATGATTTTGATCGATCTATCAGGTTAGAAATTAAATACACTTGTAGCTGACTATAATAGTTGTAGCTGACTAGAAATACAGATATGGGTTTTCGCGAACACGTAGTTTCACACAAATTTTTATGCATTATAGTAGTACCTATTACTAGTCGTCCATGTGTTAGCTGTTGGTCATCATGCATGAACGAACGAACGACCATGTGTTAGCGGTCGGTCGTCCATATGCTAGCCATTGGTGATGTGATTCATCTATAGCTCTGTTCGTTTCAACTAAACAGCATATATTTTTTAGTTCTATAACAGTATTTTTTCTTATAATAAATCAGTTTTAGTATAAATCAACTTAACTTTTCAGCTGAAACGAACAGAGTCATATGTACTCCTATTAACGGACGACCACTTACTCATAAATTGAATGGTAGGTACGGATGCACGTATATGTACTCCTATTAACGGACGACCACTTCCTCATAAATTGAATGGTAGGTACGGATGTACGTACGTGCCAGTGCCAATCAAGTTGGTGGTACCCCTATTAGGACATGCGCACTATACCTTTCGTCCCATATTAGATGACGCTATAAAAAACGTACAGATTAAATTTTATCAACTTTGACTAAATTTATAGAAAATATGTGCAATATTTTTATTTCTAAATAAATTTGTTAAAGAACTCGATTTAAAGATATTTTCAATGATACTAGTTGTGTACGTTCGATATGAATACTTTTTAATATAAAATTAGTTAAAGTTAAAAATAGTTAACTTCTTGGAAAATAAGAATCACATCTATTTTGGGACTGAGGGAGTAGGCGCTAAATTACAATGGCATACTACGTGCCAACCTATAATAAGTTGCCATTTCGCTTGAGACAAGCAAGTGCTTGCTATCCGTACGTAGTAACTATGCATCCGTGAACCCATCAATGATCAGCAACGACGCACATGAGCACCAACCACGACGCGCGATATGACAAAAGAAACCTCGACCGATCAGTTCAAGGCACATCTCCCAAAAATACAAGGCACTTCTCGTGTTCGTCAGACCGTTGCGCTAGGGAAGCAGAGAGCGGTACTCAACAGTTAAGATAGCTCATGGTGTAAACTCTACCAATATTTTTTATTATATCTTCTTTTTTTACTCTCTCATTTTTATTGAGGAGGCCTAAGAACATGTCTAAGGGTCTTTTTAAATCTCACTCTCTAAATCTTCATTTAGAAAGTCATTTGTATAAAATTCACTTTGTATATCTTTTGACTCTCCAATAGTTTTTCTATATCTCATATGCACTCTTAAGAGCACTTCTCGTCTTCTATATTTAGCTACAGAAAAATCTAGAATACAAGATAGTTATATTTGGATAATTATTTATACAAGCTGTTTGGAGGTTAGTTTTTCAAAAAAATCTTTATTCCTAACATGTAGAAAGAATTTAGAAAGTCTCTTAGAGTTACTCTAACTAATCGAGATAGATATTAAGATAAGAGATATTTTTTCTTTTCTCTTCCACATTACGTGGATCCGTATAAACTCCACTAGGATGGGTTTTCTTTATTTTGACACCAAAAATTGCAAAAATCAATTCTTAAAAATTTGCAAGAAGCCCTAAATCCTTTATTTATCTTTATCCTTTATTTCTATGGATAATAGATTTTTCTTCCATAAAAAATAATGGATTTAGTTCATATTCACGAAGCCCTAAATTTTTGGGCCGAGCTGGATTTGAACCAGCGTAGACATATAATGAGTACTGTTGGACAACGCCCTAGCGCTGCTGTTGGATGGAGATGGTGCCGCGCGCATGCAGATGCATGCACTGAAACTGGTACGAGTACCTCTCAGGCAGGGTTTAGATTGCAAACTTTTCTTCTCTCTTTTTCATCACATCGATTGTACTTTCCGTCTGTATGAAGCACTAAATGAAGTAGCAGCTGTTATATGTTTGTACTTTTTATCTATCTATCTCGAGATAAATATTTTGAATCTACTTGAGTTAAGATTAAACAAAAGCTATCAAATACAAACGAAAGTGATACAGTTATAAATTTTTGCAAACTAAACGCAGCCAATAATAAACTCAAACGGTACAATAACACATGCATGAGCATGTGAGAGTTCAGACGTGTGGGGGTGCAGTGCAGTCGTTATTCAGATCCGTACGCGCGCGGTCGACAATTCGACATGCTTGATTTGATTCCTTCCCAGAGATAGATACTCCGTCTGTTTTACTTTTACCAGCCGAAAAGTAATCGCGGTAAAAACGTAATCGCGACACATGGATCAGGATGTAGATGCGTTGCATCTTCATCAGTTTCCTTATTAAAGCAAAGCTATAATAATAATTAAGAGAAGGCACAGCGCTGTCGTGCACCAAACAAAATCCCGCCTGGAGATGAAGAGGGCCGGGGGTTAGTGATGGTGGACCCTGCTGACGGCAATTAGCTGCTGGCGCGTGTCCATCCTGGCGAGAGAGGTCGTTTTTTTAACGTCTCTTATCTAGATACAGCTGTAGTATCTGTTCATATAGGCACACACATCTACTCTACACACGCACACCACACTCACACACCCCCTGCACAGATAAATTTATAACTATACACAGACCGAAGACCGCGTCCTTCTTGAGATCACCAGAATTCATGACTCCGTAGACGACGGGCGCTCCACAATCCTATTATGACATCACGCGTAAAAAGCGAACGCTTGAAACACCAAGACTGTTCATAATGGGGAAACCCTGGTGCAAATCGTGGATCGAGCAGAGCACGAACCCACGACCAGCCGCTTCACCAACCTACTCGAGCTATGCTCAATTCCCGGCGAGAGAGGTCGTTGTAGGTGAGGAAAGCACCCGTTTGACTTGGAGCTCAGATGTGGTGGATCCTAGGTACCCTACGTATGGCTCATGGTCGTCATTCATGGATGGTATGCATGCGTCGCGCTCCCAATTCCATCGCACCTGCGAAAGTTGGTTTTTTTTTTTGTTTTTTTATTTTTTTTATCACACGCACCTGCGAAAGTTAGTTCCAAGTTCCAACCACCGCTCCACTAGTTACGGTGGTATTGTTGAACTCAATCAACTGCTGCTAAAAAAAGGTAATCAACAGAACGAAATGGGATCGCCCAACCAAACACGCATACTACTTACCAGTTACCACCACGGAAGCAGTTTTTTTTTACTCTGAGAGCATGTGCTACCGTCCCTATAGCCCCGGATCTGCATGGAAGAGTATGCAAACTGTTACAGATAATATCAATTTAGCGATGCACAAATTAATTCTGATAATTAGAAAAAGATCAACAGCATATAAACCATATTTGAGATCTAACACTACCACTACGATCTGAGACAAATTCACGCCATCTAGTGCTAGCAACAGAAAGGATGCGAGAACGAACAACAGAGAGAGAACGGACATCCTTACAGTAAAGTTGTCAGCACTAACAGCGCAAAAGAAGACGAAGCAGACCGTCGATGGAGATCAGCGAACACCGGGTGTAGAGGGAAGAAGACGTCTAGCGAGCAGTCGCGACGGCGCTTACAAAAACCTGATACGCCCCCTACCCCGTGCAGGGACACGAGAGGACGTCGGCTTCGGAGCCTGCTCTCCCGGCGTCGATGACACGTCGACGGCGGGATGGGGAAGACGGCGGCAGCGCAGCAAAGTGGAACGGGGAGAGATGAATTCTCGGTGTGTTGAGAACGACGTCTCGCCCTTTCTTTATACACGCGCACGCGTCACAGCAAATAGTAAACCAATTAGCCGCTCAATCACAGTCATTATGATAATTAACCTGCCGTTTCTGTAATTACCATAATACGACAATAATTGCTTACCAAATATGCCAGCGCAATTTTCTCCATGCATGCAAATATTTCGAGTGGCAAAAGGAAGCCTGTCGGTGCTAGTTTTGGCGGGGCTAACACCGGCTAGTAAATATGTGTTTTGCGGTTGAGGCTACGGATGGTGTGCAAGGGGGAACACAGGGATTATACTGGTTCAGGCCAAGCAGGCCCTACGTCCAGTGGAGAGGAGAGTCGTGTTGCCTTGCACCGGGGTGCTTGTAGTAGGGGGTTACAAGCTAGGCGAGAGAGGAAAGCGCTCCTAGGTCTCTTGTGTGTACTTGTTTACAAGTCGTTTGCTATGGGTACGTTTGTGTGGGTGAGAAGTTAGAACTTCTCCGTCGTCCTAAAGCTGGCCTCTGCTCTCCCTTTTATAGTCGCAAGGGAGAGGCAAGGGCGGCTACGTATTTTACAGTGAGGAGTTGCTGTTCCCCGTTTGACTGGCTACTGCCTTTTCTCCGCGTCTCCGGGGTATGGCTGTCTTGGTTCGCACGATCTTGGTGAGTTCCAAGGTGGGAACAGTCGTCTGGCTACGTCATGTCGTCAGCTCTCTGGGTCTTCAGGATATGGCCGTCATGGTTCGCACGACCTTGGTGAGTTCCAAGGCGGCAGCAGTCATTGGATTACGACGTGCCATAGGGTCACACCTACCGGCTATCCTTCCGTACGATGTGACAAGAGGGTGAGTCACCTTAGGGCGTTGTCTCCCGAGGCTCGGGACTCTGAAGGCGTGATGGGATGGAGCGGGGGATATCTCCCCTGGTCATATTTCCGGTCTTTGAACAGCTCTTCCCGAGGGTCAGGCGGGCCCGGGTGGAAGGCGTGCTTGTCCTTTCGAGTGGACAGCGCAGTAGGCGCCTTTCCTGTTCTTGCGTAGCCCGTCGTCAGGCGTTTGGACTGTCACAGTCGAAGTTGATAGATCCCGGCGGAAAACGGGACGGCGCACCGTAGACCATACCGTGGAGGACGGCCGTAGTGGGCCTATCAAATCCGTTGCCAGGGAAATCCTGACAGGTGGTATGGCCGTCAGGGGCGTGCGAAGCACAGTCGCGTCGAGAGTCTCGCCTGACGGGACAGTGCTTGTAAAGTGGTCAGAGAGATCTCTTGTGGTCCAACATTGCTCCGCTGACATCACCTGTGCCTTGGATGCCTTTGCGAGATTGCGCTTGAGGGGGATAGGGAAGCTCGGGCGAATCGGAGATTTGGGGCGCGAGGGTGCCGCTCTCCCGAGCTCTCCCGAGGAGGCTCGGGCGAATCGGAGGTTTGGGCGCCGAGGATGCCGCTCTCCCGAGCTCTCCCGAGGAGGCTCGGGCGAATCGGAGTCTCCCGAGCTCTCCCGAGGAGGCTCGGGCGAATCGGAGATTTGGGCGCCGAGGATGCCGCTCGAGGAAGCTCGGGCGAAACGGAGATTTGGGCGCCGATGAGGCCGCTCTCCCGAGCTCTCCCGAGGAGGCTCGGGCGAATCGGAGGTTTGGGCGCCGAGGATGCCGCTCTCCCGAGCTCTCCCGAGGAGGCTCGGGCGAATCGGAGGTTTGGGCGCCGAGGATGCCGCTCTCCCGAGCTCTCCCGAGGAGGCTCGGGCGAATCGGAGATTTGGGCACCGAGGATGCCGCTCTCCGGAGCTCTCCCGAGGAGGCTCGGGCGAATCGGAGGTTTGGGCGCCGAGGACGCCGCTCTCCCGAGCTCTCCCGAGGAGGCTCGGGCGAATCGGAGATTTGGGCGCCGAGGACGCCGCTCTCTCGGGCTCTCCCGAGGTCTCCCGAGGAGGCTCGGGCGAATCGGAGATTTGGGCGCCGAGGACGCCGCTCTCCCGAGCTCTCCCGAGGAGGCTGTCATTAGTGGAATGATGTCTTGGGCCTCTGTAGACGCGGCCTTCGTGGGCTTCCACTGGCCTTACTTGGGCCAGGCCATGTTGGGAATGAGCATTTTTGCATCGAAGTTGGGTACCCCTAACTTTGGTACCCGACAGTAGCCCCCGAGCCTGTGGCGGAGTGAAGGCACTCCTCCACAGGTTCACGCTGGTTCTTCCTGTCAAAAAAGATAAAGTGTGGGTTGTTTTTTCCGGGGGGTGCGCGCGAGCGCACCCGCCGGGTGTAGCCCCCGAGGCTTTGGAGGGATGATATATCCCTTCAAAGGCTTAGAATCGTGTTCGTTAGTCCTCGGGTGTTTTTCGATTTATTTAGGTGGGTTGTTTCCTTGGAAGCGGAGCCCCCGAGCCTCCCACCGTGTTGGGAGATCGTTCGGTGGTCTTTCCAAGGTGCAGGGCAAGTTTCCGAGCCTCCGTTTTCGTATCGGAGATCGATCGGGTTCTTCCCTGTCTTTTTTAATTCGACCTTCATGCTCTTTTTTCGGGAAGAGGAAGGTTTGGTCCTGCTCGACTTCCCCGCTGGGGCACGAGTCGGCATTTCCGGTGAGCTACAAATGGGTTGGTCCAAGTGGAGGTCCGTGCCCTATTCGTTAAGGATCGGCTAGTGGCCTGAGCACAATCCAATTATTTCCCGAGGGTTAGTTAGCGGATGTCGGGTCCCTTCGACGGGTCCTGAGGGCATGATGCCTCCCACGGAGGGATTCCACGTAACCGACTCACTACTGGGACTTGTACACAGCATGGGATGTCCCTTGTGACGTTCTGGGCGTCGGGATACTGGCCGTTTTCGTGACCCATCCACTAGCTGTCCCTAACTCGATTTCCCTGGGGCGACTGTTCGAGCCTCGGAGGGCCAGTCTTCGATCCCCTGGGAACGTAACGGGCGCCCGAGCCCGGGGTTTCTTCGTTGAGAAAATGTAGGTGGAATCGAGGCGCGCGGTTGTAATGATTCGGCTCACGTTTTGAGGCGCGAAGCCTGACGGACGCGACGGTTCGGCTCAGTCGAGACGGTTTGCGTGCGCCGTAATGGCGGGTCTCTTCCAAGCCGAGGTCGAGCTCCCTCCTTTGAACCTGCCGTGAAGAAGAAGCGGGCCATAGTGCCCTTGTAAAAAGTAACCTTTCGGGAGTGGTTTGAAAGGAAACAAACAATATGGCCCTTCGTTTAACATTTATGTAAATATTTGCTGAATGTTTGTTTCGCTTTGTTTCGTGCTTTTTTCCTTAGGCGTTTTTTTTCTTTCCGATCCTTTGCCCGGGCCATCGAGCCTCGTGGGACGCTTTTCGGGTGTCGTAGCTTTAGCGGCATAGACGCAGCCGATGTCCTAGGAGTTTTGGCAGAAAGAATCCTTAGAAAAAAAAGCTTAGGTGTTTCCTTCCGAGCTTCTTCCCTTGGCCGAGCGTAGATCTTATAGGTTTTTCTTCCGAGTGTGGGTTAGCCTTCGAACACGGAGTGGCGAGGGAAGATGCTGTGGCCCTGAGGCATAAGCGGTCTCCGACTCGACCGGCTCTGTCTTCTGGGGCTTCCCTCATTCTTCGAATTCTATAAGTTCATGCTTGATTTCCGGAAGGAAGCGTGTTTTAGGGAGAAACGAATTCGACAAGTTTTGAAATTTTTGCGTTTCCAAAATTGTTGAATCTCGGGATAGTCCGGGGGTTCCCCCCGTCCTAGCCCCCGAGGGAGGGTCGGCCTTTCCGTAGGTTAGGCCGGGCCTCGATTTAATGCGCGGTGAAATAAAGGGTCATTTCACTTCCAAGTGTAGGCTCGGACTGAAAGTCTAAAAATCATGTTAAAAAGAGTAGAAGTCGGGTCTTTTCATCGATTTCAAGATTTTCAAAATAGTATAATGCTTGGAATCTTAAGGATAGAAACGACGTAGCTGTTCGATGTTCCAAGCGTTGCTGTAGACCTCGCCGTTCTCGTTCGCGAGCTTGTATGTGCCGGGGCGTTGCACCTCGGCGACGATGAACGGTCCTTCCCACGGCGGAGTGAGCTTGTGGCGCCCTTTGTTGTCCTGCTGAGCTGTAGCACCAGATCGCCTACGCTGAAGGCTCGACCTCGGACGCGCGGCTGTAGTGCTTCTTGAGCATCACACACTGTGCGAGTGTGTGATGTACTGGACCCTGGTGATAAGGGCACGGCTTGCTGAGCATGTCGTCGAAGCGGCCTCGAGGGGGTCGTTCCCTCTTGGGTTCGGTGGCCGCCACGAGGGAGTCATCGCGGAGTGGGGCCTTTGCCTTCCCCTTCTTCTTCTTGTTGTTCGGTCCTCGGGAAGAGGTGCCCTCGGGGGCTCCTCCTTCCGTTTGCCCTTGGGGTCGGAGAAGAGGGCTCCTACCGCCTCATCCCCTGAGGCGAAGCTGGTGGCGATCTTCATGAGCTCAGAGACACTGGTGGGTGTCCGGCGTCCGAGATCATGAACAAGCTCTTTGCTGGAGGTTCCTGCGGCAAACGCTCCGACGACGTCGGAGTCGGCGACCTGGGGCAGCTCGTTGTACTATTTGGAGAAGCGCCGGATGTAGTCCCGGAGGGACTCGCCCGGTTTCTGCATGCAGCTGCGGAGGTCCCAGGAGTTACCAGGGCGTACGTACGTGCCCTGGAAGTTTCCTACGAATATCTTGACCAGATCGCTCCAGTCAAAGATCTTTCGTGGGGGAAGGTGTTCCAGCCAAGCTCTTGTGGAGTCGGCGAGGAACAGGGGGAGGTTGCGGATGTTGATGAGGTCATGCTGTGCGCCGCCAAGTTGGCACGCAAGACGGTAGTCCGCTAACCAGAGTTCGGGGTTAGTTTCCCCCGAGTACTTGACTATGTTGGCTGGTTGTCGGAATCGGGATGGGAACTTGGCCCTTTGGATGGCCTCGCTGAAGACGCGTGGTCCTGAGGGCTCGGGTGAGGGTTCACGATCCTCATCCGAGTCGTAGCGCCCGCCCCGATGGACGCTGTAGCCGCGCGCGGCTCCGTCAGTCTTTCGCCGACTGCGGGCTTGTAGAATGGCTCGGACGTCGATGCCCTTGCCAAGCCGTTGGTGGACTGGCGGAGCCCTTGGAGTCTCGGGTCGAACCGAGGCTTCGCGCTCGTGACGTGCTATGTCACCATGCTGGTGACTTTCGGCGCCACGGTGTCGCGACGCTAAACTTTCCGCCTGGAGGACGGCGGCATCCTCCAGGAGGTCTTTCAGCTGATTCCTGAGCTGTCGTGCCTCCTCGGAGGAGGGCTCAGGTACGCTCCGGAGTAGCATGGCTGCTTCCGCGAGCTTTCGGCTTTCCCGGGGGGCGACCCCCGGTGTCTCGGCCCCGTCGTCAGCAATGATTCGGGCCTGGACATCTCGGGCTCGACGCCGAGCTGCTCCTCCATCGGTTTGCCGCTCGCCAAGCTCCAGCGTAGCTCGCAGCTGGGTGAGGCGCAAGCGGTCCTTGTCCATCCGTGCCTCAAGCTCCCGGAGCTGTTCTAGCTCCGGGGTTTGAGGTGCGGAGCGAGAGGTTCCTGCCCCCTGATCCAGCGGCGGGGCTGACCGCGCGGGCTTCGGGGCCACTGGAGGGGGCGTGACTTGTTCGTCTGGGGTTGCGACGGAGGGGGTATGTCGTCGTCGCCCCCCGAGCGGACATCCTCCACTCGCCCCTCATCAGGGTGCATCAAGTTGTAGCACTCCCGAGAGGGGTCGATGTAGGACCTGTGTGAGCTGGAGATGACGCTCGGTGCGTTCTCCCCCGAGTCGTTGGTGTGGGCGGCGTTGTCCACATTTGCCCAGAATTCATCATCATCGTCGCTGTAGCTGCGACGAGACGAGTTCTGGTCATAACAATTCCCCCCTCCGAGTGTTGTCGAGGGGTGAGGTTGGCGGTGGTGTCTGTTTCCCTACCGCCATGTGTCCTGGCACTTTCCCCAGGGGATGGCGGTGAGGATGCCATGTGGTCTCCCACGAGGCTGTCCCGGCGCTCGAGGCGCTGGACCGGAGTGTCCGACAGTTCATGCAATAATGCATGAACTGCACGAACGTGGGCGTCCATGGCGGTCTGGAGCCCAAAGAAGGACGACGGCGCCGTTCCCCTCTGCCGGTGAGGGCGGAGAGAGAAATCGGCTGGCGTCGCGTTTTCGCCCTCGCCCGTCCTTCGGGCGGTAGGCGGATGCGCGACCGCTGGTGCCGGAGATTTCGGGACCGCGGCCGGCGCAGTATTGGCTACCCCCGTTGGGGTTGCCTGGTGAGTCGCATCTCCCACGGCGGGAGGCTGGTTGGCGCCACTGCACCTCCTCCTCCGGATCCGCCGAGAGCGATGTGCAACGTTTCCCCCGTCCTTCGAGGCGGGCGGAAGCGTGGCAGGGGTCCTTTCTCCGGCCATCTGCGGGGCCGGAGTCAGGACGACAGCGACGCGGGGCCCGGTCGGGCGCAGGTTCATCTCGAGCCCTTGGCCAGTGGCCACGAACTCGAGAGTCCCGAACCAGAGTACCGCGCCAGCGGGAAGCGTGGTGGAGCTGGCTGCCATCCGAAACCTACGTCAACGCGCAAAAGGCCCCTACCTGGCACGCCAACTGTCGGTGCTAGTTTTGGCGGGGCTAACACCGGCTAGTAAATATGTGTTTTGCGGTTGAGGCTACGGATGGTGTGCAAGGGGGAACACAGGGATTATACTAGTTCAGGCCAAGTAGGCCCTACGTCCAGTGGAGAGGAGAGTCGTGTTGCCTTGCACCGGGGTGCTTGTAGTAGGGGGTTACAAGCTAGGCGAGAGAGGGAAGCGCTCCTAGGTCTCTTGTGTGTACTTGTTTACAAGTCGTTTGCTATGGGTACGTTTGTGTGGGTGAGAAGTTAGAACTTCTCCGTCGTCCTAAAGCTGGCCTCTGCTCTCCCTTTTATAGTCGCAAGGGAGAGGCAAGGGCAGGCTACGTATTTTACAGTGAGGAGTTGCTGTTCCCCGTTTGACTGGCTACTGCCTTTTCTCCGCGTCTCCGGGGTATGGCTGTCTTGGTTCGCACGATCTTGGTGAGTTCCAAGGTGGGAACAGTCGTCTGGCTACGTCATGTCGTCAGCTCTCTGGGTCTCCAGGATATGGCCGTCGTGCTTCGCACGACCTTGGTGAGTTCCAAGGCGGCAGCAGTCGTTGGATTACGACGTGCCATAGGGTCACACCTACCGACTATCCTTCCGTACGATGTGACAAGAGGGTGAGTCACCTTAGGGCGTTGTCTCCCGAGGCTCGGGACTCTGAAGGCGTGATGGGATGGAGCGGGGGATATCTCCCCTGGTCATATTTTCGGTCTTTGAACAGCTCTTCCCGAGGGTCAGGCGGGCCCGGATGGAAGGCGTGCTTGTCCTTTCGAGTGGACAGCGCAGTAGGCGCCTTTCCTGTTCTTGCGTAGCCCGTCGTCAGGCGCTTGGACTGTCACAGTCGAAGTTGATAGATCCCGGCGAAAAACGGGGCGGCGCACCGTAGACCATACCGTGGAGGACGGCCGTAGTGGGCCTATCAAATCCGCTGCCAGGGAAATCCTGACAGGTGGTATGGCCGTCAGGGGCATGCGAAGCACAGTCGCGTCGAGAGTCTCGCCTGACGGGACAGTGCTTGTAAAGTGGTCAGAGAGGTCTCTTGTGGTCCAACATTGCTCCGCTGACATCACCTGTGCCTTGGATGCCTTTGCGAGATTGCGCTTGAGGGGGATAGGGAAGCTCGGGCGAATCGGAGATTTGGGGCGCGAGGGTGCCGCTCTCCCGCGGAGGCTCGGGCGAATCGGAGGTTTGGGCGCCGAGGATGCCACTCTCCCGAGCTCTCCCGAGGAGGCTCGGGCGAATCGGAGATTTGGGCGCCGAGGATGCCGCTCGAGGAAGCTCGGGCGAAACGGAGATTTGGGCGCCGATGAGGCCGCTCTCCCGAGCTCTCCCGAGGAGGCTCGGACGAATCGGAGGTTTGGGCGCCGAGGATGCCGCTTTCCCGAGCTCTCCCGAGGAGGCTCGGGCGAATCGGAGGTTCGGGCGCCGAGGATGCCGCTCTCCCGAGCTCTCCCGAGGAGGCTCGGGCGAATCGGAGGTTTGGGCGCCGAGGACGCCGCTCTCCCGAGCTCTCCCGAGGAGGCTCGGGCGAATCGGAGATTTGGGCGCCAAGGACGCCGCTCTCCCGGGCTCTCCCGAGGTCTCCCGAGGAGGCTCGGGCGAATCGGAGATTTGGGCGCCGAGGACGCCGCTCTCCCGAGGAGGCTGTCATTAGTGGAATGATGTCCTGGGCCTCTGTAGACGCGGCCTTCGTGGGCTTCCACTGGCCTTACTTGGGCCAGGCCATGTTGGGAATGAGCATTTTTGCATCGGAGTTGGGTACCCCTAACTTTGGTACCCGACAAAGCCGCGCACCCGCAAGGGTTGGAGCGGGAAATCGCGGGACCATTCACGCGCATGTCGTGCGTGCGCGCCCATTAGCCCCGCCCCGCCCCGCCCGGCCTGGCGAGGCGAGGCGAGCGAGCGCGCGCGCGTGTTTCTTCCATTTCTCTCTCTCACATAGTTTTAATTAGATGGAGATAGCCCACACTTTTAAATTGGCTTCACTCCATTTAGACTAGTAAGGTGGGACTAAACTCCCCCACCATGTCACATATGCATGCATGTGTGAGTGGGCCTTTGGGATTTCTATGGAGATATTTGGGCCATAGCCCAAATCTTGTAACAATCCCCCACCATATCCCAAGGGCACACGAGTCATACTCCCTGTACCACAGTACTGTTAATATACCAGCTATTCAGTGGAGACCGGTTAAGGTTGAACATCCACCTAGAACAACAAGATAGACCCACCCATAACTACACAATGGACTAGACCTTGAATTGGCAATTTGGTGTAAATATGCTTCTCTTGAAGTCTTGACTGATACTAGGCTGCCACAGCCAACCCCGCGAGTGGAGCGTATAAGTCATACTCCTATCTCACTTCATGAGCTTCTTAAAGAATTCCCAATTCTTATAAACTGCGACTAACAGTTGGGCTCATATAGGTGTGTTCTTACAGGATACTCTGTAGGACAGTATCTCGCTATCAAGCCTCAGAACACATTAAGACAAAGTCAACCTGCCTTACAGAAATGAGAGTACTGCATCTCCAGCGGAGTGGGTTAAAATAAAATTGTACTCTCCCGTCAACCAACAGCTTGTTCTTCACATATCCTAATTCACGGGATCTCCGATCACATAGGCTGGGTTACTACTGAGGTTAAGTCACTTGGGGTCTCAATCCCATCTCCTTCGATGCATTGTCAATCACGGTATGTGATAGTCCCATCGTAAAGGGATCTGCCAGGTTCTTAGCTGTCTGTATATAATCCACAGCTATTACCCCGGAGCTCCTCAATTTCCTGACAGACTTCAATCTACGCTTTACATGTTTACTGGACTTCGCATTATCCTGACTACTCTTCACCTTTGTGATCACTGTTTGATTATCACAATTAATAAGAATAGTAGGAATTGGTTTCTCAACCACTGGTAAGTCCATCAACAGTTCTCGTAACCATTCAGCTTCAGGAGAAGCTGTATCCAGAGCTGTGAGCTCTGCCTCCATTGTAGACTTTGTAAGTATTGTCTGCTTACAAGACCTCCAAGAGACAGCACCACCACCCAAAGTGAATATGTATCCACTGGTGGCCTTAAGCTCATCAGCTTCTGTAATCCAATTTGAATCACTATATCCTTCGAGTACCCCCGGTACCCAGAATAGTGAATTGCATAGCTCAATGTACCCTTTAGATAGCGCATTACTCGATCAATACCACGCCAATGATCAGTTCCTGGATTAGAAGAAAATCTGTTCAACTTGCTAACAGCAAATGAGATATCAGGGCGGGTCGCGCTAGCTAGGTACATCAGAGAGCCAATTATTTAGGAGTATCTCAAATGATCCTTACCTAGCCTCTTATTCTTTCGAAGTATTAGGCTAGGATCATAAGGTGTTGGGCAAGGTTTGCTGTCCATATAGCCAAAATGGCTCAATATCTTTTCCACATAATGAGACTGCAAAAGAGTAATCCCATTCTTACCTTTATTAAGTTTAATATTCAGAATCACATCCGCTTCCCCCAAATCTTTCATATCAAAATTTTGGGATAAGAATGACTTAACATCATTAATCTCATCGATACTTGTTCCAAAAATCAGTATGTCGTTAACATACAAGCACAGGATTACTCCTTTGCCCCCACCATAGCGGTAGTACACGCAAGTGTCGGATTCATTTACTGCAAATCCAGCAGAAGTCAAAGTCTTTTCAAACTTCTCATGCCACTGCTTGGGTGCCTGCTTTAAGCCGTACAAGGATTTGAGTAACCTGCACACCTTGCCCTCTTGTCCTTGTGCTATAAATCCATCAGGCTGATCCATATAAATTTCTTCCTCTAGCTCTCCATTAAGTAAAGCTGTCTTCACGTCCATCTAATGAACGAGAAGACCATGGGTAGCAGCCAAGGATAATAGCACTCGGATTGTAGTTAATCTGGCAACCGGTGAGTAGGTATCAAAATAATCCTCGCCTTCCTTTTGTGTATAACCTTTAGCAATAAGGCTGGCCTTGTACTTTTCAATAGTATCATCAGGCCTAAGATTCTTCTTAAATACCCATTTACTACCAATTGGTTTACAACCCACAGGTCTATCTATTACTTCCCATGTACCATTTGCAGTAATTGAGTCCATTTCACTTCGGATGGCATTTTTCCAATATTTTGTATCTGGTGATGCATATGCCTCTGCAATGGTAGTGGGTGTATCATCCACGAGATACACAGTGAAGTCTTCACCAAAGGATTTTCCAACCCTTTGTCTCTTACTCCGTCTAGGAGCTACAACACTGTCATCCTATTCGTTACCATGTGGAGTTATAATTGGTTCAACTATGGGCATTGGTTTAGGAATAAATTCATTTGATGAACTGGGCAAAGAGTAAACATCTTTCATCGGGAATATATTTTCAAAGAATGTAACATCCCATGACTCCAAAAGTGAATCAACTAAAATATCAGACGTTTCTGATTTTATCACTAAGAACTTATACGCTGTGCTGTGGTGCACGTATCCCAAAAGGATACAATCAACTGTCTTTGGTCCGAGCTTGCCCTTCTTATTAATTGGTATACTGACCATGGCCAAACAGCCCCAAATGCGCAAGCAGTGGAGAGATGGTTTCCTCCCTTTCCATCCTTCGTACGGAGTCACATCACTATTTTTAGTAGGAACTCTATTTAGAACGTGACATGCTGTCAAAACAACCTCCCCCCACCATGCCTTAGCCAAACCGGATGTTCGTAACATGGCGTTCACTAGGTCCATTAACGTCCGGTTCTTTCTTTCGGCAACCCCATTTGAGGCGAATATGGAGGTGTCCGTTCATGAATTATTTCATTGTCCGCACAGAAAAGATCAAATTCATTGGAGAAATACTCCCCGCCACGATCAGACCTAACACGTTTGATTTTCTTTTCCAATTGATTCTCTACCTCAGCTTTATAAGTCTTAAAACATTCTAGCGCCTCATCTTTAGTTTTTAGAAGAAATACATAACAATACTTAGTAGCATCATCAATTAAAGTCATGAAATATCTTTTTCCTCCTTTTGTCAACACACCATTCATTTCACAAATGTCAGAATGTATGAGCTCTAATAATGTCGTGCATCTCTCGTCTACAGCCTTATGTGGCTTACGAGGTTGCTTTGCTTGCACACACGCTTGACACTTAGAGCCTTTGATAGTAGAAAAATTCGGAATTAAACTCATACTGGATAGACGCGACATACAACCAAAATTAATGTGACACAAACGTGAATGCCATATATCAGCCATCGAATTGTTTGAATCACACACATGGTTCACAACTTTATTACAGAAATCGGAGAGTGAAAAGCGGAACAAGCCTCCGCTATCATAGCCTTTACCAATGAACTGGCCATATCTCGAAATGACTACTTTATTAGACTCGAACACCAGCTTGAACCCATCTCGACATAGGAGGGATCCACTAACGAGGTTCTTCTTTATTGAAGGGGCATGCTGCACGTTCTTCAGCCGCACGATCTTTCCCGAAGTAAACTTCAGATCGACCGAACCAACACCAAGAACAGTGGCATGCGACCCATTCCCCATCATGACGGTTGAACCTCGGAAGTCCTGGTAAGATGAAAACATAGAGATATCGGTACAAACATGAATATTAGCTCCTGTATCTATCCACCAATTATTAGATTGACATACAGAAAATACGCTAGGTAAAGAATTACCGTACCCAGATCAGTTAGGATCGCCAATAGTCACGTTGGCAGATTTCTGCCCTTACTGATTCTCCTTGCCTTTGCGGTTCTTGCACTTCTTGGCGAAGTGTCTAGTCTCACCGCAAACAAAGCACATAACTTCATCCATGTTCAACTTCTTCTTCTTGAATTGAGTAGTCTGAACAGCCTTTTGCTTGTTCTTGCCAGCATGCTGCATCACATTAGCGCTGGACTGCCCTTCAAGTGCTTTTGGTGGAGCATCCTTTGCCCGAGCCTTCTCTTCAACATCAAGACCAGCCAACAAATCCTCAACGGAGATTTTCTGTCTTTTATGTTTCAGAGCCGTGGCAAAGTTCCTCCACGACGGAGGTAATTTAACAATAATTCCACCGGCCACAAACTTATCAGGCAAAGCATGATCGAGCTGTTCAAGTTCCCTCACAATAAGTTAGAACTCATGAGCCTGTTCCACGACCGAACGGTTTTCAACCATTCTGTAGTCGTGATACTTCTCCATCACGTACAGCTCGTGCCCAGCATCTGCAGCACCAAACTTGTGTTCGAGTGCCTCCCACAGTTCAGCAGCACTCTTGATGTTCATGTAAACATCACACAACTGGTCAGAGAGAACGGTAAGAACGCATCCAACGAAAATCGTTGTAGCCGCAGTAAACTCCTGCACCTCTTTCTCAGATCCGAGAGGTAGTGCGGGAGGATTACTCATGACCCAAAACACGCCCATAGCCATCAGCCACAACTGAGCCCTCGTCTGCCATCTCTTGAAATTCACACCAGTGAACTTCTCCGATTTCATTGCATCAGAGTATCCCTTAGTCATCGCTAAATGCCTATCAGGTTTTTGGATTGTTGGAAATAATAGCAATTTAGCGATGCACAAATTAATTCCAACAGTTAGAAAAAGATCAATGGCATGTAAACCATATTTGAGATCTAACACTAGCACTACGATATGAGACAAAGTCACGCCATCTAGTGCTAGCAACAGAAAGGATACGAGAACGAACAACAGAGAGAGAGAGCGGACATCCTTACAGTGGCGTTGTCGGCACTAATAGTGCAAAAGAAGACGAAGCAGACCGTCGATGGAGATCAGCGAACACCGGGTGTAGAGGGAAGAAGACGTCCAGCGAGCAGTCACGACGGCGCTTCCCAAAAACCTGATACGCCCCCTACCCCGTGCAGGGACACGAGAGGACGTCGGCTTCGGAGCCTGCTCTCCCGGCGTCGATGACACGTCGACGGCGGGATAGGGAAGACGGCGGCAGCGCAGCAAAGTGGAACGTGGAGAGATGAATTCTCGGTGTGTTGAGGACGACGTCTCGCCCTTTCTTTATACACGCGCACGCGTCGCAGCAAATAGGAAACCAATTAGCCGCTCAATCACAGTCATTATAATAATTAACCTGGCATTTGTGTAATTACCATAATACGAGAATAATTGCTTACCAAATAGGCCAGCGCAATTTTCTCCATGCATACAAAAATTTCGAGTGGCAAAAGAAAGCCACGCACCCGCAAGGTTTGGAGCGGGAAATCGCCGGACCATTCACGTGCATGTCGTGCGTGCGCGCCCATTAGCCCCGCCCCGCCCCGCCCCACCCGGCCCGGCCTGGCGAGGCGAGACGAGCGAGCGCGCGCGTGTGTTTCTTTCTTTTCCCTCTCTCACATAGCTTCAACTAGATGGAGATAGCCCACACTTTTAAGTTAGCTTCACTCCATTTAGACTAGCAAGGTGGGCCTAAAGTCCCCCACCATGTCACATATGCATGCATGTGTGAGTGGGCCTTTGGGATTTCTATGGAGATATTTGGTGTAACACCCGAAAAATTGCATTCTTTTAAATAGTGGGAATTTATTTAATTATGCAAATAGTTGATCATTCCAATATAGGGAAATAATAATTTTTCTCAAATATAAAATCAAACCTAGGTTATACACATGTATGATGCATTCATGCTGGAGCATTTCTTCTTTGTACTGTTGTAGCTTATTTGAATTTCTCAAATATTTCAAAACCCAATTTGAAAATTTTTTTGGAAAATGAAATTGGAAAATGGAAAAGGAAGTAGAGAAGAACCCTTCCCCTCTCCTCCCTGGCCCCAGCCGGCCCAGGTCGGATGGCCCGAGGCCAGCTCGGCCGACCTGCTCCCTCCCTTCCCCTTACCCCTTCTGACTGACGAGCGGGACCCACGGGTCAGCCCCTTCCTTCTCCACCTCCCTCGCCGCGCGAACAGAGACGCCGCTGCCGTGTTCATCCGCCGCGGCCGAGCACGCGCGCGCGAAGCGTCCCTCTGCCGTGACTGCCAGCCCGACCCCAGCGCTCGGTGCTACCGACCTGTGGACCCACAGGACAGCCCCTCCCCTGTTTCCCTCTGCTGCTCGCCGAGAGTCCGACGCGGGCAAGAAAGAAACGGCCGAAGCCGAGTTCGTCGCCGCGCCGAGAGTCCGAAGCAGAGAAGAAACGGCCGAAGCCGATTTCTCCGCTCGCCGAGTTTGTTTCAATCTCCGAGATTGTCGTCACGCCTCGGGAGTACTTAAGCAGCGCCACATCCCCTCATAGCTGTCACCTAACCCTAGCCGCCTCTTCTCGCCGCCACTGCCGAGCTTCCGCGAGAACCGAGCAGCCGCCGCCGCGAGCAATTAGCTCGATTCGCCACCAATTTCCTCTCGGTAAGCCTTTGAGGAGCTTCGCGGTGATCTTGTGAAGTTCCCGAGCACTTCCCCCCTTCGATTTGTGCACTGACACACCTCCGCCGCCGTTGCAGAGAGCCACCGTCCGCCGGGTCACGCCGCGAGCTATCTCCGAGTCGATTTCCGACCTTGCCATCACCCTAGGTGAGCTTGCGATGCTCTTCCCGATCTATGGGTACCCTTCCTGACCTATTTCATGCACCGAGGGCCGAGTTCACCTTCTTCGGCGGCCCTCCGGCCATGGCGCCGCCGTCGGCCTCTGTTTTCCGGCCGAGAGCACCGCCACCCCTCCTCTCTGTTAATCTGATCCGCCGATTTTGAATCGGACGGCCGAAGAGCAGCCCATACCGATTCGGCCGGCGTTTTTGCGAATAACCCCTGCAGTTTTTAATGCTTAGCCCGCAGCCCTTAGCGTATTCAGTAGATTACGTTTTCTGTATTTGAAGGCGTATTTATTTTCGGTATATATGAAAATGTGTTTTCAGATTTGAATTCAAAATTGTTTCATTTATAATTTCCACGTTTTAGCTCCGATTTGAACGATTCAAATTGCGTTAGATTCGTAATTTCATAATCTATCTGATGGTACCACTGTTTCATATATTTTCCACTCTTAAAATTTGAGATTATATTTAATCTATTATTATTCTATTATAAATCTTGTAAAATTCATATCTTCCTCGTTTTAAATCTGATTTGCGCAAACTTTATATTGATGTGATCGTAGCAACGCGTAGATTTGTTTTATAACCTTTTTAATTTATTTTCTCTCTATTGGTGTACTGTTCTAATGAAAACTCTTATTGTATGCATGATTGCCCCTGTATGCGTGTGTGTTGTTATGATGGATCGAGTATAGACGGTGAGCCATACGTGGGTGATCAAGATCAGTACTGCGACAACCCGGATCACCAGGAGTTTGCTGATCAAGGCAAGTATTAGCATGGATCATCCTTGTTGTCCTATTCACCAAATAAATAATTGCATTTGCATGTGTCTTCCTTATTAACCATAGTTACTTCCTAGTTTTGTTATCCTGTTCCTTGCAACCTATGGGTTTATGCATGTGGTAATTGATGCTAGTGCGTTATTGATGTCATGATCATGTAAACTGATTAATTGAATATGCAATAAGGATTAAAAGATGTTTTTTTAGCAACATGGAACTAGCGGATTGGAGCATAGTTTTGTGATGCACCATATCCTTTCCCCTTGGTAATGATCTGTCAGCAAAAGCTGGGACTTACAGTGCAACTATGAGGGCTATATGGCTCTGGTTTTAGCTCAGTATGAGGACCTTTTCTACCTTGTTAGAGGTTACCAAAAGGCGCAAGAAGGGCTTTGACGACTCGGGTATAGTGTGGCCTCTGTCCATATGTGTATAACCTGCGTGACCTTGTGCCATATGGAAGGGGGGCTCTACATCTGCTTGCCGAGGAAACCTCACGGCCCTAACATGTTAGACGAACCTTTGAAAGGCTTCATAGTGAAACCCTGCTCTCTCACCTTGGTAGTGTTATGGGAGTAATTAACCCGAGCAAATGGGAATCACGGCTCATAGTGAAAGTGCACAACCTCTGCAGAGTGTAAAACTGGTATACTAGCCGTGCTCACGGTCACGAGTGGCCTGGAAAACTCACGGAGTAGTTATCTTTCAGGGTGATGTTTACTTGTTGCTAGTCTATTTATTGCTACTCATTAATTGTGTTTACTATGATCATGAGAATGGGTTTATTAACTTGTTGCTATCCAACTGCATAAAAGATGATTAATTAAAAGCAACCTGCGGTTAAACCGTGTCAACCTTTTGAGCCTCATGAACCCATGCTAGTCTTGTTGAGTACGACATGTACTTACGCTTGTTTATTTTTCATTACTTGGTTAAAAATCCCGGATGGGTAACAGATGGTGATAGTGATGAGGACTACCCAGAGGACTACTAGACTTGTGCTTCACCGGTCGACGTCCCTGTGCTATGGAGCTACCGCGAGAGTTATCTTTATTTTTCCGCTGTGTAATGACTTTGATATTATTCGCTATGTATTAAACATTGGTTATGATACAATTTATGCAATTTGTTGGCTTATGTGTGTGACTGATCTCTGGGCGCACATAAGATTATGCATCCCATTTTATCCTTAAAATTGGGTGTGACAGATTGGTATAAGAGCCGTGTTGACTGTAGGACGCAAGCCTAGTTAGCACTGGATAGCCCTTAGCTTTATTATCTCTTTTTACTTGTTATATTAATTTGTTACAAGTTTTTGCTGATGTCCTACCCTTGTCCATTGCAAAATTTTGACTTAATCTTAATTCTTGTAGATGGCCAACCTTAAGCGCACTGCCCGCAAGCGTGTCATGCCACCTAAGAGGTACCTGCAGCGCTTCATCTCTGGCGGACGTGTATCCCGACCAGAGGAGCCCAGTGAAGAGCCCTTGGAAGACAGCACTGAAGACGTACCTATGGAGGACCCTCAGGAAGATGAACCCGAGAAGGTGGAGCCGCAGGGTGACCAGGATTGTGCTGGCGACTCTGATGACGAAGATGATGAAGGCGACTCGGATGACTCCGACGACCCCGATGACGATGGCGACGATGATGGAGACCAAGGTGGAAAACCCTGGGTGGGAATGATTCACTATGATCATCATGGTGATGACTACTACCACCCGCTGCTTCTCGACTTGGTGCGCCGCTTCTACCCCAACGCCTCGGTGCTGTACAAGACGGAGCACTGGAAGCACCCTGACTACGCCGACTACTATGAGACAAGGGTGTACATCAAGGAGGGAAGCCAGGTGAAGAATATCCACTATGCTGTCTCCATTCGACTCTCCAAAGCTGCCGCCATCAAGGATGCCGCACGACAAGCTCTTATGGTGCACCGCCATGAGAATTGGGACATCATCAAGTGGGAGATGCACCGCTACCTTCCCCGCCGACAGAGTGGCCAAGCTAACTGCAGCATCGCCGGTCCACTTGGAGAAGTGAACGCCCGACTCTACGCTGCCTTGGAATGTTTGGCCCAGACCAACACTTTTCTGGATCAGACACTGGATGAGCTGAACACCAGGACTGAAGCTAACTACAAGCTCAGCCGGGCGGTGGATGAGTTGAACAGGCAACTCGGTGTTGGACCTCCTCCGCCATCACCAAGGTGCCCAGCTGAATCGTCGCCAAGGAACCGAGGTGACCATGGAGATGCTCACACCCGCACCGACATCGACCCCTAGAGGAGTTATCCCCAGTTAGTAGCAAAAGACGCTAGTAGCGCAAGTCGAGTCTAGTTCGTGTCTTGTGAACTTTTGTGCTAGATTGCTTTTCCTTATGAACAATGCTGAATTTGGAGTTTGTAATGAGTGCTGAGATTGTGGGCATGTCCGCAAAATCTCTTTATATAAGGTTTGAATTAATGCATAATAGTTTGGGTTGATTATCTCAGTTTCCAACAGTGCTGTTTCTCAGACCTCTCTGCCTTAGTTATTTTTCCTATTTAATTATATACGACCAAAAATCGTGAAAATTTTTTTGTGAAAAAAACTAGACTTCTGTAGTTTTCTTTGGCCGCAAGAATCATCTCAATATCAGTTACGGTTTGGGAGAAACAAATGTCACAAGTCAAAGTATCTGCGCTGTCTGTTACTCTGAAACAGTTTCGAATCAAATCTGTTTTTGCTAAACTTAACGACAGAATCTGGAGAGATGGTCTGAATAAAAGTTGTAGAGTTTTTCTCATGCTTTCCAACCGTGTATAGCATGTCTCTGTTTGGCTTCGAGAACTCCAGATATGACTGTTTTTCTACTCTGCCATTGTTGGATCACGCCCAGAATTTCCTGTTCTAGTCTTATAGGTGTTATTTTAATGGAAAAGAATTCTAAACCTCACTTCAATGATTTGAACAGCAGATGGCCCACACCAGGAGGAACCCAAGGGGTGATGGTACCTCTGAAGAAAATGCTAATCCACCACCACCTCCACCACAGCCTAATATGGAGCAACTGATGATGATGCAAACACAGCTGATGCAGCAGATGGCCCAGAACATTCAACTGCTGCAGCGAAGCAATGGCAACGGGAATCCACCTCCACCACCCCGTGACAAGAGAAGCGAATTCTTGAAGGGACGCCCGCCCACCTTTGATCATTCCAGTGATCCTCTCCAAGCTGATGATTGGCTGCGTGCAATAGAAAGGCAGCTGGAGATCGCCCAATGCAATGACGTAGAGAAGGTTCTCTATGCATCCGGGCAGTTGCAGGGAGCTGCTCTGGATTGGTGGGAGTCTTTCCGTTTTGGACGTGCCAACCCCATCTCTTGGCAGCAATTCCGTGAGGGGTTCCGCAATCATCATGTGCCTGCAGGGTTGATGAAGCTGAAGAAGAAGGAGTTTCTTTCTCTAAAGCAGGGAGGTATGCTAGTTGCTGAGTACCGTGACAAGTTCATTCAATTGTCGCGGTATGCTCCAAAAGAGGTAGAAGATGATGCCAAGAAGCAAGAGCTCTTCTTGGGGGGACTGAATGATCATCTCCAGTACCAGTTGCTCTCCCACACTTTCGCCAACTTCCAACAGTTGGTGGACAAAGCTTTGATCATCGAGAGCAAGCGCCGTGAGATAGATGAGAAGAAGAAGAAGAGGAAGTTTCAAGGGCAGTCGTCTGGAAGCAACAGCCGCTTTCGTAACAACCAGCAGTAGCCTTAGCAACAACAACGTTTTCAGGGACAGTCTGGATTCAAGAACAATTTCCAGAATCAACAACGTTCCCAGAACCAGCAGCGTTCCCAGTACCAGCAACAAGGTGGCAACCAGGCGCCACAACTGACTGCTCCCAACAACATCCCAGTGAAGAATGGTGCTCCCAACAAGTGTTTCCGTTGTGGCAAGGAAGGACACTTGTCCTACAATTGTCCTGAGAAGCAGAATCCCCAAGCCTCCCAGAAGCAGAACAACCAGCAGAGAGTGCCACCTCGCACCGGGAAGGTGAACCATGTGTCGGTTGATACGGCACAGGAGACTCCAGAGGTCATGATGGGTACGTTCAATATCGACTCCATCCCCGCTACAGTTCTTTTTGACTCTGGTGCTTCGCATACTTTCATTTCGCACACATTTGTTAGAAAGCATGGTACACCTTCTGCACAAGTGTGGGCAAGTAGTGAGGAAAGGATACGAGTATTTGAGGTAGGTTATAGTGACCTACCTTTGCCAGTTCTTCCAACATTGTCCCTTCAATGCCTCCCACGTGGCCAAGATACACGCCGGCCTCGTTGGACAAGTACCCAAGCTGAGTTGCCTAGACAATTAAACCAATGTTTATGCGCTGAAGTCGAGAAAATGTGATGCTAAGTTAAACAAAATGAAGTTTGTATAATGGACCATGTAGTCTTGCAGAGGGGCCCCCTCAGGTTGCGTGCCAAGACGTGTCATCTCGTCATATGGATCTTCATCATCGGTATCGGTTTCATTTATGGGAATGTTGGACATCGAGGGATGAAGCCGGAGGCGGGTGGACCTGTGGAGCCATTCCAAGTACTCAAAGTATTGTGATGCAGTTGAACGAGGGCTGTTCGTGTAGTGCATCCGGGCCCGACCTTCCCACAAATGCAACGGGACCGCGTGTCGTGCAGCCCAATCGTTACCGCCGAACCTTCTCCTCCTTGACACATTGCACAAACATAGCGCCCGGCATGGTCATGTTCTAGAAGAGTGAACAACTAATTACATAAGTTTGGTTCTAATACTTACTCATGCAATTCTACACTAGTGCTCTCATGTTCGGCAGGGAAAGGTTGTTGCCTCCCAAATTGCTTGCATACTCGCACAGGTAAATGCCACTCCACGACATAGTACAGGATCATAGGAACATTTGAGCGCCAAAGGTCACTGTCTGTGGTGCAAAGAGGTGAGATTATCAAGTTTGCTATCTCCGCCCTGTCATATAGAGTCCATTCAACCTGAACAAAATTACGGTAATATGAGTATAGTTTTCTCCATAAAAACAGAACAAAGCAGCCAACATAATGATAACATGCCTGTTTGTAGGTTATGACATCCAATTCATTGGAGTATTGGATGTACCGACGTTTCGGCACCCCACGCACGGACACAACCTTCTTCCATAAGTAGCACATAGGCGGCCGACAGTCCTCATGAGTCCATGGCTGAGGAAAATGTACCATGAGCACGTACTATTTTGGTGGAAGGCAAAAAGTACAGGGAATATGAACAAATACGTACCGGAACTTCGTTGCGGTGCACCCTCCCAATAGGTAGCCTCTCCCAGATCCAAATCTGTAGCAAGTAAGTGCAGCCGCCAATGTTTGAGAACCGCGATGAACGTCTGCATGCATCACACAGCTGCCGATATAGCCAAGCAAGGGTAGCTGAGCCCTAGCTATACTGTGCGATCTGCTCCCAAGGTTGTGACAATTGTGGCAGGACCATCCAGGATACGGTGTTGCCGGACGAATCAGGTAGTAGGAAGCTAGCGACCATATGCCACATCCAGACGCGGGCATACCTCTCTACAACCTTAGCCTCAGCATGGGGGGGCAGAACTCAAAGTGGCCACGCAACCAGTTGGAGCTAACACCAGATGTCTTCTTCTCCTTCACTCCTTCTTCAGGATCTGGCGGCCTGTGGCCCGTGAAGATCTCTACCATGTCCTTCCAGTTGTCGGTGTCGATTACGCCAGTCACGGGGAGGCCATCTGCACGAAGGGCGAGAATGTAGCCAACGTCTTGCAGGAGGATGGACATCTCTCCACACGACAGGTGAAAGGTGTGAGTCTCTGGACGCCATCTGTCCATGAAGGCTCTGAGAAGTGGCGCATCCATATCTGGCAGCCCGACATTGATAGCTCGTGCGAGACTAAGAAAACCAGCTTGCTGAAGATATGGTGCATACCGCTCGTCCCAATTCAATGGGTGATGAGTCCGGGGACGTAACGGTGACAAGTCCTGCAAGGAAAGACAATGAAACACATGCGCAAAAATAAGGCCATTGTCACATTTCCCATGCCACCGAAAATAAAGTTAGAATCACTTACCCTACCCTTATCGACCATGAGGTGCGCTCGATGGTCCTTGTCGTAGGCTGTCAAAAGAAGAGGGTACTGGAGGTGCGCCATCCTGCAACCATTAAAAAAATACAATGTTATACATATCAATATGTGTGATGTGACTACATTCAACGTTTCATTTAAAGACACAGAAGCAAATGAATGTAATAAAACGAGAAAGCATATAAAACATGTCATATACCTTATTTCGTTTCAAACTACTCGTATTACCCTCGGGTCTGCTCACTTTTGTGACCTTCTTACGTTTGCCATGCGTTGCCGCGGTGTGTCCAGTTTTGTGACATTTTGAGCAACGCAGCTTTCCCGACACCTCATCGAAATCTCCGGTGCCATACATATCGTCACCGTAACCATTCGATGCATCCATAACTCCTCAAAGCCTTTTTTTCTTCCTTCTGTCTTTCTCTGTCTTAAGGAGGTTAGGGTCAAGAACGTAATCCAAGCCATAGTACTCTGGCCACTGAGTTGGATCTAGGTACGGCTCAAAACTAGCTTCCCATACTTTTAAAGTGTTGCACACCCTATAGAAAGGAGACATGAACTTATCACTTTCATGGTCCAAACCTCGACACTTACAAGCTGTTATCGTGTGGGACCATGGGACATGGAACAATTACGGAATGTTACATGAGCACTCTGCTTTCTCAAGGTCGACCCTATAGTTGCGACCACCATATTTCTCCCCGCCTGGATTTGTTCCTCCAGCTGACCTTATATTGTACACTAGCCTAGAGGGCCCATAAGCCTCACTGATTTGGTTCGTAGCTAGAGTCTCTGAAATGTCTAAGTGTTGTCTACCGGCTTTCCCCCATTTGTCTTTACTCACATTTGCTGCGTTCCAACGCTTCACAAAGTACTCATTGCACTTCCTGAAAGTGTATTCTACAATTCCTGACACCGGGACAGCGCGGATGCCCTTGAACACCTTATTGAACGATTCACACGCATTCGTAGTCATCACACCGTATCTAATACCTCCTGTATCGAAAGCAAGTGCCCACTTCTCCTCGTGAGGCATCTGTTCCTCAAGCCACCTCTTCGCCCTCGAATTCAACACTCCACTTATCTCGGATAAGGTCTCCTCAAACTTTTCCTTCGTCCAACAAGCACAAAGCGATTTCAGCTTCTGTACAACTTCCTTTTTCTTCTGTCGTCTCCAAATGTTGGCTGCAAAGTGCCTCATGCACCACCGATGCTCAAGAGGTGGTCGTCCATCTACATGCTCCTTTGCGGCTGTGAGAAGCCCATGATGGCGGTCAGAAATCATGCATATCGTACCATAAGGACGGAGGACATTCTGTCTCACTAGTTTCAAGAACCAACACCAACTATCATTGTTCTCACCCTCTGCAAGAGCAAAGGCTAAAGGCACAAGCTGATTATCAGGATCCACTCCAACAGCAATCATCAAGACACCTCTATACTTGCCTGTCAGGAAGGTGCCGTCGACAAGTACTAACGGACGACAATGCTTGAAGGCCTGAGCAGATTGTGGGATGACCAATATACTCTCTGCAAAACATGTTTTGGAATGCCATCCACGTTAGTGACAATGCGACCTGGGCAAGGAGACCACCTTAGGCCTGGATTGAAGTGTTTCATTGCACACAATATCCTCGGAACTAAATTGTACTGCCTCCTTTCAATCTCCCCATAGCAACTCAATGGCATGTTGCTTTGCCCGCCATGCCTTGGATTACGTGACTCTATAACTAGTGAAACCAAATAAGACTTCAATAATGGACGAAACTGACGTGTCACTATCCGCCCTGACCATCCCAACAAGCCGATGACCAAGATACTTTGCAGTGTTTTGGGCGTGCACACCCTTTGGCTTCGAACTTCTACATGTATGTGGTTGCCTTACATCACGAATCTTCCACTTTCCATTCCTCTGCCTCCGTGCCCATACGGTCCACTGACAGCCGTTCTTGCATACTACAGTATACCTCTCATTCTTATTGGATTGGGTCACACTATATGGCCTATGAAACCGAACTGCATAGTCCATCAAAAAGTAATGTAGATGCTCCAAAGTATCAAACATCAACCCCTTCTTGATCTCCACCTCCTCGCTATCTGGTATAGCATGCACCAATAATGACAAGCCACTGTCGCATATTGCCTCATCAACCATACTAACGTCGGTGAAATTAGGTACCGCAGGCACTTCCACATTAACAGCCCTTAGTTGCATTAGTTCGACATCGTTGTACTCCACTCTCAATGATGTCTCACCTTGGCGACCAAAAGACTCTTGCAACTCTCCCTCATCATCCGAATCACCCTCATCTTCACTAGTACCATCGGTACTACCATCAGTCCTATACTCATCCTCTATCGCATGGTCTGGAGTGCTACCCCCAGAAGTATACTCATCTTCATCGCCCAACGGAACTCCATCTTCACTATCCTCCGATCCGTCCGACATTTCGTCGAACCCATCACCCTCCACAAAAGTTTCTACATCAAACTCGTCATTCAACTTACCCACCAACGCCTCCAACCCTTCTTCTTTACTAACGTTGCCCACGGGCTGCAAAACCACATTATCATCGATTCCTACCACTAATGGTCTTGTCGCCTTCTCCATAACTACCTCTAAACACGTAACACTAGAGCTACTTACAACTTCTTTGTAATCTTTCCATTCATCCTCACCTGACAAACCCATTAGCACATAGTATGCTCGTTCCTTGCCACAATCAAACCTACCTCTGAAAATAAGTGGCCAGCCAAATTTCTCACGGCATTTCTGAACCAAATCGTTAAAGCTGGGAGGCCTAACAAAGAATTCAACTTCTTCTTACATTCTTTCAAACTCCCCATTATCTTTAACCTTGCCACCATGGAACAATCGTACTAAACGATTCATGTACAAAATCAACCAACACATGTACACGAGGCATCAGATTTCTAGTAACACAAGACATACACCAACCTATCTAAATCCTCCATGACAATCCCCTAGGGTTCATGCAACCATTGATTTACGTCGAATCAGCGGACTAACTAGTTCGTAAACACAATGTACGTGAATAATACTACAAACCAACGCTAGCAAACTCAACAAATCCCTCGTCAAAAACCAAACCCTACTCTACAAAAAATGGACCAAATCAATGAATCGGGGAGGGAAATACGAAATGTGAGTACCTCTAGTGAAGGAGGGTGACCCCAATCGTCTCCTTCCACCACCGGTGGCGGGAGAAGGCGCGCCGGCGACCGGGAACAGCACCAGCGGCGGCGGCGTACCGGCCTGGACTCGCGCGGCTCTGAGGAAGAGAGTGAGAGAGAGAAAGGAAAAAAAGGGCAGGTCTTATGGTTCACCTCGTCGCGCCACCACGCCTGGCGCGACGACGTGTGGGCCCAAGCATCGCCACGAACAAAATGGGCCGGGCCTGACGCCATTCTATCGCGCCATCCCGCCTGGCGCGACAGGCTGGGGCCCGCATGTCGCCACGCACGCAGGCAACCGAGGTCAAGCGCCAGCGTGGCAGGCAGTCGCGCCAGGCGGGACGGCGCGACTGTAGTGTCTTGTCGCGCCGTTCGGGATGGCGCGACTAACCGGATTAGATCCGCAAATACTTTTTCGGCCGGATTATTTTAAAATTTTCTATTAAAAAAGGATTAAAAATAAAAAAAAGCCCCCAGGTTGCTGCTCATCCGTTCCATGCTGATGAGCACGCACACGAGGTGTTCGATAAAATGTGTAAGAGAGGTAACCTTACCTGGATAGAAAAGAGGTGATCATATGCAGCACAAAATAGATAACCAAACACACTCATTGTTAGCCAAGCTTACATAACACATACAACCAAACAACTGATAGAACCAGACTTTGAGTGTCCTGGCTTAAATCCTAGCCAGGCTAGAAATATGACAGGGAACCAAACAGAACCTACATTCCACAACTAGCTACCAGACCACCCCATACTCTTTGGGCCGTGATTTTTATTTTATTGACCGTTTTTAATGATTTTCTCCAGGCCTATTTAAATTCGCACGAAGTCAAACACCAGCATATTGGATACTACTACTTACTAGGTGCCATTGTTCGTTTTATTTAAACCGGTGCAATTGCTCGTTGGTTTCTAATCCAGCGGTTAGAGAGGGTGTGGCCGATTAAACACATTCGATCTAGTGGTATTTCTGGGCCGTTCTTGCCTGCGCTGCACCGCGCGGGCCCGATCCACGGGCTCCAGACGTAGCTATACCGGTGTTCCAAACATTGACACGCGGTGACACCCTATCGGGCGGCTCACGCGTGCGTGGCGCAACGTGTTGGGCCGGCCCGCACGTGGGCCTGCTGCATAGGCAAACGGTGCTGATTTTCTCCGCGAGTTCTCCAGGCCGGCGCCGCCCATCCCTCCGGCCTCCGCCGTGCTCTTTCCCAATTGCCGAACTCGCCAGTCGTCGCCACAGCGATCTCTTTCGCTCCGCCGTGACGCCGCGCTCGGCTTCAGCTCGAGAGGAGGAAATGGCCACCAGCCGCTACGAGGGGATCCTCCTGGGGATGGGGAACCCCCTCCTCGACATCTCCGCTGTCGTCGACGAGGGCTTCCTCGCCAAGTACTCGATTCCTCCCCGATCACTTCTCTTCCCATCTCACGATCTCTCAACTGCGCCGCTGCGCGTATATCTTTTCTGAGTTCCAGTTCGTAATTTTGCCAGTGGTTTGATGCGGACTCGAGCATAACTAATTCGTCGCTCTGCTGTATCCAACGGCCTATGGGCGCGGCCGCGCCCTTTTTTTTAGCACTCAATGAAACTCTGAGAATCTGAATAACCAGTCCGTAAACCAGCAATGCCCGAGACCGAAAGCGCCTTAGTGAATCTACGGACAAAATCAATCTATTAGAAGTACTACTGCACTAATACTACTACTACCTGTACCTTTCTCATCAGTGTCCATATTGTTTGCTTGCGCACCGTTCCCTTATTCTTTCTTCACTACCTGTCCAAACTGGGGTCCGCGAAAAATATGTCTTCAATTTTGTTGCTTCATCAGAACGATGTGTGTTGGATTGGGACAATGCTTTCTCGGTCCTTGTTCTGAGTAGTTAGGCTGCCCCTGAAGTTGTTGTGTGCTAATCAACACGTTACTCGCTGTACCTGTTGCTCTAGGTATGATGTGAAGCCGGGCAATGCCATTCTTGCTGAGGACAAGCATTTACCAATGTAAGTTTCGTTGACCCTTTAGCTTCCCTTGCAGTTTGAAATGTTGGTTACTTTGATGCCAGTTTGCCCTGAATGGAGGATGGAAAACAAATTCTTGATATTTGTCAAATTAAGCACCCATGGGACGGGGAGAAACAACATAGTAGGACTTCTATTTTTTTATTATTTATGGTCAGGTATGTACATGGCTTGAGGTTTGTAATAAGTAGAGTATCTGAAACTGCCCATTCCTGATGTCATAACAAAAATTTCCTTCGGTGACTGTAAGTTGAAATTGAATAACAAAAGCAGCTCAAATATACAAATGGTGATCTGTATTTATATGTTCTGCCAGGTGTGATGAATTGGCTAGCAAGAGCAATGTCGAATTCATTGCTGGAGGTAATGTTAATCCACATGAATGAAAGTACTGCTTCATGATTCGTTCTTCTCTCTTCTATTTATACTGTTCTCTTCTTTCAGGAGCCACTCAAAACTCTATCAGGGTTGCCCAAGTAAGCTCTTAAAATAAGTCATAATAAATATTTGACTCTATTAGTCTATGACCTGTCCTAATTGGTTACTTAAACTAAATCTTAACAAACCTGATTACTTTTCAGTGGATGCTTCAAATTCCTGGTGCAACAAGTTATATAGGTTGCATCGGGAAGGATAAGTTTGGTGAGGAGATGAAGAAAAATGCACAAGCTGCTGGTATTAATGTAAGTTGCAATTTCCCTTCTGTTTTCTTCTTCTTCATGATACGTCACTGCCATCTATGCAACCAGGCCCACTATTATGAGGACGAGAATGCTCCAACAGGCACATGTGCTGTCTGTGTTGTTGGTGGAGAAAGGTATGCTTGCTACGGTGTCTTCACTTCAACAAGCTCGTCTTAATTTTAATCAGTTCCCTTAAAAACTGTAACCAGGTCACTTATTGCAAACTTGTCTGCTGCAAACTGCTACAATTCTGAACATCTGAAGAAACCAGAGAATTGGGCACTTGGTAATGGAAATAGACTACTAGAGCACCTTTAAGAATTACCACATTTATTTCTCTTGATACAAATACCATTCATCGTGCTGTTTAGACTTTGGATACAATGTTACTCATAATGCTCTGCTTGGAATTGCTCTGGTTGAGTGGTTGTCCAGTGTGCTCTGAAAATAACAAACATCATTTTTAAGGTGACAAACATCGTTGGACGGTCATTTTAGCACAAATGTCTCCAACTCTTCTTGTTTCTCTGGGGTTTATTATGTACTATTGTAGTACAAGTGGGCAGGTGCTGCAAACAACTGAGACAATATTCAGTTCGGACCAGAAATTCTAGCATATTATATAGCAGTAAATAAAGCATCCAATCATTTCTTTTACTATCTTCTGCACCATTTTTCTTCTGATTTTTCCTCGTCATGCACATCATAGTTCTGGAGTAGTTCGGATGGAATAGCAAAATTGCACCTTGTCAACTAATGTTATGACAACTTGTCATAACATTAGTTCGTTCGCTAGTTAACCACATGGCCTGTACCCATCTATCCAAGTCATTGCTTGTGGTTTCTTGCATAGCATTACTGTACTTGTTTGCACTCGAATGCTTTTGTGTCATGGATTGTCTTACTGATTATGATATGCATAGTTGAGAAGGCAAAATATATTTACATTGCTGGATTTTTCCTTACGGTGTCCCCGGATTCTATTCAACTTGTTGCTGAGCATGCTGCTGCAACTAACAAGGTAAAGTGATGTTTCATGAAAAAACAAGGTCAAATGATGCTAGTAAAAGAAGACCATCTTGCTAGTGTTGTCTGATTTCCATTGGTTGCAATTTTCTAGGTGTTTATGATGAACCTTTCTGCTCCCTTTATCTGCGAGTTTTACCGTGATGCCCAAGAGAAAGCTCTTCCGTAAGTACTGTACTGGATCTGGATGTGTAACTTTTCTTTCTTGAATATAGAGGTATCATTGTATTAATAGGAGAAAAAAGTTTGTTTAAATCCTAAAAGATTGTTTTTTTTTTTTGCGACTTTAAACGATTGTAGTTGTGACTTTGATGTGTAATGATGATTTATTTTCTGATATTTATGTGAAAATGCTTAATTTGTGGTGTAAAACTTGTTTCAACCATGGTGCATGTTAGGTTTTCCAATTTTTCTGTACTATGTAAAACCTTATTATATTGAAACATAGGTACGTGGATTACATCTTTGGAAATGAAACTGAGGCGAGGACCTTCGCTAAAGTTCGTGGTTGGGAGGTAACTACTCATATGTCCCTCATTACTTCACTAGGTTAGTAAAGTTTCTAAAAGATTTTGAATGAAAATTTACAGACTGAGAATGTTGAGGAGATTGCTTTGAAGATCTCCCAATTACCGAAGGCTTCAGGAACACACAAGAGGACTACTGTTATCACTCAAGGTTGTGATCCAGTAGTTGTGGCTGATGATGGAAAGGTAAACATCCTGCATTCCTGCTTCCAGTGTCCTGCTTCTTTATGACACTGACTGTTGTAATATTTGCATTCTGTTAAAAAAAGCATCAATGCGGATTATTTGCGGCAATTATAAGTATTTATAAAGTTAACATTCACATCATTTTTCGTTGTTGGACCTTGGCTAGTTGAGACAAATGTTTATCCTAGTTCCTTATAATATTAAATACTATGCTTAGGTGAAAACTTTCCCTGTGATCATCTTGCCTAAGGAGAAGCTTGTTGACACCAATGGTGCAGGTACTTGAAACCTCAAACAAAAGATCTAGTTGGCGATAAAAACAGAAGAATATGATGCAACATGTTTGTTCCTGTTTATGTTCTGCATTAAGTATTTGTTCCTCAAACTTGAGCATTATCTGGCAGGTGATGCCTTCGTTGGAGGCTTCCTATCTCAGTTGGTTCAAGAGAAGAGCGTCGATGAGTGCATCAGAGCTGCCTGTTACGCCGCCAATGTTATCATCCAACGTTCTGGCTGCACTTACCCTGAGAAGCCCGACTTCAACTAGAGCCATTTCAGAATTGAGATGGGAAATAGCCATAGTCCATAGGAGACATAGTCTTGTGGCATCTGATCTGTATAATTAGTGACGTCAGCAGATTCGCCTTGATCTGCTCGCGGCACATTCTAGTACCACCGTACAGGTCAAATGTTCCTGCGTGTAAAGCGTGTCATGTCACTTTACAAGTGCGTGCATGCGTGCGTCACCTCTTGCAAGGAAAGCTGCTGGTTGTTAAGTTAAGCCATGAACATACTCAAGGCCACAAATGTATGTCAAAAATGGCAGTATCACCCCTGCCCTGGCACTCGAAAACATGCGTGCATCTTCTGGTTGCAGTTCCAGCTAAAACAATTCAAAGCACCTTGCGGCGCATCTTTGAAAAAAAAAAGTTGGGGCACAATATGGTTATGGACCACTGGAGCTAATTGCTTGCTTGCTCTACAGCCTACGCTACACCCTATGAACAGGACAGCATGTAAACATTGAACATCTCGAGCCGAATTACAGAACACAGAGGCAGTCGAATTCAGCTGCACAGTGGCAGGCGGCTCCACTCTCGGTCGGCGTCGACATGGCAGAGGACGGCGAGGAACACGTCCTCGTCGCAGGGGAGGCACAGCCTCGTGTCAGCGGCGGCGAAGCCGTACTCGTCCCGTGCCCGGTCGAGCAGCTCGCGGAACAGCGGGTGGTCAAGGGAGGACACTCTCACCACGTACCGCCTCAGCTCCTCGCCGACGTACACCACCGTGTGGCCCTTGGGCACGTCCCTGGGGATGGCGGCCTCGCCGTCAACGCCGCCGTCGAGCTGTGCCCACCCAGCGCCGGCCGCCGTTGTTGTCTCGGCGGCGGCGAGCTTCTTCCACGCATGGAGGAAGGCCTTGAGGTTGAGGAGTCTCACCTTGGATACTGCTGCCTTCATGCTGCTTGTGGATATCCAATGCAAGTGTGTACACTATGTGGCAACAATGCGGCTGGGCATAGTGTGTATATATATACACACAGCAGAGAGCAGACAACAAGGCGTATGCCTAGTTTGCGTGGATTGTTAACTGCTGACGGTTTGGCCTCAAGGTTTGTGCTATGCATAGGGTGAGCTGGAAAGGACACTTAACTACTTGAGTGATGCACGTTTGAGAGGAGAGGTTTGGATAAAAGCTTGAAAAAACAGAGCGTCGTTTGATGTGTTATTGAAGTAAATACATAGCATGGACATGCTGTATGTCTATATTGCAGGCTTGGGGCCATGCAACTTGCTGTTGGTTCTCAACAACCATGGGGATTCCTACACGCATCGTTGTGTGGGCAGGGGCAGCTCTTCTTGCAGGTCGTCATTTCGAGGGTACTAGCTATTCTCTGTTCATTGGTCATCTTGAAGAAGAGAAATAAACCACGTTCAGCATCGTCAGCCCGAAGACATCGATAATGGGTGTGCAGTTGTGCACACACTAATAAAAAACTAAAGGTTGCAAATGGGACACATGCATGTAAAATTAAAGGCCAATATTGTCATGCTTCAATGAAGCTGCACTTATGTTGATGTAGAAGTGTACCGGAACAAACCATTGGGGTCAGCAGCATGCATGAAGCAAAATTAAATTAGCCGCCGGCATGTGTTGACCCATGTACGTAGGCAAGGGCCAAGGGGCGCCTTAGAGCAAGTATAATAAGACCAACTGCACCCATCGTCCTCTAAAACTCTCTTTAAAAAAAATATTTTGTCTTGGTCATCCAGATTCTCTCCTTTATATCACGTTCTTCCGCACTCATCTATCCTGTATATCTCATACTCTATACTACTTCCAACAACAGCCCCACTTGTTATATTCTAAAAATTTTATCAAATATATTCATTTGAGATCTTATTTTGAAGTATTTATTGCAACGAATTTAATGGCGCAATCGGAATTTAATTTGGTTTTTTTAGTTTGTGAGTTATAACGTATTTTTATGGGTTAAACACGTGGGGCCCACCACTGTCTCACCTCTCCATCCTCTCTCTCCCATGCTGGTCTCGCGCGCAGCAGCAGCACGTGCATGTGGTGGGGCCGCTGGCATTTAGGGGAAGAACGCTACTCCGGCTGATTTTCGGGACATCCGCAGCATGCAGTATCAAGTACAGGACCCTGCTGCAGACCAGTTTTCCGTTAAATTATACTGCAGGATTGATTTCCAGTGTCCGCTGCAGATGGTCTGAGGCTGTAAGTCGGCTAAATGCTGACGTAGATGAGAGAATGGAGGAGAGAGAAGAAACGGGCTGTAAGCTTACAGCCAGCTTGATCACAGAAACCAAGAAACTGTGTGAGAGAGATAAGTGGACCATACACTGACTGTAAAAGACTAACTACTATACGAGTGGACTGAGAGAAGGCTATAAAAAACCTTACCGCCGGCTTGCTGGCTGTATTATTAGTCTTGCTCTTAGGTTGGATGAAAAGCTCATTAACTCTCTCGTTAGTGGCTCGATTCGGGTTGGCTCGTTTATATTTTTTAACGAACTAAGCCAACATCTTAGCTCATGTAGTTAATGAGCCAGTTCGTGACCCTAACGAGGCAAAGCAGTTAGCCTTAAACTTATACTAGTTTTGTATGACTTAATGTGCCTTGCATTTTATGCTTAATTGATGGTTGGACCTAGACCCGATACTATGACTCGATCACCGTGATTCTATCACTTTGTTTTAAATGGATGTGTGGATAACCAATAGTAGATTGTGGATGTATTATGTAGAGTACTTCATCCATTTCAAATTATAAGACGAATTGGTATTTCTAGATTCATAAGTTCACTACGCGCTATATAGAAAATATGTCTAGATACATAGTAAAAACTATGTCTAAAAATGTCAAAACATCTTATAATTTGAGACGGGAGAAGTATATAGTCTATGGACCATACAGTGCAATATATGATTATATTTGTACATATGTCGATATATATATATATTTTTTTGGATCTAAGGCTTATGGATGAGTTGTCAACATATATTACTCTCTCCATCCCAAATTGTAAGTTATTTTAAGAATTTTGGAGAGTCAAACCATCTTAACTTTGACCAAGTTTATAGGATAAGATAATAATATTTACAATATCAAATAAGTATTATTAGATTCTTCACCAACTATGTTTTCATACTACACTTATTTGTTGTCATAAATTTTTGTATTTTTCTCAATAATTTTGGTCAAACTTAACATGTTTTGACTCTCAAGACTCTTAAAATGACTTATAATTTAGAATGTAGAGAGTATATTTTATATATTTTTTTTATATCTGCTGGTTCTGAGCTAAACGAACCGAATCGAGGTGGCTCGTTAATCGTTATCCAGCGCTAGCCACTCCTATGGATGGAGCTATTCCGCAAAAGGAATGGCGGGGCGTACGTATACGTCCTTGAGGTAGCGTACGTGTGGAGATGGTAATGACGCCGGCGGCGGCGTAACGGTGTACGTGATCGCGTCCTTTTGTCCTCCGCTCACACGCAGCAGCTAGAGTAGAGTAGCTTTTTATCTGCTTGCGCCGGCCGGGCAGGAGTGAAGTACGTACGGGCAAAGGATTCATGCAAGTACTGTCTCTGTCTGTACACGTACTTCCTCCGTTCCACAAATAAATAAACGTTTTTGACTTTTATGATTCTTGTTTGGCCATCCGTCTTATTTAAATTTTTATACAAACAATAAAATAAATACATTATTATAAAAATATCTCTAGCAATTGAATAAGCCATAACAAAATAAATTATGTTTATTAAAACTATTTGAATAAGACGAATGGTAAAAAAATAAAAGTAAAAAACATCCATTTATTTATGGGACGAAGGGAGTACTACAGAAGAATCTCGGCCTTCATTCTTCTTCTTCTCTCTGTCCAATAATGGAAGGGGCATGGATAATGGAGTAAACGAACTCCGCCTCGAAGTTGGCAAGAGAGTTGCACAAATTATTAATTGTTTTGGTTTCGTTGGCCTTCGTCTTGGAGTCTCGGGAGGGATGCTCCTAGCCGTTCGGCTGCGGCCGGCAGTACGGAAGGCGAAGGCGACGGCCGGATGGGTTGATCACTGAGGGCGGCGCGGCCTCATTGGGCGGGGCGACAACGGCTTTCATGGCGTTGGAAAGGCGCAAGTTCTGAAGCTGCTTGCTCCTCACTGTCTGGAGCAGAACTAGTCGAAGTGTCGTAACGGTCAGATAAGACGGCTGCGGCGGCACTAAGATCGTCTTCATCAATATTTGAAACAACAGCCAGCTTATTCATACCACGTCAGTATAGACCCCTAAATAAATATTTTTTTTAATTTTATATCTTCTCTTCTCTCTCATTTTTTATGAATAGATTCACAAACTACCTTATTTCTGAGCAAGATATGTATTAAGATAAGAAATAATCTCTTATCTTTTCTGCTTTCTCTCTCTTTCACGTAAAAAAAATACTGCCTGAAGTGGCACTGGAGATGCTCTGAGCCAAGCCAGTTGCCGTGGTGGGAAGATCGCCACATATTGCTTGGTGCTTGCCGGCCTGGAAAGGCCCCAAATCATTTAGCCCGTTTTTAGCTAGGATACTCCAGAGTCCAGCCCGGTAAAGGCCCATCACGGATCCTACAAAGCTTTTTCATTGTCCAACGAAAGGAACAGAAGTAAAACTGAACCACATGTAACATGTTACGTCAGCGCCTTGCATGGCGATTGGTGGCGAGTGGTGACTGTTTCAAAGTTCCCGTGCTGTCATCCTCAAAATAGGATTACAGGAAGATTCAAATGTCAGTTGCACACTCTGACTCCAGCTAACTTATGATAGCAAAGCAACTCTTTACAAATAAACACTGGCAAATGGATTGTTTAGCTGCAGCAATAGTCACAAAAATGACTATATTTATGATTCATTTGAATTGCGAGATCTTTTTCTTCAAAACTCTTACTGCAAAATATCTTTATTCAAAACTTGTTATTATGAAATTCAAGCTTCAAAAGAGGGCACTAGTACCTTCTTGGATTTACCATCAACACTGCTACGAAAGAAAGCAAAGGAGAAATAACCTGAGTATTTTCCCTCACCTACTTATCCACGGATAGATGATACGAGAGCATCCCCAATAATAGTGGTCAAGCCACTATCGATATTGACTCTTTGGCCTAATAAAAAAGTCTCCTTCAGTATGTCGCTAACATATTAACTATCAATCTATCGTACTCTTGGAAACACTTGAGTCATCCTCGCGTAAAGATACACGGACAACTGCTCCCAATCTACTTCCACGCGTTGAGATACACTCTGTAACCTTCACCATCAGCGTCTAGAGGTTCAATACAATTGAATCTTCAGCCACTATTTGAAGACCGAGAAAAGTAAGAAGTAGAAGAGGCAATAAAGGAGATTCCCTTTTGTAGGTTATAGTTGTGAATTAGGGCACTAGGGATGACGGTCGCGATCGCCCTGCCAAGAAGGTTTACTGAATTAGATCTTTCGCCACTATTTTGGATCTCAGAATACTAGGAGGTAGAGCA
This sequence comes from Eremochloa ophiuroides, assembly GCA_038502445.1. NCBI lineage: Eukaryota > Viridiplantae > Streptophyta > Magnoliopsida > Poales > Poaceae > Eremochloa > Eremochloa ophiuroides. The sequence goes on along the minus strand of JAHLJS010000009.1, from coordinate 50,844,332 downwards.
GATAATAAAGATTCCGTTTTGCATGTTTAGGTGTGAGTTAGGCGCCGGAGAAGATTGGCTATATATGGTTGCTAGCAGTGGCGGGGGTGTGGCATGGGCAATCGTAAAAAAATCTTCAAGTGAGCATGTTTTTTATCATTTAGGTGTAAATTATTAGAAACGTTTAGTAGGGTTATCTTTTTCCTTTCCAAAATTTATTAGAAAGGTTGTAAAACCACTTTTATTGTTTATTTTTGTACTGTTGGAGATGCTCCAACCTAGTCAAATGTAATCAACATGATAGTCAAAAGTATTGCTTATGCCAAGGAAATAAACCTTTTGAATGTCGTTTTGCCCACGGTCTGGCGTTGCATGCCTGTAACTTTCAGTCTTGCCCAACCCCTCATACTATTTCACATATGTTTGGAAGTTGGCTAGATATAAAACCTTAACTTCTGCTGACGTGCAAGCTACTTGTTGGTCATTTTGCCTTATATAAATGATTTGGTTTTATAAAAGAAAATGTCCTTATTCTCCTTTTCCGCTCGCATGTTAGTTATTGTAGTGGCATGGCACCTGGCGCGCGCAATGGTCACGACTTTTTTATCCTAGACATATGTGTACAATCATTCCTGCAAATTGCAACGGAACATCTAACTTGTTTGCTAGTACCATAATCCGTTTTCAGTTCAGGTTTTCCAACCCACCCGTGTCCGTTTCAGATTCTTTCTTTCTTTTTTTAAATTTTTTTGTTCTTTCCATTTGTATCTATGGAAGTCTGATTTCTTTCCACATGTCCGCTCGATTAGCTTTGATTAGAAACGACAACTAATTAATAGATAAAAAAGTAAAGAGAATATTTTTTCTGTTCTATTTTTTTACTTATGTACATGACTTAGACTCATAACCCGTGTTCGTATCAGTTCTAAAACAACTCTCGGATCTAAAAATGACATGGAGTTCGATTTCAAGATGTATTAGGTTTGTTGCAACATAGGAATACGCTTGCTAGCTAGTAATTCAAAAGCATGCAAAGGGAGAGAATAATTTCTTAGCTTAGATTTTTGGGGGTTAAGCGTTTCTACCCCTGTTTTAAAGTGAAATGGTGATTTTGCTCTTATTTTTTTAACTTTGTGATTTTACCCCTGCGATTTTCAAACGAAGGGAGGTTATACCCTATTCTGTGAAGTCTATGTAACGGTGTTAACTTTTAGATAAAATGACAACTTTGTCCATGCATTTTTTCCCCTATTTTACTTTGATATTTGTGTGTTTGCCCCTATTTTCATATCAACGGTTTAATAATTTCGATATGAATTTGGACATCATTTGAACTAAAAAATCATATTAATTGAGTTCCAAACAATAGTACAAAACCGAGGTCCATTAATATTTCACTTCATGAACGTTTGTTTTTCTTTCTTCGAACATGGAAGAGATTTCCATTACTCAATCACTGATTACAAGCTAATAGATCCTTGAGTTCCTAGATAAGGCCACTCACTGAGCTTCGGTCAAGCTCTGCAGTCTGACGCGAAACTAACCTTCTGGATACCCAACTCCACCGCTCTCTGATCAGCTTGAAGCCAAGCAATAATTTCAGCATGAAAGTATCAAGAACTTTTGTCAGTTTACCATAATTTCAGCATGGGCCAGTAAGTGCTAATCATCTGGGCCACGACGGACGATAGGAACACTACGCACCTTCAATCCGACGCCGCATGCTGCTGGACCCGCTGGGGCTGCCCGCTCGCACACCGGGGAACGACGCACTCCGCAGTCCGACGCCGCATGCACGCCAGGACCCGCCCGCGCACCTCCACGCATGCTGCTGGCCACACGAGCGCCGCCATGAGCTCGTCAGCGGCCGCCCTCGTGCCGCCATGACCTCGTTGGGGCTCGCCAAGCGCATGCTGGGGGCTGCAGGAGCGTCGTTGTGTGTCACCGCCACCTCCCGCGTACTGGCTATCCGCCCGCTCGCGGCCTCCAAATCGCGCCGCCACCACCTCCAAATACCACTAGGGTTTCACGGTTTAGGAACACTCTGAAGTAACTGAGTGTGGGGAGGAGATAAGGCATGGAAAGTTTTGTCATTTCACATGGTCCGGTTTTGTCCTTTTTATTCTTTTTAAATCATTTAATTCGGTGGCACCTGACACCGTTATAAAATAAGGGTAAACGGAGCGTTCGTTTAAATATAGCGAGGACAAAATCACAAAGTTAAAAAAAGAAAGATAAAGTAGAAACACCGAATTCCCTAGATTTTTTTTACTAGGCCCAACATTGTTTTCCACCACAAGATTATTATTTTTAGATAATGGCTTAGCTTTGCCACAAGATTAATTTAAAGTCAACTATGTCGCTATCTACTTGTCTGTTGAATTGTTCTTTGTTCTTTGTGATGTGTATTTGATGGAATAACTGCAGGCACTGTCTTACAAATAACAAAGTTTTACGACTCACTCTATTATCTCTTTCGTATCTTGACGATGACAGATGACTCGTTCTCGGTGACCCATACATTGAGGCGATATGTGCTCTTCTTATATATGTACTATAACATACCTTCGCTTGTTAGCTACTACTGCAACAAACAAAGGAGCATATTCCAAAGTTCCGGATGGTAGTACCCCGGATAGGACGTCTGGACCTTAAATACATGTTTATCATGAGATAAATGTTTGTTACTTTTTTATCAAAATATATCGATGTGTAGTCTTGTTTTAAAAAGTTAAACGTAAGAAACACGATGGTGCAATCGAATTTTAAAAAGGATACTCCGTATTTGGTTTAGGAGATATGACTTTTTAAAATTTCAAAAAATATGAAATATTTGATGATGTCATCAAATTTGGATTTTTGTCTTCACCCAATTTAGAGCAGGCATGCAACAGCAAGCCTACTCTGCAGTCACTAGCAGAAGTAGCGTGGGCAGCAGCGGGAGAAGGCGTCGGTGGTAGCAATAGAGATGTGGATGTAGCGAATGGTGCAACAGTAGCGCAGCTGCCAGCAGGTGCGGGTGCAGCAGCGCGGCAAGTGCATGCGTCCGCCCGGCGGCGCGGCAGGTGCATGCGGGTGGACGGACGTACGTGACTCCCAATGAAACATCAAACATCGATGGAACGGCTAAGTAAAATATGCCCTCGAGGGCACGTGCTCTCACCATCTTCACTGTTGGATTTACGTTGAGAAGTGTGTCTATGCACATCTCAATACGAATCTTCATTGAGATGTGTGTGGGTACAATTCTTAATACGAAACTAACGGTAAAGATGGAGAGGGTACATGTCCTCGAGAGCTCTCAAACGAACTGCCGATCACGCACGCTAGCTGTTGGCTGACCCGGCCTTTTGGCTTCAAGCGGCACTGGCGAGTGGCGTATCCCGTTGTTCGTGAGATGGGTGCTGCAACTGAAATGGTGGTGCTACCAGCATCTGTATTTGATCAACTCGGGGACAGACCCATAGTGTTCGTCTCTGATAAGCACTTCATGTGGCGTCACCATGTACAGATTGTAAGATGCATGGGCGCTAGAAGCATCTGTGTTTTCGTGCAATCGTGCTTGTTCTGTTCGGCCAGAGCGCTAATTTTGCCGATCCTGGCTTGTAGACTAGTTGCGCCATGGCGCACACATTTGCTACTTGTCTGCTTAAGTGTTTTACATATTACTAGGCGTCGTCACCGATAACAACGTCCGGTGAGGTCGGCGCTAGAAGCGCTGTATTTTATCAACGAACTCGGTGCGCACAAAAGAAATTAAAACTGCGATACCATACCAGCTCACGCACGCCGACACGCAGTTGACTGACCTCGGCTGTTTGGCATCAAGTGGTCATGGCGATTGGCGACGCGTAGCCCAACATGACTACACAAGCATTCCTGCTTTTTAAATGTAATAATAACAAGTCTATCGCCACACATAACGACAGCGCCTTGCATGGCGACCGTCGACTGTTTCCATGTTCGAGCTCTGTCACCGTCACCCTCGGGGAGAAGAAGATTCCAACGTCAATTGTCGTTTTGATTTTTAAACCTCACAACCTAGCCAAGGAAAATGGATTATCTAGCTGAAGCAAGAGTCCGGCAAAAAAAGGTATATATGCGATATGCTAAGCTAGTTTGAAGCGTCAGTTGTTTCTTAAAACTCTTGCAAAATTTGATGCGAAGTCGCATGTTCAAGAGGAGCTTAGTACCTTAAACTTACTGAGTTTTGCATCAACAGTTCAACACCTGGTGGGCAGGACCTGAATGTTCTGGAACCATGCACAACAACTACTCCAACATACAGTATGTGCAAGAAAGGGAAAATACGGCTTTGTTTTTAAGGTCAACACAAAATGAGAGCCGATATTGTTGCATTATTCGCTATCCTTGCAAACCTGTGTTTCCACCACAGGATTAATTTCAAAGTAAACTACGTCTGCTGATTTGTTCTCTCCGATGGATACTGTCGCTGTTTTGCAAAACTAAGTTTCAAGAGTTAAGACTCAGTCTCTGATCTCTGCTGTGTGTAGACTCGTTCCTACGACTCTGGGTTACATTACGCAAAATGTGCTCTTAACTTCTTATATATATACACTCCAGCACATAGACAGGGCCACAGCCCACAGGGGATTACTGAATCAATCTCCATAGGTCAGAGTGCTATAGGCGTCCCGGGGCAGGGGAGAGCTCTCAAGTAATAAATATCCGAAGGTATGCTCTCCAATCGCTTGATATTTCAGGGTAGTTACTTTACTACTGACTTTATCCTCCACAGTTTTGTTTCTCAACACTATTCTTTTATTATCTGCATGCCTGAAGGTGTTCATGCTTCATTTTTTGAGATGTTTCACTGTTTGGATGTCAACACTACGCAAGAGCGACGAATACTCATATGTTGCTAACATCCTTGCACTGTCTATGCTGTCTTCAGATGTAACTTGCGTCCCTTGCAAGACTGAGTCTGAAAAAACAGCTTTAAACAAAGATTGTTCCAGATTTTCTGTAGGCATTTGCTTGAGCAAGTCTCTCATCCGCCAGAAAGCCCTGAAAGATATGTGCAGGAAATGTTATACTCCCTTCAATCACAAAAGATGCAATTTCCGTTTTTCTTCAAGGAGTCAAAGAATTTGAAGTTTGATAAAAGATATATACTATTAATAGATATAAAATATGTTTTATAGTAAACCTAGTTGGAGACATAAATTTAATACAAAATTAAGCTAGACTTGTACAAATCCTTTTGTTGACGGAGAGAGTAACATTTTAAGGGGAGAATCAATTTATATACACTAATACACAGCAGATTTGATGTGATTATCTTGTGTTTACCTAACGTCCTAACCTTCCTCGAGTCAGGGGAATTCATATCTTCGACTTCAAGAATCAAGATATTATTTGGGTACATCATTAACAAAAAAGAACACTTCAGTTATAGCTAGTATTTTGGTTCTTTCCACAGAGCACGGATTGGGATTTCTAGAAGTGCACAGAACAGAACATTATAGTTCACCGATTTAGCTGAGCTTGCAATATCATGGTTTCTATACTTTCTAGGTATATATCCCGCCAAGGAGTATGAAAGTGCGGCCTGCACAGCTTGGACTTGTTTGTCTTCTGCTTCTGTTGGCGGCACTGGACACCACTGCTGTTTCGGTTCCTAGTCCTCAATGCCAAATGCAGTGTGGAGGCGTTGACATCCATTATCCATTCGGCATCGGCGACAACTGCTCGCAGTCACCAGGCTTTAACGTCAGCTGTGACGAGGTCCAAGATGGCATCCCAAAGCCATTCATCCTTGGTAACGTCGAGCTGCTCAATATTTCCTTGATTCATGGCACAATCCGGGTGCTCAACTACATCTCGACATCCTGCTACAACTCCTCTTCGGCCGATATCATCAATAATCAATGGTTATTCAACGCTACTGATTCTCCCTATCGGTTCTCTGACGTCGACAACAAGTTCACTGTCATCGGATGCAACACCCTTGCCTACATCTCTGACATCAGCAACACAAGCTACCAGAGCGGCTGTGTCTCGACGTGTGGCAATCTGCCAGACGTCTCAGACATGGCTGATGGTTCCTGCTCCGGCATAGGCTGTTGCCAGACGGCGATACCCAGGGGGATGGCCTATTACGAAGTCAGATTTGACAGCGGTTTCAACACAAGCCAAATCTGGAGGTTCAGCCAGTGCAGCTACGCCGTGCTGATGGAGGCGTCGGCGTTCAACTTCAGCACATCATACATCAACACGACCAAGTTCAACGACACCAATGTCGGCCGAGCACCCGTGGTGCTTGACTGGGCTATAATAGATGGGGCGACGTCTTGTGAGGTCGCCAAAAGGAATAAGACCAGTTACGCGTGCCTCAGCCCCAACAGCGAGTGCGTGGAATCCCCCAATGTGCCAGGGTACCTGTGCAACTGCTCCAAAGGGTATGATGGCAACCCGTATCTTTCAGATGGATGCCAAGGTACTAAACGCACTTCCTTCTTCATCAGAAATTAAATGTAAAAGTAGTCAAGTCTACGAGCACAATATCTTTTGTATCTGATCCTAGCTCTCTAGCGCCTCTATAAACTTCGTACTTATTGCACTTAGTTCCTCTCATCTTCGGCAGATTACAATGAATGTAAAGATGTATCATCATGTCCCTCGGGCAGCATCTGCCACAACACAATAGGAGCATACCGGTGTTCGTGTCGATTTGGAAGGAAGTTTTCTGAACAGAACAGGACATGTGACCCAGATACCGGCCTCATAATAGGTAACACCCTCAGCTAGCTAGACAACTAATTCTCATCTAATATATGAAATATCAAGCGACAATAGTACCCTAACATGCCTAGTAAAAAGAAAACTAACATCATTGTTACGAGAGGGTTGCATTCAATTTTTTCTTGATCACGCAAAAGGTTTGCGCGTCTTTGCATTAAGATAGAGAAAAAGTTCAATACAACACGCCTTAACGGCGCCCTAAAGGGTTGCATTCATATATGCATTGTTTTTAATCTTGAAGAAAACTGAAATCAAATGAAGGTTTCCTAACAACACTGTTATCTGATGCTGTTATGCAGGAGTTACAGTTGGCTTTCTTGCTCTCGTTATTTTCTCATTGCTTGGATACATGATGCTTCAAAAAGGAAAACTGGACCAAGTTAAGCGAGAACATTTTCGACAACATGGAGGCGTGCTCTTGTTTGAGAGGATGAGATCAGAAAAGGGTCTTGCTTTCATTGTATTCAGTGAAGCTGAACTGATACAAGCCACAGACAACTATGATAAGAGTCGAATAATTGGAAAGGGAGGCCATGGGACGGTCTACAAAGGGACAGTTAAGAACAACATGCAGGTTGCAATTAAGAGATGTGCACTGATCGACGAAAGGCAAAAGAAGGAATTTGGTCAAGAAATGCTGATATTGTCCCAGATCAATCACAAGAACATTGTCAAACTTGTGGGTTGTTGCCTTGAGGTGGAAGTTCCGATGTTAGTCTATGAGTTCATCCCTAATGGCACACTATTCGAGCTTATCCATGGGAAGAACCAAGCACTGCAAATATCTTTCAGCACCCTGTTAAGGATTGTTCATGAAGCAGCCGAAGGACTGAATTTCCTCCACTCGTATGCATCTCCTCCGATCATCCATGGTGATGTGAAGAGTTCCAACATCCTTCTTGATGGTAACTATATGGCGAAAGTGTCAGATTTTGGAGCCTCCATTCTAGCCCCATCCGACAAAGAGCAATATGTCACAATGGTTCAAGGTACTTGTGGTTACCTTGACCCTGAATACATGCAGACATGCCAACTGACAGAGAAAAGTGACGTCTACAGCTTTGGTGTTATCCTTCTTGAGATCCTCACTGGCCAAGAGCCTCTGAAGTTGGACGGGCCTGAGACGCAAAGAAGCCTGTCGTCAAATTTCTTGTCCGCTATGAAGGAGAACAATCTTTATGCGATCTTGCCAAGCCATGTGAAGGGACAAGAGAGCAATGAATTGATCAGAGGGATTGCAGAGCTAGCCAAGCAGTGCCTGGACATGTGTGGCAGCAACAGACCATCGATGAAGGAGATTGCTGATGAGCTTGGAAGATTGAGGAAGCTTTTGCTGCATCCTTGGGTACAGATCGATGCAGAGATGATAGAGACTCAAAGCCTTCTTAGTGGAACACCCACTGCTAGCTTTGAAACAGAAGCTGGTACAGTTGGGTATCCTTCACAGGAAGGTGAAAACCTGCCCATGAACCCAAGAAGTTCTTATTATGCGAGGTGACTAACGTTTTACGTAGTGTACTCCGTTGAACCTTCTACTGCTGGGGCATCTGGGAGCTAGTTGTTCTGCCAACTAATATTTATATATTGCATAAAGACACGAAGCTCTATGTATCTTTAGCCATTCAAGTATGTATTTGTGTTATAATACTCCATAACAGCAAAGTTTATAAGTTGTTCCTTTACATATCTAAAACATTGTGACATATCTATTTGTATATAATATGTGGGGTATTTCTCTTATTTTCCAACTGAAAAAACATAAGTGGATGATGGACTAGGTCACTTCAAGGCCTGATTGACTGAGCAACCCAGCCTAGATAGGACCTTATCCCCTTACAGGTGAATGCAGTAGAGGGAAGAGCAGGGCGGATGCCTTGGCAGTTGTCAGCGGCGGCCAGTGGCGGATCTAGGATTTTTCTTAAAAGACTACAGCCTTTTAATAGCGATACTCATTATGCTCCTACCCAATAGCCCGGTAGGGGTCCATTAATGCCACACACAGAAATAACTAAATCGAAAAAGAAAATTCTAACTGATTTGATGATTGAACTAAATAAAATTATTAAGAACATTGTACGCTACGCATGACAAAAAATACCAGTTTCATTCACATTGTGACATCGACACGAGAAAAATACGATGCCAAAGTCCTGGTTCTCTTCATTGTGAACAATCTGTACTTTATAGTTCAAGTTCTAAAACCAGTTAGAATACTATACAGTGATTATGTTCCGAGTCTACTGTCTACATCTACTAATAACCAATGGAATAGAGTCTTTGAGAATCGAGAAATACCAGAACGATTTGATCCAGAGAGACCGAGGAATGGAGGAGGGCTGGGGGCCCGGGCTAGACTCCACGGCTCCGCGAGGCCAGGGCACTAGGGCCTCGCCCAGCCACAGACGGTCGAGAGCCTAGAAGCCGGACGCGGTGTCCGGCGGGCGCCAGTGGCGGTGGAGCTTTGGTCACTGCCGCTCCCCGGCGGCCTGGCGCCGTGGCCAGGGCCGGTGACGGTGGCGCGGTGGTCACTTCCCCCCAGGCAGCCAACGCCTAGCGACAAGGGGGAGAGGAGGCGCCGGGTCTAGAGCCTGCCGGCGTCGGGAGTCGGCACTCGGCAGCACGGGAGGCCGCAGGACCCTTTTCTGATCTCATCCTCTCAAACAAGAGCACGCCTCCATGCTGCCGAAAATGTTCTTGCTTAACTTGGTTCAGTTTTCTCTTTTGAAGAATCATATATCCAAAGAAGGAGAAAATCACGAGAACAAGAAAGCCAACTGTAACTCCTGCATAATAGCATCAGATAAGAGCATTGTTAAAACACTTTCATTTGCAGAGATTATAAACAATTTGTGTATGGTTCCTCTCGCGGCTAAAGGACAACCGGTTTCTGATCGAGTCGCGTTCCGTGGAGGAGAAAAACTATGTTCTGCAGGGAGGACCATGGATCTACCGTGGTGATCCTCTTCTTGTTGCTGCCTATGATGGTAAGATTCGTCCTTCGGATGTTTTGCTTAATGTGATGCCAATCTGGATAAAAGTCGAGGATATGCCTCTGAACCTGATGAATGAGAGAACAGGACAGATTCTTGGGAGTAATATTGGCAAGATTGTGGTAGTAGGTAAAGATTCTAAAGGGAGATCTTGGGATGACCACATACGTATCAGGGTTTTGTTGCCTGTGGACAAACCTTTGACGAGATGGTTGAAGGTGAAAGACGAGAAGACGGGTGATATGCTACGTCTTCATATCAAGTATGAGCGTATTCCAAAATTTTGCAGATATTGTGGTCATGTAGGACATGTGGAGAAGGATTGCCTGCTCCCGAAAAAGGAGCAGAAAGTGCGATTTGGACTGCATCTCCGTGCGTCCCCGAAGAAGAAGTTTGTGACTCTGGGGCCAGATCGACAAGGTACTCTGGCTAAACGTAATCTGAACTTTGATGGTCATGGTGATGATGGGAGGCCAGGTGATAATCTTGAGAAGTCTAGTCAGGTGAAAAGGGGAAGGAGCAGCGTGGCGTGAGTAGGTCTGCTGCGCATGAAGACAGCACGGGATCAGGTCAGCTCCGTGATGCTGCTGCTAAGGAAATCACCAACAAAGTGCTTGCTTTGGGGTTCTGTGATACTCTTCAGGCTGCACTCCAGCTGGTTTTTCAAGGTGATCTGCAAGTTGCTGGAGATGGTGCTCGTGGACAAGGGGGTGCTCACTGCTCGGTGCCGGTGGTGCCACTGAGTGGCGCGCTGCGTGAAGAGGTTGGAGACAATGGACTCGCTCCTTTGGCTCCAGTGAAGTCTGTGTTGTTCCAGGCGGTAACTGAGGTGGCGCAGGGTGTGGCCAGGGAATGGGAGTCCCGTTTGATGGCAGAACGGTCAAGGGAACAGGGGAAATTTGAAGAACGCCACTGTTCATTGTCCGACAATACTGCCAACATGCCGGTTGAGGTGTCCGATCAGAATGCTCTAGGGCTGGATACGATCTCTGAAGGAATCAGGAAGGCTCGGGCGGATTGTCCTGCTATGTCTGAAGGTGAGGCTGCTAGATTGGTTGCAGTTTGTCGTGGTGACTGTTGAAAATAATAGCAATTTAGCGATGCACAAATTAATTCTGACAATGAAAAAAAAGACTAACATCATGTAAATCATATTTGAGATCTAACACTAGCACTACGATCTGAGACAAATTCACAACATCTAGTGCTAGCAACAGAAATGATGCGAGAATGAACAACAGAGAGAGAAAGCGGACATCCTTACAGTGGGGTTGTCGGCGCTAACAGCGCAAAAGAAGACGAAGCAGATCGTCGATAGGAGATCAGCGAACACCGGGCGTAGAGAGAAGAAGACGTCCAGCGAGCAGTCGCGACGGCGCTTCCTAAAAACCTGATGCGCCCCCTACCCCGTGCAGGGACACGAGAGGACGTCGGCTTCGGAGCCTGCTCTTCCGGCGTCGATGGCACGTCGATGGCGGGATGGGGAAGACGGCGGCAGCGCAGCAAAGTGGAACGGGGAGAGAAGAATTCTCGGTGTATTGAGGACGACGTCTCGCCCTTTATTTATACACACGCACGCGTCGCAGCAAATAGAAAACCAATTAGCCGCTCAATCACAGCTATTATGATAATTAACCTACCGTTTGTGTAATTACCATAATACAAGAATAATTGCTTACCAAATAGGACAGCGCAATTTTATCCATGCATGCAAAAATTTCGAGTGGCAAAAGAAAGCCGCGCACCCGCAAGAGTTGGAGCGGAAAATCGCCGGACCATTCACGCGCATGTCGTGCGCGCATGCCCCGCCCGGCCCGGCCCGGCCCGGCCCGGCCCGACGAGGCGAGGTGAGCGAGCGCGCGTGTGTTTCTTTCTTTTCCCTCTCTCACATAGCTTTAACTAGATGGGGATAGCCCACACTTTTAAGTTGGCTTCACTCCATTTAGACTAACAAGGTGGGACTAAAGTCCCCCACCATGTCATATATGCATGCATATGTGAGTGGGCCTTTAGAATTTATATAGTGGGCCATAGCCCAAATCTTCTAACAGTGACCATCTTGAGCCCGAACTGCGGAAAATTATCCAACAGAGCGCTACTGGCCTGAAGCGCAATATTGGTGTGCTGGGCAAACGGCGGGGGATGGATGTCAATGTGGTGAGCCAAGATATTAGTGCTAATTCTGAGGTGCATGAGGGTGCTAGCAAACGAAGGAAGCAAGATGAGGGTGGCGTTCTGTCGCTCAACCTGACGGGACCTCAAGGCGAGGCCTGTCAGGAGCCATGAATCTTTTCAGCTGGAACTACCGAGGGTTGGGGCTCTCTCGGACAGTTCAAGAGCTTATCGCTCTAGTTGGAGCAAAAAGCCCCAGTCTGGTGTTTTTATCCGAAACGAGAATGTCAGGAGACCGAGCTGCTAATTTACGATGGAGATTGGGTATGAGAAATGCAATTGCAGTGGATAGTACTGGCACGGGTGGAGGTTTAGTTTTGTTTTGGCACGAGTCTGTAGAGGTCTCTCTAATTGAAAAGCATAAACGTTTCGTTGACGTATATGTGAAGGAGTCTAGCACATCGCCACGGTTCCGGGCAACCTTTGTTTATGGGGAACCAAGAACTGAAGATCGTCACTTAATGTGGGAACTCATGCGGCGCTTGCGAGGAGCTTCAGTTGAACCTTGGGTGCTTTTGGGCGATTTCAATGGAGCCATGTGGAGTTATGAGCACTTCTCTGTTTGCCAAAGACCTGAAAGGCAGATGGCGGCATTCCGTGATGTGTTGAATGATTGTGGCTTGATGGATCTTGGGTTCGTGGGCCTACCGTTTACCTATGACAATGGCAGAGATGGAAGGGCAAATGTGAAGGTGAGGCTGGACAAGGCGGTTGCGGATTCTAGCTGGCGGGATTTATTTGGTGCCGCCACGCTGCACCACTTGGTTTCTTCCAGGTCTGACCACTGCCCTTTGCTGCTGGAAATTAAAAAGGATAGTTGGGAGCGTCACAAAACTAGAATCTTTCGATATGAGATAATGTTGGAAAGACTAGAGTCGCTGGCGCAGGAGATTAAAGAGGCTTGGTGCTCGGCTCCAAATAGAGAGGGTCTGGGTGGTATTGCTGAGGCGCTTACTCACGTCCAACGTGCGCTGCGGACGTGGAGTAAGCAGAATTTTGGTGCTGTAACTAAGGAGCTGGAGGAGCTGAGAATAAAATTAGAAGCTGTGTGGACAGATCCTCAATCAAGCAGGGCTGATGTCCGGCAGGTTGCTGACCGCATGGATGAACTCTTGTACAGGGAGGAGATGATGTGGCTGCAGAGGTCTCGTATTTCATGGCTCCAGGAAGGGGATCGTAACACCAAGTATTTTCACCGGCAGGCAATGTGGAGAGCTCAAAAAAATAGTATTAAAAAGCTTAAGAATGCTGATAATGAATGGTGTGAGGACCCAAAGGTATTACAGACGATGGCAGTAGAGTTTTTCAAAGATCTCTATGCTGCGAATGACCAAGTGGATCCTGCTGGACTCATTGAAATTATGGATAGGAAAATCAATGATGAAATGAATGAGGCTTTATGCCAGAATTTTACCACTGAAGAAATCTCGGATGCTCTTTTCCAAATGGGGCCTCTGAAAGCGCCGGGGCCGGATGGGTTTCCAGCTAGGTTCTATCAATGGCATTGGGACGTCTTGAGAGATGATGTGGTGGATGCCGTGCAACGCTTCTTTGAGGATGGTGCTATGCCTCCTGGAATAAATGAGACAACCATTGTTCTTATTCCGAAAGGACCGAATTCAGAAAATCTAAAAGAATTCAGACCTATTAGTCTTTGTAATGTCATTTACAAGATCATCTCTAAGTGTCTGGTTAATAGGATCTGTCCTTATTTGGAGCAGATTATCTCTAAGGAACAAAGTGCATTCGTTCCAGGGCGCTTGATTACAGATAATGCGCTAATTGCTTTTGAATGTGTGCATGCTATTCAGAGACCTTATGGGAAGGATTTTTGTGCTTACAAACTGGATTTATCGAAGGCGTATGATCTCTTTGATTGGGGTTTCTTAAAAAGGTTATTGGAGAAGCTAGGCTTTCAAAGTAAGTGGGTGTAGTGGATCATGACTTGTGTTTCCACTGTTCGCTACCCTGTTCGCTTCAATGGAGTGCCCTCGCACTCCTTTTCCCCGACACGTGGTCTTCGACAAGGTGATCCATTATCCCCTTATTTATTTCTTCTAGTTGCTGACGGTCTGTCCTCTCTGTTGAAGCATTACCAGGGCATGGGTCAAATTGAAGGCCTACGAGTTTGTAGGCGTGCTCCCAGTATTACCCATCTCCTATTTGCGGATGATAGTCTACTGTTCTTTCGGGCAAATCAAGAGCAGGCCATAGCAGTTAAGCAGGTCCTGTCCGTCTTTGAGAAGTGCACTGGGCAACAGTTGAGTCCAGCTAAATGCTCGTTGTTCATGAGCGACCAATGTGTTGATGCTGTGCGTGAACAAGTTAGACAGATTCTGGAGGTCCAAAGAGTTGATTTTGAGGCAAAATACTTGGGGCTTCCAATGCCGACGGGACGTATGAAAAGGGGGGTATTCCAACCTGTGGAGGAGCGATTTCAGAAGCGCATGTGTGCATGGAATGAGAAGGAACTATCAGCTGCCGGAAAGGAAATCCTTATCAAATCAGTTGCCCAAGCTTTACCTAACTATATAATGAGCATGTTCAAGCTGCCGGTGACGCTGTGCGATGAACTGATGCGCCACATTAGAGCTTACTGGTGGGGTTCCGATAATGGGCGTAGGAAGGTGCAGTGGGTCCCTTGGGAGCAGATGATTATGCCGAAGGGCTTTGTGGGTATGGGGTTCAGAGATTTGAGATTGGTCAATCAAGCTCTTTTGGCAAAACAGGCCTGGAGGTTGGTGTTCTACCCAGATAGCTTGTGTGCTAGAGTGTTAAGGGCAAAATACTTCCCAAATGGCAATCTGCTTGATACAACAATGGCGGGAGACGCTTCTCCATCATGGCGGGGGATTGAGCATGGTTTGTCTCAGTTAAAGCAGGGGGTAGTGCACAGAGTGGGCGACGGCCAAAGCATACGTATATGGCGTGATAACTGGTTACCCAGGGGCCATGGAATGAAACCAGTGGGCAGTGTGCGCCAATGCAGGCTACGGCGGGTGGCACACTTAATTGAGAATGAAACTAATTGCTGGGATGAAACACTGATAAGAAGATATTTCTACCCGTGCGATGTTGAGGAGATTCTAAAAATCAAGCTTCCCAGGACACCCTGCAAGGATTATGTCGCCTGGAACTTTGAGAATTCTGGCATTTTTTCGGTTAAGAGTGCTTATAGGCTAGCTATGAGAATACAACATGGGGAAGGTGAGATTGGTACAAGTTCTACTCCAACTGATGGCCGAAAGGTGTGGAAGCAGCTGTGGTCTGTAAAGGTACCAGAGAAGGTTAAGGTCTTCGCCTGGAAGGTCGCTAATAATGGCATCCCCACTCAGGCTAATAAGTGTTATAGACACCTGATGCCGAATGATATTTGTGAATTGTGTGGCTATAGGCGCGAGGACTGTTTCCATGCTTGCTTAGAATGCCCACATGCTGCAAACCTCCGTCATGCCATGAGGAATTTCTGGTCTCTACCAAGTGAAGATGATATACGGTATACAGGGCCTCAATGGTTGCTAATTCTAATTGGCCGATACCCCGTGGAGATTATTGGGAACTTGCTCATGCTAATGTGGCGAGCGTGGAGTGATCGAAATGGGGCACTACGGGCAGGAAGGAAAATCTCTATTGAGGGGTCGGTGCAGTTTCTTACACGTTACATGGATTCCTTCTTGCAGTGCCACCAAAGCAAATGCCAGGATGATCTTGTTAGATAAACTGATGCAGCACAAATGTAATCCTTGTTCAGGTTAGTGTCCAGGGTTGAGTCGTCAAGGGATCGGGCGTGTGTAGAGTCGTGCCTGACCACGACACGGTCCGAGTTGGAGTCTGTCATGCTCACGCCATGACGTGCCGGGCGCACGGGACGGACGACGCAGGGAAACGGAGTTCGTACTCGATACGGCATGGCGTGGGGAGTTCTATATATACATGAATAAAGGACTCAAGGGCTGTCACGTTGGCAGCGCCGCAAACATATTATCCTCGCGAATTTGTTACTTCTATTCTAGTTGTTCCTTGACGCGGTCACCGCGCCATCGCCGGCGTGCGCGTTCTGGACATCGAGCAGCGTCGAGTTCCAACAAGTGGTATCGGAGCCAAAGGTTGCCGGTGGAGGGGCGTCCGGTGAAGACGAGGAGAGAAGAAGAGGTAGCCTGGTGGTGGTGACCATCATATACGAGAAGATCAAGGCGTGAACGCGGCCGTCGTCATGGGAAGCAGCGGTGACAAGGAGAAGGAGCTGATGGAACGTGCTTGGAATCAGGCTTCAGGAAATCTGGTATGGCCGATGCTATCTCGTTCCAATTACCAAGAGTGGTCGGCTCATGTGCAATGCAATCTCGAAGCTATGTACCTATGGGATGCAGTGGAGTCTGATAAGATAGAACGCCGCCGTGATCGGCTTGCTCTCGGTGCCATGATCCGCGACGTGCCGCCAGAGATGCACGCGATGTTGCTGAACAAGAAATCAGCTAAAGAGGCCTGGGAGGCGATCAAATCCATGCGTCTGGGTGCAGATAGGGTGAAGGAGGTGAATGCACAGAAGCTCCTAGCTGAATTCGAAGCAATTTCGTTCAAATCTGGTGAAACGATTGAAGACTTTGCTGTCAGAATTGGAAAACTTGCAACTGATCTAAAAGGCCTAGGGGAGACGAGTGTTAATGATGCTCGTGTCGTGAAGAAATTCCTCAGAGTTGTGCCACCACGTTATAATCAGGTGGCCGTCACAATTGAGATGTTTTGTGACTTGAAAACCTTGTCCATGGAAGAGTTGGTTGGGCGTCTACGTGCAGCGGAAGATCGCTTCGAGCCATCAGTGGAGGAGGTGACAAACAAGGCAGGACAGCTCATGATGACAGAGGAAGAATGGGCCACGAAGTTCAGGACTCGGACGATGGACTCATCATCCTCGTCGGATGGCAAAGGGCGTGGCAACACCCACTATTCCAAGAAGGGAAAACCCGGTGCAGGCAACGCGGGCAACCGTGAGTCACGCGACTCCGGGAACAAGGATCTCACGTCCATGGGGACACCCCGCAGGAAGGGACGATGTAACAAATGCAAGGTGTATGGCCATTGGGCCAGGGAGTGCAAGAAAGGGCAAAAAGAAGCAGCAGAAGCAGTTCATCATGCTAATGCAGACGCCGACCCTCAGCCAGCTCTTCTTGTGGCACAAGTCTGCAACTTGTTACGGACTCCAGTTGTTGCAGCCCCCCGAGTGTTCCTAAATCAGGAACAGGTGACTCCATCTAAGTATGAAGAAGGATCATGGGTCCTAGATACTGGAGCTACAAACCACATGACTGGGTGTAGAACATCCCTAACTAGCCTGGATGAATCTGTGAGAGGTGCAGTGAAGTTTGGGGATGGTTCCAAGGTTGAGATCTGTGGAATTGGTGCGGTCACGATCACTGACAGAAACCAGAATCACCGTGTTCTCTCCGAGGTGTATTACATCCCATCTTTGAAGTGCAACATTGTAAGTCTGGGTCAGTTGGAGGAAGGTGGTTGTCGGGTGGTGATAGACAATGGCGTCATGGAGATTCTGGAGCGTCGTAAGCCAGGCAGCCAGAGTCGGGATGTCCTTATCAGGGCAGAACGGAGGAATCGATTGTATATAATGCAAGTGAAGATAACCTCACCGGTATGTCTGCTGTCAAAGATGGATGACGTTGCATGGCTCTGGCACGCACGGTACGGACATCTGAATTTTAGATCGCTACGCGAGCTCGGCTCCAAGGAGATGGTCGAAGGCATGCCACTAGTTCGGTGTATCGAGCAGGTGTGTGATGGCTGCGCGCTTGGGAAGCAGCATCGAACGCCGTTTCCGAAGGCCTCGGCATACCGGGCATCGAAAAATCTCGAGTTGGTGCACGCTGACCTCTGTGGGCACGTTACACCACCGACGCCAGGGGGAAAATTGTATTTTCTACTCATTGTAGATGATCACAGCCGCTATATGTGGCTCGAGTTGATGGCCACGAAAGACGAAGCACTGCTGCAGTTCAAGAAATTCAAGGCAGCAGCTGAACTAGAGTCAGGATGTAAGCTGAAGGCGTTCAGGTCCGATCGGGGAGGAGAATTCAACTCGGGGGCATTCATCTCGTTCTGTCAGGAGCATGGTCTAAAGCACAACACTACTGCAGCATACACGCCACAGCAGAATGGAGTAGTTGAGCGGCGAAATCAAACGGTGGTGGAGATGGCTAGATGCTTACTGAAAAGCATGGGCGTTCCAGCCCAGTTTTGGGGAGAAGCTGTCATGGTTGCAGTGTATCTCCTAAATCGCTCCCCAACAAAGAGTCTAGAAGGCAAGACCCCCTATGAAGCATGGTTCGGGAGAAAACCAGGAGTGAAGCATCTTCGGACATTCGGGTGTACAGCGTATGTCAAGAGAGTTGGTCCCGGTGTTACCAAACTCTCTGACAGATCCACACCGGGTGTGTTCCTCGGGTACGAGCCGGGGACGAAGGGGTATCGCATATATGACCCTGTGAAGGAGAAGCTAATGGTGAGCCGTGATGTGATCTTTGATGAGCACAAGGCATGGAATTGGGCGGGGACAGGAAGCAGGACGAGTGGTGGTGTAAACACTGCACCAGAAACCTTCTCAGTTCAGTATTTTGATAATACTATTCCTGGTCCGACAACAGAACAAGCTGCAGATGATGGGCCGATTTCAGTTTCAGAAAACGGGGAACCGGCTTCACCAACCTCACCTGCTACCTCAATTCCATCTTCAGGAGATGCCTCATCTTCACACACACCATCACATCAACCGATCCAGTGGGCTACTCCGCCCTCGCATGACAGCGATTTTTCAGGTGGTGCTCCCCTCAGATACAGAACCATACCCAATTTACTTGATACAACTGATGAGGTTTCTGAGTTCGAGTATAGTGGAGTATGCTTGGTGGCATCTGAGGAGCCGACTAGTGTCGATGAAGCACTATCAGTGGACTGCTGGAGGAAAGCTATGGAGGCAGAAATGAGAGCTATTCAAGACAACAGAACATGGGTTGTCAGTGATCTCCCTCCAAAACAGAAAGCCATCGGGCTCAAGTGGGTCTTCAAGATTAAAAGGGACCCTGAAGGGAAGATTGTCAAGCATAAAGCTCGGTTAGTAGCAAAAGGATATGCTCAACGCCAGGGAATAGACTTTGATGAAGTGTTCGCTCCAGTGGCGAGGATTGAGACTGTCAGGGTACTGTTGGCATTGGCAGCACATGGAGGTTGGCAAGTCCATCATATGGACGTAAAATCTGCATTCTTAAACGGTGATTTGACGGAAACGGTTTATGTGCAGCAGCCTCCAGGCTTTATCATTGGAAAGGGCGACAAGGTACTGAAATTGAACAAGGCCTTGTACGGCCTTAGACAGGCACCCCGGGCTTGGAATGCAAATCTTGACAGAGAGCTGATTGCCCTCGGTTTTGTGAGGAGCAAGTTGGAACATGCTGTCTACAAAAGAAACAGCAGAGATTCTTTTCTTCTTATAGGCGTCTATGTTGATGATCTTATAATCTCAGGACCAGATGTCAGTGATATTCTGAAGTTCAAGACTGAGATGAGAAGAAAGTTCAGCATGAGTGACCTAGGCCTTCTCAGCTATTACTTGGGGATCGAAGTCAAGCAAAGAGATGGCGAAATCACATTGAGTCAGAGTGCATATGCTCAGAAGATATTACAGTTTGCAAACATGACAAACTGTAATCCTTGCGATACTCCAATGGAGTGTAGGCTCAAGCTTAGCAAGTTGAAAGGAGAAGATGCTATAAATTCTACAGCGTATAGGAGTCTGATTGGGAGTCTCAGGTATATTGTTAACACGAGACCAGATTTAGCCTATGCTGTTGGGGTGGTGAGCAGACATATGGAAGCACCAGGTAAAGAGCACTGGACTGCTGTCAAACGAATTCTAAGGTATCTAAAGGGTACAGTCAACTATGGCTGCAAGTACAGAAGAGGAGGGGAGACTCAACCAATGTTGTTGGGTTACAGTGACAGCGATTTTGCAGGAGATGTCGAGGATAGAAAAAGTACAACAGGTGTTGTATATTTCTTTGGCAAGAGTCTGGTGACATGGTCATCCCAGAAGCAGAAGATCGTCGCTCTCTCGTCTTGTGAAGCCGAGTACGTCGCAGGTGCAGCAGCAGCATGCCAAGGAATTTGGCTCAGTCGACTCATCGCAGACATGTTGGGAACAAAGGAAGCGACAGTAAAGCTACTCATGGATAATATGTCCGCAATTGCCCTAAGCAAGAATCCAGTGCAGCATGAGCGAAGCAAGCATATAGATACCAAGTTTCATTTTCTTCGTGAGTGCATAGAGGAGGGCAAGGTGGAGGTAGATCATATTGGAACAGCAGAACAGCTAGCTGATATCTTCACCAAATCATTAGGACGTGTGAAGTTCATAGAACTTCGGAGTGCTTTAGGAGTTGTAGAAGTGCATTAGGTTTAGGTGGTGATTTGTTAGATAAACTGATGCAGCACAAATGTAATCCTTGTTCAGGTTAGTGTCCAGGGTTGAGTCGTCAAGGGATCGGGCGTGTGTAGAGTCGTGCCTGACCACGACACGGTCCGAGTTGGAGTCTGTCATGCTCACGCCATGACGTGCCGGGCGCACGGGACGGACGACGCAGGGAAACGGAGTTCGTACTCGATACGGCATGGCGTGGGGAGTTCTATATATACATGAATAAAGGACTCAAGGCTGTCACGTTGGCAGCGCCGCAAACATATTATCCTCGCGAATTTGTTACTTCTATTCTAGTTGTTCCTTGACGCGGTCACCGCGCCATCGCCGGCGTGCGCGTTCTGGACATCGAGCAGCGTCGAGTTCCAACAGATCTGAAGGGTAAGGGCTCGGCTGTGGTTGGGGGTTCCATGGTGCCCAGCAACGGTACTCACAGGAAGCTACGATGGGTGCTGCCTAAAGATGGGTGGATGAAGATCAATGTTGATGGGGCCTTTCTATCTGAGTCTGGTGCAGCTGCAATTGGTGTGGTAATCAGGGATAGTGGGGGTCAAGTTAAATTGGCAGCTTGGCGCCAACTTCGCCATTGCCGAGATGCAGAAGAGGCTGAAGCTGTGGCATGTCGCGAGGGGCTGTGTTTAGCGGCAAGGTGATCAGAGGTCCCTATGATCCTAGAAACTGACTGTCTGCAGGTTGCTGAGAAGCTGAAGATCCGTGGTCAGGACCGCTCGATTCACTGGTCGACGATTCAGGAGGCGCAGCAGCGGATGGAGGAATTAAGTCGGGTGAAGATTATCAAGATTAGTCGTGATCAAAATTTTGTTGCGCATCAGCTCGCGCATTGTGCTATTAGGTCGAGTAGTAGCCAGGTCTTTTTTTGATTCTTTTCCAGAGTTTGTTGTGTCTCTCGTCTGTAATGATACTATTTAATTTTTAATAAAGTTTTCTGTTCAAAAAAAAATGGGTGTAACCCTTTTGTAAAAAAAAATGCTATGGTATTGTTGTCGGTTGGTATTTCACATATAGGGAAGTTTTGGTGAGAAATTACTTATCTAGCTAGGTAAGGGCGTTACCGATTATGAGGCCAGTATCAGGGTCACATGTTCTGTTTTGCTCAGAGAACTTCCTTCCTGCTCGACATGAACACCGGTATCCTCCTACTGTGTTGTGGCAAATGCTGCCAGAAGGGCATGACGATGTGTCTTTACATTCATCCTAATCTGCAGAAGGTGGCATGAACTAAGGAGTTTTTTGGTTTGAGGGATGGAAACGTTACCAGTGAAAACAAATTTGAACTAAAAATTGTTTACGTTTGCGTTACGGTGTAAGAACCAAACAGCTCCTAAGTGGGATACATATACATACACATTTTAGATGCTAGTAGGGATTTAGATGCTAGTAGGGAGCTAGGACATTGGGTGAGAGACTGTGAGAGACATAGACATTCTGCATGTACACTTGTGAACATTCGAGAAATACGAGTCGAATCAGTACCTTTGCATCCACCTGGAAGGTAAGGGTTGCCGTCATACCCTGCTGAGCACTTGCACACGTACCCTGGCCCGTTGCGTGAATCCAGGCACTCGCTGTTGCTGCTGAGGCACGCGTAAGTGCCCATCTCGTTCCTTTTGGCGACCTCACATGTCGTACTGTTTCTGATCGCCCAGTCCAGCACCACGGGTACCTGCCCAGTGTTTGTGTCGTTGAACCTGATCGTGTTGATGTACGTCGGGCTGAAACTGAACTTCTCCGCCTCCAGTAGCACAGCATAGCTACAGCGGCTGAAATTCCAAATTTGGCTTGTGTTGAAATTGCTGTCGAAGCCGACCTCGTAATAGTCCATCTCCTTGGGTATTGCCGTCTGGCAGCAGCCCATGCCGGAGCAGGTGCCATCCGCTAAGCCTGACAGGCTTTGGCACGTCGAAACGCATCCGCTCTGGTAGCCCGCGCCGTCGCCGTAGTTGGCGATGTAAGCCAGGGTGTTGCAGCCGATGACAGTGAACTTGTTGTGGACGTCTGAGAGCAGATAGGGAGTATCGTTGAAGTTTAGCCGCCATGTATAACAATCCATTGTACTGGACGAGAGGTTGTAGCAGTCTGTCGAGATGGAGTTCAAAACCCGCATCGTGCTATCAATCAACGAAATATTGAGTATCTCCACATTGTAGAGGAACGGCTTGGGGATACCATCTTGGACCTCGCAGGTAATGTTGAAGCCTGGTAACGAGCAGTTGTCGCCGATGCCGAACGGGTATGGAATATCAAAGTCGCCACACTGCATTTTGCATTGAGGGCTAGGGAGTGCAATAGCTGGTGCATGCTGTGCCACGAGCAGAAGTAGAAGACCAAGGCCAAACTGCAGAAGGCGCACTTCCATCCTCCTCAGGTGGATAACTAGATAGAAAGTATAGAAAGTAGAAACCATCATATTGAACGGTCAGCTATAAGGCCCTATTACGAGGATCCATTTTCTACAAAACCGTATTTGGACAAAAAAATATACAAACTTCATTCCGGTGGATGAAAACGGATCGGATACAGACGAATATAAAAAAACTCGGCCGGTGGAGGAAAGACCGCCCCACGGTTTTTAATTAAGAAGAAACTTCTCAGTTCCCCGACCAAGAAAACTCCAAAACCCTGGCCCACCCCGACACTGGGAACAGGTCACCATGGGGACCGTTACCTAGGCCGGGACGCCGTAGCCCGCAGGCCGGGTCTCCGTTGCCTTGGTTACCGTTGCCACAGGCCGGAAACGAGCTGCTACCTCCATTGCTTTAGCACACGGGGCCAGCGAGGGGATTTTTTTAACCTAGCCTGAAATTCGCCCCCCCTAGGATTCGAACTCAGAACCTATGATGTGCCGCCGGAGTGGCTAGACCAACTGATCTACTCGGATTCGGATTCGAATACGGATAGTATCAGCTATGTAGGATAGGATACCATTGGATATCGACATCATCAATATGTGATTTGAGCAATAAGGATACGGTATCGGATGTTGAAATTCAGACTTGAATATGGACGGATAAAAACTTCTCTAAACAGATTAGGACTCGAATACGGTCGAAAAATATATGTACCATTTTTATCCCTTGAATACATATACTCCTTCAATAAATGTTTTTCTTACTTAAAAGTCAAACACTTTTAACTTTAACCATATATATATATAGCTATATATTCAGCTATGTTTTCCTTTGGTAGCGCTAATCACCACACACACAGGGTATTTAGCTATTCGCTACCCGACCCCTACCGTCCATGTGGCTTTGGTCCGATTCACGTGCTCAGTCCCCCATACGGACAGACCACCAAAGGTTTCTTTCAGCATATGCCATCGGTGGTTTGGTTATCCAACCAATTTTTTTTTCTTTCATTCTTTTTTTTTTTTTTTTTTGCCGTTCTCGTTATCCTACCGGTTTTCTCTTTTTATTTCTGACGAGGTACTTTTTTTTGGCCGTTTTCGTTATCCAGCCGCCGTATTTTTGGTCAGGCGATTCCTATGAAAAGAAGTGTGACTATAACTATTACGTTTTGAGAAAGGTATATTTAATCATTTTTGGTATAGATGGCTGCAGGCATAAGTGCGTGATTTACATATGATTTGTTAACATATTTTCTATCGTGCCGAAAAGGGTGCCAAAAAACACCATTTTGCCATGTTTCAAAATCAACACACATCGTTGCAATGACACATGCCCACCAAGTGGTACGTAAAAGAATCACGCCGGGTCTGTGAACATGCGCCCAAGCCTGTATACCATTTACTACAAACATCAAGTTGGGAAGTGCAGGGCTAGGTACAACACTAATCAAGGCATAAGAATTTGTGGTCCGGTGGGCAGCGCGTCTGTCAGAAACAGCTCCACGAAGCGAAATTCAAGGCTTCTCTCAGTCGACCTTGGTCCTGTTTAAGCACCACTGAATAGCTAAGTTTGCATGGAAAACAAGATAAACCAAGGCAGCCTGAAAAACAAAAGTCCCAACAAGAACTGACATAATTTACTCTTTAGAAAATGTGTGAGGAAACATATAGAATAAACAAAATATTTGACCTTTCTTTTGCCCAGTCACATAAAGTAGCTATACTTAGTGACTTGATTATACAGAAATAAGGTAGCTGTAGTATTTAATCAGTTCTGATTGGTTTTTGGGACAAGGAGAGAGTTCAGTCCGATTTTGGCCTGGTTCACAAACAGTATGTTTGAAAATATAGCTATCTTCCTAATGAATGGAGTGAGGGGATGGAAAGCAAGAACAGCCATTACCTAATGCAGAGGACAGCTTGCGTTAAAAAAAATGCAGACAGCTAAGCTTGTTGGTTCTCACCTGGCAGGATCTTGGAGCTGAATGTAGATGACTACATCTCAAACTAAAGCATACTTTCCATGCAAAATATTCAGCATGGTGATAAAAACACCCAATGTTCAGTATAAGGAGTCCTAACAATCATACGAAATAAGGCATATGGTACGATTTTTATTGGAGCTAGCTGCAGAAAGTTTCAGTCCATGCACTAAAACAATTCTGTTGATTTCTCCAATCAATCAAATTACTAGACTGCACATAAGAATCTATGATATAAAGTAACAAGGTTATCTCTGACTATGAGAAAAGACCAGATTAAAAAACAGAAGTGGATTGTGTTTATAACATCAATGGCCTGTTGCATTGTCTTGAACCCTTCACTAACATAGGATGAATTTCACCAGCATAGGATCGAGTTCGCCAGCATAGAATCAATGAAATGAGCGATGAATCGACTCACAAGTTCACATGGCAACATCCACAGAGATTAGCATGTCTGCGTAACACCACAAATATTATGCATGTAAATAGTTTGAACGAACATATCACATATGAGGAATTGAAGCAACCAAAGAAGCAAGCAGGACCCGTAATACCAAAGATTCTCTACTGCACATGATGGTCCTAGATAAGTAAATTCAGCTGAACTGAAACCGTGAGGTAGGGTCTAGTTGACAATTACCGGTATGTACAAAAAGATCATAACAGCAAGCAAGCTCGATGAACTAAAAAAAGATCTCCACTTGATGTTATCCAAACACCACGACATATATTCTTACAGCACAAACAAGTGAGTTACCCAAACTATAGAAAATGCTCTAAATCTAAATCACAAGGAGATTAATATCCAAATTTCTATATTCAATGACCCCAATTTTCTAAACACAAGGTGCATTATTTGGACAAATTTATATCACCTCAAAGTCTAAACTATTTATGATCAAAGCATTTTGGTCCCACATTGTGTCAGGTATGGTCATTAAAAATGGCGTACCATAGAAATCTCAACTAGTTGTGACAAGGGCACGTTGAAACGAAGATGTCATGTATGCTGAACAGCTAACAATAACTTTGGTACTATGATAATGTTTGAACTAGCCGTAATTAAACATAATTCCTTCTAAGTTGTTCCTATGCACAACATGGTTATTTGAGACAAGTGCAGACATATTATTAATTAAAGAACCATAACATTTGGTCAGATTGTACCCATACGTTCTATTATAAGAATAAATATAACAAGGTGAGATTGTGAAACAAAGAACCTGTTGGATGAGCAACCAGGGGCTTGTCCGGCATGGACATCATCTGGTGGCAATGACCGGATCCATAAATGCATAAAGGATGAATAAGAGACCAAAAACTCTACTAGCAACAAGCATATGTGAAATGGCGATGATATTGACTGATCATATAACAGAAAGCTGACTCCCAAAAGAAAAATGAAAAGAATGACATTGATTGCAACAACAAAACAAAACAAGAAGAGATGCACTTGCCATGAGAATTTCAATGAATATTTGCACCGTTGCCAATGCTGAGAGCAAAATGATGAGATGGGCAGATCAAAAACAAATTCAGGCTACACATCTATACATTAGCCGATTAGCAGAACCTTTAATGACATATTATATTCTAATGTAGCTGACTGATTACCTTATGCTTGCTGTTTGGTTGGGAGTCATGAGACAATTCATAACAGATAGCTGGTTCCAAAAAGGAAAAAAAGAAAAAGAAAAAATGATACTGATTACAACAATAATGGTTGACGCTGTTTTGTTGAGTCCACGAGATAATTCTGCAAGGGATATAATGACTACTGGTAAGAAAAAAAAAAACATGTATCATACATTTTAATGCATATTTACAGTATGTGTCAAGGGAAAGCAAGAACATCCATGACCATAATGCAGAGGGCAGCCAAGATTGTTGATTCTCACCTGGCTGCAATGACAATGACAGGATTTTGGAGCTGCAGGTAGATGACTGCAGCTCAAACCAAAGCATACTTTCTATGCCAAATATTCAGCAGGTTGATAAAAAAATCGTATGTTCAATATAAAGAGTCCTAACAAACAGAAAAAAAATAAGGTATATGATTCAATTTTTATTGGCACTAGGTGCAGAAAGTTTTAGGCCCATGCACTAAAACAACTCTCCTGATTTCTCCAATCAAGCAAATTATCACTGTCTATATTAAAAGTTTAAACCAGCAGCAAAATAGAAAAAATAGCTTAAAAATAGATAAGAGCAAAACTACTAATGTGCTGCTGCTGCTGGAAATTGATAAACAAAGACCTCCTATGGTGCTCATATGAACTGCTGAAAAGCAAGCAAAGAGAAGGTAGGACAAATAACTCAAATTATGTCTGTATAGTTTCATTTCAGACTTGAGCACTAGTGATCACTCGGCTAAACAAAAAAAAAAGCACAAAGAACAGATAACTCAAAATTGGAGATTGGGCATATTCTAGCATGATTTTCTTT
Organism: Eremochloa ophiuroides; assembly: GCA_038502445.1. Lineage (NCBI taxonomy): Eukaryota > Viridiplantae > Streptophyta > Magnoliopsida > Poales > Poaceae > Eremochloa > Eremochloa ophiuroides. The sequence continues at coordinate 50,817,146 of JAHLJS010000009.1, read as the reverse complement.
TTAGACATCTAACCAATCAAATAGCATGATGACTAGCTTCCATGATGAGTTAGGTTAGAGGCTGGGTTTTCCCCAAACATGGCAACAGACCACTAAAAATGTGCTGTTAATGTGCTTATGTAATCCTAATTTAACTGCTGCATGAGCATAGCATCTATTGTTCACTGAAGAAGATCTCAGATCTGTCAATAGTGCTGTAGTGCATATTACTGGTTGACCTTTCTGTATCTATAGTCTCTGTTGATTACCTCATATGCTGAGATACAAACAGGTACAACAAATGGAAAAGGCCAGTAAACTTTCTAAAAAAAACAAGTACTGACCGCTGTTGAGTGCTCTCAAATACCAGCGTTTTTGGGTTATCTGGCATCTTATCATAGTTTCAACCGGATTCTGAAGTCAATGCAGAAAAAATGTATTTATATTGCATTCGTATACTCTACAGCTTAAATTTATAAGGTCACTCCACAGAACAATATAGTTGCAATATCTTCGCCAATATGATTGTATAAAAAAAAATATATATATATAACATAATGGGAATAAGAAACAAAAAACCTTTTAGTTGACGAAACAGGACCTATTCCGGCATGGGCATCTGCAAATTCACAATAAAATAAATAGAATTGCTTTATTGAACTGAAATCACACCATATGTCAAAACATACGTGTATGATCTGAACCAAAAAATTGCAAGGATGAATCAATGTCTATGGTTGTAAGAAACCAATGTCATGGTCGCATAGTGAATTAATGAAGATGAAAATGATTTTGAGGCATTATATGGGCATAAATCTTACCAAAACTAATATAAAATAGAAGGAAACATGGTGATCATTCTTTTTTAACAAACAGTAGACATATTTGACACTACCTTAATGGGACATCAAAGCGAGCATGAATGGGGAGGTAAAGGAAACCTGAGGGACCCGGCGGCTCCATCCCAGCGCGAACGACGGAGGCAGGGGCAAGTCGAGGGCCACGCAAGCGCACGGCGACTGAGTCTGTTCGCGGCAAGAGCGCAGGGCTATGACTGCACGAGGCAACGCGATAGCAGGGGCATGGCGGCGATGGTGCGAGGGCACGGCGAGGGCGGCGCGTGGCAGGGTCCAATGGCAGAGCAGGGGCGGCGGGGAGCTGAGGTAACAGCCGTGGGCCCAGGACCGGTGGCGGTGGTGCGAGGGCACGGCGAGGGCGGCGCGTGGCAGGGTCCACCGGCGGAGCAGGGGCGGCCGCGAGCTGAGGTAACAGCCGCGGGCCCAGGACCGGCGAGGTCGCCCGTGCTGAACCAGGGAGTAGGAGCGGCGGCGAGCTGAGGTCGTTCGGCAGGGGATGCGTTGAGCTGAGATCGTGCAGCGGGGGAAGGGGAGGGGCTGCCGGCGAACTAGGCTCGTGCGAGGTAGCCTCAAGCGGCGGGGACGGCGGAGATCTGGGCTCGTGCGATGGGAGCGGGGAGAAGAAACCGGCGTCGTCGACTCGTCGCCCACTCGGCAACTCCCCACGATCTATTACGATTTTTAAATATATAACAAAAATAATAATAAGAGGAGGTGGGTATGGGAGGAAAAAAAACGGCATGCCATGGTTTGGCTCGGTGGCACCATTCGACTCGATAGTGATTATTATTCATTACTCTTACTCAGGGTGATATATAGAAATACTATATATTATATATATATATTAAAGTACGTAACTACTACTATTAGATAGGTGGATGAATTTTTTTATAAAATATAAATTTAGAGATTTTCTAGGAATGACAAGAGTATTGATTGATCAGGCTTTCCCTTCTGCTAAGCACCCGTCCCCACTATGGGCCCTATGGGAGGCCCACATGTCGGCGGCGGCCACCATCAATGGGATGGTACGCGAGGAATGAGTGGGCGGTTGACCCACATTCCGGCGCTGCACTTGGGTTGCCAGTGGCGGCACGTACCCTTTGGCCCTAAGTTTAAACCGATAATTCAGTTCGATTCTTCAATTGATGAAAACTTCGGTTTTGGAAAAGCTTGCAATCGATCGGTTCCAAAGGAAAAGGAGCAATCAACGATTTGTGTTTCGGTTTTCTCAATTTATTCTCCAATTTTAACCGTGGTTCCAGAGAAGTCATCTCATGCGCCATCCCCAGCCGCCGCTCGTAGCTCGCCTGTCATGCCAGTGCCGCCCCGCTCACTGCCTCGAATGTGTGGCCTCGGCGCTCTGCTCACCGCTCGCTTGCTTAGCCGCAAGCCATGGCACCCTCCTCATAGCCTCGCCGGTCACACATGCAGCCATGGTGTCCTGTTCGCCGCCTCGCTGGTCACACGCGTGGCCGCTCACCACTCGCATGCGCCGTCGCGGTGCCTCCCTCCCTGCTCGTCACTCACACCAACACCCCGCCGCATCTTGTGCCACATGCGTGTCACAGTGTTAGGGTTTGGAATGAGAGTATGAAACGAGTGAATGGGAGAGAGAGAGAGAGAGGCACGGTGGGGACGCTATGGGATACTACTGCCTACTGGGCTTGGTGAGTTGTTGGGACACGGTGGGAAAGGGCACATGCACAACTATTGTCGGTGCTAGTTTTAGCGGGGCTAACACCGGCTAGTAAATATGTGTTTTGCGGTTGAGGCTACGGATGGTATGCAAGGGGGAACACAAGGATTATACTGGTTCAGGCCAAGCAAGCCCTACGTCCAGTGGAGAGGAGAGTCGTGTTGCCCTGCACCGAGGTGCTTGTAGTAGGGGGTTACAAGCTAGGCGAGAGAGGAAAGTGCTCCCAGGTCTCTTGTGAGTGTCTAAGTGTTTGCAAGTGGTTTGCTATTGGTGTGTGTGAGAGAGAGCTTAGGACTTCTCGGGTCGGTGTCCTAAAGCTGGCCACTGCTCTCCCTTTTATAGTCGCAAGGGAGAGGCAAGGGCAGCGCTTATAATGCTACGTATGTTACAATGAGGAGTTGTTGTTCCTCGTTTGACTATCGTTAGCTATAGTCTTTTCTCCGCGTCTCCGGGGTATGGCTGTAGTGGTTCGCACGATCTTGGTGAGTTCCGAGGCGGCAACAGTCGTCGGATTACGGCATGTCGTTGGGTCACAGCTGATGCTTGTCCTTCCACACGATGTGACAAGAGGGCGAGTCGTCTCGGGGCGTTGTCTCCCGAGGCTCGGGACTCCTGGAGGCGTGATGGGATGGAGCAGAGTGATATGAAACGACCTCGATTTCCGTGAAGGGAAATCCACAGGCTCGAATTGTAATTCAACAGATTGCTTGGGACAATCCATGAAATTACCCATATCTCAGTTGTCACCAGTATCCATACAACGGTAATTAAGTCTTACATAAACATTTATTACATCGCCTCACTGGCGGAATCAACATTCAGAGAAGCTTTAGAAGATGCGGAAATGTTTCATCCTTCACGGCCAACTTGAGTGTAGCACGTGACCCTATTCCTCACCATCGTCTTCCTCGAAGTCGTACTCATTCTCGTCACCTGACAGCAAATTTATCAGTACATTTGTACTGGCCACAGAGCCCACCTATGCAGCATTTGCTTTGTGGAAAGTGGATGCAAGGCTATACAAGCAGACCTATAGGCTGAGGTTTTCCTATGCAGCTGAAATCAATGTTTAAGTAGTCAAGTTTTATCTCCAATTACACCATCATCCCTTTTCCCATCACCACATCTCACATACCCACACCTCACTCTCATTCGACAGGCCCAACTCCCTCTCGGGCCTATCTCAGTGGCATACAACCACAACGGGTACACTGCCAGAAAAATGTCATCCAGGGGGAGAAGAGAACACTCACTACACTAGTAGAAGCTTCACAGGAAAGGTCCATAGCCAACGAGTTGGCATATGTATCGATCGATCAACCGTACACTCTGCAGAGGTTTCACTACCCACAAGATTAGCCATCATAGGTGTTGCGCAACACCTAGGCAGAATTTCGGGTGCTTGCTTGCCTAGGTCGATGCCACCCTACCACTTAGCCCTGGGATATTCCGGATCCTACACCGTTATGCTGAGACTGGGAGACACAGTACCGGGCCCATCCAGTGGTACTGCGCATCTAGAACGGAACGGGAACCCATCGACCGTCTCCGCCCACCCTTATCACCTCTCAACCTAGCAGTAGTGGCACCGTCCTACCAAGTAGTCCAGCCGTCTCCCGCCCATCAGAAGCGAGTGAGTAGAAAAGGATTCCCATGAACCTGAAACTAGTCCGTCCTAAGTTTGACCAAGCAGGCATCTTCACTTAAGGGATACTCTCCCCGTGCCATCACAGCACCTCCGTCCACGGGCTTCAAACCACCAAGGCTATCCACCCGGGACCTCCTCAACAACTTTACCCGCCACAGGTATCTCGCTTGGGGATGCCCAGGTTGCACCCCCGGCACGACTTGCCCCATGGGCTTGTCTCGCATCCCACTTGGTCGATATCAACCCTTACCACGCATCCAAGACGCACGCAGCACTCTCTCCCAGTGGTTATAATCAGATATTCACCGTCCCAATTCCACCACATAGCATATAGCAAGTAGAAAGTAGTGGAAGAGTAACAGTAAATTAAGCAGCAGCTAACCTAGCAGCGGATAGCAGGGTATAGTCTTATCAAGGCAGGGAATTCAAATATACTACCATGCAACCAATCCATACATAATCATAAAGCAATAGCAACAATGTCATTTGCAATGCGTAAATAGGATCTAAGGATTTGGTGGGATGTGGCACCTTCGTAGTCGTCTCCTAACTCCTGAAAGTACTCGTGGTCGTCTTCCTTAGTCAGATCCTCCTCCGGCTCTGAAATCGAACACGAAATAGTCGCGTCAGCGACTCCTATAGAGTATTTCAGAAAAATCCAATAAAATAAAGAGCCAAATACACACAAACATAGTCTTAGATTGTAGATCTCATTTTTCTGAGAATTTTAATATATGGTGCGTAATTTTTGGACATCGTATGAATAAGTTATGAATTCCGAAGATTATCATATTTTCTGAAAATAGAAAATGGTCGATTAATCAGGGGCAGCTCGGGATTGGTCCACGTGGCGCGCGGGTCCAGTAGTGCGGCATGTGGCGCCTCATCAGAACACAGACCCGATGGTCGCCCACCAGGTGTTCGATGCTGGTTCCCAGAGAGTCGCCGGCGTCGGCGTAGCTCGGCAGTTGGTCGGGCGAGCTCGACGGTGGTCGGGGGTGGTTCTCAGAGGTCGGGGGTGGTTCTCAGTGGTCGGGGGGCGTCGGCGTAGCTCGGCGTAGCTCGGCGGGGCTCGGCGGAGCTCGGCGTAGCTCGGCGTAGTTCGGCGTAGCTCGGCGGGGCTCGGCGGTGCTCGGCGTAGCTCGGCGGAGCTCGGCGTGGCTCGGGCGAATCGGAGATTCGGGGCGCTGAGGGTGCCGCTCTCCCGAGCTCTCTCGGGGAGGCTCAGGCGAATCGGAGATTCGGGGCGCCGAGGGTGCCGCTCTCCCGAGCTCTCCCGGGGAGGCTCGGGCGAATCGGACATTTGGTGCGCCGAGGGTGCCGCTCTCCCGAGGGTTGGCTGTCATTAGTGAAATGATGTCGTGGGCCTCCTTCTCTCCCACGGCATACGGCGGTTCTCCGACGAGGTGGAGGCGCACGTAGCCAAGGCGACAGACATGATTCGGGGCTCGGCTATCTACGCGGCGGTGCCGAGGCAGACTTGGCGAACCTCGTCGGCCTTTCTCCGCAGCGCGAGGCGATCGGGGGTACTCGGAACGGATTTTAGGCGAGGCGGAACGTGTCGGCGGCGATCACGTTTCCCCGAGAACGCACCTCTCGGTGTTCCGGGCTATGGAGGTTCGATCTTCCGCAACTAAGCTTGTCCGAGGTGGTCGGTGAGTTGGTGGTCACACTAGCGGGTCGCGTCGGCGGTTTCACGGCTTGTGCGCGGGAACACCGCCGAGGTGGCGGTGCTCCGAGCACGTGTGACGGCGATGCCCATCGGAAGTGGCCTGACGTCCATAGCCGATGTCCAGTGGTTTGATGGCCGGTCTTGTGCGCGTGTTGTGCGAAGTGTTCAGGGGCCGGAAACAGCCCACGGCCTACATGCTCGTGATGCCGAGAGCCATGACCGTAGCACGGCGAGGTCGTATGAGGTGCATGGAGCAGGTGATCTTCCTGAGCCGGTAAAGGCTCGTGCCTGCGCGTCCCGTGGGTGGAACGCCATGGCAAAAGCAAGGCGAGGTTCGGATATAGCGTGCGGTGGCTCACCGTGGTGTTGGTGAAGCTAGGATGGCGGTGCAGTGGCGAGTCGGAGCCGTGCAGAGCGATCGCAGTGCCGTGCCGCTCCTCGTCCGCAGTTCGGGCTTCTCCTCCGTGTCCGGCTCCGGCGTGCTCCGCGGCGGCGGCGCTCCGGCAGCTTCTCCTCCTCTGCTCCGCCCTTCTCCCTTCTCCCTCTCCCTCTATTGTGCGGTGTGGTGTAGTTGTTGTGCCGCAGCGCGGCGGCGGCGAGGGGAAATGAGGGTAGGGCTTCGGGGTGAGCTCCTTTTTATAGGCGAGCTTGGCCAGCTCCAATGGCGAACGGTCCTGATCGCGCTCGACCGATCGAAGGGCCGTGGCTCGAGTGGATCTAGGGCTCCGGATGGGCGCGGGTTCGCTTGGCAGCCAAGAAAGGAGGGGACAGGCGAGGGACAGCGGGGTCAGGGCTCTGCCATGCGTGGCGCTGTCGGTCACGCCATTTGCGTGACTCTGTCGGCCACCGTCTTTCACGAGGTGAGAAGAAGAACAGTAGCGAGAGCAGCTGACAGGCGGGGCCGGGCGGTCAGCGGCTGCGGGGGAGTGGGTGAAACGGTCGCGCGCGCGCTTGCTCGGTTGGGCCGCAGCTGGGCCGACAGGCTGGCTTCCTTTCTTCCTCTCTTCTCTTTTCTTTTTCCTTTTCTATTTTCACTTAAGTGTATTTATATACATATATTACCCTTTTTAAATATTGAGTAAATACAAACATAAATTGCAATAAATCCCAATTGTGATGCATAAGCTATTATTCTATATGAATGGAACTAAAATGCAAGCTATACTCCTTTATTTACCAAATTCATAATGAAACATATATGCTTGCACAAGAAAAATGGGTTTTCACAATAAATAAATCAAAAATTTTATTTGGTTCGGATTTTTAGGTTGTGTGGATTTTTAGGGTTGTTACATGATATCTCTCCTCGGGCGTATTTTCGGCCTTTGAACAGTACTTCCCGAGGGTCAGGTGGGCCCGGATGGAAGGCGTGCTCGTCCTTTCGAGTGGACAGTGCAGTGGGCGCTTTTCCCGTTCTTGCGTAGCCCGTCGTCAGATGCTCGAACTGTCGCAGTCGTAGTTGGTAGACTCCGGTGAAGAAACGGGGCGGCACACCGTAGACCATACCATGGAGAGGACAGACGTAGTGGGCCTATCAAATCTGCTGCCAGGTGGTATGGCCGTTAGGGGTGTGCGAAGCACAGTCGCGTCGAGAATCTCGCCTGACGGGACAGTGCTTGTAAAGTGGTCAGAGAGATCTCTTGTGGTTCAAGATTGCTCCGCTGACATCACCTGTGCCTTGGATGCCTTTGTGAGATTGTGCTCGAGGGGGATGGGGAAGCTCGGGCGAATCGGAGAATGGGCGCCGAGGGCGCCGCTCTCCCGAGCTCTCCTGGGGAGGCTCGAGCGAATCGAAGATTTGGGCGCCGAGGGTGCCGCTCTCCCGAGGGTTGGCTGTTATTGATGCAATGACGTCGTCATGAGCCTCTTTAGACGCGGCCTTCGTGGGCTTCGGGCGCGGCCTTCGTGGGCATCCACTGGCCTTACTTGGGCTAGGCCGCGTTGGGAATGTGCGTTTTTGCATCGAAGTTGGGTACCCCTAACGTTGGTACCCGACAGTAGCCCCCGAGCCTGTGGCGAAGTGAAGGTACTCCTCCACAGGTTCACGCTGGTTCTTCCTGTCAAAAATATAAAGTATGGGTTATTTTTTTCGATGGGTGCGCATGAGCGCACCCGCCGGGTGTAGCCCCCGAGGCTTTGGAGGGATGATATATCCCTTCAAAGGTTTAGAATCGTGTTTGTTAGTCCTCGGGTATTTTTTGATTTATTTAGGAGGGTTGTTTCCTTGGAAGCGGAGCCCCCGAGCCTCTCATCGTGTTGGGAGGTCGTTCAGTGGTCTTTCAAGGTGCAGGGCAAGTTCCCGAGCCTCCGTTTTCGTATCATAGATCGGTCGGGTTCTTCCCTGTCTTTTTTAATTCGACCTTCACGCTCTTTTTTCGGGAAGAGGAAGGTTTGGTCCTGCTCGACTTCCCCGCTGGGGCACGAGTCAGCATTTCCGGTGAGCTACAAACGGGTTGGTCCAAGTGCAGGTCCGTGCCCCGTTCGTTAGGGGTCGGCTAGCGGCCTGAGTACACTCCAAATGTTTCCCGAGGGTCAGTTAGTAGATGTCGGGTCCCTTCGATGGGTCCCGATGGCCTGATGCCTCCCACGGAGGGATTCCACATAACCGACACGCTACTGGGACTTGGACACAGCATGGGATGTCCCTTGTGACGTTTCGGGCGTCGGGATACTAGCCGTTTTCGTGACCCATCCACTAGCTGTCCCTAACTCGGTTTCCCTGGGGCGACTGTTCGAGCCACGGAGGGCTAGTCTTCGATCCCCTAGGAACGAAACGGGCGCCTGAGCCTGGGGTTCCTTCGTTGGGAAGGAGAAAATGTTGGCAGAATCGAGGTGCGCAGTTGTAATGATTCGGCTCACCTTTTGAAACGCGACGCCTGACGGACGCGACGATTCAGCTCAGTCGAGGCGGTTTGTGTGCGCGGCGATGGCGGCGGCGTGGGGATCGTGGCGGGCCCCGCGCAGTTAATGCGGCGGATCCTCCGCATCCACCCACGATCCGCCGACGGTGTTTATAAGAAAAACTTACGGTTTTTTCTTTCTACCCTAGCCATTCGCTCGCACGACCGTTCACTTTCTTACCTTCGTCGCCTGCTCTTTCGCCTTTGTTGCCTGCTCGAGAGAGATTGTTGCCGCGGCCGTCGTTCTTCCCGCAGCCCTTCCCCCCCTTCGCTTGCCATGGATTCCTCCTCCGCCGCTGTCGACGCCGCCGCCGATGTCGCCGCCACCGACGCCGTCGCCACTTACGCTGCCGCGGCCACCGCCGGCGTCCTCAGGCTGGAGCCGTGGCCGAGGAGCACTGTGACGGAGGCGCAGCTGGAGCGCCTCGTCACTCTGGGGCTGCTGCGTCCTCGTACCGATGCGCAGCACCCGGAATGGGCCGTGCCGCCGCGCGACCACGAGGAGCCGAACCCCGGCGAGGGGTACGTGGTGAGCTTCGTTGCTTACCACGAGCGTGGACTCGGCTCGCCGTTGAGCCGCTTCTGCCGGGCCATCCTCTTTGAGAACAGGCTGGAGCTCCACAACCTCACCCCGAATTCCATCACACCGGCGTCGATTTTCGCCGCCCTGTGTGAAGGCTACTTCGGGGTGCCCCCGCACTGGAACCTGTGGCGCCGCATTTCCCGCGTCGACTGGTACACAAAGTGGATCGGCGCGAAGAAGCCATGGGAGATCCAGCGCGCGGGGGGTGCGGCCTCGTGATCCGCTCTTCGTCGTACATCCCCTATAAGGCCCCCTCCTCCAACAAGGGGTGGCACAGTGGCTGGTTCTACCTTCGCAACGACGGGGGTCTCTTCCCCAAGTTCACGGGAAGAGTGCTCATAACTCCCCTTCCCCAATGGGAGTGGGGGTGTAACAACCCTAAAAATCCACACAACCTAAAAATCCCAACTAATTAAAATTTTTCATTTATTTATTATGAAAACCCATTTTTCTTGTGCAAGCATATATGTTTCATTATGAATTTGGTAAATAAAGGAGTATAGCTTGCATTTTAATTCCATTCACATAGAATAATAGCTTATGCATCACAATTGGGATTTATTGCAATTTATGTTTGTATTTACTCAATATTTGAAAAGGGAGAGAGAGCAAGGCTAGCCATTCGGCCCAGCCAGCCCGGCCTTTTTCTCCTCACCTCACCCGCACGCGCGCAACCGTTTCACCGCTCCCCCGCAGCCGCTGACCACCCGGCCCCGCCTGTCAGCCGCTCTCGTCCCCACTGTTCTTCTTCCTCGCAGAGACGACGGGGACGAGTGCACGCAATTCGCGTGACCCCGGTCCCACAGCCGACAGCGCCACTGTTCTGTCAGGTTTGTCCCCCTCCTGTCCCCTCCTTTCTTGGCCGCCAAGCGAACCCGCGCCCATCCGGAGCCCTAGATCCACTCGAGCCACGGCCCTTCGATCGGTCGAGCGCGATCAGGACCGTTCGCCATTGGAGCTGGCCAAGCTCGCCTATAAAAAGGAGCTCACCCCGAAGCCCTACCCTCATTTCCTCTCGCCGCCACCGCGGCACAGACCGGCACACTGCACCACACCGAGAGAGAGAGAGAACGTAGGAGAAAGGCGGAGCAGAGGAGGAGGAGCTGCCGGAGCGTTGCCGCCGCGGAGCGCGCCGAGCCGGACACGGAGGAGAAGCCGGAGCCCCGTCGCGGTTCGGCACGGCACTGCGTACGCTCTGCACGGCTCCGACTCGCCACTGCATCGCCATCCTAGCTTCACCGACACCACGGTGAGCCACCGCACGCCATGTCCGAACCTCGCCCTGCTTTTGCCATGGTGTTCCACCCATGGGACGCGCAGGCACGAGCCTTTACCGGCTCAGGAAGATCACCTGCACCATGCACTCATGCGACCGGCCGAAACCCCCGGACTACAAGCTTGCTAGACCAAGAACGCAGCACGACGCGTTCTCGGCGGAGCACGCTCACCACCGACGCGTTCCGACGCCGAATCACCCGTTCGGAGCGATCCGACTAGCACCCGTATAGGTTAGAGCGTCGTGGAGCACCGCCACGACCCCTTGAGCTAGCTACGCGGATCTAAGCGCTAGAGGAAGCCTCGTCCGCCCTGCTCGAGTGCGCCGCGACCTCGCCGGAGTGCCGCCGTGAGCCGTCGCCAAAAGAAGGCCATCCCATGGCTAAAGTTCGCCACTAGATTGTTGTATGCTCCTCTGGCCTCACCAATTTGACAAGACCGCATTCGATTGAACCAAGACATGGTCGTAGCCGCGTTGCCGCCTTCCGCCGTCGTCGGCGACACGCCGCCGCCACAACCGAGCACCTTGGGAATCTCGGTAGCCAAAATTGGTAGTTGGTATACCATCGCCATAGACCCTGGTGGCGTATACATCTCCTAGAAGACCTCCTTAGCCCCGCCGGAACCTCACAGTCGCGGCGACATCGCCGCCGATGACCGGAGCATCTCAATACCGCGACCCGCTAGCGTGACCACCAACTCACCGACCACCTCGGACAAGCTTAGTTGCGGAAGATCGAACCTCCATAGCCCGGAACACCGAGAGGTGCGTTCTCGGGGAAACGTGATCGCCGCCGACACGTTCCGCCTCGCCTAAAATCCGTTCCTAGTACCCCCGATCGCCTCGCGCTGCGGAGAAAGACCGCCGAGGTTCGCCAAGTCTGCCTCGGCACCGCCGCTAGATAGCCGAGCCCCGAATCATGTCTGTCGCCTTGGCTACGTGCGCCTCCACCTCGTCGGAGAACCGCCGTATGCCATACCACACCCGTTCGTGCCAAAACCGAACCCCGGCCACCACACCGCCGCCCGCCTCACTGGAGAAGCGCCTGTGCCGTGGCCGAGCACCAAAAGGGACCCTGTTAGCCAAATTGGATCCCTTAGAAACGAATATTGGGGCCCGGAGGGGAGAAATTGCCTCGCTGTGAGCTGCAACGTAGCCTACCGGAGCTTTAGCCCTGCGGCAGCTCGCCGCCGGCCGCCATGGCACGCCGAATGGTCGGCCAAGGTCACAAACCACGCCCCGACCTCTGAGAACCAGCCCCGACCTCTGAAGAGCGGCACCCTCGGAGCCCAAAATTCCGATTCGCCCGAGCCTCCCCGGGAGAGCTCGGGAGAGCAGCACCCTCGGCGCCCAAATGTCCGATTCACCCGAGCCTCCCCGGGAGAGCTCAGGAGAGAGGCAGCCTCGGCGCCCAAATTTCCGATTCGCTCGAGCCTCCCCGAGAGAGCTCGGGAGAGCGGCACCCTCGGCGCCCCGAATCTCCGATTCGCCCGAGCTACGCCAAGCTACGCCGAGCTCGCCCGACCACCGCCGAGCTACGCCGAGCTACGCCGACGCCCCCCGACCTCTGAGAACCACCCCCGACCACCAGTCGAGCTCGCCCGACCACCGCCGAGCTACGCCGACGCAACCCCGACCAACGTCGAGCTCGCCCGACCAACCACCGAGCTGCGCCGACGCCGGCGACTCTCTGGGAACCAGCATCGAACACCTGGTGGGCGACCATCGGGTCTGAGTTCTGATGAGGCGCCACATGCCGCACTACTGGACCCGCGCGCCACGTGGACCAATCCCGAGCCGCCCCTGATTAATAGACCATTTTCCATTTTTAGAAAATAGGATAATCTTCAGAAATTCATAACTTATTCATGCGATGTCCAAAAATTGCGCACCATATATCAAAATTCTCAGAAAAATGAGATCTACAATCTAAGACTATGTTTGTGTGTATTTGGCTCTTTATTTTATTGGATTTTTCTGAAATACTCTATAGGAGTCGCTGACGCGACTATTTCGTGTTCGATTTCAGAGCCGGAGGAGGATCTGACTAAGGAAGACGACCACGAGTACTTTCAGGAGCTAGGAGACGACTACGAAGGTGCCACGTCCCACCAAATCCTTAGATCCTATTTACGCATTGCAAATGACATTGTTGCTATTGCTTTATGATTATGTATGGATTGGTTGCATGGTAGTATATTTGAATTCCCTGCCTTGATAAGACTATACCCTGCTATCCGCTGCTAGGTTAGCTGCTGCTTAATTTACTGTTACTCTTCCACTACTTACTACTTGCTATATGCTATTTGGTGGAATTGGGACGGTGTATAACTGATTATAACCACTGGGAGAGAGTGCTGCGTGCGTCTTGGGTGCGTGGTAAGGGTTGATGTCGACCAAGTGGGATGTGAGACAAGCCCATGGGGCAAGTCGTGCCGGGGGTGCAACCTGGGCATCCCCAAGCGAGATACCTGTGGCGGGTAAAGTTGTTGAGGAGGATCCGGGTGGGATAGCCTTGGTCGTTTGAAGCCCGTGGACGGAGGTGCTGTGATGGCACGGGGAGAGTATCCCCTAAGTGGAGATGCCTGCTTGGGCAAACCTAGGATGGACTAGTTTCAGGTTCATGGGAATCCTTTTCTACTCACTCGCTTCTGATGGGCGGGAGACGGCTGGACTACTTGGTAGGACGGTGCCACTACTGCTAGGTTGAGAGGTGATAAGGGTGGGCGGAGACGGTCGATGGGTTCCCGTTCTGTTCTAGATGCACAGTACCACTGGATGGGCCCGGTACTGTGTCTCCCAGTCTCAGCATAACGGTGTAGGATCCGGAATATCCCAGGGCTGAGTGGTAGGGTGGCATCGACCTAGGCAAGTAAGCACCCGAAATTCTGCCTAGGTGTTGCGCAACACCTATGATGGCTAATCTTGTGGGTAGTGAAACCTCTGCAGAGTGTATGGTTGATCGATCGATACATATGCCAACTCGTTGGCTATGGACCTTTCCTGTGAAGCTTCTACTAGTGTAGTGAGTGTTCTCTTCTCCCCCTGGATGACATTTTTCCGGCAGTGTATCCGTTGTGGTAGTGTGCCGCTGAGATAGGCCCGAGAGGGAGTTGGGCCTGTCGAATGAGAGTGAGGTGTGGGTAAGTGAGATGTGGTGATGGAAAAGGGATGATGGTGTTAACTAGAGATAAAACTTGACTAATCAAACATTGTTTACAGCTGCATAGGAAACCTCAGCCTATAGGTCTGCTTGTATAGCCTTGCATCCACTTTTCACAAAGCAAATGCTGCATAGGTGGACTCCGTGGCCAGTACAAATCGTACTGATAAATTTGCTGTCAGGTGACGAGAATGAGTACGACTTCGAGGAAGACGATGGCGAGGAATAGGGTCACGTGCTACACTCAAGTTGGCCGTGAAGGATGAATCGTTTCCGCATCTTCTAAAGCTTCTCTGATTGTTGATTCCGCCAGTGTGGCGATGTAATAAGTGTTTATGTAAGACTTAATTACCGTTGTATGGATCCTGGTGTCAACTGAGAAATGGGTAATTTCATGGATTGTCCCAAGCAATCTGTTGAATTACAATTCGAGCCTGTGGATTTTCCTTCGCGGAAATCGAGGTCGTTTCAGGGGGTGCCCATCGAAGGAGTCAAAGCACCTGGACGTGTACTTCGACGCGCTCAAGGAGTTGAACAAAAGGGGCCTTACAGGGGCCGGCGTGGCGGGAAACTTCCACATGCGGACAGTGCTACCTCTCCATCAAATGGTAACCGGGTCACAGCGGAAGGGCACGGCGATGCTGGCCCGTGACCTTGGCGAGGCGGAGGTCATGCGCCGCGTCGGCTACATGGCGGGGGGTTATCCCACCTGGGAGGAGGTGAACCGGGTGCCTATGCGTCCCTGCGCGGGCTTCCCGGCGTTGGTAAGTGTCGTTTGTTTGATCGGGCCGCTGGTTTCCCCATCTTCCTCCTAACCTTTCTTCTTCATTCTTCGTAGGGCCTTTCGAGGACCGGGAAGGCTTCCCTTCCGCCTGTCCCAGAGGACAAAGAGCGGCGAACCCAGAACCACCTCCGGGCCACGGAGGAGAAGGCAAGGAAGGACAAGGTGACCGCCCGGAAGCAGAAGAGGGCGCGGAAGGTGGAGGAGTCCTCCTAGCGCCGCCACCGCCTGAGGGAGGCCGGGGAGCCTGAGGTGGATACCCCCACCGATGATGACGGCGATGACGATGATGAAGAAGAATATGATTTTTTTCATCTTTGATTTGATGGAATCTGACCGGCCGCTTGCGGCCACACAGCCCGCGGTGGGCGCTGACCAGCCTGGAAAGGCTCCGTTGTCAGCGTCCGCCGGCGGAAGTGCCGGGATTCGTGATCCAAACCCCCGGGCAAACCTGCCGGAGACCGCGTCCAAGGACGCGGCTCCTGGCAGGGCGACATCAGGAGGCGGGACTCCGCCCGCCATCAGCGGCGTGGCTCGGCCGGAGGGGCCGGGGACGGGCTTAGGCCCGGCGCCCGAGATGCCCCGAGGTTCCAGCAGGGGGACCGAGAGTCTCCTGTTTCGGCGGACCCTCCCCGCCGACGCGTCGTTGGTCGGCGCGGCGACCGAAGGCGGGGGGAGTACTGGGAAGACGCCGCCGGAGCCGGAGCCCACCGGCGCCAAGACGCCGGCGCTTGAGCTGGGGCCCTCCCAGGCTCAAGCTTCCCCGCCGAGGGGCGGTGACGTCGGGACGACCCCCGGCGCCCAGGCGGAGCCCTCCTCACTTGGCGGCGCTGGCCCGGACGCCGGGTTGGCGCCCATTCCTCCGCAGCCAGCGCAGCCCACTCCATCCGTCATCTCGCCGAGCGTGGGCGCTGCGAAGAAGAAAAGGGTGATTCCGAAGACGAGGTAAGTATCTTTAACTGTAATTCCTTCTAGTGGGGATCCTTTCATGAGCGCTTCTTTCTTCCGTCTCTGCTTCAGGAAACGCTCGGGGGCAGACCTCCAGGTGTCGCACCTGAAGGTCCTGAAGGTGCGGGGCCATGACACGGCCGGGGGGAGTGCCCGGTCGGCGGGCGAGGAAGTTCGTCCCCCCACGGGTCCGCCCGTGGCGTCCGAGGCTCCTTCCTCGGGGGAGGCTATCTCGGCGGCGGCCGCCGTCGTCGTGCCCGTGATCGACCTGGAGGCGGAGCCAGCGCGGGCTTCTGAGGCCTCGACCGTCGGTTCCGGAGACGCCTCGGGAGCGCCAGCCGATGCCGCCCCCACGGAGCCTGCTACCACGGGGTCATCGGCCGTGGACGTCAGCGCAGGAGCTCCCCCTGCCCGTGAGGAAGGCCCCTGGACGCTGGCCTTGAGGGAGCCTCAGCCTCGGGAGCTATCCGCCTCCCGGATCGAGTGGGCGGACCGCGTGGACCCTCAGGCGCCGCCCGTCTTCTCGCTCCGGGACGGCCTCGAGGCCCCCAAGTGGGACGCCATTCAGGAGCTCGGGTTTAGCTCGGCGGCGGGGCTCCGCGCGATTGCCGACGTCCTCGAGTAGGACCTCCCGGCCCAGCTTCAGGTAAATCCCTGTGTCTCGTAAACTTTTCCTGCATATGAGCATCATTCTTACCGTTTCCGCTTCTTCTTTTTTCCAGGACCTCATGCACACCTCCCGGGACAAGTCCCGCTTCCTTCGTGGCGTTGTCTCCCGAGGCTCGGGACTCCTGGAGGCGTGATGGGATGGAGCAGGGTGATATCTCCCCTCGGGCGTATTTCCAGCCTTTGAACAGTACTTCCCGAGGGTCAGGTGGGCCCGGATGGAAGGCGTGCTCGTCCTTTCAAGTGGACAGTGGAGTGGGCGCTTTTTTCGTTCTTGCGTAGCCCGTCGTCAGGCGCTCGGACTGTCGCAGTCGTAGTTGGTAGACTCCGGCGGAAAACGGGGCGGCGCACCGTAGACCATACCGTGGAGAGGACGGCCGTAGTGGACCTATCAAATCTGCTGTCAGGGAAATCCTGACAGGTGGTATGGCCGTCAGGGGACGTGCGAAGCACAGTCGCGTCGAGAATCTCGCCTGACGAGACAGTGTTTGTAAAGTGGTCAGAGAGATCTCTTGTGGTCCAAGATTGCTCGGCTGACATCACCTGTGCCTTGGATGCCTTTGTGAGATTGCGTTCGAGGGGGATGGGGAAGCTTGGGCGAATCGGAGAATGGGCGCCGAGGGCGCCGCTCTCTCGAGCTCTCCTGGGGAGGCTCGGGTGAATCGGAGATTTGGGTGCCGAGGGTGCCGCTCTCCCGAGGGTTAGCTATGATTGGTGCAATGACGTCGTGGGCCTCTGTAGACGCGGCCTTCGTGGGCTTCGGGCGCGGCCTTCGTGGGCTTCCACTGGCCTTACTTGGGTTAGGCCGCGTTGGGAATGAGCGTTTTTGCATCGAGGTTGGGTACCCCTAACTTTAGTACCCGACAACTATACAGGGATGATTCGGCCAATCTGGAGGGACGAGTGATCGTCGGTTTGAACCTTTTTTTTTTGGCTTGGTTTAGGAGTAGAACCAAAAATCAAGCCGAAAACCGAAGCCCCTAAATGACATAGCCGATGTAGGATCGAAAACCAAAAAAAGATTTCCTACCAGATGCGCCCACCATGAATGACTCGGAACATCTGGTAGGAAAAAGGAATCGCCAAGTCTTGGATGCTATCTCAATGCCAATCCAATTGGCAAGGGCAGCTGGCGACGAGGGCAATGCCTAGGTGGCTGTTGGCTTCAAGGGGCTGTCGATGCTCTTTGCACAGCGGTGAAGGTTCAAGTAGTCTCTTCAGTCACCAAATCAGTACATGTAATAAGTCTGCTTGTTTGCTAAGCTGCTATAACGCTACCTGTGTCTAGGCGACTAGGCTGCTCAGGGTATCTCACCATGGGTAGTGCTTGTTTCTACCCTCTTAATGAAATACTTGTGGTCGTGCACGTTCGTGAAAAAAAATATACATAGAGAAATATGTCAAGGTGATCAGAGAAACGTTTCTCTGGGGTATTATTTCTATAGAATCAGAGAAACACTTTTTATTATCTCTAGGTTACTGAATAATATTTAGCTGCTTCGGTGGCTAGGCACCTGCTGCCTCGTCGATTTGTAGAGGCAAAAAAGTAGGCGGCTCAGCGTCTGGGACATAGGGACATTCAAGCTGCTCTTAAAAACTGTAATAGTGGAAATCTTATTGCGCGATAATGTCTAAAAAGTTGAAATATTTTTTCATTTGAGATCATTAATGGTCAAATATACTCAGTTGAAGTACGAACCTATAGTGCGGTGGTACGAAGGGGTGATCCAGGGTACAGGTTATACGTTCTGAAACACCTTAACTTATGCGATTGCCTACAGAAAAGCTAAAACAATGTTGGTTTAAAAGGTGATTTTTGGACAGTGCCTTGCATGTGACGTAATTTACATCTGACAAATACAAGACTGTCAGGAAAAGTATGGGCATTCGTCTTGCTTGCCTACTGTTGACAACTAAAACGTGAAGATCAAACAACTCCACGCATGTAGATAAAAGAAGTTAAAGGCAATAAGGACTGATGAACTGAATTATAGAGACTAAATTCACAATCCAGTAATTAACTAGCTAGCTTGACATAGCAACGGAATTCAGTTTTCCTTGAATGGAATGTGTACCTTTGGGTATTTTAGTTTAGGAGTCTGTCCTCCCCTGGACGCCGAGAGCACTCTGAACCTTTGGAATATGCTCCTTTGTTTGTTGTAGTAGTAGCTAACAAGCGAAGGTATGTTATAGTACATATATATATAAGAAGAGCACATCTCGCCTCAATGTATGGTCATCGGGAACGAGTCATCTGTCATCGTCAAGATACGGAAGAGATGTTATTTGCAAGACAGTATATGCAGTTATTCCATCAAATACACATCACAAAGAACAAAGAACAATTCAACAGACGAGTAGATAGTGACATAGTTGACTTTAAATTAATCTTATAGCAAAGCTATCTGAATCTTTGGAATATGCTCCTTTGTTTGTTGTAGTAGTAGCTAACAAGCGAAGGTATGTTATAGTACATATATAAGAAGAGCACATCTCGCCTCAATGTATGGTCGTCGGGAACGAGTCATCTGTCATCGTCAAGATATGGAAGAGATGTTTTTTGCAAGACAGTACATGCAGTTATTCCATCAAATACACATCACAAAGAACAAAGAACAATTCAACAGACGAGTAGATAGTGACATAGTTGACTTTAAATTAATCTTATAATAAAACTAAGCCATTAACACTAGTACAGAGTAAGAATTTTATCCCGGTTGGAAACCCTTTTCTCCCGGTTTTTCAACCGGCACGGAGGACGCGGCGGAGAGTCACCGAGTCAGAACTCGGAAAGGAGTCGCGGGCCGAGCGCCTGGGCTGCCTGCCTGTAGTGGCCCTTATTGTTTCTGCCTTCCTGGGCCTGATGTTTATGGGCAATATACACAGCGTTAGTAGAAGTTACGGGCCACGATTAGGCCCACAGCTTGAGCTAAAAAGAAACGATTAGGCCCACAGCTCTACAGGCCTCAGGCCTAGGTCCGTGCCTGATGTTGGTCAACGCCTGGCCGCACTAGGTAGCAGGGGTGCACATCAGTTCCGCACATCATGGTACACGTACTATACCGTATTTGAGTTCCATTTCGTTTCCATCCGTATTCCAGTCCGGATACGTATTGAATTCGGATATTCAATCAAACCCTGTCGGTCACCGTCGCCTGCTCGCGTGCAGCCAAGCTCGCCACGCACGCTGCCAAAATGACGCCGCTGATGACGCGCGCGCGTCGATTGGTGGAGGTTGATCGATGATCGGGCCGGCGTCCATCGTTCTGTCCGACCGATCGACCCAATAATATTCAATGAGCCGAAACGCGTCAAATGCACATAGGGTACGAGTAGAATACTTATCCTAATGTCCGCCACCGTCAGTAGCTATTGGAGTGCAGCAGAGCAATCGGCGGCATTATCTCGTTGTCCGGCTCCTCTGAGAAGATGAACAAAATGGTGTTCGCCTCCAACAGAAAGCGGAGTAGGGCAAGCAAACAAGCGCAAGCATGAAAGCAGTACCCAGCTTCTGATGTGTACAGTACATGTGTGCCTGCGTACGTGGATCCATGAATGCCACACCGACAACTCGTGTCGAGTGAACTTCTTGTCGGTAATTGACGTGCCCCATCTGATCTTGTCCTCCGAGAACGATCAAAGAGATTGAACATAGGAGTATACTACTATTCATCTGTGCATAAAAAGCCTGAACTGACATGCATGCATCACACCATGTTTTCCCAGCTCCTTCCGAGTGTTTCACATGACAGTTATTATATATACTTTATACTAAAATTGTACATTTAGTTCGTTATGATTTTTGTTGGTGTCATCTGTAATTTACAGTATCAATAATAAAAAACACATTAGACAAAACTACAAACTTGACAAAATCGAACTTGTGTTGGCACAAAAACAATTAACAATTTATAATTATTTTTATAGGAAGATAAGAACAAAAAAATTAATGTCATGACATAAAGACAAATAACCGATCACGAAAGTAATAATGTACTTGCACTAGGTGATGGTACAAGAGTGTTGTCCAAAATTATTTAAAATTTCAGCCACCTAAAATATAGGAAAGTAGAGAGAGAGAGGTACAATAAAAAAAATGAAACTTTGACACGACCTGAAACAGTGGTGTTGTTCGCTTCTTAAAAAAAAACATTGATTTTGACTATGCTAATAATAGCTAATTTATTATGAGAGGAAAAAAAGGATAAAATACGTATAAGTGATCAGTCCCATGTGTGTATTTTTATGGTCAGGACTCAGGAGGTACAATAGTTTTTCTTTTTCTGTGAATAATTGAGGAGGTGCAGTACAATAGATGCACCCACCAAGTCTGCACCCGGTTGGTCAGGACAAATAGTTATATCCAGCTTTATTTTTAATCAAATCTAGTAGGTATGCTAGATTTGTTGTTGTCTTCACAAACATTCTGTTCGGCTGGCTAGATTGTATGACTGATTGGCTGATTGTTATGAGAGAAAAACACTGCTGAATGACTGGCTGATGCTGGCTGATAATTTCAAGCGAACAGAGCGTTTAAAAAGTAGAACCCTATCTGGTCGGGCGATCAAGATATGGCCTATAGGTGAATGGGCCTGTGGTCCAATGGTAGGACTGTCCAGTGGAACGTTACCCATCAGGGTTCAATCTTGGTTGTCGCACCTTATCGGGTACTAAAGTTTGGGGTACCCAACTTCAACGCAAAAACGATCATTCCCAACGCAGCCCAGCCCAAGTAAGGCCAGTGGAAGTCCACGAAGGCCGCGCCCGAAGCCAAGGAAGGCCACGTCTACGGAGGCCCACGACGTCATTGCACCAATGATAGCCAATTCTCCGATTCGCCCGAGCCTCTCCGGGAAAGCTCGGGAGAGCGGCACCCCCGGCGCCCCAATCTCCGATTCGCCCGAGCCTCCCCGGGAGAGCTCGGGAGAGCGGCACCCTCGGCGCCCAAATCTCCGATTCGCCCGAACCTCCCCGGGAGAGCTCGGGAGAGCGGCACCCTCAGCGCCCACTCTCCGATTCGCCCGAGCTTCCCTATCCCCCTCGAGCGCAATCTCACAAAGGCATCCAAGGCATCGGTGATGTCGGCAGAGCAATCTTGGACCACAAGGGACCTCCCCGACCACTTTACAGGCACTGTCCCGTCAGGCGAGATTCTCGACGCAACTGTGCTTCGCACGCCCTTGACGGTCATACCATCTGTCAGGATTTCCCTGATAGCGGATTTGATAGGCCCACTGCGGCCGTCCTCTCCACGGTATGGTCTACGGTGCACCGTCCTGTTTTCCGCCGGGGTCTATCAACTCCGACTGCGACAGTCCGAGCGCCTGACGATGGGCTACGCAAGAACGGGAAAGGCGCCTACTGCACTGTCCACTCGAAAGGACGAGCACGCCTTCCATCCGGGCCCACCTCACCCTCGAGAAGTACTGATCAAAGGCCGTAAATATGACCAGGGGAGATATCACCCCGCTCCATCCCATCACGTTTCCAGGAGTCCCGAGCCTCGAGAGACAACGCCCCGAGACGACTCACCCTCTTGTCACATCGTGCGGAAGGATAGCCGTCAGGTGTGACCCTACGGCACGTCGTAATCCGACGACTGTTGCCGCCTTGGAACTCACCAAGATCGTGCGAACCACTACGGCCATACCCCGAAGACGCGGAGAAAAGACCGTAGCTGACGACGTGACGTAATCCGACGACTGTTCCCGCCTTGAAACTCACCAAGATCGTGCGAACCATTACGGCCATACCCCGAAGACGCGGAGAAAAGACCGTAGCTGACCATAGTCAAACGGGAAACAACAACTCGTCGCTGTAACATAGGTAGCATTGTAAGCACTGCCCTTGCCTCTCCTTTGCGGCTATAAAAGGGAGAGCAGAGGCCAGCTTTGAGAGAGAACCGGAAGTTCTAAGTTCTCACTCACACATACACACCAACAGTAAACGACTTGCATACACTTAGACACTCACAAGAGACCTGGGAGCACTTCCCTCTCTCGTCTAGCTTGTAACCCCCTACTACAAGCACCCCGGTGCAAGGCAACACGACTCTCCTCTCCACTGGACGTAGGGCTTGCTTGGCCTGAACCAGTATAATCCCTGTGTTCTCCCATACACACCATCCGTAGCCTCAACCACAAAACACATATTTACTAGCCGGTGTTAGCCCCGCTAAGACTAGCACCGACACACCTCTTCTGGATTTATTCCGGGATTTAACGACATTGTGCTTTCAGTGGTAGGCGACGTTCCCGTCGAGAGCGAGGCGCCTATGGTGACTTCGTCAATTTCGAGATCTGCCGACGCAGTCTTTCGAAGGTTCTCGTAAGGGTAGGGTTTGCGTCTATGTGTTCACAGGGGTGAGTATGCATACGTTGCGAGCGTCTGTTGTTTGTACTGTGCAATTCAAAACAAAATATGGCCTATAGAAATACTCCCTCCGTCCCAAAATAAATATCACTTTTAATCTTTTGAAATCAACATTTGATATTCGTCTTATTCGAAAAATTTAAGAAAATATAAAAATAAACAAATCAAGATTAAAGTACTTCTAATAATAAATTATTTATAATAAAATAATTAATTTTTTTCCTATCTTATACAGGGGACCTCGATTGTAGGCCACTCGTGCCCTTGTGCAGCATAGATCAAAAGAGCAATACAATCATAGTCTTCAATTGAGCTACTTTCACTTTTCTCTTTAACAAATTAACCTTAGAAATCAGCGGTAACTAAAATAAATCTTGCCGATCAGGGTGAATATGGTTCGTCTTCGCCTCTTGAATTGGAACACGTACGGCCACTTGCAAAACCCCGATACCCTACCAGTGGATCACGATTCACGAACGGTGTAAGCCGCGAGACCACGAGGTCCTGAACAACCGGCACAGAGGAGAGTCAGGAGACAGCACCATGTGTCCATGGCGATAGTGGATCGATCGGTGCATCCTGCACAGGGTATCACATTCTCCCCACTATGGTAGTACAGTACTACTCTGTACCCAGGAGAAGCCAATAAGGAAGGGATCGTATCAGGTCTTTTTATAAATAAACGGTAGCACAATGAAACCCACGACACGCAGCAAATAAAGGCGCTGCACGCAGCCAGTGGCCAGTGAGATTCGCGTGGCTGCTTCCGAAGAGGGGATCTTCTCTGGTTTATACCGGCATGGCAGCATTACCGCACCGCTGCCAACTTCTCGTGTGGATTCCATTCCGCCGGATATCGCTTGCAAACCAAGCAAGCCCGTAATAAGGACTGGGGTAGTACAGATCGAGCATAGTGGGTGTGCCGGTGGTACGGTTCGTCCGGCGCCGATGCCCGGGGATGGATAAACCGAGGATATGCCGTGCAGGGAGGTCCACGGCACCGGATTCCTCTAGACTTTGCAAACTCGATGGTAGCCGCCAAGCCGGGAGTGGGAATATCACGCTGAGCACGGAGGTGATAAGGCACTGGCAAGCAAAGCAACGCGCGTGGGGGAAGGACAACGCCTCTTATCTTATCGCTTCCGCCCTCTCTCCACGTCGCTTATCAGACACGAGGTGGGATATATACTATAATTTTGTTCTGGTGTTAATCTGGTTTAGAGATGTCACTCACAAATACAAATAAATGTTCCTCTACGGCACACCCACTTGCTGTGGTATATTTCCTGCATTTATTTCAAGATTTAACGGTATTGTGTTTTCAGTGGTAGACGGCATTCTCGTTAACCACGATGCGCTTGTAGTGACTTCTTCAATATCGAAATCTACCAATGTAGTCTTTCAGGGGTGCTCATAGGGATAGGGACTTACGTGTGTGTTTACAAGGATAAGTGTGCGTGCGTGTATCTGTACTCTGTAATTAAAAAAAAAACTACCGCGACAATATAGAGGTTGGAGATGTGAAATGGGAGAGGTTGAAACCTTTGATGGCTGTAACAAAACGAAAAATTAATGGGACATCCAATAAAATAATTTTGTCTTAAAAGCCCAGAATAGATCATTCGTGTCCTTACTGATCCAGAACTAAATACAGCCCAAAGGTGACTTTAGTTGGGAATTTGGAAGCTGCTTTAAAAAAAAAAAAAATCAAAAGCCTTCTTTTGGGAGCTGCGCTTTTTTGCTTAAAAAAATAAAAGCCAACAAAAGGGTTACGAACCATAAACTGTTTTTTTAACAAAATCTGTTTTTTTATTATAATCAAAGTATTTCTGGGGTGCCAGTTTCGACCGTTTCATGGTGAGAACGAGTTAAATCACTCCTGCCAACACTTCTGGTTTCGACGTCTCCGATAAAGCAATGCACTCGAGCGTAGCAGAACAGATAAGCCTGAGAGCTTTTGTAATGGATAAAGTAGCTCCGGGCTCTGGTCACCGGCCACCGATAAGGTGGGTCACCAACTCAACATACTGAACCACAACAGACACTAATCAGATTATCACGAAAGCTCAAATCTTACTAGCAGTACTTATATTCATTTGTACATGCGCGGTTAGATTAGAAGGATGTGCATACATCATCGTCGCACTACGTTTTACTCTCAAGCAAAGAGGGCGGCCGAAAAAAGGCCCAAAAAAGCAAAAGAAGAAAACGGCCCAGGTCGGTCACACACACACACACACACACCCCGGGCGACCTGCGGCGAAGCGACGATCTCCAGTCTCACACTCCTCGCCGCCGCCGCCGCCGCGTTCTTGCTGGATATACAGAGGCGTCTGCACAAAACTCGTCGGGGACAGAGGGACTACACACCGCATCGTTAAGATGATACTCGAACTCGATCGGTTCAGGTCTCGTTCGGCATGGACTGGGGCTCCTCAGGTTGGCCGCACCACCTCTCGGGTTCCCCCTCCGCTCTGGATCCACGGGTGCCCTGTATTTTTTTTTTTTAAACGAGGATGTTAGATGAGACGCCGGGAGGGCAGATGAGGCGCACGATCTGTGCTAGCGTATCGTCCAATTGGATTATTATGATTCAATCAATAATCTATACGAAAGAAGACGAATTCTATAATCTAGATATTCAATGCAGCAGCACGAAATCGAGACAAACGCATAGATCCGACGACTTACTGAGGACTTGCTCGGCGGAGAACCTCCTGGAGACGTCGCGGCACATCATCCGCCGCATCAGGTCCTTGGCCGCCGGCGAGACCCCGGCGAAGAGCGCGGTCGGGAACCTGAGGCTGCCGCGCAGCACGGCCGCGAACACGTCCGCGGGCGTCTCGCCGCCGAAGGGCAGCGCGCCGCCGGAGAGCAGCGCGTACATCACCACCCCGGCGCTCCACACGTCCACCTTCTCCCCGTACTCGCCGCCGGCCACCACCTCGGGCGCCACGTAGTGCGGGGTGCCCACGAGCCCCTCTGCCGCCCCGCCGGAGCCCTCGCCGAGCCACGCGGCGGAGCCGAAGTCCGCGAGCCGCACCCGCGGGGGCGCCTCGCCGGCGGGGTCGAGGTCCAGGAGCACGTTGTCGGGCTTGACGTCGCGGTGGACGACGCCGCGGCGGTGGCAGCCCGCGAGCGCCTCGGCGAGCTGCGCCACGACGGGGGCCGCGTCGGGCTCCGGCACGGGCGCGCCGCGCCGGAGGCGGACCCAGTCCAGCAGGTCGGGCCCCGTGCAGAGGTCCATGACGGTGTGCGTCCAGGCGTCGTCCTCGTAGACGGCGCGCACCTGCAGGACGCCCGGGTTCTCGCCGCCCTCGCCCCCCGCGAGCCGCGCCAGCTTGGGCTCCAGCTCCGCCAGCGCGCGGTCCAGGTCGTCGGCGAGGAGGGAGCGGTCCACGGACTTGACGGCGAAGGCCTCGCCCGTGGCGCGGGAGACGCAGCGGTGGACCACGCCGAACCGCCCGCGGCCGATCTCCTCGCCGATCTCGTAGTCGCGCTTCAGTTGCTCACTCATAGATCTGTTTTCCGCGGTCCGTTCGTTTCCTCGGGTTCGGGATACTTCCACACCTGGAGGTGGGGAGCCCGAGTTATATAACGGCGCCACGCACCGCAGAATATTCGGATCTCCATGGACTGGGCCTACTGTTGCCTACTGCTCACTCCTGCTTGGAAACGGTAAGGATACACGCTCCTACTTGCAAACGGTAAGGATACAGTATTTTAAACCGAATCCGTTAAAAATTTTAGATGTGGCTGTCCTCGAGTCCGGATATTTAGGCAGGGTTTAGTTCACAAAATTTTCCTTCTCTCTCCCCATCATATCGATTGTACTTTTCCGTCTGCATAAAACATTAAATAAAGTAGCATCTGTTGTATGTTTGTACTTTTTGCCTGACTATCTCGAGATGAATCTTTTGAGTCTACTTGGACCATGATTGGACAAAAGTTGTCAAATACAAACGAAAATGCTACAGTTACAAAACTTCCCAAAACTTTCGAATTAAACGCGGCCTTAACGTCCAACAATTTAATTATATCCTGTTTGACATAGCTGACACTATTTGTATTTAAATCTAAATCCGAATATAAATATAAAAATAAATGTAGGACTCTGTTCGCTTGAACTTACCAGGCAGCATTAGCCAGCCATTCAGCAGTGTTTTTCTCACACAACAATCAGCTAGCCAGCCGTACAATCCAGCCAGCCGAACAGAGCAGTAATATCGATGGGTCTTTATCCGATCCATTTGCATCCCTCCTTTCTTGGAATATAAATACACATATCCTTTTAGAAAACATTTTTCATAGATTTAACTAGATTATAAAAGATAGAATCAATATCTTTATTTACAAATATTTATTACCAAACATATATTATGCTATTATAAATATTAATATGTTTATGTATATATATTAGTTTATTTTACAAACGTTTGGCTCTCTAAAAATAAGAGATGTTTTTTGTTCATTTTGGTGCCGGTTCTAGCTTGGGGAAGACACTGAGACGGCTCGAGGAGATGAGGAGCAACGAGGCTCGCGACGGGATGCTCCTTAGGGAAGGGGAGGGGCATGAGGGAAGGAAGGGGGCGTCCGCAAGAAAGAAGAGGGAAGGCATGACGCGAGGGTCATCGGTGCGACGACTAGAATGGAGAATTAGAAATTTAGGGTCAACAATTGGGAAACAATTTATACATTACGAACCTTCAAGAGTCCTGACGATTTTACCGAGCCATGCTGTGCCGACCCACGTGTCTGGGGTACAGCTTGGGCACAGGCACACCAATCGCATTTGGTTTGTTATACATGGAGAATAGGATTGGCTTGTCCCATGTATCAAGAAAGAAATCTACGCATAATCCGTTAAGAATCGGCCTATTCACAGATTACCAGATCCGTTGTCCCATTTCCGATCCCAAGAAAAGAGGCGTGTAGAAACTGTAGATCAATCCCGTCTCCCTTTCTTAATCCCTAAGAACACAGTAGAAGAACACATACCAAACGAATATATGAGGGAAGAGCCATATTTCCATTAGTCATTATAGGTACACATGTAGTCCGTATATATAGACATAGCCTGTAAGGCACATATGGTAGCCTCCAAGGCATATATGGTATGAGCCCACCACTCCTCTAATTGAGGAATTCTTAACACTCCCCCTTGGGCGAATACCATGACAATATATGCCTCGTTAAAACTCAAAAAAAACCCAATAGAAAAAAATATGGAGAAAGAGTACATTTATTGCCGTTAATGCATGCATTTGCATATTGTTGCCTCATTAAAAACCTAACATGAGAAACTTCAGGAAAACTCGCTAAGGGAAAAAGAGTACAACAAGTCTTCAGGATAAAATTGTGACCTTCTGGGTCAAATCATTTTGAATTCTCTTTCAATCAAGCGTTAATATTCTAAGAAAGTTCTCCCCCCTAAACTTCGCAGAATTGTCCCGCTATGCCAAATACCCTTTCTATGGGAAGCATATGCATATAGATACATAACAAGTATATCACATACATTATGAGAATCATTTCATAATCTTAACCTCATCTTCCTTCTGGAAGCATTAAAATATACCACCTGATAGGTATTGTTTGAGACTTTTGAAGTCTTGTGAATGACGATCAAATCTTGTAAATACTCCCCCTGATGATAACATCAGTCAAAGTCATTCATTCCCATGACATTAGCCATTATAACATGGACATGGATAGTGCAAGTGAGGTTACAAGATGTTCACAATATTTAGTCTTCATGACATTTATCTCGCTATTTTTCAAGAGCATTGAGAATAGAGAATAATACCGAGAGGAATTTGTTATATTCTATCATGCATACATCAGGGTGCGTATTTGTGCAACGCAATAGTTGCAATGACACATATTCGAAATGTGACCAATATTTACTATTCTTTATAGCATTTATAATTACATCTATTCATAATAGTCATGGCTCCTTCTGGGATTGACTAGAAATTCTTCAAGAATCTTTAATGCATAGTAAGACATCACAAGTATACAAAACTAGTGCAATGGGGTGTATTGCTAGTAGCACCAAATATATCATATCTCCTTTTAAAGGATATTTCAACTCCAAATCTTCAAGTGGAGAATACATTCTATCACAAGTATATATACACCCAAAGTAAAAACCTCATGAAATGTGTATGAGCTTATATAGGTCTTTATTTCTTCCAAGGAACACACTTAGTTTGGTGCATTCAGACTTATAGTCATATATTTCTTCAATAAAAATCCATCAGGGAGTTGTTATCTTTATGGGAAGATAATGTCCCATTAAAGATAATACTGGTATGAGATTTCAGTGTTGCTCTTTATGGATTTTCAGAATCCCAAAACTGCATATTTTAATTAATGCCACTAGCCAGATTTATTATATAGGGCAACATGTTTTACACAAACTTTCGTCGGAGTTGGTCTCTATTAGTACCTTTTGAACCATCGCTTTTCACCACCAATTATTTCAAGATGACCCATGATTATTCTAACATCAATTCAAGATATTCCCTCTGCGATTTTTGGTTCAGCCTAAATTGCATGTTTCATTTAAGCCGATATGAGAGCTTCAAGCCCTCTTGCCATGGACTTTGTTTCGGATCCGAGTTCTCACAAAGAGATTCACTTAGCAATTATAGAGGCAAAACAAGTGTCGACACATATTTTTCGACTTAATAATAATCTTTGTTATTTCCCAAAAACGATAAATTCATTGTTGTTCCATATTTCTAACTTTATAGTATGCGCGTATTGCTAGGAATTTCATCTTCAAGATGGACCTTATCGTGAGATGACTCACCAGCAGAGCGATTTCTCTTCAAGAGTATGAGAGGAGTTTTATCACACGTAATGTGAGTTTGCTTCATGAGCATATGCTTTTGACTTAGGCCGCTAGATCTCATTTGCAGCGTCCCCACATAATTTGATCAAAATGCCAAGGTCAATGGATATGAAATTAATCCCGGGTATATCCACATCTACTTCTAGTAGAAGCATTCTTTTAGATTTTAAACAGTTTAGTAGCTCCTCATTAATATAAACATCTATCTGGCATAACTCCATACTATAGGATAGAGGAGTGTAACTAAACAACTAGTTTAGCTTCAATTTGTGCGGTTTGATTTAAAAATATCAAGGTATTTTATGAAATTTGGCATTCATCTCCCCTAATGCCGAGATATTTAATAGCATAAAAAAATTCCTTCACCAACTTCTAGTGGTGTATATGTATGCTTTAGTGGTGATTCATTTAGGAAATATTACGCACTTTATTAGAGGGGCTATTATTTGCAGTGAGCTCAGACTTTATTAATGCAGTTGCATGAATACTGCACGTATTTCCTTCTACTAGAGGAGTATCTTCAACTTTTGATTGAGACCACAACTTCTGATAAATTATAAATTATTTCTCTGTAAGTTCTTGATTTCAACGAATGCACAGTCTTCTAAACATAATACTTTATTTAACACTAATAATCCATCAGAGGGTCATGCTCACCAATTGTTGTATAATTGACAATCATTTTGCCCATCATGTACGTTGACCTTCTAGGTCATATGCATAGAAAAGACGATTAATGGTGGCATTGCGCCTTTAGGCGCATTAAGTTTGGTGTGCATAAATATGATAACAGGAATATGGCATTTATCTATTGTTTCTAAGTAGAAAGTTTTGGATGCAGAATTATTTCATAGTCCAGCTCTAATTTGTTTATTGCCCAAAATTGAATTACTCATACCATATAGAAAAATTGGGTCATTATATTTATTGCAACATATTTCATGTTCTATATAAAGCATGGTTGGGATCCATTCATTATCCAACATGAAGAGAAGCTTTTAAATAGAACAGATAAGACCAAGAATTTTCATTTATCTAGGAAATATGCAAAGTCATTGACTTAATAAACAAATAGCAATGACTAAATATCCTTCTAGGATAAACTCTCAACTGATAGCATAAATTTCTTAGGTAAAAGATATATCTAAGAAACATCATACATATTTACCTGCTTTCCATCTTCTGGTAGTTGACAGGTAGATCTTAATAAATAAGATGAAATGTGACTCATACACGACTACTAGCCAGTATATTGTTGCATATAGTAGTCACGCCGCATAGCTGCCAACTTCACTATGTTTCTCCATTATGGATGAACCCATATAATCTGGCTTACTTTACTTATAGGCAATATAATGGTTTCCCTGTATGATACACACTATCATTTCAGCGACTGTGGATACCTCTAATATGAGTCCTGATAATCACTTCGGGGCTTCACTAGTCCACACTTCGAGGCTTCACTAGTCCAAGAACAGACAAACAATGTTCTTCATCGAGAAGAAATGTTGTACTTTCACACTAATCATGGAAGAATTTTATAATATTAATTCTTCTGCTATTTTTCTTTGTAGCAACTTCAGGTTGCCTATGGAATGTATTATTATTAGCTAGTTTAAAGTCACGAAACATTGGTTTGAAAACAAACCTCAGTTAGGATAACACCTCATGCTTGTTCAGCAGCAGAGAGATAGGGGCAAACATGTTGACTTCAGATCTCGTATTAACCCGATTAGTGTTGTAAGCCTATATTATCATGTTTGGCAACTAACCAAGACAAGGTGTTAGTTCCCCTCGCGGGAAGTTAGAAATGAATCCCAAATTCAAATGTATGATATACAACAAGTCTCATGCAATGATTTTTCTTCAGGTAAATAAACCAAAGCATTACAGAGAGCGCTAGAGAGAGAAAAATATATATATTAATTCATTTCATTTATGTCGGTGCTAGTTTTAGCGGGGCTAACACCGGCTAGTAAATATGAGTTTTGCGGTTGAGGCTACGGATGGTGTGCAAAGGGGAACACAGGGATTATACTGGTTCAGGCCAAGCAAGCCCTACGTCCAGTGGAGAGGAGAGTCGTGTTGCCTTGCACCGGGGTGCTTGTAGTAGGGGGTTACAAGCTAGGCGAGAGAGGGAAGTGCTCTCAGGTCTCTTGTGAGTGTCTAAATGTATGCAAGTCGTTTGCTGTTGGTGTGTATGTATGAATGAGAGCTTAGAACTTCCGGGCCCCCCCTAAAGCTGGCCTCTGCTCTCCCTTTTATAGTCGCAAGGGAGAGGCAAGGGCAGTGCTTACAATGCTACGTATGTTACAATGAGGAGTTGTTGCTCCTCGTTTGACTGTTGTCAGCTACGGTCTTTTCTCCGCGTCTCTGGGGTATGGCCGTAGTGGTTCGTACGATCTTAGTGAGTTCCGAGGCAGCAACAGTCGTCGGATTACGGCATGCCGTAGGGTCGCACCTGATGGCTGTCCTTCCGTACGATGTGACAAGAGGGCGAGTCGTCTCGGGGCGTTGTCTCCTGAGGCTCGGGACTCCTGGAGGCGTGATGGAATGGAGCAGGGTGATATCTCCCATCGGGCGTATTCCGGCCTTTGGACAGTACTTCCCGAGGCTTAGGTGGGCCCGGATGGAAGGCGTGCTCGTCCTTTTGAGTGGACAGTGCAGTGGGCGCTTTTCCCGTTCTTGCGTAGCCCGTCGTCAGGCGCTCAGACTGTCGCAGTCGTAGTTGGTAGCTCCCGGCGGAAAACGGGGCGGCGCACCGTAGACCATACCGTGGAGAGGACGGCCGTAGTGGGCCTATCAAATCCGCTGCCAGGGAAATCCTGACAGGTGGTATGGCCGTCAGGGGCGTGCGAAGCATAGTCGCGTCGAGAATCTCGCCTGACGGGACAGTGCTTGTAAAGTGGTCAGAGAGGTCTCTTGTGGTCCAAGATTGCTCCGCTGACATCACCTGTGCCTTGAATGCCTTTGTGAGATTGTGCTCAAGGGGGCTGGGGAAGCTCGGGCGAATCGAAAATTGGGCGCTGAGGGCGCCGCTCTCCCGAGCTCTCCTGGGGAGGCTCGGGCGAACCGGAGAATGAAAGCCGAGGGTGCCGCTCTCCCGAGCTCTCCCGGGGAGGGTCGGACGAATCAGAGATTTGGCGCTGAGGGTGCCGCTCTCCCGAGCTTTCCTGGGGACGTTCGGACGAATAGGAGAATTGGCGCCGAGGGTGCCGCTCTCCCGAGGGTCGGCTGTCATTGGTGTAATGACGTCGTGGGCCTCCGTAGACGCGGCCTTTGTGGACTTCGGGCGCGGACTTCGTGGGCTTCCACTGGCCTTACTTGGGCCAGGCCGCGTTGGGGATGAGCGTTTTTGCATCGAAGTTGGATACCCCAAACTTTGGTACCCGACAATTTATTTCCCAGAATTTTCCAAGCGCATATTTATATTGGTCTTACATAACACTTCAGGATTATATTAGTCATAGAAAACATGACTATATATAAACATTGAAATTAAAGTAATACGGCTGCAAGCTGCAATATTATCGCCGGATGCACACTACCATGGCAACAAACGGGGTGCAATTAGTTAGCGACATGGCAGCGAGCGATGCACCGTGCTCATCTATAGCCATGACAACAGTGTGTCAATCTATGATAAAACAAGATGGCGCACTTGTGCATTTACGACAATCATGATTCATACTTCTTGAAAAAAAAAACCATCAAAACCATGCATGTACTGATCTCCTTGAATATTAGGAATCCATCTACCTGAATTTATCTTCGAGATTTAAACTAGTAGAAAAAAACAGGAGTATATATCCACGTCCAGCCACATATGTACGTGGCAAGGGCCGTCACTAGTGGCAAGCGCATGACTTAGTTTTAATTAATAAGAACGTCAATGATAGTCCATATAGAAAAACTGATCTATTACGCAATATATGCCCAAAATTAGTGGATAAGATAAATGCATTCTTCGAGATACGGTTTTTCATACCTTATAAAGGAAGCCAATTTGATCTACGTTACATGTCATGTAGGACAGTGGTCAGTAAATACATATCACGTAGGCCATTTGACATTGTAGTAGATCAACCCGCTTTGATGACGGTGATACGTGTCGCAGTGCAGCGTGGTCGATGTCCAGGGCGTGTGCACACAAAAATAGACAAGACTCCAAAATCAGGAGCAATATCCGTAAATCAAACATGGAGCGGAAGGCAAATTGGTGATTAGCCACAATCCGAATTTATACTTGAATATAAAATAAAATAAAACATGTCGCCTTCCCTTGTTCTTCCATATATATATATATATATATAAACCAAACCGTGACCTCCCGACTTGAGGACGAAGAGATGCAGCAGTGCGGCTGCGGCCTCGTCTAGAGCTGGAGCGGCGCCGTGGGGTAGGCCACCCGCTTTCGTTCCAGCACCACGACCATCACCATGGCATGAGGCTCATCGTCCGCGTGGCCACCGTTCACCTCCCCGCAGCGGTTGCCCTCATCATCCGCAAGTGGCGCCTCAGATCCATACGTACCAGAGTCAGGAGGAGACCATATCAGAAAAAAGTGTTACGTTTGAATCAAAATCAATTCGTAATTAATGGCACAGTAAAAAAAACTGATCTATAATACATATAGATCAAGAACAACTTGCACAATTGATCCAGCTCCAGGATCGGAACCTCCAGGAACATGGATGAAAATCCCATGCACGTGATCCATCTCATGCGTGTATGCATTGTTCATGGCATCGGCCAAGTACAGTATGGGGCCAGTTGCCTAAATCACGGCTACCAAAATGGTCGCTGATTTGGTGCTATCACGCATGTATCCATACGCTCAAGGCAGATGGCGCTCCAAGACCAGGAGCGACTCCCCAAAGAATCAAACATGGATGAGAAAACAAATTCGTGATTAGTCTCAATCCAAATTTATCCAAACGCAAATAAGATAATAAAAATACATCCACTTGCCTTTGTCCTCTAGGGAAACCATCTACTAAAATTAATCAACAGGATCAAATCTAGTAGAGAAAATGGGAAAAACAAAGACAAACCATAGCCTGCCAATCTTGATGAAACGATGCACGAGAGTGACCAGGATGACGGCGATTGTGACCTTTGGTCCTTTCACGCGAACATGAACTAGATGCATATCACATCGATGCCTGTATGTACATGTGTGCTCACGGCCGGTCGGATTCGGCACCCAATACAGAGGCGTGGGCGCTGTGGATTGATGCATTGGCCAAGACAAATCAATTTATGATTAGCATTAAATTCAACCAACAAATCAAGAACGGTCTCACCCAGTTGGAAGAGCTGCTGATAACGTGTTAAGAATCGGCCTATTCACGTATTACCAGATCTATTGTCCCTATTCCTGATCCCAAGAAAAGAGGTGTGTAGAAACTGTAGATCAATCCCGTCTCCCTTTTCTAATCCCCAAGAACACAGTAGACGAACACATAGGAGACGAATATATAAGGGAAGAGCCATATTTCCATTAGTCATTATAGGTACACATGTAGTTCGTATATATAGACATAGCCTGCAAGATACATATAGTAACCTCTAAGATATATATTGTATGAGCCCATCACTCCTCTCATCGAGGAATTCTTAACATAATCTACGTAGTAGTGTTTTGTTCCCATGTATTGTCCCGTACCGTCTTCTCCTTTGACTCTACGGGAGGAGCAAGCGGAGCCACAACAAAATTTACCGAAGGGGTGAAGTGTTTCTATTCTACCAGCAAAATGCGGAGCCAAAGCCATAATTTTCACCTATAAACGCGGAGGAGGAAAATGCACCCCCAGTCTTTCAACTTGGCTCAAAATATTATCTAGGTCTCTGAACTTTTAAAGTGATATCTATGAATCCCTAAAGTTAGCAAAAGATGTCATTTAGGTCCTAAACTTTCAAAGTAATCGCCATAGGTCCCTAAACTTGACACAGTGTGTCATCCAGGTCCTAAACACTGTAGATAATTCTAGCACCGAATTTTTAAAAAAGAAAATCTAATTTTGAGTACTGTGGCTACAATCTGTAAAATATTCCAAAAATTATATTTTTTTTCATACGATCTTCGATGAAGATGGGTTTTATATAAAAATTGTAGCTTGCGATGGGATCTACAACTTTCTAGTTTTGAGTTTTTTAATTTAAGGTGGTTAAGATACGTAAAAAAATTAAACAAAATTTTTCAGCAGTACATTAATCGCATACAAGCGCGTATCGCCTTGGAAAAATCATATGTCTCGAATTGAGATATGATTTTTCCAAGGCGATACACGCTTGTACGTGATTAATATACTATTGAAAAATTTTGTTTAATTTTTTTGAGCATTTTAACCACCTCAAATTAAAAAACTCGAAACTAGAAAGTTGTAGATCTCGTCGCAAGCTACAATTTTTATATAAAACTCATCTTCATCGGAGATCGTATGAAAAAAAATACAATTTTTGAAATATTTTATAGATTGTAGCTACAGTACCCTGAAATTAGATTTTCTTTTTTTAAAATTCGGTGCTGGAATTATCTACAGTGTTTGGGACTGGATGACATCCTGTGACAAGTTTAGGGACCTACGGTAATCACTTTGAAAGTTTGGGATCTAAATGCCACCTTTTATCAATTTTAAAGATCCATAAATATTATTTTGAAAATTCAGAGACCTAGATAACATCTTGAGGCGAGCCGAGGTGCATTTTTCTCAACGCGGAGCCGCGGAAACTAGCTCTAGCTCCGGCCGCAGAAGGAGAACACATATGGAGTGGAGGAGCCGGATCATGCAAGTGAGTCCGGTCTGCGAAGCAGACAAATACCCGTGAGCCACCTCGACACAACAGCCCGCCCGGGTATCTATGCCGCTACTAACCTAGTGGGCTCCCGCTCCCCCATGGAAGAGGAGTGAAGGGACCCTTCATTCGGAGAGTGTGAGGCTGGCATGGTGGCATGTGTTCGTCTCCTTCTCCTCGTCTGAATCCTAACCGTAACGGAACGGCGTAACGCCCTCACGTACGGCCTCACAGTGACGGCCGTTTTTATGCCACACCACCAGTGGCCCAGTGGGCCCGGGCCTTCCAGGACAGCCCAAGGCCCAATGTACGGCCGAGACCGGCGACCAATCGCACGGGGGACCGGGCTCCGTCCAGTCGCGGGCAGGGACCACGCATGTGCGCGCCGAGCCGCCGAGCCGAGGCCACAGATGACGGGCCTGTCCTGACCCCACTCCCACGGTCGCGGCCAGGCAGCCGTACCGTGCTCGTACGTGACGGTAACGGAGGTGATGATAAGATAATGTAGCTATAGATAAGCAGCTCGTCTGTTGCTATTTGCCACTTGCCGGACCTTCCAGGTTCCTGCACTGCTAAAGAACGCGACTGGCGTGCTGCGCGCAGTTTGCGACTGCTGCAAAGAATCTGCGCTCTTTGCATTTCAGGCAAGTGGCTTTGGTGCGGCGCTCTCGCCAGTTATAATCTTGCAAATTACTGCTCCCTCTCCGTAACTACGCCTCTAAATAACTATCGTTAGATATGTATTTGTATCTTTACATAAATCTATTAGAAAAATAAATTCAACGATCTAACTAATTATATTAATTATGTTTAGTAATTATTAATATTTTTCATGTGAAATAAAATCTTATCAGCTTATCTTTTCTAACTAATTGCTCTTTTAAACCTTTTCTAAACACATTCTCTAGATTACCATTTTGAGCGTCATTTGCATGAAAAATATTTCTTACATCGTTTTGCGCCCCACCCCCCCCCCCCCCCCCCCCCCCAAAAAAAAACAGGTTTTCTCTACCATGTATGCACTGTAGAGAGCCATTCTCGTTTTATATCTAATGTCAACAATTATGACTAGAAATGGATATATACTAAAAAATAGAGTTCACAATAAACCTATAATTATTATTTAGCATGGTGAAATTTATATTTTCCATATTATATTTGTTAATTTTTTGGATTGATTGATTTGAGAAAGCTATAATTGTTTTTGTTTTGGAAGGACAGGGTGCATGGTAACTTGGTAAGTTACTATGACAAAGCAACTGGACATTGACCTGATAAAACAAAAATGCAGTTAACTTTCAGGTCTGTGATCGTACCGACACTTAATCCATTTTTGACCTGGTAGATTTTTTTGGGGGGGATATACTGCAATGCCACCATTAACATCAATATAAGCGAGTAAAAGCGGACCATTAACATCAATATAAGCATCACAGTAACACACTAGAGTAATAATGGGCAATATCTATAACAAACAAATTGCATTGCGGTGAATGCTTCTATAAACAAAATGGAAGTTTTTTTTTTTTGCGAAATATAAACAAGATGTACTGTGCAGGTCTGTAACTGTAAGCTCCATGCCAAATTGCCAACTGTGCTACAGAAACAACGTCGGAAACCTATTTACCACAAGTTAGCGTGACATCAGCGGTACAAAAAGAGGGGCATGGGCAGGAAGCCACGTGTTAAAAATGAATCATAATTCTTTTGTGTACAAACCTACCTACAATACAACATGGATTTTACTTAAACGTTAAAAGCAAAAGCTTCGAGTTCTCGACGCATTTCTGTCTTTCTGACCCTTGAGGAAGGCTGAGATTGCAAGATGCTCCGCTGCATATGTCATAAAAGATGCCAGCACAATACCACCAGCGACCATTAATCCTAGCCTGCCAAATGAAAGATTATATTGGACTCATCACTTACCGGCATAAAAAAAATCAAAATCAAATAAGTCTCATCATTTCTGGCAAGCAAAACTCGACCCTTTCGACGAATTTATGTGCATTTGTTATTAGACCCGAGTTGTATTCATAAGCTAGAATCTAAGTTATATCTAGAATTTGGCCATCATATAAGGATAGAAGAAGGAAACTCACCTTCTGAAACTAGTTTGCAATGTATGTCCTAAACATATTATATATGGCCCCTAACTAATAATTATATGATGTGTTAAGTACAGCAAGTACAGCCTTAGACGTCATCCGTTGACCAAACCCTACATACCAACACAGTTTGCCTCAATCCCCAATATTAAGTTCCAGACCCCTTCTCTTGCAACATAATACAGGGCATGCTGAACACGGGATCTATATCTACATATTCAAGAAACTACTGCGGTTGAATTTTTCCCTACACTCTTCGTATAATCATATGGCAGGAGTTTATACAAAGGGAGCCAGTCAGGTGCCTTACTTTGTGAACAATGCAGTTATGCCCAAGATAGTTGGTAACAATACAGTAATAGTAGCTATAGTTGCCATCCCTATCCAGTAAAATGTTGCATCCATGTCGCAGTCAGACATATTTCGCTGATGGCCTGCAAAAGACCAAGTTGTTTAATACTAGGATGATGAAACTCTTTGAGAGTTTACATAGTTCAACATACCTGGACCCGTATGATTCTCTGATGAGTCAGAATTGCTAAATCCCGCATGGTTTGCACTGATACTTCCCCACCGGTAGACAAAACGGAGATAACTCCCAAACAATAAAAAGAATGCCACAAAGGTCCACTCAAGCATCAGTAGCAAACCTGTCCATGGCATAACCTGCCGTGGAATGATAATGAAAGCAAATGCAAGAGAGAAACCAGCAGACATGAAGCAGACTAGCACCGCGATTGCCCCAAAATAAGAAGGTAGCTTCAAATGTCCATTTGATAACTGCAGGAACGCCAAGGAACCATCAAGTCGATATAATATAATATAATCAATATGTTTCAGTAAGGAGATCATACAAAGACGCAAAAGAACCAGAATTAAAAATTCCAATAGAGCAAGCAGAGGTGGAGCCTCTACGACAGGGTCAGGAAGCAGCCCCAGCTGCCTGGCGGCCAGTAACACCCCTCTCCCTTCTTTCCAAAGGCCCTGTCCCCACTCCCCAGCGTAGACCTGCTTCCAGACTGGACCACTGGAGGCGGAGACACAGCACCAGATCACACCACTATGATGATGATGAGAGAGAACAAGCGAATCGAAGGGTATGTGCAACTGGGCTTGGGGAGTTGGAGACCTGGACCCAAATGTATAGTTGTACTGCCTGAACGCACAATCACCTCTCACTCTGTAGCTCTCGCCTTGAAAGATATCCCTAGCGTAGCGCCTCAGTGGCCAGCACCCTGATATGGCCGAATCTGGCTCATAGCTTTCATTCCATTCTATTAATTGAGTCTCAGCAATGCCCCGGCGCAAGGTGTGCATGTAGGCAAAAGAGGATAGCATCTAGTTCTGCTACGTTCACGTGTCTCAAGTCGTGAGAGTAAATCTCTTCAGTTTGGTGCATTACCCTTGAATAGTTAGGGAATTTCTTAAGTAGAAAGAATTAGATAAGATACCTAGTGTTTACTACATTATACTGATTTCAGTTGAAAAGTTTTCAAGCGCGAATTGGAGATAGTACAAATAGTGTGTGATTGGTTGCTTGCATGCAGCACAACCCAAGCCTGCATAAACATATGCAATGTCTTTGTGTTTAGTTGTCCTAACTGTGTTTTTTAAGATTGTGTTTGATTGCTTACATCGTGCCATGTTCTAGTAGAGGTGGGGAAGGTGAGAAATTTCATTTTTGTGTGCCACAAAATCTGCCATACTAGCTAATGCAGCATGAAACCTGCTTTGAGCACTGTGCAAGTCTGCATGAGCCTCTGCAGGTAACTAAACACGAGTAAACTGCACTGCAGGCAACCAAACAGATCCATAGTGGTACAAACTCAACCTGCATTGTTGCCTTTGGTGAAAAAGTTGGGAATACTAAATACCTTCTACTGACACATGTAATAAAACTTGAGAAAACTGATTGTCATGTGAAGCTAAAATTAGGAAGCATGCCAAGGAATACATACGGCACAGCTTTCAATCTTATCGACCTTTCTAAACTCCTTAGTCCTTACAACCCCTTTTTCCAAATTTTAAGTAAAATGTATGTTCGCCATATCTGTGATATCCTTAATTCCTTATATTTGTAAAGTTGTGTATCACGGAACAACTGTATGATATCCCTTTTCTATGACTTCTACTCTTTGCCCTACCTAAATTTTGGGCTAGATCTACCAGTGGAATCAAGGACAGTAGGCACTTAAAATATGAAACAAAGTGTCTTTTAGGTTTCATAATTGTTCCTAAAGGTGGCACATTGATAACATTGAGTAGTATGCAAATTTCAAGTGGAATGCAGATTTGTCACTGAAGAGGTAGAGAGCTAACCCTTTGGTTCGAAATACCAAATACAGACGATGAACCCACCACTGAATAAGATGGAAGTGACTCTTCAGACTTGTATTTGTGGCGAGCTCTTCTAGCAAATGCACATAGTGATCTTATACTTATCAACTCCTTGTTTGTCTGTCAGAAATATCATACGATGAATTGAGAAGGCAGCAAATCTTCAAAAATCATGCATGTACAAATGTTCAATAAAAATAATTGCTACAAGGAACAGATATATAACCTGAAAACATGATTGGTAATAACCAAATAACAGCAAGCAAAATGGGAGAATGAACAATATTTTGACAACCAGCTGGTCATGAGGGTTCCTTCCCCCACCAGTTCGTGGAAGAGATTCTTCAAGTTTTTGCCTAATATCCTGCAACGATGGAGAGCATAAATTTATTGCTAACATGCTTGACATTTATTTTTTTACTTAGAAAATTGCGTATGAAAGTGATGAAACGGTTGATAAAATGAAATATTACCTGCCATGTTTCAACAGGTTTTACAAGCCACGCTGTGAACCAGTCCCAGGGTTTTAGGGGACCTAGCGTGTAATGGATGATTCTTAATTCCTTTTCATCAACCATCCACTATGACAGAAAATAGAAAGTCAGATCCATAACCAGGCCCAAGCAAAGGCTATAGTAAATGTAAATAAACAATCAAAGGGTACTCAAAATATTGAAAATTGTACTCTAAACAGAAGACCAAACTATTTCAAAATGTATAACACAAATAAACGCTGGTACTAAAGACCTTCAAAAAATTCGAAATGCTAAATGATCATGCTAATACAGTCCAGAAAACCAATTTAAACATGTTGCAACCATATTTTGGGTGGTCCTGTTTAGAGAGAGCAAGAAGGTAGATTAAATGCAATATTCCTTAGATAAGGCTGGCAGAACAAGGTCAATACACTTAATAATGATTTTCTGATGATTAACTTGCATAAGATTGACGACATACAAGGCTGACAAAACTCAAGTTAACCTTGATAGTTGGCATGCGCTGACAAACAGGAGTGCTGATGCCTGATGGTAAATCAGGTGAATGGAACAATCATGTAGTGGGTTAACATATTGCAATGCTTTTATATACCATTTAACCATGATATGATAGTTTGCCAATACACTGGGCCCTGATTAATATGCAATTACATATAAGGAGCCTTACCTTATTTGCTAGCATGTAAAGACCAACATCAGCATTATACAAGGTAGAAAGGCGTTGTGTCTCCGGTTCAGGAGTTAAAGGTGAGTCTGGCTCATAGACACGGGAGTTGGCAAAATCAGAATAATATGAATTTAGAAAACCTTGGTCCCCTGCATGAATTAGTTCAACATCCAAATCAGAACAATTAGATTGAAAACTGCTGAATTGCCAACATGCTGAAAACAATAAAAGAAAACAAGCCATACATAAGTGGTAAACCTGTAACTACAGCCAGTCTGTTCTAAGTAATAAATTCAACCCTAGCAAAATGATCCACCATATAAAGTGTCTTCTAGATAATACAGGCCTGTCAAAGCAAATGTCAAATGGATATGTGAAATATTGTTTTCGAAGATCCCATATTACCCTAACCCTCTGTCCTAAAAAATTCCAAGGAAAGACAGATATTGATCAAGAGAAATTCTCCAGGCTCCCAGGATTTCAGTGTCACTGGAAAGAAAAAGAACAGAGCAATGGTATGGTATCAGAAGGCCTGGAGCAACTGTTTGGACAGAGAACAAATGAAGATAGGAGTGGCTATCGTAGCAGCATAAAAACAAAGGATGTAGGCCCTGTTAAAGCATGAAAATGTACATGTGCAGCCATGGACTGGATAACTGGAAATGATGTTTCTCCGTCAGCAATGGGACAACAGAGGGCTAAAGTCTGAAGAATTGCTGCCACAGGAAAACTTGCAGAAAGATCGCCATGGACATGGAGGCTGGTGTGGCAGGCCGTAGAGTGCTTGCATACTTTCATTTACCGCCATGCCCAAGGCCAGTTCTATAAGCAGTTATGGCTTCTTTTATCAACGCTATGTAATTAATCTTTGAAGATTTAACTATTTCCTATATTTCAAAATATATATGTCTTGTAACAATTAACATCATACCATAAGCTCATAGACATGTGATGTACTATTATATTCGATGCGCTTAAAAAGCTGCTTATCGTTGTTACAAGAGACTAAATAAAAGAGAATGGTGACAAGTGGTACTATGGCCTTCTCGTAAAGGAATTATGTTAACAAAAAAAAGTAACATACAGAACAGGAAAAGAAGAGCACTGACCTCCAGTGTAAGAATGCAATTGACCCACTTTGTTGATCATATCATTGAAAAGAGCTTCAGAGGGTTCAACAACCTATCACACCTGAATTCATTCTTTCAGAATGCTTCAAGTTTCCACAAAATTTACCACACTTGAAAAGATCCTCGATACTTTTCACAACTATAGTATCTGCATCAAGGTAAACAACTGGGAAAGCAGCATTCTATTAGAACAATGAACAAAAACGAAACCAAAGCCATGATACAGAAACATATAACGATGAACTAGAAAAAAGTCACTGAAAACCATACCTTTTTTGTAGCTTGTCATGTTAAATATCTTTAGCTTGGTGTAGACACCCCAAAACCTCTTTGGCCTAACTTGATTAGGATTAGCCACTAAAGTTATATGATTCACAATCCAACCATCTGCCTGATGAAATATATGCAAGGTCAGCTTTGCTACCATATCAGAGGCACAACCAGATCTACATGACTTGAAACATAAATGTTACAAACATCCTGGAACTATTTAAGTATGTGTCAGTGGTTTTTTTTAGATAAAAGTATGTGTTAATGTACGGGGATCAAATCATGAAATCAATAGGAACAGAGGAGAGATCGTCATCCAGCTCCACAGCACTTGCGACACAAAATTCAGTACATTCCTTCCCAAAATTTTAACCAATTAGACAGCGAGAAACCCAGACTCTAAAATGAGCATCCCCGCGCAGCTAAGCACACTACAGCGCAGACAGGCACTTCAGGAGCTACCAAATTCGCCTAACCCAGACTAAATTGTCGTGATCGGAGCTTTCCGCAGACCTGGAGGAGCTTCCGCGAGTACTCGGAGACGCCGTCGGAGACGAGCACGACCATGTCGCGCCGCGTGCCGGTGTCGCGGAGGGACTTCCCCAGGACGCGCACGCCGAGCACGAACTCGTCGCCGTACAGCAGCGTGACATAGGCCTCCTCCGTCGCGGCCCCGGCACCGGCAGCGAGGAGCGCCGCCGCCGCCGCGACGAGGGCGGCGACCAGGAGCGCCGGCGACCGCATCGGGGCCCGCCGGATGGGATCGCGGCTCGGGAGGGCGGGGAGCGCGCGAGTATGGGGTGGGGCGCACGTGCGACGCGGCGGGGTCGGCCTCGGAATCAGATCGGAGGAGCCTTTTGGCTTGAGGGATGGCCGGATGGGGGAGGTGTGCGCAGCCGCGCAGGTGGGTGTTCTGTTCAAGCGCTGGAATGAGTTGATTTTTTGTTTCGCGGAGACTGGTATTCGGTCAAACGGTTCGTCCAACTTGGACTTCTCATCGCGCGGGGGGCGGCTCGCCGCCTCATCGTTTCGCTGAGCACTGGACCTGGACGACAGATGGGATCGGGGGAGGAACGCGGCCGAGGCCGGCGGGATTCTAGACGGACGGAACTCACCAAAGCGTGCGTGTTTTCATCGCAGAAACCACGAAAGTGCCTATGACAACTACGCCGTCACGCGACTTTCTAATGGGCCAGGCGCGCAGGCCGGTGCATCTGGCTCTTGGGCCTTTTCATGCATGTTAATATAGCCCAACTTGGCCCACTAGACTCTGGGCTGACTCGTAGGAAACAAAGGAAACACACAAACGCAATCCAGTCGCGGGTGTTGGGCCCCGGGCCGGATGACGAGCGAGTCGGGGGACCAACCCACCTCACCGTCTTTCTGATTCTCCGGCCCCCCATATCACTTCCGTCGAGCTCGGCGGCGTCTATTCGGTCTCACCGCGACGGGGCGGAGAGAGAGAGAGAGAGAGAGAGAGAGAGAGGGAGGTAGAACGGCCACCAGGGCATCAACCGTGGAGGCGTGGCGTCAAGGCAGCGCCGAAGCGGCGGCGACCTCGAGGATCGAGCTCCCGTGCCGCGCTCCGAGCTAACCTAGATGAACATACTCGTAAGCAGAGGCGCCTCGATCCTACCACTTGCTCCAGCGCCTTG
Source organism: Eremochloa ophiuroides (assembly GCA_038502445.1). Lineage (NCBI taxonomy): Eukaryota > Viridiplantae > Streptophyta > Magnoliopsida > Poales > Poaceae > Eremochloa > Eremochloa ophiuroides. The sequence goes on along the minus strand of JAHLJS010000009.1, from coordinate 50,772,284 downwards.
TTCGTCGTGCGTAGTTTTCTCGTGCTGAATGAATGAAACCACCCTTCCTTTTTCTTCTTCTTCCCCTCTCTGCGCGAAATTATCTCACAGGAGAGGATACGTGGAGGTGGCCACAGGGCGCCCGCCACGGAGCCGCCCCCGAAGCCGGAGTGCTGGGTGGAGATTTCGGAGTCCGTCTCAAGGCTCTGCAGCTTCGACGCCGCTGGCAGTGGTGGCGGCAGCATCTCTGTAAGCCTCCTCTTTTACCTGGAGCTCTTAATTTCCCGAATCCCACACCACAAATTGTTCTAGTATACTCCGTATATCGCAAACTTTTTCCTTCCTATGGGGGAACAGAAATCTGCCCGTGGGATAACTTAACACCGTGTTAGCTGAGAATGCGTTACTTCCTTTCAGTAAGTATAAGTATCAGAATAGTTGTTATTATTACTATTTTTTGCAGAGTATAGGGGAAATGGGACCAGTGCGATTCACCTAGGCACTAGCATTCTCCTGATTGCCACAGTTGTTTTCTGTTAAAAGGTTTTGTGATTGGTCGGTGTTTTGCCTTTAAAGTTTTACATATTGCAATCAGTAATTCAGTGTTGTGATAGACTTCAGAATGGTTGTGCCAGCTGCAGTTTGAACATTGCACTACAGATCATGGAGATAGCTTAAATACTAAACACAGTATCTGAGGTTGAGCTGCTAGACTGTTTATTTCGATGGTGGTAATGATTTGCCTCAATGGCACACATATCTAAAGGCCTTGGTTTCTCTCCCTGTACCTCAGAAATGTACAAGTTGTTACCTGAAATACAACTTCTAAATGTTTGCTTGGACAAATGAAAATCATATAACCTAACTGTGCAAGCGTGATTCTATAGCAAAATTAGGAAAATCTTACTTCATTAATATCTAGAGGTTTGATTTAACATTCTATTAGTCTATAACTCTTATTTTCCTTCAGGTTAAACTTATTCAGGATTCTAGACCTATGCATGAGAAACTTGTTGATTCTTTCTTGAACAGATTTTTCCCATCAGGTTATCCGTACAGGTATGAAGTTCCTAGGCTTGTTGCTATTCTGGATAATTCTGCTGGGATAAATCCTATTATGTTAAGTCTCTGCTATTAATCATGCAGTGTGAATGAGGGTTACTTAACTTACACCAAATTCCGTGTGCTACAGCATTTCTCTAGCGCTATGCTACATGTGCTGTCAACACAGGTCTGTAAATCCTTTTCATATATTGTGTGCGTTGATTCCATGAATTCCAGCTGGTATTCAGAACACGCTTCTAAGCATGTTGAGCTCTTTGACTTCTGCTCACTTCATTTATGTTAAAAATATGCTTGTCAACTGACTGCTCAAGTGGGCTGTGGCTCAGTCCTTGCTGTTTGCTGCAGGTTTGCGACCTACCCCGGCGCAAGCAACTGCTGTAAGTTGGGTAAGCATATGATGGCAGAGATGCTAAAAGTCCAAGCAGGTACTGCTATGAAACATATTGGCTGATTTTCTCTATGTCTTTCAGATTCTTAAAGATGGAATGCAGCATGCAGGAAAGCTCATCTGTAGCAGCATGGGTGCAAGAATGGATTCTGAACCAAAGAGTTGGAGGATACTTGGTGAGAAACGATGATATGAATCCTATGACCTCCCTTCTGATATTTCTGTTCTTTTGCTTGTCATATCGATGCTTCTACAATATTTCCCTTTTCTGTTGCTGTTTCTCTAGATTATGTTATTCATACCTATTTCTGTAGGTTTGACAGCTGATGTTCTTTATGATCTTTCCACTACCGTGGAAGTGATTTAACCATTGAGTCCACAACTTTATTTTCTAGTGCCATTTTCCCTATTATTTATGCCTACTGCTGTGTTTTGACAGCTGATGTTCTCTATGATCTTGGTACTGCATTGGAAGTCGTTTCACCGCTGTGCCCACAACTTTTCCTTGAAGTAGCAGGCTTGGGAAATTTTGCGAAGGTGGCCTTTCTAACACTGCATTTCACCCTTTAGATTACAATATATATATATATATATATATATATATATATATATATATATATATATATATATATATATATATATATATATATATATATATATATATATATATATATATATATATATATATATAATCTTCTATTTGATATTTTGCATGCAAAGTTGTGTCTTATTATTTATGAACGAGTAAGAAATGCTTCCCTTAACATAGTCTCAAATAACCATACAGAATAGTAACATTGTAATGACAATGTATTTGTCCTGGCCTTTCTGCCTGAAAATTGAGCTGCAATGTTAAATGTTTCATTACTTGTTATCTTATTGCAGGGAATGGCTGTTGTTGCAGCAAGAGCAACAAGGCTTCCAATTTACTCTTCTTTTGCCAAAGAAGGGAATCTTAGTGATTTATTTGCTAAAGGGGAAGCCATCTCAACACTTGCCAATGTCATGGGAATTGGAGCTGGAATTGGATTGGCATCTACTGTTTGTTCAACAACTCAAGGGAAGGTACATAATTACAGGACTACATATCATCATCTATCCTGTCATTAGCTGTTTCATTACACTATCATAAGGCAAATATACGCAGTGAAAACGTGCACCTGACATGCACTGCAAATGCAACCATATGCAGCATGTCAGCGTAGAGCTATATGAACTACTTATATTATCCAGGAGAATTCTGTCTACCATTGTCCAGTGCTTTATGGACTTCCAAGTTCCAAAATCAACTATACTCAAAACAAGTTATTAGGTCCTCTAAAGTAGTGCATCATTTATGTTATTACGTGCTATGCATCAAATGAATTTTGTCGCATGATGAACTATATTCCACATACCTGCTTTTAGCAGCAAGCTGGGATGAAATAGTTTTTGTTGGATTGTTCTGCGCATGAGGAAAGTAGTCTTTTTAGGGCAAGAAGGAATCATGCATTTAGTAATTTCTAGTTCTTATCATATTGTAAGTAGGCTATCCACTCTATATAACAGACTTCTAATGATGTTTTTGTGCTACTCAACGTAAATATTCAGTTAAACCAGATACAACGCATTTTCTGGTGTTTACCGGCTAATTTACTTCATTACTTGTCGGGAAGTTACTGCATAAACAACTGCAGAGAGTGCATGTTTTTTTTGTCCCACTTTGCATTCAATTCTTGCATATCTCTGAACCTGCAGTCATTTGAACCTGCTATAAAGCTGAAGAACCTTATGTTGATGCAAGTTGTTTGCTATTAGAATTAAGAACCTTCTACTGATACAAGCTTCTAATGACATTGTCATTTTTGTCAGTTAATTGCAGGCCCGTTACTTTCCGCAGTGCATATATACGGAGTTGTCCAAGAGATGAGGGCAACTCCTGTAAACACACTCAACCCACAAAGAACAGCAATGATTGTGGCTGATTTTATCAAGGTTTGGTATCTTTGATCTTATTAACGCAACGTTTTTATCCAGTCCAGTTACGGTAGTAATACTTGTCTGCACTACAGAGCGGAAAGGTTTCTAGCCCGGCTGAGCTAAGATACAAAGAAGACCTTCTGTTTCCTAACCGAGTTATAGAAGAAGCTGGAAGTGTGAAAATTGGACAGCCACTTCGCAGAGTCTTGAGTCCGAGGCTCATTGAACAGCTGAGTGCAACTTTCCCAGACGAGAAGTTTTTGCTTAGCCAAAAAAGCAACAAGACATACATGGTTCTCGAGCAAAGTGCGAGCGGAGAGGACGCGCTGAGGGGGTGGCTGGTCGCCGCATTTGCTTCAGAGATGGAGAGGTCAGGCATCGGTTCACGCGACGCGGTTCTGAACGAGGCCTACGAGAAGATGGAGAGGGTCTTCCCCACTTTTGTATCAGAAGTTAGGAGTAGGGGATGGTACACTGATCAGTTTTTGGATGGGAACGGTAGTCGGGTTGCATTTGCAAAGTCTCAGTGATTTCAAGACTGTATTGTCTTATGTTTTTGGAGGAGAGATGCGCAACCATGAACTCATTGCAGGGCAGTGTAGTCTAACTCTTTTAGTTACAGAGATGAACTGACCAAGTGTCACACAGTTTTGGTTGTTCTTAGAACAATTTTGTTTTCTCCGTGTGTCCAGCCCGTTGGCTCCTCATGTCAACTGTATTGACATTTCTACGGCTAGTCTATCTATCGTCTGTCCGATTGTTGGAAACCTGAATCCGGCTTGAATGGGGAAACGGACGACGAGACCACTACATGTCTACATGCATTCTCTGTCGATGCGCCGTTCTGTGTAGGAAGGGGCGGAGCCAGCATATAACTAATGCTGTCAGGTGACAGCAATGCCTTTCTATCTTGTAAAGTGTCATGCTTTTTTTATCAAGTTTGACATCAGTAAGTCTGGTCTAGTGACAGCAGCGAGCAACAAAATTCCTCGGTCATTTCTTTTCGTCAATAGAACCCTGTCCATTATTTCCATGTTACTTCATATTCCTTTGTATCCTCTTTGACACTAGCATTTACTTTTTATTACTTAGTTTACTTATTGGATATTTAGATTAATTTCATCTAAGAAACATGTCTGTGTGTTGCTACTTGCTACAGACAAAGGCAATGTAGCGACAAAATATGTTATGGAACCAAGGTCTTGGTAATTTTGTCTAAATTGATTTGTCTCTATAATTTTGAACCATGATAGAGCAAGGCAGGGAAAATGCTATAGACTTTCATAATTTAAGATAAAAAAATCTGTAAGCTCTTTTCTATAAAAAATGGTGGGGCCAGAACTACGAACCGCCGGTACAAATGGTTTTATACAGGCGGTTCACGAGCCTATTTATACAGGCGGTTTGGTTAAGGGAACCACCTGTATAAAATGATTTGCACAGGCGGTTCTGTTAAGCCAAGATGTATAAATTTTCTACATATTATTGGTTTACTAGAAACAACATCGTAATGGTCAAGAGTTTATACTGATATCATTGACCTAAAATCCTGGATCCGCCCCTGGGTATGATGCTTGGTGAGTATTGAGTCAATGGATGACGAGTGAACAACGTGAAGGATTGTACAAGTTCAGATCCGCAGCTAGTCGACACCTGAGCAAAGCGGCGTGAACAGGAGCAAGGAGCAACCACTTGTCGGTTTCAGGCTTTCAGCTTTCTTTTCGATACCGCGTACTACGAAAAATGAAATTGATACAAGGTGTGCAGGGCGAGGCTGGTAGAATCACGTCGTCGATCCCGTCTTGCCGTTCCTTTCACACACACACACACACACAAAAGAAAAAAAAAAAGAGAGACACGTCTTGCAGAGCTCAGCGAGGCGAGTAGGCGACGCCGCTTCCTTCTCGCGAATCAAGCTTTTGCCGCTCTCTCTCTCTCTCTCTCCTCTTTTTTTTTTTTTTTTTTTAGGAAGCTTTTGCCACTCTCTAGCCTTTGGCCACACACTGGACTGGTTCGCATGGTTGGGGGATTCCTCGCTACGCAATGACGCAAAGCCAAAGGCGTTTCCATTGCACCTACTAGTCGTCAACGATGCATCCATAGCAGCTGCTGGAGACTGGAGAGGAGAGTCAAAAGAAAAAACGATGAACCGAAATTATGGCCTGCGAAATTACCGTGGCTTTTACGGTGTGTCAGCGCCACACGGCCCCGTATATATTGCCTTCACGCTGGAAGGAGCCGGCTTCGTCATCGGCAAACGAACGAACGGTAGCGGCTTGCTAGTTGCTGCAGCGAGCAGAATTCACCGCGACCTCCAAGAAGGCCGTATCGTTGGTTATTTACCGGCCATGTTTGCATCATCGTTGGTCCTTCCATGCACGTGTGATCGGTGTAGTCCTTTTGGCCGAAGCGTCGGTCGATGTGACTGACCCAGGAGAGTACTGCGTTTCTTAGAGGTCTGGTCCCCAATCTGGTTGATGGAGGGCTGACTCACCTTTAATATGCAGATGATACGGTTATCTTGCTAGAGTTCTCTGCTAAAAACCTAAAAAATATAAGATTGATCTTATCTAGCTACGAGGCTATGTCTAGCATGAAGATCAATTTTGAGAAAAGCGAGGTTTTCACCATAGGTTTGCTTGCTGATCAAGAGCAATTGGTGGTTGATACATTGAACTGTAAATTGTGTACCTTCCCAATGAAATACCTCGGTGTGCCAGTCAGTGACCGCAAAATCTCTAAGAACCAATTGAGATATGTGAGTGATATGATAGAAAAAAGACTGGGCACCTGGCAATGTGGAATACTTGTCATCAGGAGGAAAATCGACCCTCATTGAATCATGTCTGTCTAGTATCCCTGTTTACACCATGGGGGTTTATCAGCTGTATGAGGGCATTTTTCAGTTGATAGACTCGATAAGATCCAGATTTTATTGGCAGGGGTCGGGAAAAAAAAGGAAATCATATGACAAAGTGGGAAGCTCTGGAATAGGCCTAAGGAATTTGGTGGATTGGGTTTCACAAATGTTAGAGCTATGAACACTTGCCTACTTGTAAAATGGATCCATAAATTGGAGAGAGGTGTTGAGAGCTTGAGTTGCTCGATTTTGCGAAAGAAGTACCTCGGTCAGAAGAGCATCTTTCAAATCAAAAACAATAAGGGCTCGCAGTTCTGAAGATCTCTTCTAGCTGTGAGATACTGGTACCAGAGGGGCAGAATGGTAGTGGTGAAAAGTGGTCGCCAGACCAGGTTCTGGCATGATTATTGGCTAGGGGAGTGCCCCTTGAAAACTAGGTTTCATAAGCTGTTTCAAATTGTTATTTACCCTGATTTAGAGGTAGCACAAGCTTTCGATAATGGCAGATGGAATATACAATTTAGAAGACAATTAAATGAGGAACCGAGAGCCGAGTGGTCTCATCTCCAAAACCTGTTAGAGGTAATATCTTTGGAGGAGGGCCAGGATGTGGTACTTTGGGGGCTGGAGCAATCCAGGATGTACTCTGTGAGATCTTTGTACAAAGTAATGACTTGTGGTGGTATTAGAGATAATCTGGATGGCTGCCCACGATAGAATCCAATCAGCAGTTCAGCTGAAAAAGCGTAATTGGTCGGGCCCTGAAGAGTGCATTATCTGTGACTCTTTAGAAACCAGCGATCATATCTTGTTCCAATGCCCCATAGCGGTCTTTGTTTGGTCTGTTTTGAAAGAGGCCTTCGGATGGGTGAAAATCCCATCCAGTTGTGCTGAGTTCATGCTAGAGTTCAGCGGAGGGCGGCCGAGGGAAGAAATATAAGGCTACTCTCTTTTTCTATGCAGGCGCAATGTGGATAATCTGGAAGACGAGGAACGATGCGGCAATCAACAAGAAGCTCTTGCCGTCTCCTGTGGCAGTCATTCACAAAATGCTGGCAACAACAAAGCTGTGGCGCCTGATGCTGAGCAAGAAGTTACAACCAAAGGCAGATGAGATGATGCACCCGCTGGTGACGACTCAAATCTGAAGCTAGAAGCTGCTTTTGTATCATCTAGTTTATTTCTGTTCTCGAGTAGCTGCGCTGTCTACTCTTCCTAGTTGAGTTCTGTTCTGCAGTGGTGTTAGATAGTAAAACTGTGTTTGTTGCAGTGCTTCAGTTTGTAAAACTGGTATCCCCATTACTCTGATCGGTGGTGTTCGTTAAACTTTCTAATAAAGCCGGGTAAATGCATTTGATAAAAAAAAAAGTACTGCGTTCACCTAGTGCTGTTTAGAAGCTAAAAGTTTTACGAAAAAGGTACCGTAACACACATGCTAAGTTTTGCAATATCTAAATAGGCTTAAAACATTCGTCTCGCGACTTTTACAATAATTGTGCAAACAGGTAAACGATTTGTCTATAATTAAGGTTCTATACATGTTTCTGAACATTTGATGTGACGGGGATTTTAGAAATTAAAAGTGCATCCTTGTCACGTTGGTGCTAGGAAGGAGGAGCGATTGCTGCTCACCTACAGAGGTTTCACACTCCCATCATCCCATGGAACTATCATATGTTGACTCTTGGCGACGTGTGAGGCCATCGCGTCGGCTTCTGCCACCCAAAAAGACAAGCGTTTGTTTGGAGCCTTGGAGGAGTTTGGCCACTGATGAAAGTGAGACCCTCTTCCGCTAAGCACCAGCAAAAATCTGGCGGCTCCACCTCCCCTAAGTATCATTTATGCATACACTGTGATACGAGAATCTAACTTTAAACATATTTTATTGCTGCATCGTAGTATATGACGAAGAATAGTGCCAAAGAAACTTTTTTCTAGAAACAAATAATGGCAAAGAAACGTGCCAATCATAATGACTCAAGAAAAGAATGTAAACGCTGCATTTATAATATATATTTTTTTTTGAAAAAAAGTTAGTGACGAATTTGTTGGTATAAACGCGTGGATGTCAACGATGATCCTGCTTTGAATTGACGAACATAAACGAGATGACTTATGACACGGAGCCAATATTAAATTACTATTTTCATCATAAGTCATTTGTGCTAATCTTTTTTTTTTTAAGATAAAGGAACAAAGTTCTAGCCTCTACCACCCGAAGATGGTACACGGCTGAGATACAAGGTCCAACACAAAGCCAAGAGGCTCCACACAGACAAGTCTGAAAAAAGATACACCACCACACTGCTACAAAGCGGCAAGCCCTACTGGACAGAGACTAAGACTAAAACTCGATACGAAGCTGGTAACTTCTTCAAAATTTAGCAAAAGCTGCCATCAGAACAGTCTCCAAGCTCCTGCATCCGGACATGAGTGTCGTCCTATCTTCCACCTTATATAGCGTAGACCACTGCCGAATACAGTACGTCATCCTGAAAATTACCTACACAAAATTATTAGGTCTTAAATTGTTGAATACCATATCATTCCTATTCAACCACAAACACCAACAAAGCGCTGCTGCCCCAACCATAATATGTGATCTAAGCTTGGCGCTTAGGCCATTCAGCCTAAGACCCAAAAAGGTGGGAAGCACTAGAAGGGGGCTAAATTCCAAAAGTGATATGTATTGTATTCCAAATAAATCTTGCAGTGTGACAGTCAAAAAAGAGGTGCTTGTATGGTTTCTTCCTTATGACAGAAACAACATTTAACACTCCCTTGCCAGTTCCTCTTTGCTAAATTATGTTTAGTTAACTGTCACACTCTTTTTTAAAAACCAAAGGAAAATTTTAATTTTCAATGGTACCTTTAGCTTCCAGATTGTATTCCTTTCCGGTATCATGTTTCTATTAATCATAAGATTATATGTTGATTTTACTGAAAATTTGCCTTTTTTACTCGCACTCAAAAAAAAACTATCCTTTCCACTCGACAAATGAATGAATGCTACCTTTGAGACCAAATCAAACCATGAAACCAAATTATCATTAACTAAACTCCTTCTGAATGACACGTTAAGTGTCTAGCCCCTAGAACCTTCGCCACAGTGTCCTCTTTCCCCCTTACCAACCTATAAAGGTTTGGGTAAGCTTCCCTAAATGATTTATTACCTACCCACACATCTTTCAAAAGCTAATGTTCTGCCCATTCTGCACTATAAAGTATCCACCCGCTAGGAAGCTATCATTCACTTTCATTAAACCACTCCAGAAGTGAGAATCCCCTGGCTTATGGATCACTTGTGAAAGGGGTTTTTTTGACAAGTACTTCTTTCTAAGCATACCTTGCCAAACCCCCTTTTCATTGATCAGTTTAAACAACCACTTACTTAATAAGCACTTGTTTTGGATGTCTAAATTGAGAATACCTAACCCTCCAAGCTCCTTTGGAGTGCAAAGGACACTCCACTTAGCCAGACGATACTTCCATTTGTGCTCGTCGCATTGCCAAAAGAAACACGATTGGTATTAATCTAGTCTTTTCAGGACTCCCCTAGGGACCTCGAAAAAAGAAAACATAAATAGAGCTAGACTGGAGAGGACCGAATTGATAAGTACTATCCTTCCTCCATATGAGAGTAATTTGCCTTTCCAACTGCTAAGTTTTTTCTGGAACTTTTCTTCAATGCCAATCCAGTCCCTGTTGGACAATTTCTTATGATGCATGGGTATCCCTAGATACCTAAAGGGAGTAACACCCACCATGCATCCAAATAAAGAAGCATATTCCTGGTCAAATCCTTGGCTTCCCCATAGCAAAAGAGCTCGCTTTTATGAAAATTAATTTTCAACCCTGATAACTGTTCAAAAGTGTTAAGAACCAGCTTGAGCTCTCTAGCATGTTGCAAACTGTGGTCTAAGAACAAAATGGTGTCATCCGCGTATTGCAGGATAGACAAACCATCATCGACCAAGTGTGGAACCACGCCCTGAAAGCATCCATTAGCCTTGGCTCTGGAAATCAAAGTCGCAAGCATGTCCGCAACAAGATTAAACAGGATGGGAGAAAGCGGATCGCCTTGTCTCAACCCTCTCTTGGTTTGAAAGAAGCGACCCACGTCATCATTTATTTTAATTCCCACACTGCCACCTTTTACAATTTGGTCAATCCAGCTACACCACTTAGGTGAAAAACCTTTCATACGCAAGGTCTGCTGCAAGAAGGACCACTTAACCTTGTCTTATGCCTTCTCAAAGTCAAGTTTTAAAATAACCCCGTTTAATTTTTTCCGATGCAACTCATGAATGGTTTCGTGTAGAATAACCACACCTTCCAATATGTTCCGTCCCTTCATAAAAGCTGACTGCAACAGCTGAACCTTTTGAGCCACTAGTGCGATATGGTTAGTCAGCACTTTAGAGAAGATCTTGAAGCTGAAATTAAGCATGCAAATAGGACGGAATTGCTGTATTTAAGTTGCTTCCTTTTGTTTTGGTAATAATGTAATTATACCAAAATTAAGGCTATAAAGGGGTAGATTACCCTTGTAAAACTCTTCAAAGAGTGGCAAGAGGTCGACTTTTACTAGCTCCCAAAACACTTGGTAGAATTCCGCTGGAAACCCATCCGATCCCGGAGCCTTATTATGCTCCATCTGAAAGATGGCCTCCTTAATTTCCTTTTCTGAGAACTCCATATTTAGAATATTGTTCTCCAATTGCGACACCTGGGCAATGTCATCTGTGAATGACTCAAGCATAGAAAAATTGTTTCTAACCGGTTCCCCAAAGAGGCCCTTGTAGTAGTTGGTAATGAATTTCTTAAGATTTCCATCTCCAACAATCGTACCCTCCTCTTGTTCTAACCGAAAGATCCTCGTTTTTATGTGCTTGCCATTCGCCACAAGATGAAAATACTTAGTATTACTGTCACCCTCAAGCAATCGCTTAGTTTTCGCACGCTGGTACCATTTGACTTCCTCCTCTCTTAAGAGAGTGGCGAGTCTGTTTTTTAGTCATTTTTAAGATCAAGTTCCATATCAGAAAGCAGCTATGATTAGGCCTTGATATCCAGTTCCTTAGCCTTTCTGATCAACTCTGCCTTCTCTTTTTTGTAGTTACCACTTACATTCTTAGCCCAGCCTCGTAGGAACTGTCTAAGCCTCCGGATTTTATTTTGCCACCTTTGAAGAGGCATATTATCCCGCGTCTCTTTCTTCCACACCTCAGACACCAGTCCTAAAAAATCCTCTCTCAACAGCCAACCAAGCTCGAACTTGAACCCTGGTTGTTTGTTACCATGTGTACCACTTCCAGTATCTAGGAGCAAAGGGGTGTGATCCGACAATTCCCTGGTCAACGCCTGAACTGTCGCCAGGGGATATTTAGATTCCCACTCAGTACTCAAACACTATCCAGCCTTTCAAACGTAGGTATCACCCTCGAATTTTCCCAAGTATATTTTCTATTAGAGAGGTCAAGCTCCTTAATATCTAGGCTGTCAATAATTGCATTAAACAGGAAGGGCCAGCGATCATCATATCTATCATTGTTCTTTTCCTGTGAGTTTCTGATGATATTAAAATTACCACCCACCATGAAAGGACCTGACTCTTTAGAACAAGTTTGACACAATTCCAAGAGGAAAGCTTCCTTATACTCCGCTTGAGCAGCCCCATAGACCGCAATAAGCGTCCAAAGAAAGTCATCCGCCTTATTTCGGACTCTAAATTTGACATAGAAGTCCCCTCATCATTACCCCCTGATGTCCAAAGTATCCAAATTAATTCCGAGCAAGATTCCCCACGACCGACCATGAGGTTTGGACCAATGCCAAATAAAATCTCGCCCCCCACATATATTCGCTAGGACCAATTTTGACAAAATCTTTCTTGCCCATTTCAAGGAGAGCAATGAAGTCTAGCTTTAGGAATCTATACTTAGCCAAGTCACTCAGACCTCCGCTATCACAGAAGATTCCTTTCATTTGGACACTCTTTTGTGATTTATAAGCATTTTTAATTTTGGCTTCTTCTTTGCTCTAGTCAAAGAATCTAATGACCGGCTTTCAATGTGGGTTCACACGAGAGGAGAGCAGTAACTTTGTGCCCATTTTCTGTAACACCCCAGGTGTTAGTCACGAGCTAACCAGTGAGTGTGGACCTAACCAAGTTATGTCAATAAATGATTTTGATCACTGTCTCACATTCATCTCCATCTACCATGACTATTGGAAGAGTCTCATAAAGATACAAATCAAGAATCCACTTGAAATAGCAAATCATATGCTTGTTTGGATTATTGATTTAGGAAAGATGAGAATGCAAAGTCAGTCAAATCTTGAAACCTTGACCAAACAACCCTATTTGAACTCTACAACAAAAGTCATGAAGGACTCATGTTGAGCAAATGCCAAGAAAATACCTTTATTGGCCTAAACATCTACTTTGAGCTCTCTAATTATATTAGTTTGACCAAAGTGGAAATATTATTTTGGAGCAAGATATGAAGTTTGACCTTAAACAAAAGTTACAGATCTCTTAGAGTAGAACAAATATTATTTTTGGACCAAGTCATGATTCAACCTCTAAGTGCCTCAAACAGTGGATACAATATAGAGGAAAAGCTGATTCCAGAGTTTGAATTAATTCTAAGTCTGAAAATGGTGTTGATTTCATGGCCTTCTCGTGTTCTCCAAATTTCGTTAAGTAACTTTAGTTGGAACCAAAAGACAAATTGTTGAGCGCAACATTTCAAAATTTGGGACCAATCCGAGACTGTTTGACAAGGTTTGCCACTCGATCTTCGATTGTAATTAAGCCACTGACAGCAACAAATTAGGGATTAATTATCTCCCTAACCAGCGAGCAAATGGCTGAGCAGCCTTAATGAAAGTCGTAGAGTGTTCAGAGATGAGAAAACTTCATAATTGGTCCTTTGCCTAATTCGGCCCAGAAGCAGCCCAAATCGGCGCTCTAAACCCGCACCAACACGACCTGCCAGCTGCTTGATAAAATGCCACAATGGGTGGACGTGTCGGCCATGCACAGAGCTTCCTCTTCCATGGCTGCCACCTTGCTCCCCTATGTCCTCGCCTCTGCCCGAGAAAAGGAGACACCACGGCGTCCTCCACTCCTTCCTGTGCTCATTCCCATCCTCCCTCACCTTCTCCTGCCTCGCTCCGAGCTCGCCGCGGAGCTGCAGCGCGTCCGCCATTGCCGGCCGAAGCCGAGCTCCATGGCCGCCGGCCATCCTCCTCCCTCCAGGCCAGACGAGCACGCCATCACCTTTTCCTCACCCTGCTGCTCGCGCCGCGCCTCTTGCCCGGCTTCTTCCTCCACTGCAGCAGCATCGCCGCCGGCGCGCAGGTCGTAGGGCAGCCTGCCGCCATGGCCGGGCCGCCGCGTGCAAGCCTCGGCTGCGCTGAGCGCCTCCTCGGGTACGCGTGGGTTAGCGCCGCCCTGTCCCTTGCTTGGCCGTCTTCCGCCGTCGCCTGGTGGTCCTCCGGTCAGGCCGGCCGAGCAGGCCGCCTCCGCTCTGCTCTGCTCGTTCAAACCAGAGAACGAAGAAGAAGAAGAACAGGAGCCTGCTCTCTGTATCTCTTTTGTGCCTATGACGAGTGGGACCCGCAGGAGTTCATTTCTACCTCATTTGTTCAGCTTTCGTATTTTCTTGTAAAATCAATATCTAGCTCTAGGAAGCTCCAAAAATTAGTGAAACAAGTTTTGTTAGTTTCCTTGTTAAGTTCTCTGCATGTTAGATCCAGTAAATGTGCTATGTTATTTGTGTTATTGTGCTGTAGACATAATTTTGAAAAAGTCGTTTGGAAATGAATTTAACTTGCTTTCATTTATATTTCGAGTTTTAGGAGTCCAAAAATTATGGTTCTAGTTTTGTTAGCTTTCTAGTATCATGCACTAGCTCATAAAAATATAAAACATATATATTGTTTACTGTTTTCAAGGTGTTTCACATTAATCTTTTTAAATAGGAAATAAATGGTTGAATTGCTTGTTATTTTTGTATCTGAAGTTATATCGCTCTAAATTGCATGCAAATTTAATTGTAGACGCTCTGTATGATGTGTAATGTATGGTTAAAATTTCATGATTTATGGTACATGTATGACTGAGTTGTTGATTTATCTTCTTTGGTGCATATTAAGTAGATTTAAATACATTATAAATAATATATTGTGGTAAAAATAGGAAAATGGTGTTCCACTACCTTTTTATGATATTGTGTTAGCCTGAGAATCAATAATATGGCCATGTTGTTTCAGAAAATGTTGAGTTTCCTATTTAATTTTCTCTCCAATGCTTTATTGCATTATAGATTTGTGTATTTTGTAATAATTAAATTATGGAACCTGAGCATGTAAGATTTGAATCTTGGGCATGATTTGTAATTAACTACCTCTCATAAAAATATCAACTCTATTTGAGATGTTTACCATATAACTTAAACAATTAAATAATAGACTTTTATGTGATTTTTGGTGAAAGATTGGAGGTAATTAGACACATGCATGTTGTTTATGACTTATTGCCATGTCTTAACCTGAGATGAATTCTTTATGTTTGTGTTATGATGTTTGGAGCTATTTAACTAGCTCACATATGTGTTTCTTGGGTGAAAAACAAGTAACCGAATTAATTGCAATCCTGCTGAGAAAGGGCTTCAGGAGCAGTCCCTGTTGTTGTGATGTTTTACACATGAAAATGATGTTGCATGTAAATATGTTCTATACAAAAGTTGTAGCTAAATTCATTTCATAGTTTTTCCTAAATTTTCATGGTCATAGGCCCGATAGTTTAGGAGTTATGGCTTTTGGGAGTCTGCTGTCAGGTTTGGATTGTTTTCTGTCCAGATCTGATTGTTTGCCTTGTTTGCCTAAGTTAAGCTTTGAATCACCTCTTGGTGATAATAAAGAAGTTGTAGTATATTTCATTGTATTTCCAAATTATCTAGGATCATCCCTTTTGATGGTCTAGATCCGTGGTTATGATTATTTGAAGTGTGAGGACAGAATCTGTCCAAGTCTGGACAGAGCTGCCTTCAATGTGTTGTTTGACCTTTATATGTATTGAATCATTTTAAGATGATAATAGCAAAAGTTGTAGACAATTTCAATAGCTTTTCAGAAAGGCTTATATCACCCTGGTTGGATGTGTATAGCTTGAGTTATGGTTAAATCTTGTGCTTGCTGTCCTACTGCCCATAAACCGCATGTGTGGGATTATGATTGTTTTGACTTTACTTTGCTTGGTGTGATTGTTAGCCTATGGCTCAGTGATGGTAAATTAACATGTCTTGTGTTACTTCCTTTTATTCATACATGTGCATTGTGCATCTCATTTAGGTGCGATAGATGAACACGTGAAGTGAAGGACGTGATGATGGAACTAACAATAAGACGGTGTGGTGGACTAATCACGAAGATGGAAGGACTAATCGAGCTGCTTGGATGGGAGATGCTCATCGAGCGAGTGTCATCTAACAAATGCTGACTTAGTGTTGAATCCCAGGCAAGCCCCGCAGCATCCCTAAGCCTCCACCTATCTCTTTTTATAAATGCACCGGTATTTCTTAAATCGTATGATTGTGCACTTAGGTATAGGAGTTGATTGATACCGTTGTTGCATAATTACCTTGTCCACTCTACATATGATCCTGGTACTATTACTAGACAGGTGATTGATCTTATGCTTAGCCCCGCTTAGACCGGTAGAAGTCGGGTGATTTCCTATCATCCGCGAGAAAGTCGGGTGATTTCCTCTCATCCGTGAGCATAGGTGGTGACTGATGAGATCCACATGGATGGTTATATGTGTCACCATGCCACACTGATTAAATGAGAGAATCAAGGCTAGGTAGTGGGGAGCTGCATGACATGGGTCATGTTGACTTTGGTGCTACTCGCGGCCGATCAGGACTGAGGCCACCAGACATCAGTTGAGATTGAAGGACGTCGTCACATAGCTGGCCAGATAAGTCGTTCTGACCGTGAAGCCGAGTAGTTCTTTCTGAGCCGGGAATTGGGGCTGATAAGGTAGACATATTCTGGAGACAGGAAGGATGTGCAAAGACACCATCTTACCATAGGCAGGTCAGGAACCTAATGCATCCTGGAAGTGGGTTCGTCTCTGAGAATATGGGCCCCCTCCAAACCCGCGATACATATTATGTCTTAGAAAGATCTAACGGTAACCCAAGAAGCCACTGATCAGGCTGACAGGGTTTGTGATTGTCATGTTTGCCAGCTAGGTACAATCGATTCGAATCGCCATCTCTCCTGATTAGTGAGAAACTGAACTGATCTTCTGGTGAGGTAGAGGTTAACAACTTGAACGTGATTATTGGTGAGATGAGGAAGATATCTGTGGATATCAGAAATCGCTATGGTTTATTGATTGCTATAATATCAAGTGATTGCTCAGTATAGCTGCAAAACTTAGCTATAATAGCTGAACTGAAATCGAAACTGAACAATATCTAAAATTGATACGTTGAGGAATTATTTTAGTAATGCTTTTTATACAAAAATGATGCTATCTCCTGAGCTCCACCAAATCAGTCTTGCATATCCTTGAGAGTCTTTTTATTTACTTCCTGTCGGGTAAGTCTAGCTGAGTACAATTGAGTACTCAGAGTTTTATTCCCAATGTTGCAGGAGGAATACTTCGTTGTCTAAAAGAGCTACTTCTATCCTTCAGGAGAGGAAGACTAGACCTTGGGCAAGATCATGTATCTATCTTATCTATGTTGCTGTGACTGGTCGGTACTTAGCACTGTATTATGAACTTAAGTATGTGTAAATATATTTCGTTTCCGCAACTGAACTTTTATGTAAAAGTCTATCTCGTACTCTGATGTAATTGAACTATGTGCGAATCTATGTATCATGTGTATGTGTGCTGCTGAGTTTCTGCGATTCTTGGGTAAGTGCTGTGTAAAAGTTTGAAATCTTTCGAGATTTCACGGACTACCGGGTTTATATTGGATCAAGTATGGCTTGATAGCTGGGAAAACAGCTGTCGCTGTACTTGTGCTCGTATAAATTGGTCGGTTCTGTTACATTTTCATTTGGCGCAAAGAATATATAGTATGTATGCCGAGTACAGTGCGTGTGCGCAACCTCTTTGATTAGTAGTAAAAGGCTGGTTACTTATAATATATATACTCCCTTCCTCTCGAATTATAGCCATTTTAATTTATCTCAAATTTAGCTAAAATTATATAATAAAGTAATAACATTTATGATATCAAATAAGATCATTAGATTCTTCATTAATTATATTTTTATATACTTTTTTATGTCATAAGTTTATAAGTTTTTTTATAATTTTGATCAAACTTGAGATGGTTAAACTCTATAAGAAAGTTAAAATAACTTGAGAACTTTTACGATGGTTGTAAAGGTGATGAGAGACGATAGGTGTGTTTATGATCAGTAGGCACATAACGTGAGAAGTGATAAGAGGCCATGGGAGGCGATTATTGTGTCAATGATCGGTGGGTCCTTATGCTTTTATCGCCTCCGGCCGCCCAAATAAAGGAGTGATATAATTTCTTTTTGTAATTAATTTTTTTAATAAAGGGTAAAAAAGTAAATACATAATTATAAAAAGAATATTATAGTTAGGATGAATAAATGAATTAATAAAGCTTGATACATATTTTAGATTTAGGGTTCAATTCTCCTGCTCCCTCTCCGCCACCGTCTCTAGGGTTCAATCTCCTGCTCCCTCCCCGCTGCCGTCTCACGATAGGCGCTGCTCGTGCTCGCGCTGTGACCACACGCGACCGCAACCCTTCCTGCACCTCCCTTCCCGCCGTTGTCTGGTGGAAGGAGCCGCCCGGTCGCGCGCCGTCGGTACCACCGTGTCGGGGGCCGTCAATGAGGCCAGGAGGTGTGGGTCGCCGCAAGAGGCCGGCGCTCCATTTTCTGCGCCCTCCCCCACTCGCGCTCGGCAAAATATAATCACCATTGCAAAAGTACAATTTTAATCTTGATAATTAATGATAATATTAAAAGATAGATGGATGGGTAAATAAGTCTTCACAAGACCACAGCGAGGGTCGATCGTCCTACGTTGAAATTTTGGCCTAACCGCGCTTAGATCAAGGCTAATAATACAGTCGACTTGCTAGCTGTAAAGTTTCTTATAGCCTTCTCTTAGCCCACTTGTATAGTAGTTAGTCTTTCACAGCCAGTGCATGGCCTACTTGTCTCTCTCATAGAATTTTTTTCCCTATGTCTAAGTCGGTTGTAAAGTTATAGTTCACTTCTCCTCTCTCTTTTCTCTTCTATCCTTTATGTTAGCATTTAGCCTGGGTTATAGCCCGTTATTATACTTGCTCTTAGAGCGCGTGTGGATAGATGGTGGCTGGCGACATGCCGACACCATAAGCGCGCGGGCGGCGGGCGATACATTTGATCGGGACGAACGCCTCTACTCTAGTGGCTCGATCGACATGTGCATGGCTGTGTGGCCTTGTTGAGACGCTGATTTACTATACGTTCGCCGCAGTCGTCGTTTGCGTGTCTACAAAATGTCTACAAAATGTTTTATCTTCTCAATTCCCCGTGTCAACATTAGAAAAAATCGTTTAGCGGGCGTACCTAGTGGAGGTACGTGATTAATATAATATATAATTTATATCAAAGTGATCTCATATCCGGTGAAGCTAGTGCTGGTTGACAATGAGTTCATTTGTGAAACTCGGTGATCTGAGATAATAAGAGGCCGGGGAGGTGATCCACGACGAACGGACTCCGTCCCATATTAGATGACGCTATAAGAAGCGTACTAAGTCAAACTTTCTTAATTTTGACTAGATTTAAAGAAAATATATGTAATATTTTTATTTCTAAATAAATTTATTAAAAAACTAGATTTAAAGATCTTTCCAATGATACTAGTTGTGTACGTTCGATATAAATATTTTTTAATATAAAATTAGTTAAAGTTAAAAAAACTGACTTTTTCAAAAGCGAGAATGACATGGACGGAGGGAGTACGTGTGCGTGACCCGATTTCCTCGTGCGTGCACTTGCAGCAGCTAATTATTGGCGACGTTTTCTCGTTGTCGTCGCACGAGCGAGTAGAGACGTGTCGTGTGTACGTTGTACTTTTTTTATTACGGACGGAGAGCTACTACATTCATCCGAAGTCAATTTTTTTCACCTTGGCATTGGAATATAATATTTCTTCGGTCCTAGAAACAACAGTATTGCTATAGTTTTTATCTTAACATAGACTATTTTATCCGGTCAGTTTTTGTAATACTTACTTAACAGTGACTTTGCTTACTCGCGGATCTCATGCTTCCTGTGTGTGCAGCGTGTGTGTTCATCTGATCGCCGTCTGATATATTTTGCGACTCCTTCGTCTGATCGCTAGCTGTTGTTAGTGCAGATCAACGCAACCAGACAAACGGTTCTATGCATCTTGACGCTGCATGCCTGCATAGTAGTAATGGAAACAACAAGTGGGTGAGCCAGCCGAAGGAACGAGGTAGGGTGGACGGAGACAGTTGCCGGCAGGAGGCAGCACTGCAGGCTTTACAGAAGTTTGGGCGGCAGGTGGTGTGGACGCGCGGGATGAAGGCGCGATCCATGCGGCGAGCGGCGTGGCCACGTGGGGCGGAGGTGCTGAGCCGAAAAGAGGATGGCATGTTGGCGCTTCTACTGCCTGCTTGTCGTGGTCGATTGGGGCTGATTGTCCTAAGGTCTATGGGCAACTGGGCTATGCGATGGGCCCTGTTGACCAGAAGGCCTATCAATGTGTAACGCCTCGTCAAGAACTTGCCATCTGCGTCGCCCTCAGACCTGCGCCGCGCCATCTGTCGCTGCCCGTCGAAGATGGGGGTCCTGGATGTGGAGCTCGTCGGACAGGAGGTAGGGCGGCCGCCCAACCTCACCATATAGGTGGCTCCGCCTTTGAAAACTAATAATGCTACAGCCGGGCAAGAGAGGCTTATTTAGATGTGATGCAGGCAATCTAAGGAGGAAACCAAGCTCACTAGCAAACTTAAATAAACTCCTTTTATCTTAGCACTTAGTAAAAGCTTGTTTGGATTCACAATACTAAAATGGTGGATTTTTTCTAGTGTTTTTAATTAGTAGTTAAACACTACCACTAGTTATACACATGAGAATATCACTAGCTAAGAGACATTTACTAGGAAAAATTTATACTAAATTTTAAATATAGCAAAACACTGAAAGCTCATCTCACTGAAAGAAGTTTAAAATTCTCGTTATAGCAGCCCTGGTCTAAAATCATCTGTCATGGACGCATATTCAATCTCAGACGTTTGAATTCGAACGTCTAGAACTAGAAGTGACCATGGCAGATGTTGACAACTTCCCATGTTGCCATCATCGGAGCTCGGAGGGACGAAGCAACGACAGTTAACATGGAGAGATAAAGTTAGGCCGCCTAGCTATCAGCTTGTTCTTTTGACTAATCAGCGCTTATTTTCAGTCACGAAACAGTATTTTTTCTCACAATAAATTAGCACGAGCCAAAATCAACGCTTATTCTCAAGAAAAAAAAAGAACAGGCTGTATAGGCGTCTGATCTCTGTTTGCCGCCGGAGACTGTTGTATACAGTGTCCTGCTGTGCTAATTGATGAAGCAATTAACGTCAGCTCTGATGTGGACGCACGAAGAACACGTACTGAGACCCAGCGACATGTGGTCACACTCATGCTTGAATTTGATCGTTCACAAGTCGACGACCCTATGACTTGCTGGATGAGACCAAAATAAATACAGGACTAGGAAGGCATCGATGGCTCCAAATCATCAGCCCACCTGCATGCTGGCCAACTATAGCGGCGCTTCCGGCCAGTGTGTGGGCCCCGCTCGTGAATAATCGTTGACCGTTTGACCCGGGGCTACTACTCTGGCTCTGGTCAATCTAAAACTGCACATGTTGTGCAACGACCAGTATTTGGAGCAGGACCAGTGAAGTTTTCCACTTTTCTGAATAAACGAATTTTTTCGTTGTTGTTTTCCATTGTCAGCTATTCTAATTGTCTGACGGACGTGTGTTGTCGTAGGCGTGGCTGAATTGTACGGCTGACTGAATTATCATGGGAGAAAAATACTCTTTTATGACTGAAAATAAGCTAAACCTAACTTAAGCGAATAGAGCTATCTCCGATCTTCAGGTACAACACAAGAGTATATTTGTAGCGCATATAAAATATAGTTCTATTTTTCGGTCTCAGGTCAAATCAAATTTTAGAGTTATTCTAAGTCAAATTATTTTGCACTTAACTATGTTTTCTAAAATAACATCAATACTCATTACGCCATATAACTAAAGGTACATAAAAATAATTTTATAATATACTCATCTGGTATCACAGTGGTTATTATTCTTTTAGTTGATTAAATATAAATGAGTCTAACTTAAACTGATTCTAATAGCTGATTTATTATTTTGTGATGGAAGAAGTACATCCGAGCTAAAAGGTGTAACGGTCCATGGTGGGGAGTGCTACAGTCCGACCTGGTCGGACAGCAGCAGGCTTCCGACCAGGACACAGTTCATCTACCCCAGCGCATCGTCACCCCCATCGCCGCCCACTGTCCACGCCGCAGCGTGCTAGAGCTCGTCAGAGGTCCGGCGAGTCCTAACGCGTCCGCGGCGCTTTCCTTCATCCCCTCCCTGCCCGCACTCCTGCCACCGCTGTCACCATGGCCACCGTCGCACGACGCCTCCGCCCTAGTCCTGGCCTGACCACCGCTGCCGCCGCCAGGGCACCAACCACCCAGCTTCCATCCCTGTCGCTTGTCTTCTCTTCCTCCCCGACCCCTTCTAGACCCGCTAAAAATGTAGACGGAGAGGGAGGGAAACGTTGTAGCCTCATCGTAGCTGCCACCATCACCATCACTCGTGTTGCTGTATGGGATGATCGGACGATGACTCTCGTCCGAACTGGTCGGACAGGAAGATTATCGGTCCGTGGGCAGTAATAAGCATGGCACCGTGACAACTGATAGGCCGGGCTTCGTCCGTTCAGCACAACTACAATCTACTCTTGTTGCTTGTTTGAATCCACGGTTGGAATTGGAACTCCAGTTTCCGATGGAGACCCGTGTTCTCGTAGGGTCGAGATGGCAGACTAGAGGAGGGATGAATAGTCCTTTTTAACAACTAATCGCAGCGGAATAAAACCTATTCGGTTCTAACAACGATTCACCCCTCTAACTATAACTCTAAGCACCTTGTCAAAGATCCTAACAAGAAACAAAGGTGCAAGCCTAGCTAGAGCTTCCCTAAACCGTTCTACCGTAATATCACACAAACCTAAGCACTAGTAATTTAAGTACAGGGGAGCTCCTACCAACTAGCAAGCAAAAGCGCACTAAGCACCTAAGCTCACTACGTGCTCAATGACAAGGATACACAATCCTAATCAAAGAGCACAACTCACTTAGTTATACAAACTAAGTAAGACACTACTTCTAAGCTACACAAGCTAAGAAGGTGAGTGGCAAGTTACACAAGCTAACCTGTATCACAAGAGCAACTACACAAGTATAAAGTAATGCACAAAGTAAATGACTTGTGTAGAAGGGAGCAAACCACCGCGAAAGATGAGAAGATGTTGACGCGGTGATTTATTTCCCGGAGGTTCACTTGTCGCCACAAGCTACGTCCTCCGTTGAGACAAGCTCTAAAGTTGCTGCCAGTCCTCTTGCTAGTGGTGACCCGCAAGTCACACTCTCCCACGTGGAGTGCTTACCACAAGCTCTAGCACTTGACTCGGCCGGACCACTTGTCGCTATTCACGTCTCGCTCTATTAGCGATGCTCTTCACGATCTCCCGCGGGGTGAGCTCCAACCTCATAAAGCTTCTCCGGAGCCAAGCACAATCTTCTTGCTTGCTTCCACGGAGCCTCTCGCCACCAAGCCGTCTAGGAGGCGGCGACCTCCAAGAGTAACAAGCACCATCGGCTTGCAATTCGATCACCTAGTGCCACTCGAAGCAATCTCACAATGCAATGCACTAGCGATCGATCACTCACTTCTCGAATGCGAATTATATGAGCACAAGTGAGTTGGAGAGCACTAAGCCATGCACAAGTAAGGGAAACGCATTCTCAAGGTGCAAGACCCCTCTCACAGCTGGCCACACACTCCTATAAATAGTCCTCAAGCCAAAGGAGCCGTTACCAACTCAAACGCACCATCGGAAGGAGCGTCGAACGCTCGCACACGAGACCATCGGACTATTGTCCAACGTCAACGCCCTAGATTTGCGCCACGTGTCACTAACCGTTTGAATCCGACCGTTACCGTGCTCTAACGGCTCTCTATGAGCGTCGGACGGAGTGTCGGACACTACCGTCGGACCATTGCTTAGCGTCCGACGGTCTACAGAGAAGTTCCCGAGAGCAAAATAGAGTCGGACGCTACCGTTGGACATTCCCGGGGTAGGCGTCGGACTAATACTCCAACGTCCGATGATTAAACCCCTTCGAACGGCTATTTTTAGAGCGTCGGACGCTACCGTCGGACGGTCCGACGCTAGCGTCGGACTATTGTTCTCAGCGTCCAACTCCTGCCCCGCTCGCTAAAACGGCGATATCTCTTAGCTCCGAACTTCGATTTCGATGATCTTGGATATTTTGGAAATCTTATTCAGAGGGCTACACAACCCACATGAATACATGATCCAAAACACATTGGATCAAAGCAGTTTTCCAAAACAAGAAACATCACTCCTCTTTTTCAGCTCGACAAATCTCCAAAACTTCTCCAACTCCATCTCATTTGCAAATGAGCCAACACCACCAAGTGTACACCATCATGTGCATGTGTGTTAACATTTCACAAACATTTTTCAAAGGATTTTCACTTTCACTTGCCACGCCACTCGATCCTAACAATGTCACGATGTTAGATCACTCGAGTGATACTAGATGACCAATATGCAAACAAGTTTGCCCCTCTTGATAGTATGGCCATCTCTTCTAAACCCGATTAGGCACTTCTCTACTTAACCTCAGACCGGTAAAATGGAAACGCCCTACGTTATACCTTTGCCTTTGCACTTTCCATCTTCATCACCGTCTTCATCACCTTCTCCAAAACCGTCTTCACCACGGTCGATGCCGATGCAACGCATGCATCAACATCTCAACAACGATATGATCCACTTCATATCACCATGCGGCTTTTGGTCCATCGATCCTCGACTTCACTTGCTCTTTACCCTTGCTTCGGCCTCCGGCGCCAAGTCTTGCTTAAGTTTTCCGACACTCAGTACCAACGACTTCAAAGCCTCCGACTTGCCCTTTGCTCTTACAACGAGTCCATCAAGCCAACCTTCCATCTTGATCTTCTCCACCTAACCACATGACTCGATGTCATGTCTCATGTGCATTTAGCTCTTTCACCATCACATGTGTGAGCTAAGCAATCATCCCTAGCCATTTTCACCTCCATGGCATAATTGCTCACATATATGTACCTGTGGACTAATCACCTGTGTAATCATCACTCAAACACATATTAGTCCACCTAAGTTGTCACTCAATTACCAAAACCAAACAAGGACCTTTCAATCTTCCCATTTTTGGTAATTGATGACAACTCTACAAAGTTATGAAAATTAAGCGCATTAACCAAGTTAGCTCTTCACACAAGTGTAAATCACTAACTTGGGTTTGGATTTTATGTTACTTATCCATATTTAATCTCAAATCTTTAGACTTGGATAAGCTCCATAAACCCCGACTTGGTAGTGTTAACTCCCCCTACATGTGTGCTCAAATGGTTTGGTTTCAAATTTTCACACATGCATAATATGGAATTTGTGGGAGTGCCAACACTACTAAGCGATGCTAAGGTGCATAGAATAAACCTTTGTAGCGTGATACCAATTGCTCGATACCAATTGCTTGAAGCCAATTGAAGTTGCACCATTAAGTCCATCCTTAGCATCATGATTAGCTAGACAAGCAAAAATACTAGATACCCCGTGAGATCAACATTATAAGCAAGGTTCTAGTAAATACTTGAAAACAAATGTCTAGCTAACAACCTATGCATGCTAGTTATCAAATCATCATTCAAACCTATACTAGCATACACCACACAAGTAAGATACCATATGTAAATAATCTATATGAAATGCAAGCAAGCATATGAGTATGCACAATTCAAATGCAATCAATCATGTCCATGAGCTTGCCCCCCTACTTGTGTGCTTCTCTTTTGTCCAAGAATTTTGATCCCCTTATAATCTTCAATCTTGTAGATCATTCTTCTTGTTGGCCTATTGCTCTCCCATCATCGGCCTATGATGGTTCATCGCGTAATTCCATCCATCTTGACTTGTCATCTCTCCCCTTGATCATTGCTTTCATATTTCTCCTAACACACAATTTCATATCTTTGTCCAATCTCTCCCCCTTTGTCATCAATTTCCATAAAAGGTAATCTCTCTACTATGACAAAGGTGTGTGGTAGGGATGTTGAGGGTAGATACTTGCACATTTGATGGACACCACCATTCTTGAGTTGGAATGAAACCACTTGAAAACCATCCATAGGATGAGATACCACATATTAGGATCTTGCATCTCTTGATACCAAATGAATAAGTATCTCCCCTAAGTCATATGATTGGTCATCCACTTGAACTTGAGCTCTTGTTGGTGTGGGAAGTCTTCGTCTTGATGATCACTTAAAGTTGAGGATCACTTGCACAAATGTTGAACACCACTTGAATATTTGATCTAGACACCACTTGTGAGTACCAATGGGTTGGACTTATACCACTTGCATAGATGCCATCATGATGATCATAGTACCACTTGATGTTGAACCACTTGTAGACATACACCATGTGTAGTAATACCACTTTGAAGAATAGTGATACCATTTGTTGGAGCAAACATGTGCATACTACCAGTGTTTTGGTGAGTCTAGAATCCACCTGAAAGATTAACTTGATATCCATTTTCCTTGTTGTCTTGTGATTCTTGAACTTAGATTGTTTCCATGAGTTTCTTTCTTGATTAGTTCAAACTAGCAAATTTGCATAAGTAATCTAACTCGGTTTGAACCAAAGACAAGCTTCTTCACGCCACTAGGGGTTATCTTGCCTATGTTGAATTAGATCCTTTTTGCTCAATTGACTAGTTCAAACACTAGGTTCACATGCTCATGAACGAGTCATATTTATCCACTAGATCAAACAAGACATATAAGCTACAGTGGCATAATATGAACTCAAAATCATTTGATTTTTCATGAATGCACATCTATGTATGACTATATGCTCTAATCAAGTACTTAGAAAATTATGAATGCATATGCCATACAATAATACATTTGCTATCTTGGAGTAGAGGATAGTCATTTCACTCAATATCCATAATAGCATATATGAAGTCCACTTGAAAGGTTGACGAAGACCAATCATCAATAGAGAAATCCATTCTTCACCATATAATTTGAAAACCACATATGATCAAGTGCTAGCTTCAATGTTGTGGTTGACTTGCATCTCTTCTTGATCAAACTTACATATGAGAATACTACTTGAATAAGAATGAATATCACGAGTATGTATATGAAATTCTTTTCATTTGGATGTTGCTTGCTTTCTAGATCAACTTTTTTGATTGCTTCAACTAAACATCTCCAATGATTCTCCGGATCACCACTTCCATATTGGCTATCCAAGTATCACACACTTGGTTTACCTACATAAGGCGGCACGTCCCGACAATCGGGAGAAGTGATTTATCTCCAAAGAAACATCTTCAATACTCACTTGAATTGCCTTTGCATGATTGATCTAATGACTTATCATGATGATCAACTTGAATTCCTTTTTGAAGTCATTTTCTTTCTTCTTCATTGCTTGGTCTTGATCTTCACTTGAGTACCAATCTTCATGATCCAAAACCAAACTAATGAGACTCTCAAGCACTTGTAATAATTATTCCAACTTGAGAGCCTTTCAATGCAAGAGATACCAAATATTTCCAATAATTCTCTCTTGTGGACAGATTCTGTGTACTTCAAAGAATAGATCATAGCTGCTAATGTACTTGTCCAGTTACCATGAAATTTTGTGTAGATAACCTTCTATGAGTCCACTAGCATCTACAAAAATTTGAGCTTTATTTGACCAAGTATGAACTGCCAGCCATCATTTGTCTCCACTCTGCTACATGCTGAAAACTGCTGCACTTGTGTTGACAAGAACTACTCTAGAACCAAAGTAATCCTTATCCAATTTCCATGAAACTTTTACAGAAACTTATAACATAAGTCTACAGCATGCATACCAAATTTCAAGCCAATCCAAATAGTTTTGTTCACTCAAACATGGCTTTCTTCTTACTTAGCTCAGATTTCAGATTTTGGACAGATTTTACTAATTGGGCTATTCTTCAACAAATTGAATCAAACTTGAGATCAACTAGCTTGAAAACTTTCGCAAGACATATATCCATTCAATACACTTACTAAAAGTCATCTCATGATCATATCCAACCAATTTTACCCAAATTTGATTACTAAGCAATTATTCCATTCAAACTTCTTATAGCAAGTAACATATGCATATTTATCCAATTCAATCAACTCATATGCATCCAAATGTAATTGATCAACAAAAGATATACCTTGAAGGTTCATGATCATCCATTTGCAAGCTTCAACTTGATTCTTTGCAAGTCATCAAAAATAATTAACCGATTAATTACCCACAACTTGAACTTTTGCACTTGTATATTATAGCACTTGGACTTTACTTCATTTGACTTGGCATTGGTTTAGATATTCACTAGGCATCATTACTTGACTCAATATATGATCATCAATATGAATACCAATTGTATGAAGCCTCCAATGCCATGGTACCTACACACATTCATCCATTTTTTGATGGTACCTAAACTAGTTTGGGTCCTCTCAAGTTAGGAGCAACATACTTAGGCATTGCCTTAGTATGGATAGCGGGATGTTTTGCAATAGCAACCGATGAGGTACCATTGTCATCCTTCCTAAACAAAATATTCGCATTAATTGAAATAAGCTTAGGAGTGTTACTTAGAGGACATGAATTAGCCATGTGTCCCCTTTCCCGGCATGAGTAGCACCTTTGCTTTGCTTGAGTCTTCTCTTTCTTACTCATTTGGTGCTTCTCCTTGCCTTGCCTCTCATGGGTTGTTTGAGCCTTCTTATCAAGCTTGTTAGGACACTTTGAGGCAAAGTGACCCATTTATTCATACTTGAAGCACTTGATGTGAACCAAATCTTTATGCACTTGATTCTTGCTCATCATCATCTTGGCATCATGGATATGAGTTGGATGCCTTCCTCTTCCACCCTTTCTTGTTTTCTTCTTCTTCTTCTTCAAGTCACCATAGCAAGCTTCATGGTTGGTCTTGACTTGATCTTGGGGTGTCTTGTCTTGTGGCTCTAGTTGAGGCCTCACAAATCTCTTGTATAGACTTTGTGAGCGTGTGAGCCTCTTTTCTTCCTTCTTCAACTTGAGCTTGTTGGGACATGTTGAAGCCAAGTTACCCATCTCATGGCATGTGAAGCACATGAAATGAGCAAGCCATTCTTGCTCTAGCTTCTTCATCTCTCTCTCATATGTTCTCTTGCCCCATCTCTTTCCTTTGATCTTTCTCTTATTGAAGTGTATGCCACTTGTATCTTGGCTTCTTTGTATGTTGACTTTGCTTGCCTTGAAGCCAAGACCACTCATGTCGCCCACCATTCTTGTGTTCTTCAACATATGGTTGAGGGCGGCACTTGAGTTGTTCCACCTCTCTATTGTGTTGCTCAAATTCTTCACTTGACTTTTGAGCTCATTGTTCTCCTTCAAAAGGTTAGTCTCACAAGACATAGAAGTAGAACAAGTATTCAAAAGTGAAGAACAAGGCATAGAAAGTAAATCATCACATGAGACGGATACACTCTTCTTGCCAACATCACAAGGGTTAGTAGCAATATGTGATTGATCATTTGACCCAAGTGACGAGCCCTCACTAGTTTTAGATTTTTCATTAGAAAGCTACTTAGTGAGAAAATCATAGTCTTTTACCAAATTCTCATGAGCAACATTAAGCTCCTCCTGAGTCAATTTTAGCTCCTCCTATGAACAACTCATGACATAAAGTAGATGCTCTTGTTGTTCACATGTGTCCTTTAGAAATGAGTCTTCATTTGTCAAATTCTTTGTTTTGTTCATCTCATTTCTTAAAGCATTGACGAGTTTGCATACAAGCTCAAACTTTGGATCATCACAATCAACAATCACATTACCAAGTGATACCTTGCCTCCACCGAGTGACGTGTAGCTATGTGATTGTTGGTATTTTTAATGTCACTTCATGTTAAGTTATCATCCCTAACATGATGCCAAAAACCAAAGGTAAAATAATCTTCACTTGCCTCCTAAAAATAATGCTATAGAATATATCCGCAAGCGCACAAATAATTCTCCCATTGTAGCATTTCACCCGGTAAGTATTCCGAGTATCGTTGATTTGTTTTATGCCAAAATGATAAAGGGACATTCTACTCATTAGGATAATCTACTATAATGATTGGAAAGATAAATGTGCAGACCTATGATAATGCATAACTCTAGTGCTTTAGCGATAAATAAGTCAATGATAAATGGTAAATGATAACTGAGCAAATGAGGTAAATGGTATTCCAGAGATAGAATATAAAGACTCACTAATGTAGTAAGACAATCTCGAGATTTGGCTAAAGTAAAGGAAACCTATGTAATTACTAATTACAAAGTCTACAGCCTACACCACATTACACATCTTCTATAGTATAATCAACTCAGAAAACATCATAAGGAGCATCATCTAATGAGGATATTAAGACACAAGGGTCACCTCCTTCGTGACCGCGCTCTGCTCGTCCTACGTAAGGGGGGTGGACTACAGAGGAACCAACGCAGCTGTCACCTACGCGGACTACCACACGACCCGGCACGTCAGGGTGCCTCCGTAGGTACACAATATATCTAGACACCACGCCTACATAATGTATACCACATAACTCACTCGAGTACTGAATTAGGCGTTTTACGATCAAATGACAATAATCATCACCAATCACAACTATATCGAATATGCAACTAGAATAAACTAAGAACTGAATAAGAAGCAATATATTAAAATAAAGCAAAGTCATAATGAGATACAAGATAATATTACCGATCTCCAGACGAACGGATCTGGAATCCCGAGCGTAGCGCCCAACTCTACTTGAACCTTGCTAGGCGCCTAAACTATGAACTTGAAGAACTAGAGCCCTATTTCTAATCTCTGGAAACCCTAACTTTTGTCTACTCTTGATGAATGAAGCAGGAGGAATGAATTGGTGCTCTGGGAGGGGGTCTGCCCCTCTATTTATAGCCCAGTGGGATGAACGTGCGCCGTGGGATCAAACCGACTTGAACAAAGGGCCCAGATGACTCCAGAGAAGCGGTGGAAGAAGACTCCAGAAGACGGGCCGAAACCCTAGGGGGGCGCTGGCCGGCCCCACCCTGGTGGGTCTCGAGCCCCAGTGCTTCGAGTGTGTTCCATATGCTTCTAGTGTTTTCGTGATGATGTTTCCTTGACGGTTAAGTTTCGTGGTAATTAAGCACTTTAATCCTTCTTTTAAGCCTTTCTGGAATAATCCCTAGAAAATACACGGTTCACCAAAACTCGTGGAATTTGTCAGTAATAACCCCTATGCTTCTATTATTGATCTTCCCTAGGCATTAGTTGACGGTATAAAATTGGTACTTAACGACCGTCAACAGTGATGAGGATGATGAGCTTGTGGATGCATCACTCTCATAGCCGTCATCAAGTGAGCTCGACGTAGAATCATCATCTTCCTCACTTGAACTTGAGGAGGAGCACTCCTCCACAATCACCGAGTTATGGATGTGCTCAACTTCCTCAACTCCATCACCAAGCTTTTGCTCTTTGGCTTCATCTTCATCTTTGGAGTCTTTGCCATAATTTTCATTGAGAAATGCCCAAATCTCATGAGCGATCTCAAACTTCATGATTTGTACAAAGATGCTATAATCCAAAGATCTATAAAACATGTCAATAGCTTGGTAACCGAGTTGTAAGCATTTCCCTTGCGCTTCGGTAGGATTGTCCTCATCAATCGCATGGGAAAAGCCTACATCTACGATCCACCACATTTGAGGAGAAATAAACTTAATATTGCATTCCATCTAATTTCTCCAACGTACAAAGTGTGTGCCGTCAAATGTGTATGGACACTCAACATCTAGCCCATAAGTCGTCATCCTCTTGGGTCAGTTAAGAGCGCAAAAGAGAGACCAAGCTCTGATACCACGTGTACGGTTGAGATGGCGGACTAGAGGGGGTGAATAGTCATTTTTAACAACTAATCGCAGCGGAATAAAACATATTCGGTTCTAGCAACAATTCACCCCTCTAACTATAACTCTAAGCACCTTGTCAAAGATCCTAGGAAGAAACAAAGGTGCAAGCCTAGCTAGAGCTTCCCTAAACCGTTCTAGCACAAGATCACATAAACCTAAGCACTAGTACTTTAAACACAGGGGAGCTCCTACCAACTAGCAAGCAAAAGCGCACTAAGCACGTAAGCTCACTACATGCTCAATGATCAAGGAGCGCAACTCACTTATTTATACAAACTAAGTAAGACACTACTTCTAAGCTACACAAGCTAAGAAGGTGAGTGGCAAGCTACACAAGCTAACCAGTCTCACAAGAGCAACTACACAAGTATATAGTAATGCACAAAGTAAATGACTTGTGTAGAAGGGAGCAAACCACCGCGAAGGATGGGAAGACGTTGACGCGGTGATTTATTTTCCGGGGGTTCACTTGTCGCCACAAGCTACGTCCTCCGTTGAAACAAACTCCAAGGTTGCCGCCGGTCCTCTTGCTAGTGGTGACCCGCAAGTCACACTCTCCCACATGGAGTGGTTACCACAAGCTCTAACACTTGACTCGGCCGGACCACTTGTCGCTCTTCACGTCTCGCTCTACTAGCGATGCTCTTCACGATCTCCTGCGAGGTGAGCTCCAACCCCTCACAAAGCTTCTCCGGAACCAAGCACAATCTTCTTGCTTGCTTCCACGGAGCCTCTCGCCACCAAGCCGTCTAGGAGGTGGCGACCTCCAAGAGTAACAAGCACCACCGACTTGTAACTCGATCATCTAGTGCCACTCGAAGCAATCTCACAATGCAATGCACTAGCGATCGATCACTCACTTCTCAAATGCGAATTATATGAGCACAAGTGAGTTGGAGAGCACTAAGCCATGCACAAGCAAGGGAAACACATTCCCAAAGTGCAAGACCCCTCTCACAGCCAGCCACACACTCCTACAAATAGCCCTCAAGCCAAAGGAGCCGTTACCAACTCAAATGCACCGTCGGACGGAGCGTCGGACGCTCGCACACGAGACCGTCGGACTATTGTCCAATGTCCAGCGCCCTAGATTTCGCCACATGTCACTAGCCGTTTGAATCCGACCGTTACCGCGCTATAACGGCTCTCTGTGAGCGTCGGACACTACCATCGCACCATTGCTTAGCATCCGACGGTCTACAGAGAAGTTCCCGAGAGCAAAATAGCGTCAGACGCTACCGTCGGACGTTCCCGGGGTAGGCGTCGGACTAATACTCCAACGTTCGATGATTAAACCCCTTCGAACGGCTATTTTTAGAGCATCGGACGCTACCGTCGGATCCGACGCTAGTAGCGTCCAACGCCTGCTCCCGCTCGTTAAAACGGCGATATCTCTTACCTCCGAACTCCGATTTCGATGATCTTAGATATTTTGGAAAGCTTATTCAGAGGGCTACACAACCCACATGAATACATGATCCAAAACACAATGGATCAAAGCAGTTTTCCAAAACAAGAAACGTCACTCCTCTTTTTCAGCTCGAGAAATCTCCAAAACTTCTCCAACTCCATCTCCTTTGCAAATGTGCCAACACCACCAAGTGTACACCATCATGTGCATGTGTGTTAACATTTCACAAACATTTTTCAAAGGATTTTCACTTTCACTTGCCACGCCACTCGATCCTACCAATGTCACGATGTTAGATCACTCGAGTGGCACTAGATGACCAATATGCAAACAAGTTTGCCCCTCTTGATAGTACGGCCATCTATTCTAAACCCGGTCAAGCACTTCTCTAATCAACCTTAGACCGGTAAAATGAAAACTCTCTAGGTTATACCTTTGCCTTTGCGCTTTGCATCTTCATCACCGTCTTCATCACCTTCTCCAACACCGTCTTCACCACGGTCGATGCCGATGCAACACATGCATTAACATCTCAACAACGATATGATCCACTTCATATCACCATGCGGCTTTTGGTCCATCGATCCTCGTCTTCACTTGCTCTTCACCCTTGCTTCGGCCTCCGGTGCCAAGCCTTGGATATGTCTCCCGACACTCGTACCAACGACTTCAAAGCCTCCAACTTGCCCTTTGCCCTTGCAACGAGTCCATCAAGCCAACCTTCCGTCTTGATCTTCTCCACCTAGGCACATGACTCCATGTCATGTCTCATGTGCATTTAGCTCCTTCACCATCACATGTGTGAGCTAAGCAATCATCCCTAACTATTTTCACCTCCATGGCATAGTTGCTCATATATATGTATCTGTGGACTAATCACCTGTGTAATCATCACTCAAACACATATTAGTCCATCTAATTTGTCACTCAATTACCAAAACCAAATAAGGACCTTTCAGTTCATCATTAGAGGAGCCGAACACGCGCGCTGAGAAATGAAATAGAGGGATGTTTGGATTGAGCCTCCCAGGCAGCTCGTCACCCAGGCAAGGCTCCCAGGCGTCCGATTTTGAACGCCTGGGGCCAGGATCGGCTGCCTGGCAGGCAGGTGCCAACGAGGGCAGCATCCAAACGAGCCTAGAGTGCGTCTTTGCAGAGCTAGCTATTGGCCGTTCAAACTGGTTCGTGCACAAGCACACACTACTCGTAGTCGATAAGCAGCACTACAAGCAAGTAGAGTAGTAGTACTACTAACAAATTATACTTGAGGATGATGGGATGATCCTATCGTATCCACCGCAAGCATGGCCAGATAGATAGATACTGGGGGCGTGGCCAAAAATACCGACCTGCTATATCTCTGACATGACATCACGACATCACCTGGGACCGGGGGGGTGGCGGCCCGAAGGAAGATTCGACATCGGCGACCACCGTCGCTGGCGACTCCGAGATCGGCTTCGTGTGGTGTGGCGGTGACCGGCACCCCCCGTTCGAGCGTGGACACCTGCCAGTGCGCACCTCCCACCGTTACGGGCGAGTCTTAAATCGGCTTCGTGCTGTGTGGCGGTGACTGGCACCCTCCATCCGGGCGTGTACGCTTGTCGGCGCGCGCCTCCTATTATCGCGGGCGAGTCCGACTTCGGCTCCGTGCGGTGTGGCAGCGGCTGACATCTTGTCTAGGCTTGGACGCTTGCCGGTGCGCCCCTCCTACCGGTCGCGGGCGAGTTCGAGATCGGCTCCGTGTGGTGTGGCGGCGACCGGCACCCCAAGCGTTTACGCTTGCCGATGCGCGCCTCCCGCCGTCATGGGCCAGTCCGAGATCGGCTCCATGCGGTGTGGCGGCCAGTGGCGGATACAGGATTGAGATAAAGGGCGGCTAAATAATGAAAATTCAAGTTGAAAGCTAGAGATTTAATGGTGAATTAAGGCTAAGCAACAGTAATATAACGAAGAAATCAGGTTCATAGGGGGGCTATAGCCCCGGCAGCCCCCCCTTGGATCCGCCCCTGGTGGCGGCGATCAGCATAGGGTTTTTGTAATTCTTGTTGTCCTTTTTCTTAGTCGTGGGTTTGTCTCTTTCTCGCTCTCGTGTTGAGCTGTTGTTTGGTTTTAGTCCGGTTTTTCAAAATTAACTAGATAAAAGAGCCTTTTGTTTTGTTTTTCCTAAAAACGAGGTTGTTGATTTCTTATGAATATATATTTAGGTGGGTATTCCTACCCCGGTGACAGTTAAAAAAAAAAGTTTCTGGCGGCGAGACCTAAAAGCCGCTTTGCACTCCAGAAGGAAAACACACGGACAGGAGAAGCGAGGAAGTGGCGCCGT
The DNA here is from genome assembly GCA_038502445.1 of Eremochloa ophiuroides. Lineage (NCBI taxonomy): Eukaryota > Viridiplantae > Streptophyta > Magnoliopsida > Poales > Poaceae > Eremochloa > Eremochloa ophiuroides. The sequence goes on along the minus strand of JAHLJS010000009.1, from coordinate 50,736,862 downwards.
GCGGAGCAGTTTCTCCACACGGACCACAGGCATAATCTAACCTCAAGCCCTTAATCAATTCAATTCAACCTTATCTGTATTTACATAAAATAAAAAGTAGAGTATAGTAGGCTAAATAAGGAGCTGAAGGAGGAGGTCAGCCCAGCCAGCCTTGGCGTTGGGCTGAATTTGAAGGCTGAACCGTTGTTCGTCCAGTGCCGCTGCTGCTTCTCGGCTCTCGCTCGGCCACGGCACGACCACACACGCCGTCGCCGGGGCAAAGCGGCCGTCGACGCGCGAGGAGCCCGGATTCGGTACGGCTGCGACCGCGACGCGACGTCGGCCACGGACATTGCTGTGGCTCTGTCCTTTTGCCCCGGCCGCCCGAAACTTTCCACTTCGACGTCTCAGAAAGAGGATTTGGCCTCTCCGATGACGCGCAAGTCGCTTGCGTGACGTAGTAGTACGCATACGCTGCACCTGCACGCTGGTGTGGTGGTGACACCTCGGCCCTCGGCAGTGAGCTTTGCTCGCTCCGCGCCGCGCGCCGCCGCACCGCACCACACCGCACACACGAAGGCGATGGTGCCGTGGTTTCACACAGTCACAGGCGGCGCTGAACTGAAACTGAACAGCTGCGGCTAGCGGAGAGACACCGGTGATCAAGCCAGGACGACGACACACGGCCGCGCGCCGGCCTCTAGGCGGCTCTGTTTTCCAAAGCGGCGCCGTGCGCGGTCTAGCTTGCGGTGTGTGTCGTGTGTGTGTGGGGAGTGCACGGTCCATCACTCCAACGTACTAAGTACGAGCAAGGACGACTGTCTCCTTTCAAAACATGGTGCATGATTACGTGCTGATTTGCTGTACATATTTATTCTCACTAAAAAATATGTCGTTTTAGACTTTTCAGAAATTATGTTTGACCGTTCGTCTTATTCAAAAACTTTGTACATTATACAAAATCAATTAATAATTATTAAAGTATATTTAATGATAAAACAAATTATAATAAAATAAATGATATTGATATAAAATTTTTAAATAAGATGAATGGTCAAACATAATGTTTGAAAAGTCTAAAACGACAGTCTTTATGGGACGGAGTAAGTAAGTGCATAAATTTAATTTGGCAGTATTTGCTCTTTAAACAAAAAACATATATAACACACACACACCAAAATATTGAAGAGATGTGTGGTAGATAAATACCACAACAGAAATGACCAGTGTTTAGACAAAAATTTATTTTCAGAAAACACATTCATTGAGAATATGATTTCTATACGTAGTATCTACGTAGTTTGATAAATATAGAAGCTACTATTATATCCTATATATAATCTCAAGACTAGTCGAGCTAAATCGTGCGCTAAAAAAGGTTACGAGGAAAAAAAAAATCACAGACGCTAGTAAATTACGACAGCCCCACTTGGCCCGAACCAACCCGGAAGGTGCGTGGGCTGACGCATTCGAGCACGTGCCTGTTGAACTCTGGAAGACTGAAACGCTCTACCACTACTACTCCAGTATGCATTGCATTTATACATAAATATACATAAATAATCGCTCTCACGCACTCTGTCATCACTCGCCACCACGATAAATACCCGGCCACCCTTCACGACTCCGCCCTTGCCTTCATTCAGCACGAGCACGACCAGGGACAGTGCTCCCTCCCGTCCCCCAAAGACAAACAAACAAACAGGCAAGCAGCAGTCGTCACACGCCTCCATCCTTGCCTACCTGCACGAATTCCCCAACACTGAAGAGAGGAGGAGAAGGAGATCGATCGAGTAGCAGCAGAAGCAGATACCAATGGGGAGGGCTCCGTGCTGCGAGAAGATGGGGCTGAAGAAGGGGCCATGGACGCCCGAGGAGGACAAGATCCTGGTCGCCCACATCCGGAGCTTCGGCCACAGCAACTGGCGCGCCCTGCCCAAGCAAGCCGGTGAGCTGCCTAGCTGCATCTCCCTCCCTGCCTCTGCTTGCTTGCTTGCTTCCCGGCTCAGCTAACGTGATGCTGTTGCTGCTGCAGGGCTGCTGCGGTGCGGCAAGAGCTGCCGGCTCCGGTGGATCAACTACCTGCGCCCCGACATCAAGCGCGGCAACTTCAGCAAGGAGGAAGAGGACGCCATCATCAGCCTCCACCACCAGCTCGGCAACAGGTACTGCTGCATGCTAATTACTCACTCAATCTTGCGCCCCCATCCCTTTTTTTCTCCTCATAATCCTTTTGACCTTTTCTTTCCCTTCTCGCATTGCTGTCTCTTCGCGTGCTTTGCTAAATCGGAGGAGGTCAATGATTGCTTGTTGTGTTGCTTCAAACGCAAATTACTCTTCGTCTTCGTCTTCCTCTGGCTCCTCCTGTCAGTGGGGCACTGGGGCAGGGGCAGGGGCATAGCATTACAATACAATACATTATCCCCGTGGGCCCCGCCTCGAGGCCGACGAACGAAGGGAAGACGAAAATCCAAGTGTGCTAGCCACTTGGTCACTAGTTAATTAATTAACTGCGTCACTGATGATGCGCGAGATCCGCCGGAGATCCCCCACCTCCTCTAGTTTTTGGCCGTCATGGACACTGCTGGCAGCGTGCCGTCTACAAGAGCTCAGTGCAGTTAAAAAACTGGAACTAGCAGTACAGCGTTAATTAACAAGTGCGTCTGATTCCGCGAGGGGAATCAAATCACGCAGTAGATAGGATAGGAGTAGATTAGCAGCGTAGAACATGCGTGCATGTCAGTCATCTCGCAGATAGAGTAATCAATCGATTCGTGTCCTTTGACAAATTAAGCCGTGATGTGATGAGCTCTGAATTGTTTGGTCAGGTGGTCCGCGATCGCCGCCAGGCTGCCCGGGCGGACGGACAACGAGATCAAGAACGTCTGGCACACGCACCTCAAGAAGCGGCTGGAGCCCACCGCCACCAAGCCGGAGCAGCACGGGGCGCCGCCGCCGGCAGGCTCAGCTGGCGGCGCCGGCAGGAAGCACCAGCCCAACAAGCGCGGGGGCGCCAAGAGGAAGAAGACGACGGCCGGCGACGTCGTCGCCGTCGTCGTCCCGGCCCCGGCCCCGGCCGCCGCCACCGCGCCGGTGTCGTCGCCTGAACGGTCGTCGGTGACCGATCAGTCGTCGTCCATGACGACGGAGCAGGAGCAGCGCAACACGGGGAGCTCAGCCGCCGGGTTCCCCAAGGAGGAGAGCTTCACCTCCTCCTCCTCGGACGACGGCGCCGCGGAGGAGTTCCAGTTCGACGACACCTTCTGGTCGGAGACGCTCTCCATGCCGCTCGAGAGCTTCGACGTCCCCATGGAGCCCTCCGACGCCGCGTTCGGCGCCGCCGCCTCCTCGTCCGTCGGCGCCGACGGCGACTTGGACTACTGGCTCGGAGTGTTCATGGAGTCCGGCGACGTGCACCAAGAATTGCCGCAGATCTAGAGCGCGCGCGCGCGAGGATTTTCAGTTCCATGGCTAATTGATTCTTCGTTCTTTTTCTCTTCTTGCATCGGAGGGGACAGTAGCAGCTAATTAACAGAGAAGGAAAGAGTGTCCGCGACGAAATTAGGCAGAAAAACAGCGCCACCATACCATTGCAACTTTGATCGACGATCTTGTTTGCCTTCTTGTATATAATCGAAGCCTATGTATGCGTTCTGAGAACACAGAAGAATTCTTTTGCACGGTAGCTGTGCATGCAGATTTCAGAACAGAAATGGATTCGATCGGCCTCTTCCAATTCGTTGATTAAATTCATTCACCTACTCGTGCTACTCGTTTTCGGTTATGAAATCACGTCATGCCAAATGCTGAACTTGCGTACGGCTTCAGTCCTGCGATCTGTTCATCTCCAGTGCACGCTTCGTCCCAGCTGAGGTGAGGTGAAATGCTAACTGCTGCCTTTGATGTGAGGGGGAAAAGTCTGAAACACGTGTGCAGAGACCTGGACAAACTAAAGCAGGATTTCTTTTGTGTGATTTACAGTTAAACAATGCCGAGCACAGATCTGGCTGTCTCCTGATTGATTCTGCGTCACCTTTGTTTGATCTGGAAAAGTAAACGAAGATCATGTGGAGGCGCTGATCCACAAATGCATATTGGCGCCGCCATTTTTCTATTCCAACCTGTGCCTTTCATGCTTAATAAGCTATATGATCAACAGTGTCCAATTGCACGAGCAGAAGCAGGTCTCCTGCCGTTGTCTACGCTAGGGTTCAGACACTGTACTGTCGAGGATACCTTTTGAGCTGTGCTAGATGAGTGGAACACACTGCTAATTATCACCCACAGTTTGATGAGCATCGCAAACAAGGGGCCCTTAACCTTAATGATCATGATCATACGCTCTACAGAAATCAAAATTTTCGAATGAATACACAGTACATGTTGTAGTAATCTTTTTTTTTTTTGAGAAAATAGGAGGGGCAAGATGTTGTACAAGACGATACAAGTTCAGAAAAGGAATCAACAAAAAAGGAGGCAAGATGGTGTAGACTTGTAGCAAAGATTGCTCATTATTTATTCCAGAACAAGATGTGAACACATTGTATCCTAGTCAAGTCAAAGGAGTTGCCTGAGTAGACTAGATTGTATGGCATGGAATTTATCCTTTTATTGAAGGTTTCAAAAGGCAATTTTCGTATATATGACTGCAGGGCATAGAGAATTAGTTCCATATCTAGGCTAGAAGGGGGAAAATAGTGTGCAGAAAACATAATATCACTCAGTGCATGCTGACGTAAATATGACATACTGCTGACATAAAGAATACGGATGCCATTGTGTGCTAATTACGCCAGGAAATTACTTCAATCAGACGTATAGTTTCCTCTTGTAAACTTTCTAGTACAGTGATGGAAATGGGCTACCTTGGAGACGAATGTTTTAAAGAGACCTTCGCATGGATGATTTATATTCCAGACTATATTTAATCGTAACATTGTCTAAGTCTCGAAATGTTTACAGACCACTCAGTACAAGAGGAATCAAATTTGGGAGCTGCTGTACTGCTAAGTTTCGCTTGGCGTAGTCTTGCCGCCAATGCAGAACTTTTACTGATACGTATGCGATAATACTACGTCACTAGCTTCACTTCGTAAATGAAAGGACTAGGTAGCCGTATGGTGTAATCCTCCTCTATCAGTAATAGAAAATAAGTGACGGTGGCCCATACAAATAGCCAGGGATGGATCCAGAGGAAAATGGAGGAGATGTACTTGCCTTGTGACTTGCGAGTGTAAGATTCTATGACACGCGGGTGCAAATTAATTTGGCGAGAATTTAGATTCAATCACAGTTTTTTTTTTTTTTTGTGTGTGGGCGCTGCCGCACCCACTAGAGTTAGCCTGCAAATAATTTTTTTGTTTATTTTTATTCTAGTATTTTTTTTATTCTACTGTTGATTCAACACATGCAAACCAACTCATGGACGTGCAATTTCTTACAAAGTCAAATCAGGCCGGGTAGCATTCAATTTTTTGTTGGTGGGCTTTATAAAACCCAACTTTCTCAAAAATTAAATTCTATTGTACTTTCTCTTTCCACAATCCATATTGTATATATTAGATTCTTTATTAATTTGTCTACTTTTGATACATCAAGATCATTACAATCTAGATCTCTAGGATCATTTATCATAGATTGTTATCACCGATTATTGTGGTAGTTTTTAAGCTTTGAGAGTTAAATGGATGACTATTTGAAACTTTTCTTATAGTAATACAATAAATTTTTATTTAGGTGTTCATTTCAACATATCGAAATCAAACTACTAGTTTTAAAATTAGCTATTTATACTAATTATAATTTGTATAGACTCTGTATAGACTATTTATTTGTTTTCTTCATAATTTTTTAGAGACACTGGTAATTTTTTTTATAGTTTCTTATTTGGACTTGCCCTTTACTAATTGTACTTTACATGGACTGTTTATTTAGGCATTTTTCTTTCCGGTTTGTGTATAAATCAAATTACTATTTTACTTAATTTATTGTTCCAAATTTATTATTTATTATTGATTGGGTATATGGCCACTTTGTTGAATTTAGGCCGTTAGGTCATCATGAATAAGTCTTCTTTTTTTGGATTAACCTCGTAACTCATAAATCCTCTCGGCGAACATGGTGGTTCCTTTTAATGTTATTATGTATTAATAAACTAGTTTAGTGTAATATAGTTTTGGTTTGTTAATTTGTGCAAGCTAAATCAACAAGAATAACAGTCAGTTGGATTTTGTCTCGTTAATTCAATGGTCTACCGTTCTGTTTATTCCTTCTGGTAGAAAACTATATAGACCCATGCTTTACTGTATTTAGATAATAATAAAATCAAAAAGTAAAAGGCAATGTGTAGGCATCACTAACAGCGCAATACGGTCCTCGCTATAACAAGGTTGCCTCGAGGTACCATCTATAATTATTGGTCTAAGCAACATCTGAGATTCAAATTTGTCTCGATATGGATAGGTTAGATTAACTTTACAATATTCCACAAAAGCTCAAACTATCTATAGCCATAGGTTCAGGTTAAATTCCATTTCCAAATGCTAGGGCAGACAGCTGGCTGGCTGGTATTAGCTCAATGATATGATTCTAAAGGTTTGTATCCTTCCATGTGTTTTATTAGTTCGTACTATATTATTCTTAATTACAGTACCAGATAAAAGGGCACGAAAAAAGTCCTGCTTTTCTTCAGGCATGTGAACAGTGTGCTCTTACACTTGTCTACGCATTACTTTCTCCCCAGAATGGTAAACATATTTTGTACAGAGAAAAATCAAATTTAACACAATTAATCAAATCCTATACTTTAGGATATAAACTAGCATCAATAAATTTGTACTGAAATTGCTTCTGAGATGACATTTTTTTTCTTTAGCAAATGATAAGATATTATAGGAGAAATCAAGGGTAAATTCCATTTTTGTATATTTTTTTCTAATCAAAATATGCCTAAAATTTTAAAATAGAGCAAGTAAATGTCAAGAGAACTGGGCACCTGTACAATATACCAAAACTTCTGGAAATGCATTCAGTGAAGGAGAAACTGTAGTAATGATTTCACTACAATATCTCGAAGTAGTAGAAGTCAAAAAGTTATGAATTTCCACCTTGATTAGACCAACTCCACCAACAAAATCTTGGACGAATATATTTAATTTGATAAAGCGAAGGTAGACTTGGGCCCCGTTTAGAAGGCAAAACGTTTTGGAATTTAGAAAAGGAAATCTTTCCAATAAGTGTCCAATCATGGACTTAAGTAGGCTTAAAAAGATTCGTCTCGTGATTTACATTCAAACTGTACAAATATGCAAAAATTTTATCTACATTTAATGCTCCATGCATGTGCCGCAACATTCAATGTGATGGAAATCTTGGAATTTTGAAGTGTAACTAAACAGGGCCTTGGCATTATTGTTATTTATTACAAGCACTTGAATTAAAATAGAAGTTTACGGCGGATGGCAACAGTAGCCTAATCATAAGGGCAGGTACAACAATGGGCCTTATAGCCAAGCAAATGCTGATGCGGAGGAGAGAAGAGAGGCGAGAGAGAAGAGCTTAGCTTCCATGCAAGCACCAAGCTGAGCACGGAACCATAGGTATAAGTGGGCCCAAATAGCAAGTGTTGTGAGGAGAAATAGGAGAGAGAAACTTTTTCAAAGCAAATTGGAGCCAACCATTGTATGACTTGACTCTTACAACTTGGCTTATAGCCAAGCAACTTGGCTCTATTATTGACCATGCTCTAATATGTGCATTCGAACGAAGATACATGGAAGCAGGAAAACTAGAAAGTGTCACAACGATAGTTGGAGTCAACTTCAAGCTTTCGATACATCACAAAGGTCAGTGTCTCTCCTCCTGGAGAGTATAGTGGTTACACCACTTAACACTACATACATCTAACATGTGTAGGAGCATGCATAATTGGCCCAGAGTCCAAAATAATGAAATGATTGCCCACTAATCGTACCAGCAAAAACATGCATGTGATCCCAATGCAAGCAGCCATTTCCTTTTCATAACTACTGGACTTTTATTTAGTCCTTTTGGTTTGTAAATTTCTAAATGTACGTGCTTGGTTTGTCGGTTTCTGAAGTTTTTCTTTATCAATATGATGCTTTGGTGTTACATAAGACGAAGCTTGCTGAACCCATGATGATGTACACTAACCTTTCTGAAAAAAATGTACTACATACTTTAATTGCACTGACACCTGAATTAAAATAACATGTAAAATTGTATTGGTAATCCTGTAGTTGATGTTAATCAGGGAACCGCGCAACAGTTCTGTGTATATTTATTCACTTTGTTTCTGGCAATTTTATTAGAAGCAGGTGCATGCTTGGTGCAAACAATAGGAAGTTGTTCAAAAAATCTTTAGAAAACAGTTGGGGACATGATTGACAGATGGACATGTGCCAACGCACACATGTAATCACAGGAACAGGATCCAATAGCAGCCATGTTGATCATCCACTCCCTCCACGTCAAGAAAGAATATGCTGCTTGCTTTTAATCAACCAACCAATTTCCAGTTTAAATAAATGAATCAAGAAATACTAAAATGTTTATGATACCAAATATATAAGTATTTTTAGATTAATTATGAAATATATTTATTTGTATGTTTATTTGGAGACATAAATAATATAGTTTTTATAGAATTTTTGCGAATCACATTACATATGTACATTTGAAAGACTGAGCTTGCAGATCTTAAGATTGACGAAGTTATAGTATATTTCACTGTCAATGAACACATCATCAACCACAAAAAATAGCATCGTTAAATATTGAAATAAATTCAGAAAAATATACATACTTATGTCAAGTTGAGAAGGTATGTGTCGAGGAACAGGATCGACCAATAGCACCCATGTTATACTACCAATCAATTTTGGTACAATTTTCAGTGAATACAGTGGTTCCAAAATACAGCCGTAACACGTGCAAGAACAACCGATCTATCTTCGCTCCACATGCTTTTTGGTCAAACTCAAACAAACATGCCGCTCCTCAACTCGACAACGCAAAGGAAATGGACGAATGGCGATGGAGTTACAGAGCTCGCGCGTAAAACTTTGATTTCAACCTTCTGTAACTTTATTACAAGCACATGCCGATAGATAGGTCCTCTTAGTCATATACATAGGGATATAATGAAGGGTGCCATGTTAGTCAGCTGATGGCGATCTCCGTATTGACTAGGGCAGTTTCAGGTCATAGTTGCTGAGCTTTCAGTGCAATATATGGCCACAGATCAGAATTGGAAATTTCAAAGCATCCGGCGAAATGCTACTGCTTTTACCAGCAAGAAATTATATATATCTTCCAATTGATAATCGAAACACTGGATGCTGATGACATTGATCGATCGGAAGTCTACCGTGCTGTAGAACATCTGAATTTTATTGGCGCCTGGTCCGCCGTACTCTATTTGTCCACTACCGCGCCCGAGCCTAAAGCAAAGGAAGAGTCCAAAGGACAGATACAGATACAATATCAGTATTATTTGTTTCGTGTAAAAAGAAACAAATGATGCATACGCGCAGCTAGACCCCAGAACTTTCGAGCCTGTTCTTTTGACTGAAAATAAACGCTGATTTCGGCTCGTGCTGATTTGTTGTGAGATAAAAATACTGTTTCGTGGCTGAAAATAAGCGCCGATTGATCAAAGAACAAGCTGAGGTTTTCTGCCTAGAAAGTAGTAACAAAGGACGAGATTGACGAGCCGAACACGGACTGTACTGTATGTTCGTTCTTCTTGATAAAAGTATGCACAGGTTGGCAGAAACATGAAAAACAGTGGACGACAAACACCGCCGCCGTAGCCCTCCGTTGATGCATGTACAGTGTCGGCGAGGCTAGACTGTTACAATTTGTCGACGACACGGATCGGAGGCATCATCACAACTGACCAGCAGAGCTGAAACCTCCTTTTCCAGGTGTTTGTCCTGATCCTCCTTTTCCCGGTGTTTGTCCTGATGCCTGAAGAATGAAGCCATGTTTCCCCCAAGCTGTTTTGCATGTTAAAACATCATTTTCTGCTGCTTGCCAATATATAATTTCCGGAGCCTGACACTGACCATTCTGTGGCGTGCATGCGAAGGCATCGCTGCCCCCGCAGCTGTTGGTGATTCTTTGATTCCGTTAGTGGAGTATAACAGCTCACCGACGAACAGAAATAGAGAGCATAATGAAGCTCATAATAATGAAGCCAACGTCATGTCACATGAATACACGACCGATCCGTCAGAAACAGAAAGCACGTCACACCCGGATGAGAATGAAAAGTAGTAGATACGTTCGTTTTCGGTTTTTTTTTTCCCTTCATGTGCTCTGGGACCTGATTATGCTGTAGAAAGGTGGCCAGATGGCCGTCGATGGTGGATGGATGCATTGACATGGATCGCTACGTGCAATCAAGAAGATGATTGATGTGTGTGCTCTCGATCGAGCAGAAGACGACAGGGGAGGTAACAGTGACAGCTAACGCCTAACGCTAACAAGCCTAAGAGTAACAGGGGCGCAGCGGCAACGTAATGGCGGGCACAGCAAATCCCCTGCTGCACCGCTCGCTGCTGACCCGCTCGGCTGCTTGTAGGCGGCCTGCTTGTCTGAACTGTCACGCAAGCTGTTTGATGATAGAGGTTGTGTCGAACTTGCATACAGATACAGATGTGAACTTGGCCTGGATTATAGCTGGAGGCCGTTGCCTCAGCCTTCAGAGTCTGTGTCTGTCTTTTTTTTTTTCTCTCTCCCTCTTTTCTTTTCTTTACGAGTGTCCATGCCAGAGGAGAATTTAGTTTTCTATATGACTTGGCCTCGTGTTTACGAGTTTAGAAACAAACGTATACAGACTTTGTTGTGGGAGATGAAAAAGGTGAAAATAATAGACTTTAAAATAAACTCAAGAAGAGAAGCAATAAGTTGTGGATGCATTATAACAAAATCCGTAAAGTTTTGTTTGGATCTTCTATGAAAAAGTTTGAACGAGGTGAATCAAATGCTTAGATTCTACTAAAAATTTACTATTTGGATATTTTCACTGTACAAGACATAATCACTATGAAAATGAGTTCCATACACCCCCTCGTTTTTTAACCTACAATCCAGGCTGTATATTCACTATAAATAAGATCCAACGAGGCAACGAGTCCTAAATAAACTCCACTCGTGGTATTCCGTTTTGTTGGCTATTTGCCATCTCATTGGGCATTTTTCCCAACTATTATGCGACCCCCCCCCCCCCCCCCCCTCCTCCCCAATGCTTGTGTTACAACTAGAAAATGTCACGAATAAAACAAGGGAAAATGGTTTTTTGTCTGGGACTTAACACCGGTGCCACTCAAAAGTATCGGAAGTCAAATAGGAAAAAAAAGAAAGGGGTAACAAGTAGGAAATATCTAAAGTTTGAGTGTAAAATAGGTAAGCAATAGTTTTCTAGTGTTAAATAGGAAACTTTCTTGTATGTATGTTGCATTCATGCTCATATTTTTGTAGGGAAATGTTTTCAAAACACATTTAGACATTGATTAGAATGGTTTGAGATTTTTCTAGATTATTTTTAAGAAAAATCTCATTTTCCTATAGCTAAATCTAGTTTTTAGCTTCCAGATATACTTTCATGAGAAATTAATAAATATTTACGTGGATTTTTCATATCCTAATAGACCTCTACAATTTTTATCAAAATGTTTAGAAGGTTTGAGATGTTTTTCTGTGATTTAAAACCCTTCTTAAGAATTTACCAAATCTTTTAATAAAAAACTAGTAGACAAAATTTCCTTTAGAATCACTCCAAACCACGTCAATGGGGTAATTTGAATGGTTCTAAGATTTGAGAAGGAAGATGTATAGTTATGAAGTTTGAGGAGAAAAATTAGTTTATAATGATCATATTATGTGCGGCCCATTTGCTCTCTCTTTTGCGTTCCCATGGGGCGTGAGGCCCGGATTTTGTGGCCCACACAATATGAGGCTCCCAAGTCCAAAGCCCAACCCCATCATCTCACGACCTCATTTCTCCATTTGGACGCCGACGAGACGCGCAAGTCCAAATCCCCCCAGGCTGCCCGGGCGGCCTCGACGCAAAATCCGCGACGAGCGAAGGCACCCGCGGCGAAAGTGACGCCGCCAGAGCCCACACAAGTTCCCGTCCGCCATACTGCCATCTCGGCACCATGCAGGTTCCCATGGCGCACCCACGCCGACGACGTGCAATGGTGCAGCGCGTGTGCAAGCGGTAGCAAGCATCAGGAAGACAGGAACACGATAGCCCAACGGCGCGTGCGACAACATAGAACATTAACATCAGTGCATTAGAGCCTACACATCAGTGCACACAACATTACACGGGACATGCCCCAACTACGAGAGTAGCGGCTTCAGAAACCTCGACGCCAAGCCAAACAAAAGTCACAGAAGTGGTGACCCAACTACGAACACAATACACTGCTACTCTGCGCCCCCCCTCCTCTCATACAGCTTCCAAGCTGGGGAAACCACCATCATTCCATTTTTCATCCATCAATCAAACACAGAATTCGTTCGCCTGCTCGAACCGCTCTGCCTGGGCCACGGCAGCCTCCTCAGACACCAGCGCCTCAAGCAGCAGGGCCTTCACCTCCCAGGAATCGAATGGGAACCCTCTCCTCGCGTAGGCGTTGAGGAGGGCGGCGCTCCCTTGCTTCACGAGCTTCACAAAGGCGCTGCCACCGATATCGTCGGTCCTCATAGTAGCTTCCAGCAGGGTGAGGCGCGGTCCGTACCGCTCCACGGACCTAGAGCCAAAGACCTTCGCCACCGCCGCTTCCTGAGGGACGATGTTGGGCCATGGCTCAGCTCCGCTGCTCCAGAACCTGCAGGGTGTTGTTTGCACACGATAGTATGATATGAGGATCTCATCATTGCTGTTTGTTTACTAACTAGTTGGACAAAACTTGGCTAGGCAGTTCATTCAAGCTGCTCCATCCTTAAAATGCAATGTAAAATGTACTACACATTTCATCCCTCTTCCTCAACATTTTCCTGCATAATAAAATATTAAAATGGGAGTGCACACTTGAACTAATGATCTTTTGCCATGGCAAATAACAAATCTATGTATTGATTCAGAATTACGATGCAAGAGCATCAACAGCCACCTTAATAAATACTAAGAGTGTTTGGCAGCCACTCACAATAGATGTCACTGAGGAAATTTTTCAAAACGAAGTTGTGTTCCATATAGAAAAGGCATCAACAGGCCAGCGGCTAATAACTATAAGGAAAAGGAGTGTATTCCCATCCCAAGTCAATTTGATTTCCAGATGTGTTTTTTCTTCCCCAGATTCATGGACCGACTCTTTTATTCAGGGTGTGTTTAGTTCACAAAAAAATTTCTCTGTCCCCATCACATCGATTGTACTTTCCGCCTGCATGGAGCACTAAATGAAGTAGCAGCTGTTGCATGTTTGTACTTTTTGCCTGGCTAGCACAAGATAAATCTTTTGAGTCTACTTGGGCCATGATTGGACAAAAGTTGTCAAATACAAATGAAAATGCTACAGTGCACCTTTTCCTAACTTTTTCCAATCTAAACGCAGCCTCAAAGGTTTAAAACTGATCAAGAAATGAATGACGAGCTGTTTATCATGCTGAATCAATTAGGAGTATTATCTATATGCAGGAAGAAAGGGCATAAAGCTGTGGAATGCAGGAGCAGCAGGACATAGATTTTGCTGAAAAGTGGGGCACAATGTTTTTTGTGCCACGAAAAGGCAACTAAAAATGGTAAGCCGATAAGGTCCTACAAGTAAAAAAGGCAAATTGAAAGAAAGAAAGTTCCTTTCATTCTCCCTCAAATGGGGCAGAGAAGTGGACACCAATTTTTGGGCACTAGGACTCATGTTGTTTCACAATTAGATGGTCACCAGTACCCATAAGGCCATAACTAGAATTATTTTTTCAAAATTCTCATGGAAGAAAATTTTGTTTACCAAGCTGCACCTGCAGGTAGTTTTAGCCATTTGCTGACTTTTCGCTGTAAAAGTCTTATATAGAAAAGTGTGATCCACATAATTGGATCACACGAGGCTATGATAGTGCATCTATTGCAGAGAACGCCCCAAAAGGCCAAAACTTGTCTTAATAACAGGTCGCCCCACAACAGGACAACTACTACAACCAAAGCTTGAGATCAACGAAATGTTCATAGATTCACATAATTAATGAAACCAACCTGAATGGTCCTCATGTCATGGGACTAGGCCTGGACAGGAGCTGTTTTAGGATGGTTGTACATTCACAGCAACCAACTCAAAAAGAAGCAAAAATGCGCCACATACAGATACTCCAAATAAAAGGTGAGTGACATGATTACCAGAGGAAATACATTCTTACAACTTACAACCAACTCTCTACCTGACCAAACAACACCTTAACTTCTTGTTCAAAAGTTCAAACGTACAAGAGCAAGTGCTGTACAGCTTACCAGGACCATTCCATGGGATCGTTTGCTCAAGAATTTTGCTTGGGATGGTGTACGACAAGGTATTTCAAGAAATGACATTTGATATGGTGGGCTCACAAAGAAGTGCCTAGCAATTTTATACCCTTTTACCTGGAATTTTGAGGCTGAAACGACAACTATTTGAGATCTACCAATCCCCAGAAGATTAAATTTTTCGGACACATCTTGCATCACCCAATCTAAAAGGGTACCATTTTCTTGCCTTCTCATTCTCTGAATCCTGAACTTAAAACGTTCAGTTTAGTAAGCTAGAGAGCCTTCAGCTCCTACAGTGTGTACTCTGGAGGTATCTAACCTGAAACCACCGACTTTCTTGACCAGGAAAGATTTACACGCAGGAACATCCCAAGATTCAGCCTCTTATTCATTTCCTTTCTTTAGAACAGATTCAATGTCTAGCTGAACAGTGAACACTGACACAATGACCAACAAAAGTTGCTAAACGCCTAAACTAACCAGCTGAAAGTCAAATCCTCTTATTAGCAACCACCTAAGAAAGGCACTACATTTGATTCCAAGAATGGGATTGGGAGTGGTTTGAGTTGCTTACTGGGGTGTGCATCTCCCAACTGCTCGGGTGTAGAGGTACCCAGGCCATGCGTGCGCGTCGCCGCGGCTCCCGTCGGTGTGCAGCCGCATCCTCCTGCTCTCCCCATCCGCCGCCGCCGCACCAACCCTACCGTACATCCCCTTTGCTGCCCAGAAGGATGAGCAAAGGAAGACGAAGCAGCTGAAAGCTAGAGGACGAAGCGGCGCTGGAGAATCCATCCTCTCTCGCTCTCTCTCTCTCTCTCGCTCTCTCCGCTGCCTGCTGCTATACTATCCTATACTGTGTACAGGCGAGGCGACAGAACTTTATGGAGCCCAGTTTGAAATATGGACACTTGTTCTGTGAGATCGGCTCCTTGGAAGGAGCGTGCACGGTGCACCGGGCCCATGCCTGTCTTCACTTGTCATGCCATGGGTGTGAGATTTTCATCTCCTCCCTTAACTTTACACTTAATTTTGTCCAGCACCAGCTCGCAGGTGAAGGTACAGTACGGGACTCTGCGGGAGACGCACTGTGTTTTTAGCCCCGTAGATTTCTTCCAAATTTTAAAAAAAAAAGTCACATCAATTTCTAAACAGATGCATAGAGCATGCGATATAGATAAATATTTCTCATATTTATACAGTTTATGCAAAACTCATGAAACGATTTTTTAAATTTACTTAGAACATAATTATACACTTATTAAAGAATATTCCTTGTTGCTCAAGTGTCTGAGTTTCAAAAAATTAGAAACTAAACGGACAGGTAAAGCTGAACCTTTTTATGGATTTATGTCATTATGTGTAGATATACCATCCAATCTAAATAGCCACTTTTGCTCCTCCGTTACGGGACTTGTGCACGTTAAACTTTTAATTAGATTTATAGAAAATATTAATAATATTTCTATTACAAATAAGTATATTACAAAACATATTTAATGATACTAATTATATATAAAAAAAATATTAATATCTTTTGATATATTTAATCAACGCTAAAAATGATTGAATGTTCAATTGGTAAGAATGGCATTTTTTATGAAGTAGGATGAGGCGTAGGTCTTTTTTCCTCGACAAACGTAATGCAAAAGGAGCACCCATTCCTTCATTTGCCTAGCCTACGGTGAAAAGACGTTCGACCCAAAACTTGTTGTTTCCAACAGAGGAGGCATCCCGAAACCCATCGTCCCCGGTAAAAAAAAAAAGAAAAAAGAAACCCATCGCCCCCATCCTGCCTCGGCCGCACGCTCGTCGGCGGCAAGGCGGGGAAGAGCTTGCACGAAGCAACAGGCCCGGAGCAGCGGTAACAGGGTGGAGTTCGCCCGCACGGCGGCGGCACAGAGCTCGCCCGCACGGCAACAGGGGCGGGGAGCGCCCGCGCGGCGGCGGTTCGGGGCTCGCCCTCACGGCGTCCGAGCGGAGCTCGCCGCGCAGCGGCAAAGGCGGTGTTCCGATCTCCTCCCTCCACTCCGACCACCACCGCGCCTCGCCGGATCGAGCTCAACCACGATGGGTGAGCTCCCTCCTCTACCTCGGCGTCGTGGTCCGGCGTTCCTTCCCTGCCTCGGCGTCGTCGTCGTCCTCCCTCTGGCATTCTCTCCCTGCTGCGGGCCCACCATCATTGGCGCTGCAGTGTTTGCATTGTTGGAGAGAGACGATGCAAAAATGCCTCTCTGTTGGCTGGCTACCTACAATACATAGCCCATTTGCATACTGTGTTGGAGGAGTATATTTGAACCCAAAACACTATGTATCACCTATTTTGGATTTGCCTCCCCTTTTGCATAGTCTGTTGGAGATGGCCTAAGCGGGGGAGATTTCAATAGACGCGGAATTTCTTGTTTGACTGGTGTTTCTTTTAAAATTGAAAATTTCTAGGACAAATTTGTCTTAAATCATGTTTAGTTCACTTAGATCTAAAAATTAGTTAAACTAAAGTTTAGTTGGAGTAAATTATAGGTAACTAAGTCCGACATATTAATAAATCTTAAGCCAGACCGTGAAATAAATTGAACGTTCCATTCTAACGTATGTGTATGTTAGCTAGTAATAGGGAAAACATAGAAATGTAAATATAGTGTTAGAGCATTTACAAGAGTTCTTCAAATTAACTTGTCATCCCTTCTTTTTTAGTAAAATAAAAAAATATATCCTTTAATAACTTAGCAAACGAGGTTGGTATCTTTGTCAACTTGCCCATCTACCGCCCTCGCACGCGTATATATGCGCGCGGGGTTCACTTGCCATCGCGAAAACCGGCGCCGCGGCTCCTCTCGCGCGCGCTGTCTGCCGGTTGAATGGGATGGGATGGGACTGGACTCGCTGCTGTCTCCTGTCTGCTGCCTGCTTTTGCTTTCTACTGCTATCGTACTAGTATTGCTGCCATGACTGCTGTACTCCCTTCGTCCTATTTAATCATAAGAGATATTTTAATAATAACTTAATTATTTTATTATTCGTATAAAAGTTTTAAATAAAACGAATAGTTCAAAACGACGATTTCAATGGGACGGAGGGAGGATGCTGATCTGCTGCCGCCGCTGGGATGGCACAGATTTCCTGCCTATCAGGATGCCATGGGATGGCACAGATTTCCTGTTAAAGATGAGGGTGGATCAACCATGGAGCGAACCGAGTCTGCTCCGCTAATCCATATAGCAAGCTATGGAGCACCGGTTAATCCATTTTAGTAGAGTTATTCTGGTTCCATTGCCCCAATGGATATTATGGATCGATCCACGTCTGATGTCTCGCTTGTTTGCGACTGCTTTCCAGTGCCTGTGCGTTCGTAGTAGGCAGGTACCATTACTCCATTAGCGCAAGTAGCAGCACAGGTAGAAACTCTTTCCACGGAATAGGAAACGGAAGGCTTGCAAAGGCAAGTGGCGGTGGGCGGGCAGGGCGCCATGGCCTCGGCGGCGCGGCGACCGGCGACCGGCGGCCATGGCCTCAGCGGCACAGCGACTGGCGACCGACGGCGTAGCTGGACCATAGCCACTCGCCCCCTCGCTCCTTGGCACTACGCATCGCAGGCTGCATGACCTGCACCCGGCGGCGGCGGCCGGCGACGACGAAGCTACATCGCATCCACTCGCCCCCTCGGCCCCCTCACAATCCCAGCTCGAGCAGAGCTCCAGCAAGGACGCAAGATCAGGTTGAAATAAGGTGAACAAACGAACACCACAGCACAAACTGCAGCCTCGTCGCTGCCGCCGGCGGTTGAAGTGACGTGGATATCGTTTGGGTTTTAGGACTCTCTAGCCACCGAACCTAAGCGCTGCTATTTGGATCGTCTGAGGGGCCCGTTTGGATCGTTTTTAAGGTTCGGTTCGTCGAACAGCTGGGTTGACCCGAACCACGCCCATCTTTATTTCCTGTTATCGGGAATTCGGGATGCCATAGATCAGCAATGTGATGAGACTGCTACCTGATTGCAATGGCAGCGATTGAAAGCAAAAATTGGTTCATCTCAACAAAATCAAATTACTACTCTCCTCGACTCAAAATATCTATCGTTTTCGTTTTCTGAGAAATAACTTTAACAAAATATATATTAAAAAATATTAATATTTATGATACATAATTAATATCATTAGAAAGATTTTTTAGCTAGTTTTTTAATAAATTTATTTAGAGGTGATGCCCGGCTTCGATGGTGACAGGGACCCGTGGCAACGGGCGGCCTTCACACGCGCGCGACGAGAAGAACCGTGGCGTGAAACAGGAAAAAGGCCATGGTTCTGTTCCAACTGTTGAAGAAGTAAGCCTATTTTTTTAATTTATCAAGTCCTAATGGCAAACTTTTGAAGATAGTCTATTTTTTAATTTGACATATATTTTAGGAAGTTGCTAAATCATAAAAATTTTGGCAAACTTTTAGAGACCCTCTTATATCGACACAAAAGAACACGTTAATAAATTTTGGAAACTATGCAGTAGAAAGCCAAATCTTTGTTTTAGGCTCCGTTTAGTTTGAAAATTTTTCTTCTCTCTCCCTCATCGCATCGATTGTATTTTTCGTCTGCATGTAGCACTAAATGAAGTAGCATCTATTGCATGTTTGTACTTTTTGTCTGTCTATCTCGAGATGAATCTTTTGAGTCTACTTGGACCATAATTAGACAAAAGTTGTCAAATACAAACGAAAGTGTTACAGGTGCACTTTTTCCCCAACTTTTTTTCTCAACTAAACACAGCCTAGAGGCAAAAAAACATTTCGTATGCAACCATAGGCCTGTAGGCTAAAAAGGCATTGCACATTGCACACTACACAGTACACGCACACACTGCAAGAAAAAAAAAACATTTTTGAGTTTAAATCTAGTTTATACCTAACGAAGTTCTACCCCGGATGGAAGTGTTTATACAAAGAATCCTAACGGAAGCTAGAAAATCTCAAACTATCACGATAAATCAGCCACGACAAGAGGTTATCACGCAACGTGCTTCCTCCATGGGACAAGCCTGAACTTCCTCCTTTTGGCGCCACAGTTCGCTTTTGCCGGCATCTCCACCGGATCGACGTCTACCAAATCCCAGCCGTCATCCGTGCTGCCGTCGCTGCCGCAATCCGTCTCATGCTCTTACTTCTAAACCATCACAATGCGCGGGACTTTCCTCTTCATCCTTTGATGAACTATCAAAATCACAAAGCACAGAACTTTCCTCTTCATCCTCTGATGATGAACTCGTGTTGGAATGCTCTTCCTTGATGGCCTCCTCATCAACCTCTCCCTCGGCGCCACCGGCCACGTTCACTTCAAAACCAGCACTCTCCTTCTCATCGAAGTCCGACAGGCTGTCCTCCTCAGCCAACAGGAGGTCCGCCATGACGAAGAGCCAGAAGAAGCCGAGCGCGGCCATGTAGCAGTCGAGCACGAGGTAGACGACAAAGACCTTGGCGCTGGACGCTGCGTACACCACCATGGCGCCGCGGCGCCACTTGCTGACACCTCCGTCGTCGAGGCCCTGCGGCGAGCCCTCCTTCCCGTCGTCGTCCGGCGGCGTCAGCTGAACTCGCCTGCCGGCTTTCAGTACCTCCAAGTTGCAGAGGGCCAAGATCGCGAGCGTTGTGGGCTGCGGGCCGAGCGTGACGTGGAGGAGGAAAGCGTCGACGCAGTGCGTGACGAGGACCAGGACCCAGAGGAACCGCCACGACTCGCGCACTTCGAGCTCCTCGTCTCGGCCTGTCTCGCCGTCGCCGGCGGCATCGGCATCGGCAGTCGCCCTCGGGGCGGCCGTTCGTCGGCGTCATCATCCAGCGGGTCGATCCAGTCAGCGATCAGCATCGTCAAGCCGCACGCCGCCGCAGCGCACACCGCGCAGAGTTGCGTTCCGCTGGCGGCGTTCGAGCTGAAGAGCAGGTGCATGGTGAACAGGAGGTAGAACCCCGTCCCGACGAGGCACACGACGTCCTTCAACACCAGGCCGGCCGCCGCCGCCGCCTCGCATGCCTCGTCGTCATCGCCGCCGCCTTTGTTGCACCAGGGCGATCTGATCGCATCGACCACGCGTCTCAAGTATCCCAGCACCGACGGCGCCCAGGCCCTGGTTTCGTCGCGCGCCGCGTCGAGCAGCACGGCGGCGGCCAGACGGGCCACGAGCGCGACCAGGCGGAGCACGAGCCTGGCCGCGCGCGCGGCGTCCCCGTGCCCGTGCTCGTTCCACTTGGCCTCCGCCTTCTCCCTCCAGCCGGCGACGGTGACGGCGGCGCGGGCGAGGCGTACGGGCCTCAGACGCCGTAGGTCGGCCTTCAGGTCGGCGCGCGCGCGCGACGGCCGTCAGCCGCGCGGCGGTGGCGAGAGCGCCGTCGACGCGGTCTGGCCATACCGCGCGCGCGAAGCAGGCGAGGGAGACGGTGAGCGTGGCGTAGTAGGACAGCGGCGTGGAGACGACGTACGCGGATGCGGCGGCGGCGATGCAGACGGCGCACGCGGCGGGGGCGAGGCTGGTGGACGTCGGGAAGGCGATGGTGGCCGTGGCGCTGCCGCCGCCGCCGCCGCCGTCCGCGCGGTGGGCGGCTACCGGGACGACGACGTCGACGGCCATGTTGGTGGTGGTGTCGGGGTGGTTTTGGTGCGTGCGTGCGAGATCGCTACTGCGGCGAGGAAGACGTGGCGAGGTGCGGTGCGGTTGCATTGCATCGGTATATGGCGGCGGCCCCGGGTTTTGGGCGAGATAGCGCACGATCGACTCTACAGCAAGAAAGAAACACCATAGATCATGGGCGGATTCGGTTGCAATATGGACTTGCAGAAGAAGAGTTGGATCGGACGATGGATTCGATCCTTAGTTGTTCAGGCCTCTATGATGATCTGATCTCGGACTCGGAGGGGTAAAGCCGTAAAGGGAAAAGAAGAAGAAAGAAAAAAAAAAGAGCAAGCATGACGAACAACAAAACCGATCACGGTGGGACTCGAACCCACAATCTCCCGCTCCGGAGGCGAGCGCCTTATCCATTAGGCCACGCGACCAATTTATTTACGGTTGACCCAACTATTGTATATTTTATTTATTTTCCAAGTAGTCTTTAGGATTTGTAATCGGTTATTACCTGGATTGATGTTTGCAATATATCTCCCCAAATGTGAAAGATGGGTTACAAGGGAGTGTCAGTGAAAAGATAGCTTAAAGTTGGTGTGGTCCCAAGGTATTGGTGACAAAAAAAATGAAGATATATCATGAAATCGTTGGAGCAAGAAAAAAACATAGTTATACCTGATACAACAGTTTCATGGAGATAGAGGTATTAAGGAACTGTTTGATATGTTCTTTCATAGATTTCAAACCACAAAGCATGGCAGGATGTGATACCAGGTCACCAAGGACCGATTTGGTTCCATGGCTTTGCCTCTGGCTAGGCTTCATGAAGTCAAATTGGGCACGTTTGGTTGACTGGCCTCTTATCCAGGCTAGCCGAAAACGGAGGGGGCAAGTGTTTCGATGTAGCCAGGCCACATCTAGTTCTCGCACCTGCTTGCCTCACCTTCTGTTGCTACGACGACCACGGACAACGGCCTCCTGTCATCTCCTTGTCTGGCACGAGTTGATGGATGGGTTCAGCGGCATGGCGGCGGGCTCGCGTGGTAGGGCCCCCGTGATAGTGAGCTCACAAGTCACAATTCTTGGGGCAGACTAGCATGAAGCAGAGCCATCGCGTCTTTGACCATGGCGAGGGGACAGAGAAGGAGCACTGCTAGGCACCATTTACCATTTAGTATCCAGACTTAGATCATATAGACAACCAAACAACTAGAAATTTGCTTGCACGACCATGCTAAGGATGACCATGTCTGAAATTACATGATGGGAGCATACTAATAACTGTTCAAGTTTGAATGGCTAGGGAGGATAGAAGCACGTTAGGGCTTCCCCAATGGAGGCTAACAAGTTTGTTGGCCTCAGCCAAAAGCTTTGTACACGTAGGGAAAAAAAAATTGGCTCTCAAAACTCGTAATAGAAGTAGCTTCTTTGCTCTCTGACGCAAACAGATACCTTTTCTCTCTTTTCCCGGCGTGAGTGCTCAGCTTTATTTGCTCGGGACCATGGGAGGCAGCTGCTCCCTTGCGCCAACGCGGGCTCCAAGAGGTGCTCTAGCTTTTTGTCAGATGGAGCTACCGCCCCTCCTCTGCAAGATGTTATGCCATGCTGCGGGGCTACTACTCATGGTGATGTGGATTTGAAGAGCAGACGTGGAGGTTGGGGCAGTTGTCCAGGTAAGCGCGTTGGGGAAAGACCGATCTTTTGCTGAGTCAAAAAGTGCATGTTGTGCCGCCGTGCGCTATCCTCAGTCCTCATCGCGGGCTGCACATGGACGGGCGAAGGAAGCCGGCACGGCGTGCCGTGCAGGTCAGGTCCACCCCTTATCCGCCAACCGTGCAGCTACTCAGCACCAACGAAGCAAAGCTGCTGCGCTGTGTCGTCGTAGATGATCGTTATCGGTTGATCGCGTTGGTCAGGTGCATGCATGCCTGCGTGGTACACTTGTACGCACTGATGACACCCCACTGTGAGCGATTAGCTATTTAGCATACGGTACGCCGTGCTTATTATTTTCCACGGTTCCAAACAGAAAAAAATGGTCCAGCGGATTTGGACTTGGCAGCTGACAACCATTTCAAGGGCGTCGTCAAAACCAAGTTGCCTTGCCCTCATGCTGCAGAACCAGGCGCTACGATGGCGATGCTCACTCTGAACATTAATTAAAATTAGCGGGCAAGTGATTTAGCTCTTCGTCATCATCTTGGAAACTTCAGATGACGTAGACCAATTTGTTACTGAATCAGTTCCTCGGTCCTGCTTTTACCGGCTCTGCTTTTCAAGGCCTGCGGCACTTGATAGTTCTTTGCATCTTGTATAAGTTCATATTAATGCCGTTGGGTCTTCCACGTTTCTTCTGCTCCAGTAGGATGAAAGAGCTCTTCGTTACTCATTAACTAATGCCAAAATCGTTGGCAACCCGTACACGAACACAACTTGAAACGAATACAACTTGTAATGCTGTCCTGAATCGGAGCAGCACCCGAATACTATCCTGAATCTTTGGAAGGAGAGAAATTTAAGGACGTTCAACAACAACGGCAATAGCTCGGGCGAGGTGCTCAGAGCAGCTAGGTTATGACTGAACAGCCGTATTAAAAGAACGCCAATTAAAATCATATATTGTATATTACTTCGGGTCCTAAACTGAAACACTACAACAAAACAGCCAAGACGGGGAGGTTTTTTTTTTCCCAGGATATTGTTGTACACCAACAAGACCACTCCCTGAAAGCAACCTTGAAAGTTGAAAGCGGAATTAGAAGTTGGATTGGATCCGTGTGGTGCTAGCTACCACCACCATACACTTGGAATCTCTGGTGGCTGATGCGAATGAAAATTTGTCCCCTGCACTGCAGACGATTCCGTATTGGTTTCTAGTGGCCACAGAGGGTCTCTGCTGGTCGCCCAAGATTCCTAGCTTATCACAGTGGATCCAAACTGACGGTGACTTACAGCCGCCGTGGCTGCTCCTGCTCCCGAGCACACTGCGTCATTCTTTGTTCATTCTATCACGTGGTGAAAACTCATTCAGATGGAGTCATGGAGAGATAGTGACACAAATATACTCACTGAGTCATTGCATCATATATAGGTCAATTTCAGTTTGTCTTAAACCAAACTTCTCAGCAAAATCTTGAACAAAAAGGTTTTTTTTTTTGGGAATGAATCCAATGACGTCAATGTTGTGTTGTCAAAATCTTAAATGTGATTGTGCAAATTAAGGGGGCGAAAAGGGGTAAGAAACTCACCTCCACATTTTACAGTACAGAAGGAAATGCGATGTTGCACAACACAATCCGTGATTCCGTGTTGAGTAGCAAAGGCAGGGGCGGACAGGAACAAAAGCCATACGCCAGCGCCTGCGTGGCGGTCCAGGAGTGCGCGTGACAACGGGTGATCAGGATACAGGTGCGCTGGCCGATAATTAGATTAGGAGGAGTAGAGGCTGGCAGATGGGCCCGGCCCGGCTGCTCGGGTGATGTGATACGTCGCTGGGCTAGGCGAGGGCGAGCCCAGCTGACCAGCTCCACTCTTCCAGGAGGCGCCGCCTGCGCCTCTCGTTCTCGTTCTCGTCCCCGCCCTCGTTTCTTCTCTATAAAACACGGCCGCCCCGCCCCCGCGTCCGCGGTTCGCCAAGGACAGACAAGGTTTCTCTTCTCCACCACCACCGCGCGCGCCCCCGGCTCCACTCGTCTCGGTCGCGCTCGTCGTCCCGGCACCGGCAGGGCAGGCCGCCTCCGTTTCGTCCTCCCATCCCGGTGCGCGACCCCTGCAAATCCCTCCCTTCTCTGTTTACCCCTTTGCGCCACGATGGTATTGTCGTTTGTCGACGCGGGAATTGCCGAATTGTAGAGTAGAGGCGTACCGTGAGCCCGCGCCTTTCGCGTGACCGCCGGCCGGAGTCATTTTCTCTGGGCGAAACGAGTGAAGTATTCATGGTCACGGGGGGCGTCGCGACTACAGTGCCGGGATTGGGAGCGATTGATGCTAGTGTCGTTTCCCGTGCGCAGCGTTGCGGTTCCTTTCCCCGCGTTCTTGGAGCCATGCTCGCAGCGGGGGCGCCGGGCGGCCGTACGTTTACCTCTGTCGTTTTTCTTTTTCTTTTTCTTTTTTACAAAGACGTCCACTCACTTCACTTGACGGGCTCTTGGCGAGATGCGTGAGCGTGACACGGGCCACGCCACGCGACACCAGAGCTCCGTGGTAGCTGGGCGGATAGAAGAGCTGAGTTGTGTGCCAGTGCATGAGTGCATCCCTCCCTTCCCCCGTCGCCTGCCCTGCACGCGCACGGCGTGAACGTGTCGGGGACGATCCCTCGCCTCGTCCCTGTCGTCGGCTCCCTCTTTTTGGCTCCACTCGCTTCTTTGTTTCGGGGCGCCTCGCCCTGCACGACAGCACGAGTGAACGGCGACGTCGTTCTCTTCTTGCTTTACCTCCTTTTTCACCTCTGAATGATCTGCCGTGTATGAGTTGAGTTCCCAGCTAAGCGTCCCGTTTTGTTCCCGGCCAGTGAGGGCCAACTGGCCAAGCATGCCTGTAGTTCGAAATAGATATCGCTATGAAATATGTGCAGGTTAAATTTTCTTAAATTTGACTGAGTTTGTCAAAATGTGTGTAATATTTATACCTCTTTATGAAATAATTTTCAATGATCTAATACTAGTAATAATTTTCTTAAAAGTTGACTTATAGAAAAGTGACAATAACATCTATTGAGCGAGTACTATACTTTCAAAGTTCAAACCTCAAAGGCTTAAATTGCTGGTGCAGTACACACATACGGAGTACTGCTAGTGCTCCACACAAAGCCGTACCCGCACGTAGATGTGACGAAACACCCACACCAGTCCAGCGTCCGGTTCCCGTGAGCTTTCGCAAAAGTCCGTTTCATCCATCCGTCCGTCCTAAAACTCTCTCGTCCCGCCTGCAGCAGCAGCAGTCGTCGTCGTCGCCGACTCGCCGTAGGTTGCAGGACCGGGCGCGGAGCAAGGCAGGATCAGGATGGTGACCAACGTGGTGGACCTGCGGTCGGACACGGTGACGAAGCCCACGGACACCATGCGCGCCGCGATGGCGGCCGCCGACGTGGACGACGACGTGCTGGGCGCGGACCCGACGGCGCGGCGCCTCGAGGCGGAGATGGCCGCGCTCGCCGGCAAGGAGGCGGCGCTCTTCGTGCCCTCGGGCACCATGGCCAACCTCGTCGCCGTCCTCGCGCACTGCGACGCCCGCGGCAGCGAGGTCATCCTCGGGGACAACTCCCACATCCACGTCTACGAGAACGGCGGCATCTCCACTGTCGGCGGCGTGCACCCCAGGACCGTGCCCAACAACCCCGACGGCACCATGGACCTCGGCAGGATCGTCGCTGCCATTAGGCACCCCGATGGAGCCCTGCTGTACCCGACGACCAGGCTGATCTGCTTGGAGAACACACATGCAAAGTGAGTGATCCATCGCACCACTTAATTGCTCTGCTGCTAATCTTGCGGGTCAAGTTCATGTGTACATTTGTTACTTATAATGTTGCTTATTACTGCTTCTGCAGTTCTGGTGGGAAATGCTTGTCTGCAGAATACACAGACAAGGTTGGCGAAATCGCCGTGAGTCACGGCTTGAAGCTTCACATTGATGGAGCCCGAATTTTCAATGCCTCTGTGGTAAGCACTAGAACATACTTACTCGCAGTCGCAGGGACCTGTACAAACCAAGCATTATCTGATCTGTTTTCAGACAACCCACCGTACTTGTGGGAAAGCTTATGTTGCTGAGTCATGTTTCACTTAAGAATGTTATAAGCATTTCTGCGTGCTTTATTTACTGTGCCAGGCACTGGGAGTTCCTGTACATAGACTTGTAAAAGCTGCTGACTCAGTTTCGGTACGTTGTTAGTTCGCTGGGTTCTGCGGTCAATTTACAACATGCATGCATATGAATGAGCTTCAGGTAACATATGGGAGTGGTGATTCTATTTCTCTGAAACATAAACTACAGATATGCCTATCTAAAGGGTTAGGCGCGCCCGTCGGATCAGTTATTGTAGGTTCAAAGGCCTTCATTGACAAGGTTTGACCAACTTCTGTATTTTAAGTTTACAAACTGCTGAGATCATGTTATAGTGGAAATCTGAAACAATACCTTCAGGCTAAAATTCTTAGGAAGACCCTAGGTGGTGGAATGAGACAGGTTGGAGTTCTTTGTGCTGCTGCTTATGTTGCTGTTCGCGACAATGTGGGAAAGCTTGCGGATGATCACAGGAAGGCTAAAGCCTTGGCAGGTTTCACATACTTATATTTCTGTTTTCAGTCTAACTTCACTTAATTTTTTTAGTGGGAACTAACTTCACTTCATTTTGTTATTCACAATTCACAAGCCCTTGTCAGCCCCTCTGCTTTCACACAAAACCTTCTATTGTTGGTACCCAGGATTTCCATTCTATCTAATATACATACAAGGAAAACAAAACACTACTCTTTCCATGGTATTTCTAGAAAAGAAACCAAATCCTTGTTAAGTTGAATTCCTGACCGTGTAACTCTATTTCGTTTTCTTAGAGGGCCTGAAGAAAATTAAACAGTTTACGGTGGATTCAGCTTCGGTTGAGACCAATATGGTCAGTGTACTAGATGAAACTCTGTGTTTTTTCTTATTTTCCCCGATGTAAAATGCTAAGATCCTGTATATAACATTTCTGTACTCTGAAGGTATTTTTTGATATCGTGGATCCACGCATTTCACCGAAGAAGCTATGCCAAGTCTTGGAACAGCGCAATGTGCTTGCAATGCCAGCAAGTTCAAAGAGGTGAAGTTCTATTCTCTGAGTAACATGTTCAGTCTCCTATTTTAGATAATGGAATACGAAGGATTATTGTTTCTATTTTTGCAGAAACTCTATGATCACTTAGCAAATCAGACCTTAATCTAAACACCTACAGTAGTATATTTTTAATGATGTGCACACCCAAAGTTAACTATCCAAATTGAGCTATGTACTTCGTATCATGCAGTGTCAGGTTCGTCATCCATTACCAAATTTCAGATAGCGATGTTCAATATGCATTGACATGTGTCGAGGTACGTAAAAACTTGGTGCCTTGAACTGCTTTCAATTTTCAATTCGTCTGTGACAGTGTGGACATCAGCAGTAAACTTTTCATGTTCTCAGAAAGCTGTTGAAGATCTATTGAAGGGCAGTATAAAGTTGGAGCATTTGACAAATGGTACCGTCAAAAGCTCATATGGGCATTAGATGCATCAGCCCGGTGTCCTGATTGTTTGTGATCAATGCTACCTGTTAAATTGTAGCCACAACTTCGCGGCTTCGCCGGATAGCTGTTGCTGTTCACTAGCTCTTCGCTCCGATGTGTTCATTCTTGTGTGTTGTAGTTTACCTTCTTGGTAATTAAGACGGATGCGATGAAATTTAAAGAGAAGAGATGCACTGGAGTAACTCAGGCTCTGTTCGCTTCAACTAAACAACACATATTTTTCCAGCTCTGAAATAGTATTTTCCCCTCACAATAAATCAGCTTCAGCTCAAATCAGTTCAGCTTTTCAGCTGAAGCGAACAGAGCCTGAAATATGTCTCTTTTTTTCCTGCTCAAACAGTGTCAAAAGGAAACCATTCCGATAGAGCCTTGTATGCGTCGAGAAAAAAACCTTGACATGGGAAGTTAAGACAAAGCACTCCAATGCAAATGCAGAACAAATGGGTCTGTTTTCTTTTAGAAAAAGGGTTGGGCTTTTTATTAAGATAATCCAACCCCTTACAAGAGTACCCTTGAAAGAAAATAACATTACATTGAAGTCCTTGGGAAATAATACCTTTCTATACAGTAGCACGAATACGGGAGCAGGAGAGAGGAAGCGGCCTTCGGCGCGCAGCTCGGGTCTGAGCGTTTAGACCCGAAGATTTCTCATGCAACCCAGCCTATTTGGTTGCCAAAACTAAAGTGAGCCAGGCCGAAGTGGGTTTTTGTTTGGTTTTATGCTTGCTAAACTGAAGTGAGCCAGGCCGAACTCGGTTTTTGTTTGGTTTTATCCCCCTAGACTGAATAACACATCTTCGTAGAATCGTAGGCGTGTGGGCAGGAGTTTTAGGTCTCGGCGCCGCATAGGCGACTCGAGGACGATTTCAGGGTGATTCTCGTCCCTGCTCGGTTTTTCTCGTCGTCCTGCTCCGTTGAGACTCGAGGCCGCGTGACCTGCTCGCTACGCTGCGCTCGGCCTCGCCTGACTCGCCGGTTCTGCTGCACCCGGTTGCGCCTCGCCAGCCGCCTGACTGCGAGCAGAACAAGGCAGGGGAGTCGGGTGTGTGAGTTTTAGGTCTCGGCGCCACATAGGCGACTCGAAGACGATTTCAGGGCGATTCCCGTCCCTGCTCGGTCTTTCTCGTCGTCCTGCTCCGTCGAGACTCGAGGCCGTGTGACCTGCTCGCTACGCCGCGCTCGGCCTCGCCTGACTCGCCGGTTCTGCTGCACCCGGCTGCGCCTCGCCAGCCGCCTGGCTGCGCCTGCTTCTCGCAGCCTCCGCGCGCGCTCGCCCGAGCTGCGCCGTCTTCCGCGCTCGTCCACGCCACCGCTGCGGCCGTCGCTCCTACTCCACCGCCCCGACGAGCTCCTCCGCACCGTATTCATCGTCATTTTCTCCTTCGCGCCGCTGAGTCGATCTCTGGTGCTCGGCGTCCTCCGAGCTCGCCGGACCAGCTCGCCGCGCTGCGCTCGGCCTCGCATGCCACGCCGGTTGTGCTGCACCCCGCTGCGCCACAACTGCCGCCCCGGCTGCGCCTGTTTCGCGCGGCCTACGCACTTGCCTGCCCACACCACGGTCGCGCGCTTCGCCGTCCTCGGCGCTCTCGCCCGCGCCGCCGCTGCGGCCGTCGCTCCTACAGTGCTGACAGTAGTACCTGAGCAGAGCCACCGAAGCTTGAGCTGGCACGCATCCTTCTACGTGATTACAACCGAGTTGCAGCTGGCACGAATGGACACTTCGAGTTCTTGCGAACTTGAGTGTACGACTCCGGCGTGTGTTCAAGGCGGCGTGGGAGTGGCGTCACTTTTCTGGAGGCATCTGGCAGTAGTGGCTCTGGAAGTGTCCACATGCTGGATACAGCTGTATCCACGTAGGCTCTGTTCGCTAAAACTGAAAACCGTAGAAAATAAACGCTGATGCTGGTTTCTTGTGAGAGAAAAATACTATAGAAGGGCTGAAAAATAAGCGGTTTTAAGCTCAAACGAATAGAGCCGTAGTAGCAAAGTTGATTTGTCTTGGTGCGTTGGAGGTTTGAGGAAGTTAATAAGAATAGAAGGCGTGCTTGGTTGGCTACCAATTTTTACCCAATCAAAATTATGGTTTGTCAAAATTAAGGCTTACCAAAACCAAAGCTGTCAAAGTTAGGGTAAAAAACTTAGATATGTATTTGGTTCATTGCCAAAACTAGGCTTGTCAATTTTCTCTTTTATACAAGGTTAAAAACTTTTAGAGACTTGCCAAAACTTTAGTCATAAGAAATAATTTGCTAATTCTTTGGCAATGAACCAATTAATGACTACAAATTTTGGCATGCCATGGTTTTGGTTGGGCAAAAATTGGTAGCCAACCAAGCAGGCCCAGAAAGGTGAAGCTAACATTAGTTTTGCCGCCATCCTTAGCCAGCTGAGATTGAGCTGGCATGCCTGGGGAAATGGAAGTTGGAGCCACCGAGCTTAAGCTGGCAAAGGCTTCTCTGTTCTTGTCTTACTGAATAAAAAAAAAAGAAGAAAAAAGAAGAAAAAGCTTCTCTGTAAAAAAAAAAAACTTCTCTGTATTTGTCTTAGTGAGTAAAAAAGGGAAAAAGTTCTGTGTTTCGACCCCTAAGCGATTTTAGCCTGGGTGATCTTGATTTAGGTCTCCCTTGCGCCTAAATCTGCAGTACTTGAGATCGCAAAATGAAGCTCCTTGTCTGGAACTGTCGGGGGTTGGAAAATGGCCCGGCAGTGTGGGGGCTTATGAATTGTCAGAAGTCTGTGCGTTCGGATGTGATGTTTTTGTCAGAGACTAAGTCTGATGAGAAGAAGATGAAGGTATTGCGTGTAAAGTTGGGGCTGGAAAACATGGAGGTGGTGGACTGTGTGGGGAAGGGAGGTGGAGAGGAATCGATGTGGTTTTGAGAAGCAAATCAATAAACCACATTGATGTGGATGTCTCGGTGGCTGGTGGAATTTCTTGGCGGTTCACAGGCATATATGGTGAGTCGCAAGAGTCGTTGAAGTATAAAACATGGCAGCTTATGGAGGACTTGGCAGTGCAGCAGCAAAATAATCAGGCGTGGCTCTGCGCGGGGGATTTTAATGAAGTGTTATTCCAACATGAGAAAGAGGGTGGGGTTCCAAGGCCACAAAGTTGTATGGACCAATTCAAGCAAGCTCTGGAGATGTGTGAATTGCATGATTTAGGTTTTCAAGGGGATGTACTTACATGGAGGAATAAGCAGACCAAAGGAAGTACGCACATAAGGGAACGTCTGGATAGGACGGTAGCAAATTTCAAATGGCTTCAGTGCTTTCCGCTGGTCCATGTCAAAAATGGGGACCCTTTTCATAGCGATCATAGGCCTGTGGTGATCTCTTTGGAGGAGGAGGATACTGGGAGGTGGCGTGGAACTCAGCATTCTTTCAAATTTGAAGCAAGTTGGCTCAAGGAGGAAGGATTTAGACAAGTCATAGAAGAAGGCTAGGACTTGGTGGAGCATTCGGCGAATCTAAGTGTGAAAGTTGCAGGGATGGCATCTAGCTTATAGGAATGGAATCATAATGTGCTTGGTGATTTAGAGAAGAGACTGAAAAAAGCAAAACGAGAGTTAGAGAAGTGGCGGATTGCTCCTTTGAGTGACATCTCAGTTAGGAAGGAAGCAGTTTGGAGCTACAAGGTTGATAGGTTAGAGGAGCAAATAGATGTATACTGGAAGCAACGAGCCCATGTTAACTGGTTACAGTATGGTGATCGAAACTCCAGTTTTTTTCACAAAGTGTGCTCGGAGAGGAGAAGGAGAAATAGAATAGGACGGCTACAAAAGGAGAATGGGGGATGGGTGGAGGAGGAGGAGGAGAAGAAGGAGTTTATATCTAACCATTTTATAAATCTTTTCAGGTCAAGTCAAATTGAGGAGGGACATTTACAGCACCTCCTCCAAGCTGTGCAACCCCGGGTCACACCGGATATGAATGAGTTCCTTTTAAGGGAATTCACTGAAGCTGAGGTGAAAAATGCTCTTGATTCTATCGGTGACCTAGAGGCTCCAGGACCAGGACGGTATGCCGTCAGTTTTCTACAAGAATGTCTGGGATATCGTGGGAAGAAAGTTAACGGAAGAGGTGCTGCATGTTCTGCAGTGGAAACAAATTACCGGTGGGGTGGAATGACACGGTGATCTCACTAATCCCGAAGACGGAGAAACCTGAACGGGTGGTTGATCTATGCCCTATAAGCTTATGCAATGTCACCTATAAGGTTGTGTCAAAGATATTGGCAGGGAGATTGAGAGATATTCTTGATGATATAATCAGCCCTTCTCAGAGTGCCTTTATCCCTGGGTGACTTATTTCTGATAACATACTTGTTGCTTATGAGATCACTCATCATTTATTGAATAAAAGGGAAGGTGAGTTGGGTTATGCTGCTCTAAAATTGGATATGAGTAAAGCGTATGATAGAGTGGAATGGGGTTTCCTGGAGAAAATGATGAAGCGGTTGGGATTTGATGAGAGATGGATCGGCTTGATTATGGAATGTGTCTCTACTATTACCTACCAAATCAAGGTCAATGGTGATCTTAATAATAGGTTCAAACCAGAGAGAGGTTTGAGGCAAGGAGATCCCCTGCCTCCGTACCTATTTCTTATCTGTGCAGAAGGGTTTTCAGCCCTGCTACAAGATGCTGAACGTGAGGGGAGAATTGCCGGAGTGAAAGTTTGTCAGTCAGCGCCAAGTGTATCACACCTGCTGTTCGCCGATGACTCATTAATTTTGATTCACGCTAATAGGGGGGATGCTCAACATCTACAGGATATCCTGGAGTTGTATGAAAGGTGCTCGGGGCAAATGATTAACAAGGCAAAATCTGTTGTCCTTTTCAGTAGAAACACCAGGGCTTCGGATAGGAAAGATGTATGTGATAAGTTACAAGTGTTTAAGGAGACAATGAATGAGAGATACCTGGGTCTTCCTGTCCATGTTGGTAGATCAATCGGAAAGACTTTCGGCTACTTGAAGGACAGGATCTGGAGACGGATACAAGGGTGGAAGGAGAAGTTTTTATCATGGGCGGGTAAAGAAGTGTTAATTAAGGCAGTGGCTCAAGCGATCCCAACTTTTGCTATGGGTTGCTTTGATCTATCAAAATCACTATGTGATCAAATTAGTAAAATGATCTGTCGGTATTGGTGGAATCAGCAGGAAGGGAAGCACAAGGTCCATTGGCTTAACATAGATACCCTACAAAGAGATAAGAAGGAGGGGGACTTGGATTTCGTGACATCCATGTTTTCAACTTAGCGATGTTAGCAAAGCAATGCTGGCGGCTATGGTGCAGGCCTGAGTCATTGTGTGCTAGAATTTTGAAGGCGAAGTACTATGCCTCAACCACCATTTTAGAAGCAAAGCCAAAGAGGTATATGTCATACACGTGGAGAAGCATATTGAGAGGCCTTGAGGTTATGAAAATGGGAATGATATGGAGGGTGGGAGATGGCAGAAATCTGAACATATGGTCTGATCCCTGGATCCCAAGAACACCATCTAGGCGGCCAATTACCCCTAAAGGGAGAAGTGTTATCACAAATGTGGAGGACCTGATTGATCCTGGTACTGGAAGATGGGATGGGGAGCTTGTTAGAGAGTTGTTTTGGGAAGAAGATGTAATGACCATTTTAGCGTTGCCGGTGAATGAAGGGAGAAGTAATGTTCTTGCATGGCACTATGATGATCGTGGTGTCTTCTCAGTAAAAAGTGCCTACAAAGTCTACTTGCGACACTCTTAGGAGAAGAAGGACTCGGGGGAGGGGGGGAGAGAGAGCAAGGGAGCAGTTTGGGACAGACTGGCTTACAATGGGAGAGAATCTGGAAATCTAAATGTCCTCCCAAGATTAACCATTTTTTATGGCGCCTTGCTCACAATAGTCACCCACTAAGAAGAAACTTGGCCAGGAGAGGCATGATGATTGATACTATATGTCCTGTGTGCAACCGGTTAGATGAGGATAGGGGCCATCTATTTCTAAAATGCAAGTTATCAAAACAAATTTGGAGAGTATTGAAATTAGAAAAGGAATGTGCAGCACTACAGGGGCTTGAGTCAGGCAGCGAGGTGGTGAGGCAGATATTGCAAGAGAAGGAAGAGAAGCGACAGATTATGAGCATCACGATGTGGTTCATTTGGAATGAAAGAAACATGATCAGAGAAGAAGGAAAAAGAAGAACTCCAGAGTTAATTGCAAGAGCTATCAGGGTGTATGCGGATGAGGTGAGAGGTACAAAACAGCCCTCTTCAATGGTGACGAAACAACCTGTTAAGAAATGGAAACGGCCCCCATGAAGGTGTTCTGAAGTTGAACTGCGATGCGTCCTTTATTCCTGGGGACCGATGCGGAGGATGGGGATTTTTGATCAGGGATAGTGATGGAGATGTAGTGCAGTGTGGCTGGGGAAGAGTTGATCACCTATTGAATGCCCTCCAAGCTGAAGCGATTGCATGCCTGAAGGGAGCACAGGCAGCTTGCAACTTGGGCATAGGACATCTGATATTGGAGACGGATGCTTTAAAGATCAAACAAGCATTGACGTCGGAGCTACTAGACATGTCTGAGATGGGGCCTCTGATCGAAGAATTGAGATGTTTTCTTTCTTTTAGTTTTATTAGTTGGCAGTGTGTTCATGTTTCGCGAAACTTGTAACAAGGCAGCTCATGTTCTTGCTGCGCTTGGTGTGGGTAGCACTGAAGGGGCTGAGCACTTTTCGTGCCAAGTTCCGGATAGTGTGTCAATGTAATTGTTGCCGAAGAGTTGTCGGCTCGAGTGTAATGAGAAGCTATCCAAATTTAAAAAAAAAAGAATCGTAGGCGTGTGGAATTCGCACAGGCCACAAGGTGTACTCATGGGCTTAGGCCCACCAGCGATGCCAAAATCTGTGGTGTTTCCATTCAGGCCAGGTAGCGAGGCTCCTTGCATGCTCCGAGACAGACCGCGGCGAGAACTCAGGAACCAAACAAACGTCTCCTGCACGGTGTGGGTCTTGCTAGAGCTTCACGTGGCCTACCAAGGCAGTCTCAGCGGGTTTCAACTGACCATAGATATATTCGATGACAATAAATGAGTTTCATCTGACACGATTAACAACTCTCAATGAGTCATGAAATTTAATGTGAATGCAAACTCTAAGATGAAATACCCACTCTCAATGTAAAGTTTCATTTCATCCTATACGACGTGGCAATTTTAAAAACAGCACAATAAAACTCTCCACTGA
The DNA here is from genome assembly GCA_038502445.1 of Eremochloa ophiuroides. Lineage (NCBI taxonomy): Eukaryota > Viridiplantae > Streptophyta > Magnoliopsida > Poales > Poaceae > Eremochloa > Eremochloa ophiuroides. The sequence goes on along the minus strand of JAHLJS010000009.1, from coordinate 50,701,293 downwards.
GACTGGCCTATAAATAGACCTTTAGGTGACCAAGGCAATAAATTTTCTTATGTTACAGTGCCGCACTGGCATCTTTATTTACTACTCTCTCTTACTCTCTATGTCTTTAAAGAAAGTCTTTTTAAGATTAATTTAAGTTAAATTTTTTAAACTTTAACTACAAATTATTTTTTACGTTAAATTTGAAAATATAACTAGATTTATTTCAAAATATACTTTTATAAAAGTATATATTGACTATATTTTATAAATATTTTATAGCAAAAAGTAACAATTAAAATTATTTTAAGACCATAACGATATGTTTATGGACATGGAGAGAGTATTAGGATATCTTGTACTCCAACCATATCAAATTGTAAGTCATTTAAAAAATATTAGAGAGTCAAAGTATCTTAAATTTGACTAAAATTATAGAGAGAAATATAAAAATTTATGACACTAAGAATTTAATGATACTTAGTTGATATTGTAATTATTATTATTATTATTATTATTATTATTATTATTATGTTATTTTTATTATTATTGTTATTATTATTATTATTATTATTATTATTATTATTATTATTATTATTATTATTATTATTATTATTATTATTATTATTATTCTTATTATTATTATTCTTATTATTATTCTTCTTTATCTATTATCTTATTATTATTATTATTATTATTATTATTATTATTATTATTATTATTATTATTATTATTATTATTATTATTATTATAGGGCCAATTGGTTGCTCTACTAGAACCGTCTTGAGTCCGGTCTAGCTCCGTTTGATACATTTAGGGCGTGTTTGCTAGAGAGACAGGAGGGTGGCCCGAGCCCCCTAGATGCAGCGTCCCTTGTTTGATGTCGTTGGGCCGCCTCGGAGCCAGGCTCCAACGGTGCATTTTGGAGGTCTGAGCCTGGCTCCCAAAAAACGCTCCCCCCACCGTTTTTTTAGGGCCTGGCTCAGCCACTTCATGGCGAATTTAGGTGTGAAATGGCCTTGGGCCGGGCTCCAAAGGAGGGAATCAAACACATTCACACTTGGACCTGGCTCGCAACCAAACACGTGGGCTTGTACCGTGTGGGCCTGACTGTGGCTGATTTAGGCTTGACTGGCTAGATGCAGCCTTTCAAACACGCCCTTAGTCTGTGTTTTGTTACCCTACTAATATCTTTTACATGTTTCCTTTCATTCACTTTCTCCCCTCCGTACCGCACATCTCCATCTGATGAAAATCCACTTCCCTCTGCAGTTAGGACGATGCGGTGCGGGTATGGTGCAGAGGGCTCGTACATACATGCAACCAAACAAAAAAATCTATTTTATAATGGACCATCAACAAAGACAACTAAACATGACTAGTTGCACGATTTGAACTTGTATCTTAGCATCCTGAACCGTCTCTCCATCCTGGCTCTCTACTGTTTTTATAACCAATCATACTCTATAACTTAGTTATAGAACTCTTCAAGATTTTTAAAATGACTTACGATTTGAGACAGAGGAAATACAAAGATAGGTGGTCCATTGAAGCCATCCTAAAGGCCCATTTAATTGCCGAAAAGTGGATAAAAAATACACTGTAGCACGCAAGAAATCTTTTCCAATAAGTGTCCAATCATGGACCAAGTAGACTCAAAAAATTCATCTCGAGAAAGTCTGGTAAACTGTGCAAACATGTAAGAGGTGCTACTTCATTTAATGCTCCATAGCATGCGTAAAGGACAATCGATATGATGAGGAATCTGCAAACTTTTTTAAACTAAATATGGCCTAAGACTTTGTTCTATACTACTCCCTCTGTCTCATTGAGACTATCGTTTTGAACTTTTGAACTTTTGCTTGATCACTCGTTTTATTTGAATTTTTTATACAAATAATAAAATAATTAGATTATTGTTAAAATATCTCTAGTGATTAAATAAACCTATAATAAAATAAATAATAATTATATAAAAAATTTGAATAAGATGAATGATCAAAACAAAATTGGTACAGAGTCTAAAGTGATAATATCAATGGCACACAGTGAGTACCTTTCTTTCCAGTGCAGTCAGCAGTCTGCACACAACGCACCTGGACGCATACGGCGTGTGTGTGGAGAAAAGGACGACGTCAGGGTCGTCTCCGTGACTCTCTCCCGTCCCTTCGCCTGTTTGGTTCGTCTGGGAGCGAGCGGGCGTCCTGGACGGGGGTGACTCACCAGAGTGGTGCCGATGCCTTGTGGCTTTCGGTCCTTTTGGCGTCTCGCGTGTAGCCGTGTTAGACTTCAGTTGCCAGGTTTGGCTGGTGCCTCTGTTCTGTTGGCAGCAAGTGCAATGAGCATCAATGGCATCAGCAGTCATACTGGTAGTCTGGTACTACTTCCCAAAGCGCGAAAGACCTGCCAATTTTCAAGGAGAAAGCAAACCATGGGGGTTTTTAGATGCGTAAAATTTTAGGGATTTTGACACTGTAGCAGCGAGGAATCTTTTCCAATAAGTGTTCAATCATAGCCCAAGTAGACTCAAAAGATTCGTCACAGCGATTTACAGACAAACTGTGTAAACATGCAAAAATTTCGTCTATATTTAGTACTCTATACATGTGCCGTAAAATTGATGTGACGGAAGTTTTGGGATTTTAGGAGGGATCTAAACACCCCCCATATCTGAAAGACAAAGCACAGTGGCCAGTGGACCATTTGAGCATCCAATTCGTGAGCTTTAGCTCTTGCTAGAGGTTTAGAGCAGCACCAAAATGGCGAGCAAGGTGGTGGACCTCCGGTCGGACACGGTGACCAAGCCCTCCGAGGCCATGCGGGCCGCCATGGCCGCCGCCGACGTCGACGACGACGTCCTGGGCGCCGACCCGACCGCGCGGCGCTTCGAGGCGGAGATGGCCGCGATCATGGGCAAGGAGGCCGCGCTCTTCGTGCCGTCGGGCACCATGGGCAACCTCATCTCCGTGCTCGTGCACTGCGATGTCAGGGGCAGCGAGGCCATCCTCGGCGACAACTCGCACATCCACGTCTACGAGAACGGGGGGATCTCCACCATCGGCGGCGTGCACCCCAGGACCGTGAAGAACAACCCCGACGGCACCATGGATGTCGACAAGCTCGTTGCCGCCATCAGGCATCCTGATCTTCATTACCCGACCACCAGGCTCATCTGCTTGGAGAACACACATGGGAAGTGAGTAGTTCCGAATATCGCTCCTAGCTATCTGGATGTTTCATCCCCATCTCTCTCACACCCGAGGTTTTCTCTGCCTTTCCTCTTCACCCTACTCTCTAACCGCGGTTGTTGAGATCCGCCTCTCTCACTGGAGTGGAGAGGATCGGAAGAGAGAAGAAGAGGGGGGAAAACATTGTGAGATACTCTCGACTAGAATAAATAACCTTTTCTCATCTTATTAATTCGTATGTATCTAACTGTTTCTGCAGTTCTGGAGGAAAATGTTTATCTGTAGAATACACTGACAAGGTTGGGGAAATTGCCAAGAACCATGGCTTGAAGCTTCATATTGATGGAGCTCGCATCTTTAACGCCTCTGTGGTAAGTAGAATTGTACATGCATGTGCTGTACTGTAATTGTTTTTGAGGGAAAGTGCTGTAGTGTAATTTTATATCTGCTTCTGATACTATCTGCAAGAAAGTAAAACGTTCAGTTAGGATGTAAGTACGTTTAATTGTTCTATCTTCGGAGATGAAAATTTTAGAGGGTTGACATCTGAATGATATATGAACCATATATCTAAGCACGGAGCATAATATCAGCCTTTTTCACTTAGAAATTTTAAACATTTGTGCTGAACGTCCTAGCCTCTTATCGTGTTCATTGTGCCAGGCACTTGGAGCTCCTGTAGACAGACTTGTGAAAGCTGCTGATTCAGTTTCGGTATGTTTCAATTTGCTGGTTACTGTGTTCGATCTACAACCTGCATATGTTTGGCTGTAGTTAACATATGACAGGTGGTTTATTTCTCCGGATTTAGGTATGCCTATCGAAAGGGTTAGGCGCACCCGTTGGATCAGTCATTGTTGGTTCGAGGGCCTTCATTGACAAGGTCAGATCAATCAATTTCTAAGTTTAAACTGCAGAGATGCGACTTTATAGAAAACAAATGGCAGAGATCAAGCAATAACAGTAATCTGAACAAAACTTCAGGCCAAAATTCTCCGAAAGACCCTAGGTGGTGGAATGAGACAGGTGGGAGTTCTTTGTGCTGCTGCTCATGTTGCAGTTCGTGACACTGTGGGAAAGCTTGCGGATGACCACAGAAAGGCTAAAGATTTGGCAGGTTTCGTACTTCGATTTTGGAATCAAAATTTACTTTCATTTATACAATCACAACTCACAATGTCTGAAAATTGACTCGCTTGTCAACTTAACATGAGTTCTGTTTGTGGAGTTTTTGTTTTGTTTTGTTTTGATTAACTGTTTGTGGAGTTTTAGTATTGAAGTTTGTATGTCTTGGTTCATTTTCTTAGAGGGACTAAAGAAAATTGAACAGATTACAGTGGATTCAGCTTCAGTCGAGACCAATATGGTTTGCCTGCTATAACATTTAATTGACCCTCTTACTTTTCACTGTTAACTGTAATAAGGGTCTTATATTCATATATCAACTCTTTGTAAGGTATTCTTTGATATCATGGATCCAAGAATATCACCTGACAAACTGTGTGAAGTCTTGGAACGACACAATGTGCTTGCAATGCCAGCCAGTTCAAAAAGGTGAAGTTCTATTCTCTTACTGAGTAATTTTGGATTTAATAACATGTTCACCCTTCCAGTTGATCCTTTGTTCCTAACATTGTTTTCGCCGTCTTTGCAACATAGTAAGAAGCTAGGCTGCATAGTACAGCAACAATTATTCTAGTCTGACTGAAACTCTATGTTCAATCAGCTGAATCAACCTTTTTCACCAAGCAGTTTATAATCATATCGAAAATTTGTAAGACCCGCACTTAACTGTTCCTATTGAACTCTGCGCCATGCAGCATTAGGCTCGTCATCCATTACCAAATTTCAGATAGTGATGTTCAGTATGCATTGACATGTATCGAGGTATGCAAAAGCATGGATCACTTCCATTTTTCACTGTTAGCGTTTCATTTCTGTGACAATACGGTTTCATATATTTCCAGAAAGCTGTTGAAGAAGTACTGAAAGGCGGTACTGAATTCGAGCATGTGACAAATGGAACTACCAAAAGCTCATATGGGCACTAGGTCACTTGGATTCTGCCGATTATTCATCGATACTTGGTGCCCTGCTTGTTTGTGACACTTGGTGCCCTACTTATTTCAGTTTCATGTTTGTTGAAATAATCGTACTTAAGATGCATGCATAATCATAACTTAAGATGTTCAGGCTTTCTAGTGCTGTGACATGAAACTGAAATAAGTATTCTGCCAGAAAAAAAAAAAAACTAAACCCAAACATCTTTTCTTGCGGGCTGGTAAAGACAAACATTTATATATACTCAAAAGGAAAATATCATAACATAGTCTAGAAAGGAGAAATACTATAGAAAAAAGTCCAGGTAAAGCAAAGCACTACAGACACAAAGAATTGCAGGTCTCGTATGATGAATTGATGATGCTGGTCTTACCAGGATCTCTGTGAAAAGGTAGAAATGAGGTTATTGAACCGAACCCTCACTCACTGCAAATGAGCTTTGCTTTCTGCATATGAAACATGGATTTGTTTTTGGGGCACCCTGGTAGCCTGTTTCCTGCACAAAGTTAGGAAGGAATTACTTGCTACTTTGGCACGGGTACTGTGTTGTATTGTACTGTCTTTTGCGTGAGCGGTGGTAGATGACACACAAAGCTAGAGTTACCCCGTTGGTGATTCCAGGCTCTAGTGCAGTACAGCACAGGTACCATGCGTTTGTGCAGAGGGATTCTCCTTTGTTTCTGTAGCTCCTTCACTTCATGCAGACATGCGCACAAGCTGGTGCGACACCACGTACAGTATGTACGCTACTCCTGTCGATTTGCTGCTTGCTGCGCACCGCTGTGTCCAGCATAGTAAACAGGAGCCCTGAGTGGCATGGTCCGCGTGGCCGCGCAGGTGTCACGGAGTGACACAACGTGCTGCAGAGTGCAGACTCGTCCGTTCCACCGCCGGCCAGCCGGCCGGTTGCCCGACCTCCGTCCCCTCCGCTAGATGGCAAACCAGACGGAGAGACGACGCTATCGCTGCCGACTGCCCAGAGCGCGGCCCGGTACGCGTTCGGGCGTTCCAGGCCTGCCCGTTGTTGGGCCGCCGGCCGCCGGCTCCCCGAGCGAACAACAGCGCGTGGGCGGGTGGGGCGGCGGGCTACCGCTGAGACGAGACATGCATGGGCCTCGCCTCACGCGCTCACGCCCCGCCGGGTTTGGGTTTGGGCACCATTGGATCGGTCGGTCCCCTTTTCTGTGTTCCCCGCCGGATCTCTACTACCACTACCAGTACGCCGGCCGTTGTACTACGTGCGTGCCACTAGGAGACGAACGGCAATCGGCAAGGGCACGACTGGCCGAGTGGGCGGCGCCGGCGCGTTCGCGTTTTTGTTTTCTGGCTACCGCTGGGTCGTTCCGGGGGCCGAGCTGTGGGGTGCACCAGGGAGCGCAGGTGCAGGCGCCAGGGAGGAGCGAGGAAAAAGCCGAAGAGCCAGGAACCCGCACCAGCAGCGCGCGTCCATCTGTGTCCATCGGTGCGCGCGCGCGCGCGCTGAGCCGGCCGGGCCGCCGGGGCCTCGGCGACACGACATAAGGACCCCGGGCTCCTCCGCCCAGCCGGGTCGTCGTCTCGCTCGCCGCTCGCCCCCGATCGCCGACACAGAGTACCGCGACCCACGCGCGATGGTGACCCGCGCGGGGCCCCGCCCGCCCCCGACCGATCGAGTCAAACGCGTATACAGTAGCTAGCGCCCCGTCGTCAAGCCTGCTAGCTAGTAGCTGCGTGCGCGGGTGGGGGTGGGGATCAGCCCGGCCGGCAGCAGCCGCAGCTGTAGCCACAGTGTGGCACCACAGGTACAGCGATGGATCGCGGCACGTACAGGTAAAAATCATCAACCGTCGTGTCCGGCCGCTTCGGTCCCCAGCATGTCGTAGCTCACTTGTGGATGTCCAACAGGAGAGCTAGCACGGGGCAAGGGTTCCCCATCATGTATGATGTGCAGGTACGCCGCTTTGCAAGAGCTCGTTCGTTTCAGCAATCAGCCGTTTATTTTCAGCCATGTAACAGTATTTTTCTCTCACAATAAATCAGCACCAACTCAAATCAGCGCTTATTTTTTTTTTGACGAATCTGGAGGGGCCGAAGCCCCTACAGTAAAAATTGGATTAATTGAAAGAGAAAACAGAGTCCAGAGTACAAGGGCCAAACCAAAACAAAAGACAAAAGATCAAGAAACAAAAAAAAAAAGAAACAAAAAAGATGAGCTTCAGCTCACAAGCTAAACCAGAGTTTGAATCCATGCTAAAAACTGAGACTCCTGGTCTTCTCTAATTCTGTATTTCAGAAGCTTGATCTCTTTAAGAAATCTGAGATCAGCGCTTATTTTCAGCCCAAATGAACAGGCTGTTGATTATATTCCACGATCCAGATCGCCGTCTCCATGTCTAGCTATGGAATAACTCACCTCAAATTGACTGTAGATTAGTCTAACTCTTTCTAACTGATCTACTATAGCATCATGTCAACTACCATTATGACTTATGAGTTATAGTAACAACCGCGCGACACACAATCGTAGCCCTACGTACGAGTGGCACATGCTCGCCCTCTCCTTGCTACAATTGAGAGAAGCGAAAAGGCTCCCGCCGGTGGGGCCGCCATTCCTCTCCACCTCCGGCAGCCTTAGGGCCCTCGGATGTGTGTGGGAGCGATGGCTCTCATTCCGGCGGTGTAGGTTAGGTCCTAGGGTTTCTAGGATTAGGTTTCAGGCGACGACGGCAAGGCGAAGGCGTCATGAAATAAGATTCTCTCGCTTTCTTTCCCGTCTTGGTGGTGCTTTTCTCCGGTGCCGTCAACGAGGGCGTGGAGAAGGGGTTTCCGGTGTGGAATCCCTGTTCAGGAGTCCGAGGCCAATGCTTCATCGTCTCCTCTAGGTGATGAAGCTGCTTGCCTTCCTTTATCCAAGGTACGTCGGCAATTGTGAGCGTTGTGGTGGGTTGGAGAGTGGATTGAGCCCGTTCTTCCTGCGACATGAGTTGGTGACGAGGTTCAATCTTTGTGGTCTGAGAAGCCCGGGGCGTGCCCCCGGTTGATGGTCCACAACCGTCTTCATCCCGGTCTTCTCCTCGGGTGTTTGATGCGGATCTCTCAAAGCTTTCAAGCGATGGGGTTTCTCCAGATCTGGGGTAGCCATGGAGTCTTCTTCGTTGGTGGCGGCCGGTGATGGTTCGTTGGTGGCGGTCGACGGAGTCTTCTGGCTATTTCGGGATGCTCAAGTTCCCAGGACTTCGTTGTATATTTTGATTTTGTTAGGGGCCTATGTGTAAGATGGTGGGACAGTTGTCCATGTATCCTTTTACTACGTATCCATATTTGTACATGTCTTTGTATTGTATCCTTGTCCAGTAATATAGATATGTATTTTTTTTTAAAAAAAAACAACAACCGCGCAACACATTATTGCATCGGGTTAACGTGATTCCATTGTGCACCCAGAATCAAAACTAGGATTCTTTATTTTTTTCTCATCGTCAATAAAGGTGATGGGTTTCTTTAATTAGCCAGTACAAGTGAGGATTTGAAGCCCTCGCTTCCATGCGTGTCTAATGGCTAGCGACATAGCTAGCTGAGTCTAACGTGGACATTCCAGAGAAAAGGCGAGAGAGTGTGTGTTATTTGCTGGCGACGAGCAAACAGCTAGCCTGGCTATACATTTTGCATTGATCGAGGAAAATAAAAAGTATGTGAAGAAGACGATTAACGAGTATATGTTACAAAAATAAGTGAAATATTCTTGTTTATTTCCCTTGTTCCAACTCAGCTGGCTATGCGTGGCTGGTCCTATTGAGGACACACCCTTCTTATCATGGAACTCGAATTCTCTTATCCCATCTCTCTATGCCTTTGTTGACCGATATAACGTAACACCTTCGTTGTCATTTCATGTTGCAGCAGTACTCTGTCATAAGGCTTCTCCTAATAGGAAATATAGCATACACATTTATTATAGATGCCATGTAGCCAGAATGCATGTTTTGCTATTGCGCCCTGACAAAGAAATATTTAGCAGAGAGAATGAAGTTGCATTGGCAGGGAATTATTAACAGTTCATCATTAATTTCAGTATAGTTTAGATTGATATAGGCTGCGTTCGGTAGCGCTTATAAGCGCTTATTTTTCAGCACTTCAGCAGTATTTTTCTCTCACAAGATTTCAGCACTTCTACAGCACTTCAGCGCTTATCTACAGCACTTCAGCTTCACCGAACAGGGCCATAGTGACATGGTGATATCATGCATTGTAGAGGAATGTGTCTTTTTCTAAAAAAATCAAATCATAATTTCATCTCCGTACAAACAAAAACAGCTTCGGCTCCTCTTTCGTACTTTAAGAAAAAAACAGTTCCTGCTCTCATTGACTCCTCTCTGCCAAGTTGACCTTGGAGCCGGACCACTGTCAATAGAGGCTCAATTAGCAAGGGAGGTCGGGGGTGTTTAGTTGTTCTTCAAAATCCGTAAAACTTTCGTCACATCAATTTTGTGGTACATATATAAAACATTAATGTAGACGAAACTTTTGCATGTTTACATAGTTTGCCTGTAAATCACGAGACGAATCTTTTGAGTCTATTTGGACTATAATTAGATACTTATTACAAAAAATTCCTCGCTGCTACAGTGCCAAAGTCAAAAAAATTTGGGATAACACCCCCTTTCACAAATAATCGTGCCATATTCAAGGTTAGTTCAAGGGAGGTATAGAAAAAAGTGACTCCATACATATAAATTAGTGATGATACTCAATCTCTTGGCATCAATAACACATTGAGTATCATTGACCGTACCCATTTAATCATTTTTGGTACGTTTCTCAAAGCGGGCAGCTGACAGGGAAAATCATGCCTCATCGGTTAAAGGTGTTTGCAGTACATAGTCTCCCCACGATGGTAAGGCTATTCGCACCGGGCACCTCTGTACCCGGCACGGAACGGCAAATATGGAGGCGAGGACGCCGCACCGCGCAACGGCAAACGCGACGCTATGGTTGAGGTCGGTACAGTGAAACTCTACCTCTGGCGTTCCTCTCTCCTCTCGCTATCCACTGTAGCAGGCCCCACGCCGCCGGCCAGAGGGAGGCCGCGTCGCCGCGCTGGAGGGCGCACCGGAGGCCAGAGGGAGAAAGGAGAAGGGAGAAGGGAGCTGCGTGCGCATGGACGAGATCCATGGCCGGCGAGAAGAAGAAGGAAGGAGAGGAGCCGTGCTAGTGCCCGCCATGGTAGGAGCCACGACCGTGGGGGGCTGCCGTGCTCAGGCCGTGCCGGGGAGGGCCGGTGCCGCCGTCGCCGTGCTCGGGGAGGGCCGCCGTGCTTGGGGGCATCGCCGGGAGGAGGAGCCCGCGCCGGCGTCCTCGTGCAGGGGCATCGCGCCTGGGAGGGGAGGCAGAGGGAGCGAGCCGCGCGGGGGCTGCCGTGCTCGGGCCACGCCACCACGCCGGGGAGGGCCGCCGCGCTCGGGGAGGAAGGAGCCCGCGCCGCCGTCCTCGTACAGGGGCCCGCGTCGGGGAGGTGAGGCGGAGGGAGCGAGGTGCCGATATAGTTCGGCGCGGTGGGGTTAGCCTAAGTTCTCAGCGTGTCACTAGCTCTGGACTACTAATTAGTGTTATTTTTTTTCACCATTCAATCTTCATTCTCTCTCTCTCTCTCTCTCTCTCTCGCCCCCCCCCCCCCCCCCCCCCCCGGCCTTATTGTACCCCTTAACAAAATGTGTGGTACGCTGTGTCTATTCTCTGATTATGATGTTTATACCTTGCGAGTTTGTGATCTCCCATGCAATTGCATGCATCTTCTTACAGTTTTATGCATGAATGCAGATTTATTTGTTCGCTATTACATGCGAGAAACATAGATCTGTACACACGACACATCTTCGACACATTGCACTACACTTTGAATTAACCTAAAATAGTGGTGATGAAAACAGGTATGTGTGTAATTTTCCCAAGTTTCAGTTTATACAACTGCAATAAAGTAACTAATGAAACTTATGAATCTTGATTTGTTTTAAACATCCATATATAGCTGTAAAGATTATCAGTTACTAAATAATATGGAGTTCTAATTATGCAACAGCACTGAGTAAGAAATTTACGAGATATAGGGCATCGGTATGTATATTTAATTTTATTGTGCAAAATGTTAAATACAAAATGTCTAGAGATATGCGATGCTAAGCTTGGACCTTAAGCAGTGATATATCTAATGAGTTCAGATGAGGCATGAAACCACATAGTATATAGTTCCGGGTCCTAGGTACAAGTTTAGAAAACAATAGAAAATCAAGATGAATATATATCAACATAATTATCGCTTAATGACAAGTGCTATAATATTCATTCCAATGCTAGCCTAAAACAAGTACCTTATTCATCGGCGAACAAAATAGTTTATGATAAATCTAGGTAATCATCCAATTTTTTTATTCAAACCAAATTTGTAAGATAATCGTCTCTCTGACTAATTAATTAAAGCTCAAATGATGCTTGACGATACCAACATGGTAGGTCCTCCAACATAACTAAATTAACTAAATATTTAACCATATATTGATCCCAACATGATATGTTATAAATTATAAATTAAAGTCGTGATAGATGTAAATAAAATGTGTTTCAAAGTTAAAATCAAAATGTTCATGATGTTATCCATGGACAAAGTTTAAAAGTTTTGCCACATGTATTCTAGTCATGGTATACTCCTTATGACATATCAAGGATATATGTAGAAAAATTAGTTCCACAATGAGAGCACAATAATGTACACATTTCAATGCTTACGCTTCCTATGCAGTACTCTTATTTTGATAAGCGGAAAACAGTTTTCAATCAACTTATGGATAATCAATGAATGTGCTCAAAACCTGAATGAAAATTCGAAATTGGAAACATCATTCTACATGATAATAATAATAAATATAACCACATGCAGCATAATAACCCGGTCAATACAACCGGAAAAAATTATTTCTTCCTTATTATTGGATTCTTGTCTTCTGTAAAATATAAATAACTATACCACACCTGAAACATATGAAACGTTCCTATACGATAAAAGGTAAAACGAATAGGTAATAGTTGTGTAGTTTATGCGTATGCTGTTATATATATGCATGATTTCAACAATAATATTTCTTAATATCATGCATGGTACATGTCAACTTAAAATGAATGAAAAACTACAATTAATTATATGTAAATACTAAGGGCCTGTTTGGGATGGCTCCAACTCCGGATAGAGCAGGTCTACTCCAGAACTCTAGGTGGAGCCGACTCTGGAGCTGTTTTTGTCTAAAGTCGGTAGCCAATGACAATTGCGGGTAATTTATTCAAAACTCCTTGTCTAGAGCTGACTCCAGAGTTTCATGGAGTTAGAAAAGAGATGATCCAGAAAAATGAACTAGAGCTTCAAGAACTCCATGGAGTAGGATGCTCCAGAGTCAGTGTGTTTGGCTAACTGGAGCCAGCTCTAGTCTAGAGTTGGACTCTGGAGTCATGCCAAACAGGCTCTAAGCTTGCAGCTCTAGGAAGAACTCCCACACATGTATATAAACCATCGGGTACCAGTTAAATGAACATTTAAATGTTGTATAAGCAAAAAATGAACTTATGTGTGTTAGAACAACTCTTTCCTTCGCATAATATTTTGTTTAAAAGTCATATATACCAGACTGTACGATGGCTAAATCATAAATTATGTTAGTTTTTATTTGGTTTCTAATGCGGAGGTGAAAATATATATAGGCTGAACTCTCTGTTGTAAAATAGTTATCTCCAGATGCAGTAACTTATATATAGGTGCCAGACAAATGATCTCAACTGATCGAGTAAGCCAATAGCAAGCAAAAACATATCTACTAGAAAACCAAGGGAACGAAACCTTAATTAGCAAGGAAGGTATGACCGTCGTGTACGTCTTCCTAATCTTCTCATGTGCCACAAGAACATCAAATAGCAGAACATTACAGCCCCACGCGATGGGACGAGACTATTCAGAAACCCCGGCCCATGGGAAAAGATCAATCGTAAAACAAAGGACAGCAATTGACACATGCATCCCGTACTCGCAAGAATACACATCCAAGAGCATCAATAGTGAGTAGTACGTACATGCTTGTCCGATCCCCGCACTGTGCAACGCTCTCGCGCGCGGCCTATCGCCGTGCACCATGCATGCATTGGCATCGATCGATCTCGCCCACCAATGGGCAATGGGCCAATGGCACTGCACACATCAGTGCATCCTGGTACCATAAAAAGGAAACGAAACAGGAAGCAAAACAAGAAAACAAGAGATGCTTGCCAGAATCGAATTGACACATGCATGCATACTAGAGATGGATCGGACACACACACAGACACAGGCTTTTAAATTTTCCACAAACAGAAGCAGCAAGAGAGATCACCATACTGTATACATGTAGTATCTCCCTGTCCCTAGCTAGCTAGATCTCGAAGGACGACGGACATACGTACTCCTCAGTTGAAAGTACAGCAAACACTACAAGCAAATAGATTCGACAACACCAAAGCTAAGCGAGAATCCAAACACAGACAAGCAATGCACGCAGTACACACGCAGTAGATAGCTCTACTGCCATGCACATGCATGCACGCATAAGCGCGCGAAATTAAATGAAAATGATACATAAAATATATATGCTCAATCTGCTGGCATCATACCGGCCGGCGAAATGGTCGAGCGTACGTACGTACGTACGAGCCGTCGATGCATGACCGATCGATCAGCTCAGCAGGCGGCGCCGGCGGCGGGCGGCGGTGGGGGCGGCGGCTGGTGCGTGTGGCCGTGATGGCCGCCGGCGCCACTGCTGTCGCCGCCCGGCGGGCCCGGCAGCTGCAGCTGCTGCGGCTTCTTGCGCTTCTTCTTCTCGTAGCTGACGCCGCGGGCGCGGGCCTGGTGCTCGCGGACCTCGCGCAGGTAGAGGCGCACGGCGCGCGCGGCGAAGGGGTTGGACTCCGGGCGGCCGCCGTTCTCCTCGAAGGCCGCGCGGAGGCGGCCGACGAGCGCGTCGAGGCTGCCCCACGCCTGGCGCAGCGGGCACGGGCACGGCGCCGGCGGGTTCGGGTGGCCGAAGAAGGGGCACGCCGGCCCGTGCACCTTGGTCTTGCCGAACTGGTCCAGGTAGCGGAGGAACTCGAGCACGTGGGCGCCGCTGCACTGCGCCAGGCTCAGCGGCGGCCGGTGGTTCCGCAGGTACTGCCCGAACGTGTTCCAGTCGCGCCGCTTCTGCGCCTCGTACCGGCTCGGCGACTGCGGCGTCATGGAGCCCACGGACGGCGAGGCGCCTCCGCCGCCGCCGCTCGGCCCGATGCCGCCGCCGTTGCCCCCTCCTCCGGACGAGGGGCTGTCGGGGTTCGGCGACATGTCCATGGATAAGCTAGCTCTAGCTGCTAGGTAAGAAGAAATAAAACCAGAGAGAAAGGAGTGTTGCTGTGAGCTGAAACAATCTCCTCTATTTAAATCGAGTAGCTAGGCCTCCGATCCCTCTGCTGGCCTCTTACTCAATGAAGAAATGAATATTTAATTTGCGTATCCATATAATACTATAATACTTATTTATTTTAGCACAAGTTGGGATTTTGGAGGGGTCTGTTTATTTGGGAGTTGGTGCTCAGAAGTTTGAAGTGGCCGGACGCGGATGATGGAGTATACAGTATCTGAGATGACTAGCAGATACATGTCTCTGAAAATCTTCTTCGAAAAAGATCAAAGAAAGGAACAAGCTAGTTACCTTGGGGAGTTGGCAGCTGTGCTGTGGTGCTCACAGTTGTGGGAGTTAGTTGGAGCCTGGCTTCTTTAGCCTGCATAATAAGATCCAGCAGCAAGGAGCATAATCAGAGAAGCAAACGATCACATAAGTAGAAATAGGGTTAAGGATTAAACATTGGAATAGTCTGGAGTATAGCTACTGGTTGATCTCATCTGTTGCGTCTTACTCTTTCGCAGTGCTGGTGGTGATGCTGGTAACAGTTGCTGCTGGTGGCTCACTCATAATAAGCCCATCATCTGGTGATTGGGGATCTGCAGGGAGAGCACCAGCTTCATGATCTGTTTGAGGATGTGAGGAATTGCATGCTGCTACTTCTATTTTTAGGGGGGGAGCGCAGGGACTGGTGGGGGTGGTGTTTGGCCTAAAAAGGAGAGATGTGAAGTGACTGAGACATGGAATCAACAGTAGTGAGCAGTGTATCCACAGCTAGGGCTTTTCTGAAGGGTGCGGGGGAAAGGACACTGGGCGTGGGGGTGAAAGGTGACGTGACAAAAGTAGTATTTTCAAGTTTGATAGGGTGTGTACGGCTTGATAGGAGTTGTCCCTTCAATGCACCAGAGTTGATGTGGTGAACCGGTGATTAGCGGCCCCTGCCTATATCTTTCCACAGGTGTGATGTTTTTTTTAAGAGAAAGTGGAGGGTTACTTTGTACTCCCTCCGTCCCTATATAATCATCGCTGTTGGCGTATGTATCGCAAGTTTGACTTGATTTTTAGAAAATACGTGTAACATTTGTATCTCTAAATAAATTCGTTAAAAAACTAGATTTAAAGATCTTTCTAATGATACTAATTATATACTATAAATATTAATGTATTTTAATATATATTTAGTCAAAGTTATTTCTCGAGGAGCGCAAGCGACAAATAAAAAGGAAAGGAGGGAGTACCCTACAGTGAATTTTATTAATTAAAAAAACTTATACAACTTAAACATAGGGTTCCACAGGTGTGCTTATGACTGTGTTGATCTAATTAGTGGCAGCATGGTCTGCATTTCATATATATATATGGGAGTTGTATGTTTAAGGCACAATTAATAACGCCAAAGTTTATAAAGTTGAAAGTGCTATAATAACTTACTTATTACAAACATTTGCAATATGAAAAGCAGAACAAGCCTCCACACTCATAGCTATTACTAACAAATTGTCCATGCTTAGACACTACAACTTTATTAAACTCTAACTCTACCTTTAACCTGTTTCTCAGAAGAAGGGAGGCATTAACAAGCTTCTTGTGGATAGTAGGACATGTAGTACGCTCTTTGCATGATCTTCCCAAATTAAATTTTAGATCTACTATGCAAACACCATGAACAGAAGCATGTGATCCATTCCCCATCAGGATGGGACACTTTGGATCCCTTCGTACGAAACATACATGAATATTAGCACCGGTATCAACTCACCAACTTGGAGATTGAAACACCGAGGAAGATTATCATACCCACCATTAGCATTGCTAGTAGTCATGATGTTGACATTCTTCTTATTCCTTTTGCGGTTCACTTGATCCGGACACTCCTTGGAAAAGCGGCCAAGCTCTCCACAAGTGAAGTAAGGCAATTCTGCTTTATTCAATTGAAGGTAGTTGACGATTTAATTTGGCATTGAAATGCTTGTTCGTTCCTTTATTCTTGTCATGTGGATTTTTCTACACTAAGTTGGCGTTAGAACGGCCCCTGCCCCCCTTCTTAGTGTTATGGTTAGCCTGAGTCTTCTCCTCAACATCAAGAGACGTTATCAGTTTGTGTCGGTGCTAGAATTAACGAGTGCTAACACCGGCTAGTAAACTTGTGTTTTGCGGTTGAGATCACAGATGGTGTGCAATGGGGAACACAGGGGTTATACTGATTCAGGCAAAGAATGCCCTACGTCCAGTGTGAGATCGACTCGTGTTGCCTTACATCGGGGTGCTTGTGGTAGGGGTTACAAGCCTAATCGAGAGAGGGAGGAGCTCCCAAGTCTCTTGTGAGTGAGTGAGTGTCTGTGTGTGTGTATTCTTATGCTTGTAGGATGTAGTGAGTGACTTGAAGTCCTTGCTGTGGATGTCGATGATCAGCCTCTGCCCTCCCTTTTATAGTTGCAGGGGAGAGGCTAGTGTTACATGTGATACCCTGTGGTTACAGTGCTCGGCATGGCGGAGGCAGTGGTGACCGGTGGCTATCGTCAGCCACACCCTCGTCTTGGCACCTCGAAGGTATGGCATTAGTCATTCGGTTGATCCTCTACTATTCCATTGGTGAGTTCCAAGGCGATCCATAGTGAGGGATGTTGTTTGCTGCGTGGCACTACGTCATGCCGTCGCATCCGACCCTGCACAGTGCAACGAGAAGATAGGTTGACCTTCGAGTACGAGCTCCCGAGGCTTGGGAGACCTTGGTGTCGTCGGGGGCGTGATGGGATGGAGCGGTAGGAGTGTCCTCCCTCGGGTGCTTCTTCTTCCACGTGAGGTACTTTCTAGGGGGTAGGCGAGCCTGATCGTAAGGCATGCCCATTCCCCCGGGTTGGCCGGACGGCTGTCGTTCCCCTTTCCTGGCGCCACACGTGCGGCCGGGGTATGACAGTCGCCGTCGTAGTTGGAGAATCTCCTCGTCAGCCCAGGCGTCCCTGTAGCGGCGTGGGAGAAGTAGGACCATCAGATCGCCTGCCAGATGAGATGTGGCAGTTGGTACGGCGAACGCGCGTGTTCGGGGCGCAGTTGTGTCAAGGGGCCCGCCTGATGGGACCGTACTTGTAAAGTGGTCAGGGAGGTCCCTTAGCCGTCAAGTTTGCCCTGCTGACGTTGGCAGGGCTCGGGTGAACCCGAGGCGTACGCCCGAGAGAGCTTGCATGTAGCGGGGGGCTCGGGCGAATCGGAAACCAGATGCCCGAGCCTTGCCTTCCCGAGCCCTGTCGTGGGGGCTCGGGCGAATCGGAGAATCTCTCCCGAGGGGTCCGTGCACCCGGGGGAGGTGATATGCTTCTGCGCGGCTCTGTCTTAGGCCGTGCGGGACGTTCCCGCATGGGCCGTTCCTGCGTGGGCCATTCCCGCGTGGGCCTCGGTTGGCGCCTTCTTGTGCCAGGCTTTATTCAGGAGGTATGATTTTGCGTTGAAGTTGGGTACCCCATAGTTGGGTACCCGACAGTAGCCCCCGAGCATGTGGTGGAGTAGAGGCACTCCTCCGGAGGCTCAAGTTAGTTCTCCTGTCATGTTGGTAAGGTTTGTTTATTTTATCCGGTGGGTGCGTGTTGACAGATACTAACGCTATCAAAAGAATGTAGCCAAATCTATCCTCTAGCAATGATAACAATACTTCTCAACGCAATCAGGGGGTTGTCAATCCCTATGCTCAAAGTATGTGGTTGTTGACACTTCTAGCGTTGCTACTAGGAATAAAGGAATTTCTAGCAACGACGCCAAAAATGTTATGGGTAGCTCTAAAGGATAGGTGATGGGATTCTGCAAGCGCACAGAACTATCGTGTAGCACTTTATCTGGGAGTACCAGTTGTCGAATTTATATTTTCCCAAAGGAAGGCGGGGTTTGGTGATTCCAAGGATATGATAGTCAAGGATCTAGATATGGATAAATGGGGTAATAATCTTAGTAAGGATAAATCAATGAAGTATAACTAAGGTGGAAACACACACTAGGCAGCTCTGGAGTTTTGGGGGAGAACTCTATCTCAGTAAAAGATCTAATGATTGTTATACCAAAGAGACTTCTATACTTGGGACACGCAAAGTCCTAAACTCGCCGGGGTTCGACTGATTAGGCACCGTACGTCCCGAAGTCCTACGCTTTGTTGACGGTAGATATACTATAAAATTCCACATTCAAACACCGTCAACATGCTTCGGATTCAAGGGAAGATAAACATATCATGAGAATATTTTATCAATAACTAGTTTCATATGTACTCTTAAGCTTGTGATTGCAGGGAACACCAAAACGGTGCAAAAGTGAGCAGCTAGGGGCCAACTACGTGGTTCGGCTGAACCATGTCATGTTGTCCCAGGCCACCACCTTTCAACACAGTGCACACAACATCAAATGAAAGAGATAAGAGCTAAGGGTGGGCCCACCCATGGGTCGGCCGAACTGCCCATGGGGCCCACCTGACTCTGGTGACGTGGCAGGATCCGTGTGACACTTCAACAAAGTCATTTCATCCATCGAATCAACTTGTGCTTTCATTCAACGGTGGAGATCAAAGGCACACGGATTGAGGCATGAAACGAAGCAATCAAGATAGAACCAACACATAGGAAGAGTCTATGACTGATGGGGACCACGGTGGTGGGCCCTACCCACCAGGGGTGGGTCGGCCGAACTGCCAAAAGTGGGACCAAGCCACTTACACACTCAGTGACAAGTGGGGACTCCTTGTAGAAGACCCTGGCTGGGCCCACCAGTCATAGGGGGGTCGGCCGAACCCCCCTAGTGCCCAGCCAGGTCGGTTGGCCTCCACCGACTCCAAGCATGTTTCCCATGTGCTCAAATCACCAAAGCCATCCATCTTGAGGTAGTTACAAGGTGGTGGATCTAAGGGTGGAGAGGCAAGGAGCACGCGGATCGCTGACGTGGCACCCCCTCATTCTCCACTATAAATAGAGTCTGCCCACTCCTCTTCAAGACAACACCATACAACACAAGAAGCAAGCTAGAGTGAAGTTCTACTTTTTAGTAGTAGTATTAGTCTAGTATGGGAGTTAGAGTCGAGTCGAGCTACGCTCGGAGTCTCCGGAGTCGTCTACTGGAGAGTCTGGTATAGCTCTTGTACCTTTCCTTCTACAAGACCTTATCCTTATTAATATATATTACCTTTACTTTACTTCACTAAGTTCTTACTTAGTCTTTACTATTCTTTATATTATTGTTGTGTCTTGTCTTCTTCTTTAGTTGTCTTATACTTGATAGTGATCTTGTCCCAACTCAACGTGTGTTAGTTCATCGCCTGTCATAGGGTGTTCTAGTTGTTGGTACGCAGCTAGAATAGTGAGACTTAGTGTAAGCGTGGTGCTTAGACTAGATCTTGCTTTTGATTACCGCTTGTCGCACGGATTGTTTGTTGGTGCTAGCAGGTGGTGACAGCCCTGTCTAGTCTTAGTATCTCTCCACGTGTTTTAGGCAAGTTCTTAAAAGGTAGGCTCCCATAAGAGTGTAGGCGCTTTGGGTAGAGGTTTTGTCCTCTATTGTCTCGCACTACCGTCTGCACACCGGTAGTAAGGTAACTATCTTAGTATAAGTCATCTATTTGATAGGGTAAGTCACAAGAGTAAAGTAAGTGTCATAGGAGTCTTATACTCACTCGTTGTCCTCCCACCTATCTATACTCTACTAGTTATCTTTTAGTTATCTTAATACTTGTTGTGTGTTGGTGTCATTACCTTTTCCTCTACCTATCGATTTACCCCCCTACTACTTGCTGGTACTAAGTTGGTATAGATTTAAGGATATCTCTCTCTTTTTATTAATTATTCCTAGCAACCGCTTTCCCTTGGGATAAAATAAATAACGATACCTTGTAATACTCCCGGGTGAAGTGCTACGGCGGTATATTCTGTGCGCTTGCGGAATTATCCAATAGACATAAGAAATACCTCTCAGGCACTTCTGACGCCGTTATCAGAGATAGCCTAACACCCTGTCTTTGGTGGTTGCGCTAAGAAGTGTCAACAAGCATTTCTGGCGCCGTTGCCGGGAAAAGCATCAGTCTAGGAATATTAATAAAGATTGAATCCAGAGTCTATTATAAATTTAGTTATCGATTAGTGTTAGGGGCTTACCCCTGTCTGTGTTTCTCGTTATTGTGAAGTTAGACAGTGTATGAGCGGTTTCCAATTGCCGTCGAATTATATTGAAGATCCCGAGCAATTGTTGAGAAGAACTAGACGCCGTCAAGTTCCACCTCAAAGGTTCATTTCAAACCTAAATCCGTTCGAGGAAAGAGGCTCCGCATTATCAATCAAGGAAGCTATGGCCCAAAAGACCATCTCTGAGTTCTCTGCGCCGTCCGCTGACAACGTTGCCACCGGACCGCAGCTCAACTTTGGAGATGCTACCTTTGACCTCAAGCCTGCACTCATCAACATGGTGCAAGCTAATCCATTTTGTGGAAAGCCACATGAAGACGCCAATGCCCATCTCCAGCACTTTCTGGAGGTGTGTGGGAGTTTCACCATCAAGAACATCTCGGCTGACGCCATCCGTCTTCGCCTGTTCCTATTCTCACTGCTTGGGAAGGCGAAGCAATGGTTCTATGCCGATAAGAGTGAAGTCACCACCTACGAGAAATGTGCCAATGCTTTTCTCAAGAAGTTCTTCCCAATGGGCAAAATAAGTGCTCTCCGTGGCAAAATTTTAAGCTTCCAACAACAAGCGGACGAGACAATTCCCGAAGCATGGGAACGTCTCCAGGAGTACATTCGTGCCTGTCCTCATCATGGGATTGAAGAATGGCTCCAAATGCAAGGTTTCTACCATAAGCTAACTGGATTAGCCCGTAGTCACCTTGATGCTGCCGCTGGAGGAGCAATCCTGCAACACAATGTCAAGGATGCTAAGGACCTCATTGAGAAAATGATTATCAACTAAGGATGGAATGAGGAACGTCTCCAGCCTAAGAAAAGGGGTATGCACACCGTTCATGAGGTGGACATGCTCTCAGCAAAAATGGACCTCTTGGTGAAAAAGATTGAAGAAAGTTCCAAGAAGGAACAAGAGGCCATTAGACCCACTGCCACTGCACGAGCAATCGAAACTGATCCATGGTGCGAGGTATGTGGTGGAGAAGATCACTCGGGCAACAACTGTCCCGAGACGAAGGAGGAAGTGAGCTTCATCAACAACAGAAACAACAATGGGTATCGACCCCAGCAACAAGGAGGATGGAACTCGCGCCCCTTCTACCAAGGAAATCAAGGTAATGGTTACAATAATAATTTCAATAATTCTTATGGTAATCAACTTTCTCTTAAAGATCTTGTCTTAGGCCAATCTAAAATCAATGACAGTATAAACAAGAAAATAATGGCTAATGATAAGATTCTCGAAAATCTTAGTGAGAAAATGGATAGCTTTAACACTGGTATGAAAACCAATTGAGATTTAATAAAATGTTAGAAACCTAATTAGCTCAAATAGCAGCAGCTGTCCCATCCTTCGAACAAGGTAAGATCCCAGGGAAACCTGAGGAACCAATTGAGGGTCTTAAATTAATTTCCACGAGGTTTGGTAAGCCTCCGGTTAGACAAAACCTGGGTTGTCCTCTTGATCCGCCATTCATGGCCAAGAAGAGTGACCCCGGCCATCCCACCATCACCTGCGAAATCGGGCCGCACACCTTCAACAACGCCTTCTGCGACCTTGGATCTGGAGTGAACATCATGTCCATGGTAATGTACGAGAACCTGCTAGGGGGACCTTTGTACCCCACTTTTGTCAAACTGCAGGTGGCTGATCAATCCATCTGGTTCCCCGAGGGATTGGCAAGGGACATCCTTGTCAAAGTTCAAGATGAATACATCCCCGCCGACTTCATCATTCTTGACATGGGGGCCGATGACGAAGTCCCTGTCATCCTGGGAAGGTCCTTCCTCAACACCGTGAATGCCATCATCTACATGGGATCCGGCCAAGTCCACTTCCAACTCGCAGGTAAGAGAATTAAATGTCCTTTCAATGGGTATAAATCGATGCAACAGGCAAGGAAGAATCTGTGGAGAAACAAGCCACAATATGCACCCCGCCGAATCACAAGCATCAACCAAGAAGGAATGGCTGAAGAAAGAGATGCGATCATCACGGTCCCCATCTCCGGGACCGATCGAAGCACCCGAAGAATGAACCCGAAACGGAGAGGTCCTGCTCTGTGGACCTAAAACATGGAGCCCTTACTGGTAAGGTAAATCAGTATTTATCCCATATTTAATTCTTGCATTTCAATTTTGTATTTTCTTCATTGCATTTCGTGTTTAATTTTGGTAATATTTTATTTCGACAAAATAAAATAAGTATATGAATAAAACTTGAAAAAGATTATCTCTGCTCACACCTGAGGTGGTGGAACCACCTAGGTGGGGTCGGCCGACCCCACCATGGGGCCCACCCACCTCTGGTGGTGTTGGCCTGGTGTCCTGATCATGCTCCTTAAATTTAAACACCAGCTCCTTTTGAATTTTGGTCGACCATTCTTTTGTCATGACCACTCTCATATGCTTCAAGGAGAATCCAACACCCACATCCATCCAAATTTTGAAAAGTGGACACTTTGGCATGCATGAGTGCTCCCATGGTCCATGGGAATCACTTTAAACATGTCCCCACTTTTGTCATACACCTTTTACCTTCACAAAACACTAAACAAGGGAATCTCTAAAAATTTCAAAACATCTGGTGCACCACTAGTCTCTACTTTTCTGGACACACTGTTTAAAGCTGAAAGGGGACAAACCCTGGTTCGGCCGAACCATGTTTTGGCTCCTTTCACGAAAGTGGAGTTTGAATTCAAATAGATTCCCTGTCCAAAGGTAAAAGCAACACTGAACCTGTCATAAATAGGTTCGGCCGACCCATAATTGGGGTCCTCTCTGCAGAGTTGCATTTGAATTCAAATAGATTCCTTGTCTAAAGGTAAAAGCAACTCTGATCTTGTCATAATGGGTTCGGCCGACCCATCAATAAAGCCCTGTCGGAAAATTTGAATTTTAAATCGCCTAGATTTCATGTCCAAAGGGGAAAACAACAAAGATCTGGCCATGGGGGGGTCAGCCGAACTGGGCCTAGTGGCCTGGCCACCAGCCCTTCTCCCCCTATAAATACCCTTCCAATGTGTGCTGATTTCCACACCCAATCCAGCTGAATCCTCTCGTGCACACAATCTCCCTTTCTCTCTCCATTTGAGTAAGATCTTTCTCAAGTTTAGTTTAAGTTTAGCCACTCAAACCAAAAACCCAAAAATATTATAGTAGTAGAAGCTTGTCTCACTCTCATCTTTGCTCTTAAAATCTTGTTTGTGGAGGTAGCCATGCCCCGCAAGGACTGCTAACAGTGGGATAGCTAACGCTAATGCTAACGCTAATCCCTGTTGTTGTAGTGTATTTTTGTGTTAGCTCATTGTTGCAGGATGAAGAAGTTCTCCTCCGCACTCAAGAAGGCCAAGAGTGTCGTAGAGAGTTCCTCCCGACGACCCCGCCATGATGAAGATGAAGAAAGAGAAGCTCCACCAAAAAGAAGCTTCGGAGTGCCTTCCGAGAGGACGTTCGACCCCGAGAGTGGCCTCATGCTAAATCAAGAAGAGTACCAAAGGTACACCTCCATCCAACACCGAGGGTATGAACATACCGGCATCATCGACCCTGTCCTCTTGGACAGCACAGGTATGACCGCGGAATTCAATACTATTTTCAATACAATCGGTTAGGGAAGTTTTTGGGAAGTGCAAGAACTTGGAATAGAAAAACTTACCATTGAATTTCTATGCTCTTTACAAGCCACTGAAAATAATGTCTACTTTCGCATGTTCAACCAAGAGTATAATCTAACATGGGGAGTTTTTAGCATGGCACTTGGTTTTGATAATTACTGTCATCTAGACCTTGTTAATGCAACAAGAAGATTTGATAAAACTGAATTTTGGAAAGTTATAACAGGATCTAATGATTGCACTGACCCTAAAACCGATGAAATTCATAATCCTACTTTGCGCTTGATCCGATATTGGATGGCTATAACTTTTCTTCCTGGCTCTAATGTGCAAGTTCTTTACAATGATGAATTAAGACTGCTCTATGCCATGACAAAGAAAATTAAAAGTTTCACCTGCTAAGATGTTGGTCCACTTTTGGCTTGGTATTTTCCAAAGAAGTGAGCCCATATTCTTCACTTCTTTTATCACGCGCATTGCTGAAACAATGGACTTGCTAGATGAAAAACATTACTTTGAATACATTGCCTCTCCTAGAGATATTGTAACCGAAGATTTCTTCATAAGCACTCAAGTTCTAAAATGAGATGAAAATGGTGATATAAAAATGATTTATCCCGGTCATACAGCCGAAATCTCTCTCCCTTGTGAGAGGCGTCGGTTGTATGCGCTGCGCACACTAACCATAAATTGGGACCGAGAGGCAAGAAGCCAAAATGTTGCAGGACCAAGAAGGGTGACAAGGAGCATGTCACAAGCCGCTCAATTTGAGCAAGGTGGCACATCACGAGCTGCAGGGAGATATGAAGAAGAAGGCGATGAGGCAAGTTCCATGGACATTTCAAGGTCCACGGAACGGCCTCAACAGCACACTCCAAGAGTGCGCACTTGAAAGGACCGTATAGGCTAGAGGGGGGTGAATAGCCTATTAAAAATTCTAGCAAAATACTAGACCATAAGTTAGTAGATAAGCAAGCGAGACAAAGCGCTAGCTCTAGACTATTCTATGCAAACCACCTATCAAGATATGCTACTCACAAATATAAGCACTCAACACGCAAGAAACCAACTCCCCCGAACCTAAGAAGATAGCACCTAAACAAGTATGAAGCGCAAGGAAGAGAGATCGAGAGGATTATACCGATGGGCTTGATTGAAGTGAAGTCCGCACGCCGTGAAGACTAATCACCGGGATATATCCAATATGAAAACCAAATGATCAAACCCAACAGAATACAAGAAAGCCAAGAGTCCACTCGATGGTGGAGAAGACAAAGAACACTCGATTTTTTACCGAGGTTCACGTGATCGCCGTCACGCTACTCCTCCTTGTGGCACCGGTCTTCCTTGGTGGATTGCGAGCTAGGTTTCACACGCCAATCCCTCACCGGGAACCGCTCACCAACACAAGAGAAGTGGCTATCAACCACGAGCAATCCACTAGAATTGGTTTTGGCAGTCCGCCGAGGATAACCACAAAATCTCTCACAATCAATCACCTCGGTGTGGGCTTGAACAATCTCCAATCAACCTCACACCGGAATCGCCTCCAAGCCGCTAGGGACACGGCAATGCCCCAAGAGAATAAGAACTGAGCCTTGGCTTACTCTCAAGTGCTCTAGAATGCAATTCACTAAGTAATGATGCACTTGAGGATCACTCAACTCACAAAGATGATCAAAGATGAACAAGTGAGTGAGTGGGAGGCTTAGGATGCTCACAAAGAGTATGCAAATGATTTAAGTGTGCAAGAGTTGTCACCAAGTGACCAGGGAAGGAGTATAAATACCCCTAAGTGCAATCCTAGCCGTTACCCACAGAAAAACAGCCGTTAACACGTTTTTTGGGGCGTCGGACCGATAGCGTCGGACCAAGCGTTAGCGTCCGACGCTCTAGATCTCGCCACGTGTCAGCTCGATTCAACCACAGCCGCGGGATCGCAATGGCTACTTCTCGCGCTCAACTGCGGACCGTCGGACTGGGGGCGTCGGACTAAAACACTCGGTCCGACGCCTTGTTCCCAGTACTCTGCGCACGTACCGTCGGACTCTTCAGTGAACACCGTCGGACCAACGAAATGTACAGTCCGACACTTCCAGAGAGGTTTGAAACCGAGAAAACTGCGTCGGACTAAGCTTCAGCGTCCGACGCTCTCAGATTGCGCCACGCGTCAGACCTCGCTGCTCGGCACCGTCGGACTGGAGTGGGCAATGGTCCGACGCTCGTTTACTGAGCGTCCGACACTCGCCATTGGCCAGAACTAGGGTTAGGCGTCGGACTCTACTCAATGGTCCGACGCTCACTTTTCAGGGTTTTTCAAGTCTATTTCTCACCCCTTGCTTCTATGTGCTAACACTCTAGGTCTTCAACACTTGTGCACAGTGTGTTAGCATTTTGCAAACATTTTTCAAGGGTTTTCAAAGATGTTCTCTAGGTTGGTTGGATCAATGCACATGAGATGCAACCTAGAGCACTTGAAAGTAATCCAACACTCGTTCTCCCCTTAATAGTCGGTTATCTATCCTAAATGTGAACACACCCACTAGGTGTCTTGTTCACCAAAAGGAAAACCTATTTGGATTATACCTTTGCCTTCTCACTTGATCACCTTTGCTCCTTCCATGATTAAGCCTTCCTTTAGTCATCACCATTTTCCTTTAGGCTTCACACCATGGATTGACCAACCTAAAACCTTGCCATCACTAGCAATTTAGGTTAGTCCTTAGGATGTCATTAATTATCAAAACTAAACTAGGGCTTTCAATCTCCCCCTTTTTGGTAATTGATGACATCCCTTACAAAGATAAGAGTTAAGTTTGTTTTTGAACTTGTGAGCTTGTCCGAACAAGATTGTCATGTTTTTGGAAAGGACAAACAACACAAATTCGGTTTGGTGGCTATTTAGCTCCCCCTACATATGTGCATGAGTTTGGATTTTAAAGCTTGCACATATGTATATATAGAGAGTACCAAGAGGTGCTAGGATGGTTAGGATAAACCTTTGAAGCGTGATACTGATTGAAAATTTCATATCGAAGTTGCGGAAATCTCCATCCTTAGCACTTTTGATAACTAGATGATCACAAAACTTGAGCATACCGTGAGATCAACATTATATGCAATGCTCAAGAACTACTTGTAAGACCACTTGTAATGCACAAGATCATCTAACTACCACCTAAGCACGTTAGTTATTAAGTTATCAAACAATTCTATACTAGCATACTCCACTCAAGAACATGGCAATAGAATGTAAAAACATATGCAAGTGCATCAAACATATGTGAGTGCACATTCAAAATGCAAACAACAAAGTTCATGAGTTTGCTTCCCCTTAAGGTGAGCTTATCTTAAGTAAAGGTTATGATTCAAATTTTTTTATCCCTTTACTTTGGCCTATTGCTCTTCCATCATCGGCCTAATGATGGTTCATTGCGAAGTTCAAGTTCTCTCCCCCTTTGTCATTTTATCTTTGTTCTTTCTCCCCCTTGGCATCAAGTACCATAAAAGGGTCTAGTTAATGGAATGAGAGACCTTTGTAGTCAAATTTTGGTTCAATCTAGCAAATTTATACAAGTGTCTTAACTCGGTTTGAACCAAAGACAAGCTTCTTCACGCCACTCGGGGTTATCTTGCCGATGTTGAGTTAAGCACTTAGTTACTCATTTAATCTAGATTCAACACTAGGTTTGCATCCTCATGAACAAGTTATATGCCATCACTAGATCAAGCAATCAACCAAGCAATAGTGATGCCATATAGACTTTAAAACCATTTTAGCTTTCAATGAATGACCTAGAGAGAACAAAATCATGTCTATATGATCTAGCAAGTCCTAGCAAAGTATGAATGCACATGTCAAATAATGATACCTTTGCCTTGCTTGGAGGATAGAGATGTCATAAGATATTCATGAAGTGCATCAACACATGTTGGAGTAGTTAAGTATGTTCAACTCATTCCTTAGGTTGCAAAATCTAGTTTCATCAAGTGGCTTGGTGAATATGTCGGCTAGTTGATTTTCGGTACCTACACTTGTGATTGCAATATCTCCTTTTGCTTGGTGATCCATTATGAAATGGTGCCTCACATCTATGTGTTTGGTTCTTGAATGTTGCACCGGATTGGTTGTGATCTTCACCGCACTTTCATTGTCACATAGCAATGGAACCTTATTGAATTTTAATCCATAGTCCTTCAAGGTTTGCCTCATCCAAAACAATTGTGCACAACAACTTTCCGCACCAATGTATTCCGCTTCGGCGGTAGAAAGTGCAACACTATTTTTCTTTTTGGATGACCATGAAACTAGTGACCTTCCCAAGAGTTGACATGTACCGGAAGTGCTCTTTCTATCAATTTTGCAACCGGCATAGTCCGTATCCGCAGAACCTATCAATATGAAGTTGGAGCCCTTGGGATACCACAAACCAATGTTAGGTGTGATCTTTAAGTACCTCACTATTCTTTTAGTTGCCTTCAAGTGACTTTCTCTTCGAGAGGCTTGATATCTTGCGCACATGCACACACTAAACATCACATCCGGCCTAGAAGCGGTCACATAGAGTAGACTACCAATCATTCACCGATATTGCTTTTGATCAACCAATTCACCTTCTACATCCGGTTCTAAGCTTCCACTAGTGCCCATTGGTGTTGAGATTGCTTTTGCATTTTGCAATCCAAACTTCTTCACCATATCTTTGATATACTTGCTTTGACTCACAAATGTGCCATTCTTCAATTGCTTCATTTGGAGTCCAAGAAAGTAGCTAATTTCACCTACCATGGACATTTCAAACTCTTTGGACATCATTTCTCCAAACTCCTCACAAAATGCTTGACTTGTTGATCCAAAGATGATATCATCAACATAGATTTGCATAATGAACAAGTCATTCCCGATCTTCTTAGTGAAGAGTGTGGTGTCAACCTTTCCCATCTTGAACCGTTTAGAGAGTAGGAAGTCCCTCAACCTCTCATACCATGCTCTTGGTGCTTGTTTCAAGCCATAGAGAGCCTTCTTTGTAATAGAACCGACCAATTTATACGAGCATAAGTACAGCGACAGCTGTTTTCCCAGCTATCGAGCCACACTTGAGCCAATATAAACCCGGTAGTCCGTGAAATCTCGAAGGATTTCAAATTTTTACACAGTACATACCCCAAGGATCGCAGAAACTCAGCAGCACACATACACATGATACATAGATTCGCACATATTTCAAATACATCAGAGTACAAGATAAACTTTTACATAAAAGTTCAATAGCGGAGACGAAATCAATTTACATAAGCTTAATTTCATAATACAGTGCCAAGTACCGACCAGTCACAGCAACATAGATGAGACAGATAACATGACCTTGCCTAAGGTCTAGTCTTCCTCTCCCGAAGGATAGAAGTAACTCTTTAGTCAACCAAGCATTCCTCCTGCAACATTGGGAATAAAACCCTGAGTACTCAATTGTACTCAGCTAGACTTACCCGACAGGAAGTAAATAAAAAGACTCTCAAGGATATGTAAGGCTTATTTGGTGGAGCTCAGAGGATAGCAACATTTTTGCATAAAAAGCATTACTATAATAGTTTCTCAACTTATAAGTTTTAGATGTGATTCAGCTTCGATTTCAGTTAAGCTATTAAGCTAAGGTTTGCAGCTATACTAAACAATCACTTGATATTATACCAATCAATAAAACTATATGATTTCCGATATCCACAGATATCAACCTCATCTCACCATAATCGTTATGTTCAAGTTGTTAACCTCTACCTCACCAGAAGATCAGTTCAGTTTCTCACTAACCAGGAGAGATGGCGATTCGAATCGATTGTACCAGCTGGCAAATATGCCAATCACAAACCCTGTCAGCCGAGCCACTGGCTTCTTGGGCCACCGTTAAATCTTTCTGAGACATAATATGTATCGCGGGCTTGGAAGGGTCCATATTCTCAGAGACAAACCCACTTCCAGGATGCATCAGGTCCCTGACCTGCCCTTGGTAAGATGGTGTCTCCGCACATCCTTCCTACCTCCAGAATATGTCTGCCTTATCACGCCCAATTCCCGGCTCAGAAAGAAATACTCGGCTTCGCGGTCAGAACGACTTATCTGGCCAGCTATGTGATGACGTCTTTCAATCTTAACTGATGTCTGGTGGCCTCAGTCCTAGTCGATCGCAAGCAGCACCGAAGTCAACATGACCCATGCCATGCAGCTCCCCGCTACCTAACCTTGATTCTCTCATTATTTCATTGTGGCATGGTGACACATATAGCCAACCATGTGGATCTCGTCAGTCACCACCTACACTCGCGGATGACAGGAAATCACCCGACTTTCTCGCGGATGACAGGAAATCACCCGACTTCTACCGGTCTAAGCAGGGCTAAGCATAAGATCGGTCACCTGTCTAGTAATAGTATCAGGTTCACATATATAGTAGACAAGGTAGATATGCAGCAACGGTTTCAAACCAACTCCTATACTTAAATGCACAAACATACGATTTAATAAAGACCGGTGCATTTATAAAAAGAGATAGGTGGAGGTTTAGAGATGCTCCGGGGCTTGCCTGGGGTTCAACACTAAGTTAGTGTTTGTTAGATGACACTTGTTCGACGAGCATTTCCCATCCAAGTACTCGATTAGTCCTTCCACCTTCGTGATTAGTCCACCACACTGTCTTGTGGTTAGTTCCATCATCATGTCCTTCACTCCACGTGTTCAACATCTAGCATACCTAAATGAGATGCAAAATGCACATGTATGAATAAGAGAAAGTAATACAAGACATGTTAATCTAGCATCACTGAACCATGAGCTAACAATGCCACCAAGCAAGGCAACATGAAAGCAATCCTAATCTCACATATGCAGTTTAAGGACAGCAGGACAGCAAGCACAAGATTTAACCATAACTGAAGCTATATACATCCAACCAGGGTGATTTAAGCCTTTCTGGAAAGCTATTTAAATTTTCTACAACTTTGGTATTATCCTCTTCAGATGGTTTAATTCATATAAAGGTCAAACAACACCAAGAAGACAGCTCTGTCCAGACTTGGACAGATTCTGTCCTCACACTCAAACAATCATAACTACGGATCTAGACCATCAAAAGGGATGATTCCAGGCAATTTGGGAAGCCAATGAAATATACTACAACTTATTTATTATCACCAAGAGGATATTCAAAGCATAAATTGGTCAAATAAAGCAAACATTCAGGTCTGCACCAAAAACAGGCAAAACCCGACAGCAGTCGTCCAAAAGCCATAACTCCTAAACTATTAGGCCTATGACCAAGAAGTTTTAGGACAAGCTAGATATAGAAGTTGGCTACAACTTTTATATAGAACGCATTTACATGCAACATCATCTTGATGGGAAAACATCCCAACAACAGAGACTACACCTGCAGCCATTTCAGCACATATGCAAAACATGTTTTCCACTTGGTGACTACCCAAACATACACCCACAAATGAGCTATTTGGATAGCTCCAAACATCATTACATGATCATACAAGACTCATCTCATACCCAGGCATATTAAGGAATCACAAGAAACATATATGCATTCATTTGTCTTTAATTATTCACTCATTATTACATAAAAACCCATTATTTAATTATTTAAGTTATATGGTAAACATCTCAAATGAGTCCCAAACTTTTATGAGAGCTAGGTGATTACAAATCATGACCAAGGTTCAAATCTTACATGCTCAGGTTCCATAATTCAATTATTACAAAATAAACAAATCTATAATGCAATAAAGCATTGGAGAGCGAATTAAATATGAAACTCAACATTTTCTGAAACAACATGACCATATTATTGATTCTCAGGCTAACACAATATCATATAAAGGTAGTGGAACACCATTTTCCATTTTTACCATAATATATTATTTATAATGTATTTAAATCTACTTAATATGCACCAAAGAAGATAAATCAACAACTCAGTCATACATGCACCATAAATCATGAAATTTTAACCATACATCACAAATTATACAGAGAGTCTACAATTAAATTTTCATGCCATTTGGAGCAGTATAACTTCAGATACAAAAATAACAAGAAATTCAACCATTTATTTCCTATTTAAAAAGATTAATGTGAAACACCAATAAAACCATAAACAACATATATGTTTTATATTTTTATGAGCTAGTGCATGTTATTAGAAGACTAACAAAATTGGAATCACACATGTTGGACTTCTATTTCTCAAAATATGGCCAAAAGCAAGTTAATCAATCCTAAAAACCACTTTTCCAAAAAAAATTCCACAGCACATAGATGTAAATAACATAGCACATTTTATGTATCTAACATGCAGAATACTTTACCACAAATCCAACAGTACAAGTTTCACAATTTTTGGAACTTTCTAGAGCTAGATATGAATTTTACAAACTTCATATATTTCCAGCAAGAATGAGGTAGTATTGGATCTACGTGGGCCCCACTTGTCATAGAGAGAAAGAGATACAGAGAGCAGTTGCTGTTCTTCTTCTTCGTGGGTTCAGAGAGCAGCGAGAGGAGACGACGGTGACCGGCGATTGAGATCAAGGGAGGGCTTGCCAGCGGCAAGGGAGGTGCAGCGTGGCTCCAGGTCGCTGAGCTACACCCGCAGGCAATCGCAGAGCAACCCACGGCAACGGCGGCTTGCAGTTGGACGCTCGCGAGCAGCAGCAGCCATGGCGGCATGCAGTGCCAACGGCGATGGCACAGCGGCGACCGGCGACCGGCGAAGGGTGGCACGCATCACACCACGCAGAAGGTGCAGCAGCACCGCCGCGCCAGCAGTAGCCACGAGCAGCAGAGAAACCAGCAGCAGCAGCATCGCCGAGCTCCACGAAGCTTGGTCGGAAGGCCATGGCGGCTGCCCCATCTCTGGACAGCAGAGAGGGAAGGCAAACGGCGAGGGAGAGAGAGCAGGGACGAGTGAACGACGCCCCGGTGTCGCCTTTTGGAGCTGGAGCGCGGAAGGGTGGAGGTGGTGGCCGGCAATGGGGCAGGAGCTCCAGAGCAAGGGCGCCGCGCGTCCCCCTTTGCAGCAATTCGTCGAACACGTGGCGAGCGCTGTCGGGGCTGGTTTGGGCGGTGTAAAACGGCATATTCCAGCGATATTCGGATCTCGGTGCAAGAGGCAAAGTTGTAGAACTCAGAATTCTCTACGAGTTTGATTAAGGA
This sequence comes from Eremochloa ophiuroides, assembly GCA_038502445.1. Classification (NCBI taxonomy): domain Eukaryota; kingdom Viridiplantae; phylum Streptophyta; class Magnoliopsida; order Poales; family Poaceae; genus Eremochloa; species Eremochloa ophiuroides. Next base: position 50,667,669 of record JAHLJS010000009.1, on the reverse strand, counting down.
TCCTTGGCTGGTTGATCAACCAATTAGGAGATAATTAGCTCTAAAATTGATGCTGTCAACAGCCCAATTACAATCAAGGATCGAGTGGCAACTCTTGTCAAACGAAGTCGGATTGACCTCAAATTTGAATATGTTGTGCTCCAAAGAGTTTGTGACAACTTTTATATTTGGTCCAACTCAAGTTGCTTAACGAAATTCGGTGAACACGGGAAGGCCATGAAATCAACACCATTTTCAGACTTTGAATTTAATCAAGTCCTGTAATCAGATTTTTCTTCTGGCTTGTGTTCACTTTTTGAGGCACTTAGGGTTTGAATCATGACTTGGTCCAAAAATAACATTTGTTCTACTCCAAAATATCTGTAACTTTTATTTTGGGTCAAACTTCATTTCTTGCTCCAAAATAATATTTCCACTTTGATCAAAGTAAGATCATTAGAGAGCTCAATGTGGATATTTAGGCCAATTGAGGTATTTTCTTGACATTTTCTCAACATGAGTCCTTCATGACTTTTGTTGTAGAGTTCAAATAGAGTTGTTTGGTCAAGGTTGTAAGGTTTGGTTGGTTTTGCATGCTCACCTTCACTTAATTCATAAATCCAATTAAGTGAATAACTTGTCGTTCCATGTGAATTCTCAATTTAAATCTTCATGCAACTTCTCCAATGATCAAGGTAGATGGAGATGAATATGAAATAGTGATTAGGATCATTGATTGACATAACTTGATTAGGTCCACACTCGCTGGTTAGCTCGTGACTAACACCTGGGGTGTTACATTCTTGAGCTTGTATACATGGTCCGGTTTCTTATCATCTTCAAAACCGGGAGGTTACTCAACATAGACTAACTCATTGATGCATCCATTCAAGAGTGCACTTTTGACATCCATTTGATAGAGCTTGATATCATGAGCACATGCATATGCCAATAAGATCCGGATTGCTTCTAATCTTGCCACCGGTGCATAGGTTTCTCCAAAGTCTAAGCCTTCAATTTGAGTATAACCTTGTGCAACCAATTTAGCTTTGTTCCTCACAACAATCCCGTCTTGATTTTGCTTGTTCCGGAAGACCCACTTGGTGCCAATCACATTGTGTTTACTTGGTCTTGGAACTAATTCCCATACTTGATTTCTCTCAAAATTGTTGAGCTCTTCATGCATAGCATTTATCCAATCCTCATGTTTGAGTGCCTTCTCAATGTTGGTAGGCTCCTCTTGTGAGACAAATGAATAGTACTCACAAAATGAAGCCACTCTTGACCTTGTTTGTACACCTCTACTAATATCACCAACAATTTGATCTAGAGGATGATCTCTTGCAATGTGAGTTGGTTGGAGAATATGAGATGAACTAGCATCTTGAACTTGGTCTTGATCTTGATCATGAGCTTGAGCTTGAGATTTACTTGAGCTTGCTTGATTTGCTTCATCTTCCACTTGTACAATAGGAGGGATGACTTCATCATCATTATCTTCAACTTGTCTCGGTCTAATATCACCAATATCCATGTTCTTCATACCATCAACTAATTGAGGTCCTCTTACATCATCTAGATTATCCTTCTCTTCTTGAGACCCATTGGTTTCATCAAACTCAACATCATGGACTTCTTCAACTATCCCATGTGCCAAGTTCCATACTCTATATGCTTTGCTTGAAGTTGAATACCCAAGAAGAAATCCTTCATCACACTTCTTCTCAAATTTACCCAAACGAGTGCCTTTTTTTAAGATATAGCATTTGCAACCAAACACTCTAAAATATGCAATGTTGGGTTTTCTTTCATTCAAGAGCTCATAGGGTGTCTTCTTCAACATTGGATGACAATATGGACGGTTGCTAGTGTAGCAAGCCGTATTGATAGCTTCCGCCCAAAATTCATCACTAACTTTGTATTCACTTAGCATGGTTCTTGGCATATCAATGAGAGTTCTATTCTTTCTTTCGACAAGTCCATTTGATTGAGGAGTGTACTTTGCCGAGAATTGATGCTTGATTCCTAGATCATCACAAAGCTCATCAACTCTTGTATTCTTGAATTCACTTCCATTATCACTTCTAACTTGCTTCACCCTTGTATCAAACTCATTTTCACTTCTCTTGATGAAAGACTTAAAGATTCCATACACTTCACTTTTGTCAACTAGAAAGAAGACCCAAGTGTATCTTGAGAAGTCATCAACTATCACAAAGCCATATTTTCTTCCTCCAATACTTGCATAAGTGGTTGGACCAAACAAATCCATATGCAATAGCTCAAGTGGACTAAATGTACTCATCATGCCTTTCTTAGGGTGTGTGTTCCCAACTTGCTTTCCAAATTGACAAGAACTACACAACCTATCCTTCTTAAAGTGTACATCCTTCAAGCCTCTAACCATGTCGTGCTTGACCAATCTACCAAGTTGCTTCATCCCAACATGTCCAAGTCTTCTATGCCACAACCAACCAAGACTTGACTTTGAGATCAAACATGAAGAAACTTTGCTTCACTATCATTGAAATCCACCAAGTATAGGTTCCCATATCTAAAGCCCTTGAAGATCAAGTTGGAACCATCCACACTAACAATCTCAACATCATCAATACCAAAGATGCACTTGAAACCAAGATCACATAGTTGTGCAACCGATAATAAGTTGAAATTGAGAGATTCAACTAGCAACACATTTGATATGCTCATATCATTTGAGATAGCAAGCTTGCCTAATCCTTTCACCTTGCCTTTTCCATTGTCACCAAATATGATAGAATCAAACTCTTGGCTACCATTTGTGTTGATAGAATTGAACATACTAGACTCTCCGGTCATGTGTTGAGTGCATCCACTATCAAGCACCCAATGTCTTCCTCCGGGTTTATAATTGACCTACAAAGAATAGATCAATTGGTTTTAGGTACCCAAGCGTTCTTGGGTCCTTGGAGGTTAGTGACCAAAGACTTAGGCACCCAAATGGATCTCATCCGTGGGTTGCCTCTTGGTGTACCAATATACTTGGCTTTAACACCCTTCACTCCCTTGGTGAGCATGTAACAAGAATCAAGGCGAATTGAAGTCGCACTAGCAAATTTTACTTGCTTGATCTTGTTGGCCATGCAATATTGCTCATTATGCCCTACTTGCTTGCATCTTTGGCAATACCTACCATTGCTCCTCATAAAGCTAGCTTTGGGAGTCACAAAAGCGGCCTTACCTTTCTTGGGGGTATAGCCTAGTCCCTTCTTAGAGTGACTAAATCTTTGGCTACCCAAGCACTTTAGCAAGTGGGCATCCCTACCATAGGCATTGCCTAAGGCACGGGTGAGCTTGTTGACCTCCTCGTTGAGGTTTTTGTTTTCTACCACAAGTGAGGACTTAGAGTCATCAACTTTAGGTGAAATAAGAGTGGTGGAGCTGCAAGAAGGGTTAGTGACAACAATAGTAGAAGAAGGAATTGACATGTCACTAAGGATATCACATGATGAACCAATGTCACATGTCTTGATGGATGCTCTCTTCTCATTTTCGGCCACTAGAGAGGAATGAGCTTTCTCAAGCTTGGAGTGAGCCACCTTGAGGTTCTCATGGGCTTCCATTAGCCTCTCATGAGACTTCAAGAGCTCATCAAAAGATTGCTCAATGGCTATCTTGCCTTTGCGTAATTCTTTGCACCCCTTTCTCTTGGCCTCAATGTAAGTATTGGCATTATCATGCATGGACATAAGCTCATCACATGATAGCTCCTCCTCATCACTCTCATCATCGGATTGTACCTTGGATGGCTTGGCCATCAAGCTTGTAGATGGAGTATCGAAGAGAGATAGCTTGTTGTTGGGAGCAATGCTTGCCATAGCCTTCTTCTTGATGGTCTTGCTCTCATCATCACTATCATCATCATCGGTAGAGGCATCACTATCATCTCAAATGACACAATATGTTTGCCCCTTCTTCCTCTTCTTGAGAGTCACGTTCTTATTCTTCCTCTCTTTCTTTTCCTTCTTCTTGCTCTTCTTCTTATCATCATCACTCTCATTGTCATTGTCACTATTTAGAGGACAATCAACAATGAAGTGATTCAAGCTCTTGCACTTAAAGCATCTCCTTGGCTCTTGCTTGTTTTTGGAGATAAACTTCTTCTTGCCTTGACCATAGCCCTTTATCTTCATGAAATGACCAAACTTGCGTACTAGAAGAGCCATGGCCTTATCATCTTCATCATCACTAGAGGTAGATTCTTCTTCTAGCTCAACCATCTTTGTGACAGAACCGACCAATTTATAAGAGCACAAGTACAGCGATAGCTGTCGAAACAGCAAAATCAGCCACACTTGAGCCCATATAAACCCGGTAGTCTGTGAAATCTCGAAGGATTTCAAGCCAAATGGTAACACAACCAAGATCGTACATAGTTCAACAATATCCATTCATATTACATAGATTCACAAATACGGAGTTCGCATAAGAGTTCTTACACACAGAATTTAAACTCAGATTTGCGGAAGCCAAATAGTTTTGCAATTACGTTTACTCACACCTATTGTTGCAATACAGTGCCTACAATGGATCATTCTTAAGCAAGATGAGTAGAATACAGATATCAGCTGCCCAAGCTTCATATCATATCAATAATTAGATAGAGGCAACTCTTGCCTTAGCCACAGGAGACACGCCACCTGCAACAATTTAGGATAAACCCTAAGTACTCAATTGTACTCCGCAAGACTTACCCGTCTTACCAAATAAAACTCTCAAGGAACATACCAGACTTTTTGTGGAGTTGGATGACTCATTTGCGTAAAAAGACATTTTAGTTTAGGATGTCATATGTTACTTACTAGCAAGCTTTTAGTAGTCATAACTCCTTATTTTTAACTTAAACCTGATCTAATTCAAGCACTTGATTAATTCTAAGCAGACATTATAATAGAACCATAGCAGTTTAGCATTTACTTCGATAACCATGTTCAAGTTCAAACTTATCCATTCCTACCATGAGGGAAGATCAATTAAGTTTCTCACTATCAAGGAGAGATGGCGATTCGAATCGATTGCAAACCAGCTGGTGTCAAATGCCAATCACAAACCTAGGCAGACCTGATCAGGGTCCCTTAGGTCACCCTTGGTACTATTTGGGTTCCTTCGCGGGTCTGGGGGAGCTATATACTGGGGACTGACTAGTGGCCAGGACGATCAGGCTCTAACCTGCCCATGGTCCGATCTAGCTCCCAAAACCCTATGCGGTCCAGTATATAAACCTAGCTAACCAGTTCCCGGCCCAAATAGAGCTACTCGGCTTCGCGGCCGGAACGACTTATCCGGCCAGCTAAGTGATGGCGTCTTTCAATCTCGACCGATGTCCCACAGGGATGTTTTCCCTATTTCACTTGGCGGTGACTGGTTTACAACCAAGACCTCCATGCCTTGTTGTATCCAAATCCATCTTCCGCCCATCTCAATTCCTCCCTCAACTCACATGGTTATATCACGATAGCAATTATAGCCAACCGTGCTCCTCACTTTCTTATTTTGGTGACCGGAATCACCATATCTACGGGGTCTAGGCAGGGCTAAGCAAAAGATACGATCCTAGACCTATTTAGGTGAAGGGTATAAAATAATCCAATATATGCAACTACATTTTCAAACAATTCCTACACTTAATGCAACAATCACTATACTCAAGTCATTTCATTTTAAAAACGTAGGAAATAAGAATGCACCGGGGCTTGCCTGGGATTCAACACTAGGTTAGTGTTTGTCAGCGGATACTCGCTTGCCGAGCATCTCCCACCATGGCACTTACTTAGTCCTTCCATCTTTGGAATAAGTTCACCGATACACCGTCTTGTGGATCGGACCCATCATCATACTCTTCATACGCTAAATCTAGCGTACCTAAATGAGATGCAAGATGCATGTATGAATATAAGGAATGACAATAAGAGATGCATCACATAAAATTAATCAAGACAAGTCCAAAGTTATCTAATACATAGCCACCTAAAGGTTATCTAACCTAATTCACTCAAACATGACATATGTACATAGCTAGTAGCTCAAACATGATACATAATACTGTACACTCAGGCTACTATAGACATCTATCAATCAAGACTAAATAAACATAATTATCCAAACAAGAGTAAACTACATAGTACTCAATTCTGCCCCTGCAGTTTCTGAAGAGCAGCATAGTTGTCGTAGGTTTCCATCATACTAGAAGCTATACTCGTCCAAAAGACATGACACTAGATTCTCTGAAAGTAAATTGAAATTATCTAAAACTCTTTTATAATCATCTTGAGATGATTCCATGCTTATTAAAGTCAAACAATGCAAGGAAGGCATCTCTGTCCAAACTTGTACAGATTCAGACCTTTTAATTCAAACAGCTTTAACTGGAGATATAGACACCCAACATAGGTGAATCTAGACTTTTTAGAAACTATAAGAAATTGCTAACAATTTCCTTTCTATCATCAACGGGTGATTCAAATGTTAATAAGGTCGAACAGACACAATTATGCAGCTCAGTGCAGACTTGGACAGATTTTGACCCTGAATTTAAAACAATTGTAGCTAGGGTTCTAGACCACCAACAATAGTGATCCAAGACATTTTAGAAAGCATCTGAAAAGTACTACAACTATTATATGATAACCAAAACATGATTTCATACTTAAATGAATCAAACAAGCCAATCACTCAAATCTGCTCAGACTAAAATCCAGAGCTGACAGCAAGCTTAAAAATTCTAAAACTCACAAACCATAAATCCTAAAATTATGAAACTTAAATCAGCAGATAGTTTATGAAGTTCCCTACAACTCTTCAATTATCATCAAATCATGATTAACAACTTAATTAGGCCAAACAATCCAAAGTATAAAGCCCATGCAGAATAGAAGCAAAGCAAAACAGGGAATTTGTTATTTTTATAAATCCTAAACTATCTATCTTAAAATCCTTAAATTTTTATAAACCATTAATCATCACATGGTTAACATGTCATAAAAATTTCACACTTATTTGATCAGTATATCTGCAGGTATGAAAATAACAAGCAAAGCAAGCATAAACCACCTATTTATTAAGATTAAACTTAAACTGCCTAAAAACAGTAAACAATCTACATGTTTTATATTTTTATTAGTTATTCCATGTCATCACAAGATTAACAAAACTGGAATCATTAATTTTGGACATCTATATCTCAAAATATGGCTAAAAGCAAGTTAATAACACTTTGCAAACCACTTTTAGAGATTAATGAATACAGCTCACAAATCTAAATGCAACATCACATCTTATGGATCTATCAGGTAAAGCATTTCACGAGAAAAATAACAAAACTAGTTTCACTATTTTTGGACATCCCTATCTTGAGATATGGAAATTACAAGATTCAAAAGAAATCTGTAGATTTGAGGTAGTATTACTCCCACGGGCCCCACATGTCATAGAGGGAGAGAGCAAAACAAACAGAGTTGGCTTCTTCTTCGTGGAAACGGAGAGCAGAACAGAGGGCACGCAGGGGCGGTGGCCGGCTCGGCCTGAGCTCACCGGCGACCAGCGGCCCGGCGGCCGGAGCGAGGCTCACGCGAGCGTGAAGGCGCCCAGCCGCATCCACGCCTGGCTCCAGCTTGACCCGAGGCAGGTCCAAACGGCCTGGCCACGGCGACGAGCGGCGTGACGGCGATGGCCCCAGCGGCCATGTCGCTACGGCGGCGGAAACAGCCGGAGAGAGGGCTCAGGAGGGGCGGTATGGGGCGAGGAAGGTGATTGTGTGGTTGATTTGGGCGGAGGATGGGCGGAGACAAGGGAACGACGGCGGCCATGGAGCTCAGCTCCGACAGCCATGGCGGCGGCGCTCTCCAGAGCAGCGCAGAGAGTGAGAGAGAGAGAGAGAGAGAGGGAGAAAATGAGGGAGATAGAGCGAGAGAGGCCGAGAGGGAGCTAGAAGTCCCTCTGGAGTCGCCCTCTATTGACACGGGTGCAGGTGAGGTGGCAGCAGGGGCGGCAATGGAGGTGGTGAACCGGAGCTCGGACGACACATCTGTCCTTCGGGACATTTCGTCGAGCAGGTGGCACGCACCAGAGTAGACACGTTGAGAGGATCTTTTCGGCACATTCCAGGCAGAACTGGATCTTGGAACCTATACAAAATATCTTCATCTCTGATGGTTATAGAAACTTTATTAAGGATGTCAGGCCATTAGAGATCTGCTTTAGGAGATAATCAAGCCCTAACTTGATTCTGTCAATGGCTTAAATGCGATTAGAAAACGATGTCAAAACCTTGTCAAACTGATTCGGTTTGATCCCAAATTTTGGTATGCTCTTCTTCAAACAATTACTTGCAACTTCTATTTTTGGTCCAACTCAAATTACTTAACGAAATTTGAAGAACGTGAAATATCGACGTGGTTGGCTTGGAATTTCAGACTTAGAAAATATTCTAAGTCCTAAAGCAAGGTTTCCATCCATCTTGATTCCACTATTTGAGGTACACAGAAGTTGAATCATGACTTAGCCCCAAAATAATATTTGTTGTATCTCAAGAGACCTATAACTTTTATTAAAGGTCAAACCTCATATCTTGCTTGAAAATTGTAGTTCCACTTGGGTCAAAGCAATAGACTAAATAGGACCAAATTAGGGTCTCAGGCCGATTGAGATATTTTCTGGGTATTTTCTCAACATCGACCCTTCATGACTTTTGTTGTAGGGTTCATCTAGAGTTGTTTGGGCAAGATTGAAAAACTTGGTTGGACTCGCATGTTCACAATCACTTATCAAAACAAGTTAAGCAAAGGTAGAATTACTCATTCCATGTATCCGATTGATTCCCAACTCCTTGAAACTTTTCCAATTATCAAAGTGGATAGAGATGGATGTGAGTTAGTGATCAAGATCATTACTCAGCATATCTTGGTTAAGTCCACACTCGCCAGTCAGCTCGTGACTAACACATGGGTGTTACAATCTTGGCCTTGCCTTTGCTCTTGGAGGGTGTAGCTTTGAGAGCCACACTCTTTTTCTTCTTCTCCTCAACCTCCTCTTCATTGTTCATGTCTTGGGTGATGATCTCACCGAGGATTTGGTTGGGCTTCTTAGTGCTCAAGTCATCTCTTGCAAGCAAGGTCTTGATAATAGCAAATCTTACGGGCAAGCACCTCAAGAACTTATGAGAGAAGTCCTTGTCCTTGATGTCCTCACCCAAGCTATTCAAGTCATTCACTATCACTTGTAGCCGGTTGAACATCTCCAGCACACTTTCATCTTCATTCATCTTAACAGTGCCAAACTTCTCTCTCAACATGTGTACCTTGGCATTCTTGACCTCTTGTGTGCTCTCATATGTCTCTTCCAACCGCTTCCAAATGTCATGAGCCAAATCAAGATCCTTGATTTGCTCAAACACATGAGACTCAAGAGTGGCGTAGAGTGCATTGATTGCATGAGCATTGCACTCCATCTTTCTTTTGTCAACATCGGTGGGAGCTTGAGCATTCTCATACTCAATTTTTGTCTCCGTCACCTTCCACACATCAATATGCATGGTCATGAAATACACTATCATCTTCCTCTTCCAATGATCATAGCTTGTGCCATCAAATTTTGGCGGCTTCCCCAACACATTGATTTGAGCCATTTTTCACCACAAGGATGTTAAGCCTCAAACGATCGTGACCTCGGCTCCGATACCACTTGAAAGGACCGTATAGGCTAGAGGGGGGTGAATAGCCTATTAAAAATTCTAGCAAAATACTATACCACAAGTTAGTAGATAAGCAAGCGAGACAAAGCGCTAGCTCCAGACTATTCTATGCAAGCCACCTATCAAGATATGCTACTCACAAATATAAGCACTCAACACGCAAGAAACCAACTCCCCCGAACCTAAGGAGATGGCACCTAAACAAGTATGAAGCGCAAGGAAGAGAGATCGAGAGGATTATACCGATGGGCTTGATTGAAGTGAAGTCCGCACGCCGTGAAGACTAATCACCGGGATATATCCAATATGAAAACCAAATGATCAAACCCAACAGAATACAAGAAAGCCAAGAGTCCACTCGATGGTGGAGAAGACAAAGAACACTCGATTTTTTACCGAGGTTCACGTGATCGCCGTCACGCTACTCCTCGTTGTGGCACCGGTCTTCCTTGGTGGATTGCGAGCTAGGCTTCACACGCCAATCCCTCACCGGGAGCCGCTCACCAACACAAGAGAAGTGGCTATCAACCACGAGCAATCCACTAGAGTTGGTTTTGGCAGTCCGCCGAGGATAACCACAAAATCTCTCACAATCAATCACCTCGGTGTGGGCTTGAACAATCTCCAATCGACCTCACACCGGAATCGCCTCCAAGCCGCTAGGGAGACGGAAATGCCCCAAGAGAATAAGAACTCAGCCTTGGCTTGCTCTCAAGTGCTCTAGAATCCAATTCACTAAGCAATGATGCACTTGAGGATCACTCAACTCACAAAGATGATTAAAGATGAACAAGTGAGTGAGTGGGAGGCTTAGGATGCTCACAAAGAGTATGCAAATGATTTAAGTGTGCAAGAGTTGTCACCAAGTGACCAGGGAAGGAGTATAAATACCTCTAAGTGCAATCCTAGCCGTTATCCAATGAAAAACAGCCGTTAACACATTTTTCGGGGCGTCGGACTGACAGCGTCGGACCAAGCGTTAGCGTCCGACGCTCTAGATCTCGCCACGTGTCAGCTCGATTCAACCATAGCCACTGGATCGCAACGGCTACTTCTCGCGCTCAACTGCGGACCGTCGGACTGGGGGCGTCGGACTAAAACTCTTGGTCCGACGCCTTGTTCCCAGTACTCTGCGCGCGTACCGTCAGACTCTTCAGCGAACACCGTCGGACCAACGAAATGTACAGTCCGACACTTCCAGAGAGGTTTGAAACCGAGAAAACTGCGTCGGACTAAGCTTCAGCGTCCGACGCTCTCAGATTGTGCCACGCGTCACACCTCGCTGCTCGGCACCGTCGGACTGGAGTGGGCAATGGTCGGACGCTCGTTTACTGAGCGTCCGACGCTCACCATTGGCCAGAACTAGGGTTAGGCGTCGGACTCTACTCAATGGTCCGACGTTGCCCCTCTGCACAGTCCGACGCTCACTTCTCAGGGTTTTTCAAGTCTATTTCTCACCCCTTGCTTCTATGTGCTAACACTCAAGGTCTTCAACACTTGTGCACAGTGTGTTAGCATTTTTCAAGGGTTTTCAAAGATGTTCTCTAGGTTGGTTGGATCAATGCACATGAGATGCAACCTAGAGCACTTGAAAGTAATCCAACACTCGTTCTCCCCTTAATAGTCAGCTATCTATCCTAAATGTGAACACACCCACTAGGTGTCTTGTTCACCAAAAGGAAAACCTATTTGGATTATACCTTTGCCATCTCACTTGATCACCTTTGCTCCTTCCATGATTAAGCCTTCCTTTAGTCATCACCAATTTCCTTTAGGCTCCACACCATGGATTGACCAACCTAAAACCTTGCCATCACTAGCAATCCAGGTTAGTCCTTAGGATGTCATTAATTATCAAAACCAAACTAGGGCTTTCAGCACTCCCCGTCCGTCCGCACGGGCGAGGGGTCGTCGATGCCAAGGATCGAAAATGGACCAACTTAACAATGACATGGGCGCAATGCAAGTTGAGCAAGATGCAACTTTGAATATGGCACAACAAAATGCTCAACTATTGCAAGCTATCCAAGATGAAAAAACACAACGCTGGGCGGGATGGTTCCAATACTACCCACCACCACAATGAGCAAAAGGACAAGCTTGGGGGAGATCCTCTCCCCCATCAAGGTAAGTATTCTATCCTAGCTCTTTACATTATTTATTGCATATAAAAAAATACATAAGATAAAATACCAAAAATATTTCTCTTATTCCTATATGCCTCATGAATATTTATCTTCCTCATGGAAATGATGAATAGTTGCTCTGTTAATGTTTCTTTAATGCTTAGTTTATAACTTAGTATTTCTTTAAGTATGGATCACTTGGTTCATTTAAATCATCATGAACCTAAAAACTTTATGGATGCAAAGTGCTAGAACTAAGTCTAAATTGTTGTGAGATATGATATAGTGAAACAAGAGCTACTATAATATTGTTCTAAGCATGCATGATTACTGGAGATTCATTTCTAAATCAATCAAAACCTTATTGTTCCTCAATGGTGATAAATTCCTACCACGGCCATATATGCTACACATGTCTAAAACCTTCCACTTAAGCTATTTGCTTTGTATTGAGTGCTGTCAAGTCTTGTTGACCCTTATTGAGAGTCTTATCATGCTCCCAAGATCAGGATCACGTACACACCATATATACATGCTGCTTCTACACTGGAAGTACGCAACCACATGCCTTTCATTTCCACCAAATAAATGCTCCATGTGTTAAAAGTCATAGAAAATCTCTCTTAGTCATTATAGTAGTAGAGACAAAAGGCTATGCAAAATGAAAATGGACACAAGAAAGTCCATAGAAATTTTTTTTGAGCAAGTCTAGGCTCATAAAGAAAGGAAAAATGATAGGCATGTCTCTAAAATTTGTTAGAGAGAGATACAATTCAAATAGAGGAGCATTATATTCCATCATCATCCACACACTTGCACATCTTGATCTAAGGGCATGACACTTCTCTCTTTGGATCCAAGCTTTGACTCTACAACATATGCAAAGTAAGTATGCTATATTCTTTCGTTCCTACCTTAAGCTCCACATAAGCCATTTTTAGAAGTAGGATGATAAAGAGAAGTCAACATTTACTTTATGCCTTGGTAAGGAATCATACACCATTCGAGCGACATGAGAGAACCATATGAGGAACATTAAGTTTTCTTTTGCAAAACATTGCTAAAACCTCCAGTATGAAACTTGCAAAGAATGAGAAAAGTAGTGCTCAAGTTAAACTGTTCTGTCCCTCAACCTCCTAAGGCAAAGGGAGAGTCATTAGCCCCATAAAGGACTAAGGTAAAATGGGTGAATTTCTATAGCCAATTTTTTCATTCAAAAAAGAAGTATTTAGTTGTACACATGGTATTATTGAAATATGAACATACTAGCAACTTTTGATCCACCGAGGCTAGGTTTAATTATTTGCTCGGGACAAGCAAAGGTTAAGCTTGGGGGATCTTGTTGATGGTGGATATACTATAAAATTTCACATTCAAACACCGTCAACAGGCCTCGAATTCAAGGGAAGATAAACATATCATGAGCATATTTTATCAATAACTAGTTTCACATGTACTCTTAAGCTTGTGATTGCAGGGAACACCAAAACAGTGCAAAAGTGAGCAGCTAGGGGCCAACTACATGGTTCGGCCGAACCATGTCACATTGCCCCAGGCCACCACCTTTCAACACAGTGCATACAACATCAAATGGAAGAGATAAGAGCCAAGGGTGGGCCCACCCATGGGTCGGCCAAACTGCCCATGGGGCTCACCTGGCTCTGGTGATGTGGCAGGATCCGTGTGACACTCCAACCAAGTCATTTCATCCATCGAATCAACTTGTGCTTTCATTCAACGGTGGACATCAAAGGCACAAGGATTGAGGCATCAAAACGAAGCAATCAAGACAAAACCAGCACATAGGAAGAGTCTATGACATATGGGGACCACGGTGGTGGGCCCTACCCACCAGGGGTGGGTCGGCCGAACTGCCAAAAGTGGGACCAAGCCACTTACACACTCAGTGACAAGTGGGGACTCCTTCTAGAAGACCCTGCCTGGGCCCACCAGTCATAGGGGGGTCGGCCGAACCACCCCTGGTGCCTAGCCAGGTCGGTTGGCCTCCACCGATTCCAAGCATGTTTTCCATGTGCTCAAATCACCAAAGCCGTCCATCTTGAGGCGGTTACAAGGCGGTGGATCCAAGGGTAGAGAGGCAAGGAGCACGCGGATCACTGACGTGGCACCCCCTCATTCTCCACTATAAATAGAGGCTGCCCACTCCTCTTCAAGACAACACCATACAACACAAGAAGCAAGTTAGAGTGAAGTTCTACTCTTTAGTAGTAGTATTAGTCTAGTGGGGGAGTTAGAGTCGAGTCGAGCTATGCTCGGAGTCTCCGGAGTCGTCTACTGGAGAGTCTGGTATAGCTCTTGTACCTTTCCTTTTGCAAGACTTTATCCTTATCAATATATATTATCTTTACTTTACTTCACTAAGTTCTTACTTAGTCTTTACTATTCTTTATAGTATTGTTGTGTCTTCTTCTTCTATAGTTGTCTTATACTTGATAGTGATCTTGTCCCAACTCAACGTGTGTTAGTTCATCGCCTGTCATAGGGTGTTCTAGTTGTTGGTACGCAGCTAGAATAGTGAGATTTAGTGTAAGCGTGGTGCTTAGACTAGATCTTGCCTTTGATTACCGCTTGTTGCATGGATTATTTGTTGGTGCTAGCAGGTGGTGACAGCCCTGTCTAGTCTTAGTATCCCTCCACGTATTTTAGGCAAGTTCTTAAAAGGTAGGCTCCCATAAGAGTGTAGGCGCTTCGGGTAGAGGTTTTGTCCTCTATTGTCTCGCACTACCCCCTGCACACCGGTAGTAAGGTAACTATCTTAGTATAAGTCATCTATTTGATAGGGTAAGTCACAAGAGTAAAGTAAGTGTCATAGGAGTCTTATACTCACTCGTTGTTCTCCCACCTAGCTATACTCTATTAGTTATCTTTTAGTTATCTTAATACTTGTTGTGTGTTGGTGTCATTACCTTTTCCTCTACCTATCGATTTACCCCCCTACCACTAGCTGGTACTAAGTTGGTATAGACTTAAGAATCTCTCTCTTTTTATTAATTATTCCTAGCAACCGCTTTTCCTTGGGATGAAATAAATAACGATACCTTGGAATACTCCCGGGTGAAGTGCTACAGCGGTATATTCTGTGCGCTTGCGGAATTATCCAATAGACATAAGAAATGCCCCTCAGGCACTTCTGGCGCCATTATCAGAGATAACCTAACACCCTGTCTCTGATGGTTGCACTAAGAAGTGTCAACACGCTTATACCGGATACTAGGCCGAACGTGGTGGAATACAGAGGATCCTAGGGCTGTCACCACCTAGCACCTACCACTACTATCCGTGGGCCTAGCGGCACTCAAGGGTAAGCTATAGCCTAAGCACCTTGCTTAATCTATAAAACTTACTACTCTAACTCTGGCCAAGGAACTAGAGCACTCTAACCAAGCAATGAGCAAGTATAGAGCTACTTAAAGTAAAACAATAGTAAATGAAGAAGGGGATCTTTATTACCGATAAGAGTGAAGAACACCGCAGACCAGGTTGCTAAAAAGCCCAGCTCCACCACAGACTTCTTTCTTGTCCCGACTTCTCTCCAACACTCTACTCTTCTTTAGCTAACACTATTCCTAAGAGCAGAGCATCGCTAGAGAGAGAGAGGAGCTAATGAGCTGAATCTCAAGTGTATCTTTGTGTTTCTCTAGTGGTGTTTTTACTTACAAGTGAGGATCCTACCCCTATTTATAGTGTAGGAGTACACCAGGGGTACTTGTAGGCCTGCTGGAAGGCAGTGGCGCGAAGGAGGGGGGGGGGCGCCCGGTTGGATGCACCGCCTTGCATCCAACGGCCGTCCTTACTCCCCTATGGCGGTTGCATGGTCGGTTTGTGCCTTGGAAAGGCGGTTTGCAACCCCTGGGAGGATGACAAGTGGGCCCTTCAATCCATTGCACTTCACTTGATCACCGTTGGATGAAAACTGACTTCAATTGATGGTGTAGATGGCTCCTGGACACCTTCCCTCGGATTGTGGACGTGGCACCCAACTTCGACAGGGCGGACGCCCTGTTGATAGGGCCACCGGATCCCCGTGCCTTGTATCTAAGCCGTTGATGATGTTTCAACGTGCCACAGACCAGTTGGGAGGTTGGCACACGGATCAGTGAGGTGGCAAGTGCCATTTGGCAACTTGGACAGGGCGGGCGCCCCCCTCTGGCTCCCATGTGGCAGCTGAGGTGCTGAGGTGTCTTTCCATGCTTTGGTTTTGCTTGATTTCACCATTTTTCCTGTATACACAACATTTCTCCAAGGACATGTGGAATTAGGTAAATTTCAAGGTAGGTTCTTTGCTTTTCATGTGGTTTTACCTTGATTATGGGTGAAATGTTGACGGTAAAACAGGGTGTTAGCGACCGTCAACAAACTCCCCCAAGCTAACCTTTTGCTTGTCCTCAAGCAAAGACATGATTTTAACATGGCAATGTTGGATCAAGAATTTCTTTACTGTAACAATTCACAAAGATCTTGCATACAAACCAACACTAATCTAGTATTGAGCATGATTCAGAAATTCATCTTATGTCTTAACTATATGGGGCTTATAGCTTTTTCACTATGGGTTATGTAAAAACAAGATAGCATAGATAAGTAGATACTTTATCCCTTACTTTGGTAGAGTGAGACCATTTACTAGAGAGTTTTTATTCTTTTGAAAAAGAAAATCTTGCCTTGGTTCTTTTAATGGTACTCTCAACCACTCCTTAGTGTGATGGACCTCACAATAGCTCAAAAGAGCTTTTCGTGTCTATCCTAAGCTTATGTGGGGTTTATAGGATTGGAGCAAAGCATACTTGAACTGAATATATTGCAAGATTAGACTCTTAGATCACAGGAAGCAACAAGTCATAAAACATGATCAAGAAGTGTAAGTGTAAATTATTTGGTGGGCTCCTTGATACTTATTCCTTTGCCATAGACAGGAGAGAGCAAGGTTACTGAATACATAGTTTTTTCTAAATGAAGAAGGTATATGGGCACCAGCCCATGGGACATTTGTCCTCTTTTGTTTTCCTTGAGCACTTGCTCTCTTTCTTTTTTTTTCAATAACCTATACTCTCCATCTATCAAAAGGACAAAAGTTGATTGTGATTGGTTGTCTCAATTGGTGTGTGGAGCACAGATGTATACTTCCAGTGTAGAAGTAATACATAGGCGGCATGTGTACGTGATCTTGATCAAGAATATGACAAGTTTCTCTACCTAGATCAAATAAGGTCTAAGCAAGCTCAAAACAGACAAGAGCTCTTTCTTTTGGTAGTTTTAGTTGTTTGTGAATGTATAGCTTGATGGTAGGTATTTAACTCCATAAAGGAACCATGAGCAAGAATTTGAATTTTATAAATCAAAATCTAGTTGGTTCTCACTCATTCCTTAGGTCAGGTAAAGGTTCTACTTATACCAATTTTAATCTTGCAAGAGCATAACTTAGGTTATTAGCATGTGCAACCCACAATAGTGTTTGACTTAAGACAGATTTCAGATATCACACTCAAAACTTTCATAGCAAGGGTTGTATAACAATATTTTGCAAATCATCATTGAGCAATTATTCATAATTTCCAACAAAGACATAGCATATTCTTTTTCTTATCATTATTTTCAATTATTTATTATCATGCAAGAATATTATAACTCATAGTAATTAAGAAAAGGAGCTGGGTTTAAAAACCATACCTTGGCGAAGATGACGGCTCCCCCAAGCTAGCTTCTTCTTCAGGATCAGATTCTCCTCTTGGTCGGGTTGTTTCCTCCTTTGCATGTTATTATGATCACTAGGTTTTGCTTTTTATTCTACTTTCATTTATTGCTACTATGATAAACCAAATCTCTATTTTATTATATTATTATTATTATTATTTAATCTCTCTTTTATCATAGTTTTAAATGCAGGGCATAAATTTAAACATGCTTCTAACAATTAATTGATTTAATGCATGAAGAAGGGAAATATGCCAATGCAATAATTAAATAGAGAGATAGAATACTTACTCACATAGCTGTCCTTCCTCGGAAGGAGTTTCTTCTTTAACTGATCTTGTCCTTCTTTGACGATAGCGGGGTCTGGTGTAGAGGCTGTAGATGATGGTTCCCTCTTTGCCGCAACTCTGTCTTTCTTGTTTCTCCAGATTGTTGGTTTTCTCCTCCTCATGGATCGACTCTTATTTTCCTGCATGTTAGTTGCATAGTGCGGTGCACAAGAGAAAACAAATATTTCTTTCTTCCCATTTATATAGAAATCCATGCTACCACTAGCAACAAATATGCGTGCATTCACAGTATTCAAGAAAGGTCGGCCCAGAATGAGGGGTAAGTTGTCCCTATTACCCATGTCTAAAATCATGAAATCAACAGGCACAAAGTTGTTTCTTACTTTTACTAGAACATCACAAAGTACTCCTTCTATGTAGCAAGTTGTTTGATCAACTAATTGCACATATACAGAAGTTGGTACTAGCTCAGTGTAAAACAACTTTTCACAATGTTCTTTAGACATGATGTTAATGCTAGATCCTAAATCACATATAGCATTATGGAACTTTTGAGATTGAATAGAACAAGATATGACAGGGGTTCCAGGATCTCCCTTTTTAGTTGAAAAATTCCATCCATCTAATTCATAGCCATGATAACTAATAGTAAAAAGATTAGCAGATTCCATGGTTGTTTCAGGCTTTCCTGGTATTCTATCTTTTTCAAAAGATGGAATTGCAGCAGCAAGTTGTGCTAATTCGGTTTCAAGCATCTTATTGAAACTAAGTTGATTCTTAATTGCAGAAGAGAAATCATCCAATTTAGCATTTATGCTATCTAGGATCCTATCATTAGCATAGAGCTTCTTGTTTATACTATTAGTCATTCTACCTTGACCATAGACAAGATCTTTAAGAGAAGGGTAGTTATTACCTTGATTGTTTGGACGTTGCGAAGAATTGATAGTGTTACCTTGAGAATTGGAGCGCTGAGTCCATCCTTGATTTGAAGAACGAAAACTGTTATCATTGCTGATGAAGTTGAGGTCTTCATGTGTCTCAGGACAATGGAGTCCGGAATGGCCAACTTCTCCACAGATTTCACACGTCATGTGAGTCTCCATGGCTTGCACGGTCTCAGGTGTACGCATCCTCTCGCAATTTTCTAGCCTTTTGGCCAGTAGGTCCACTTTAGCTGCAATCATGTCAGTTTCTTTTAATGAATGCATACCTCACTTGTGCGGTTGTAGACGTTCCTCATTCCATCCTTGATTGGACACCAACTTCTCGATCAAAGCCTTAGCATCTGAAACTTTAAGAGAAAAGAATGCTCCACCGATGGCAGCATCTAGATGGCTTTTATCAAGAGGGGTTAATCCATGGTAGAAGTTTTGGATCAAAAACCAATCCTCCGTACCATGGTGTGGACAGGCAGCGACATACTCTTGCATTCGTTCCCAAGCCTCGGGAATTGATTCATCGGCTTGTTATTGGAAACTAGAGATCTTATTGCGAAGAGAATTGGTCTTGCCCTAGAGGAAAGAATTTTACTAGGAAAGAGTTGGAACACTTTTCCCATGTATCCACATCATTTCGGTTCGTATAGAACCATTGCTTGGCTTTTCCTAACAAGGAGAAAGGAAAGAGTCGCAAATGAATTGCGTCTGGGGTTACTCCTTTAATGGTAAAGGTGCTGCATATCTCCAAGAAGTGTTGGAGGTGTGCATTAACATCCTCGTGAGTTTTGCCACAAAATGGGCTAGCTTGAACCATTGTGATTAATGCGGGCTTTAACTCGAACTGAGTATTAGCCTCGATGACACCAGGGCCTGTTGCTATATTAGCAGCAGAAGGTGAAGAGAATTCACGGATGGTCCTCTCGGCCATATTCATGATTCTAAAGATAACTATCTAGCCTTGACTCAAATCAAAGGAATTCAACAGTTGCCTTCCCCGGCAACGGCACAAAAAATGCTTGTTGACAGATACTAACGCTATCAAAAGAATGTGGCCAAATCTATCCTCTATTAATGATAACAATACTTCTCAACGCAATCACAGGGGTTGTCAATCCCTATGCTCAAAGTATGTGGTTGTTGACACTTCTAACGTTGCTACTAAGAATAAAGGAATTTCTAGCAACGGCGCCAAAAATGCTATAGGTAGCTCTAAAGGATAGGTGATGGGATTCTGCAAGCGCACAGAACTATCGTGTAGCACTTTACCTAGGAGTACCAGGTGTCGAATTTATATTTCCCCAAAAGAAGGCGGGGTTTGGTATTTCCAAGGATATGATAGTCAAGGATCTAGATATGGATAAATGGGGTAATAACCTTAGTAAGGATAAATCAATGAAGTATAACTAAGGTGGAAACACACACTAGGCAGCTCTGGAGTTTTGGGGGAGAACTCTATCTCAGTAAAAGATCTAATGATTGTTATACCAAAGAGACTTCCATACTTGGGACACGCAAAGTCCTAAACTCGCCCGGGTTCGACTGATTAGGCACCGTACATCCCGAAGTCCTACGCTTATACCGGATACTAGGCCGAACATGGTGGAATACAGAGGATCCTAGGGCTGTCACCACCTAGCACCTATCACTACTATCCGTTGGCCTAGCGGCACTCAAGGGTAAGCTATAGCCTAAGCACCTTGCTTAATCTATAAAACTTACTACTCTAACTCTGGCCAAGGAACTAGAGCACTCTAACCAAGCAATGAGCAAGTATAGAGCTACTTAAAGTAAAACAATAGTAAATGAAGAAGGGGATCTTTATTACCGATAAGAGTGAAGAACACCGCAGAGGAGGTCGCCGACAAGCCTGGCTCCACCACAGACTTCTTCCTTCTCCTGACTTCTCTTCAACACTCAACTCTTCTCTAGATAACACTATTCCTAAGAGCAGAGCTTCGCTAGAGAGAGAGGGGAGCTAATGAGCTGAATCTCAAGTGTATCTTTGTGTTTCTCTAGTGGTGTTTTTACTTACAAGTGAGGATCCTACCCCTATTTATAGTGTAGGAGTGCACCATGGGTACTTGTAGGCCTGCTGGAAGGCGGTGGCGCGATGGAGGGGAGCGGGCGCCCCATAGGGGGGCGGGCGCCGGTTGGATGCACCGCCTTGCATCCAACGTCCGTCCTTACTCCCCTATGGCGGTTGCATGGTCGGTTTGTGCCTTGGAAAGGCGGTTTGCAACCCCTGGGAGGATGACAAGTGGGCCCTTCAATCCTTGACACTTCACTTGATCACCGTTAGATTAAAACCGACTTCAATTGATGGTGTAGATGGCTCCTGGACACCTTCCCTCGGATTATGGACGTGGCACCCAACTTTGACAGGGCGGGCGCCCTGTTGGTAGGGCCACCGGATCCCCGTGCCTTGTATCTGAGCCATTGATGATGTTTCAACATGCCACAGACCATTTGGGAGGTTGGCACATGGATCAGTGAGATGGCAAGTGCCATTTGGCAACTTAGACAGGGCGGGCGCCCCCTCTCTGGCTCCCATGTGGCAGCTGAGGTGCTGAGGTGTTTGTCCATGCTTTGGTTTTGCTTGATTTCACCATTTTTCCTGCATACACAACATTTCTCCAAGGACATGTGGAACTAGGTAAGTTTCAAGGTGGGTTGTTTGCTTTTCATGTGGTTTTACCTTGATTATGGGTGAAATGTTGACGGTAAAACAGGGTGTTAGCGACATTCAATAGTGCGCGCAAGCGCACCCGCCGGGTGTAGCCCCCGAGGCTGTTGGCGGTCCTTAAGTCATATTTTATACCGCCAATAATAATATAAATCCATGGAACATCATAGAAAAATATTCTTTAATTAATAAGTTCCACGAGTTTTGTTGTTTTCCACTATGTTGCAGGAATATCTGAGTTTTCACAACATAAAATTATCTCAAATAATAAAATGGACTACACCATTACGGAGAGCTCGTCGCGCTGATCAAAATGCATATATTATTTGCTTTATTTGGAGTTCCCAATAAAAAGATATATAAGTTCGAATCCAATTTAGTACTCCACGAGTAGGCTTGAGTATTTTGGCCATAACTCACTCATCCGAACTCCGATTGGGCTGAATCACCAGTCAAAACGAAGCTATCAACGAGGCCCACGTGCTCCCAAAAGGCGGTGGCCAGATGGGCCCACCAAGGGACCGACCGCCCCCGGGACCGGCCGCACCCCTGGTGGGGCCTCTCGGGCCCAGTTTTCTTCTGGCGGTTGTAGGACGGTTCCCCAAGGACGGTCCCACCTACGATCAACACAGATGGAAAGTGGAAACCGCCCTTTGGAGGTCAGCTTGGGTCCTTCCATGTGGGGATGATCCTTTTGTATAGAACCCCCTCCTCTCAAGCTATAAAAGGAGGCCTCCTCTCTACACCTATTCATCAATTGATTCACCAACACAAGAGGTCACAATGTAGAGAGGAAGAGCAAGCTCCATTCCATTAGCTTATAGCTAATTTAGTATAGGGAGTGAGAGAGGGACAAGAGCTAGGAGAAAGAGCGGAGTCGAAGCAGTTCTGCCTCCGGGTGGACGAAGTGCCGGGCTTGTCGGCTCTCGATCCAACTTGTACCTCTACGATCGTCTTGCTACTTAAAGTAAGAAGTTCATGTTCAACTTTGGTTTGATTCATTAAGCATGTTACTTCTATAAAGCTACTTGTTTGTGGGATCGTCGTTCGTCCTTTGGACGGATGCTCTAGTAAGAGGACTCCTAATAGAGATGGATGTTCCTGTACGCCGCTAGAGTAGTAGTCGCCTTCGTAGACGTGGTGTCTAGGTCGGAGTCTACCTTCGTATGTTGCGCGCGCCCACGGGCAGAGGGGTAGGTGGCAGGTGGTGACAGCCCTGTCCACTCGTACCAGCATCCCCCCACGTTCGGACACGGAATAGCGCTGATACTGGTATCGCCTGGCAGAACAGGTGCGTCAGTGGGCCTGAAGCAAGCAAGTAGTGGGGAAGTTTCCATCGCTTATATGCGTTTGACCTTAGAAGAACCTCTCTACCCAAGCTATACCTTCCATCTCTTCTGAGTAAACTAGTTTAAGAGACTAAGTACAAAGACCGTTCCTCTGGGAAATTACGATACGCTGAATACTTCCGGGTGAAGGCTACAACGGTACTTTCATGCGCTTGCAGACTTTTCTGCTGACGCTAAGAAGCGCCAACAAGCTTTCTGGCACCGTTGCCGGGGAACGGTTGCCGTATTTATCTCCGAACCTAGTTCACCCGTGTATCCTTGTGTTTTATAAAAAAAATCTTTTATCTTTTCTTTTTATAAAAACAAAATTTTCCTTTTTATTCGATCCCTTCACCATGAAGCCAGCTCCAAATTCAAAATTCTTCTGCTTCAAAGGGGGAGTTCTTTGAACCACATTCTTTTTCAAAACCAAAATTTCCATCCAGTTATGAACTCCACCCAAGATTCAAAGCTATGGTTCGGACAAAACCCTTCTTTGGTCACGACAATGAAAATTCTTTTGACCACTTGCAAAAATTCGAGGAATTGTGTTCATGCCTAAGCATTCCTGGCATGACACAAGAAATTCTTAAGTGGAAGTTGTTTCTGTTCTCCCTCAAGGGGAGGCAAAATAATGGTACACTAATGTCGTAGAAAATGCGAATGGAGAATGGGATGAACTTAAAATCAAGTTTTATCTTGCATTCTTACCCATGTCTCGTATCGCCGCTCTACCAAGGGCAAACATCGATTTTGAGCAAAAAGAGAAGAAGTCCATAGGTGCAGCATAGGCCAGGTTTACAATGTTTATACATGCTGACCTAGACTTGTCTTTATCTGATAATGTGCTTTTGCATATCCTTTGTTCGGATCTAGACATAGATGCTGCCCTATGCTTTGACATAACCGTTGGAGGGCTGTTTTCATCAAAACCATGACGGAATAGAGGAAAATCCTTGTTTGCATCCTAGAGAAGCACGCTTCTCCCGTCATCGTACCCAAATCACTCCATACAAGGGCATGTCAAGTTCTGAAGAGCCCTCAGCAGCCGAATCCTTTGCCACCCTTCGATTCGTCTGTTGAGCCGTCACCCGAACCATGAACACCGAAGGAAGGAATGTTTTATCCTTCGGAGTTCGCTATCAAAATTCAAGGATTATGGCAAAACCTCGAAACATTTCTTGGCACAAAATTCTGACATTTCTTAGGAAGTCTCCCCTAATGCTGAGTCATCGAAAGTACGGTTGTTGCTTGTTGGAAGTGAAACATTCTTCTGAAGAAATTCATATTCTTTCACCTCCCACAACCATGTCTTGCTCATTAAGGGGGACTTCTGTGAAAGCCCTACACAACCTCACAGTTGGGACTACTTTCATTCCAGCGGAAACCCTTTTAGGGCGATATGCCGCTAGTCCCGACCGACAAACTTTTCAGAAGTCCATCCGGACTCATCTTTGAGTTTTGTGGGATTGTTAGGGTAGCGCCATTGGAAATTAACAGAACCGAAGTTTCTTATACTTCCTCATCTATGCCATCCTCGATTTTGATCTTCTCATAGGGCACCTTCTTGAAAATCTCATTTATATATATATAAAAAAAAGAAGGGAGCCCCGATGAGAAGTTTGAAAGTTTTGCTTCTGCCAGCCATAGCACTTGCACGAAAACCTAAAGGCTAAGCAAAGCTACTTGTTCGAGCATGTGAATCCTTCTCCTGCGCTCTTGCTCGAACAAGATGCGCGTCCCTCTGGCCATCAAGAACATTGTTCTCGATAATGGTCAAGGTTAAGTGATCATCCTTCATGATATATCTTTTGAGAATGAAAACTTCCGTGCCACGGACATGTCCGAAGCAACAACTCTGGAGCCAAGAAGGGGCCCGCTAACAAGCATGGCTTTAAGGTCCCTCACGTTTCATGCTCAAGGTCTCTAGAGTTTGTTTCGCTTCGGACCACCTGCTTCTATGAGGATCTCGCAACCATATCTTGATTCTAGTTGTTCAACTTTTTGAGAGAATGCTTGTGAATGCTTATGTTTGTCATGAACATTGCAAATCCCGTAGTAGTACGATGGTGCGTACCTTACAGCTTGAATATTAATGCCTATGATTGGTGGTAAAGCTGGGAACTACACCACCATTGATTGCTGCAAGAAGAAGTTCTCACGGTCAAGCTTAAGACCATAACTTAACCACTGCCGGGAGATACCCTGGATTATCCTTAAAAAATATATATATATATTTTTATTATTACTATTGTTATTTTCAAAAAATATATATATATATCTTCTTTAAATGGTGAGGGCATGTTGTCAAGTTAGTATGCACCTTCGGGTATGTCGCTAACCATTTCAGGAAAGATTAAGAAGAACTCGGGTCATATGATGCTTGACGACTTGGAACGACATCAACTACAAAAGCTTGATGCACTCCTAGGTAATGGAACACACTTGTAAGAAGGCCCTAACTCTGCACTTGACTTTTATGCAAAAGTCCAAGTGTGGGGAAGGACGGTGAGAAACCCAAGTTCCATGCACACCAAAGGGTCATTAAAAAAATGATGATGAAGATGTCAGCCTCGCCTTGCAAAAAAAAAGAGAGTTAAAATATATATGTATTGAAAAAAATAGAGAGAGATGATATAAAAAAAGAGAAGAAAAAATGAATGAAAGAAAAAAAAGAGAGATGAGGGAGACTAAAAAAGAAGAAGAAAGAGAACTACGAAAAAAAGAAAAAAAAGATTGGGAGTCTCCCTCTTCTGAACCTTTGCTAGTATCATCAAGGCCCATGGCCCATGCGCATTGATGTGTGTGTGGCCTGGCTTCGGAGATCACCTGAGCAGAACCATCATGCTAGCCGCAATAACAAATTCAACGCCTCATACATATATGTTGACGGTACATATACTCAGGTATGCGAAGGTAAATAAATGTTCACCAATTTCTTATAATTGTCTTCATTTGATCATACAAAGTCATGCTTCCTTTGCTTATGTTGTAACCTCTGGTTTGGGTGTAGTCTTATAAGCTACATCCATAGGTCTTTTTTTTAAATTAAGCATGGTGCTTAGATTAAAATGGCCTTCTTTGATCAAAATTTGACATGGTGTTGAAATTTGATCAATGAACCTTGAGTTGTTGACATAATCAATGAAAGTAATCTGATATGGAGATAAACCAAGGCATATCTTTCTCTGCATCTTTATCTTGGCCTTATTTATAAAAAGTTGAGTGAACAAGTTTTCAATAAAAAGAAATAATAATAATATCTTTCTTGCTCTCTGGTCTTATAGCCAATAGATTCCTTGCTTGTTGTTGTTGCTCTTGTTTTGTTTTCTTTTTATCAAAATAAAGCAGGTACAAGAATAAGTGTGGGGGAGATCTCTCAAGCATACCTAACACACCTTCAAGATCTCCCCTGCACGTTGCATAACACCGAGTGACTCATCACGCAACAGGGACAGGACACATGACTTCCATAAACCTCCTTCATCTTCAACGGTGGTTTGTGCACCTCTACCCTCACATCTCTCTAAGTTCTGAAGTTTTAAATATGATAATCTAAAAATGCAAAACTTCTGACACGCCATCTCCATGCTATCCTTTGATAAAATTTGCATACTCCTTATTCTTCGCCAACATTCCTATAACTTGTGAACAACTATCATAGGTACCCCATGTTGTCTAAGTAATTGGAGTATGTGATATAGCTGGATGATTTGAACCTTACTCTTTTTATGATGGACTTGGGATTTATTTTACAAAATCAAAATGAGATGGCATGCTCCTCAATGATAATGAATTTCCCACCAAGGCCATATGACATGTTTAACTTCTGCAAACCTTTAGTCATATGCTGCTTGTTGGATCATTGAGTTTTGTCAAATTGTTGTGACCTATGTGAGATTATGGTCATGCACCCATGATTGAGATTCACACGCACCCACCAATAAAATGCCGACTCTTACACTAAGAGTTGCGCACAACATGCACCCTGTTATCCACCAAAAATGCCAACTCTTACCCTAAGACTTGTACACTCTTGCACCAAATAAAAATACCGACTCTTACCCTGAGAGCTACGCATTTGTTATCCCCCAAATAAAAATGCCGACACTTACCCTAAGAGTCGCGCATTCATCCTCCACCATATAATTACTCCTCGCATTCCATCATGATATCTCTCCATTCAAAGTTTGCATTAAGAAGAGATATGGGCTATGTTTAAAAAAAAAGTATGCCAAGGGACATAAAAAAAAGAGAAAATATATATATATATACACATGCCGAGGGGCACGAAAAGAGAGAAAAAAATTTTAGCAATAAACAAACGGGAAAGTCCATTACCCCGTTCAAGAAAAAAAATACACATATGAATATTTCCTTTTATAGCCCATACTTTTCAAAGAATCATCCATCTATCCAAATAAGAGAGGCATGACGCATGGAGTACCAAAAACAGTTAGAATTAGGAATCATCTTCCATGCCACACACTTGCACATCTCAATCTAGTGTATGACTTGTATTTCCGTGTGGTTCGGTTTTTGACTTAACAATATATGTGATGCAAGTATGCCCACTTCATACCTACCCAAAACTCCACTCAAAATCTTTAGAGATGGGTTATGAAAGAAGGCAATTCCAAAATGCCTTGGTGAGGAACCAGACATATATATGAGCGATTTGAGAGTATCATTTGAGGAGCAAAGCTATCTTTTCTTTTTCAAAAATCTTACAAAAACCCAAGTTTCTGAGCTAACTGATGCAAGGGGATTTGAATCCATGTTGTTCCATTATTCAATTACCCAAGAAAATATGGTAGACATTTTGAAGTTCACAAGTGCAGGTGAAGCTTGGAATATCTTGTATGCAGGTTATATATCAAGGAGATGACCCATCTTAGTCCTTTAAACCTTTACTCAAGGATGAGCAAAGGACTAAGTGTGGGGGTCTTGTTGGCGGTCCTTAAGTCACATTTTATACCGCTAATAATAATATAAATCCATGGAACATCATAGAAAAATATTCTTTAATTAACAAGTTCCACGAGTTTTGGTGTTTTCCACTATGTTGCAGGAATATCCAAGTTTTCACAACATAAAAATATCTCAAATAATAAAATGGACTACACCATTACGGAGAGCTCATCACGCTGATCAAAATACATATATTATTTGCTTTATTTGGAGCTCCCAATAAAAATATATATAAGTTCGAATCCAATTTAGGACTCCACGAATATGCTTGATTATTTTGGCCATAACTCACTCATCCGAACTCCGATTGGGCTGAATCACCAGTCAAAACGAAGCTATCGACGAGGCCCACGTGCTCCCAAAAGGCGGTGGCCAGATGGGCCCAATAGGGGACCGACCACCCCCGGGACCGGCCGCACCCCTGGTGGGGCCTCTCGGGCCCAGTTTTCTTCTGGCGGTTGTAAGACAGTTCCCCAAGGACGGTCCCACCTACGATCAACACAGATGGAAAGTGAAAACCACCGACGTCGAGGTGCTGCCCACCCCTCCACCGACGACGCAGCCCACGCCGTTCGCCGGGCCTGCCGCTCCACCGAGCACCGGGGCGGCGAAGAAGACGGCGATCCCCAAGACCAAGTAAGTCATCTTTCGAATCGTTCTCTTACCGATTTTGATTCCTCATGTTGCGAATGCTGATTTTCTCCCTGTCTTGCTCCAGGAAGCGCCCGGGGTCGGCCTCCCAGGTTTCGCACCGGAAGGTCCTGAAGGTGCAGGCCTGGAGCACCGCCGGAGAGGAGGCCCGCCTGGCGGCTGTGGAGGCTCCCTCGGCGGAGGCCCGTCCGGCCGAGGGTTCGGTGGTGCCGAAGGTGGTCCCGTCTCCCGCGGTCGTCGTGGCCGCGCCAGCCGCTGAGGAAACGGCTTCGGGTCTGGCTTCCGAGGCGCCGGCTGTCGCCCTCGGGGACGCTCCGGAGGTGGCAACAACCGCTCCTGCACTGGAGCCGGCCGACACCGGCGCTGCTTCCATGGACGTCAATGCTTCGCCATCATTCGAGGCTGCGGCGCCGTCCCCCGTGAGCTCCACGGCGCTGGTCGTCCGGGGGGCCCCTCCCCGGGTGCTGACGGGCTCCCGCATTGAGTGGACCAGCCGCGCGAACCGCGAAGCCCCGCCGGTCTTCACACTGCTTGACGACGTCGAGGCCACTCGCTGGGACTCCCTACAGGACTTCATGTCCCAGTGGTCGGAGAGTCTGCGCCTCCTCGCAAACTCCATCGACTCGGAGTTCTAGGAGCGACTCCAGGTTAGCCCGCATATTTTACGTTTTTGTTGTCTCGGTGATTCAGACCGGCGTTTTCGTTTGACCTGCCTGTTTGCTTCTGTTCTTTTCTTCTTTAGGAGCTCATGACGACCTCCCGTGAGAAGTCATGCTTCCTCCGCCAGGGCCTTGGCCTCTGGAGGCAGCTGGAGCTGAAGAGCCGGGCCCTCACCCGCTCCCAAGAAGAGCTCGCCGGCATGACGGCTTGGCTGGCTGACCTGACCCTCGACCGCGACGCCTTGAAGGTCGAGGTCACGGAAGTTCGGGGCCGAGTCACTCCCCTAGAGGAGCGCGTCCAGCAGCTGGAGGCCGCCCTGGCCGAGGCAGCTCGGGAACGGGACGCCGCGCGGACGCTCGCCGCCGAGAAGGATGCTGCCGTGGATGTCCTATCGTCGGTCTTGGACCGCTCCCAGGTGGCCTTGAACCAGGCGGTGGGCGAGGTCGACGCCGTCCGGGAAGAGGCGAGGAAGGCTCGGGAGGAGGTCAAAGGTAATCTTATCTTTTTTACCTTTCGTGCATTCAGTTCATCCACCATCTTTCGCCGCAGCTTATTCGTCTTGTCGCCGTAGTTTTGAAGGTGGAGGCCGTCAGCGCGCAAGGGACCATCGCTGTCCTCAACGCCGCTCACGATGCCGAGGTCGCCGAACACCAGGACCTGCAGAGGGTGGCACGTGTGCTGTGTGACGCCCTTGGCACTGGCAGTGAGCCCTCAGGGAGCTCGCTTAGGAGCCGCCTGGAAGCCCTCCACGGAAGGGTAGGCGACCAGCTCAAAGAGGCCCTCTGGCGATGGCAAAGTCTCACTATGAGAAATTTCACACCGACACCGTCAGCGAGGGTTTCGTCGAGGCTTCTGACGATGAGCTCCTCGCGCTAATCAACTCCATGGAGGTCCCTGGGATGGCGCTGGCGGCCCTCTTCGAAGAAGACGTGAAGCTCCCCCTGATCAACGGTATTTGAAATTTTTTGGGTTTCGAATTCGATTAGTCTTGGAGGAGTCTGGGGGTTCCCCCCCCCCCCGTTCTAGCCCTCGAGGGAGGGTCGGCCTTACTGGAGATAGGGCTGAGCCTCACTTTTGGTCATGTGGATCACCCGTTCCTGAGGGTGGGCTCAGGTGAAAAAATCTTAAAATCATTTGAGAAAAAGAAATCGGATCTATTATTGATTTCAAGATTTATAGAATGTACAATGCTCGGAAGGTTAGGGATAGAAGCGACGTAGCTGTTCGATATTCCAAGCGTTGTCGTAGACTCCGCCTTTCTCGTTTGCCAGCTTATACGTTCCCGAGCGCAGCACCTCAGCGATGACGAATGGCCCTTCCCACGGTGGCGTCAGCTTCTGACGTCCTCTGTTGTCCTGCCTGAGCCGCAGCACCAGGTCGCCTACGCTAAAGGCTCAGGCTGTGTAAGGTTTGCTGATACTTGGCTGAGTGCAGCAAGGCCATGTCTCGGGCCTCATCGACTTGGTCCAGCATGTCCTCCCGAGAGACCTGATTGCCCTGCTCGTCGTAGGCTCGAACTCTCGGGGCGTCGTATTCCAAGTCCGTGGGGAGCACAGCCTCGGCACCATAGACCAGAAAGATAGGCGTGAAGCCCGTGGCTCGGCTCAGCGTGGTCCTTAGGCTCCATATCACCGCGGGGAGCTCGGTCAGCCACCTCTTGTCGAACTTATTCAACTTGTTGAAAATCCTCGACTTGAGGCCTTGGAGAATCATGCCGTTGGCACGCTCCACTTCGCCGTTCATCCTTGGGTGAGCTACCGCCGCCCAATCCACTCGTATGTGGTGGTCATCGCAGAATGTCAGGAATTTTTTCTGCTAAACTGCGTTCCGTTGTCGGTGATGATGGAGTTCAGGACGCCGAACCGATGAATGATGTCAGTGAAGAACAACACTGCTTGGGTTGAACTGATCTGGGCGATCGGCCGAGCTTCGATCCACTTTGAGAACTTGTCGATGACGACAAGTAGGTGGGTGAAGCCCCTGGGCGCCTTCTTGAGGGGCCCAACAAGATCCAGTCTCCATACGACGAAAGGCCAAGTGAAGGGATCGTCGGGAGAGCTTGGGCCGGGAGGTGATTTTGCCGGGCGTAGTACTGGCACCCTTCGCAGGAGCGTATTACCTCGGTAGCGTCGGCCACGGCGATTGGCCAATAGAAGCCTTGTCGAAAGGCGTTGCCAACGAGCGTCCTTAGCGTGGCGCGGTGACTGCAGGCCCCAGCGTGTATCTCCTCAACAAGGCGCTTGCCTTGGCTGAAAGGGATGCAGCGCTGCAGGACCCCGGAAGGGCTACGCCGATAGAGTTCGCCGTCGATCATCGTGAAGGACTTGACTCTTCGTGCCAGCCACCGAGCCTTGGTTTTGTCCAAGGGTAAAATCCCTCGGACGAGCCAGCTTATCAGTGGCTCGCGCCAATCTGGCTCGTCGTCGTCCAGCTCAGCTTCAATCTCCATCGCCTCGGTTTCGTCGTCGGTGTCAGCCTCGGTCTCGAGTGGCTCCTCTTTGCCAGAGGGATCGGCAGCCCCCGAGGGACTTCCATGGCTTGAATACGCTCCGAGTTCTCCCGGGGACTCGGGGGTCTCCTTCCCCTTGCCTCCCGAGGGATCGACTTTGACCGAAGGCTTGTGGAGATCGTTGGCAAATACGCCTGTCGGGACCGAAGCCCTTTCAGACGTGATCTTTGCCAACTCGTCAGCCTCTTCATTGTATCTACGTGCGACGTGGTTGAGTTCGAGGCCGTCAAAGTTTTCCTCGAGCAACCGCACCAAGTTGCAGTAGGCGGCCATCTTGGGGTTCTGAAATGTCAATTCCTTCATCACCTGGTCCACGACGTGCTGGGAATCTCCTCGAACCTCGAGGCGCCTGATCCCAAGCTCAATGGCGATGTGGAGTCCATTGACGAGAGCCTCGTACTCGGCCACGTTGTTGGAGGCTATGAAGTGCAGCCGCAGCAGGTACTTGAGCCGAACCCCGAGAGGTGAGACAAAGACAATGCCTGCGCCGGCACCAGTCTTCAACAGCGACCCGTTGAAGTACATGACCCAATACTCCTCTTGGGCGAGGAGCGGTGGCAGCTGTCTCTCCGTCCATTCCGCCACGAAGTCCGCCAGCACCTGGGACTTGATGGCCTTGTGCGGCGAGTAGGTGAAGCCATCACCCATGAGCTCGATAGCCCACTTAGCGATTCTCCCAGTCGTCTCCCGGTTCTGGATCACCTCCCCGTGAGGGAAGGATGATACCACGGTCACGGGATGGGATTCGAAGTAGTGCCGCAGCTTGCGCCGAGTGAGGATGATTGCGTACACCAGCTTCTGGATCTAGGGGTAGCGCGTCTTGGTCTCGGACATGACCTCGCTGATGAAGTAGACTGGCCACTGAACAGGCAGCGCGTGTCCTTCTTCCCGCCGCTCCACGACGATTGCTGCGCTCACAACTTGGTTAGTAGCAGCGACGTACAGTAGGAGGTCCTCCCTCTCGGTGGGCGGCACGAGTACCGGAGCTTCCGAAAGCAGAGCTTTAAGCCTTTTGAGGGCTTCCTGGGCCTCGGAGGTCCAGGTGAACTGCTCGGTTTTCTTCGGCAGCCGATACAGAGGCAAACCTTTTTCGCGGAGCCGTGAAATGAATCGGCTTAAGGCTGCCAGACACCCCATCAGCTTCTGTACGCCTTTGAGGTTGTGGATCGGCCCCATCCGAGTGCTGGCCGATATCTTTTTCCGGGTTCGCCTCGATGCCATGCTCGGAAATGATAAACCCGAGCAACATGCCTCGGGGGACCCCGAAGACACATTTCAGGGGGTTGAGTTTTATATTTTTCTTTTTGAGGCACTCGAACGCCTCTTCTAGGTCGGCTACCAGGTCGTCTGCCTTCCTAGTTTTTATCACAATATCATCTACGTAAGCCTCAACGGTTCGCCCGATGAGGTCCCCAAAAACCTTGAGCATGCAACGTTGGTAAGTTGCGCCCGTGTTTTTGAGGCCAAATGGCATGGTTACATAGCAATATGTGCCAAAGGGAGTGATGAAATAAGTCGCTAGTTCGTCGGACTCTTTCATACGAATTTGATGGTAACCGGAATATGCATTAAGGAAACTAAGTCGCTCACAACCAACAGTGGAATCAACTATTTGATCAATGCGAGGTAATGGAAATGGATATTTAGGACATGCTTTATTTAAACTAGTATAATCAATACACATCCTCTATTTTCCATTCTTTTTCTTAACTAAGACAGGGTTGGCTAACCACTCTGGATGGAAGACCTCCTTGATGAATCCGGCCACCAAAAGCTTCTGCACCTCCTCCCCGATGGCCCGCCACTTCTCCTCGTCGAATCGGCGCAGGCGCTGCTTCATCGGCTTGGACCCGGCCCGGATGTCCAAGGAGTGCTCAGTGACCTCTTTCGGGATGCCTGGCATGTCCGAGGGACTCCAAGCAAACACGTCGGCGTGCTTGCGGAGGAAGTCGACGAGTACAACCTCCTATTTCGGGTCGAGGGTGGCGCTGATCTTCAGCGCCTTGCCATCGGTCGTGCCAGGGTTGAGGGGCACCTCCTGCACCCCCTCGACAGGCTCGAAGGTGCCCGTGGCCTTCTTGAGGTTGGGGACCTCCTTGGCCAGCTCCTCGAGGTCGGCGATGAGGGCCTCGGACTCCACTAGCGCGTTGGCGTACTCACAGTACTCAACGTCACACTGGTAGGCGTGTTGGTAGGAAGCGCCGATGGTTATGACCCCCTTGGGCCTCGGCATCTTGAGCTTGACGTAGGTGTAGTTCAGGACGGCCATGAACTTGGCGTAGCATGGCCTCCCGAGGATAGCGTGGTAGGTACCGTGGAAGCCTACCACCTCGAAGGTGAGGGTCTCCTTCCTAAAATTGTCAGGAGCCCCGAAGTAGACGGGAAGGTCGATCTGCCCGAGGGGTTGTACGCTCTTCACCGGGACTATCCCATGAAACGGGGATGTCACTGCCCGGAGAAGAGAACGACTGATCCCCATCGAGTCGAGGGTCTCAGCGTACAAAATATTGAGGCCGCTGCCTCCGTCCATAAGGACCTCGGTGAGCCGCGTGTTGCCAACGACGGGGTGGACAACAAGCGGGTAACGCCCCGGAGATGGGACGTGGTTCGGGTGATCGTCCCAGCTGATGGTGATGGCGTCGAGGGTCCAGTCGAGGAAGCGCGGTGTCGCTGGTCCGACCGTGTAGACCTCCCGACGCTCGCGCTTTCGCTGACGCGGTGTGGGGGCGGTCCCGGGCCCGCCGAAGATCATGAGGCACTTGTCGACGGGTGGAACTCGTCGTCCTTCCCCCTTGGTCCTCCTTGTCCTCCGCGGGCATCTTGTCGATGGCGTCCCGGAACGCCTGCCGCCCATAATGCTTTTTGAGCATTACACACGCTCTGAGCGTGTGATTCACCGGGCCCTGTGACAAGGGCACGGCTTGGAGAGTATCTCGTCGAAGCGGCCACGGGCCGGCTGTTTCGCCCTAGGCTCGGCAGCCGCAACGAGGGGCTCGTTGTGGATGGGGGCCTTCCCCTTCCCCTTCTCTTCTTGTTGTTAGGGGCTCGGGAAGAGGAGCCCTCGGGGCTTCCTCCTTCCGCTTCCCCTTGGGGTCGGAGAAGAGGGCTCCCACCGCCTCATCACCTGAGGGGAAGCTAGTAGCTATCCTCATGAGCTCGGCGACGGTCGTGGGGGTTTGACACCCCAGCTCATGAACTAGCTCTTTGCAGGTCGTCCCTGCAGCAAAGGCTCTGACAACGTCGGAGTCGGAGACCTGGGGTAGCTCGTTGTACTCCTTGGTGAATCGCCGGATGTAGTGCCTGAGAGACTCACCCGGCTTCTGCTTGCAGCTCCAGAGATCCCCGGAGTTGCCAGGGCGCACATAAGTGCCCTTGAAGTTCCCCACGAAGATCTTAACCAGATCGCTCCAGTCGAAGATCTGTCGAGGGGAAGATGCTCCAGCCAGGCTCTCGCAAAGTCGGCCAGGAACAGAGGTAAGTTATGGATAATGATGAGATCATCCTGCGCGCCGTCCAGCTGGCACGCAAGACGATAATCCACAAGCCAAAGGTCGGGGTTCGTCGACCCCGAATACTTGGCGATGTTCACCGGTTGTCGAAACCAGGGTGGGAATTTGGCCCTCCGGATGGCCTCACTGAAGACGCAAGGACCCAGGGTCTCGGGTGAGGGCGCACGGTCCTCGTTGGAGTCGTAGCGTCCTCCCCGGTGGACGTTATAGCCACGTGCGGCCCAGTCGGTCTTTCGCCGACCGCGGGCCTCGAGGATGGCCCGGACGTCGATATCCTTGCCAAGCCGCTGGTGGACAAAGGGGGCCCTCAGGTGCTTCGAGCTGCACCGAGGCATCTCGTTCGTGGCGTGTCAGGGCGCCATGATGGCATTCCTCGGCTCCACGGTGCCGGCATGCCGAGCTTTCTGCCTGGAGGACTGCAGCGTCCTCTAGGAGGTCTTTGAGCTGGTTCCTGAGCTACCGGGCCTTCATGTTGGAGGGCTCAGGCATGCTCCGGAGGAGCATCGCAGCCTTCGCGAGCTTCCGGCTCGCCCAGGGTTCCGGCACTGGTGTCCTGGCCCCGTCATCGGCGACGATGCGGGCCTGGACGTCACGGGCTCGACGTCGTGCTGCTCCGCCGTCTCCTCGCTCCTCCTCGTGCTCCAGCGCGACTCGAAGCTGGGCGAGGCAGAGGCGATCCTTGTCCATCCGGGCTTTGAGCTCCCAGAGTTGCTCAAGCTCCGGAGAACGATGGAGAGGTCGGGACGTTTCAGCCCCTGGGTCCTTTGAAGGCGTGGAACCAGGGGCTGGTGGAGGTGGCGTATGCAGCTGTGGCTGCTCCGCCGGAGCGTCTTCCTCCTCCTCTGAGTGGACGTCCTCCAACACGGCTTCCTCCGGGTGCACTAGGTGATAGCACTCCCGGGAGGGGTCAATGTTGCTGTCGTCAGAGGAGTAGATGCTGAGGGCGTTATCCATCGCGTCGTCGGAGGAGAGGAAGGCTTGGGGTCGTGGACGCCGGAGAAGTCCACGTTCGCCCAGAAGTCGTCGTTTTCGTCGCTAGCATGGTCCCACCGTGATGGCGAGACGCGGCCATAGCGGTCCCATCCCTCCGAGTATTCCGAAAGGGTGGAGCTGTTGCTGGAGTTGAACTCCCCGCCGCTGCATGCTCTGGGAGAGATCGCAGGAGAGGACGGTGGAGAGTCGTTGAGGTCGCCCAGACCCTCCAGACGATGGACAGATGCCATCGCTTGGTCGCGCCCGTAGGCACGAATGGCACGGACATGGGCGTCCACAGTAGTGTGGAGCCCAAAGGGAAATGGGGAGGGCGTCACCGGCCTTCCCCACTGAGGTCGAAGGGAAATGGCGGACGATGCCGTGGCCCCTCCCACATTACTCCGTGGAGTAGTGGGGGATGGTGCCTCCACCGCTCATGGCGTTGAGCTGGTGGTGAGCGTGGAGGTGGTGTCCCGCGCAGGGGGCATCGGGTCAGTCGCGTCTCCTGTAGCAAGGCCCAGGTTGACGCGGTTGCACCTCCCCCGCCTAGCTCGACGAGAGCGACGCGTGGCGTTCCCTTCATCTTCCGAAACGGGTGGAGGTGTCGCCGGGGTCCCTTCCCCAGCCACCTGCTGGGCTGGGGTCAGGACGACGATGGCCCGGAGCTCAGTCAGGCGGAGGTTCATCTCGAGACCGTGGCCAGTGGCCACGAACTCGAGGCTCCCGAATCAGAGCACCGCGCCAGCGGGAAGCGCAGGGACATTGGCTGTCATCCACAACCTGGATCAACACGCAAAAGGCCCTTACCTGGCGCGCCAACTGTCGGTGCTGGAATTAGCGAGTGCTAACACCGGCTAGTAAACTTGTGTTTTGCGGTTGAGATCACGGATGGTGTGCAAGGGGAACACAGGGGTTATACTGGTTCAGGCAAAGAATGTCCTACGTCCAGTGTGAGATCGAGTCGTGTTGCCTTACACCGGGGTGCTTGTGGTAGGGTTACAAGCCTAGTCGAGAGAGGGAGGAGCTCACAAGTCTCCTGTGAGTGAGTGAGTGTCTGTGTGTGTGTATTCTTATGCTTGTAGGATGTAGTGAGTGACTTGAAGTCCTTGCTATGGATGTCGATGATCAGCCTCTGCCCTCCCTTTTATAGTTACAAGGGAGAGGCTAGAGTTACATGTGATACCCTGTGGTTACAGTGCTCGGCATGGCGGAGACAGTGGTGACCGGTGGCTATCGTCAGCCACACCCTCGTCTTGCCGCCTCGAAGGCATGGCATTAGTCATTCGGTTGATCCTCCACTGTTCCATTGGTGAGTTCCAAGGCAATCCACAGTGCAGGACTTTGTTTGCTGCGTGGCACTACGTCTGCCGTCGCATCCGACCCTGCACAGTGCAACGAGAAGATAGGTTGACCTTCGAGTACGAGCTCCTGAGACTCGGGAGACCTTGGTGTCGTCGGGGGCATGATGGGATGGAGTGGTAGGAGTGTCCTCTCTCGGGTGCTTCTTCTTCCACGTGAGGTACTTTCCAGGGGGTAGGCGAGCCTGATCGTAAGGTTTGCCCATTCCCCCGGGTTGGCCGGACGGCTGTCGTTCCCCTTTCCTGGCGCCACACGTGCGGCTGGGGTATGGTAGTCGCCGTCGTAATTGGAGAATCTCCTCATCAGCCTAGGGGGCCATATGGATGACCGTCCCTGTAGCGGCGTGGGAGAAGTAGGACCGTCAGATCGCCTGCCAGAGGAGATGTAGCAGTTGGTACAGCAAACGCACGCGTTTGGGGCATAGTTGTGTCAAGGGGCCCGCCCGATGGGACCATGCTTGTAAAGTGGTCAGGGAGGTCCCTTGGCCGTCAAGTTTGCCCTGTTGACGTTGGCAGGGCTCGGGTGAACCCGAGGGGTACGCCCGAGGGAGCTTGCATGTAGCGGGGGGCTCGGGCGAATCGAAAACCAAATGCCCGAGCCTTGCCTTCCCGAGCCCTGTCGCGGGCGCTCGGGCGAATCAGAGAATCTCTCCCGAGGGGTCCGTGCGCCCGGGGGAGGCGGTATGCTTCCGCGCGGCTCTATCTTAGGCCGTGCGGGACGTTCCCGCATGGGCCGTTCCCGCGTGGGCCGTTCCCGCGTGGGCCTCCGTTGGCGCCTTCTTGGGCCGGGCTTTATTCAGGAGGTGTGATTTTGCGTTGAAGTTGGGTACCCCATAGATGGGTACCCGACAGTTTGTAAACTGATATTTTCTATCTCCTATGTTTGAGAGCTGTGCCGAAGCCCCTCCATGAAGGAGGCACCTTTGCAATAATCCAACCACAAACTCATCAGATATGACATACTTTAGGAGTTCATGTGTCTTTTGCTATGCACTGAACCTCATGAACTTGCTCGACTATAGATTGGTTACCAACCATCTTATAGTCATGGCAGCTCTCCATGATATGGTGCACCAAATGTAGCATTTAGATGATCCCACAACATCTTCTCATCTTATATGTGCAGGTTTGCATCTATCGTGTATGGTCACCAAGAAGGCTAAAAACTGCTCCCACAAAGATAGTAGTGCTGGCTTTATGGAATCTTCTCCGATCTTATTTAGAGACATTTCCCTTGTGCATGCCAGATCTAATCCAGTACACTTTCATGGTGTGGTCTAGAAAATTTTTTGGCTTCAGTGCGTCAGCAAAACTAACCATAGTTAATTCAGTAAAAAAAATCCTACAATATAATACAGTTTTTGGAATGTTAAGAAAGTAGGAAATCTCTAGATTAAACCATAAGATAAATAAATTATGATATCATATACAAGCATATGCATCCCTAATATACTAGTTAGATTGAACGACATGAGCAACAACATAGGGAACAACAACATCATCAAGGCATGCAGCATACAGTAAATAATAGTTTCGAAATCTGCAGAGGGAGACGACGTTTCTTATGGTGGTAGAGGAAGAGATCGGACCAACTGATGACAAAAAACGTTGGGACATAGAATTGTTGTCTCACTTGTATAAAAAAAATGGCCCATCATGATAGTTGGGAGCAGTTGTGCGAAGAGTGCTTCCTAAAAACCTTATTTATCATCCTATCCCAATGCAGGATCATAAGGATCAGGGTTCCAGACACCTCTCCCGATCATTAGAGCACGCATACGCTCGGGATAGAGAGACTACGACAGTAGCGCAATAGCGAGAAGAGGCAAAAACCCGTTAATTAGATGTG
Organism: Eremochloa ophiuroides; assembly: GCA_038502445.1. Lineage (NCBI taxonomy): Eukaryota > Viridiplantae > Streptophyta > Magnoliopsida > Poales > Poaceae > Eremochloa > Eremochloa ophiuroides. Next base: position 50,628,404 of record JAHLJS010000009.1, on the reverse strand, counting down.
TTTTGGCATGACCAATAGACCTGTGCAACCTGACCTCATGCCTCAGTCACAATCTAAACCCTTTAAGATTTCTATTTGCAAACTTAAGTCCAAGTAACGGATAGGTTGCATGTCCAACCTAATTTCATTCCTCGATCACAATCTAAACCATTTAGGACTCCTATCTGCTAACTTTAAGACCAAGTAACCAAAACTAAAATTGAAAAAAGAGGACATATGCGCTCAAGATGGAGATACTATGACGGTAGAGCGATAGCGAGAAGAGGCAAAAACCCTAGCTTGATTAGATGTATTTTGGCGTGACCGATAGACCTGTGCAACCTAAACTCGTGCCTCGATCACAATCTAAACCTTTTAAGATCCCTATCTGCAAACTTAGGACAAAGTAACTGATAGGTTATTTGCATATAGGCTTGTCCAACCAGATCTCGTGCCTCGATCACAATCTAAACAGTTTAGGATTCCTATCTGCTAACTTAAGACTAAGTAACCAAAAACTAAAATTGCAAAAAAAAGGTTGCACCTTTGTCCAACCTGATTTCATGCCTCGATCACAATCTAAACCGTTTCGGACTCCTATCTGCTATCTGCTAACTTAAGACCAAGTAACCAAAAATTAAAATTGCAAAAAGAGGTTGCACCCTTTGAAAGTGAGGAGCTAAATTTTGGCGGACCTTGCACAGAGCTGCATGCGCCCTTCGCCCGGCCAAGCAAGCACGGTGCTTCTTTTCTCCTCGTTACACTAGACTTGAGAAAGTTGATTGGACTTCCATATTTAAACATGGCTCCACTTCCACAAACAAGGTGGGACTAAGGGATTATTCCCGTTCTCACTCTTTGCACACATGCATGAATAGGCCTTTGAGATTTCTCATGGAAATTTCAGAAGATTTATTGGGCCAAGCCCATTTATTCCAACACTACTAAATAAACACAAGATGAAATGACGAAAGTTCGAAGTGACCCGCACGATAGAGCCATAGAGGCATTACTGAAACACAGGTAGGCAGGAATCTTGCTAGGACCTGGCAAGGTTAAGTGCTAGTGCTATGCCAATAGCAACGCAATCAAGAAACAGTCCCCCATTGGGAAAAAGGTTGGCAGCTTGTGAGCAAGGGCAAGCTTCATTATTGGTGCCATGCATCATGCTTCTAGCTAGATAGGGCCAGCCCATATGTGGAACTTAACCAATGATTTCGAAGAAATTGACGAGAGTTGTCCCGGGATCTTCTTGGGTTTCACGTTCGAACTATTTCAAAGGAAACTAGTACTGTACTCAACATAGTACAGTATACGTTGAAGCACAAACATCAGGTTCACCGGTTAAAATAATGTGTGTACTATGGGTTAGCACTGGTGCGTCTGCATTCGCATCAATTACCATTCTGTTCGGCTTGCTGGTCCAGCCAGCACCAACCAGCCATTCAGCAGTGTTGCTCTATCAGAACAATCAGCCAGCCAGCCAGCCATACCGTACCAACCAGCCGAAGAGATATGTAGATAAAGAGTACACATATTACTTATATAAAACTAAAACAATAATCCATCTAAACATCAATTATAATCTAAAATCAATAATAATAGACATACATCTAAGTAGAGCAAATTTCGATTATATTGATCTAATTTTCAGTCCAACGCAAATGTTTTTTTGAGGAAAGTCCAACGCAAATGTGTTACTCATGTATAAACTCCTGCTGTAGCTTGTCTAATTGTCAGAGTTTCCAGATCCATGGCACGATGCATGAGGATGATTACATGGTTTGGAAATTAGAATAGTGTCGTTTAGAAAATTATCCCCATCAACCGCTATTGGAAAGCCACAGTTGCCATTAGCTCTCTCACACAGATCTTCCCAGACGCTCTAGACAGTGTCCAGCCTGTGAAGTCAAGAAGGGAAAAGCACGTACATTCGAGAGCATGATTATGATGGGAGGTCTAGCGTGGAAAAGTCTTTCTAGGTGTGCTCCTAGACGTTTAGAAAGACGGCCAATCAGGCAATAATCACTCGGTGCCTTTGGTGGTTTCTGTGTCTTAGCTTGGCGACCACTCGGTGATGGCCATCATCTGTTCTCGCACTGGAGATCGGCCAGCCGGGAAGTAGTGGTGATATGGAGGTTCTGCTTCCCTGGCCAATGGAGCCATGGAGCCCAGTCTGCATGTACATACGGACATTGATTCATCTTCTATTCTTCTCATCGTCGTCAATCGCGCAGACAGATCGGACGACCTCAGACATCAGTCTTGAACGCGCCTTTGACTTTCGGTGCTGTCTAGGCACGACATGCCGATCGAGACATGATCACAGGATTCGTTCTACGTACAGAAAACATGAATCGATCTTCTCCGGAGCCGCAGAGCCGCTAGCTAGTCTGGAGACCAGTAGAAAATAGTAGTTTGAAGCTGCAGCGACCAAGGTGGGCATCAAAGGGAGTTTTCCCGAATTCATGCTCCGTGCTAGGTGCTACACAGTATCTTTATGTGCCAAAGGAGGCGGCCGGAGCCGATATATAAAGTTCCTTTTTTTTTTCACCGGCTTCCTCTTCGTTTTATGACTACTGTGTGACTCCGTATACTAGCGGTCAAATTTACCACAAATATTGTTAGAAATTTAGCCATTTTCACTATTAATTAATCCAGAAAATAATAAGAACAATAGTGGCATCATGAATGTACGTGCTTATGTAAACTAGACATGAATATCATGTACAAGATGCTAATAACCAGTAAGGTATTAATCCAAGAAATTAATGGACGATTAAGAACGTGGTAATAGTGTAATACCGTGCGGTAAAGTCGGTTGCTAGTTGACGTAGCGCCTATTGATGTCGGTGGCGAATCCATAATTTTGTCTAAGGTATGCCACCCAAAAATATTTATATACAATTCGGTAATCGTCGTAAAATTGACAATATGATTCGGTAAAAACCCTTGAACTCAAGAATTAAGTTTAAACCATCCACTAATAATAGTATAAATAGTTCAAAAGTCATACGGATAATTTAGATCGACTCTGATGATGCGAAAAAAATCCTCCGTCTCGCTGTGTGATAGATGATTATATAATTTTAACGCTAAACAATGAGCAATTAAAGTACACAATTTTTTAAAAAAGCGGAAGAACAAAGATGGCTCGATCCGACGATCCGTATACTAGGGAACACCGGCATCCGGCGGCGGCAATACGGAAGTGTCTACGAGTAGCTAGTTCGCTACTAGGGATGAAAACGGATCGGATCGGAGCGGATAATAGCTTCCCCGTATCCTTATCCGTATTTTTTGATCGGATTTGGAGCGGATCGGATATTATACGGATTCGGATTCGAATGCGGACTTTTACGGATATCGGAAATGGAACGTATTCGGGCTGGCGTCGGAGCGGAAGCGGATTTTTTAAAATTGGATAATACGTGCTTACGTGTTGTTTTTTATGGTGAGAAATAATTTATTAACCAAAGTCATAAAGCAGTAATATAACACGAAATAAAATCACCATCAATCCATCTTCAAATACTTGTGAGCTATACAATATAAAATGTTTGTACTATCGGCTGGGCGGACTCAATTTTTGCCACTTGGGCTCTTTAAAATATTTGGATATCCTATTATGATTGTTGGATAATCCGCCTTTAATTATCGGATAATCTAAATCCGTCGGATTTTGCCAATCCCATATCCTACTCCGCATCCACGTGTAATCGGATTCGAATTATTCGTATCCGCACGGATACTGAAAATACTTCTATATATCCTTAAAATTTGGATTCAGAGCGAATCGGAGCGGAGGATTATCTGCATCACTTTCAACCCTATTCGCTGCTACGCTCGGCCGCTCCATCGATGGCAACGATCCGTCGTATAATGCCTGACGCTCGCTGGGCTGCAGTATGAGCCACGTGCTGCCCGCGCTACTGCATGGGCCATGGGCCTGACGCTCGCTTGGCTGGACTGCTGGGCGTTGCCTCTCGCTCGTGCCACGGTGCCAGATGAGTGTATTTTTCTTTATATATAGAGAAATTATTTTCTATTTTTAGGGAGTAGTTACTTACATGTCTATATCCCTAAATTTATATCATTTATGGTCCTATCTAGAATAGTATGTGGTTATACTTTTCTGTTATCCATATAGTATATGGTTATACTTTTTAATGTACTACTGTAGTTGTATTTTAGTAATATAATTAAAAATATGGGATTTGATGAAAATTTTTCGCATATTAAGATTTAAAGTATTTTAAATTAATTATCTAAACATACTCAAACTGATAAATTAGTATGCACGCATACATAATGTGGTTTATTAAAGGTGAGAGTAACTACGTACTCCCAGGAGTATATAAAATGTACCCCCTCTCTCTCTCTCTCTATATATATATATATATATATATATATATATATATATATATATATATATATATATATACGCAAGTTGGTTTTTTAAAAATGAGAGTAACTACTTATAGGAGTATAGAAAATACACCATATATATATATATATATATATATATATATATATATATATATATATATATATATATATTATATATACACACACGTACTCTAGCTATACATGGAACTAACAGAGTATGCCGGTGCATACCCGACATGCCCTGTAGCTCCGCCCTTGATTGATGTAGTCGTCCTGAACATTGCAGTGCAGACGAAAAATAGTGCCGATCACCGCAACTAGGAAGACGGGCGTCAGGAATTAGGTACCACCACCATGAAGGAGACGTGTCCAAGCCAGTAGTCATGCCGGCAGCCACACTTCTAAAAAATGTGATCGACGCCCTTCACCCCGTGCAGATGAACTCGAAGACAGATCTACTCAGTTCATGTGCGCGGAGGGAGCAGGACAGGGAGAACTCAAAAAGCATCTCAAAATCTATGGTTCGGTGGATGTGAAGCCAAGAAAGAAGGACTGATGGAGAGGCTGTGGATATATGGACTTCTGCGTGTAGACGAAAGGTCTTACGGAAGATCAAGAGGCAGAGAAAGATCAAAAGGTCCGTCCGACCGCTCGCAGCTGCCGCCCAAGGCCATGCCCATATTTTTTTTCTGCTCCGCTCCTTGATTCTCCAATAGAGTGAGGACCCATTTTGGGAGTGCTCCAAGGAGTAGATTTTTGAAGAGAATCACTCCTCGACTGCCAGACAAATAAAAATAACCCAACTTCTTCTTCTTCAGAAAATCAAGTGAATCACCTCTCTATTTTGTATATAAGTGAGAGCCGAAAAAACCTCCTTGCCTAGATTCTCTTCTGATCTCCACCCTCTCCTGTTATATTTTGGTAGGAATCAGCTTTGAATCAATTCTCTATTAATCACCATTATGTTCCCTCCAAGGAATCCAATAAAATCACTTTATCGGAGAATTAAGGAGCAGAGCTTAAAAATCAGGGAGCAGAGCTCTCCTAAACAAGGTCTGATTCTAGTGAATTCCTATAGGTGGGAGCAGTACGAGGAGCTAATGAGAATTGATTCTCTACTGATCCTACCTTAATATAACAGGGAGTAGGGTGGAGCAGGTTTTTTTACTCTCATGTCGTAGTATAAATGGAGAAGTGATTCTTATCCTCACCTAAATCTGTGGTTGTTTTGAGTGTTTGATAGGTTAGGTTCTCCTTGGAGAAGATGGAGTGCGGACTGACTGTGTCTTTTGACGTTACGATGAAACTATAGCTCTAAAACTCGAAGAAATACCGTCAGTGACTTCCGAGCCTATCATGCTTGTCTGAATTAAGATGATCTGCTGATCTGTTTGTTGGTTGACAGAAAGATAGCCACCAGAAACACCTCGAGTTGAAACTTGAAATGCATGCAAATGCATGCATCAGGCCCAGCAGTTTTACCCGTGTCCTCCTTGCTTTTGTAACCGCGCGCGGGCGGGCCTAGAAGGCCAGAAGCTTCCCGGGCCCGGGCCTAGCTAAACGGCACATGTGGCCCAAGAGACGACTGTTTCCGCGGCGCGCGGCGGGCGCCAGCGCGCGGTACGGGTGGGCCCCGCGCCCTCGGCAGCGCGCGAGATCGCCGGCGCCTTCCTCGTGTCGTTATCTCATCACGAGACTTCTCTTCGGCCGCCGAGCTCCATCCATGGGTGGATCCAGCCGGTGCATGGGTGGTGGGCTCCGGGCGGCGGTGCATGCATGGATCCAGCCGGCCGGCAGCGCTATATAGTGACGCCGAGGCACAGGCGTCACTGCATGCCGACCTGCAGCCGTGCCGTCGACCCGTCGTCCGTGCGCGCAGGCGGCCCCCGCGGCCGCGGCCGCGTCCGTTTTTGCATCGGTCGCCTCTGCCTGGATTCGTCTGGAACTCAGGATCCCGCGCTCGTCGCCTGGTCAAGGATTTGGGTGGCCTCTAACCCATGCATCAGCCAACAAATGCCAATGCTACTGCCTATCGTGCAGTTTCACCAGATATAGCAGCGTTTGTACTGTACTGTACTGTACTGTACGCGTACTGCAGCCAACACAATGGCTATGACGCTGACATTGCTAGCTCTGGCCTCTGGGTGCGTAGCACGCTCCTGTTTATTAGTGCTACTAGGGCACAGCGGTGCGTGCGTGAACAACTGAAGGAGTTACAGGAACTAAGAGCATCTTCACCAACGACACAGCATGTGGTAGTTGTACTGGAGTCTGGAGGCATGAGCAGGCAGACGACGACAAAGGGTCTAGCTTGGTGTGATAAGATAGAACAACTCATATACCCTGCTGCTGCTAGTAGCATGTCCTGAATGATAAAAGCCTGTTACCACTGATCTGATGGATCAAGGGTGATAGAAAGTCCAGAGGACAGTTTGACTGATTGACCGCTTGGATTGAATTGAAATCGGGATACAGGCTTACTTGGTTACAAGAGTTGGTGGCCTGCCTCTGCTTATATGGCAGTGTAACAGCCAACCATTACGGCATATTCCTAGTATAAAGTAGATAATAGCTTAGCTTCTAAGCTACCTACCAAAACCTGGGTAAAAACGTAAAAGTGCAGGAAAGTAAGATACAAGTAACTAGGCTTATCTAACAATCTCCCCCTAAGCCTAGTACTAGGTGATCTGCTTCACGCCGATCCTCATCCCCATCTCCTAGAACTTGCCATTTCCCAGCGACTTGGTGAGAATGTCCGCGAGCTGATCAGTAGTGGCAGAACTTAAAGTTTTTTTCTCCTGAGAAGATACATATGGCTACCAGTTCCACAATATTTATAGGCACAAGGAGTTTCATTTAATTAGAACTTACCAACTTCTAACTACCAACTACCAACCGTCAGCAATAAAGGAGATTGAATGTGGCAACAACTGGCAGGGGCTATTAATATGCTACAGATCGTTTGTTGCAGAGAAAAGCTATCCCGGGGACTCCGTCGTCTTCGTCAAGCGCCTCCGAGCAACACTGCTCGGGGACTCCGTCATCTTCGTCAAGCGTCTTCGAGCAACAATGCTCGGGGACTCCGTCGTCTTCGCCAAGCGTCTCCGAGCAATAAGCACTGCTCGGGGACGCCGTCGTCTTCGCCAAGTGTCTCCGAGCAATAAGCACTGCTCGGGGACGCCGTCGTCTTCGTCAAGCGTCTTCGAGGCCAAGAGGCTACCCCAGACTCCAGAGCTCGGACGGCTCACCGCTCTTCTCCAAGCAACTCAGGTACAGATCAACGAAGGAAGACAAGCACCATCTCATTGCACGGCATCTGCTACAGAGCTTGTCGGCGAAGATGGTGAGATGTCTCGCGGTGGTCGGAGACCTCATCGGCGAGACGGCGACCAAGAGGTGAACCAATCCGACCTCCGCGCAAAGCTGAAGACCAAAGACCTACGCGGCCGCATCGAGAACAGGAGAGAAGCCAGACACTCAGCAGAGGCCGAGCGACGAAGAGAGTATGATCAGACGCACGAGCACTCACCGAGAGTATGATCAGACGCACGGCTTCCCCAACGACAAGACCGCCCCGGAACTGCCATTCACGCCGGCACTCCGAGCGGTTGTCTGGCCTCCTAACTTCAAAGTTGTCGGCGTCAAGACTTACGACAGAAGAGCCGATCCCAATAAATGGCTCAACGTCTACGAGATCGCCGTCCAAGCCGCCGGTGGAAACAGGGATGTGATGGCCAACTACCTCCCGGTCATGCTCAGCGCCTCCGCCAACAACTGGCTTCATAGTTTGAGGCCGAACTCCATCGACACTTGGGATCAGTTGAAGGAGCAGTTCGTCAATAACTTCCGCGCCACCTGCAAGCAACCGGGCACGAAGTATGATCTTGAAAGGCTCCGGCAAAGCTCTCGGGACTCCCTGCGAAACTACATCCGGCACTTCTCGGAAATCAGAAACGACATCCCCGACATCACAGATGCAGAAGCCATCTCCGCGTTTATGCGCGGCCTGAGGCCCGACGAGGAATTGCGAAAGAAATTATACCGCACCAGCCCGACCACCGTCGCCGAGATGCTACGCATCGCCAACAAATACGCCGATGGAAACGACGCAGCTCATCACTCCATTCATAGTCGCCTCCACTTCCCCGACCAGTCGCGGCACCAAGAAGAAGGCCACCGAACAGATCGGCGCCAGGATGATCAAGCTCCTCGGAGAGACTACCGCCGCGATGACCGCGACCACCGACGACGCCCAGAACATCGCCGCTACGACGAACCCGAGAGCTCCAGGGCTGGAGAGAGGCGCCGCCACTACCAAGTTTACAATACCCGACCAGCCCCAAAGCGCAATTACGAGGAGGCCTACTCCAAGCTCCTCGACGCCCAGTGCCCCGTCCACAAGCGCCACAAGCACACCATGAGGGAGTGCGAGGGTTTCTCCAGGAAGTTCCAAGTAGAAGAGAAGAAGAAGGCTAGAAGAGTCCGACAAGGACCGGCGCGACGACAGCGACAAGCCTCCAGGCTTCACTGACGCACACCGAACCGTTTCCACCATCATCGGTGGTCGCGCCGCCATCGAGTCAAAGAGGGAGCAGAAACTCGTCAATAGACGTGTCAACTCCGTTGCCAATTCCGACAGTGCGATCGCCGATAGAAGGCTTCCTCCTTGGTCGCACCAAGACATCACCTTCAGCAGGGCCGACCAATGGACCCAGATTCCGTACTTGGGTCGCTTCCCATTGATCGTCGATCCGGTCATACGCACGACGCATTTCCGGAAGGTGCTAATCGACGGCGGCAGCGGCCTCAACATGCTGTTCTCCGGAGCTGCCAAGGAACTCGGGCTGAAAGAAGAAGACTTGCGGCCAACATCGGCCCCCTTCTGGGGTATCGTCCCGGGACAGCCGTCATATCCTCGAGGGCAGATAAACCTCCTGGTCCAGTTCGGGCACCCACAGTGCTTCCGCATTGAGCACATCGACTTCTTGGTGGCCGACTTCGACGCCGCATATCATGCTATCCTCGGCCGACCAGCTCTGGCAAAATTCGGGGCCATCCCCAACTACACCTACCTCGTCATGAAGATGCCAGCGGAGAACGGCGTCCTTTCCATTCGCGCCGACCTCCAAGTTACATATGCTTGCGAACGGGAGGCCATTGCCATGGCTGAAGCTGTCGAAGAATCCATACTCATGAACATCTATGCCGCGGACGCAAAGCAGGTAGCTCCAGAAGACCAAGTCATCCCAGAGAAGACCCCACCAAGATCAGCCACCAAGAACAAGGAAACGAAGGAGGTTATCCTGGTCCCCGGCGAGCCAAACAAGACTACTCGCATCGGGGCCGACATCGATCCTAAATAGGAAGACGCGCTCGTCAGCTTCATAAGGGAGCACGTAAGCACTTTCGCATGGAAACCAGCGGATATGCCCGGCGTTCCCAGGAAGTTGATCGAGCACTCCTTGAATGTCTCGAAGACCGCCAAGCCAAGCAAGCAGAAGCTCCGGCGATTCTCTCCAGACAAGAAGGAGGCCATTAGGGTAGAGATAGCTCAGCTCCTAGCTGCCCGCTTCATCAGAGAGGTGTACCACCCTGATTGGGTAGCCAATCCGGTGCTTGTAAGAAAAAAGAATAATGAATGGAGAATGTGCGTTGATTACACCGATCTCAACAAACACTGCCCTAAAGTCCCCTTCGGTCTTCCACGAATCGATGAAGTCGTCGACTCAACAGCAGGTTGCGAGCTACTCAGCTTCCTCGACTGCTACTCCGGATACCACCAGATCGCTTTGAAGGAAGAAGACCAAGAGAAGACATCTTTCATCACCCCTTTCGGGGCTTATTGCTACAAGACCATGTCTTTCAGATTGAAGAATGCTGGAGCAACCTACCAACGGGCGATTCAAGCTTGTCTCGACGACCTTATCCCCGACGTCACTGCCGCATACATTGATGACGTCATCATCAAGACTCAGACAGCTGAAGACCTCATCTCCAACCTCGAAGCAGTTTTCGAGAAGCTGGACAAATTCCAATGGAAGCTTAATCCAGGCAAGTGTATCTTCGGCGTCCGATCTGGCAACTTGCTCGGTAACATCGTCAGCAAGCAAGGCATCCTCCCCAACCCAGAGAAGATCAACGCGGTTATGAGGATGAAGCCTCCGACCAATGTCAAAGATGTGCAAAAGCTCACCAGGTGCATGGCGGCCCTTAGCCGTTTCATCTCCAGACTGGGCGAGAAAGGCCTCCCATTCTTCAAGTTACTAAAGGCTGGCAAGAAGTTCACCTGGTCAGAAGAGGCAGATACGGCCTTCAGAGAACTCAAACGCTTCTTGATGAGTCCTCCGCTTCTCACAGCTCCTAAAAAGGACGAAACATTACTGATCTACATCGCCGCGACTAATAACGTCGTTAGCACTGCCATCGTCGTTGAACGAGAAGAAGACGGTCACGCCTATCCGGTCCAGCGACCAGTTTACTTCATCAGTGAAGTCCTCAACGAGTCCAAGACCCGTTACCCAACAGTGCAGAAATTGATATACGCTGTTCTCGTCACCTCAAGAAAGCTCCGTCACTATTTTGAAGGATATTCCATAGCAGTAATCTCTGAATACCCCCTGGGTAGCGTCCTCCGAAACAAAGACGCCAACGGCCGGATCCTAAAATGGGCAGTAGAGCTGGGAACATACTCCATTGATTTCTGCAGCCGAATAACAGTCAAGTCGCAGGTACTCGCCGACTTCATAGCTGAATGGACAGAGATGCAAGAGTCTCCGCATCCGGCACAGGAAGAGTATTGGACAATGTTCTTCGACGGGTCCCTTAGCATCAGCGGCGCCGGAGCCGGAGTACTCCTTATATCGCCCTCCGGTGAGCGCCTCCGTTACGTCTTGAGAATTCACTTCATGGCGTCCAACAACGCGGCCGAATACGAGGCCGCCTTGCACGGTCGCCAGATAGCCTCCGAGCTCGGCATCCGTCGCATCATGGTCTACGGGGACTCGGCCCTGGTCATCAACCAGGTTAACAAGGACTGGGACTGCAACAATGAGAAAATGGACTCCTACGTCGCCGCAATCAGAAAAATCGAAGGGAAATTCCTCAGAATGGAATTCCATCATATCATTCGAAGCGAAAATCAGGCGGCCGACGAGTTGTCAAAGCTTGGATCATCCCGGTCCGACGTCCCCGCCGGCGTTTTTATCCAGGATCTGTTCAACCCCTCCATACAGACTGATGGCGATACCAGCAGCTCTGCGACCGACCAGATAGTGGCATATATTCCAACCCCTGAAGAGGACTGGAGAACCCAGTTCATTGATTACCTACTGGAAGCAAGGGTCCCCGAAGATAGGACAGAAGCCGAGCGCCTGGTAAGAAGATCCAAAGGCTATGTCCTGGTCGACAGTAAACTCATGCGCAAGAATACCAGGAGCGAAGTCCTACAAAAATGCGTCCCACGGGAAGAGGGTCTCAGGATCCTTCATGAGGCTCATAGTGGCATGTGCGGCAATCATGCGGCTTCACGTACTCTGATCGGCAAGATTTTCCGAGCATGTTTCTATTGGCCAACAGCAGTCCAAGACGCCGAGAAGATAGTCAGAGAATGCGAGGCATGCCAATTCTTTGCCAAGCAGACACATGTACCAGCCCAAGAGTTACAGACCATCCCTGCGTCGTGGCCTTTCGCCACATGGGGACTGGACATGGTTGGTCCATTTAAAACAGCAAGAGGGGGATTTCGCTCTATCTATGTCGCTATCGATAAGTTTTCCAAGTGTATCGAGTACAAGCCGTTAGTCAAGGCTACGGCAACCAAGGCAGCAGAGTTCTTCAAGGATATCTCCTATCGTTTCGGGCTTCCGAACAGCATCATCACTGACCTGGGATCAACATTTACTGGAAGTGATTTCTGGGACTTCTGCGAAGAAAGAAGCATATCCGTCAAATATGTGTCCGTGGCTCGTCCTAGAGCCAACGGCCAGGTGGAGAGGGCAAACGATATGCTGCTCGACGCCCTCAAGAAGCGTCTCCACGCAGTCGTGGATAGAAGCCCAGGCAACTGGATTGACGAATTACCGGCGGTGATCTGGGGACTTCGGACTCAACCCAGCCGGAACACAGGCGTATCGCCGTATTTTATGGTGTATGGCTAGGAGGCAGTACTACCTGCAGATGTAATCTATCGACCTCCAAGGGTTGAGGCGTACGAAGAAGTCCACTCCAACGAGGCCAGAGCAGACGAAGTCGACAAGCTAGAGGAAGAACGCCTGATCTCCTGTGTACGAACAGCTAAATATCTGGAAGGGATCAGGCGATATTACAATCGCAATGTCAATGGCAGAGCCTTTGCAGTCGGCGACCTCGTTCTCCGGCGGAAGCAGAGCAAGGAGGGGATGCATAAACTGTCATCTCCCTGGGAGGGGCCATACATGGTCAAGGCAGTTACTCGACCAGGCGCATATAGGCTCTCCGACCTAGACGGCGTCGACATCCCCAACTCCTGGAACATCGAGCACCTGCGACGCTTCTACCCCTGATCTAGGGATCAAACCAGATATGTGTATTTCCATTTTATTATAAACAAGGGCAATACATTGTTATTTTCGATATTTTGCCTCCATTACATTTTGTACAGCTAAACGTCTTCGCCTATGCGTAAGTCCCGCCACTGCTCGGGCAGCACGTCTTCGCCTATGCGTAAGCCCCGCCACTGCTCGGGCAGCACGTCTTCGCCTATGCGTAAGCCCCGCCACTGCTCGGGCAGCACGATTTCACCAATGCGTAACCCCGCACCCGCCGGGCAGCATCTGGTCCGACGCCGCGTAAGCCCTAAAAATGATAGGCCGCCTAACTACGACACTTCATCGACTGCCCGGATATATCGGGTAGACTTCGCCCACGATAAGCGTAACCCCCGCCTAGAGCGGGCAGCTTCGCCACCACGTAAGCCCCGGGGACGCCTGGGCCGTTAAGTCTTCGCTAACACGTAAGCCCCGAGGACGCTTGGGCAGTTTAGCAGCGTCTCCAAAAGCCCCGGCAAAAGCACGGGCGACACGCAGGGCGTGTAGGATTATTCGTCGACCATACAAGACCTCAACCATGCTCGTGCGTCTCAATTCAAATCCCCTTGGTGGGAAAAAGCTGAACATCAGCAGTCAACATCTTGGCGGCTTCCCTAGCCTCTTCTTCAAGCTAGTCTTCCTGCTCTTCGGTGGTTCCCCGCGCATACCCGGTTTGCGCTCGGTCGTTCTTCACTCCTGGGTAGTGCGATCGGACGACTCCAAGCACATGGACGGCCACATTTTTAGCAGCATCCATGCAGAAGTCCTTAAAGAATCGAAGAGCCTCCCGTCCACGTTGCACGATGTCGCGGACACCAGGACCTTCGGCAGGCGGTACGGCGGGCGCATACTCAATGATGTCAAGCACAGGCTTAACACCACCAACCAAGGCATCAAACCTTCCGTCGGCAGCCTCAAGGCGACCCGCAAGGTCATCGACCTGCGCACGATGCCTACGTCCCATCTCTGACAAACAAAGCACGTCAGTCGCACTACAAAAATAAAAAGGAAGGGGAAAGTGGAACACAAACAGGCAACCTGTCATCGTCTCCAGGTTCTTCCGGGCAGCCTCTCGCATCAGCGCCACCTCAGCCTCTAGCTCAGTGGCTGCACATCACAAAGAATACAATCAGATCATCAAACCAAGACATCTTACAAATGGCGAGACGTCACACATACTCCGCTTCGTGGACACATCCAACAGCTGTTGAAGACCTACATGCCACACAACTGGTGTTCAGAGAGCAAAAGCGGGACGAATAGCTATCAAGAAGAACAAGAGTCCAACATACCTTTGTTCTCCCGCAATAGACACTTCTCGGACTCCATAAGGTTCGAGCAGTGCAGCTCCAGGGTTTCACGCTCCTCGCGCATGCCTGCCATCAACCCCTCTAGGCGAGTCACCTCGGTCTGCAGCTGTTTGTTTTTCTCTGCTACATCCCAAAGGCGGTGTAGGGTTTTCCGGCGATCTTCGGCGGTCTCATACACTGCCTGGAAGAAGGAGCGACAGATTATCAAGTCAATATATCGTCAGGATAAAATATGACAGGCGTCACCTGCACACGCGACGAAAGGTTTCCCAGACGACCGAGAAGCTTTCTCAAGTCCGCGCGAGTATCGCGGATGTCATTCTTCAGTCCATCTATCTCGGCGTCAGCAAGATCTTCCTCCGTGGCGACATCATAGGTGCTCCCCACCATGCGATACGTGCGAATCAATGGCACGGGCCCCCTTCGGGTGACTTCTTCGATATCCGCACCCTCCGGGGAAGCGCTTGTAGAAGGCTGAGGACATGGCCCTGCTCGCGCCTCCGAGCTGGTCTCCGCTCCATGATCAGCACTCCCAGGAGGAATGGTGCTACTGTCCCTCGGCGGCGACGTCCAAGCTTCATCTTCACGTCTCGGCTCCTTGACATTCGGCCCTGGAGGAGAAGCCGGAGGCGGCGGGGTAGGCATGCGCGGCTGCTTGGGAGGAGATGGCGAGCCTTGCGCATCAGCCGTTGAGGGCCTCTCGGGCGACCTCTGGGGTGATTCATGTTCTGAAGTCCAGCCAGCGCGGAAGCCCTCGGCTAAACCAGCTTCTGAAGTCGTCATCTTTTCAGCGCCGGGATTCTCAGCGTCTTCATTAGAAGGGTCCCTACATTTCCAAGACAAAATCTCAACATTGTTCGGATCAAAAAGGGAGAAATATGGAGAAAATCCTACTTACATTTCTGAGCGACGACGTTTTCGGCCGAATTTCTTTCTTTGACCGGAAGCTCCAGCGGCAGCGGCAGGCGCATCACCCTTATGGCGTTTTGTGCTCGGTTCATCCTGATCCGAGCAAGGGGCGTCGGCGACGGCTTGGGAACGGTCCTCGAAAATCTTTACCGAACCTTCCGCAGCTCGGATGCCACTGGAAGATCCAGCCTTTTCCGACACCGGCTGTTTCCCCCGAGCAGTTCTTTGGGCCAGTGTCTCCTCATCTTCTTCGTCAACAGACTCACTTTCTTCCTCGGATGGTTCAATAGAGTCATCCTCGGCATGTCCCTGATGATAACTGTGCATCGCGTCAACTCGGTCCGGCCAGTCAGCGGTTGGTACATTGGAGAAGTACACCTTTCGGTCCTGTCCATTTGTCTTCAAGAGATCAAGCAGAAGTTATGGTATAAGTACCATATGAGCGATGGAAAAGCCAGGGCAGTTTGGAACTTACCTCCGGCGGGGGATTCTTCAGATTAAAAGCCGCACTTTGGCCACGGTTCCCTATATGAGAGCCTTTCCCAAAATATTCTTCCAAGACTTCTCTGACTTCGGCTTCGGATAGATCTCTGGATGAGCACCTGGTCGGATCATTCCGACCAGTAAATTCAAAGGCAGGATGAACTCTATCCTTGCAAGGTTGGACGCGACAAAACACAAAATTGGTAGCAACCCCAACTCCATTCAGGGTCAAACCCTTGATGATTTCTAGCAAATCGTTTACTTGTCACAGCTCCTCTACATGCGGTTTCTCCGTCCAGCTATTCTGTTTTTCTGGAATCTGATCCACGGCGCAACGGACGCTCGGTTCTTGGTTGGGGATATAGAACCATCTCTTGCTCCAATCACGCACACTGGTATTCAGAGGGATTTGGAGGTAATGTGCGGACATTCCGTCATGCATTTTCAGATACACTCCACCAGCAACTCGAGAACCTGTGCCGTTCGATTTCACAAGAACGAAGAGATGGCGGAACAGATTGAAGTGCGGGAGAATGCCAAGGTACGCTTCACAGAAGTGGATAAAGATGGAAATCAAGAGGATAGAATTGGGATTCAAGTGGCACAAGGAAATCTGGTAATAATCAAGCAACTTGCGAAGAAACGGATGGTATGGCAAACCAAATCCGCGGGTAAAATAGTCAGAAAAGATAACTATTTCTCCAGAATCAGGCATTGGATATGCTTCACCTTGTGATATTCTCCAGCCACCGGTTGTCTGGTCAGGAAGGAATCCCCAGGCCACGAGCGCATCGAGCTGCGATTTTCCCAATACCGACGCCTGCCATTTGTTCGACATGCGGAACTCCCCCGGTTGTGCCTCCTTTGACTTTTTTGATTCGCGGGTGCTCTTCCTGGTGCCCGTCATGGCAGATCTGGGCGGGGGAGAGGTGGAATCGATGATTTTTCTATGGCGGCGGTGGAAAAAATGGAACCCTAGACGGCGGTGGAGGAATAGGCGGAGACGGATGTGGATTTTGGGATTTGAATACGCAAGAAGACAAACCAACTGTTCGCCTTTCTACTTATTCCCCTTTCAAACAGCACAGGGGTATTTTCGGTTCACAAGTAAGACGCCTTTTTAAGCGTTGCATTATGCTTTCTTCGTCAAATAAAACCAAAGGTACTCGGTCATACAGAAGACAAAGAGCAACATGAAGATGATATTGGAGTCATTTTTTCTTTCTTTCCATATGACTGTCATACAATGATAAGGGACTACCACATCATTGAAGTTTTTTTTTAAAAAAAGTATACAGGATCCTGTAGCTGACCAAGAAGATGATCGGGGATGGAGCATTGCCATGGGATTATGGCATCGCTTCTGCATCACAAGATTTCTTCAAACTACAGGAGACGTAGTAGTCTGGAGTCTGGGGGACGGCCAAGCTCGCGTTTCTTCAGATCCATTAAAAGAGAAGGGGAACTTGAAGGTTTTTTCTCCTGAGAAGATACATATGGCTACCAGTTCCACAATATTTATAGGCACAAGGAGTTCCATTTAATTAGAACTTACCAACTTCTAACTACCAACTACCAACCGTCAGCAATAAAGGAGATTGAATGTGGCAACCACTGGCAGGGGCTATTAATATGCTACAGATCGTTTGTTGCAGAGAAAAGCTATCCTGGGGACTCCGTCGTCTTCGTCAAGCGCCTCCGAGCAACACTGCTCGGGGACTCCGTCGTCTTCGTCAAGCGTCTTCAGGCAACAATGCTCGGGGACTCCGTCGTCTTCGCCAAGCGTCTCCGAGCAAGAAGCACTGCTCGGGGACGCCGTCGTCTTCGCCAAGCGTCTCCGAGCAATAAGCACTGCTCGGGGACGCCGTCGTCTTCGTCAAGCGTCTTCGAGCAACACTGCTCAGGGACTCCATCGTCTTCGTCAAGCGTCTCCGAGCAACACTGCTCGGGGACTCCGTCGTCTTAACCAAGCGTCTCCGAGCAATAAGCACTGCTCGGGGACTCCGTCGTCTTCGTCAAGCGTCTCCGAGAAATAAGCACTGCTCGGGGACGCCGTCATCTTCGTCAAGCGTCTTCGAGCAACACTGCTCGGGGACTCCGTCCTCTTCATCAAGCATCTCCGAGCAACACTGCTCGGGGACTCCGTCGTCTTAACCAAGCGTCTCCGAGCAATAAGCACTGCTCGGGGACTCCGTCGTCTTAACCAAGCGTCTCCGAGCAATAAGCACTGCTCGGGGATTCCGTCGTCTTCGTCAAGCGTCTTTGAGCAACACTGCTCGGGGACTCCGTCGTCTTGGTCAAGCGTCTCCGAGCAACACTGCTCGGGGACTCCGTCGTCTTAACCAAGCGTCTCCGAGCAATAAGCACTGCTCGGGGACTCCGTCGTCTTCATCAAGCGTCTCCGAGCAACATTGCTCGGGGACTCCGTCGTCTTAACCAAGCGTCTCCGAGCAATAAGCACTGCTCGGGGATTCCGTTATCTTCATGAAGCGTCTCCGAGCAACACCACTCGGGGACTCCGTCGTCTTCGTCACGTGTCTCCGAGCGACAAGCTGCTCGGGGACTCCGTCGTTTTCGCCAAGTGTCTCCGAGTAGTAAAGTGCTCGGGGACTTTGTCATTCAACCAAAAATGATCAGCGATATCATCAAAATTTATGACCCTGACACCACGTGACTATGTCACATTCTATCAGGCTCGGGGACTAAGTGGATACACTTCACCTGCCGGTGAAGGTATTGGCTCTGCCGTGGCAAAAGTGGATACACTTCACTAAAGAGAAGCTTCTTTCAATTTTTTCTGAGCTCCTTACATCCGTCTGGTCAAGCAACGCTGAAGGTTTGCACCTCTCGACGAATGCAAGGCGCTCGGGGACTAGCTGTGGGGGTATAAGCCCGTATACCCGCATAGTCATACTTGGCCCAAGTCTACCGAACAGGCCTGAACTACCAAGGACGCGTCACCCATACGATCTCCAGGAGATCGCGTATATCCACCAAGACCTTGGCGGGCAAGGAAATAGCTTTCCTAGAATCTAGCCGATTGGTTTCCCAGATCGGCTAGGATTGTAATCTGTTATGTATGGCAAGATCAACTTGTAACCCTGCCCCCCGGACTATATAAGGCGGGCAGGGGGTCTACTCGATTCATCTAATCTACTAGCAATACAACACAGCAACATACAGGACGTAGGGTATTACGCCTCGTGGCGGCCTGAACCTGTCTAAATCTCCGTCTCGCACGAATTGTGCTCCCTCGTTCGTCTCAGGCGCACCCTCACCGTCTCATCTACTACCGCGGGCATACCCCTCGGTAGACTATCGCCGGTATTCCATCGACACGATGTGGCTGGCCTTGATGCTCCCGTCCTCCAAGCAGTCCCTGATGAAGTGGTACTTGATTCGGATGTGCTTGCTCCTGTCGTGGAAGATAGGGTTCTTGGCCAGGGCTAAAGCAGACTTGCTGTCCACTTTCAGCTCCACCACATCCACTTTCCTGCCCAGCAGCTCCCCGAGTAGCAGAGACAGCCAAAGGGCCTGTGTTGCTGCAGTAGTGGTGGCAATGTACTCTGCCTCGCAGCTTGACAGCGCCACCACCCTCTGCTTGATCGATTGCCAGCTGACCAGGTAATTACCCAGAAAGAACATTGTTCCACTGGTGCTCTTGCTTGTGTCGATGTCGCCGGCAAGATCACGGTCGTAGTAGCCAATGAAACACGCTATGCCAGGAACCCTCTTGTTGTGGAGACCGTAGTCCAGGACCCTGGCGACATAGCGGAGGATGCGCTTGATGTCCTGCAGATGCTCCAGTGTGGGCCGTTCCATGAACCGGCTCACGTACCCGACGACGAACGTTAGGTCAGGCCGAGTATGTACGAGGTACCGGAGGCTGCCGACCAACCGCCGGTAGTGGGTGGAGTCCACCTCCTCTGCCTTGCTCTCATTGCTGAGCCGTAGCTTCTCCTCCATCGGCATGTGAGCTGGGTTGCAGCCAGTCATCCCGCCGAGCTCCTGGATCCGCTTTGGCATAGTGTGCTTGACGGAGAGCGATGCTAGTGTCGTCCTGGCACACCTCGACGCCGAGGTAGAAGCAGAGAAGCCCAAGGTCGCTCATGTCAAACTTCTCCTTCATCTGCTCCTTGAATCTGTTCACCTCTTCTTTATGCACACCGGTGATGATGAGGTCATCGGCGTAGACTCCGACCAGCAGAGCAGAGTGCCCACTGCTCCGCCGGTACACCGCTGCCTCGTGCGCGCTCTGGTGGAAGCCCATCACCTTCAGAGTGGCGTCTAGCTTCGCGTTCCAGGCACGCGGCACCTGCCGCAAGTCGTAGAGGGCCTTGAGCAGGCGGTAGATTTTGTCTTCCTTCCCCGCGACGGCAAAACCTGGTGGCTGTCGCACGTACACCACCTCCTTGAGGTCGCCGTTCAGGAATGCTGACTTCACGTCCATCTGGTGGACCTTCCACCATTCCTGAGCTACCAGCGCGAGGAGGACACGGACCAACTCCATGCGTGCCACTAGCGCGAAGGCGTCGTCGTAGTCCACCCCCTCTTGCTGCACGAACCCCCTCGCCACCAGCATTGCCTTTTGCTTCGTCACCACCCCCTTCTCATCCTTCTTGAGCTTGAACACCCACTTCAGAGTGATCGGGCGATGTCCCGCAGGCAAGTCCACGAGCTCCCAAGTCTTGTTCTTCTCCACCGACTGGAGCTCTTGCTTCATGGCGGCCTCCCACGCAGGGTCACCCCGTGCCTCCGCATAGTTGGTAGGCTTGCTAGCGTGCGAGAGATGCAGCTGGGCGAGTAGTCGCGGTGCCTGCTTGGAAGGAGCTTCATCACCGAGGATGTTGGTCATCCGTTGGTACCGAAGAGGCTCATCGTCGTAGAATGCATCCAGACGGTCCTCTTCATCCTCCAGCGGCGTAGCGAACTCGATTGACGTGGTCAGAGCCGTTGCCGTGGTCAGAGCAGTGCTCGGAGACTGCTCGGCGGTGCTCGGAGACTGCTCGGCGGTGTTCGGAGGTTGCTCGAAAGTGGTCGGGGACGTGGTCGACTGCTCCCCCGGAGCTGAAGGCCGCGTGGTCGGAGTGGTCGGAGCAGAAGCGGTGCTCGGAGCAGAGGACGCTAGGGTACGCGGTCCTTCAGCTCCATTCTCACAAATGTGCTCGACGATGAACTCCCAGTCCGCCGGAGCGTGCTCGCCTCCTTCCTTGATCTAGTCCTAGCCACGGCTCTCGTCGAAGACGACGTCGCGCGATACTCGCATACGCTGAGTGGTCGGGTCGAAGACGTGGTAGGCCTTGGCGCCGTCAGCGTACCCGATGAAGATGCCGGGGCGGCTGTGATCGTCGAGCTTCTTCAGCTGGGTGAGGTCCTTGACAAATGCCAGACAGCCGAATGTGCGCAGGTGTCCGAACTCCGGTGGCATCCCATGCCATGCCTCGTACGGCGTCATGCCCTGCAGTTCCTTGGTCGGAGACCTGTTCAACAGATACACAGCGGTCACCACAGCCTCACCCCAGAAGCATGCTGGCAGTCCTCGCTGCTTCAACAGTGCTCGCGCCATGACAACCACCGTCTGGTTCCACCTTTCCACGATGCCATTCTGCTGCGGTGAGTACGGGGCGGAGTAGTGACGCTGGATGCCCTACTCGGCGCAGTACGCCGTGAACTCGGCGACGGTGAACTCGCGGCCGTTGTCGGTGTGGAGGGTCCGCATCTTCTTCCTGCTCTTGTTCTCCACCACAGCTCGAAGGTGCTTGATGGCGTCGGCGGCGTTGTCCTTGGTGGTCAGCAGAGTCACCCACATATAGCGAGTGGCATCGTCGACGAGCAGCAAGAAGTAGCGCCTGCCGCCGATGGTCGCCGGTGTCACCGGGCCACAGAGGTCACCGTGGACCAGCTCGTGCGGTTCCCGTGCTCGGTACTGGGCTTCGGCCGGAAACGGTGCTCGGCAATGTTGGTGATGACGCACGTGTCGCAGAACTGCCCGACGTGGTGGATCGCTGGCAGCCCGCGCACCATGTCGTCCCTGGACAACCTCCGAACCGTGTCAAAGTGGAGGTGACCGTAGCGCTCATGCCAGCACCACTCCTCATCATCCTTCCGAGCAGCAAGACAGAGCAGCTTCGCGGTGTTGAGGTGGAGGATGTAGAGGCGGTTGGCGCTGTGTCGTACCTTGACAAGCAGCCGCTGTTGACAATCCCAGATCCTCAAGATGCTGTCCTCGATCTCCACCTTCGAGCCTCCCTCGTCGAGCTGTTCGAGACTCATGATCGAGTTGCGGAGCGCCGGGATGTAGTAGACGTCGTGGAGCACCCTGTGCTTGCCGCCCTTGGCCTCGAGGATGATGGAGCCGACACCTTGGATCTCCACCTTGGACTCGTCACCAAACCTCACGACTCCCCGAGCTGATGTGTCCAGGTCGATGAAGAGCTCACGCCTCCTGGTCATGTGGTGGGTGCCGCTGTCCAGGTACCAGCCATCAAGCTTCTTACCGTCGCTGCCGATGTCGAAGTAGGCACGTGCACGCGGCTCCTCGAGCTTGAGATCGGTACTCAGTGCTCGGAGGGTCAAAGCTTGTGTAACAACCCTAAAAACCCACACAACCTAAAAATCCCAACCAATTAAAATTTTTCATTTATTTATTATGAAAACCCATTTTTCTTGTGCAAGCATATAGGTTTCATTATGAATTTGGTAAATAAAGGAGTATAGCTTGCATTTTAATTCCATTCGCATAGAATAATAGCTTATGCATCACAATTGGGATTTATTGCAATTTATGTTTGTATTTACTCAATATTTAAAAAGGGTAATATATGTATATAAATACACTTAAGTGAAAATAGAAAAGGAAAAAGAAAAGAGAAGAGAGGAAGAAAGGAAGCCAGCCTGTCGGCCCAGCTGTGGCCCAACCGAGCAAGCGCGCGCGCGACCGTTTCACCCACTCCCCCGCAGCCGCTGACCGCCCGGCCCCGCCTGTCAGCTGCTCTCGCTACTGTTCTTCTTCTCACCTCGCGAAAGACGGTGGCCGACAGAGTCACGCAAATGGCGTGACCAACAGCGCCACGCATGGCAGAGCCCTGACCCCACTGTCCCTCGCCTGTCCCCTGCCTTGCTCGCCAAGAAGCCCGCGCGCACCACCGAAACCCTAGCTCGGGAGCACCGATGGTCTCCACGTGCCCCCTTCGCTGCTAATCATCGTCCGCCGCCACGCCATGTCCTGGCCGTCTATAAAAGGAGTCGCCCCGAAGCCCTAGACCTCGTCCCACTCGCCGCCGCCACGCTGCGACACAACCACTACACCACACCGCACAATAGAGGGAGAGGGAGAAGGGAGAAGGGCAGAGCAGAGGAGGAGAAGCTGCCGGAGCGCCGCCGCCGCGGAGCACGCCGGAGCCGGACACGGAGGAGAAGCCCGAGCTGCGGTCGAGGAGCGGCACGGCACTGCGATCGCTCTGCACGGCTCCGCCTCGCCACTGCACCGCCATCCTAGCTTCACCGACACCACGGTGAGCCACCGCACGCCATGTCCGGACCTCGCCCTGCTTTTGCCATGGCGTTCCGCCCACGGGACGCGCAGGCACGAGCCTTTACCGGCTCAGGAAGATCACCTGCTCCATGCACCTCATCCGACCTCGCCGTGCTACCGGTCATGGCGCTCCGCATCACGAGCGCGTAGGCCGCGGGCTGTTTCCGGCCCCTGAACACTTCGCACAACACACGCACAAGACCGGCCATCAAACCACTGGACATTGGCTATGGACGTCAGGCCACTTCCGACGGGCATCGCCGTCACATGTGCTCGGAGCACCGCCACCTCGACGGCGTTCCCGCGCGCACAAGCCGTGAAACCGCTGACGCGACCCGCTAGCGTGACCACCAACTCACCGACCACCTCGGACAAGCTTAGTTGTGGAAGATCGAACCTCCATAGCCCGGAACACCGAGAGGTGCGTTCTCGGGGAAACGTGATCGCCGCCGACACGTTCCGCCTCGCCTAAAATCCGTTCCGAGTACCCCCGATCGCCTCGCGCTGCGGAGAAAGGCCACCGAGGTTCGCCAAGTCTGCCTCGGCACCGCCGCTAGATAGCCGAGCCCCGAATCATGTCTGTCGCCTTGGCTACGTGCACCTCCACCTCGTCGGAGAACCGCCGTATGCCGTGTGAGAGAAGGAGGCCCACGACATCATTTCACTAATGACAGCCAACCCTCGGGAGGGCGGCACCCTCGGCGCCCAAAATTCCGATTCGCCCGAGCCTCCCCGGGAGAGCTCGAGAGAGTGGCACCCTCGGCGCCCAAAATTTTGATTCGCTGGAGCCTCCCCGGGAGAGCTCGGGAGAGCGGCACCCTCGGCGCACCAAATCTCCGATTCGCCCGAGCCTCCCCGGGAGAACTCGGGAGAGCGGCACCCTCGGCGCCCAAATGTCCGATTCGCCCGAGCCTCCCCAGGAGAGCTCGGGAGAGCGGCACCCTCGGCGTCCCGAATCTCCGATTCGCCCGAGCTACGCCGAGCAACGCCGAGCTACGCCGAGCTCCGCCGAGCCCCGCCGAGCTCCGCCGAGCCCCGCTGAGCTACGCCGAGCCCCGCTGAGCTACGCCGAGCTACCCCGAGCTCGCCCGACCACCGCCGTGCTACGCCGACGCCCCCCGACCTCTGAGAACCACCCCCGACCACTGAGAACCACCCCCGACCTCTGAGAACCACCCCCGACCAACGTCGAGCTCGCCCGACCACCGCCGAGCTACGCCGACGCCGGCGACTCTCTGGGAACCAGCATCGAACACCTGGTGGGCGACCATCGGGTCTGTGTTCTGATGAGGCGCCACATGCCGCACTACTGGACCCGCGCGCCACGTGGACCAATCCCGAGCTGCCCCTGATTAATCGACCATTTTCCATTTTTAGAAAATAGGATAATCTTCGGAAATTCATAACTTATTCATACGATGTCCAAAAATTACGCACCATATATCAAAATTCTTAGAAAAATGAGATCTACAATCTAAGACTATGTTTGTGTGCATTTGGCTCTTTATTTTATTGGATTTTTCTGAAATACTCTATAGGAGTCGCTGACGCGACTATTTCGTGTTCGATTTCAGAGCCGGAGGAGGATCTGACTATGGAAGACGATCACGAGTACTTTCAGGAGCTAGGAGACGACTACGAAGGTGCCACGTCCCACCAAATCCTTAGATCCTATTTACGCATTGCAAATGACATTGTTGCTATTGCTTTATGATTATGTATGGATTGGTTGCATGGTAGTATATTTGAATTCCCTGCCTTGATAAGACTTTACCCTGCTATCCGCTGCTAGGTTAGCTGCTGCTTAATTTACTGTTACTCTTCCACTACTTTCTACTTGCTATATGCTTTGTGGTGGAATTGGGACGGTGTATAATTGATTATAACCACTGGGAGAGAGTGCTGCGTGCGTCTTGGGTGAGTGGTAAGGGTTGATGTCGACCAAGTGGGATGTGAGACAAGCCCATGGGGCAAGTCGTGCCGGGGGTGCAACCTGGGCATCCCCAAGCGAGATACCTGTGACGGGTAAAGTTGTTGAGGAGGTTCCGGGTGGGATAGCCTTGGTGATTTGAAGCCCGTGGACGAAGGTGCTGTGATGGCACGGGGAGAGTATCCCCTAAAGTGAAGATGCCTGCTTGGTCAAACCTAGGACGGACTAGTTTCAGGTTCATGGGAATCCTTTTCTACTCACTCGCTTCTGATGGGCGGGAGACGGCTGGACTACTTGGTAGGACGGTGCCACTACTGCTAGGTTGAGAGGTGATAAGGGTGGGTGGAGACGGTCGATGGGTTCCCGTTCCGTTCTAGATGCGCAGTACCACTGGATGGGCCCGGTACTGTGTCTCCCAGTCTCAGCATAACGGTGTAGGATCCGGAATATCCCAGGGCTGAGTGGTAGGGTGGCATCGACCTAGGCAAGCAAGCACCCGGAATTCTGTCTAGGTGTTGCGCAACACCTATGATGGCTAATCTTGTGGGTAGTGAAACCTCTGCAGAGTGTACGGTTGATCGATCGATACATATGCCAACCTGTTGGCTATGGACCTTTCCTGTGAAGCTTCTACTAGTGTAGTGAGTGTTCTCTTCTCCCCCTGGATGACATTTTTCTGGCAGTGTACCCGTTGTGGTAGCGTGCCGCTGAGATAGGCCCGAGAGGGAGTTGGGCCTGTCGAATGAGAGTGAGGTGTGGGTATGTGAGATGTGGTGATGGGAAAAGGGACGATGGTGTTAACTGGAGATAAAACTTGACTAATTAAACATTGATTACAGCTACATAGGAAAACCTCAGCCTATAGGTCTGCTTGTATAGCCTTGCATCCACTTTCCACAAAGCAAATGCTGCATAGGTGGGATCCGTGGCCAGTACAAATCATACTAATAAATTTGCTGTCAGGTGACGAGAATGAGTACGACTTCGAGGAAGACGATGGCGAGGAATAGGGTCACGTGCTACACTCAAGTTGGCCGTGAAGGATGAAACGTTTCCGCATCTTCTAAAGCTTCTCTGAATGTTGATTCCGCCAGTATGGCGATGTAATAAGTGTTTATGTAAGACTTAATTACCGTTGTATGGATCCTGGTGTCAACTAAGCTATGGGTAATTTCATGGATTGTCCAAAGCAATCTGTTGAATTACAATTCGAGCCTGTGGATTTCCCTTCACGAAAATCGAGGTCGTTTCAGCTTGAGACTTGCTGCACCCTTCCTCCTCGATCTCCAGGATGCCGTGGACAAGAAAGGCCGCGCCTTCCCCTTCCACCTTGGCGGCATTCGCCGCTCCACACTCCCGGTTTCGCCACGGATGGGGGCAGTCGCGTGCCCAGTGCCCGGTGCGGTTGTAGTTGAGGCAGGTGTCGTCTTGGTTCGCCTTGTGTTCACCAGCCGCACCACTAGCCTTGTCTGCTTGTCCTCTGCCACCGGCACCACCGGCTCCGTCGCGCGGCTTGTTCTTCTTGCCGCGAGGACGCCGGCGCCGATCCTTGGATGATCCTACGCCCTCCTTCTTCTTCTTGTCCAAGGCTCGCCACTTCTCGGTGGTGTAGAGGAGTTTGCCGGAAGCCACCTCCGTCTCCGGCGCGCACTCGTGGTCCTGGACCGCCTTGAGCCGCCCGGTGACGTCCTCGATAGTGAGCGTCCTGAAGTCGAGCATGGTCTCGATTGAATTCATGATCTGCCCAAGGCTCTTCGGCATGCACCGCAGGAGCTTCTCCACCGCTCGTTCCTCGTTGAGGTCGGTGTCGCCATTGATCACTATCTGCTCCATCAGGCTGGTGAGGCACAGCGCGAAGTCCTCGACTTTCTCCCCGGGCTGAAAGGCCAAGCCTTCCCAGTCCTCTCGGAGGCGCTGCAGCGTAGCGCGACGAACGCGCTCTCCTCCAACGTGCCTGGTCACGATCGGCTCCCAGGTGAGCTTGGCAAACCGCTTGTTGGCGATGGCGGCCCCCAACTCCGGTGGGACTGCAGCACTGAAAGCCCATGTTTGGTTTTGGATAATTGATGAAACCTAGTTTGTTAATAGTGTGCTCTAAGTGTTTCATGAGAACAATTAGCAAACAAGATGTAGCAAAGGACCGGATCCGTGGAGGCCACAAGTGAAGGGTAATGACGGCATCCATGCAAATGGTATAAGTCCATCATCAAAGGTGTCCACAAGGTCCATCAAGAGATGAGAAGGAAGTTGATAAGAAACCGGGAGCTCAAGGCAAAGGTATAACCAATAGGAGCTCTTTTGGTTTTGGTGATCAAGACTCCATAGAGGGAGTGATCATATTTAGGATAGATAGCCGTACTATTAAGAGGGGCAAAATCATTGATGAAATGCGGTTATCAAGTGCCACTATGTGTTCATGATCATTGCATATGCATATAGATGCTAGTAACACTAACTTGACCCGTGGAAAACTCTTTGAAAAGGCTAACACATGTGCACCTAAGTGAGAGACACTTTGGAGTGTTAGCGCCTTTGGAAACGGGGTGAAGTTTGAGGGTTAGAGAGGGTTTGTTTCTCTCTTCCTCCTGCCGAGCTTGCGAGGCAGGATTCAGCGAATTTCGGAAACGTTACAATAGAAAAACTAGCGTCGGACCATGCTGTCACAGAGCGTCGGACCATTAGCCTCGGTCCAACGGCTAACACTTGTCCTGCTCATTCTGAGAGCGTCGGACGCTGCATTTGAGGGCGTCGGACCATTGTCCTCAGGGTCCGACGGTGCAGAGCCGCAGCAGGTCGACACGTGGAGAGCAGAGGAGCGTCGGACGCTCGGCGTTAGTCCGACGGTGAGCGTCGGACTCCGTCCGATGCGTTTTCAGCGTTTTGGAACCTATCTGGAAACGTCGGACGCTGGCAAGTTTTAGTCCGACGGCCTGTTGTTTCAGAGTCCGACGGTGGTTTTCGGTGGAGCGTCGGACCGGAGGTTTGGTCCGACGGCTTACCGTCCGACGATCATTTTGTCACGAGAAAATAGCCGTTGTGATCCAACGTTCGATTTCAAACGGCTATTGACACGTGGCGTTCATCCGGGGCGTCGGACCATGTGGTATAGTCCGACGGTGTGCGCGTGGGCATCCGACGCTAGCGTCCGACGCCACGCAGAGAGGCTCAAACGGTTATGTTTTTGAGTCGAGCTTATAAATAGCCCTTTGGCCGGTTTGGGGAGCAGCCCTTGGCCACTCTAATCACTCCTACTTGCTTGTGAGCCTTCCCACTCCACTCTCACTCATCCTACTTGATTGTGATCATCATTTGATGAGTTTGGAGAGCATCAAGTGCATTGCATTGATTGAGATCATCTAGAGACACTTGGTGAGTGTGTTTCGCAGTGGTTTCTCTTGTTACTCTTAGAGTTTGCCGACTCCTAGACAGCTTGGAGCTGCGAGAATCATTGAGGGGAGTTGGTGATTGTCTCCGCCTCTGATCGGTGAAGTTGTGAGGGGTTTTTGCGTCTTCCCCACGTGAGATCGCAAAAGGCTACTCTAGTGGATTGCTCGTAGCTTGTGGATCCCCATCTTGTGTTGGTTGTGCGGCACCCTTGAGAAGGGTTTGGCGTGTGATGCCAATTAGCGCGTGAACCTCCAAGTGGGTGTATCGCTACAACGAGGACGTAGTTTGCCGGCAAGCAAGTGAACCTCGGTAAAAATCATTGTGTCAATCTCTTGCCGAGGATTTCTTGTTTATTGTGATTGTTCTTATTGGTACTCATCTCATCACTACACCGGCGGTATAAGATTCACTCTCTCTACTCTTTACATTCTCGCACTTACTCTTGTGTAGCTTGTTAGCATAGTTGCTCACCTAGGAGTAGAGTAGAAGTAGCAACTTAGCCTCTCATGTGTGAAATAGAGACTATAGCTTAGAACGGTTAGGTGGCTTGCATTTTTTTGGGCTAGCGCAAGAATTCGCTTCGCTTATTATTTATCTAACCTCTTGCTTGAGTTGTTGGTTGTAGAATTTTTATAGGCTATTCACCCCCCCCTCTAGCTATTTAGGACCTTTCAAGCACAGAGGGCCTCCAAGGCCCGCCGATCATCTGCATAAGACACCTCACCGTAGCGGACCGCCTCCCAGAGCCCATGCGCCTGAAGCTTGACCTTCATCAACAGGCTTCAATCGTGGTAGTTGGAGCGAGTGAGTTGTGGCCACGTGCCTCCGGCGTCGCGGTACACCTGCATCACCGGTGACCGGCCGCGCCTCCCGCGGCGCCGATCTGGTGACGGCAAGGGCCGACGGTGCCGCCCTGGACTCCGCGATCCCTCTCGCAACCCACCTGCCTCCTCCTCCTCCATCATCTCCGCGCGGATCGCGGCGGCCACGGCCACCGCGGCCTGGGCCGAGGCTGCTGCTGCCTGCGCTGCCTGCTGCGCTGCTGCCTCGGCGGCGGCGAGACGCGCCTCGTGACTCTCTGGGATCACGGCCTTGCCGCCGATCTTGGAATCCGAGGTCCTCCTGCTGCCCTTGGCTGCGGCTGCTGCTGTGGCTGCGTGGTCTGCGGAGGTGGAAGCCATGGAGGTGGCGGCGGCGGCAGTGGATTAGGACTCTCTAAAACCCTAGGCTCCGATACCAATTGTTGGCAACTGATCTGATAGATCAAGGGTGATAGAAAGCCCAGAAGGCAGCTTGGCCGATTGGTCGCTTGGATTGAATTGAAATCGGGATACAGGCTTACTTGCTTACAAGAGTTGGTGGCCTGCCTCTGCATATATGGCAGTGGAGCAACACTATGGCATATTTCCAGTATAAAGTAGATATTACCTTAGCTTCTAAGCTACCTACCAAAAGCTGGGTAAAAACGTAAAAGTGTAGAAAAGTAATATACAAGTAATTAGGCTTATCTAACAGAGCCTTTCCTAAGCCCTAATCTAAACAATGTAATGTAAAAGCAAGAGTGTCCATCGGAGTTATTTTCCGAGGACTTACCACGGTAAGAGGACAGAGGGCAAGAAGCACAATTAAGCACAGTAAAGCGTGGAGTTGTATGTTGCATATGGGAATGATGAATCGCTCCCAAAAAGAAGTCTATTGGCTCTCTCCCAATTCAACTGGTTGCATTGGATTGTAGCGGTGATGATTTACTTCATAGGCGAGGTCTTTGGTGCAAGTTCTGGATGCATGGCCCAACTGCACCTGGGAAAAGAAATCTTCAACTGGGGACATGTTGTTTGAGCTTGTCAAGCATGAAGCCCAACATCGATGTTTCATCCAGAGATCAATACTAAAGAGTTCGGCCCATTAAGCTCGTTTCTAGGCTTCTTGCATTCGAACATTTGTTTCTCATGCGCGCTTGGCACATGTAACTCTCTTATTATTATTACTTCACAAGCCGGCAGCGTGGAATGTTCCAGGTGTATCGGGAAAAGACACTCGATACCATTTTGTAAATCAAGCATTGTTACTACGAGTATCCTCAGTCATATTTCAGCATTTGCAATGAAATGCTTGTGTTTTACTTTGGTTTTCATTGTCTCACCATCTCGCATACTATAGTCTCTGTTCCAATTTTTTTCCTTCTGCTGTCGCATTTACCTTTTTATTTTCAGGAAAGGCCTATCCATTTTCATTTCACCACATTCATCTCTGAAGGAAGCGAAAAAGGATAAGGCAATTCTGCGCAGACACTAAAGCACAAGAATGAACGCATCCGAGAAATGAGTGAAAAGCAACACTTATTCAGCAAAGGCTATACAATATGCTCGAATTCAGTACTGTCCATCAGTAGCTCTTCAACAACTTTCTGAAAATACAAGATCATATCAGTAACATTCACACTGCCACATGTGTTCGATGTCATTGTGGATACGGGAACATGGCCCAACATTATGTTCATTGTGCCAGGCACTCAGAGTTCCTGCGGACAGACTTGTGAAAGCCGCAGATCCAGCTTCGGTATGTTCCAATTTTCAGAGCACTATGCTCAGCTACTCTGCTTAGGACTTACATGTGAACGGACGACAACAGATACATGTATGAGTATGACGATGCTTCTATTTCTCTTTGAAACTTCAACTTCAGGTATGCCTATCTAAAGGTTTAGGCGCCCCAGTTGGATCAGTTATTGTTGATTCAAAGGCCTTCATAGACAAAGTCTGTTCATGTGTGTTTCTAAGGCTTCAGGTCGTGACTCTAGGCAGTTTCGCCAACCTTGTCAATCTATTCTACGTATAAGCATTTCTCTGCAGAACTGCAGAAGCAGTAAAAACAGACGACTTAAGTTAAAAAAACAATGTGTTTTCACCAGCAAGATCGGCAGCCTACTCAGTACTCACTTCCCATGTGTATTCTCGAGGCAGATGAGCCTGGTGGTCGGGTAATACTAATACAGCCCCACGCCCCGAGGCCTGATTGCAGCGACGATCCTGTCGACGTCCATGGTGTCGTACGTCGGCGCTTTTTCTGCCGGTCTTAGCGTCCACGCCGCCTATGGTGGAGACGCCGCCGTTCTCGTAGAGGTTGATGGGCGAGTCATCGCCGAGGATGACCTCGCTGCCCCGGACGTCGCAGTGGCAGTCAGGGTTATATTTACCGACGGCATACCGCGGTAACCGGCCGGTTACCGGTAATACCGGTCCGGACCGGTACCGGTACCGGCCGGTTTGGAAAAACCGAAATTTCAAATTTAAAATCAGAGGAAAAAATGGTAAAAAAATTCCTAAAAATACTTCATGATTTATAGATTCCAATGGTGTCAAAATTTTTCAAATTTGACTACATTTAGAATTTTTTTCGAAGTCCCGAAGTAAAAAAAAAAGGCCCGTTAAGGCCCGTTAGGCCCATTAGGCCCGAACGGGCACAAAACGGCACCCTGGGTCACGGGGGGGCCAGAGCCACCCCCCATTTCCCCCCTCCGCGCCGCAGCAGCCCGAAACCGCCGCCTCCCCGCTCGTCCGCTCGCCGCCGCTTTCTTACCGGCCGGTAGCACCGGTATACCGGTCGGTAAGACCGGGATACCGACGCGCGCGCGGATCCGCCGGGTACCGGGCGGTTTCACCGGTTTCTCGGCCGGTTTCTACCGGTAACCGGCCGGTTTCGGCGGTTTCGGCAGGTAAGGTTGTTTCTTTTTTTTCTTGAGCATTTTTAGTAGGATTAGCTTTAGGATTTGGAATAGGAAGTAGTTATCTATTGATCTAGGGTGCAGTGGTAATTTGATTTAGGATTTTAGTAGGATTTATGGTGTGTTTAGGTTATTAGTTAGGGTTATGTTTAGGATTTGGTTTAGGATTTTAGGTTTGATGTATATTTTAGGTTGTAGGTGTGCTAATACTGATGTATATTTTAGGTTTATATTGTTTAGGTAAATTTTATTTAGGTGGAAGGTTGTGACTTAGCCACTTATTTACGTAGATTTAATCTATGTGATTGATTAGTTTGTGTTGTCCATTCATGCAGGTGCACAATGTCAAGCAGAGGAAAAGACATTGTATGGGAGCATGGTGAAAACCTTTCTCCTGGGTGGAGGTGCAACTACTGTCATACGATGAAAGGAGGTGGTGGTGCAACAAGATTCAAAGAACATTTAGCCGATCGCGGGTCGCAGGTGGTGCATCGCAGAAGCGTGCCAGATGATGTGCGTGAGTACTTTCAACGTGATCATGATAGAACTAAAAAGGCAACTTCTGACCGGTCTCGACAAAAGTTGGAAAGAGAGAAGGCTGCAGCGGAGGGTAACCATCCACTTGGTGATGATGAATATGAGGAGCAGCTCCAGCAAGCACTTAATCAGTCGAGAGCAGAATATGAGTACGAGCAGGGGGTGCAACAGAGAGGAGGTAATTACGACCGTGGAGGGGGTAGTGGTTCACAGGGTGGAAATCCTTTGCAAAGGATGTTTCGAAGAGCAGGATCACAGAGGGAGACTCCTGTGGTTCTGCAGGACTACAATTTGGCAGTCGGTAGGAGGAGAGGAATGGTCCAACCAAGGATTGATACAGGGTCTTGGACGCAGAAGGGGAAGAATGCAAAGGAAGCTATTGGGAAAGCTTGGGGAAAGTTTTTCCATGTTGCAGGAATCACAGGACGACAGGCCGACAATCCGTACTTCATAAGTGCGGTGAGAGAGACACAAAAGTGGGGTTAGTACAACTTTCAGAGTCATCTCTCTCAATTTTGACGTTTGTATCTTTATGTATTCTCACGAATGGCTTCTGCTTACAGGTGAAGGCATTGTGTCACCTACTGGAAGGGATATCGATGGCAAGTACCTAGATGAGAACGAGAAAGACTTGAAGGCTAGGTACGCAAAGTTTCAGAAGGAATGGACCAACTTTGGCGTGACGTTGATGTGTGATTCTTGGACTGGCCCCACTAGAATGAGTGTCATCAACTTCCTGATTTATTGCAATGGGGTCACATGGTTTTATAAATCTGTTAATGCAACTGGGCGAAGTCAAGATGCCAATTATTTATACCAGGTAGCTTCTGAACATGTTGTTAGGTTCATACTATTTATAATATTGTGATTTACGTCACATTTGTAAAAACTGTTGTGGTTATTTTTCAGGAAATTCGTAAGGTTGTTGAAGAGATTGGCGCCGAGCATGTCGTACATGTGGTGACCGACAATGGCGCCAACTACAAAAAAGCTTGCAAGATACTGGGGAACCATTATGCTCATATTGTTTGGACGCCATGCCTTGCACACACCATCAACTTGATGTTGAAGGATATTGGTGAAAGGCCCGAACATGCAGGTACAATCACAACATGCAAGCGAATCTCAACCTTTTTGCACAACCATGCTCAGTTGAATGCAATGATGAGGAAGGCAATCGGTGGTGAGTTGGTCAAGTGGAATGTTACTAGATTTGGGACCAACTACATGTTCCTAGAGAGCTTTCACCGGAAACGTGACAAGTTCATGCAGTGGATGTCTTCTCCTGAATTTCTGCAAAGCAAGTGGATAAAATGTGAAGACGGTCGCTTTGCTCATTCAAGGTTATCAAGTATCCAGTGGTGGGAGGGACTGGAATACATCATCAAAACAGTTCAACCAATTTATAAGTTTCTCCGCTTCGCTGATCAAGACAAGCAGCCTAACATGTGTGATGTAGTGTATGCCTACCAGACTTGCAAAATGGAGATGGAGTCTGTCTTTGGAAGAAATAAGCAGACATGGAATGAGTATCGACAGATTATGGACAACAGGATTACTGACGTGTACATTGACACGTATGTGGGTGCAGGTACGATCATGAATTATATTTACTTAGCAAGCTCCATAAAATGAATACTTACCGTTCCCTTGTTTGGCATTTGTCATGTGTTGCAGGTGCTGTCCTAAATCCAAAGTACGCATATAACATGGATCCAACTCCAACAATGTTTAATGGTCTGAAAGATACATTTTCGCGCATGACGGATTTGCAGAGCGCCATGCAGGCTTTACAAGAGGCAGAGATTTTTCGACAGAAGCTTGGTGAGTTTGGCTCCGAACTCGCTATGAAAATGGCAGCGGATCCAAGGACTAGCCCATGTAAGAGCCTAAGAGCACTTCTCTACCCTTGATGCTTTGCTCTCGTGGAATATATATCTAACATAATGTGTTACACTTGCAGCGGCCTGGTGGATGATATTTGGTAGTCAAACTCCAAATTTGCAGCGTCTTGCTTTGCGGCTTGTTGCACAATGTATCTCCTCCAGTGGATGCGAGCGGAATTGGAGTACTTTTGCCTTGCTTCATACGAAGGTTCGCAATCGGTTGTCCCACAAAAAACTAAACAAGCTTGTGTATGTCAACTACAATCTTCGGCTGCGACTAGCGGATATCTCTGGACCGCCACTGCATGATGACGAAGATTTCATTGACAAGTTCGCCGAAATCTCATTCTATGACTCGAACAATCCAGTTAGGCAATGGATGGAGTATGGTAGATCAAACCAGGCACCAGTTCTTGATGAGGATGATGACGAAGTAGACGCCCCTATGCCATCACATATTGTCAGGTATAATGTGTGTCTCTGTCTGGCTTTCATATTATGTATGTCCATTTTATTTATGTGATTTATTTGTTTGTGCTCGTAGTGACCACATAGACGCCCAAGATCTACGTCAGGCCACGGGAGATGATTCCATCAGTGATTGGGCCCGTAGACATGTGGGTGATAGTCACCTCGGGAAGAGGAAGATGCAGATGCCGCCTAAGAAGGGTGACCCCAAGCGTCAACGCGGAAAGAAAAAGCAAGTGATCAGTGACACTGAAACTGAGGATGAGGCTCAGCGTAGTCCACCGTATAAGGAGTCTCAGGATAGCAGCTCAACTGATGACGGTTCTGATGACGACAGTGACGGTGGCGGTGATGGTGATGGTGATGGTGATGGTGCTGGTGGTGCTGCTGGTGGTAGTGGTTCTGGTGGTGGTGGTGGTGGCAGTGGGTTTGGTGCTGGTGGTAGTGGTTCTGGTGGAGGTGGTGGTCTTCGTTTCACAGGTATCCATTGCACCTACGTACGCACAATTGTTTCTGTGTATGACTTCTAAACTACTAATAATGGTTTTTTGCAGGCGAGACCCAGTTCACGCATGCTACTCAGGACCGCGACCATGGACAACCGGAGTCGCAGAGGACTGTTTATGCACCTACAGACTACGACACTCCGCAGCATTCTTCTTCCTCGTACAGTGATACCTCCCAGGCAAGCTATAACTATCACATTCCTGACATTACCACGCAACCTGCGACCAGATGGGTGTATGAATGGGAAGACCCCCATTTTTACGCTATGTTAGTTCAAGAATGGGAGACAACAGCGGCATGGACGGGCCAATCTTGGAATGATTTTAAGGCCGAGTTGCTTAGACTGCGAGGTATCGCTTTGATGTCCACCGCCGAATATCAGATGTCTTGCAGCATGGGGGCCTTTCCATACTTCATACAACGTTGATTATGCCTATGCCGATGACTATCACATTTGTTCGTGTATGAGACTAAGAATATGCTATTTATATGATACTATGTATTGATGACTTTGATGTGCCTTATGTATTGATACAATAAAAGTATGTGTATGCCCTATGTATTGCTACGGCACTATTTATCCCTGAAATGTATGGTGTTTATACCTCATTATGTGCAAAGGCCATTCAAAAAAAAATTTGTTTTCTGCATTAAAAAAAAGAAAATCAGCTGGTTTTGACCGGTTACCGTTTATACCGGTCATACCGGCCGGTATACCCGTCTAAAACCGATTGAGCTGTGAGTTTGAATTCGATTTCGAATTCGGCCGGTTTCCGGCCGGTTACTGTTTGTACCGGCCGATATACCGTTACCGCCGCCCGGCGGTAACCGGATTTCGGTCGGTATAAAAAACCCTGGCCGGCCCGTTAAGGCCCATTAAATCATGAAGGTCGAAAAATATACTAAACGCACTCAAATTTGAAAAACTTTGACATCATTGGATTCTATAAATCATTAACTATTTTTAGAAATTTTTTCAGCATTTTTTTTAAAAAAAATAAATCTGAAATTTGAAAATGCGACCGGTTACCACCAAACCCTAAACCCTAAACCCTAAACCACCAAACCGGTCGGTAAACCGCTCAAACCGGCCGGTAACCGGTCAAACCGGCCGGTATACCGGTCCGGAACCGATTGAACTGGGGTTCAAATTCAAAATTTGAATTCGACCGGTTTCTACCGGTAACCGGTAATACCGGACCGGTATACCGATACCGCCGGCCGGCGGTTACCGGCTACCGGTCGGTAAAACGAACCCTGGTGGCAGTGCACGAGGACGGAGACGAGGTTGCCCATTGTGGCATTGTCCCGACGGGACCAAGAGCGCGGCCTCCTTGCCCATGATCGCCTTGAATGAAAACTGACGAATATTTCGCGCCGCCATGTGTGGGGTCTGCATCATGTGTACCGTGTGCAGTTGTGCCGGCGCTGCTGAGGAAGAGGCCCACCGAATGACCGAACTAGTCCGGCCTGGCTGTGGCGGCAGCAGGCCAAGTGCAGCACATCCATCGTTTTTTTTTTTGAACTTATCGGTTAGATCAACGTACAGCCCACCATACCCAATTTCAGCCCATCAAAATTGGTCCACGTCGAGCTTCATTCTTCTTCTTCGCAAAATCTGGCAACCACCGCCTGTCCTGCCCCTACCGCACATCCCCCTTACAGCAGATTCAACGCTCAACGGTGGCCAAGCTAACTATGTAGCTAACTAATGTGAATGTGAGAGATAAAAATAAAGACTATTTTATATATCTCCTGCACAGAGGATCCATATGTTTATCTCAGTTTTTTGAACCACGTGAAATAGATAGACTATTTATTCGTCGCTAATGACTACTCTCTCTTATACTTTTTAGATGTCCGTGTCATAATAGCTAGCCGAATAGCTAATCATTGGGGACGCCCTCAACATGACATCTTAGGTTCAAATGCCACTCTAAAGTAATTAAATGGCTTGCTTAGAGATTGTCTGCAGAGGTCAATGATGCCTCATAGCAGAAATGTGTGGTATGCCTAAAGTAGAAAGCAAGGCGTGAAGTGTGTGTGAAAGGATTGATTAGATTTTTTTCAGAAAAAGAAAATTTTATTCTTGGCTTGCAAGAATTTGCATAGAACCGTTTATTATATTATTAATAGAATCAGTCTTCAGCAAATAAAAGACTCACAAAAATGTTATGAGACAAACTCAAACTCGATGATGTACTAAGCACAAAAACCTATTAGAAGACAACCATCCATTCTTTTGCGAAGATCTCACTGCCATTGTCTCATGCAAACGACAAACTTCTTTCATTATTGTTTATACCATTGATTTTGCGTTAGGACAACGTGTGCCTTTACCGATTCGCATCCTTATTCCAATCGTAGGGGAGTCTAGTGGCCCCTCATTCCAAATTCCCAATCCCCAAATCAGGATATAAGCTCCAACGTGACATATTAATATTGAATTTTATTCTCATATTCTACCTGATGGGTTTGTCATCCTTGTAGAAATCTCACTCTCATCAGGGCAACATTTTGTTTAAATAAATAGTAAAAACAATTTACCTAGAAAAGCCAAAATGTATTATAATTTTGAATGGAGGGAGTAGCAATCAATTGGTAACCTTCAACATCCCAAAATACACTTGCCAACTTGGCATATAAGACATGTATTTAGGGAAGGCAATCACACGCATGCGTGTGGGTACTTGTGGCCACGGCACCTGTTAGAGTGCGGATGCAACATCAGAACCGAGGATGTCTCCCACAATGGTGTCTGGTCGGGTAAAACTGTTATATTTCGACCATGGGTGACCCAGGTGTCCAAAATGTATATTTGTTTCTAGTTTCCCCTTCTAATTAGGTTTCGAACTAATGTTTGATGCAAGCATATATATAAAAAACTTAGGATGATTTATATTGACTATGTTGTCTACATATTGTGTACTAGACTAAATTTAAAGTCTTTTGAACTTCCGATTCATTGGTGATAATAAATTGATAATTATGTGTTATTTGATCTTAAATTCTACATATTTTTTGTTATATGTTAGTTTCTTATTAACACATTTGTGAGTGCAGATGTGACATTGGACCCGCGGGTCTCACTAAGGGCGAGTGTACCCAAATATTTTGGGTGACATCGACGATAGGATTTTACTTTACCTGCACCTTACCTGAGATGTTGTCATCTCTACAAATATATTCAGAAAATGGAAGAGACTTCCTCTTCTGCGTCTTTACACACAATGTTTATGTTATTATACAATTTCAGCGATATTGCTTATATAAGTCAGAGAATAAGGAATGATAAAAAACTATAAATGGCATAGTCTATTACTAAATTTTCATCCATGGGAACGAACTGCTCCAACACAGTGATCTCTAGATTCCTGCTCGCCAAATGAAAAGACTCTTTTGTTTCATCATCATGGTGTATGTCCCTAAGAATAGCCTGAATAAAAGGCCGATGGACATATATACATCAGAATTGCTACGGTATACCCAAATGAATGTAAGCCATTCATTTTATTCGATCGGACGATCACAATCAGTCTTACCTCCTAGGAGATAATATCTTAAATACATATTTAGATATTTATTTATTTATTAAAATAGGAATAAAAAGAAATATTTAAGGTATAGAAAATCTTTTTTTAGATTTGTTTGCATGTATTCACTTTTTTTTATGTCACCATGCATGACGTGCATGTGCTAGGAAGGAAAACATCACGGTGGAATAACATGCGCCGGCTCTACATGATTACAGGAGTTAAAAAATAAAATAATTTTCTTTTTCTATTGACGAGAAGATATTTCTTTTTCTATAGACGAGAACAGCACGGACAAACTGCATGGCGTGATTTCAGGAGTTAGAAAGGAAATAAATTTATTTTTCTATATTGCTTAATGTATTATGTAATTTGTATAATACTAATATTCGACGGTCTAGATCTATTTGAGATATTACCTCTTAGAGAGGTAAGATTGAGATAAAGGTGTACCTTAACATTGCCCTATATACATATTGCCTAGAGATGTGGCACCAAATAATGTACCAATATAAAGCTTAAGATTTTCTTTTCGATATGTGTATAATTTTGTCTACTTGTGACATGAAACAGGACATATGGCCTTCATACCATACGCCGAAAATTCAAGATTCCCATGCATGATAGCTTGGCAGTATGGCCGGAAGATACAGAGATGGATCGATGGCCGTCGTCGCTATCGAGATTGATTCTCGCTTGATAGCAACGTTTGTCTTCTGGAAGTTCAAGAGGGGCTTGGAATTCTAAGAGTCACAACCTGCCAAAAGTTTTTTTGTCACTTCCCACAATGTCATGCACCTCTTTATTCTATCAGTGGCCTGGACTTGCGATAAATAACAACTCATTACCGGTTGGTCATTTTAGTTAAAACAGCACACGTGTAATCGTGTAAGCTTGGCACAGAGTTTATAAAATGTATTGTAATTATGCTGACACGACTACAACAGATTTCACACGGACACAACACATAGATCGACAAATAAAGGACCAAGTCTCTTAGCATAAATATAATGTTTGTCTCCACTATTTCCTCCCTTGTATTTTTAACCCTTTATAATATATTTTCATAGGGGTGCGCCCCTCCTGTTCCTTTCAAAAAATAAAAAATGTTTGTCTCCACCTGACATGCAGGTATTCTGCAAACGAACCAACCCACGGTAAAATCTGGAGTCCTCTACTGCTCCTAACCTAAATATTTGGGAAGTATAGCTACGTTTGTGCTAACACATAGTAGAATGTAAATTATGGTTTGAATATTTGTTGTTGCTTTTGTAATACAATATTTAGACTCCGCCAAGCTGCCACTATTATATAAAAATGTTCCATCTATGCCATTATTACATCTAACGGACGCTGTGAAACTTCTACTGCTCTGTTCGATTGAATTAGGTTTAACTTATTTCTAGCCACAAAATAATATTTTTCTCTCACAACAATTCAGACGTAGAATTCAACCCAACCAAATTTTAGCTCAACAGAATTTCAGCCCAGCCGTGGATCAATTCTATATTTGACCCCAACTGAAATTGCAGGCAAACTATAAACAAAGAAAATATGGAACTTTGTAATAAGACAAACAGATTAAATGCCATACAGTTGAAACAAAAAGCATATATAGTTCTTCTGTCCCTGAATAAATCAATTCCTAAAGTTGTCTTAAACAAAAAATTTTTATGTTTGATCAGATTTATATAATATATATATATATATCACATTAATTATCAAAATATAGTTTATATTGTGCTTATTAATTATCAAAATATAGTTTATGGTGTGCTTAATTTAAAAAGTTTGACTTAAAATAAGTCTAGAATTGATCTATTCGAGGACAGAAGGAGAATATATATACAATTTTGCAGGCAAACATAATATTGTACCACATTAAAAACATTCTTTTCTCTCATTGAAGTGAACGAAAACAGGAATTATATAAGCGGTGGCCAAGCATTATTTTCCTTGCATTTGCATTGTCATGTCTTGAACTCAGGAATCAGGATATATTGGCTCTGATTTTATTTTCTTCATTCAAGTCTCCGCGCTCTGTTCGCTTGAGTTAGGTTCAGATTATTTTTGGCCATAGAACAATAATATTTTCCTCTCATAACAATTCAGTTGTAGAATTCAGCTCAGTCAAATTTCAACTCAGCCTAAAAGTGTTTACTGCATCTAAGTCTGTACTGTGATTATAATTAAAAAATGCAGATAAATTATTATGTATTTTCTAGAAGAATACAAGAAAAAGACAACATGAAATGCAATGTGCAAGTTTTTCTGCCACAAGTTACATCAGGAAGCCCAAGCGACTTGCGTGTACCAAATAAGTTCAACATGAAGTTCAAGCCGGTGAGAAACGTAGCTAGGTATAAATAAATCAGCTGGAACAATCAGAAACCCTCAGTATATTCAGAAACGCGTACGCGTATATATACTTGATATGCTCATATGAAGCGAATGAAAACGATACCTCCTTGAGCAGTAACAGTTGGTACGGTGTGGCACACATGTACATGTATCAAGCATGTACAGATGTATACATTTATATTAATTTACATAGTACGTAGTAGGAGTGAAGAGATACATATTATAAATACAGTTGTCGTCATGCGGGTGAAAAGCAAACATCTATCTTATGCACATATATCTGCACTCTACTTTTCCTTCCGTTGTCCTTTTTTTTTTTTTTTGATTGGAGAGGTGCACTCTAATAGTAGTAATTCCCAATATTCTAACCTCACACTACGTACGTACCTATACTGTACAATACTAGAGAGGGTGTACTACTACTAATGGAATCAATTCAATCGTTTCCTTCACAGTTCACAGTGCACATGCAGTACGCATTGCAAATTTGCAATTGGTGCCTCTTGCTCGTCCTCAGCCCATCCATCCCTGTGGGAACGCCATGCCCCCAATATTCATGTTGGCCATGTCCTCGAAGCCGCTGTCGTGGAAGAAGCTGCTGCAGGTCACTTCCTGCTGCGGGAAGTGATCGGCGAGGAGCGAGGAGGAGGTGCTGTATTGCCACATCGCTCCGTTCATCAGCAACGCGTCCAGGCCACCGCCGCCGAGGTTCATCAGGTTCTCCTGCTGAGCCGGCGGTGCGAACCCGACGGCGGAAGATCCCGCCGGCTGGTCGACTACGTACGACGCGTCCGTCGTCATGCTGGCGGGCTGGTCCGGCGGCATCACAATCCCCTGCGATGATGCTCTGGCAAACGTCGGCGAGGAGGAGCCGCCGCCGGCGCCGCCGCCGCTGTCTTGCTCGCTGTCTTTCCGCTTCTGGAACACCCTGCAGAGCACCCAGTCCTCCTTTGGAGACGTATGCGGCGAGTCGAGGCGGAACTCGTGCATGACCCAGCAGGACTTGACGCCGTTGGGGGCGCGGCCCTGGTAGAAGACGAGCGTCTTCCTCATGCCGACGACGCCGCCGCCGCCGCCGCCGCGGCTGCGCACTTCGCGGTCCTTGCCGGTGGCCTTCCAGTAGCCCGTCTTGGTGGCGCGGTTGGTGCGCGACCCCGTCGCGTACTTGCGGTCCCTGAAGCTGAAGAAGTACCACTCGCTCGCCGTCAGCTTCGCCGCGTCTGACAACATATGATCGATCGATCGATCGTCGTCGATCCATACAGCAAATTCATTTATTAATTCAACGTGTCGTCTCTAGCGTAGAATAAGAATACGTACGTGCGAATAATAATGCATGTTTGAGTCTAGTTTATATTATATAATTTGTAGCTGGAAAACATATCGATCGTCACGCCGGAAATTGAAACTTTGAAGGAACTGAAAGAAAGAATCGTGGCTGTTACTCATGTGACGTTAGCTAGGAAAATGGACCGGCCGGATCGAAGGGCGCCATCTAGATGGTGACGAGTAGGCAAGACGCTTGTCGAGTTGGGATCAATTAATTCATTCATTCTAGATTGAAAGAGATTACACCCGATGCAAATGGAATATGTATTGATTAAGGCAGAGTCATTATTGCAGATGCATATGGAACATTAGTTTAGGGGGATCGACATTAACTACACGTAGTACGTAATAACATACCAGACAGCATCTACTAACAGGTGACTAGTCCAATCAACATCAGTTTTGAAGGGAAAAAATACACGGCTCCATCAAACTAGTACTGTATGTACTCTACCCTATAGTACATGGTTGGTGATTAGTTTTTTCTTTAAAAAATCATCTTGTGGTCTCTTATCCTATATACAAACACACGAGCAATGTTGAAGAACGATATACGTGGAACAATATGAACAACACCCAAGTTTCGGTGAATTTAATTAACAAACACATGCATGTAAACAGAAATCAATCACGAAAGAAAGACGCCTCATTGCTTGTTGCGTTTGTTTTAGATAATTATTGAAACTTTTTTTTTTTGAAAAAGGAAAGGTTCACACCATGTGATGCACGCAGCAGCCTTATCTTTGTTGCTTCTTGCCACTACCAAGCTAAGGGCATACACTGGGCACCAATAATAATGTTAGATACCTTTAAAGGAAAGGCCATGCTAAGCTATACAGGCATGCGTATCATCAGCAAATTAAGGTACGGTCACACATCGCTTGGTTCCATTTTCCATAAGCAAACTTGCTTCCATCATGTGCTAGTATACGTAGAGATTAGAAACGCTAAGCCAACGTCATATTCTGAAAGCTGTCGTCAATATGTAGGTGAACCGGCCGGGACCAGTACTGATGAGTCATTAACACGAATGAACACCTCATCAAGCTAGAGGCACCCATCAGAAGCTAGATCAGATAGATTCGTGGAAGCGCGCGACAACCATGAGAGAGAGAGTCGGTGAGAGATAAAGAGCTAGAGCAAGAGAGATAGGATGGGAGGGCATGCATCATCATCGTTGGACTGAAAGAAAGAAAGAAAGAAAGCTAGAGTAAGAGCAGCTAGCGTACCTGGAAGCTCCCATGGCTCTCGCGCGTGCAGGTCGACCTCCACCAGCGTGCCCTGCGCGGCGCGCTCGTTGGCCACCTTCTTGTAGAGGTAGTGGCACACCAGCTCTTCGTCGCTGGGATAGAACCTGAACCCCGGCGGCAATGTGGACTCGATCTCCCTCAGCCCCATCCCCCTCCCCTGCCGATGATTCTCCTTATTCCTTAATTAACTTCTTTGTCCTGTGCAACTAAGATATATGTATAATGAACAATTAATTAAGCAGACTACTCTCGATCAAACTACTAATTGTCTCTTGCAGCCTGCCTGCATATGCTGGTGTGCCTTTTTAACTAGCTTGACTAGACTAGAGACCAGAGGAGACGAGAATTATACACTGAAAGTCTGAAACGAAGCCAAAAGCTAGCTACTCTAATTGTCCTGACTCCTGGGCGTGGCTGGGTCTCCTGCCGCCGGATCCTTTTATAGGGAGGAAGCCAGGAGCTGGCTGGGGCTGGCTAGCAAAAGAAACCTGTCGTTGCTGGCCTGCTGCTGTGTCATTCATGCCAGGCAATCAGCTCCGTCGCTATCCTCT
The DNA here is from genome assembly GCA_038502445.1 of Eremochloa ophiuroides. NCBI lineage: Eukaryota > Viridiplantae > Streptophyta > Magnoliopsida > Poales > Poaceae > Eremochloa > Eremochloa ophiuroides. The sequence continues at coordinate 50,583,773 of JAHLJS010000009.1, read as the reverse complement.
AGCTATATAGCTAGTATATCTCTCTCCCTGGGGCTCGGCGGGCGCCCGTCACATCGGACGCGCGCCAGGCTGAGGTGGAAGATTCTCCAACGCCACACTGATCGACGCGCGGCGTGTGTTGCCACCATGCCTCTCATGCTTGTGGCACGAGAACTGCGCCGCGCGCGCGCCCCGGATCCGGATCGCCTCGCCTCGATCGCCTGACGAGGAGCGAGGCAGAGGCACAGCCTCGCAAGTTATCCATCCCCGCCGGGAAGTCATCATGGGGCCGATGGATGGATGGCGAGAGGTTCGAGTCCAACGGTTTAATTCCCTGCTGCTCCATCAGATGTATATACTACTCCGATACAACAATCCTACGTGGAACGCGATCGATGAACTGAAACTGCCCCGAGCCTTTCCCCCATCGCTTTTTAATCTCCTTTTCGTTATACGATACGATGGCGTTTCGAGTCAGTTTGCAGCTTATTTGTGCGTGATCCGCGTAGGAGGAGATTAGTAGCTCATCATGGATAAAAAGGTAGAGAAAAAGAAGCGGGGGTTCCTTTTAAGGTTTAGCTCACGTATGATTGGAGACGACGACGGCGACGGCAACGTGGTGGCTTCACGCTTACGTCCGGCCGAGTGTGTGTATGTGCGCGTGAGACATGCAACGACATGAGGGGTGTAAGGGATTTGGTTTAGGCACAAGCAATGTAACATTATCCTCACGCGTCGATTGATCCACCACGCGTAGTTCTCTGGAGGGACGGGTGCATCTTTGCATGACAGGTCGATTAATCCTAATAATCCACCAATCGACAACTAACTGAGGGGTTTTAATCATCTCACGAAACCAAACCAAGTTAGTATTAGCACATAACACCTACAACTGAGGGCTATAATATATCATTCGACACACCCATTTCACAAATACATCAACATACTAACCCTAGCCTACTATCCTATGGCTACACAACAAATGCAACCGAATCTGACTGGATAGAATGGAAGAGGGAAGGGGATTACCTTGGAGAAAGCGTCCATAACCACGACCTGGCATTCTTACAGGCGTATTCAGGGCCTAGGTTTCGGGAAAAAAAGAGAGGGAGAGAGAAAAATCAACACCCACAGATAGAATAGAGTGAGAAATAAAGGCCCCGATGTGAGCCTAAAAAAATCAGAGCTCGGCGTCAGATCATGAATCGCCGAGGTCGAAGGCTCGGCGTTAACTAACATGATATGGAACTCCACGGGATCCAGCGCCACGCTGGATCATGTGTTCAAAAGGATTGTGGAATTTTGCGCTAACGTGGCACGAGGTCAACAACCACTAACATATATAATGTTAATCCTATGTGCCTTGCCTCAGTGTGGTGTTCTATGATGCCGAGCTTCTAGTTCATTTCTAGAAAATATTTTACAGGTCCATTTAAAAAAATAAAACAAGGCCAAAATACAAAATTTTCACCTACTCCCTTTGTCCCTCTAATATCGTCGTTTTAGAGCTGGAGAGTTGTCCCGTTGGAAAGTGTCGCTGCCTAGTGGCTGTACACTGAGCAGCACCCCATCCAATCTGGTCGGCCACTTGGCCTTATCAAAAAATAAAAAAACGTGCATCCCACCAATGCCATCGCGCTTCCGTCCGAGACAGGCTCAGTTCCTCTGCCGCTGCCGGTAAACGGATGGGGCATCATCTGCTGTATAGTAGGGGTACACAGGTAATCAACTCATAGCCTTGGTACCAGTGCCATCTTGCCAAACGACAATATTAAAGGGACGGAGGGAGTACTCTGGTATACGGTTACATTGACAGAACCCCCCCCCCCTCAACCTATATAACACATGGGCGTGCGAGATATCAAGAGCTTCAAAGATTATACTGAGTTCAAGTTAAGTTAATTTTACTTGGTGTAACTAGTGGCCAATTACTCTTCCATTGTTAACAACAGTTGTGCTACTAGAAAGTATAAACTTTGTATGTAAATACACAATATAAGACATATCTAGTACTCCCTCCATCCAGATTATGAAGTCACTCTAAGAATCTTAGAGAGTAATTTTTTTTAAAAAAATTTACCAAGTTTATATAATAAGATAATAACATTTAAGATACCAACTAATTATCATTATAGATTCTCAAGTAGTTATATTTTCATAGTATACACTAGTACACAGAAGCTCTACAGTGGCGCCGGGTATTTTTTTTTTACTGGCGGTTTCATTCACCGGCCACTAGTGCAAATAAAATGGAGGGCCAGAGTTAAGAACTGTCAGTGAAAACTAATTAACACTGGCGGTTTTTTAAGCCAACCGCCAGTGAAAATCGTAACTTAACACTGGCGGTTGGCTTAAGGGAACCGCCAGTGTAAACACCATTTACACTGGCGGTTGAGCTAAGCCAACTACCAGTTTTAAGGTACTATTTTCACTGGCGGTTGGCTTAAGAAAACCGCCAGTGTAAACACCATTTACACTGGCGGTTGAACTAAACCAACTGCCAGTGTTAAGGTACTATTTTCACTGGCGGTTGGTTTAAAAAAACCGCCAGTGTTAATTGATTTTTATTGGCGGTTCGTTAGGCCAACCGCCAGTGTAAAATCTGCTATAAATACCCCTTCTTCTCCCCCCCGACCAAACAGTTACTCGCAGCCAGCCGCCATTGGAAGCATTTATGGAGGTCCGGATCTGCTAAAATACAAGAGGGAAGGTTTTCTTTTTCATTTCTTTGGAGGAGGTTGCTAAGAAATGTTAGTTTATGTATCTTTTGCCTCTATTTAATCTACTTTGCTCAATTTAACATACTTTTTGGATCTTGGGTTTGCCGTGTGTTAGAGAGAATGATTGCTAGGTTATTGCCTTTATTTATTTAAATTAGGTTGTTTATGATGGTTAGATAGTGTATCTCTTCTTGCCCTTTTCATAATTACTTCTCAATTTAGGTTATATTAGTTTTTTCCATGAATGGTGTGTACTCTTGTGTATTCATGTAGGGAGAGCTAGTTTTTTTAGTTTTTTTTTTAATTATGTTAATAGGTTGTTAATTAGTTTTCTATTTTGTTTATTATAAATTATCTTTATTATTTGTAAAATATTCAATCTTTGACACTGAGAATGAGTCTTAACACACATTATTCTTCTAAATTTTAGTAAACTAAGGTTCCAAAAGTCTACAAATTTAAAAATTCTTAAGTGAACGGTTTTCATCTGTATTTCTTCGAACAAGGTTGCTAGAAAAAAGGTTCGTTAATTAAATAATATCTATAAACAATCATTTTTATTTTGCATTGGTCATAATAAACTCATTATATTTTTACAGTTAATGATGGAGATGTCATTCTGGATGTACAATTTTTCACGAGTTGATCCATCGTACATACCTGAGGTGTAGAGGTTTATCGATGCCGCTAAGATTCATGCTTGGAGGTCAAATACGAAGCACATATATTGTCCATGCATAGACTGCAAGAATGTTATCGTATTTGATGACACGAAAGCAATATTTTCTCATCTCGTGTGCCGAGAATTTATGGAGAATTACCTGATTTGGACAAAGCATGGAGAGGGTAGCTCTGCAGCTTACACAACTGGTACTCCTGTGAACATCGGTGTCGATGGTGCAGATATGCTTGCTGACGGATTTCATTTCATACACGAGAGACAAACACCTTGTCATCATAGTGAACCTGTTGTGCCTAATGCTGATGGTCCGCCCAATGTTAGTGCTGAGGAAGATGCAGACTTCTTAAATGTAATATTGCGTAGTCATCTAGATCCATCTATCTTCTTCATGAAAGGTATGGAGGAAATGAGGAAGGCTGCACAAGTGCCTTTTTTCGATGAGTCTAAGGGTTGCACGAACGATTTCACGACGTTGCGGTCAGTGTTAAAATTATTGATGGTAAAAGTCCGGTATGGTTTGTGCGATGCTGGCTTCGATGCGTTCTTGAGTATTCTCGCAGACATGCTTCCAAAGGAGAATAGAGTTCCTGCTAACACATATTACGCAAAGAAGCTAATCAGTCCGCTTACAATGGGTGTCAAAAAGATCCACGCATGTAGAAACCATTGTATGCTATATCGAGGTGATGAATACAAATACTTGGATAGTTGTCCTAATTGTGGTGCAAGTAGATACAAGACGAATAAAGACTATCGAGAGGAAGATTGTGCCACCACCGTTGTAACAACCCTAAAAATCCACACAATCTAAAAATCCCAACCAATTAAAATTTTTCATTTATTTATTGTGAAAACCCATTCTTCTTGTGCAAGCATATAGGTTTTATTATGAATTTGGTAAATAAAGGAGTGTAGTTTGCATTTTTAATTCCATTCACATAGAATAATAACTTATGCATCACATTTGGGATTTATTGCAATTTATGTTTGTATTTACTCAATAATTAAAATGGGCAATATATGTATATATACACTAAACTGAAAATAGAAAAGGAGAAAGAGAGTTAGGCCAGCCATTCGTTTCGGCCAGCCGGGTCGCTAAGCCAGCCCAAGCCCGCCCGACCTTCCTCTCCTCATCTCACCGCGCGCGGCCCACGTCGCGGCTCGGCAGCGCACGCGCACGACCGGCACACACGCGCTCGCGCTCGCGCTCGCTGCCAACCCGGCCCCGCCTGTCAGCCGCTCTCGCCCCCCCCCACTGTTCTTCTTCCTCACGAAGGCGACGCGCCTGCCGGGGGTGTCGCGCGAATGGCGTGACCCCGGTCCCACAGCCGACAGCATGGCAGAGCCCTGACCCCGCTGTCCCCCTCCTGTCCCCTCCTTCCTTGGCCGCCAAGCGAGCCCGCGTGCACCCTGAAGCCCTAGCGTCGAGCGGCCGAAGCCCTCTGATCTACCGAGATCAATCGCGGCCGTCCGCCATGGGAACCTACCAAGCTCGCCTATAAATTGGAGCACCCCGAAGCCCTACCCTCATTTCCCCTCGCCGCCACCGCAGCACAGACCGGCACACCGCACCAAACCGAGAGAGAGAGCGTAGGAGAAGGGCGGAGCAGAGGAGGAGAAGCTGCCGGAGCGCCGCCGCCGCGGAGCACGCCGGAGCCGGACACGGAGGAGAAGCCCGAGCTGCGGACGAGGAGCGGCACGGCACTGCGATCGCTCTGCACGGCTCCGACTCGCCACTGCACCGCCATCCTAGCTTCACCGACACCACGGTGAGCCACCGCACGCCATGTCCGAACCTTGCCCTGCTTTTGCCATGGCGTTCCACCCTCGGGACGCGCAGGCACGAGCCTTTACCGGCTCGGGAAGATCACCTGCACCATGCACTCATTCGACCGGCCGAAACCCCCGGACTACAAGCTTGCTAGACCGAGAACGCAGCACGACGCGTTCTCGGCGGAGCGCGCTCACCACCGACGCGTTCCGACGCCGAATCACCCGTTCCGAGCAATCCGACTAGCACCCGTATAGGTTAGAGCGTCGTGGAGCACCGCCACGACCCCCTCGAGCTAGCTACGCGGATCTAAGCGCTAGAGGAAGCCTGAATCGCCTTGGCCGCGTGCGTCGCGACCTTACCGGAGCGCCGCCGCGAGCCGTCACCAAAAGAAGGTCATGCCGTGGCTAAAGTTCGCCACCAGAGTGTTGTATGCCTCTCTGGCCTCACCAATTTGACAAGACCGCATTCGATTGAACCAATACTTGGTCGTAGCCGCGATGCCGCCTTCCGCCGTCGTCGGCGACACGCCGCCGCCACAACCGAGCACCTTGGAAAGCTCGGTAGCCAAAATTGGTAGTTGGTATACCATCGCCATAGACCCTGGACGCGTATACATCACCTAGAGGACCTCCTTAGCCCCGCCGGAACCTCACCGTCGCGACGACATCGCCGCCGACAGGTTCCGCCTCGCCTAAATCCGTTCCGAGTACCCCCGGTCGCCTCGCGCTGCGGAGAAATGCCGCCGAGGTTCGCCAAGTCTGCCTCGGCACCGCCGCTAGATAGCCGAGCCCCGAATCACGACTGTCGCCTTGGCTACGTGCCCCTCCACCTCGTCGGAGAACCGCCGTATGCCGAGGGAGAGAAGGAGGCCGTACCACGACTCTAATCCGCCACCATCTGGTCGGACGACTGCCTGAGCACGCCAATTGGGGAAAGCCGAGCCCTGTCTTGCCGAAATATGGCCATCGCCGCCCTGTCATGGTCCGCCGCACCGGAGAGACACCGCCGCCTTGAACAAACGCCCTGGAACCCTGCTAGCACCGAATCTCCGATTCGCCCGAGCCTCCCCAGGAGAGCTCGGGAGAGCAGCACCCTCGGCGCACCAAATCTCCGATTCGCCCGAGCCTCCCCAGGAGAGCTCGGGAGAGCAGCACCCTCGGCGCACCAAATCTCCGATTCGCCCGAGCCTCCCCAGGAGAGCTCGGGAGAGGGGCACCCTCGGGCGCCCAAATTTCCGATTCGCCCGAGCCTCACCGGGAGAGCTCGGGAGAGCGGCACCCTCGGGCGCCCAAATTTCCGATTCGCCCGAGCCTCACCGGGAGAGCTCGGGAAAGCAGCCCCCTCGGCGCCCAAATTTCCGATTCGCCCGAGCCTCCGCAGGAGACCTCGGGAGAACGGCGCCCTCGGGCGCCCAAATTTCCGATTCGCCCGAGCCTCCGCGGGAGACCTCGGGAGAACGGCACCCTCGGGCGCACCAGATGTCCGATTCGCCCGAACCTCCGCGGGAGACCTCGGGAGAACGGCACCCTCGGCGCCCCGAATCTCCGATTCGCCCGAGCCCCGCCGTGCTAAACCGAACTACGCCGAGCACCGCCGAGCTACCACCGACCACCGCCGAACTATGCCGAGCTCCGCCGAGATACCCCAACCACAGCCGAGCTACCACCGACCACCGCCGAGCCACGCCGAGCTACGCCAACTCCGGCAACTCTCTGGGAACCAGCATCGAACACCTGGTGGGCGACCATCGGGTCTGTGTTCTGTTGAGGCGCCACTTGCCGCACAACTGGACCCGCACGCCACGTGGACCAATCCCGAGCTGCCCCTGATTAACCGACCAGTTTTCCTCTTTTCAGAAAATAGGATAATCTTCGGAAATTCATAACTTATTCATACGAAGTCCAAAAATTGCGCACCATATATCAAAATTCTCAGAAAAATGAGATCTACAATCTAAGACTATGTTTGTGTGCATTTGGCTCTTTATTTTATTGGATTTTTCTAAAATACTCTATAGGAGTCGCTGACGCGACTATTTCGTGTTCGATTTCAGAGCCGGAGGAGGATCTGACTAAGGAAGACGACCACGAGTACTTTCAGGAGCTAGGAGACGACTACGAAGGTGCCACGTCCCACCAAATCCTTATATCCTATTACGCATTGCAAATGACATTGTTGCTATTGCTTTATGATTATGTATGGATTGGTTGCATGGTAGTATATTTGAATTCCCTGCCTTGATAAGACTTTACCCTGCTATCCGCTGTTAGGTTAGCTGCTGCTTAATTTACTGTTACTCTTCCACTACTTTCTACTTGCTATATGCTATGTGGTGGAATTGGGATGGTGTATAACTAATTATAGCCACTGGGAGAGAGTGCTGCGTGCGTCTTGGGTGCGTGGTAAGGGTTGATGTCGACCAAGTGGGATGTGAGACAAGCCCATGGGGCAAGTCGTGCCGGGGGTGCAACCTGGGCATCCCCAAAGTGAGATACCTGTGGCGGGTAAAGTTGTTGAGGAGGTTCCGGGTGGGATAGCCTTGGTGGTTTGAAGCCCGTGGACGGAGGTGCTGTGATAGCACGGGGAGAGTATCCCCTAAGTGGAGATGCCTGCTTGGTCACAACCTAGGATCTGACTAGTGACCGGAAACATCTGGATTCCCTTGCTACTCGCTCGCTTCTGATGGGCGGGAGACGGCTGGACTACTTGGTAGGGCGGTGCCACTACTGCTAGGTTGAGAGGTGATAAGGGTGGACGGTGACGGATGGCGGATTCCCGTACCGTTCTAGATGCGCAGTACCACTGATGGGGCCCGGTACTGCGTCTCCCAGTCTCAGCATGACGGTGTTGGATCCGGAATATCCCAGGGCTGAGTGGTAGGGTGGCATCGACCTAGGCAAGCAAGCACCCGGAATTCTGCCTAGATGATTGTACAGCATCGATGATGGCTAATCTTGTGAGTAGTAAAACCTCTGCAGAGTGTATGGTTGATCGATCGATACATAAGTCAACTCGTTGGCTATGGACCTTTCCTAATGTTTCTGCAACCACTATTAGATGAGAGCATATTCTTTTCTCCCCCTGGATGACATTTTTCCGGCAGTGTACCCGTTGTGGTAGTGTGCCGCTGAGATAGGCCCGAGAGGGAGTTGGGCCTGTCGAATGAGAGTGAGGTGTGGGTATGTGAGGTGTGGTGATGGGAAAAGGGATAATGGTGTTAACTGGTGATAAAACTTGACTAAATAAACATTGATTACAGATGCATAGGAAAACCTCAGCCTATAGGTCTGCTTGTATAGCCTTGCATCCACTTTCCACAAAGCAAATGCTGCATAGGTGGGCTCCGTGGCCAGTACAAATCGTACTGATAAATTTGCTGTCAGGTGACGAGAATGAGTACGACTTCGAGGGAGATGATGACGAGGAATAGGGTCACGTGCTACACTCAAGTTGGCCGTGAAGGATGAATCGCTTCCGCATCTTCTAAAGCTTCTCTGAATGTTGATTCCGCCAGTGTGGCGATGTAATAAATGTTTATGTAAGACTTAATTATCGTTGTATGGATCCTGGTGTCAACTGAGATATGGGTAATTTCATGGATTGTCCCAAGCAATCTGTTGAATTACAATTCGAGCCTGTGGATTTCCCTTCGTGGAAATCGAGGTCGTTTCAGTTGGTATCGGAGCCATACTTGACTGTAGGACGAGACCCATAGAAAATAGACGTTAGAATAGGAAGCCAGACTCTCTTTCGGTTATATTACCGACCTTGCATTCACTTTTTATGCAATGGCTTATCTAATACAAGGACCTGCTAATCCGTTTCTTGAAAAATTCACAGATGACCAGCCTTGGACCACCACTTCGTCCACAGCACGACGGCACTATTGAGATCCCGATCAAATGGCTATTGACCTTATGCACCAGTAGCTTATGGGACCCTGCGTAGCCCTTAGACTAGTGATACCATGAATTGTCCTGTCATTGGCTATCTGCGCATAGCACGATCTTCTTAGCAGCTAGGAACATCCTTTATGTAATAATAACCATGTGATGAGTGACATTTGGATCTTATGCTTCTTATGGTTCTTTATGCTTCTTTGGTTGAGTGTAGGATAGCATGAAAAATGTTTTAATTCATTTAAATCGTTGAAAACATCTAACTCCTACACAAACCACTACAAGATAATTACTGCATTAAGCACATACCTAATAAATTCAGATGTCGATGAGACGTTCCGCGCGTCTGGAGAGTCCAAGCCCTCCTATGTGCCCTGGAGACTAAAGCAGATAAGACAGAGCTGACATTCAGGGATGTGCCAGTAGTCTGTGAATTCAATGACGTATTTCCAGAGGAGTTGCCAGGAATGCCACCAGATAGAGATGTGGAGTTTGTTATAGAGCTGATGCCAGGGACTGCACCGATTGCCAAAAGACCCTACATAATGTCGGCTGATGAGTTGAAGGAACTCAAGAAGCAGCTGGGAGAATTACTGGAGAAGGGTTTCATTAGGCCTAGTGCATCGCCCTGGGGATCTCCCGTTTTGTTTATCAGGAAGAAGGATGGCACGATGAGGATGTGCATTGACTACCGGAATCTGAATGCGGTTACAGTCAAGAATAAGTACCCATTGCCCCGCATCGATGATCTGTTAGATCAATTGAGTAAGGCCAAGTACTTCTCAAAGATCGATCTCCGATCAGGGTATCATCAGATGAAGATCAGGGAAGAAGATATCCCGAAGACTGCATTTGTCACTAGATATGGACAGTATGAGTGCACAGTAGTCTCATTTGGACTCACTAATGCTCCAGCATACTTCATGAACATGATGAACAAGATCTTCATGAATGAGCTAGACAAGTTTGTGGTGGTATTCATTGATGATATATTGGTTTATTCAGCCACAAAAGAGGAACATGAACATCATCTGAGGACCGTATTGGAGAGGTTGTCTCGCAACCAGCTATACGCCAAATTCTCCAAGTGCGAATTCTGGCTTGAGGAAGTTGCTTTCCTTGGACACGTACTGTCAGGAGAAGGAGTCGCGGTAGACCCAGCCAAGATTGAAGCTGTGCAAGAGTGGGAACAACCCTGTAATGTGTCAGAAATCAGAAGCTTTTTGGGACTTGCAGGATACTATCGCAGATTTATTGAGAATTTCTCCAAGATTGCAAGACCCATGACCAACTTGCTGAAGAAAGAGAACAAGTTTATATGGACTCCTGAATGCGAGAAGAGTTTTCAGACCTTGAAGGAGAAGCTCACTACTACACCTGTACTAGCCCTGCCCGATATTCACAAGGATTTTGTTGTATATTGTGACGCCTCTCGGCAAGGTTTGGGCTGTGTACTAATGCAAGAAGGAAGAGTGATAGCTTATGCCTCAAGACAGTTGAAGGAACATGAGCAGCGATACCCGACTCATGACCTAGAACTTGCAGCCGTGGTACATGCACTCAAGATTTGGAGACACTATCTGATAAGCAACAAGTGTGACATCTACACTGACCACAAGAGCCTGAAGTACTTCTTCACTCAGGAAGATCTGAATATGAGGCAGCGCAGATGGCTAGAACTCATCAAGGACTATGATCTTGAGATCCATTATCACCCAGGAAAGGCCAATGTTGTCGCTGATGTACTTAGCCGCAAAAGCTACTGCCATACCCTCATCACCAACTCTATGCCACCTGAGCTCAGGAGAGAGTTCGACGCATTCCAGCTCGAGGTAATCTCCTATGGCATGCTAAATGAGCTTCGCGTCGAGTACAATCTCACCTCACGAATCCGTGAAGCGCAAAAGAACTGTCCTGAGATAGACTATATCCGTGGTTTGATGAAACTGGGAAGAGGCCCCGAATACCGAGAAGATGAGCAGGGAACTGTATGGTACAAGGATAGAATCTGTGTACCGACGGATTCAGCGATACGAGAAGAGATTCTGTCAGAGGGGCATGACTCCAAATATTGCATTCACCCAGGGTCAGCCAAGATGTACCATGATCTAAGGAAGCACTTCTGGTGGGAGAATATGAAGACAGACATTGCAGGGCATGTAGCCCGATGTGATACATGCAATAGAATCAAGGCCGAACATCAGAGACCAGCAGGGTTGCTACAACCAGTTGAGATACCAGAATGGAAGTGGGAGTGCATATCCATGGACTTCATAATAGGACTGCCCCGATCCGAGCATGGATATGATTCTATATGGGTAATAGTGGACCGTCTAACCAAAGTTGCACATTTTATACCGGTCAAAAGGAAATATAGAGTCGAAAAGCTAGCAGATCTGTACGTATCAAACATTTTGAAGTTACATGGGGCGCCTCTGAGTATTATATCTGACCGAGGCTCACAGTTCGTATCACAGTTCTGGAAATCCTTGCACAAGTCCATCGGAACCAAGCTCGACTATAGCACCGCATACCACCCGCAAACGGATGGGCAAACAGAAAGAGTGAACCAGATTCTCGAGGACATGTTACGTGCTTGCGTATTGAGGTACAAGGAAGGATGGGAGAGCTGTCTACCCCACGCCGAGTTCTCATACAACAACAGTTATCAGACAAGCATTAAGATGTCTCCATTTGAAGCGTTGTATGGAAGACCGTGCAGAACCCCGCTAATGTGGTCAGAACCAGGTGAGAGGACATTCTTCGGTCCTGCTAAGATTGTGGAAGCAGAAGAAGGTGTTGCCCAAGTAAGAGAGAATTTGAGAATTGCACAGAGTAGGCAAAAGAGCTATGCAGATAGGAGACGTAGAGAGCTTGAGTTCAAGGTTGGGGATTATGTCTACCTCAAGGTATCTCCACTTCGTGGCACCGTCAGATTCCACGTGAAGGGGAAATTGGCACCAAGATATGTTGGGCCATACAAGATCTGTAAAAGGGTTGGAAAGCTTGCTTACAAGCTGGAAATACCGGAGGAATTATCTGGAGTACACCCCGTGTTCCATGTCTCGCAATTAAGTAAGTGTTTGAAGCTTCCCGAGGAGCAAGTTCCTACGGATGCAATAGACCTGCAAGACACACTTGAATACAAGGAACATCCGATCAAGATCTTGGCACGGGATACCAAAGAGACGCGAAACAAAATCATTCCGATGTGCAAGGTACAGTGGAGCAATCACACTGAAAGGGAAGCTACGTGGGAGAAAGAATCGGACTTGCGGATTATGTTTCCTTACCTCTTCGATGGGTACGTTATTCCTGAATCTCGAGGTCGAGATCCTAATGAGGGGGGAGGACTGTAACAACCCTAAAAATCCACACAATCTAAAAATCCCAACCAATTAAAATTTTTCATTTATTTATTATGAAAACCCATTCTTCTTGTGCAAGCATATAGGTTTTATTATGAATTTGGTAAATAAAGGAGTGTAGTTTGCATTTTTAATTCCATTCACATAGAATAATAACTTATGCATCACATTTGGGATTTATTGCAATTTATGTTTGTATTTACTCAATAATTAAATTGGGCAATATATGTATATATACACTAAACTGAAAATAGAAAAGTAGAAAGAGAGTTAGGCCAGCCATTCATTTCGGCCAGCCGGGTCGCTAAGCCAGCCCAAGCCCGCCCGACCTTCCTCTCCTCATCTCACCGCGCGCGGCCCACGTCGCGGCTCGGCAGCGCACGCGCACGACCGGCACACACGCGCTCGCGCTCGCGCTCGCTGCCAACCCGGCCCCGCCTGTCAGCCGCTCTCGCCCCCCCCACTGTTCTTCTTCCTCACGAAGGCGACGCGCCTGCCGGGGGTGTCGCGCGAATGGCGTGACCCCGGTCCCACAGCCGACAGCATGGCAGAGCCCTGACCCCGCTGTCCCCCTCCTGTCCCCTCCTTCCTTGGCCGCCAAGCGAGCCCGCGTGCACCCTGAAGCCCTAGCGTCGAGCGGCCGAAGCCCTCTGATCTACCGAGATCAATCGCGGCCGTCCGCCATGGGAACCTACCAAGCTCGCCTATAAATTGGAGCACCCCGAAGCCCTACCCTCATTTCCCCTCGCCGCCACCGCAGCACAGACCGGCACACCGCACCAAACCGAGAGAGAGAGCGTAGGAGAAGGGCGGAGCAGAGGAGGAGAAGCTGCCGGAGCGCCGCCGCCGCGGAGCACGCCGGAGCCGGACACGGAGGAGAAGCCCGAGCTGCGGACGAGGAGCGGCACGGCACTGCGATCGCTCTGCACGGCTCCGACTCGCCACTGCACCGCCATCCTAGCTTCACCGACACCACGGTGAGCCACCGCACGCCATGTCCGAACCTTGCCCTGCTTTTGCCATGGCGTTCCACCCTCGGGACGCGCAGGCACGAGCCTTTACCGGCTCGGGAAGATCACCTGCACCATGCACTCATTCGACCGGCCGAAACCCCCGGACTACAAGCTTGCTAGACCGAGAACGCAGCACGACGCGTTCTCGGCGGAGCGCGCTCACCACCGACGCGTTCCGACGCCGAATCACCCGTTCTGAGCAATCCGACTAGCACCCGTATAGGTTAGAGCGTCGTGGAGCACCGCCACGACCCCCTCGAGCTAGCTACGCGGATCTAAGCGCTAGAGGAAGCCTGAATCGCCTTGGCCGCGTGCGTCGCGACCTTACCGGAGCGCCGCTGCGAGCCGTCACCAAAAGAAGGTCATGCCGTGGCTAAAGTTCGCCACCAGAGTGTTGTATGCCTCTCTGGCCTCACCAATTTGACAAGACCGCATTCGATTGAACCAATACTTGGTCGTAGCCGCGATGCCGCCTTCCGCCGTCGTCGGCGACACGCCGCCGCCACAACCGAGCACCTTGGAAAGCTCGGTAGCCAAAATTGGTAGTTGGTATACCATCGCCATAGACCCTGGACGCGTATACATCTCCTAGAGGACCTCCTTAGCCCCGCCGGAACCTCACCGTCGCGACGACATCGCCGCCGACAGGTTCCGCCTCGCCTAAATCCGTTCCGAGTACCCCCGGTCGCCTCGCGCTGCGGAGAAATGCCGCCGAGGTTCGCCAAGTCTGCCTCGGCACCGCCGCTAGATAGCCGAGCCCCGAATCACGACTGTCGCCTTGGCTACGTGCGCCTCCACCTCGTCGGAGAACCGCCGTATGCCGAGGGAGAGAAGGAGGCCATACCACGACTCTAATCCGCCACCATCTGGTCGGACGACTGCCTGAGCACGCCAATTGGGGAAAGCCGAGCCCTGTCTTGCCGAAATATGGCCCTCGCCGCCCTGTCATGGTCCGCCGCACCGGAGAGACACCGCCGCCTTGAACAAACGCCCTGGAACCCTGCTAGCACCGAATCTCCGATTCGCCCGATCCTCCCCAGGAGAGCTCGGGAGAGCAGCACCCTCGGCGCACCAAATCTCCGATTCGCCCGAGCCTCCCCAGGAGAGCTCGGGAGAGCAGCACCCTCGGGCGCCCAAATTTCCGATTCGCCCGAGCCTCACCGGGAGAGCTCGGGAGAGCGGCACCCTCGGGCGCCCAAATTTCCGATTCGCCCGAGCCTCACCGGGAGAGCTCGGGAAAGCAGCCCCCTCGGCGCCCAAATTTCCGATTCGCCCGAGCCTCACCGGGAGAGCTCGGGAAAGCAGCCCCCTCGGCGCCCAAATGTCCGATTCGCCCGAGCCTCCGCAGGAGACCTCGGGAGAACGGCGCCCTCGGGCGCCCAAATTTCCGATTCGCCCGAGCCTCCGCGGGAGACCTCGGGAGAACGGCACCCTCGGGCGCACCAGATGTCCGATTCGCCCGAACCTCCGCGGGAGACCTCGGGAGAACGGCACCCTCGGCGCCCCGAATCTCCGATTCGCCCGAGCCCCGCCGTGCTAAACCGAACTACGCCGAGCACCGCCGAGCTACCACCGACCACCGCCGAACTATGCCGAGCTCCGCCGAGATACCCCAACCACAGCCGAGCTACCACCGACCACCGCCGAGCCACGCCGAGCTACGCCAACTCCGGCAACTCTCTGGGAACCAGCATCGAACACCTGGTGGGCGACCATCGGGTCTGTGTTCTGTTGAGGCGCCACTTGCCGCACAACTGGACCCGCACGCCACGTGGACCAATCCCGAGCTGCCCCTGATTAACCGACCAGTTTTCCTCTTTTCAGAAAATAGGATAATCTTCGGAAATTCATAACTTATTCATACGAAGTCCAAAAATTGCGCACCATATATCAAAATTCTCAGAAAAATGAGATCTACAATCTAAGACTATGTTTGTGTGCATTTGGCTCTTTATTTTATTGGATTTTTCTAAAATACTCTATAGGAGTCGCTGACGCGACTATTTCGTGTTCGATTTCAGAGCCGGAGGAGGATCTGACTAAGGAAGACGACCACGAGTACTTTCAGGAGCTAGGAGACGACTACGAAGGTGCCACGTCCCACCAAATCCTTATATCCTATTACGCATTGCAAATGACATTGTTGCTATTGCTTTATGATTATGTATGGATTGGTTGCATGGTAGTATATTTGAATTCCCTGCCTTGATAAGACTTTACCCTGCTATCCGCTGTTAGGTTAGCTGCTGCTTAATTTACTGTTACTCTTCCACTACTTTCTACTTGCTATATGCTATGTGGTGGAATTGGGACGGTGTATAACTAATTATAGCCACTGGGAGAGAGTGCTGCGTGCGTCTTGGGTGCGTGGTAAGGGTTGATGTCGACCAAGTGGGATGTGAGACAAGCCCATGGGGCAAGTCGTGCCGGGGGTGCAACCTGGGCATCCCCGAAGTGAGATACCTGTGGCGGGTAAAGTTGTTGAGGAGGTTCCGGGTGGGATAGCCTTGGTGGTTTGAAGCCCGTGGACGGAGGTGCTGTGATAGCACGGGGAGAGTATCCCCTAAGTGGAGATGCCTGCTTGGTCACAACCTAGGATCTGACTAGTGACCGGAAACATCTGGATTCCCTTGCTACTCGCTCGCTTCTGATGGGCGGGAGACGGCTGGACTACTTGGTAGGGCGGTGCCACTACTACTAGGTTGAGAGGTGATAAGGGTGGACGGTGACGGATGGCGGATTCCCGTACCGTTCTAGATGCGCAGTACCACTGATGGGGCCCGGTACTGCGTCTCCCAGTCTCAGCATGACGGTGTTGGATCCGGAATATCCCAGGGCTGAGTGGTAGGGTGGCATCGACCTAGGCAAGCAAGCACCCGGAATTCTGCCTAGATGATTGTACAGCATCGATGATGGCTAATCTTGTGAGTAGTAAAACCTCTGCAGAGTGTATGGTTGATCGATCGATACATAAGTCAACTCGTTGGCTATGGACCTTTCCTAATGTTTCTGCAACCACTATTAGATGAGAGCATATTCTTTTCTCCCCCTGGATGACATTTTTCCGGCAGTGTACCCGTTGTGGTAGTGTGCCGCTGAGATAGGCCCGAGAGGGAGTTGGGCCTGTCGAATGAGAGTGAGGTGTGGGTATGTGAGGTGTGGTGATGGGAAAAGGGATAATGGTGTTAACTGGTGATAAAACTTGACTAAATAAACATTGATTACAGATGCATAGGAAAACCTCAGCCTATAGGTCTGCTTGTATAGCCTTGCATCCACTTTCCACAAAGCAAATGCTGCATAGGTGGGCTCCGTGGCCAGTACAAATCGTACTGATAAATTTGCTGTCAGGTGACGAGAATGAGTACGACTTCGAGGGAGATGATGACGAGGAATAGGGTCACGTGCTACACTCAAGTTGGCCGTGAAGGATGAATCGCTTCCGCATCTTCTAAAGCTTCTCTGAATGTTGATTCCGCCAGTGTGGCGATGTAATAAATGTTTATGTAAGACTTAATTATCGTTGTATGGATCCTGGTGTCAACTGAGATATGGGTAATTTCATGGATTGTCCCAAGCAATCTGTTGAATTACAATTCGAGCCTGTGGATTTCCCTTCGTGGAAATCGAGGTCGTTTCAGTTGGTATCGGAGCCATACTTGACTGTAGGACGAGACCCATAGAAAATAGACGTTAGAATAGGAAGCCAGACTCTCTTTCGGTTATATTACCGACCTTGCATTCACTTTTTATGCAATGGCTTATCTAATACAAGGACCTGCTAATCCGTTTCTTGAAAAATTCACAGATGACCAGCCTTGGACCACCACTTCGTCCACAGCACGACGGCACTATTGAGATCCCGATCAAATGGCTATTGACCTTATGCACCAGTAGCTTATGGGACCCTGCGTAGCCCTTAGACTAGTGATACCATGAATTGTCCTGTCATTGGCTATCTGCGCATAGCACGATCTTCTTAGCAGCTAGGAACATCCTTTATGTAATAATAACCATGTGATGAGTGACATTTGGATCTTATGCTTCTTATGGTTCTTTATGCTTCTTTGGTTGAGTGTAGGATAGCATGAAAAATGTTTTAATTCATTTAAATCGTTGAAAACATCTAACTCCTACACAAACCACTACAAGATAATTACTGCATTAAGCACATACCTAATAAATTCAGATGTCGATGAGACGTTCCGCGCGTCTGGAGAGTCCAAGCCCTCCTATGTGCCCTGGAGACTAAAGCAGATAAGACAGAGCTGACATTCAGGGATGTGCCAGTAGTCTGTGAATTCAATGACGTATTTCCAGAGGAGTTGCCAGGAATGCCACCAGATAGAGATGTGGAGTTTGTTATAGAGCTGATGCCAGGGACTGCACCGATTGCCAAAAGACCCTACATAATGTCGGCTGATGAGTTGAAGGAACTCAAGAAGCAGCTGGGAGAATTACTGGAGAAGGGTTTCATTAGGCCTAGTGCATCGCCCTGGGGATCTCCCGTTTTGTTTATCAGGAAGAAGGATGGCACGATGAGGATGTGCATTGACTACCGGAATCTGAATGCGGTTACAGTCAAGAATAAGTACCCATTGCCCCGCATCGATGATCTGTTAGATCAATTGAGTAAGGCCAAGTACTTCTCAAAGATCGATCTCCGATCAGGGTATCATCAGATGAAGATCAGGGAAGAAGATATCCCGAAGACTGCATTTGTCACTAGATATGGACAGTATGAGTGCACAGTAGTCTCATTTGGACTCACTAATGCTCCAGCATACTTCATGAACATGATGAACAAGATCTTCATGAATGAGCTAGACAAGTTTGTGGTGGTATTCATTGATGATATATTGGTTTATTCAGCCACAAAAGAGGAACATGAACATCATCTGAGGACCGTATTGGAGAGGTTGTCTCGCAACCAGCTATACGCCAAATTCTCCAAGTGCGAATTCTGGCTTGAGGAAGTTGCTTTCCTTGGACACGTACTGTCAGGAGAAGGAGTCGCGGTAGACCCAGCCAAGATTGAAGCTGTGCAAGAGTGGGAACAACCCTGTAATGTGTCAGAAATCAGAAGCTTTTTGGGACTTGCAGGATACTATCGCAGATTTATTGAGAATTTCTCCAAGATTGCAAGACCCATGACCAACTTGCTGAAGAAAGAGAACAAGTTTATATGGACTCCTGAATGCGAGAAGAGTTTTCAGACCTTGAAGGAGAAGCTCACTACTACACCTGTACTAGCCCTGCCCGATATTCACAAGGATTTTGTTGTATATTGTGACGCCTCTCGGCAAGGTTTGGGCTGTGTACTAATGCAAGAAGGAAGAGTGATAGCTTATGCCTCAAGACAGTTGAAGGAACATGAGCAGCGATACCCGACTCATGACCTAGAACTTGCAGCCGTGGTACATGCACTCAAGATTTGGAGACACTATCTGATAAGCAACAAGTGTGACATCTACACTGACCACAAGAGCCTGAAGTACTTCTTCACTCAGGAAGATCTGAATATGAGGCAGCGCAGATGGCTAGAACTCATCAAGGACTATGATCTTGAGATCCATTATCACCCAGGAAAGGCCAATGTTGTCGCTGATGTACTTAGCCGCAAAAGCTACTGCCATACCCTCATCACCAACTCTATGCCACCTGAGCTCAGGAGAGAGTTCGACGCATTCCAGCTCGAGGTAATCTCCTATGGCATGCTAAATGAGCTTCGCGTCGAGTACAATCTCACCTCACGAATCCGTGAAGCGCAAAAGAACTGTCCTGAGATAGACTATATCCGTGGTTTGATGAAACTGGGAAGAGGCCCCGAATACCGAGAAGATGAGCAGGGAACTGTATGGTACAAGGATAGAATCTGTGTACCGACGGATTCAGCGATACGAGAAGAGATTCTGTCAGAGGGGCATGACTCCAAATATTGCATTCACCCAGGGTCAGCCAAGATGTACCATGATCTAAGGAAGCACTTCTGGTGGGAGAATATGAAGACAGACATTGCAGGGCATGTAGCCCGATGTGATACATGCAATAGAATCAAGGCCGAACATCAGAGACCAGCAGGGTTGCTACAACCAGTTGAGATACCAGAATGGAAGTGGGAGTGCATATCCATGGACTTCATAATAGGACTGCCCCGATCCGAGCATGGATATGATTCTATATGGGTAATAGTGGACCGTCTAACCAAAGTTGCACATTTTATACCGGTCAAAAGGAAATATAGAGTCGAAAAGCTAGCAGATCTGTACGTATCAAACATTTTGAAGTTACATGGGGCGCCTCTGAGTATTATATCTGACCGAGGCTCACAGTTCGTATCACAGTTCTGGAAATCCTTGCACAAGTCCATCGGAACCAAGCTCGACTATAGCACCGCATACCACCCGCAAACGGATGGGCAAACAGAAAGAGTGAACCAGATTCTCGAGGACATGTTACGTGCTTGCGTATTGAGGTACAAGGAAGGATGGGAGAGCTGTCTACCCCACGCCGAGTTCTCATACAACAACAGTTATCAGACAAGCATTAAGATGTCTCCATTTGAAGCGTTGTATGGAAGACCGTGCAGAACCCCGCTAATGTGGTCAGAACCAGGTGAGAGGACATTCTTCGGTCCTGCTAAGATTGTGGAAGCAGAAGAAGGTGTTGCCCAAGTAAGAGAGAATTTGAGAATTGCACAGAGTAGGCAAAAGAGCTATGCAGATAGGAGACGTAGAGAGCTTGAGTTCAAGGTTGGGGATTATGTCTACCTCAAGGTATCTCCACTTCGTGGCACCGTCAGATTCCACGTGAAGGGGAAATTGGCACCAAGATATGTTGGGCCATACAAGATCTGTAAAAGGGTTGGAAAGCTTGCTTACAAGCTGGAAATACCGGAGGAATTATCTGGAGTACACCCCGTGTTCCATGTCTCGCAATTAAGGAAGTGTTTGAAGCTTCCCGAGGAGCAAGTTCCTACGGATGCAATAGACCTGCAAGACACACTTGAATACAAGGAACATCCGATCAAGATCTTGGCACGGGATACCAAAGAGACGCGAAACAAAATCATTCCGATGTGCAAGGTACAGTGGAGCAATCACACTGAAAGGGAAGCTACGTGGGAGAAAGAATCGGACTTGCGGATTATGTTTCCTTACCTCTTCGATGGGTACGTTATCCCTGAATCTCGAGGTCGAGATCCTAATGAGGGGGGAGGACTGTAACAACCCTAAAAATCCACACAATCTAAAAATCCCAACCAATTAAAATTTTTCATTTATTTATTGTGAAAACCCATTCTTCTTGTGCAAGCATATAGGTTTTATTATGAATTTGGTAAATAAAGGAGTGTAGTTTGCATTTTTAATTCCATTCACATAGAATAATAACTTATGCATCACATTTGGGATTTATTGCAATTTATGTTTGTATTTACTCAATAATTAAAATGGGCAATATATGTATATATACACTAAACTGAAAATAGAAAAGGAGAAAGAGAGTTAGGCCAGCCATTCGTTTCGGCCAGCCGGGTCGCTAAGCCAGCCCAAGCCCGCCCGACCTTCCTCTCCTCATCTCACCGCGCGCGGCCCACGTCGCGGCTCGGCAGCGCACGCGCACGACCGGCACACACGCGCTCGCGCTCGCGCTCGCTGCCAACCCGGCCCCGCCTGTCAGCCGCTCTCGCCCCCCCCCACTGTTCTTCTTCCTCACGAAGGCGACGCGCCTGCCGGGGGTGTCGCGCGAATGGCGTGACCCCGGTCCCACAGCCGACAGCATGGCAGAGCCCTGACCCCGCTGTCCCCCTCCTGTCCCCTCCTTCCTTGGCCGCCAAGCGAGCCCGCGTGCACCCTGAAGCCCTAGCGTCGAGCGGCCGAAGCCCTCTGATCTACCGAGATCAATCGCGGCCGTCCGCCATGGGAACCTACCAAGCTCGCCTATAAATTGGAGCACCCCGAAGCCCTACCCTCATTTCCCCTCGCCGCCACCGCAGCACAGACCGGCACACCGCACCAAACCGAGAGAGAGAGCGTAGGAGAAGGGCGGAGCAGAGGAGGAGAAGCTGCCGGAGCGCCGCCGCCGCGGAGCACGCCGGAGCCGGACACGGAGGAGAAGCCCGAGCTGCGGACGAGGAGCGGCACGGCACTGCGATCGCTCTGCACGGCTCCGACTCGCCACTGCACCGCCATCCTAGCTTCACCGACACCACGGTGAGCCACCGCACGCCATGTCCGAACCTTGCCCTGCTTTTGCCATGGCGTTCCACCCTCGGGACGCGCAGGCACGAGCCTTTACCGGCTCGAGAAGATCACCTGCACCATGCACTCATTCGACCGGCCGAAACCCCCGGACTACAAGCTTGCTAGACCGAGAACGCAGCACGACGCGTTCTCGGCGGAGCGCGCTCACCACCGACGCGTTCCGACGCCGAATCACCCGTTCCGAGCAATCCGACTAGCACCCGTATAGGTTAGAGCGTCGTGGAGCACCGCCACGACCCCCTCGAGCTAGCTACGCGGATCTAAGCGCTAGAGGAAGCCTGAATCGCCTTGGCCGCGTGCGTCGCGACCTTACCGGAGCGCCGCCGCGAGCCGTCACCAAAAGAAGGTCATGCCGTGGCTAAAGTTCGCCACCAGAGTGTTGTATGCCTCTCTGGCCTCACCAATTTGACAAGACCGCATTCGATTGAACCAATACTTGGTCGTAGCCGCGATGCCGCCTTCCGCCGTCGTCGGCGACACGCCGCCGCCACAACCGAGCACCTTGGAAAGCTCGGTAGCCAAAATTGGTAGTTGGTATACCATCGCCATAGACCCTGGACGCGTATACATCTCCTAGAGGACCTCCTTAGCCCCGCCGGAACCTCACCGTCGCGACGACATCGCCGCCGACAGGTTCCGCCTCGCCTAAATCCGTTCCGAGTACCCCCGGTCGCCTCGCGCTGCGGAGAAATGCCGCCGAGGTTCGCCAAGTCTGCCTCGGCACCGCCGCTAGATAGCCGAGCCCCGAATCACGACTGTCGCCTTGGCTACGTGCGCCTCCACCTCGTCGGAGAACCGCCGTATGCCGAGGGAGAGAAGGAGGCCATACCACGACTCTAATCCGCCACCATTTGGTCGGACGACTGCCTGAGCACGCCAATTGGGGAAAGCCGAGCCCTGTCTTGCCGAAATATGGCCATCGCCGCCCTGTCATGGTCTGCCGCACCGGAGAGACACCGCCGCCTTGAACAAACGCCCTGGAACCCTGCTAGCACCGAATCTCCGATTCGCCCGAGCCTCCCTAGGAGAGCTCGGGAGAGCAGCACCCTCGGCGCACCAAATCTCCGATTCGCCCGAGCCTCCCCAGGAGAGCTCGGGAGAGCAGCACCCTCGGCGCACCAAATCTCCGATTCGCCCGAGCCTCCCCAGGAGAGCTCGGGAGAGGGGCACCCTCGGGCGCCCAAATTTCCGATTCGCCCGAGCCTCACCGGGAGAGCTCGGGAGAGCGGCACCCTCGGGCGCCCAAATTTCCGATTCGCCCGAGCCTCACCGGGAGAGCTCGGGAAAGCAGCCCCCTCGGCGCCCAAATTTCCGATTCGCCCGAGCCTCACCGGGAGAGCTCGGGAAAGCAGCCCCCTCGGCGCCCAAATGTCCGATTCGCCCGAGCCTCCGCAGGAGACCTCGGGAGAACGGCGCCCTCGGGCGCCCAAATTTCCGATTCGCCCGAGCCTCCGCGGGAGACCTCGGGAGAACGGCACCCTCGGGCGCACCAGATGTCCGATTCGCCCGAACCTCCGCGGGAGACCTCGGGAGAACGGCACCCTCGGCGCCCCGAATCTCCGATTCGCCCGAGCCCCGCCGAGCTAAACCGAACTACGCCGAGCACCGCCGAGCTACCACCGACCACCGCCGAACTATGCCGAGCTCCGCCGAGATACCCCAACCACAGCCGAGCTACCACCGACCACCGCCGAGCCACGCCGAGCTACGCCAACTCCGGCAACTCTCTGGGAACCAGCATCGAACACCTGGTGGGCGACCATCGGGTCTGTGTTCTGTTGAGGTGCCACTTGCCGCACAACTGGACCCGCGCGCCACGTGGACCAATCCCGAGCTGCCCCTGATTAACCGACCAGTTTTCCCCTTTTCAGAAAATAGGATAATCTTCGGAAATTCATAACTTATTCATACGAAGTCCAAAAATTGTGCACCATATATCAAAATTCTCAGAAAAATGAGATCTACAATCTAAGACTATGTTTGTGTGCATTTGGCTCTTTATTTTATTGGATTTTTCTGAAATACTCTATAGGAGTCGCTGACGCGACTATTTCGTGTTCGATTTCAGAGCCGGAGGAGGATCTGACTAAGGAAGACGACCACGAGTACTTTCAGGAGCTAGGAGACGACTACGAAGGTGCCACGTCCCACCAAATCCTTATATCCTATTACGCATTGCAAATGACATTGTTGCTATTGCTTTATGATTATGTATGGATTGGTTGCATGGTAGTATATTTGAATTCCCTGCCTTGATAAGACTTTACCCTGCTATCCGCTGTTAGGTTAGCTGCTGCTTAATTTACTGTTACTCTTCCACTACTTTCTACTTGCTATATGCTATGTGGTGGAATTGGGACGGTGTATAACTAATTATAGCCACTGGGAGAGAGTGCTGCGTGCGTCTTGGGTGCGTGGTAAGGGTTGATGTCGACCAAGTGGGATGTGAGACAAGCCCATGGGGCAAGTCGTGCCGGGGGTGCAACCTGGGCATCCCCGAAGTGAGATACCTGTGGCGGGTAAAGTTGTTGAGGAGGTTCCGGGTGGGATAGCCTTGGTGGTTTGAAGCCCGTGGACGGAGGTGCTGTGATAGCACGGGGAGAGTATCCCCTAAGTGGAGATGCCTGCTTGGTCACAACCTAGGATCTGACTAGTGACCGGAAACATCTGGATTCCCTTGCTACTCGCTCGCTTCTGATGGGCGGGAGACGGCTGGACTACTTGGTAGGGCGGTGCCACTACTGCTAGGTTGAGAGGTGATAAGGGTGGACGGTGACGGATGGCGGATTCCCGTACCGTTCTAGATGCGCAGTACCACTGATGGGGCCCGGTACTGCGTCTCCCAGTCTCAGCATGACGGTGTTGGATCCGGAATATCCCAGGGCTGAGTGGTAGGGTGGCATCGACCTAGGCAAGCAAGCACCCGGAATTCTGCCTAGATGATTGTACAGCATCGATGATGGCTAATCTTGTGAGTAGTAAAACCTCTGCAGAGTGTATGGTTGATCGATCGATACATAAGTCAACTCGTTGGCTATGGACCTTTCCTAATGTTTCTGCAACCACTATTAGATGAGAGCATATTCTTTTCTCCCCCTGGATGACATTTTTCCGGCAGTGTACCCGTTGTGGTAGTGTGCCGCTGAGATAGGCCCGAGAGGGAGTTGGGCCTGTCGAATGAGAGTGAGGTGTGGGTATGTGAGGTGTGGTGATGGGAAAAGGGATAATGGTGTTAACTGGTGATAAAACTTGACTAAATTAACATTGATTACAGATGCATAGGAAAACCTCAGCCTATAGGTCTGCTTGTATAGCCTTGCATCCACTTTCCACAAAGCAAATGCTGCATAGGTGGGCTCCGTGGCCAGTACAAATCGTACTGATAAATTTGCTGTCAGGTGACGAGAATGAGTACGACTTCGAGGGAGATGATGACGAGGAATAGGGTCACGTGCTACACTCAAGTTGGCCGTGAAGGATGAATCGCTTCCGCATCTTCTAAAGCTTCTCTGAATGTTGATTCCGCCAGTGTGGCGATGTAATAAATGTTTATGTAAGACTTAATTATCGTTGTATGGATCCTGGTGTCAACTGAGATATGGGTAATTTCATGGATTGTCCCAAGCAATCTGTTGAATTACAATTCGAGCCTGTGGATTTCCCTTCGTGGAAATCGAGGTCGTTTCAACCATGTGTATGGGGAAGAAGCGAAAGAAGACCCAACCCACCAGGAAAGATAAAGAAGAAGTAGACTACTACGCGCAGAAGAAAAATTCCTGCTCTGGTGATGTGGTACCTTCCCGTGATTGATCGATTGAGGTGTTTGTTCACAAACGCTGAGGATACCCAACTTATGAGCTGGCATGCTTCAGATGAGCACAAAAAATGATGGAAAGTTACGACATCCAGCCAATGGCAAGCAATGGCAAGATTTCAATGCCAACCATCCAGAATTTGCTAAGGAGCCACGAAATGTTAGGTTCGCTCTGAGTACGGACGGAATGAATTCATTTGCCGAGAGGAGCAGCAAGCACAGCACATGGCCGGTGATCTTCACCATCTACAACCTTCCACCTTGGTTGATGCATAAGCGTAAATACTTTATGCTAACCATTCTTATTTCTGGACCTAAGCAACCCGGCGTTGACGTAGATATATTTTTGGAGCCGTTAATGCAGGACATGAGAATATTGTGGGAAACAGGAGTCGAAATATTGGACGAGTACCGCCAAGAAACTTTCACACTGTATGCAATTATTTTTGTGACCATCAACGATTACCCTGCTCTCTTTACATTATCAGGGCAGTTCAAGGGAAAACTTGGATGCGTAATCTGCATAGATGGAACCACTTACGTGTTCCTTGATGCATCAAAGAAAATAGTGTACATGAGGCACAGACGGTTCTTATCGAAAGGGCACAGGTACCGCTTGCGAAAGATGGATAAGTACTTCGACAATAATGATGAACTGCATTCTACTGCTCCATCGGGTAACAGTAAAGGTCAAACAGTTTTCAGAATAGTCAGCAACACCAAATTTGTTTTTGGGAAGAAGACAAAAGATGGAAAACCAAGAAAGGATGTGAAACCAACTCCAGGGGCTACATCAAGAAGATGTCTATTTTCTTCAAATATTTGCCATACTGGAAAGAGTTAGACATACAACACGCGATCGACGGTATGCACGTTCAGTAGAACGTCTTTGAAAGCGTCATTGGCACGTTGTTTGACATAAAGAGCAAGACTAAGGATGGACTCAATTCACGTATGGACATGGTAAATTTGGGCATAAAAAAGGAACTGCACCCTGCACTTCTAGAAAATGGGAAGTATCACCTCCCGGCAGCAAGCTACGACCTCAACACAGAGGAGCAACGTGCGATGTGTGTGTGGTGGAAAAATTTGAAAGTTCCATTTGGATTCTGCTCTAACATAAGGAGTATTGTGTCAATGAAAGACCTTACACTGACCAATTACAACTCACATAATTGTCATGTCATGCTGACTACTTTCCTCCCTGTTGCCATCAGGGCTATAAATCCGGTGTTCTTAAAGATGGCAATCACCAGGTTGTGCTACTTTGTCAACAAGGTCTCACAGAAGGTTATTGACCGTGATGAGCTGCCGTCACTTGAAGAATTCACGGTAGAGACTCTGTCACAGCTTGAGATGTGTTTCCCCCCATCATTCTTTGATATAATGGTTCACCTTGTGACGCACTTGGTGCCGCAAATAGAGGCATTGGGGCCCATGTATTTGCATGAGATGTGGACTTATGAGCGTTTCATGTCAGTACTGAATGGCTATGTATCAACTCGTGCTCGTCCTGAGGCGTCCATGATAGAAGGGTACTGTACCGAAGAGGCCATTGTTTCTGGTGGCCCATTCTGCAATAGTGTCCTAAAAGACCAGATTGCAATAGGTTTGCCCCCGTCACGACACGATGGTAGGCTACATGGAAGTGGGAGGACTGGACGAAAATCTTTTATCCCGTCAGATTACAAGGTAGTCCTCGAAGCACACTATAGCATCCTGCATCAGCTCTCGATAATGGATCCTTTGATCGAGCATCACATGAATGATCTTCGCCAACATAATGATGGGCACACGGACGATTGGGTCAAGTAGGAACACAAGCGTCGGTTCATCGCGTGGCTAAGGAACAGGACGTTCCAGATGGGGAAACGTTTGAGGAACAAACCATCAAGAAGTTGTCGTCTGGACCATCACGCCAGGTCACGACATGGCAAACCTACGACATCAGTGGCTTCACATTTTGTACCAAGTCCAAGGACAAAAAGAGCATGGCACAAAATAGTGGTGTTCGATGCGAGGCCATAGATGATGCAACTGGTGAGATTAGTACATACTTTGGCTTCGTCGAGGACATATGGGAACTAGACTACGGTACATTTCAGATACCTGTGTTTCGACGCCAATGGGTTGAAGACAAACATGTCATAGTGGATAACTATGGGCTCAGAGTTCTTGATCTAAGTAAGGTAGGTTACAAAGATGACCCGTGGATCCTTGCTAACCGTGCCGCACAGGTCTTCTATGCTGAACAAATCTTTTCTAAAAATGAGAAGAAAAGTTACGACAAGCCGAAGCATATAGTTTTCCCTGAGAAGCAACAAGCTCTAGGAGTTGATGGTGTAACTGATCTGAATGATTTTAACCAATTCAGCGACATGTCTCTCTTTGTAGACCATCCAGTGAAGATAAGACACGTTGAGCGAAGCATCCCACAAAGTTCGTTGCCATGCGTGCGTCCCGATGGACAAGGAAGAACAGTAGCTAGCTAGATTCTATTTGTCATTTGTCATGTAATCCATTTCTATTTCAACATATATCCTATGCTACCATTTATGCGTTTTAACATGTTTACATTTTTCTATTTTAACATGTTTACATTTCTCTATTTTAACATGTTTTCATTTCTCCAATAACCCTAAACCCCTAGGTAAACCATAAACCCTAAAACCCTAGCTAAACCCTAAAACCTAAAAAAAACTTAACCCCTAAATCCTAACATACATACTCTTTATTGAAAAAATTAAATTTAAAAATATTTGACTGGTGGTTGTCCTTAGAAACCGCCAGTACAAATATTTACACTATCGGTTCCTTAGAACAACCGCTAGTACTAATCTTCCCAGTATATAACACGCGCTCCCGTCCGAAATTTCGCTAAGTCTGGAGGAGCCCGCCATTTCTTCCCCGACGCCGTCAGGCTGCCGGATTTTTCCGTGCCCTCGCCGCGTGCATGCCCTAGCCGCTGCTGTGACCTTGCCGCGCCCCACCACGCGTCTCGCCGCAGCCGTGCCGTCGTGCCGCACGGCCACGCCCCCGTCGCCCTGCGCCGTGCCTCCGTCGTGCCGCGCCGCACCGCACTCCACCAAGCTCCCTCCCTATACTATGTGCAAGTGTCTCCCTCCCTAACTGGCTCGGTGTGGTCCGTGGCGGCGACTGGCGCGCGCGCGGGACGGCGCGAGTGGCGTGTGGCGGCCAGTGGCACGGCGGCGAGGGCGCGCGCGGTGGTTTGTCCCCTGCTCCGGTGGCATCGGCAGTGGGCGCGCGGTGGGGGAAGTGGTGGCGGGCGCCGGTGCCTCGTCGGCAGCAGGCGCGCGGCCGGTGGTGGTGGCTCCCGTCGGCGGCGGCTCTGCGCTTGCTAGCGGGCCGGCCTTCTAGTTAGGTTTTCTATTTTATTTTTTAATTTAATTAGATTTTCTACTTAGGTTTTAGTTTAGTTAGGTTTTAGGTTAATTAGGTTTTTAGTTTAATTAGATTTTGGTTTAGGGTTTAGTTTAGGTTTTGTTTTAATTAGGTTTTAGGTTAATTAGGTTTTTAGTTTAATTAGATTTTGGTTTAGGGTTTAGTTTAGGTTTTGTTTTAATTAGGATTTATTTAGTTAGGTTTATTTTAGATTTTGGTTTAGGTTTTCGTTTAGGTTTTGTTTTAATTAGGATTTAATTCCTTAGTTAGGTTTATTTTAGATTTTGGTTTAGGGTTTAGTTTAAGTCTTGTTTTAATTAGGGTTTAGGATTTTGTAGAGGGTTTTTAAGTGTATATGTATATGTGACAATATAGGTTATTTTATTTTATTTTAGCAGAGTTTTTGTTATATGCATATTAGTTTTTGTTTCTTTTTATTGTTATATGCCCTTAGAGTTTGGTTCAAAAGCTACATAGTGTTAATTATCATGTGTATTTCAATATATGTGATATATGTGATATGTGACAGTATATGTGATATGTGTATTTTAATTCCTCCAATTCTAAGAAAACAAATGGGTGACCCTACTTCATGGTTATATGTGTGTATTTCATGCTCATATATGTGTTTATATGCAAATTGCGAGGTCTTATTTCGTATTTCATGTTAGATTACCGCGATGACGACTTCACCATCAGAGTCCTCTCAACATAACGAGCCGAGTGAGCAATAATATCAAAGTCCAAGTGATCCGTGTCTCAGCGTAGATAGAAAGGCTCGTCGTGAAATGGAGCGCGACCCTACTTACGATCCACGAGAAGACGAGGTAACATACACGGAGTTCAACGAATCCCTTCTATCTATATATGTACTCATCCATAATTTCATGTGTACGCCTAATTTTATGAACAGGAGGTCGTGTCTCAAATGCGACAACTAGTAGAAGAAGAATTGCAACACGAAGACCAAGGGCCAGAACCTACCGATACGAGCACTGAAGAATCAAGGAAGAGAAAACTGAGTGATCGGAAACGAGGTGACAGGGGATCAAACAAGTGGGATAGTAACACATATAGGGTGCTAGACGTAAGTGCAAAAGGAGAGCCCCTAACTCCACAAGAGGTGCAAGCTAAGTTTCGGAATGCGATTGGTTCCTTAGTTAGGGATAATCTTGATATCACAATATCTCAGTGGAAAGATGTGCCAGATTCGGTCAAGGCAAACTTGTGGCAAAAGTTGTCAAAGAAGTTTGTTCTGCCTCGGGGTTCAGAGGAACTCGTAAAGGGTTATGCAATGAGGCAGTTGGCCATCACATTTCGCAACTGGAGGTCTGAATTGAACAGCAAGTATGTGAAGACATGGTTGGACCCCACCAGCAAGTACAACATTACAGAAGGTCAGTGGGCTCTTTTCAAAGAGCAGAAGACTAACCCAGAATTCTTGGCCCGGAGCCAAGTGAACTCAGCACTTGTTAAGAAGAACAAGTACCACCACCACCTTGGCACAGGTGGTTACAAGCGGCAGGTTCCCAAATAGAGGGAAGAAGAGGCTGCGAAGAAGGCAGCAGGGTTGCCAGTGTTGTCTGAGGAACTTGGCGAAAGGAGCGCGAACTGACTTCGTGCTCGCAAACCAAGAGAAATATCTGAGTCAAGTGCATCTTTTTCTGATCCAATGGTTGAAGAAGCCGCGAAGAATATTTATGAGGCGGCAGCTCATGTGAAGGAAGGAAGTGCCAGGCCACAAAGGGAGCGGGACATCCTTACTCTTGGTCTTGGTAACCCCGAGCACCCTGGTCGTGTACGAGGCATCTCGTCAAGGCTAGGATGGAAAGAAGGATTCGGCGAGGAGTGGGCCGGAATGTACAAGAAGCGTGATCGATACAAGGAGGACTTGAAAGTTTTTT
Organism: Eremochloa ophiuroides; assembly: GCA_038502445.1. Classification (NCBI taxonomy): domain Eukaryota; kingdom Viridiplantae; phylum Streptophyta; class Magnoliopsida; order Poales; family Poaceae; genus Eremochloa; species Eremochloa ophiuroides. The sequence continues at coordinate 50,552,951 of JAHLJS010000009.1, read as the reverse complement.
TTGAGGAGCAGGCAAAGCAAGCCTTCAAAGACATGGTGACTAAATTAGTAGAAAATCCTGATACCGAGCTTGCACAGCAATTGGTGGGTGTCATGTCTACTGTTCAACAAAGGACGAACACCCAACAGTCTCCGCAGATGCAGCTGGTGCCGGTGACACAGCCCTTGGGGGCTCAGCAGTTGATAGCACAGTCTGCAAATGCTCCAAGCAGTGTCGCGTCTACGGCAAAGGTTTGCTATCCAGTTGATGCCATTGACGTGCCAACGCCTTGCTCACTAGTCATAACCTATGGCATTGCCAATGTTCGTACTAGGGAAGTAGGCACTGGTTTCGCAATCCCTAGACGGACGTTTCATGGTGCAAACATTCCAGATGAGTACTGCAGGGTCGAAGTGGTGACCGTAGTGCAAGGATATGAGGATGACATGTTGGACATCCCTACACCCGAGGGCATTGAAACACTGGGACAAGCCATCAAGAATTTCATCCTTTGGCTTAGGCGAGACATCAGGTTGAGTAGGCCACCACCATCTACCGAGCATAGCATTCATAATGACCCACCGCCGTCGTCATCACCTAACCGGCCTCTTCCTGGCTCACCAAATTCGCCTGTGCATCCAATTCCAGAACCTCCACCACCAGCATCTCCTATCAACTATCCACCTTCCCCAGCAAGCAAAGAGAAACAACCTGAGGAAACATCGACCTCAACGGGCCCACAAGAGAAACAACATGAGCAAACATCGACCCCGTCAGCCCCACAAACCAAAGAAAAAACCCCCCACCAGCAAAGAAGAGGAATGTTGTTCCCAAAATGGTCTCTCCACACCGGCCAAAGCAAAAAACTGTTGGGACCATGCTGTGGTTGTCAGGAATAGCACGCAGCCGCACAAGTCGTGTCGTTGAGTATTCTGAGGCTGAGGAATCGGGAAAATCCTCTGTGAAGACCATACAGATCAGGAAGCCAACGAAAGAGGATTATGAAAATGTCCCTGATACATATGTGCCGGGCAGGCCGCTTCTCACTTGGAAAAAGGTAACCCAAATCCCATCTCTAATTAAAAGAATGCATGACTGGTACATGAGAGCAGCTTCTGTTGGCATCGACGCTCTAAGCGTATGTATACCACCAAGAGCTTTTATGAACGGGCGAAGTAAAGCTGTGGTCACGTTTGAGGACATGCACTTGATGATGAACCTCAAGAGACTCGATGTTCAGCTCATAACAGTGTGGGCATTGTAAGTGTTGCTTATGTACTCACTTGATTATTATTTTGATGTATTATGTTTCAGTCTATGAGATTCATTTGAACATGTGCCTTGCAGACTACAACATGACCAGCAGGAGGAGAGATTTGGTATCGATCCTTATTCACACGCAGAAGAGAGGATTGGCTATCTCGACCCCACCGAAATATGCGAGGAGCGGCACACATTCAGGATCAGAAAGGACAATGACAAATTGAAGGACAAGACTGAGGAAGAAGCTAAGAAGATTATTACTAAGCTAGAAAGAGAGATGGAAGACAGATACTGCCTATACTTAGAAATTCAATGCTTCAATTTCAAGATAGGCAAGTCATAATGGCCCCATACAACTTTAGGTAAGTTCGAGTTTCTTATTGCAATTAATGTTATTATTGTCTAATCCATATATATATGTGGCCCCGACCCATGCATCACGAGAATTTGATTCGTGCAGGGACCATTGGATTTGTTTTTATATTTATCCAAGGCAGGGAAGGGTGCTTGTCTTTGACTCCGTAGATTATGATCCCACTACGTATGCGCCATTCTTGACCTTCTTAGATAGATACGTAAGCCGAGAAATATTTGCATTCTTTTCTCGACGAGAGTTTGCATTGAGAATATATAACTTGGTGATTCTTTCAAAATCATAGGGCATATAGGTGGTATAAACTAAAAGGTGAAAAGCACGACAAGAACAAAACTGGACCATTAACAATAAATTACAAGTGGCCGGTATGTTAGTTATCTATGACTACATATTTATCATCCATGTACAACACATAAGACAATGTTGAAACTTGTTTACATATATAGTGCCACAAGCAACCACCCGGATTGGTCCACTGCGGATTCTATGTCTGTGAGTTTATGAGGGAGTCCGGACGGTACATCAAGAACGTTGATAAGGTAAGTAATAGTCATTATAACCTTAAAGTTACAAATGTATATATGATGTTTATACATATTAATTAATATAGTTATATATAACTACAGTTGCGGAATTATAAAAAACTCAAGGCGTAGAATATGAGCACGAAGACTTTATACAACATAGTTGAGGACATGTGCTCATTCATCATGAAACATGTTATTCCAAGCAACGGGAATTATCACGACAATATAGACACTCTAGGAAGTGAAGAGTTCAGAGAGCTAACGGAAATCAGCATGGTAGGGCTTACCCGAGAGGGTTATTAATTAGATGTGTAAATTTGAGATGTTATCACATGTAACTTTGATGAACATATATATGTGTGTATATTTATGAGCACAATCCTTTGATGTATATAAATATATTGTATAATAATTAAATTTTGTTTTGATATATTTGATCATGATCTAATACAGCTTAATATCTATAATAAATAAATAAATACATATATATGGCCGGGTAGGGGGCTGAAATTCCCTAAAAAGGGCGGCAATCTCCACTGGCGGTTGCATGTGAACCGCCAGTGTAAATGTACTTTCACTGACGGTTCCTGGCGGTTCCTTAAGCAAACCGCCAGTGTAAATATATTTTCACTGGCGGTTCACAGGCAACCGCCAGTGGAAAGATTTATTTTCACTGGCCTCTCCCACTGGCGGCCCTGTGAAACGCCAGTGAAGATGTCTTATCAACCGCCACTATAGAGTTTCTGTGTACTAGTGTATACCAATTTGTTGTCATAAATATTTATGTTTTTCTCTATAAATTTGATGAAACTTGATATGTTTTAACTCTCTAAAACTTTTCAATGACTTGTAATTTGGAACGGAGGGAGTGAGAGTGACATGCATACATTCCCATTTTGTATCCGTAGAACACATGCTGATTAATTGATTAATTTTAGGAACACATCTAGAAGTTATGATTTGTCTGCGAGAACAACACGGATCAAGTATCTCCGATCAGTGTGGATAGATACAAACTAAAACAACGCGGACAAGGAAAGAAAATGTATTGCAATTATATGACTTGCTTTTTTACAAGATCAATCTTGATTGTCCACCACCTATATAAATAATAGTATCTTTATAAAAAAAATATAGATAATAGTATGGCGCGCGCGTGTATCCAAATGGGATTTGGATGAAGTAAACTGCACGCGTAGTATATAGGCCCCATGCATACTGTTCTAATGATAAGTGTACGTGCATGTTGTAGTTAAAAAAAAAATCCAAATCGTGGACAAAAACCATCCAGTTGGTACTAAAAATATGAGGAATCCCATATCTTTCACATCATTTGTGCCAGTTTGTTACATATGGAAAGGTGACCCCGCAAGTATGGGATCAGTGCCATGTGTATCTGATTAATAATATATGGTTGGAGTGATAGTACTCATTCAATTTTAAATTGGTTAACCTAATGGGATTTTTCATGATTACATCACACTAGTTATAGTCCCTAACTGAAATATTGTAGCGAACTGTCACTTCTTTCTTAATATAAACAGCTATATATGAGGGTTATTTTATCAGTGCTGATTAGAGTCTGTAGAATAGATATCTACGTATTTCTATTTTTTTGTTAGAATTTTTAGAATTTATCTTTTTCTCAAGCAGTCTTCTTGAGGATTAACATGAAGGCTCTATTATGGACCTCTAGTTAGAAGTTTGTACGGAATATAGAAGCTCTTGTTGCATCCTTTTTGTGACATGATGAATATATAATTTAGATTTCAACTTTTAATATAGTTTTTTATCCACATGCTAAGTTGGCACTCTACTATTAATTAGTGTATCTTTTATTCAATTTTTTCATTTTAATTTTATTAAAAAAATCATAAGTCCTATGTCACCTCTTGTTCCTAGCTTGCATCAATTCACTTGGTGTTTAGATTTTGTTATATGACAATATACATAGTAGAATTATTTCATAAAACATAGCGATGCTTATGATTTTTTGTAGGGTTTATGTTTTTTTTAAAGCGGGCTTCGTGAGGATTAACAAGGAGGCTCCATTAGGGACCTCTAGTTAGAGTTTCTAGGGAAATATGTAAGCTCTTGTTGTATCACAAATATATAGTTTAACTTTCAACTTTTAATCTAGTTGGTGTAATTTTTATCCACATTTTAAGTTAAAAATGAAGTGCTTAGTGTATCTTCTATTCAATTTTTTATTTTTATTTTATTAAAAAGGATCATATGTCCTGGGTTACCCTCTTGTTCTCACAATGGCATAAATAGTCGTTTTAGCATGCATTGCAGCACTTAACATGTTGAATTTGTCATATCACAAAATTGTATAAGTAGTAGAATTGTTTTATAAAGCATAGAGTGCTTAAAAATAAATTACTCCCTCCATCCAGGAAAAAATGTAATTCTAGTATAGTAGCATGGTTTGGTATCTTATGTTTGAGAAATACCATTAGATTAATTACAAAAGGTATTTTATAATAAATTAATTTGGAGTCGTAATATGAATATTATTTACTAAAAAATTAGTCAAACACGAGCTACTTCTGTAGGCACACAGCCCACAGTTGCATGTTTTCATAGACGGAGGGAGTACCAACATTGATATGATATATGTTTCAGTAAATATTTTTTCCACGTTTGATAAGCTATTAAAAATAATTATTTACCCTAATATACATGTTTACTCTGTCTACATTGTGGAACGTAGCATTATACTTACTTTTAACTCAAAAGTTTTAGAAGTGTGAGGTTTAGAACTATATATAGCATACTTTATGAATATGGAATCATTTGTTGTTATATCTTACATTAGTATATATTTATTATTTATGATGATTTAGATGGACATAATTTAGAAAAAAAATGAAAATATGTTACTTTATATTTTCTTTCATATATAATGGCACAAATAGGTAATCTCAATGTAAACGTAGGGGGTACTATTTGCATTATGTGTGATGAAAAACAGGTTGTGTTATACTCCCTTTTGGTATACCAGTCGTGCTCACATTTTTTTCTTAGACCATTTTAGCAGGCGTTCTCAGTGCTTTGAGATGTGATTAATGTAGCAAGTTAATGTATGCATGCATGCAGAATGGACGGTGGCCAATAAAATTGGAAACATGAATAGAGAGCCAATAAAAGGACAGGGCACTGAGCGCGAGGGAGCAGTTAATTTGTTGCCAATGTCTTGCGCCGGGTAAACTGGAACGGAGGGAGTGTAGTATGATATTATGTAGGAGCCTGAGATAGTGTTTGCAGATCCCTTTCAATAGGTGCACGTACGCTTCGAATGGCTTAATTCATCAAGAAGATTATAGTGAATCTGTCTCCTGAAGCCCATAATATATTACGCTAGCTTTTGCATGCATGCTCCTTGCTATACGTGCTGATCAAGTGGTCTGTGTGATCTCAGCTTTGTTCAATGATCATTTGATCGTTCATTGCTTGGCAGGTTTATGATAGATGTCTGAACCTGTTGAGCATTAACAGCGAAAGCGGGTTGCATTTGGACTTATGCAGTCATCCCACGTATGTTTGGGAGTAGATCAATACTCCTACTGAATTCATTGAACCGACTAGAAGATTCCATCAGCAAATGTTGACCACATCGGGCAACTAGTTGGTACACCGGTGCTAGTAACAAGAGTCTACAGAACTAATTAATGGGCCGGCCGGGGCATGGATGAGTTATTCAATTAATCTTCAATGTGTTCACAGTGTTCACTGAACCAACCATAATTCAATAGAAAGAACTCCCCATTTCTCCTTTTTAGATAAATGATACTCCCTCCGTATCGGTAAAAGATGACGTTTAGGACAACGACACGGTTTTCAACGCATGACTTTGACTTCATATTTCTATAAAAATATTTATTGAAAAGTGATACATGTGTACTTTTATGAAAATATATTTGAAGACACATCTATTTATATAGTTTTCATATTTTCAAACTTAATAATTTAAAAGTTATTCATGATTTATATTCCCAATGTTTGACCAAGATCTTTTCCAAAATGTCATCTTTTACCAATACGGAGGAAGTACAAAACGTTCTCCTGAAAATTGTGATCATGTTGACAGTGGCATGGTCCTTATTTGACACTACCACCAACAACGATTTGAAACGAGAAAGTGAGATTTGTGTACTTCAAAATGAAGCAAAATAAAAAAAAATCCTAAACACCCATGGAGTCGCGGTCAAACAAGCAGTCCTGAGTATCGGGGAACTCATGTAGGCTGATGCGAAGAAATGATGGGGACGACAAGACATTCCGGGTCCCCCTGGCTGCATAGTTAGATCGTCTTCAAATTCATTCGTAGCTGGATGTTGAGGCAGAAAACAGCAGATCTATGATGGCCCTACAGCCCGATGCCTGGTCGGATCACAATAACTCTGTTCGCTTCAACTTACCAGTCAGCATCAGGTAGCCATTCAGCAGTATTTTTCTCTCACAACAATCAGCCAGTCAGCCGTACAATCCAACCAGCCGAACAGAGCCGTTCGTTCAGTCGTGGAGCCTCACTTTCAAATGTGTCATCACTTTTCAACCTTCCTTTGTCTGTAGAAGCTTTTTCTTGGTTTCAGCAATTTGAAAACATCATCCAGAGTACAACTCTTGTTGCAGCACCTGATGCCTGGAGGTATATCTGGGGTAACTCCTTTTTCTCATGTAAAAGGGCTTATCGCCAACTTTCAGGACAAAGCCGGGCCCATCCTATTTATATTTGGATATGGAATTCCTTCTGCCAACAAAAACACAAGGTTTTCTTTTGGTTACTTTCTCATGACAGACTTAGCGCCCGTAATATCTTGAAACGGAGAAATATGTTTCTTCCATCATACAATTGTGTGCTATGTTCTCTAAATCTGGAGGAAACTGTCCAACACCTTTTCTTGGAATGTGAGCACGCCAAAACCTGTTGGAATCAGTTAGGATTGGTTATCAACCCCTCCCACAGCCCATTGCAGATTTTTGAGAGCTTCAAAACGCAGCTAAATGTTACCTTCTTCATGGAGATTGTGATTATTATGAGCTGGAGCATCTGGTCAGTCAGGAATGATGCCATTTTCAGAGAAATCCCTGCTTCTGTTCAGAGATGTTTAGAGATCTTCAAGCACACCTTTGGTTTGCTCTTGTGGAGGGCCAAGAAGAAATATTTCCCCTCAATCGATTTATGGCTAGAGCAGCTTGTATTTTAACTCTCATTTTCTTTGTTTCGTTTTTCGTTTTCTGATTTTCCTTTTGTAAGTTTTTGTACATTGCTTTTTCTTTGTAATCCCCTTGGCTGCCCTTAATAAAGTTCCAGTAGGAGTTCCTTGAGCTCCTCCTGTTATTTCAAAAAAAAAAAAAACAGAGCCGTTCGAGTGGAGTTGGTCAAAATAATGGACAATGTGTGTGAATCTCTTGGGGTGATTTTGGTTTCTATATAGGCATCATCATGACTTTTGTTCGCTGCGCCAGCCACCAGATCAATGAGGATAATTCGTGTGGATCATTGTCCTGTTTAGATTAACCAACTAAACTTAAACTAGGTTGAAACAGCTAAACTTAACTAAACTTTAGCTGGTCTTTTATCTGGTTCATTTAGATCCCTTCTTATCTAGCTAATAAACTGGACTAAACTTTAATTGTCTATTAGTTGGATGATTCAAACACCCAGGTAAAATTTAGCTGGGAGATCTTAACTGGCTAAAATTTAGCTTTGAAATTTTAGTTAGCTATAAACTTTAGTTGGGTAATCTAAACAGGCCCCATATCAGAGTGATTCACAAAAACGATGTGTGAACATACGTGGATAAGTGTTGTTGCAATGTCTGTTTTCATGGTGTGGCAAAATGTGAAACCTATCGTGTCTCGGAAATATTTACTTTTTTGTTTCTCACTCACGTAAGGTCCATTCAAGTTTACATATACATCTTCGCGTGTATATTTGAACAATAGTGAACAAGAATGCATGTATATAAAATAAAATGGAAGAGGTTGACAACTTAAGGTTTCTGCTAGTACTAATAGAAGAAAAAAAAACATTTTCGTAGCATATGATATTTTGTATTTTGTAGGTCCTTATATTTCACATATATACGATTTCTATACGTCACAGCTGTGTCAATGTCAATTATTTTGCAGTCGAAAGATAAGCCGGAGACTTTTCTTACCTCCGCGCGCGCGGCAATCCACCATTTTGCATGCATCACCAAAGGGAAACCAACACTGGCCCGAGTTCCGACAAGCCCATCCATTTCCCGTGCCAGCAACAGCTGCCTCATCGTTTAGCAAAAGTTTTATAGTTAGCTCGAGCTGATGAGCAAGCAGCCAAAGCCGAGGCCACAATAATATTCAGGCGGAGTCGGGGGCGCAGCTCGCATCCCTATCCTCGATCCGATCCCTCCCCCTTGCAGGCAGGACAGGATGCCCGAGCCCGATGCCCTCATCAGCGATGGATTTGGCTACCTGCTATGCGCATGCGCCCATTTGGTTTTGCCGGCGGGCCCGCTGCTACCGCGTCTCGGCAAGGCAAGGGCCTTCTTCAGCCGTCGTGTTCTTCCGTCGGCGCTGCGCGCGCGTGCATCGATCGATCCGCGTCTGCGTTTCATTCAGGCAGGCACGCACGGACACGCATTGAATTATTGGCGGGAACGAACGAACGAAGACGCCAAGGGCCCCAGCAGGCTCCATGATTGGAGGGGGGCCGGGCAGGCAGGGGTTCGGGTTCGCGACGGGCCGCGTGCCATCTGGATCTCGATCGCGTCCTGAGAGCGAGAGGTGGCGCCCCCCTGCTGGCTGCTGCCATGTAGGCGTAGGCGCGTGCGCGCAGTCGCAGCCAGCACCAGCAGCTCTCTTCGTGGAGAGCCGAAACCGTTTCGGCTCTCTTGCAGTCTTGCTTGCTAATTGCTATGCTTGCGGCTTGCCCGTGGAGTGACGGCTCCGTGCTCTCTTCCTTGCGGCAACCGGTTTTCGCGGTGCATCGGCCTCCGCCATCCAGGTCCAGGGGCAAGACGGCGACCCCCCGCGGCCCGGCCGGTGTCGCCTTCCGATGGATCGATCGAACGATGGATGGATTGGGGAAGAAAGAACCAGCAGCAGAAAGGCAACAACCGCGCGCGCGTCACCTGCGGGGCCTCGCCGTGCCCGGGTGTCCGACTGCGATTTGCTCTGCCCGTGCCCGCCTTGTCTGAATCCACACACTACTGGCTAGCTACCAGTACCACTGCCACTGCGGATCGGGCTGCTAGATCCTGCACCTGGAGCTCCCGATTGGCTGCTGGTTATTGGTGGAGTTGATTGGCGGAGGGCGTTCGTACAATCATTTGCGGGGCTCATGATCGATACGCGCGACGACAACGACTTTCCTGTATTCATACGAAAACTGAAAAAATGTGTAAAAGGAAACCAAAATGGCCTTTTTGCTTCCACTGATATTATTGTTTCATTCAAGTGCTACAACTACAAGCTAAGGCAATGCAGTAATTAAAACAGTGTACCATTATACGGTTATACAGTATACTGTATATTTCAAGTGCGCCAACTACTGAACTCGTGGCCTCTATTTCCAAAAAAAAACCCAATATTTACCATTATAAATATTCCAAAATAACATATATAAATCTATAACCCTAGGTTTCTTATTTCTTCCATTGTGAAATAGGTGTATGGTCTAAAATAGACCTCTATTACATTGCTCACATGTGTTGCTCACAAACGTTTTGCCTAGTGTAACACTTGGCAAAGCATGATACACCGAGTGTCAAACACTCGGCATAGATGGAGTTTGCCTAGTGTCAAACTATGGCACTCGGCACACTACGACACTTTACAAAGAGACAAAGTTTGCCAAGTGTATGGGTCTGGACATTCGGCAAGGAGGCAAGGTTTGCCGAGTGTCTGAAGCTGGACACTCGGCAAAGAGCTTCGGTATGCCGAGTGTCTGGCGCTGGACACTTGGCAAATCTTCTATTACCATCAACCTACCGTCACGACACTTTTTTTGCCGACGGTCGAGCTTGACAAAAAAAAAAACACTCGGCAAAGTGTCCTTCGCCATTTTCCTTTTGTCGACTGCTGTGTTGCCGAGTGTATAAGGGCCATTGCCGAGTGAGGCACTCGGCAAATCGCCTGTGTGTATGTGTGTGCTCACCCTGTCAGCACGTAGCTTCAGCTAGACCCACAAACTAACAATGAAATTTTCACTGCTACAATAATTTCTGGAGGGTTCTCATCGATTTTAACTCATGTACACTTAGTGACCGTTAAATGGCAATTATTAATTGTGAAATGAGTATGAAACGTGCGTAGAAGAATTGTGTTTCATCTCAAGCATTGGGCTCTCAATTGACATATGTACCCATTCAATATAAACCCAATTACAAAGTTTTTGTTATTATAGTTTCTTTTCTTAATAAACTTTGCCAAATATGAGCATGAGCACCATAGAAAATGCATTATATATTAGTACAAATTTTAGAAGTCATAACACACTATATTTCTGGACGTAGAGGCTAATCTCTTTAGAAATGGAATGGCTCTATGATACTACTATTCTAGCTAGGTTACAACTTACAAGACATATCATGCATGAGTATAATTGGTAGATACACAGATATATGCAATGCAAGCTAGCTTCATATCTATCTAGGACCGCCATTCAGTTCATAGTATGTTTTGGGTCATATCGCGCTCCTACCTCCTGAAAGTTAACCCTTTGGTAAAACGGAGGTTTATATGACAGCAACAAACCAAGTCGAGAGGGGGGAATTTTGCTGTGCAACAAACGCATGCTGATGCAAGCTAGGCTCGCTATCCCGTCACGGGCTCCTGTTGCCAAATCAGTAGCGTGGGCAGCATCATCATCATCATCATCAACCTCTCTCTCTCTCTCTCTCTCTCTCTCTCTCTCTCTCTCTCTCTCTTCTTGAGCTCGACGCTGGCTGGAGCATGTAGCAATAGCAGGACTAGCAGCAGCACTTTTTAGTTTTTTACCATATGGCAGTGTGTTTTGACTCCTGGTGTCTCTCCAGCATGCATTATCGTTTTCCCTTCTGCTAGCTACTAGTAGGTCGGTTATTAAATCACACAATCATCATCAGCAGCACTACTTAATCATGCACGTGAACAAGAGAACACACATGCACGCGTGCATGAACGGCAAAGCGCGCGCGGTGCCCCGTGTGAGTAGTGCCACTACTGGAAACCAAGATTTCTCCTGTCGTGTGTGTCCGGCCGTCTGCAGTTGTCCATGCAGATGGATCGACTGCGGTGTGAAGCGTAAGAACAAATTAATGAACAATGCAATAATGCAACGCCCAACGCTGTTACTACGGCCGGTGACACGGGTCGACCGTACGTGTCGTACTGCATATAGAGCGGAGACCGCGACGAATCATTTATTTATTTACCTCTGCCGGCCCCTTTCAGCTGTCACAGCTCGCCGCCGGAGATCGTGAATGTCGCGAGGAGCTGAGCTATTCTCGCCGCTTATGTGTGTATTCCGTGTGGTAATATGATGATCTGGCGACACGTACGGGCATATAGCTAGTGTTTCTGCTTGTACCTACTCCGGCCAGCTTAGTCCTACGTAAGCTAGCTAGGTAGCAGCTGCAGCCAGTTCATCATTCCAAAAGGCAACGCCGATCCAATCCTGGCGCGCGCTCTCGCATATGCATAATTGCGACGTCCATGTGTAGTAGGACGCGTGCTTGCTGGAGACAGATATGTACACTGCTAGTATACTCAAGCGTGTATCGGGCTCCAACAATGATATAGTAGAAACACACGTATTTAGTAATATATTGGTTATTGAAGTACAAATCGGCAGCATAGTATAGTTTTCCTTCCTTTAGGCAGCAAATAGAATGGTACACTGCTATTACGACCTCCGTTCTAGTTCTAACTATAAATCAATCTAACTTTAAGTCAAAATACACCTCACGTTTGATTAAGATTATATAAAGAATTATAAAGATTTTTATATAAACTATGAAAATATAATTAATGGAGAAATGGAGAATCTGGTTATACTTATTTGGTCTCATAATAAATATAATTATTGTGTTGTTTAGATTTGGTTAAATTCGATATGTTTTTGATCCTCTAGGAAAGTTAGGACGATTTTATAATTTAAGATGAAGGGAAGTAATAGCTAATTAGCTAGTTGGGGATAAGTTACGTATATACATATTATTATAATAACGTCTGTAATACAGGATTATACTATGATGGTTTTCGTCGTGCACTCCGGGGCCAACTTGCCAACATGTATTTAGCCCGGGCTAGCTAGCTTGCTAGCTCGCTCTACGTACATAGTACTCCGTATATTGGGGCTGGGACAGGGCGCACTCACGGGTGAGAGATTCTTCGATTCCATCCCTGATCCCTCCTCCGATCCGGCTGTGGATCTCCGTCTCCCAGATGATCCAAAGAGGCTAGCAAGCTAGTGGTACAACTAACGCAACTGGCTACGCCCATGCATATGCATGAGATGGAACAGTTATTTAATTACTCGTAGCAAACAAACCCCGCCAGGCCGGGGATTAATTAACGTGCCTGTCTCCACGCAACGCGCGTCGTACGCGTAGCGGCGACGCCGACGTCCGCAACTAACACTATACTATAGTGGCTAGCTAGCATAGGCCTCTGTGGTTTTTTTTAATTTTAACCCTTTTTTAATCAAAATTGCAAAAAAAACCACCCTGGAAAACATATGGCACCCCATAGCCCCTTTCTGTCGCGCCAGAACCGATGGCGCGATAAAAACACTACGTCGTGCCGTCAGGTTTGGCGCGACGGGCTTTCTACCGTGGCTAGGAGGGTTGACCAGCACTTGCATGGTGGCTATGGGGCCCACCATATCGCGCCACATGCGTTGGCGCGACCGGAGGACGCAGATTTGGGAATGGGCCGGCCCATCTCTGTTGTCTCGTCGCGCCGTCAGATTTGGCGCGACATGTCGATATAAATGCTGCCACCAGCCCCACTCTGTCCCTCTTCTCCCTTTCCACCCACCTTTTCATGGTGGCCGACCTCATCCTGTTCTCCACTCTTTCTCTCTTCTTTTTTTTTCACATTTCAATCCTTGATTGTGTTGGTGTTTGGTGCAATTCTTCAAGTGCTTGAGGTATGCTTCCCCGATCTATACTTTGGTTGGAAGATTTTTGTTCATAATGTCTACATTGCTTAATTAGTTGGTGATTTTTGATTGGAAGGTTGGATTTAGTGTTTTAAGCATAATCTTAGTTATGCAAAGCACTATTATTGTCTTGGATACATTTTATCATCATGTGGTTAAAATTCTTTTGGATGGAAAGTGTTGTATGGTTTGGTGGAAATGGATGGGAAATGATAGTGTTCTAGTGTTCTAGGGTTTGAGAAGGATGGATGCAAAATGATTGGTAATGTTCTTGTGGTTGTAATCTTTGTGGATGCTATTGTTCTAGGGCTCGGGGAAAATGGATGAAAAATGGTAGAGTTCATGTGTTGCAAGGTTTGGTGAAAATGGATGGAAAATGTAGTAAGTTTTGTGCATTGTGATTTAGGTTTCATGTGTACTAAGATGTAACATGTTGGATTTAGGAGTCATGTGTTTTGAATACACGTTTTTATTCTATGTTTTATGATATAGCATTTCTTACTATATTTGTTGTCTATTCGGTGACGTGGATTGAATTTGTATCTATTTGACTCTATAATAGGTTGGATGGAGGATCCGTTTGTGCACCATCCACCGACTCACGATGATTAAGATCTACACCCACCGGATGAACCGCCACCAAACTGTTATTGCGGTTTGCAGGCATGGGTGAAGTAGTCAAGGCACGAGCGCTCGTCTGGTCGTGCTTTTTTCTGCTGTCAACTTCGGCGTGGCCCGCGCACCTATAATCCTCAGGCTATAGAAGGATGCGACTTCTACCGGTGGATCGATGGTCTTGACAAGTGGGATCGCCGCATCATGTACTTTCCATATGACCCATGGAAGAGTGTTCCAAAGATTGAGTATGTTCCATGGGTGGCTCCACCCGACAATCCTCCACCCATGAACTCTCTTCAGAAGTGGATGGCCACAACGGAGCGGAAAAAAGATCCTCCTAGATGCTACTGTGGCATGGAGGCGGTACTCCAAGAACCAAGCAAGCTAGAAATGTTTGAACCCTTCTTCCGTTGTGGTCGACGTGGTGCCGTAAGTGTTTATTCGATTACCATTTTCTGACGTCATTTGCATTGATGACATTATAACAATTTGGTTGGAACATTATGCTTTGTAGGGTGGTTTCCCAGCTTGTGAGTTTGACGAGTACATCTACGGACCAAAACTGTAGTGGCCGTCACCACACGAGATTGCACAGTTTACACTTGGCGACCTTCCATGGCCGTGCTTGTTGAAGCCTGCCCCAAAGTGCCAGTGTGGCATCTTCGCTAAAGAAGGAGTTGTTCCTTCGGAGCTAGAATGGGGCCTCTTTTGTGGCAATGCTCATGGAGGGCCCAATGAGTTCTTTGTTAGTTGAATAACTTAACCCCTGAAATACGTTTTACAACACAACTTACCGATTCTGCTTGTGTTTGTTTCAGGAGGGGAAGACATGCGCTTGGGAGGATTTCTCGAACCGTGGAAAGATACTGGCTGACCTCAATTGGGATAAGAAGTCACGATCGCCCGGCTTGCGCGAGTCCATAAGACTGAAGCTGCACACATATAGGGAAAGAACCCGCTTCAAGCACAGTGTTCATGTGTGTGCTAGCGAGACATGGAACAATGTTATAAATGACTATGAGCGGCATGTGAGCCCAGCGCGGAGGAAGGGATGGTTTAAGCCGCATGACGCGGAGGAGGTCATTAAATTCTGGCGCGAGAACAAGTCACGCTATGATCAGATGGACCCGTACTCGCCACCTCCAAAGGCAGATATGGAAGAGTGAGAACCATTGGCGCGTTGAACACGGCAGGCCCCCAAAGGAAATCCCTCCCTATTTGTCTCGTGAGCTGTGTGAGTACTTCAACTCAAAATAACTTTTTCCACTCGTTCATGTTGCATTGTTTCCAAATAATAATTGTTCCATTTTTGTAGTTCCCGATTCGCCACCGAACGACGGTCATTGTGACAAAACCGCCTTAATCATAGGGCCCACGTGCACCGTCATCATCCCTAATTAAAGACCCACGATTAGTCTGCACGAGTTCCCCTTGACCTAGGTGGCCTGCCGGGTTTCCTCAGAAACCATAATTCACCCGAGGATCTCATTGTAAAGACCTTACAAGTATTACAACAGTTTACATAAATAATATAAATCAGAGTGAAGAGTGCGGAAGAATTACATAAACATAGATTTACAAATATAAATGACATTATCCCAACCCAGAGTTTCGTAGTGGAGTAGCATCATACAACTAGACACCTTACCCAAGGGTTATATCATACACATCATCATCCATGCCCGATCCGCCAACCGACACGATCTCAAGCAGAACTGTACACTCGGCTCACCTGCAACAGGGGTTAACAAACCCTGAGTATTGGGGTACTCCGCAAGACTTATCCGACTAAAGAAAAGGGAATGAGACTTAGAAATGCAGGCTGAGGGGAATCAAGGTAAGGCTTTAGCAAGAGTCAAATAATTTTGCGGAAAAGCAATACTAATCCTATTTTCAGTATTTTAGTCAACATTATTATAAACAATATCAATAGTTCTCAATTCTTTCACATGTATCCTTCATTTTCAACTTCTTATTCATTCTCAAAAACATCATAGTTCCGAACCACTTTCCAATTGTAAGTCAAATGATCGAGTCTCCATATCTGAGGAGCAACGACGATTCGAATCGATTAGTACCCAGCTGGGGATCCATATCCACACTGCATATGTAGCACCTAAGCTTGCATATGCCAACCCCGTCTACCACGGCTTTTCCAACCCCTGAACTGGTCCTGCGCCACCCGAGAGCACAGTACTCCTCTCGTCTCCAGGCACGCCGGCCACGAGGGTACACGCTACTCTCACCATCTCTCCACTCCCAATGCGTGGTTGTCGGTTCAAGCAGTGGAGCCACCGGAGATAGGGCATTCCGTAGTATGTGGCTAGTTGCAAAGTCTCGATCACAGTGGGCCTACAACGGACGGTCCCTAATTCTTTTCCGTCGGTAACCATGCATTGTGACTCTAACCCAAGTATAAAGTAACCAAATGGTTTTCCAAATCCATGCCTGCCGGCGATAAGACATGGGGAACGCCGCCCCATGTGCACATCAACCGAGCGAAACATTTCCCGTTTCTGCCGGTGGTCAAACCTCGGGATTGTAACCCGAGTGATACAACCACCGAACAGAAAAATCCCCTCACGTCGGTGACGATGTACTGGTCAGGCGCACAGCCACCGAACGAGAACATTACCAATTCCCTTTTTCATGAATTACTCAATAATATATCACAATAGCTCAAAAATAACATTTTTTTTGTAAATCTAAATTATTCAAGCAGGGCTAAGTATTTTCAAATATTTTATTTTTAAAATGGTTTCAAGGAATTTCAGTGGTCAATGTTGGTAATGCATCAATTGGGTTATCAATCAACTCCTATAAACCTAATGCAGTAGATTAACTTAACTTATAAACATTTTGTAAATCACAAGGAAGGGGCTGAATGCACCGGGGCTTGCCTGTTGCTTGAAGTAGACAGAACCCCGAAGTCAATCACCGAGAAGGATCCTCGTCCACCGAGTGAAGACCTTACTCGGGACACGCTTCAGATAATAATCACCGCGCGTTCACTATACGAAATAATAATGCAACACTTAACATAATGATATATATGGCATGATGCAGCAGATGTACAAAATCACTGATCAGTAGAAAGTAAACTAAATTTTGAAAGTTGAGTACAACTTTCCTTCACGATAAAGGTATAAAACAAACTTCATTAGGCAAGTTGGTGGTTATACAATTGATTTATTGACCATTTTAACAGTCATAGAAAGCCTAGTTAATCTACCTACAATTTCATCAAGTATTCGCTAACAAATTAGAAAACCCAAATGACATGTATTGACCTGTTAAGCATTTTTAATTATTATCAATCAATTAATTTCAAACTCATCAAGCAGACAAATTGCTAAGGACCATTCAAGATTTTATGATCCATGGTCTTCACATAATCCAAAATCACACACAAACCCTAAGTGATTGCAGTTAACATGGGTTTTAACATTTAATTAAATTAAGTGCAATTATGAAGTAATAAAACTTTGTCCAATTGGCCTGCAAATTTTTGGGTAGGTAGTACACAGTACAAAACAGGGACTACATGAATTTCGTAATGTTTGGATTAATATTTTGGTCAACAAAATACTAGAAATCCCATTTATTAATTAAAATAGGCATTTTTAATACATACAGAAAGTGCTCTAAATCTTTATTACATATTTTTCCCATGTTAACCATATTGCAGAGAATTCATAGAAATATTTTTATGATTTTAAGGGCTTTATAGAAATTTCCACAAAATAACTAAATCTCAACACTATTGATATAAGTAGAAATATTAAAACCCTTTTTAACTACTCGGGCCAGCAGCACAGAGCGCCCCACTGCGGCCCAGCAGAGCCCAGCGTCCACTCCCCCTTCTACGGGCTGCACCAGCGCGTTACTGGGCCGGCTGACCCCGCCCGCGTGGCCCAGCCAGGCCCAACCGGCCTCTTCTTTCCACAGCATCACCCGAACAGGCACACGTTCGTGCAACGGCGGCTCGTCGCGGAGCTTCGCCGGCGGCGACCCTCCAGTGAAGACAAGGGCCCTAAGGTGTGATATTATGCCTCCCTCGTACTTTGGGCGACTCTGGCGAGACCTAGGGCCTCTCAGGAGCTAAGCCGGCGAGATCCACT
The DNA here is from genome assembly GCA_038502445.1 of Eremochloa ophiuroides. Taxonomy (NCBI): domain Eukaryota; kingdom Viridiplantae; phylum Streptophyta; class Magnoliopsida; order Poales; family Poaceae; genus Eremochloa; species Eremochloa ophiuroides. The sequence goes on along the minus strand of JAHLJS010000009.1, from coordinate 50,534,930 downwards.
ACTAATACCGATGCAAGCATAAGCTTCACCGTACTCAGATGAACGTAGAACACGAAGCAGGAGGGAGAAACACTCACCGTACCACTCCGACCATGCCGACCTGGGTGCAGCGGCGCTTTTGCCGCCCGCTGAGAAGAAGGACTCGGTCTCGTGTCTCCGGCGGTCTCAAGGGGCAAGAAAGGCCTTAAACGGTGCGCAATGAGATAGTAAAGTTAGGAAGATGCGGAATTGGACGGTGGATACGCAGTGACGACGAATTTTGGTGGCGACGGGGAGCCCTCCCGCGGTGGCCATGGTAGAGTAAGGAAAAGGAATGGCGATGACGAGTCATATATGGGCAACGACGGGCTCAGACGCGGACCGGGACCCCCACGACCTCGTCGCGCTGTCGACCGGGCTCGGCCAGCCCCGGGCAGTGTCGGCGTGCGGCGCGGCACGCACGCCTGCCCGTGGACAGAGCCGTGGCCGGACCCCCTCCTGTTACTGTAGCGGTTCCTTATCCCCATTCTCATTTTCTCCAAATTACTCTTTGTTTTACATATAAACCTAAAAAATTCCCAAAATAAGAATTGTGGAAAAATTTAAACAGGACAACTTTTGTTTTGGAAGAAATTTGTGTAATACCCCGGGTATTACGGCTAGTTAAAAATGCCATGTCATTCATGTTTATTTTAAGTACCTGCATATGATTATGCTTAGGGACCTTAGAGTGACTTAATTATGAATGATGTTGATGGTGCAATTGAATCCCTAATTGGTGATCAAAAATAAAATCAAAAGAAAAATCTAAATTAAGCCATAATCGGACCCCAAAACTCTAAATCAAAAACTACTTAGAATCTGGTGTTGGTGTCTTAATAAAAGTTGTAGATCTTTTCAAATGGAACAACTTTTATTTTGGGTAATTTTAAAGTTCTTTAAAAGAAATTTAAATTAAACCTTAATTACTGCTTTGAAATTCAAATTTGAGATACTAATTTTAAAACTATTAAGAATCTGACCAAACTTCCTTAATGAAAGTTGTCAAGCTCAACAAATAGGACAACTTTTATTTTTTAAGATTTTCATATTGTTGAGAATAAATGGGAGAATTTAATCAGATTAGAAATAAAATTCAAATAGTGGTTTTACCCCTTTCAAATATCTTCAAAATTATTCAGAATTTGAATTTGGCTCCAAAACCAAAGTTGTGCAGAATTCAAAACCCTACAACTTTTATATTGGCCAATTTTCGAGTTGCTACATAGTTTTGAGAGTTATGGACAGAAAATAGTATGAGAGAGATTTCACTCGCTATAGTACTCTGACTCTCTCCCCTGTTCGTGCACAGGCACGGCTGCCCGACCGCGCCGCCCGCACGCGGCGCAGCCCATGCCGGCCGGGATCTTGCTCCCCGGTGCAGCCACGCGTGTGGAGGACCCCGCACCGCCCTGAATCGGTCTATCCCCTCTCTTCTACCTCTTTAAAAGGCGACGGTCGCCCCCTCTCTCCCTTTCTCCCCTCCCAGTCACCGTCGTATCCGCCTCGGTGCCCGGCGAAATTCGCCCTCACTGAGCCACCACCACCACCTCCATCTTGCAGCCAACTAGCTAGCTCCTTTGCGCTTTGATTGCATCCAGTGGTGCGAGCTGTAGTGACCCGTACGTGCCGGAACGCTCGTCGCCGTCCTCGCGGGTGACCAGAGCGCCGCCGCAGCCATCCCTCCCGCGGATAGCTTGTTGCGTTGAGCTTCTCCTCTCTCGGTCTCACGTTTGGGACTCTCTGGTCCATGGTGAGGCTCATGCTTGCGACTTTTTTCCATTTTGTCCCTTAGGATCGTCGGAACGGGAAGCACACCGCCGGTGAACGTCGCTGCAGCTGCTGCCGTAATCACGCTCACGCCTCTGCACCGCCTCGAGCTCGACCTTCTAGCCAAACGAAGCCTCGGTGAGCTCCTGAGTCGATTACGCCCTTAACCTTGAATGCTACCGTCCTGACCTCGCCGGTGTGCAGCGTGCCGCCGCGACCGGGCCGCCATGCTCGCGGCTGGGCAAAGCCCTAGGTCCCAGTAGTCCTAATACCTACCTCTATGGATGCGCTAGGGTCTTGGGAAAGCGTTGGGCCGGTCAGCTTGGCCGGAGACCTTGCTGGCGGCGAGCTAGCGCCGGTCAGAGCCGGCGGATCGCCGGTCAGCGCCTGTGACTGTGTGGGAAGGGCCTCGTGTTAAAAGAAAAGAAAGTACAGGGATTATTTGCAAAGTATATGACTCATGTGAATAGTAGGCTTTGGACTGCGGGTGGAAATCCAGTTTGTTCGGGGGGTTTTCGGCAAAACCGCCTTGGCACAGCGCGGGCAGGCCGAGATGGGCCGGCCTGTTTGCTTCTGGGCCGACTCAGGCCGAATCGGTTTTTCTATTTTCGCAGGGATTTAAATGTGTTTTTCCATTTTTGGATGATATGAATAGTACTGCAGTTTTTTATTTTTATAGGAATATTTCTGTTGCGCTAAAAATCATGAAACTATTTTTGTATGCTCTCTACAGCATGTAGAATTTAATAAAAATATCAAATATAAGTTTTGGACACCTTCTGCAGGGACTAAAAATCAGCACAATAATTATTAAATGTAACTTTGAGCAATTTTAATAAATTCTGGGGTAATCCAAAAATCGTGAAAATTTATATGGTACTGTTTTAGGGTGAAATCTATCTGTTGATTAAGTTTGGGTTCAAATGAAAGCTATTTGATCATTTATTAATTAGATGTTAGATTAATTGGATAATAAAATGGATATAAACAAATAATCCCTGTAGTTTTGTGTGATTTTTGGATTGATTGAGTTCATGGATCTTTTACCATGGTGATCCTTGACAAAAGTAATGTTGTCACTAGGTAGTTGTAGTAAAGCTGTGCAGCGGCTTTCTATGACTGTTAAAATGGTTAATAAAAAAAATAAAATATGAAAACACCACCATACTTTATGAAAAATGTTTTACAACTTTACCGTGAAGAAATGTTGTACTCAAGGATTAATATTGTTTACTATGGTGTATTGTATTCATTATTTTCCACACCATGTTAAGCATGCATCAATGTGAAATATCCTTGATTTTCCACGAAGGAAAAATTCACAGAATGAGCTGTAATGTGATAAAACCAAACATTGATCTCATCACATTATCATATATCAGTTGATATTACAGTCATACATCGTAGATATTTATAAAATATTACATCAACTGAGTAGACACCTATTACAGGGTTAATCTAGCGGAAGCATATCCAGTCGTCATCAGAGTTGGCGGATTATGTCGCCGAGTGAAGGCTCCTCCTTCACGGGTATCATCAGAGTTGTTGTTGGCGCAGCATATTCTTCATCTCCTGAACCAAACTTGAGCGTAGCCACGAGACCTTCTAATCCTTCTTATCTCAATATCTCTGTTAGTCAGGTTTTCTGCACACCGCCAGATATGTGCAGGCCATGGTCAGCACCGATGAACTTTAGTAGAAAGAGAAAACAAAGGATCTGACGATCCTAACATTTGGCTGTGGTTTGCATCCTAAGCGCATGCAAAGTAGTATCCAGTAGTAAATATTATAATAGTTCGTCAAGTTTTAACCCATCCCATCGTATCTCATCCATCATCCCACCCATACACCACCTCACACACACACACCTCACGCTCAGTCGACAGGCCCAACTCCCTCTCGGGCCTGTCTCAACTGCACACTACCACACCGAGCACACTGCCGGAAAGCATTATCCGGGGAAGAAAAGAATATACCACTCCCTATCTAGTGAAGCAGGTCACAGGAAAGGTCCATAGCCGATGAGTCGGCATATGTATCGATCGAGCAACCATACACTCTGCAGAGGTTTTACCACTCACAAGATTCTACCATCATCGACAACCGTCGTTATCTAGGCAAAATTCCGGGTGCTTGCTTGCCTAGGTCGATGCCACCCTACCACTCAGCCCAGGGTAACTTCGGCCCTACGCCGAAACGCTGAGACTGGGAGAGGCAGTACCGGGCCCAATCAGTGGTACTACCGACTAGAACGGTGCGGGAACTTCCGGCATCCGCCACCGCCCACCCTTATCACCTTCCAACCTAGCAGTAGTGGCACCGCCCTACCAAGTAGTCCAGCCATCTCCCGCCCATCAGAAGCGAGTGAGTAGTAAGGGATTCCCATGATTCTGAGTACTAGTAAATGTTCTAGGCTTGACCAAGCAGGTTTTCTCCATCTCAGGGGATACTCTCCCCGTGCCATCACGACACCTCCATTCACGGGACTTCAATCCACGTAGGGTATCCATCCCGGAACCACCTCATACACCATTACCTGCCATAGGTATCTCGAGGGAATGCCCAGATGCAACTCCCGGCAAGACTTGCTTACACAGCTCGTCGTATATAGCCCACTTGGTCGACTCGACCCTCACCACACACCCAAGACGCACGCAGCACACTCAGCCCACCAGTCCGGCATCCCAAGCCAAACCATTCCCAGGGGGTTCACCACCAACATCACATCATCGATACAATGCGAGTGGAGTTAATAAATATAGTGGTGTAACATGCAAGCAAGCAAGTAGGAAGATGTATAAATATCTGAGCGTGAGCGCGAAGCTGGGTAGCATGGTAGAGTGGTTGCAAGCAGGGTAATAATGGCTTAGGTAGTATCATGCATCACATACTAGCAAAGGAGTAAACATAAAGCGCTAGCAATTCTAAATATGCAATGTCTAATAGGATTCTCTAAAAGAGGGTGCTGCCATGACACCTGCGTTGTCGAGGAAGTAGTGGTATGAACGTTCTCCAGTTAGTGTAGTTGATCAGGTCACCTCCACCTGGGTGACTTCACTCCACGATTCCTGTCGTCGTCCATGTTCTCCTCCTCCAGCGGTCCTCGATCCAATCGACGCTAATCCGGGAACGGCTACTCCGTGAAGCGACACAAAGCATAAATCATCCAATACACCGAAAGACAACGGAACTCAGGAAGATCCAATAATCACCAAAGAAGTAATAAGATGTACACGACTTAGCCCTCTCGGCGTATGTCCGATTTCATCGGGCCAAAGAATTAAATAAGAGTGGGGTTTACTATGCACAAGCTTATGTCACGGCCAAGCCAATATGGCTTAATAATAAACGGTTTAGGCTAGAGCTGATCCATAGCAAACACCACAGCTCACTATCTTCCGATCCGGACGTCATGGACGAGACGGGAATCAGAGGACGTGCCAAATAAAGAGAAGAACAAGTATCGGTAAGAAATGTTGCTAAAGAAGATGCGAGTGTTTAATCCACTTGTATGGTACCAAGGCTGTGATTCAAACGGGTACAATCATACAAGTGCTTAAACACCAAGAATCAAGAGAGAGAGGTGGGAGTTAGCTAGGCACATCCATATTATTTTCTCGGTCCATCTTCAGTGAAGACGGGTTTAAGCGGTCAATCAAGTCGACATACGTAGGTCCGAGATCTTAATATAGACCATGGCTTCGCTATCTAAAAGGAGTTAGTCCGATCTTTGATCCAATTGCCATGAACAAGACGGGATCGAACAGAGTGGGCTATATGGTAATGAAGAGCAATAAATATAATAAAGCGGTGGTCTACTTCTTCCAACACGCACGCCACGGAATAGACGGGGCGTCATAAGAGAGCGACATGTAAAAGATGGAAGTGCGCAAACCACTCGTAGGGTACCACGACCTGGGTGCACTGGCACTAAGTCATTACTCGGATCCATAGTGATGCGGTTGTCAACACAGAATCAGAGGAATGCGACAGTCGCGCAGGGTACGAGCATACGAGGGTCGAGCACGAAAAGTCAGAGAGTAGCAACGCGAGGTCGAGTTACACTCGGCATTACGGCCATGGCGAGACGAATCCCGCGATCGCAATATCCGAATGAAGTACGATCACACAACCGGCTCGAAGGCACGACACACAGACAGACAACAAGAACCAATCAATAAGATCCAAAAACACGATCGTAATACAAAACGACTCGACAAGACAGTGGAGTAGCACAATTCCATAGCATTAAGATTGGATAGATCCTGTGTTACAGATATAGATACTGACAGATCGTGAGGACAAGGTACAACAGATGTATATACAGATAGATGGTAAGGATAGGGCACAATATAGTGGACAGGTGTACAAGAAGGTAAAACATGGGGCTTCACAATGGTCCAGTGTCGCATACCAGTTTGGCTTTCTAACAGTCCAACACCTTCTATTGATTTGGTTTCCAGCAGTCCAGTATTATCTATTAATTGGGATCTACCAACAGTCCAACATCTTCTGTCTTCATCTATAGTGCATCAAGATGTGGCAACAGGGCTATGACACAAGGTCGGACAGGGTCAGTGTCAAAGGAAATTGGCGAGGCTTGCTGCTACTTGTTCTGGCTCCTCTCGGCCTGCTGCTGGAAGTTTATGGCCGGCTATGACTTGCTATTGGCTGGCTGCGGCTAGCTGTGGCCGATGGCTGGCTATGGTTGGCCGGGCGAGGCTATGGCTGGCCGGACAAGGCTGTAGTTGGTCGGAGGCTGGCTGGAGGTGGCGTCCTATGGCTAGCGGGTGGCGGAGCATGGCCGGGTTCCCAACAAGGCATAGGTGTCAAATGGCAAGGTGTATGCGACGGCGATGCCCGTCAGGATTGTTCCAAAAGCTCGTAGTCTAACATCCGATTGGCCGGGTTTAGTCCGATGTGCATGAGTGCGTCGTGTTACTCCTGAGTCGGTGGCAACTCTGCCAGTGCGTTCCCTGGGGTGGGGCGCGGTGGCGCATATGGCGGTCCGAGAAGGTTGTGGTGCTCACCGTGGTGTTGACGAAGATAGGATGGCGGTGCAGCGAGGAGTTGATGCCGTGCAGATTGATCGCCGGGCCGTGCCGATCCGCGACGGTGGCACCGGTTCCGGTGTTTGGTGAAATCATCGGCGAGGAGGTTTAGTTGTGGCCGAGAAAGGCGCGTCTTGGGTCACGCAGCAGCGGGCACGTTCCCATGGCGACGTGCACGGACGAGGATGAGGCGAGGCCGGGCCGAACACAGCAGGGGCTCTGTTTCATCAAGGCGAGGTAAGGTGAGGTGCTCCCCTATAGCAGTGAAGAAAGTGGCGTGAAGGCCAGGCATCAGCCATGAACCGGCTTCAGAAGGGGGTTTGGGTACTGTGGGTGCTCACCGGCAAGATGGAGGGCTCCGGTGAGTTGTTGGGCGTTGCTGCAGTGGGTGATGGCCCAGTGAGGTGGAGCAGAGGGCCGGCGACGTCGGGGTCAGGCGAGGACGGGACGCGGCATGACGTCGTGGACGCAGACGACGTCGCGGCGAGGGACAGGAAGGAGCTCCAGCGAGTTGGCAGCGCCACTGTGGTCGTGGCCGGCGCATGGTCGACGTCGAGGCTGAGAAGGCGCTGATGACGAGCTCGTGAAGAGGAAGCAGCATGGCACGTCGACGATGAGGAGCGCGGCGAAGGAGGACGGGCTCGCCATGGCCGTGCTCGGCGCCGAGGGCGAGCTCGACCAAGGCGCGGAGGTCGGCGGCATCGCGGTCGGGCTCGGCGGCGATGGAGGAGCTCGGCGAGTCGGCGTCCAGTGGCGAGGCGAGCTCGGCCGCGGAAGGGAGCTCGGGCAGCATCGCAGTAGGGCTCGGCGGAGTAGCATGCTCATCGTGGCGCTTGACGCGTTGGCCGCCGTGGTTCCCGCGAGCGCGCTGTTGTCAGCAGAGGCGCGGTTGCGGCCATCGCGGGGCGAGGTGGTGGCGGTGGCTTGACGAGGTGGCCCCGACGGCGGAGGGCAGCGTTGGAGCATGACTGCACGGCTGGGGCGGCGGTGCGGACGGCAGCGGCGAGCAAGGAGGCAGGAGCAGAGCATGGCGGCGACTGGAAGGTTGAAGATGAACAGTGGCGGCGGTGGCTGCTTCTCCATTTTATAGGCAAGCTGCTAGGGCTGCAGGGGAAATCGACGGCGAGGATCCTCGGGACGCGAGCTCGGGACGCGTGGCGGCCATCGGCAGGGCACGGAAGCCGGGGTAGCGGCGTGCGCGCGGGTGCGAGCCGGCGGCGGCGGCGGTCGGGAGCGCTGGGGCGCAGCTGCCCCTAGGGTTCCAGGGGGCGCGGGCGATTGGGCCCTAGTGGGCCGCGCGGGCATGAGGAGCAGGGGCGCGACGTCTTGGGCCGTGGGGGCGTGCTAGGCTGGCTTGTTTCGTTGGGCCACGCAGGGGACAGGAGAGGGGAGATGGGCTGGCTGCGCAGCTGCTGCTTCGGGCCAAGGGTAGGAGAGGAATGGTAGAGGGGGTTTCGGCCCAGGAGAAAGGATGGGAGTTTTCCCATTTTTATTGCAAGGATTTTCAAGTGAGATTTGAGAGTAAACTTGAGATGAATCTTGTGAGAGATTCGATGAGGATTCGGAATAATTCAAGAAGATAGAAATGGATTCACGAGGAGTTCGCTAGGAATTGTCCTCTCCGACACGAAACTCTTAGGTCAAAAGGGAAAATCCGACAAGCACCTACAATCAATACAATATGTATGCGTTGATTTATTAGTGGGCTAGTCATGGTTTGACCTAGAGCTACATGCTTCACACATGTTGCAAGAATTTTTTTTTAAAAGTTTGAATTTTTTTGTTACTGAAAAACCCGGGTTGTTACAGTATTGTATTCATTATTTTCCACACCATGTTAAGCATGCATCATTGCATACGTGTAGTGCCCGTCACCGAGGAAGTCAAGGTTGAGGCCACTACGGAGGAGGTGACTCCCGAGGTCGTCCAGAGATTCGACATCTGCGGAACCGAGCCTGACCCGACGCTGTACGCAATCCAAGGCAAGCCCCGGTGCATTCAGCCCCGCCTTGTGTTTATAAAATAATTATAACTTGAGTCTATTATTGCATTAGGTCGTAGGAGTTGTTTGTCACTTATATTCTTGCATTACCTGCCTTGATATATACTACCCTTGAAACCTGTTTAAAATTAAAATGTTCGAAAATGCTTAGCCCTACTTAATCAATTTAGATTTGCATAAAAAGGCTATTTTTGACCTGTGGGGATGTGATATTTATGAATCATGAGAAAGGAAAGGGATATGAGTCCGTTCGGGAATTGTGCACTTGGGTAGCAGCCCCAATGCATCGTCACCGACGGAATGGGATTTTCCGTTCGTTGGTTGTGAATTTGGGTTAGAGTCCCAATGCTTGACCATCGGCGGGAAAGGGATTTGAAAACCGTTGGGACACTTATACTTGGATTAGAGTCCCAATGCAATGTCACCGGTGGAGAAAGAATTAGGGACCATTCGTTGTAGGCCTGCTGTGATCGAGACTTTGCAACTAGCCACATACTACGGGAAGCCCTGACTCCGGTGGCTCTACTACTTGAACCGACAACCACGCACTGGGAGTGGAGAGATGGCGAGAGCAGCATGTACCCTCGTGGCCGGCGTGCCTGGAGAGGAGAAGAGTACTGTATTCTCGGGTGGTGCAGGACCGGTTTAGGTTTTGGAACGGGGTTGGCATATGCAAGCTTAGGTGCTACATATGCAGTGTGGATAGGGATCCCCAGCTGGGTACTAATCGATTCGAATCGTCGTTGCTCCTCGGATATGGAGACTTGATCCTTTGACCTACAATTGAAAAGTGGTTCGGAATTAGGTGTTTTGAGAATGATTAAAAATTTGGTAAGTATGGAGAATTATGATAATGAATTTGAAATTATGTATCATGCTTGAAATTAAGATTTGAGGTAAAATATTGAAATAGGATAGTAATGCTTTTCTGTAAAACTCTTTGACTCTTGCTCAAGCCTTACCTTGACTCCCCTCAGCCTGCATTTTTTAGTCTCATCTTCTTTTTCTTTAGTCGGGTAAGTCTTGCGGAGTACCCCAGTACTCAGGGTTTGTTAACCCCATGTTGCAGGGATACAGCAGTCAGAGGTTTGCCTCGCCTCGTGCTGTGTGACAGTTTTCCAGGAGGACAGTGAGGAGAAGTAAGGTTGGACCCTTGGGCAGGGTTCTTGTTATTAAGTATTCAATTATGTTGTATCGTCGTTCCGCTGCTACCTACTTTTAATTATGGTCTGTAATAACTGCACTTAAATTTTTATATGGACGAATGGTTTGTAATCTAAGTACTTTATATTCTTCCCGCGCTTTTATTCTGATGTAATTTGTTATGAAATGTTGTAATTCTGTAATGGCTTCGCAATGGGATCCTGTCGGAGGAAAACGGGTGCTGATGTAGCCCGACAGGACCTTCTAGATCATTTGGAACACGGGCCAGGCTGTCAGAGGTCATTAGTGACAATGACAGGTGCCTGTGGGCCATGTGATTTAGACGGTTCTGTTACAGCTGGTATCAGAGCAATTCCATTGCTAAATCATTACGGTATTACTTTGCAAAACTTCAAAATGTTTTGGATCATAAACTTTAAATTGTTATTTTGGTCCAAATTGCTTACTCTTGTCTTAATTCGTAAAATAGATATGGTAGCCAGTAGAATAGCACTATTATTAGCCCTATGTCAAAAATTGTTTATGCAGTTATTTATTTTGCATTGGTTTTAAATTTCGTAAGTACGATTCATGCATCATGATTGATTCACATGTTAAATAACTTCCTCCTTAAAATGGTCTATGGGTTAGGATCTATCAAACCTATTCTTGCTAGCCTATAGTATATCCTCACTAATCCAAACTTATCTTCTCCAACATGGCACGCTGCAAGCAGACCGCGCGCAAGATGACAGGACCCAGGGGTGTGCCGCGTCACCAGATGGCGCCGCGCGACGGGGAGGCTTCTGGCAGTCGTCATCGCCGCCGCAGTCGCGCTAAGCTGCAGGAGGAGATAGAGAGGATGAGGGAGGAGATGAGGAGGATGACCGAGGACTTTGCCGCCGCTCTTCTGGAGCACTACCAGGACGTGGCGACGATCGACCGGCTGCGGACTTCTGTGGCTCGCCTGATCGAGCAGAGGGATGCTACCTGGGCACGTGACCAGGGCGAGGCTGCATGAGCTTGAGATCTACATGGAGCAGATTGAGGACTACAACGATGCACTACACAAGGAGGTGCATAGGCTCAACAATGAGCTTAACCCTATCTTGGAGCCACGCGTTGAGGACCCCGAGGATGGAGTGGTTGTTGGTCCTGAGGATCAGGACATGGAGGACGTTGACGAGGAGGTTGAGCCTCTCCAGGTGGTCGTCGAGGAGGACGCCGACGAGGACGCCGAGGAGGACGTCGCGGAGGCCGACGAGGACGGTGTCGTCTCTGACGGGACCGTGGGTGACGACGACTAGACTAGCAGTAGGACTAGGAATGTCGATTTATCGCACTCTTTTGGGTATTGTACTGTCGGAGTTGCCATGAAACCCTAGCTATGGTTTGGGAACTGTGCTGAGTGTCAATTGTGTACCTTAATTATTGTAATATTATGGTGTGTACTATACTAAGTTTTGGTTCAACAATCTAAGACTTGAGTTTGGCTTACTTATGCACAGATGTCTGTTAACACCCGCTCGACTGGTGCTGGGACTTCTGAGGATGAGGCCATTCCGGGGGGCACCGCTGATTCCACCTACTCTGGTAGATGCCATCACAGCCTTAGCCAATGCTGCAGCGTTGCTTGCTCAGAACCGAGATGACCGTGGTGGGCGCCGTGGCCGCCACCATGAAGAGAAAACAACTTACGTGGACTTTACGGACACCCATCCACCGGTGTTCACCAAAGTGAATGAGCCGCTAGAAGTAGATGACTGGCTCCGTACCATGGAGCAGAAGTTTGGATTGATTCGCTGCACTGAGACCCAGAAACCGTTGTTTCCAGAGCAGCAACTCCGAGGCCCTACGAGCGCTTGGTATGCAAACCTCCTGTCCGCCTAGCCTGATGGACACCAACTTACTTGGGCGGAGTTTCATGAGGCCTTCCGTCCTCATTACATCCCTGCGGGTGTGATGAAGATGAAGTTGGATCAATTCTTAGCTCTGCAACAGAATGAATCCACCGTCATGCAGTACGTCAGCCAGTTCAACCATCTGTTGCAGTATGCCCCTGAGCATACCAACACCAACCAAAAGAAGAAGGACTGCTTTGTAAGAGGCCTGAACTATAAGATTCAAAGAAGCTTGGCCAACAACCTCCACTGCACTTATCATGAAGCAGTCAACATCGCGATAGCTTTTGAAGAAAGCGACTGCAAGCATCAAGAAGAGAAGAAAAAGAAGAAGTCTGGATCAGCTGGTTCTTCTGGCAATCAGAAGCGCCAGAAAATCATTTACCACCCCACTCACCACTCACGTCCCCAGTATCCTCATCAGCAGGTGGTAGTTCGAACTGCTGCTACCTCCCACACCTCCAACCACCAAAGCACCACCCAGCCGAATGCCCCTGGCGTTCGTGTGACCACTCCCCAAACCACATACAACCAACCCTGCTACAACTGTGGCAAGATGGGGCATTGGTCCCGCAACTGACCATTTCGCAAGCAATACAATCAGAATGCGCAGAAGGCTCCTGGTGGACAGCAGCAGCAGACTCAGCACCATGGTCACCAGCAGCAGGCCTAGAAGGGTATGTGCAACCGCAGTTAAAGAGGTGCAAAACATTCCGGTAGTCTGTGAATTTCCGGATGTGTTCCCTGACGATTTGCCTGGTTTACCTCCGGACCGTGATGTAGAATTTGCCATTGAGTTGAAGCCTGGAACAACACCTATTTCTTGTAGAGCCTATAGGATGCCTCCCAAGGAACTGGCAGAGTTGAAGGTTCAATTGCAAGATATGTTGGATAAGGGTTCCATTAGGCCTAGTTCATCTCCTTGGGGTTGTCCGGCTATTTTTGTTAAAAAGAAGGACAATTCCCTCAGACTTTGTGTCGATTTACCATCCACTCAATGAAGTCACCATCAAAAACAAATACCCTTTGCCTCATATAGACCTTCTCTTTGACCAACTAGCCGGAGCCAAAGTGTTTTCCAAAATTGACCTTAGGTCTGGCTACCATCAGATAAAAATTCGTCCCGAAGACATTCCAAAAACAGCCTTCACCACCAGATATGGCCTATATGAATATCTAGTCATGTTCTTCGGCCTAACCAATGCACCTGCCTATTTCATGTATCTCATGAACTCCATCTTCATGCCTGAGCTCGACAAATTTGTGGTCGTGTTCATCGATGACATCCTTGTCTATTCCAAAACCCTTGAAGAACATGCCCAACACCTCCGTGTTGTCCTGACTCATTTAAGAGAACATCAACTATATGCCAAGTTCAGCAAGTGTGAGTTTTGGTTGGACAGAGTTCCGTTTCTCGGACATATCCTATAGGCTGAAGGCGTATCTGATGACCCAAGCGAGGTGGAGGAGATCTTGAATTGAAAGCCACCAACCACAGTACATCAAGTCCGTAGTTTTATGGGAATGGCGAGATATTACCGTCGTTTTGTTCTGGATTTCTCCAAAATATCCAAGCCCATTACTAACCTATTGAAGAATCAGGTCAAGTTTGTCTGGTCACCTGAGTGTGAACAGGCATTTCAGACTGAAGAAATTGTTGACCACTGCACCAGTCCTAGCCTAGCCAGACATTGAAAAGCCATTTGATGTGTACTGCGACGCTTCTGGAACCGGTCTGGGTTGCGTCTTGATGCAAGAGGGCCGAGTGATCGCTTATGCTTCGCGACAACTTAAGCGCCATGAAGAGAATTATCCTACTCATGATCTAGAACTGGCCGCTATTATCCATGCCTTGAAGATTTAGCGTCATTATTTTCTCGGTAGTACTTGCAATATTTACACCGATCACAAGAGCCTAAAATATATATTTACTCAAGAAGAGTTGAAGATGAGACAGCGAAGATGGCTCGAGTTGATCAATGATTATGACATTGAAGTACATTACCACCCTGGTAAGGCGAATGTGGTCACCGATGCACTCAGTCGGAAGGTTCATTGCAACTGTCTGACAGTGAAGAACCGAGATCTTTCTTTGTGCTATGAACTAGAGAAGTTAGGTATAGAAATGGTTGAACATGGCAGCTTGAACCATATTAGCATTGAGACCACCATCCGTGATGAGATCATTGCGGCTCAGAAAGGAAGTAAGGGCATCAAGCATATCAAGGAAAAGTCCAGGCCAGTACGGCAGATTATTTCAGGATTGACGCCGAAGGCGTCGTATGGTTCAAGGATCGTCTAGTAGTTCCAAAGGTACCCGAGTTGTGTCAAAAGATCCTTGATAAAGCACATTTGACCAGATTCTCCATTCACCCAGGAAGCAACAAGATGTACCAGGATTTGAAGCAAAAATTCTGGTGGACTAAAATGAAAATAGAGATTGTTCGATATGTAGCAAGATGTGACACTTGTCAAAAAGTGAAAGCTGTCTACATGAAGCCTGGAGGAGAACTGCAACCATTGCCTGTTCCTCCATGAAAATGGGAAGATATTAACATGGACTTCATCGTAGGTTTGCCAAAAACATCAAGGGGCTTTGACTCAATCTGGGTTGTTGTCGATCGCCTCACTAAGTAAGCTCATTTCATCCCCACCAAGACTATTTAGACTGCAGCGAACTATGCAAAGCTGTATATACAAAATCTGATGAAGCTTCATGGTGTGCCTACGACCATTGTCTCAGATCGAGGTTCTCAATTCATCTCGAATTTTTGGAGGGCTTTCCATAAGTCACTAGGAACAAAACTCTTGCATAGTACTGCATATCATCCACTGACCGACGGACAGACAGAGAGGGTCAACCAAGTGTTGGAGGACATGTTGAGGGCATGTGCACTCAGTTACACAGATACATGGGATGAATGTTTGGTACTAGCAGAATTCTCGTATAATAACAATTATCAAGAGAGCATCAAGATGGCACCGTTCGAGGCTGTGTATGGTCGTAGGTGTCGGACGCCCCTAAATTAGTCTGAGCCTGGGGAAAGATGGTTCTTTGAAGTTGACTTGGTAGAAGAAACTGAAGAAAAGGTCCGGCAAATACAAAATAATCTGAAGGTTGCACAGTCGCGACAGAAAAGCTACGCCGATCAAAGACGTCGCCCTTGGTATTTAAGACAGGAGATTATGTCTATCTCAAAGTCTCACCCATGAAGGGAATGAGTCGATTCGGGATCAAAGGCAAGTTAGTCCCTCGATATATCGGGCCATTTCAGATCGTGGCCCGCCATGGAAAAGTAGCCTATAAGCTGAGATTGCCGGATCATCTCTCAGTTGTGCACAATGTATTCCACGTATCGCAACTCAAAAAGTGTCTTCGAGTGCCAGATCAAGTCATTGATGTTGAAGGGATAGAACTCCAACCTGACCCAACATACTCTGAGTATCCCATTCGGGTCCTGGATCAAAAAGATTGCGTCACTCGAAGAGCCACCACGAGATGGTACAAGATTCAATGGAGTGAACATTCAGAGGATGAAGCTACCTGGGAATCCGAAGACTACCTCGCCGAGAATTTCCCCGAATTCTTTGCTACTTTGTAAATGTAAAACTTTTGGTTGTGTAATGTATAAACTCTCCTGGTTATTTTATGGTCGAGTTTGGACTAGGTCTACTTGAGACATTTTCTTTTCCATTACTTAACCCTAAGGTATTATCGTGTATCAAATCTCGGTACGAGATTTCTTTAAGGGGAAGGGCTGTAATACCCCGGGTATTACAGCTAATTAAAAATGTCATGTCATCATGTTTATTTTAAGTACCTACATATGATTGTGCTTAGGAACCTTAGAGTGACTTAATTATGAATGATGTTGATGGTGCAATTGAATCCATAATTGGTGATAAAAATAAAATCAAAAGAAAAATCTAAATTAAGCCGTAATCGGACCCCAAAACCTTAAATCAAAAACTACATAGAATCTAATGATGGTGTCTTAATAAAAGTTGTAGATCTTTAAAAATTGAACAACTTTTATTTTGGGTAATTTTGAAGTTCTTTAAAAGAAATTTAAATTAAACCCTAATTACTGCTTTAAAATTCAAATTTAAAATACTAATTTCAAAACTATTAAGAATCTGACCAAACTTCCTTAATGAAAGTTATCAAGCTCAACAAATAGGACAACTTTTATTTTTGAATATTTTCATATTGTTGAGAATAAATGGGAGAATTTAATCAGATTAAAAATAAAATTCAAATAGTGGTTTTACCCCCTTTCAAATATCTTCAAAATTATTCAGAATTTGAATTTGGCTCCAAAACCAAAGTTTTGCAGAATTCAAAACCCTACAACTTTTATATTGGCCAATTTTTGAGTTGCTACACAGTTTTGGGAGTTATGGACAGAAAATAGTATGAGGGAGATTTCACTCGCTACAATACTCTCCCTCTTTCCCCTGTCCGTGCACAGGCATGGCTGCCCGACCGCGCTGCCCGCGCGTGGCGCCACCCGTGCCGGCCGGGATCTTGCTCCCCGGTGCAGCCGCGCGTGTGGAGGACCCCGCGCCGCCCTGAATCGGTCTGTCCCCTCTCTTCTACCTCTTTAAAAGGCGACGGTCGCCCCCTCTCTCCCTTTCTCCCCTCCCGGTCACCGTCGTATCCACCTCGGTGCCCAGCGAAATTCACCCTCACCGAGCCACCACCACCATCTCCATCTTGCAGCCAACTAGCTAGCTCCCTTGCGCTTCGATTGCATCCAGTGGTGCGAGCTGTAGTGACCCGTACGTGCCGGAACGCTCGTCGCCGTCCTCGTGGGTGACCGGAGCGCCGCCGCAGCCATCCCTCCCGCGGATAGCTTGTTGCGGTGAGCTTCTCCTCTCTCGGTCTCACGTTTGGGACTCTCTGGTCCACGGTGACGCTCATGCTTGCAACGGTTTTCCACTTTGTCCCTTTGGATCGTCGGAACGGGAAGCACACCGCTGGTGAACAGTCGCTGCAGCCGCTGCCGTCGTCACGCTCACGCCTCTGCACCGCCTCGAGCTCGACCTTCTAGCCAAACGAAGCCTCGGTGAGCTCCTGAGTCGATTAAGCCCTTAACCTTGAACGCTACTGTCCTGACCTCACCGGAGTGCGGCGTGCCGCCGCGGCCGGGCCGCCATGCTCGCGGCTGGGCAAAGCCCTAGGTCCCAGTAGTCCTAATACCTACCTCTATGGATGCGCTAGGGTCTTGGGAATGCGTTGGGCCGGTCGGTTTGGCCGGAGACCTCGCCAGCGGCGAGCTAGCGCCGGTCAGAGCCTGCGGATCGCCGGTCAGCGCCTGTGAGTATGTGGGAAGGGCCTCGTGTTAAAAGAAAAGAAAGTACAGGGGGTTATTTGCAAAGTATATGACTCATGTGAATAGTAGGCTTTGGACTGCGGGTGGAAATCCAGTTTGTTCGGGGGGTTTTCGGCAAAACCGCCTTGGCACAGCGCGGGCAGGCCGAGATGGGCCGTCCTGTTCGCTCGTGGGCCGACTCGGGCCGAATCAGTTTTTCTATTTTCGCAGGGATTTAAACGTGTTTTTCCATTTTTGGATGATATGAATAGTACTGCAGTTTTTTATTTTTATAGGAATATTTCTGTTGCGCTAAAAATCATGAAACTATTTTTGTATGCTCTCTACAGCATGTAGAATTTAATAAAAATATCAAATATAAGTTTTGGACACCTTCTGCAGGGACTAAAAATCAGCACAATAATTATTAAATGTAACTTTGAGCAATTTTAATAAATTCTGGGGTAATCCAAAAATCGTGAAAATTTATATGGTACTGTTTTAGGGTGAAATCTATCTGTTGATTAAGTTTGGGTTCAAATGAAAGCTATTTGATCATTTATTAATTAGATGTTAGATTAATTGGATAATAAAATGGATATAAACAAATAATCCCTGTAGTTTTGTGTGATTTTTGGATTGATTGAGTTCATGGATCTTTTACCATGGTGATCCTTGACAAAAGTAATGTTGTCACTAGGTAGTTGTAGTAAAGCTGTGCAGCGGCTTTCTATGACTGTTAAAATGGTTAATAAAAAAATAAAATATGAAAACACCACCATACTTTATGAAAAATGTTTTACAACTTTATCGTGAAGGAAAGTTGTACTCAAGGATTAATATTGTTTACTATGGTGTATTGTATTCATTATTTTTCACACCATGTTAAGCATGCATCATTGCATACGTGTAGTGCCCGTCGCCGAGAAAGTCAACGTTGAGGCCACTACGGAGGAGGTGACTCCCGAGGTCGTCCAGGGATTCGACATCTGCGGAACCGAGCCCGACCCGACGCTGTACGCAATCCAAGGCAATCCCCGGTGCATTCAGCCCGCCCTTGTGTTTATAAAATAATTATAACTTGAGTCTATTATTGCATTAGGTCGTAGGAGTTGTTTATCACTTATATTCTTGCATTACCTGCCTTGATATATACTACGCTTGAAACCTGTTTAAAAATAAAATGTTTGAAAATGCTTAGCCCTGCTTAATCAATTTAGATTTGCATAAAAAGTCTATTTTCAACCTATGGGGATGTGATATTTATGAATCATGAGAAAGGAAAGGGATACGAGTCCGTTCGGGAATAGTACACTTGGGTAGCAGCCCCAATGCATCGTCACCGACAGAAAGGGATTTTCCGTTCGTTGGTTGTGAATTTGGGTTAGAGTCTCAATGCTTGACCATCGGCGGGAAAGGGATTTGAAAACCGTTGGGACACTTGTACTTGGGTTAGAGTCCCAATGCAATGTCGCCGGCGGAGAAAGAATTCGGGACCGTTCGTTGTAGGCCTGCTGTGATCGAGACTTTGCAACTAGCCACATACTACGGGAAGCCCTGACTCCGGTGGCTCTACTACTTGAACCGACAACCACGCACTGAGAGTGGAGAGATGGCGAGAGCAGCGTGTACCCTCGTGGCTGGCGTGCCTGGAGAGGAGAGGAGTACTGTATTCTCGGGTGGCGCAGGATCGGTTCAGGTTTTGGAAAAGCCGTGGTAGCCGGGGTTGGCATATGCAAGCTTAGGTGCTACATATGCAGTGTGGATAGGGATCCCCAGCTGGGTACTAATCGATTCAAATCGTCGTTGCTCCTTGGATATCAAGACTTGATCCTTCAACTTGCAATTGAAAAGTGGTTCGGAACTAGGTGTTTTGAGAATGACTAAAGATTTGGTAAGTATGGAGAATTATGATAATGAATTTGAAATTATGTATCATGCTTGAAATTAAGATTTCAGGTAAAATATTGAAATAGGATAGTAATGCTTTTCTGCAAAACTCATTGACTCTTGCGCAAGCCTTACCTTGACTCCCCTCAGCCTGCATTCCTGAGTCTCATCTTCTTTTTCTTTAGTCGGGTAAGTCTTGCGGAGTACCCCAGTAATCAGGGATACAGCAGTAAGAGGTTTGCCTTGCCCCGTCCTGTGTGACAGTTGTCCAGGACGGAAGTGAGGAGGAGTAAGGTTGGACCCTTGGGCAGGGTTCTTGTTATTAAGTATTCAATTATGTTGTATCGTCGTTCCGCTGCTACCTACTTTTAATTATGGTCTGTAATAACTGCACTTAAATTTTTATATGGACGAATGGTTTGTAATCTAAGTACTTTATATTCTTCTCGCGCTTTTATTCTAATGTAATTTGTTATGAAATATTGTAATTCTATAATGGCTTCGCAATGGGATCCTGTCGGAGGAAAACGGGTGCTGATGTAGCCCGACAGGACCTTCTAGATCATTTGGGACACGGGCCCGGCTGTCAAAGGTCATTAGTGACAATGACAGGTGCCTGTGGGCCATGTGATTTAGGCGGTTCTGTTACAGCTAGTATCAGAGCAATTCCATTGCTAAATCATTATGGTATTACTTTGCAAAACTTCAAAATGTTTTGGATCATAAACTTTAAATTGTTATTTTGGTTCAAATTGCTTACTCTTGTCTTAATCCGTAAAATAGATATGGTAGCCAGTGGAATAGCACTATTATTAGCCCTATGTTAAAAATTGTTTATGCTGTTATTTATTGTGCATTGGGCCATGTGATTTAGGTGGTTCTATTACAATTTGAAATTTTGAATAATTTTTGAATAATTTAAAAGGGGGTAAAAGTGGATTTTGAATTTCATTTCAAATCCAGCCCAATTCTCAAAAAATTTCTCTATAACTTGAAAATCTATAAAAATAAAAGTTGTTCTATTTTCAAAGACCTACAATCTTTATTAAAGAACCTTCACCAGATTCTTGCTAGTTTTTGAATTTGAATTTCAAATCTAAACTTTAAAGCATATATTAAAGTTTTATTTGAATTTATTTTTAGTAACTTCAAAATTGTCCAAAATATAAGTTGCTCATCTTTTAAAGATCTACAACTTTTGTTTAAGGCCCAACCCCTAATTCCATTTAGTTTTTGAATTAGGGTTTTAGGTCCGGTTTGGGGTTTATGAATAAATTTTCTTTTTAAATTTTTAAATGACTCCAGAGAAATGCACATAAACAAGCATTTAAACCACACAATCACTCTAAGGCACCTATGCACAACCATATGTAGAAATAAAATTATTTTAGTGTTGTATAGTAATAATGAGTTTATACGGGATGGTTTGCATGCAATCATGATGACATGGCAGGTTTTAGTTATCGTAACACCAGGGGTGTTACATCCTTCCCCCCTTAAAATAAATCTCGTCTCGAGATTTAAGATGTGGCTAAAGCCTTAATTTTAGTAATGGAGAAGAAAATATGTCAAGTAAACATTCTTCAAACTTGACTATAAAGCAAGTAAGGGGCTTTATATTTTGTAAGACTTGAAAGGGATAAATTAGTTTTAAAGGGTAGCAAGGATCTTAGGAAAGTTTTCAGATGAGAAATTCTCTGATTTCTCGGGTAGCTTCTTCTCCTGAAGACTGATTCCGAAGTACTTGTGCATCATCCTATTGAAGTCCTTTGACTAACACGATCTCTTTTTGGTTTATTACTTACACTGGATATTCGGAGTGTGTCAGATCTAGTTCAATTCAACTCCTACCGAGCCAGTAACTCGATCTGGTATTTGAAGACTTCTCCAAGTGGTGATACATGAACTACATCCTGTGTAGATGACAAGTGTTCAGACGCTTTAGTTGATAAGTTACTAGCCCACACTTCTCTTCCTATCTGTTATAAGGAGGATTCTTATTTGACCTAATCAGTTGTCTCCCAACACTAAAAGCGTTAACTTTTGCCCTTCAAAATAAACCTTTACGAAGAATACTTTTAAGGGTGGGTTTTAAGGAAAGTAAGGGCACATTAATTGCGAGGTATAATGGTTTATGAGCACCGACTACGATTCTAGTGCGTACCCTGGTAAGGTCTTATGTGGCTGCAGTCCACAGAAGATCCAAGTCTTGACACGGCACCATAGTCACGGGTCGAGATACCATCATAGAACACAATTAAAGTAACCTCAGTTAAAAGAGATAAAATATTTCGATTGTGGCTATGATGTAAAATGACCACAGACCTTGATACAAGAATATACCCTTCAGAATCTCATGTGATTGTGAGTTACAGGAGATCTCAGGTTGCTATATTGTATCGCAGCCGTAGATCATGTTACATCGTAGCGAGATGAATTTGTTTCCACATAAAGTGCAAACAAAGAAATTTTATTAGTTGTGAAGCTATAGTATGTCACAACCCTAGACCTCGATACCTGCGCGTGCCTAGCAGTATCTTGGTGTGGCCATGGCACGTGAGAGACCCTAGGTTTCGACGCGACACCGTGGTCACAGGTCATGGCACCACTATAGGCACAACCATAACGACTTTGGAATAACATGTTGAATTTGAGTGAGTGGTACGTGTCGGATCAAGGCATGTCACGTACACCGATACAAGTCATGGTCTAGTGCTAGGTTTTTCGTATTGAGTATGTGAGTGAATTTAAGTGCATCCTAAAGTTTCCGAAGGAGTGAATTTTCAAAATAGATGTCAAGATATTTATAAATAATCAGGAATCCATCAAATAATAGGGAATCCTCAGCGGATCGCAGATACCATTTCCAAGTGATTGGATCTTAGGTACCATTTCCAAATCGGTTCCCGTTATTTTATCGGATGAAATTAAGATGATTGCAAGGACAAAGGATCTCGAGAATTCAGAGAGATCAGATGTGAATTCTCATAGTAGATTTGAAGGTAGTTATAAATAGCAAAATAATTTTAGAAATTCAGGAATAAATATGGATTTGAATTTTGTAAGAGAGATTTGAAAGATAGCGAAAGCACTTTAATTGCAGGCTAGGATCATGACCATTAACCCTGATAACAGCGAGCGTCCGGCAATAATTACCTATGGTCACAAGCCATAAGAGACCCTAGATTTCGACGCTGCATCACAGTCATGGATCATGATACCCCATAGACTACAACTACAATAGCTTTCCGGAAAATAGCAGTGTCTTGAGAACAGAAGATAAGAATTTACACATGAATGGGTTTAAGAAATCAAGGATTAGCCAAAGTTTTGTAGGGAGTTGGCATAGTAAATGAGTGCATCCAGAAGTTCCCCAAGGACTACGAACCTATGGAGTGAAGATTACTAAAGACTGACAAAAACTTGATATACGATGTGTAACTTTTCAATAAACTCAATTTTTCCTTTGTAAGGAGATTTTTAATAGGGTCTAACTTGAAAATTCAGTGGTGCTCAGTACCATTTTGAGGGTGGTCACAATCATACCACGATACCCGCATACGCTCGGTGGCAAGCCATGTGGATGCATCACACAAGGGGCCCCAATTTTCATAGTGGAACCGTAGGTCGGGAACGGCTTCTGCCATCAAGGTACTAGCACCAGTTTGATATTCCAAGCAAGAGGGGAAAAGGAGCCTTTTGAGAAATCCTTTTTAAATAATTTAGAAGATTGTTCTTTAGAAATTCTAAAGTATTGGTGACTTTTAAAATAAGAATTTAGAAATTAAGCCGTTTCATAATCTTTTTGCAATAGACTTTTGGTCAGAGGCGTTTTAAAATGGTGGTATGCGGAGTTAGAACTATTTTGCAGAAAACGTTGTACAATTGCCAAAAACCTTTCAAGACGATTGATTTGAAACCTTATTTGGAAATTGGGAAGCGTTTTTGTGAGGCTTTGGAATCGGAACAGTTTGAAAATAATTTTAAAATCAAAACGAGTTTCGAAAACAAAACCCTTTTGAATGTCTTACTTTCAGAAACAATTTTTACAAATTGGTTCGAATGGTTCAGTTTTTGAATCAGAGCATCACTACCTTTTTACAAGAATAGAGAATACCCGTATTTGGAAGTATTTGTTTTAATAAATCAAGTTGCCATCTATGTTGAAAACCGACACACTGGACAACAGCTGTACTTGAATGTAAGGGGGAATCTAAATATTTTAATCCCATATAGAAGTTATGATGAACGCTCGTCCTATACGACTTCTCAATGTTAGTGAAACTTAGTTATGTATAGGGTAACACTTTATATACCATCTTTGCCCCAATTCAGAGAGAGGATGAGATACGTTATACAGAACAGTTTTGGAGAAATTTGATTCTTCACTGACCCTCTAAAGAAGAGCTGGGGACTCTTACGTGTCTTCGACTTGAGTTGTCAGAAATCATCACCAGATCTTTCAGCAAGCACAAAGGAGGCTAGAAGAATCATTTTTAAATTTGCTTTCTTCAAACATTTTAATTTATAAAATCTTTTGAAGTTTTCAAAAGTAAAGTTGTAGTTGATCCATTGTTAATGCTCTGGCTAGGATCTGTAGGGACACTTCAAATCTCGACATACCAAGGAGAACAGTGCGGGACTAAAAATACTTTAGTGGTCCTAAGTAACCTACTCCCTGCAGTGATTGCCACATCCCTGTAGGGGTTCCGAACATGGTCAGACAGTTGTCAATTCCAATAGTAGGGTCTTGTGGATCTATCGGTTTAGAAGAAAAGTAGAAATTTTATTTTTAACAAAATACCTTTTGAAGGAAGTTTTAGTTTTTGAAAATATAGATATACTTCATATCTGCATGAGCGTTCCAACGCGAATCAGAATACTCTGATATATACGTATTATACTAATTAAATTAATTACTAGAGTGACATGCACTCAAGGTTTTTCAACATAGGGCATACGTAAGGTGCTAGTCCACTACTAAGCTCAAAAAGTAATTACGGATCTATAGAAATACTCAAGGAAAGATTGTATAGAATGAATGAGGAAAGTTCAGAAGCCTCTCGGACCAAACTACCCCATTAATTTTATTCATTTGAAATCATTTTGAAGTTTTTGTAAAGTAATACTGCAAGTACTTTACAATGAAATGCTCTGATACCACTTGTGACAGAACGGCCTTAGTCATAGGGCCCACGTGCACCGTCATCGTCCCTAAGGACCCATGATCAGTCTGTTACGAGTTCCCCTTGACTTAGGTGGCCTGCCGGGTTTCCTCAGAAACCCTAATTCACCCAAGGATCTCATTGTAAAGACCTTACAAGTATTACAACAGTTTACACAAATAATATAAATCAGAGTGAAGAGTGTGGAAGAATTACATAAACATAGATTTACAAATATAAATGACATTATCCCAACCCAGAGTTTCGTGGTGGAGTAGCATCATACAACTAGATACCCTGCCCAAGGGTTATATCATACACATCATCATCCATCACGATCCGCCAACCGGCACGGTCTCAAGCAGAACTGTACACTCGGCTCACCTGCAACAGGGGTTAACAAACCCTGAGTACTGGGGTACTCCGCAAGACTTACCCAACTAAAGAAAAGAGAATGAGACTCAGGAATGCAGGCTGAGGGGAATCAAGGTAAGGCTTTAGCAAGAGTCAAAGAATTTTGCAGAAAAGCAATACTAATCCTATTTTCAGTATTTTAGTCAACATTATTATAAACAATATCAATAGTTCTCAATTCTTTCACATGTATCCTTCATTTTCAACTTCTTATTCATTCTCAAAAACATACTAGTTCCGAACCACTTTCCAATTGTAAGTCAAAGGATCGAGTTTTCATATCCGAGGAGCAACGACGATTCGAATCAA
This sequence comes from Eremochloa ophiuroides, assembly GCA_038502445.1. NCBI lineage: Eukaryota > Viridiplantae > Streptophyta > Magnoliopsida > Poales > Poaceae > Eremochloa > Eremochloa ophiuroides. The sequence goes on along the minus strand of JAHLJS010000009.1, from coordinate 50,509,952 downwards.
TTAGTACCCAGCTGGGGATCCCTATCCACACTGCATATGTAGCACCTAAGCTTGCATATGCCAACCCCGTCTACCACGGCTTTTCCAACCCCTGAACCGGTCCTGCGCCATTCGCGAGCACAGTACTCCTCTCGTCTCCAGGCACGCCGGCCACGAGGGTACATGCTACTCTCGCCATCTCTCCACTCCTAGTGCATGGTTGTCGGTTCAAGCAGTGGAGCCACCGGAGATAGGGCTTTCCGTAGTATGTGACTAGTTGCAAAGTCTCGATCACAGCGGGCCTACAACGGACGGTACCTAATTCTTTTCCGTCGGTGACCATGCATTGGGACTCTAACCCAAGTACAAAGTAACCAAACGGTTTTCCAAATCCATGACTGCCGGTGATAAGACATGGGGAACGCCGCCCCATGTGCACATCAACTGAGCGAAACATTTCCCATTTCTGCCGGTGGTCAAACCTTGGGACTCTAACCCGAGTGATACAACCACCGAACAGAAAAATCTCCTCCCGTCGGTGACGATGTACTAATCAGGTGCACAGCCACCAAATGAGAACATTACCAATTCTCTTTTTCATGAATTACTCAATAATATATCACAATAGCTCAAAAATAGTATTTTTTGTGCAAATCTAAATTATTCAAGCAGGGCTAAGCATTTTCAAATATTTTATTTTTAAAATGGTTTTCAGGAATTTCAGTGGTCAAGGTTGGTAATGCATCAATTGGGTTATCAATCAACTCCTATAAACCTAATGCAGTAGATTAACTCAAGTTATAAACATTTCATAAATCACAAGGAAGGGGCTGAATGCACCGGGGCTTGCCTGTTGCTTGAAGTAGATAGAACCCTGAAGTCAATCACCGAGAAGGATCCTCGTCCACCGAGTGAAGACCTTACTCGAGACACGCTTCAGATAATAATCACCGTGCGTTCACTACACGAAATAATAATGCAATACTTAACATGATGATATGTATGCCATGATGCAGGAGATGCACAAAATCACTGATTAGTAGAAAGTAAACTAAATTTTGAAAGTTGAGTACAACTTTTCTTCACGATAAAGTTATAAAACAAACTTCATTAAGCAAGTTGGTGGTTATACAATTGATTTATTGACCATTTGAACAGTCATAAAAAGCCTAGTTAATCTACCTACAATTTCATCAGGTATTCGCTAACAAATTAGAAAACCCAAATGACATGTATTGACCTGTTAAGCATTTTTAATTATTATCAATCAATTAATATCAAACTCATCAAGCAAACAAATTGCTAAGGACTATTCAAGATTTTATGATCCATGGTCTTCACATAATCCGAAATCACACACAAACCCTAAGTGATTGCAGTTAACATGGGTTTTAACATTTAATTAAATTAAGTGCAATTATGAAGTAATAAAACTTTGTCCAATTGGCCTACAAATTTGTGGGTAGGTAGTACACAGTACAAAACAGGGACTACATGAATTTCGTAATTTTGGGATTAATATTTTGGTCAACAAAATACTAGAAATCCCATTTATTAATTAAAATAGGCATTTTTAATACATACAGAAAGTGCTCTAAATCTTTATTACATATTTTTCCCATGTTAACCATATTGCAGAGAATTCATAGAAATATTTTTATGATTTTAAGGGCTCTACAGAAATTTCCACAAAATAACTAAATCTCAACACTATTGATATAAATAGAAATATGAAAACCCTTTGTAACTACTCGGGCCAGCAGCACAGAGCGGCCCACTGCGGCCCAGCAGAGCCCAGCATCCACTCCCCCTCTACCGGCTGCACCAGCGCGTTACTGGGCCGCCCGACCCCGCCCGCGCGGCCCAGCCAGGCCCAACCGGCCTCTTCTTCCCACAGCATCACCCGAACAGAGCAGGGCAGGGCACACGTCCATGCAGCGGCGGCTCGTCGCGGAGCTTCGCCGGCGGCGACCCTCCGGTGGAGACAAGGGCCCTAAGGTGTGATATTAGGCCTCCCGCGTACCATTTGGCGACTCTGGCGAGACCTAGGGCCTCTCTGGAGCTAAGCCGGCGGCCATAGCGGCTCGGCACGCAGTGCACGGCAGTGTGCACGCGTTCCGACGATCCCGCGGCGGTTGCGTTTGAAAGAAAGGTACCACAAGGTCAAGGACCCACCACAAAGCTGATGCATGCGTTGGTTGAAACAGAGACGTCCGGGAAGTAGCCCGACGACGTGATCCGAGCTCGCGGCGGCGTTCCCCGATGACTTCGACGACGTTACGGCGTCAACTGAGATCCACTACTAATACCGATGCAAGCATGAGCTTCACCATACTCAGATGAACGTAGAACACAAAACGGGAGGGAGAAACACTCATCGTACCACTCCGGCCATGCCGACCCGGGTGCGGCGGCGCTTTTGCCGCCCGCGGCGAAGAAGGACTCGGTATCATGTCTCCAGCGGTCTTAAGGGGCAAGAAAGGCCTTAAACGGTGCGTAATGAGATAGTGAAGTTAGGAAGATACGGAATTGGACGATGGAGGTGCAGTGATGATGAATTTTGGTGGCGACGGGGAGCCCTCCCGCGGCAGCCATGGTGGAGTAAGGAAAACGAATGGCGATGACGAGTCATATATGGGCAACGACGGGCTCGGACACGGACCGGGACCCCCACGACCTCGTCGCGCTATCGACCGGGCTCGGCCGGCCCCGGGCAGTGCCGACGTGCGGCGCGGCACGCGCGCCTGCCCGTGGGCAGAGCCGTGGCCGGACCCCCCTGTTACTGTAGCGGTTCCTTATCCCCATTCTTATTTTCTCCAAATTACTCTTTGTTTTACATATAAACCTGAAAAATTCCCAAAATAAGAATTGTGGAAAAATTTAAACAGGACAACTTTTGTTTTGGAAGAAATTTGAAATTTTGAATAATTTTTGAATAATTTAAAAGGGGGTAAAAGTGGATTTTAAATTTCATTTCAAATCTAGCCCAATTCTCAAAAATTTTCTCTATAACTTGAAAATCTGTAAAACTAAAAGTTGTTCTATTTTCAAAGACCTACAATCTTTATTAAAGAATTTCACTAGATTCTTGCTAGTTTTTGAATTTGAATTTTAAATCTAAACTTTAAAGGATAGATTAAAGTTTTATTTGAATTTATTTTTAGTAACTTCAAAATTGTCCAAAATAGAAGTTGCTCATCATTTAAAGATCTATAACTTTTGTTTAAGGCTCAACCCCTAATTCTATTTAGTTTTTGAATTAGGGTTTTAGGTCTGGTTTGGAGGTTATGAATAAATTTTCTTTTTAAAATTTTAAATGACTCCAAAGAAATGCACATAAACAAGCATTTAAACCACACAATCACTCTAAGGCACCTATGCACAACCATATCTAGAAATAAAATTATTTTGGTGTTGTATAGTAATAATGAGTTTATACGGGATGGTTTGCATGCAATCATGATGACATGACAGGTTTTAGTTATCGTAATACCAGGGGTGTTACAGTCATCTCCCGGCCCCGGCCCCTAAGGAGGAGGAGGAGGAGAGTGAGGACGACCCAGCTTATGAGTGCAACCACGACCCCGACAAGCCAAACGAAGACTATAAGTGGAACAATGAGTATGATAATGTGCCGCTGAGCCCACCTGAATGGGTTAACTTACCCCACTAGTTGGCTAGTGTTCTCTCTTTTGTGCATTTGGTCTAAGATGCCCGCGGAATGACATTTGGTGTGGTGGTGCCTGAAGCACTTTTGCATTTAGTGTGGTGATGGTGGGAACACTTATTTGTGTTTGTTTGTGTGGTGGCTTGTTATATTGATTTGTGGCTAAGAAAAGGTTCGGGAAAGGCATATCGCCATGGTTTGTGGAATGGTGTTTGCTTGAGTAGCCATGATGCTCGGTGATGGATGTTGTTTTTCGCAATCCTTAAAAAGAAAGGGATAAAAATAAGGAGCTCAAATATAAGTAGGAAAAAGAAAGGGATAAAAAGATAGCAAATTAGGATTTGAGTAGCCTAAGGGTAAAAAAGTCGCGCGAAAGCCCTCGGCGACTGTAGCACCCAAAATTTGCATCATTTCTAAATAAGAGGAATTTATTTAATTATGCAATTATTGCTCGTCTAAAATATAGGGAAAATAATATTTTTCACAATAATAAAATCATATTAGGTCATACACATGTATGGTGCATTCATGCTGGTGCATTATTTTTCCTTGTCCTGTTTGAGTATATTTGAATCCTTCAAATATTCAAAACTTCATTCAAAATCTATTTGGAAAATGCATTGAAAAATAGAAAAGGAAAAGGGTAAAACCCTTCCCTTCCTGTGCTGGCCCGAAGGCCTAGTCGGCCTGCCCCTCTCCCTCTCGGCCTTTTCCCCCTCCCTTCTCTATCTGGGCCGATGCCCAGGCCGGCCCAACCGGATAGCTGAGCACGCCGGCTCCCCCGCTGTGGCTGGCACGGCGGGCTACCGCAGCCGAGCCGCGCGGGCGCCCTTCCCCTTTCTGGATGACAGCCGGGCCCCAACGCCCCGACCCGTGGGACCCACAGGACAGCCCCTCTCCTTCCCTTTCTGCCGTGCCGAGAGTCCGAAGCAGAGAAGAACGGCCGCGCCGAGTTCGTCGGGAGAGCGGACTCCGGGTATCTAGCTCGCCCTCCATCCTAGCCCTTGCGCTAAGGACTATTTAAGCAGCCGTGTTCCCCCTGCCACCGCCACCCAACCCTAGCCGCCTCTATTCGCTCGTCCTCGCGCGAATAGAGCCGCCGTCGACCGAGTTCATCCGCCGCCGTGAGAAATTCGTCGAGTTCGCTGCGAAATCGCCGCCGTAAGCCTCCCTCCGAGCATTTACGCGATCTAACGAAGCTGCAGAGCTCTTTTCCCCATCGATTTGTGCACTAACACGGCCTTGCCGCCGATGCAGGGTCCCGCCGCCCGCTGCCGCACGCCGCGCGCCATCTCTGAGCCGATTTTGGCCCTCCAAACCGCCCTAGGTGAGTTCGCGCTCGAGTTCTACCTCTACCCGTGCCTTGCCCGCGGGAAATAGACCACTGCAGTGCTGTTTCGCCCACGCCGGCGAGCCGCCGGCCATGGCGCCGCCGCGATCGGCTTTGCTCCGGCGAGCTCTCCCCTCTCTCTCACACCCCGATCTAATCTCGGCTGTCGGTTTTAAATCGGACGGCCGGTATAACCCAATACCCTTTGGGCCGGCAATTTTGCAAAAAAACCCCCCGACGTTTTTAATGTACAAACCCGCAATCCAAGGCGTATTTTCCAGTTTACGCTTTCCGAATTAAAAAGCGTATTTCCTTTCGGTTTAAATAAAAAGTTATTTTCTGATTATTTGAATTGGCAAATGAAACTGTTTTATTTGTAACTTACACGTTTTAGCTCCGATTTGAGTGATTCAAATTGCGTTAGGTTCGTAATTTAGAGATCTATCTGATGGTACCACTGTTTAATATATTTTCAAATTTTGAAATTCGAGTTTATATTTGACTAATTATTATTCTATTGCAAATCTTGTTTAATTCATAACTTCGCCGTTTTAAGTCCGATTCGTGCAAACTTTATATCGATGTGATCGTTGAAACGAGTAGAATAGTTTTATATCATTTTCAAACTGTCTTTATTCTATTGGTGTACTCTTCTAATTATTTTTCCTTTGTTTGCTTCGTGTATGATTGCCAATGTGTGTATGTTGATTTGGTGATCGAGTATAGACGGTGAGCCTTACGTGGGTGATCAAGATCAGTACTTCGACAACCCAGATCACCAGGAGTTTGCTGATCAAGGCAAGTATTAGTGTGGACCATCCTTGTTGTCCTATTCACCAAATAAATAATTCCGTTTGCATGTGTCTTCCTTGTTAACCATAGTTATTTCCTAGTATTGTTACCCTGTTCCTTGTCACCTATGGGATTATGCATATGGTAATTGTTGCTAGTGCGAATTTGGGAATCATGATCATTGTAAATTTGATTAATTGATTATGCAATATGATTAAAAGATGCCTTTTTAGCAACATGGAACTAGGGGATTCGAGCATAGTTTTGTGATGCTCAAAATCCTTCACCTTTGGTAATGATCTGTAAGTATGACACCGGGATTGACAGTGCAACTATGAGGGCTACATGGCTCTAGTTTTAGTCAAGTATAGGTACTTTTTCTAGCTTGTTAGAGGTTACCGAAAGGCGTGATGGGGCCTGCCGACTCGGGTATAGTGCGGCTCCTGTCCGAGTGTGTATAACCTGCGTGACCTTGTGCCACGAAGAAGGGGGGCTCTACATCTACTTGCCGGGTCCCTAGCGGCCCTAACTTGTTAGACGGAGTACTTTGAAAGACTTCATAGTGAAACCCTGCTCACTCACCTTGGTAGTGTTATGGGGCTAGCTACCCCGAGCAAATGGGAATCACGGCTCATAGTGAAAGTGCACAACCTCTGCAGAGTGTAAAACTAGTATACTAGCCGAGCTCATGGTCACGAGCGGCCTTGGACGTCTTATGGAATAGTTATCTTTTGGGGTGATGTTGACTTGTTGCTAATATATTGTTGCTATTTATTAATTATGTTTACTATGATCATGAGAATGGGCTTATTCACTTGTTGCTATCCAACTGCATAAAAAATGATTAATTAAAAGCAACCTGCTGTTAAACCCGTGTCAACCCTTTTGAGCCTCATGTACCCATGCTAGTCTTGTTGAGTACGACATGTACTTACGCTTGTTTATTTTTCATTACTTAGTTAAAAATCCCGGATTGGTAACAGATGGTGATAGCGATGAGGACTACCCAAAGGACTACTAGACTTGTGCTTCACCAGTCGACGTCCCTATGCTATGGAGCTACCGCGAGAGTTACCTTTATTTTCCGCTGTGTAATGACTTTGATATTATTCGCTATGTATTAAACATTGGTTATGATACAATTTATGCAATTTGTTGGCTCATGTGTGTGACTGATCTCTGGGCGCACATAAGATTATGCATCCCATTTTATCCTTAAAATTGGGTGTGACATATTGGTATCAGAGCCGTGTTGACTGTAGGACGCAAGCCTAGTTAGCACTGGATAGCCCTTAGCTTTGTTATCTCTTTTACTTGTTGTATTAATTTGTTACAAGTTTTTGCTGATATCCTACCCTTGTCCATTGCAAAATTTTGACTTAATCTTAATTCTTGTAGATGGCCAACCTTAAGCGCACTGCCCGAAGCGTGTCATGCCACCTAAGAGGTACCTGCAGCACTTCATCTCTGGCGGACGTGTTTCCCGACCGGAGGTACCCGTGGAAGACGTACCCGTGGAGGAGCCCCAGCAGGAGGTGCCCGCAGAGGAGCCCAGTGAAGAGCCCTTGGAAGACAGCTCCGAAGACGAACCTATGGAGGACCCTTAGGAAGACGAACCTGAGAAGGTGGAGCCGCAGGGCGACCAGGATTGTGCGGGCGACCCTGATGACGGAGATGATGGAGGCGACTCGGATGACTCCGACGACCCCGATACGATGGAGACCAAGGTGGAAACCCCTGGGTGGGAATGATTCACTATGATCATCATGGTGATGACTACTACCACCCGCTGCTCCTCGACTTGGTGCGTCACTTCTACCCCAATGCCTCGGTGCTGTACAAGACGGAGCACTGGAAGCACCCTGACTACGCCGACTACTTGAGACGAAGGTGTACATCAAGGAGGGAAGCCAGGTGAAGAATATCCATTATGCTGTCTCCGTTCGACTCTCCAAAGCTACCGCCATCAAGGATGCCGCACGACAAGCACTTATGGTGCACCGCCATGAGAATTGGGACATCATCATGTGGGAGATGCACCGCTACCTTCCCCGCCGTCAGAGTGGCCAAGCTAACTGCAGCATCGCCGGTCCACTTGGAGAAGTGAACGCCCGACTCCACGCTGCCTTGGAGTGTTTGGCCCAGACCAACACCTTTCTGGACCAGACACTGGATGAGCTGAACGCCAGGACTGAAGCTAACTACAGGCTCAGCCGGGCGGTGGATGAGTTGAACAGGCAACTCGGTGTTGGACCCCCTCCGCCATCACCAAGGTGCCCAGCTGAATCACCGCCAAGGAACCGAGGTGACCATGGAGATGCTCACACCCGCACCAACATCGATCCCTAGAGGAGTTACCCCCCCAGTTAGTAGTAAAAGACGCTAGTAGCGCAAGTTGAGTCAGGTCGAGTCTAGTTCGTGTCTTGTGAACTTTTGTGCTAGGTTGCTTTTTCTTATGAACAATGCTTGATTTGGAGTTTGTAATGAGTGCCAAAATTGTGGGCATGTCCGCAAATCTCATTTATTATAGGTTTGAATTAATGCATAATAGTTTGGGTTGATTATCTCAGTTTCCAGCAGTGCTGTTTTTCAGACCTCTCTGTCTTAGTATTTTTGCCTATTTAATTATATACGACCAAAAATCGTGAAAATTTTTTGTGAAAAAACTAGACTTCCATAGTTTTCTTTGGCCGTAAGAATCATCTCAATATCAGTTATGGTTTGGGAGAAACAAATGTCACAAGTCAAAGTTTCTGCGCTATCTGTTACTCTAGAATAGTTTCGAATCAAATCTGTTTTTGATAAACTTAACGACAGAATATAGAAAGATGGTATGAAAAAAAGTTGTAGAGTTTTTCTAATGCTTTCCAACCATGTATAGAACGTCTCAGTTTGACTTCGGAAACTCCAGATATGACTGTTTTTCTACTCTGCTAATTGTTGGATCGTGCCCAGAATTTCCTGTTCTAGTCTTTTAAGTGTTATTTTAATGGAAAAGAATTCTAAACCTCACCTCAATGATTTGAACAGCAGATGGCCCACACCAGGAGGAACCCAAGGGGCGATGGTACCTCTGAAGAAAATGCTAATCCACCACCACCTCCGCCACAGCCTAATATGGAGCAGCTGATGATGATGCAAACACAGTTGATGCAACAGATGGCCCAGAACATTTAACTGCTGCAGCGAAACAATGGCAATGGGAATCCACCTCCACCACTCCGTGACAAGAGAAGCGAATTCTTAAAGGGACGCCCGCCCACTTTTGACCATTCCAGTGATCCTCTCCAAGCTAATGATTGGCTGCGTGCAATAGAAAGGCAGCTGGAAATCGCCCAATGCAACGACGTCGAGAAGGTTCTCTATGCATCTGGGCAGTTGTAGGGAGCTGCTCTGGATTGGTGGGAGTCTTTCCGTTTTGGACGTGCCGACCCCATCTCTTGGCAGCAATTCCGTGAGGGTTTCCGCAATCATCATGTGCCTACGGGTTTGATGAAGCTGAAAAAGGAGTTTCTTTCTCTGAAGCAAGGAGGCATGCTTGTTGCTGAGTACCGTGACAAGTTCATCCAATTGTCGCGGTATGCATCAAAGGAGGTTCAAGATGATGCCAAGAAGCAAGAGCTCTTCTTGGAGGGACTGAATGATCATCTCCAGTACCAGTTGCTCTCCCACACTTTCGCTAACTTCCAACAGTTGGTGGACAAAGCCCTGATCATCGAGAGCAAGCGCCGTGAGATAGATGAGAAGAAGAAGAAGAGGAAGTTTCAAGGGCAGTCGTCTGGAAGCAACAGCCGCTTCTGCAACAACCAGCAGCAGCCTCAGCAGCAACAATGTTTCCAGGGACAGTCTGGATTCAAGAACAATTTCCAGAATCAACAACATTCCCAGAACCAACAGCGTTCCCAGTACCAGCGACAAGGTGGCAACCAGGCGCCACAACTGACTGCTCCCAACAACATCCCAGTGAAGAATGGCGCCCCCAACAAGTGCTTTCGCTGTGGCAAAGAAGGACACTTGTCCTATAATTGTCCCGAGAAACAGAATCCCCAAGCCTCCCAGAAACAGAACAACCAGCAGAGAGTGCCACCTCACACCGGGAAGGTGAACCATGTCTCGGTTGATACGGCACAGGAGACTCCAAAGGTCATGATGGGTACGTTCAATATCGACTCCATCCCCGCTACAGCTCTTTTTGACTCTGGTGCTTCGCATACTTTCATTTCGCACACATTTGTTAGAAAGCATGGTATTCCCCTTAGTGTCATGAAACATCCTATTATGGTTTCTTCTCCGGGTGGTGTTATGCAAGCTACTCTTCAGTGTCTCCCGATTACTGTCTCATTAAGGGTGGTAGAATTCGAGATAACCCCTACTGTGCTAAATACTGCCGGAATTGATCTTATCCTGGGTATGGATTGGATGAAGAAATACAACACGAACATAGGGTGTAAGGAGAAGGTGGTAACTATCACTACACCAAAGGGAGATGAGTTCCGAGTTGAGGTTGCTCTGCAAGTGCAACAACAAGCCATGGTACATCAGCTCAGAGAAGATGTGCAGCCGGATAACTCAGTAGTGGATGAGTTTGAAGATGTGTTTCCAGATGAGTTGCCAGGTATGCTGCCTGACCGTGACATTGAATTTATCATTGAGTTGTTACCTGGTACTGCTCCTATAGCTAAACGTCCATATAGAATGGGAGTTAAAGAATTAGAAGAACTTAAGAAACAAATTAAAGAACTGTCAGAAAAAGGTTTCATTCGTCCTAGTTCTTCACCTTGGGGAGCCCCGGTTATTTTTGTTGATAAGAAAGATGGTAGTCAAAGGATGTGTGTTGATTATCGGTCACTGAATGAGGTCACCATTAAGAACAAGTATCCATTGCCTAGAATTGAGGACTTATTTGATCAGTTGAGAGGTGCTTGTGTGTTCTCCAAGATTGATCTTTGTTCAGGTTATCACCAGTTGAAGATTCGTGCCTCTGACATACCAAAGACAGCATTCACTACTCGGTATGGATTGTATGAGTATATGGTAATATCCTTTGGTTTGACTAATGCACCTGCCTACTTCATGTATTTGATGAACAAGGTATTCATGGAATTCTTGGGTAAGTTTATTGTGGTGTTCATTGATGATATCTTGATCTACTCCAAGAATGAAGAAGAGCATGCCGAACATCTGAGATTGGTTTTGCAGAAGCTCAGAGAACACAAGCTATATGCCAAGCGAAGCAAGTGCGAGTTCTGGTTGAGAGAAGTTGCTTTTCTAGGACATATTGTGTCCAATGGTGGAATTTCTGTAGATCCAAGCAAGGTGGCAGATGTGTTGAATTGGAAGCCTGCCAACTGATGTGACTGGCATTCGTAGTTTTCTTGGTTTAGCTAGTTACTACCGAAGGTTCATTGAAGGATTCTCCAAGCTTGCAAAGCCAATGACTTCCTTGCTAGAGAAGAATGCCAAGTTTGTGTGGTCTGAGAAGTGCCAAGCTAGTTTTGAAGAATTGAAGAAGAGATTGACAACAGCCCCTGTGTTAGTTTTGCCAGACCTAAGTAAGAAGTTCTCTATCTATTGTGATGCTTCCCGCCTAGGTCTTGGTTGTGTACTCATGCAAGAAGGAAGAGTTGTAGCATATGCATCAAGGCAGCTGAGGAAGCATGAGTTGAATTATCCTACTCATGATTTGGAGCAAGCAGCTGTGGTTCACGCTCTGAAGTTTTGGAGGCATTATCTGATTGGTCATAAGTGCGACATTTATACTGATCATAAGAGCTTGAAGTATATCTTCACCCAGTCAGAGTTGAATTTGAGGCAACGTCGTTGGTTGGAATTGATAAAGGATTATGATTTGAAAGTGCACTATCATCCTGGCAAAGCAAATGTTGTAGCCGATGCTCTTAGTAGGAAGAGTTATGCTAATGAGATTCGAGCAACCACTATACCAGCAGAGTTGTGTGCAGTGATGGAGCGTCTCAACTTAGGAATTGTGATCAATGCTATTGAGATGGAGGTAGAACCAACATTGGAGCAAGAGATACGCAAGGCTCAGTTGGAAGATGAGAAGCTTAAAGACATAGCAGAGAATATTGTGGTTGGAAAGTCACCGGGATTTAGGCTGGATGAGAATGGAACCTTATGGTTTGGAAAGAGACTCTGTGTACCTGAAGTGAAGTCTATCCGTGATGCCATACTGCGTGAAGCTCATGAGTCAGCATATTCTATACACCCAGGGAGTACCAAGATGTACTTGGATCTCAAAGAAAAGTATTGGTGGGTCGGACTGAAGCGTGATGTAGCAGAATATGTTGCAATCTGTGATACCTGTCAGAGAGTTAAACCTGAACACCAGAGGCCTGCAGGATTGTTACAACCGTTGAAGATTCCAGAGTGGAAGTGGGAAGAAGTTAGTATGGATTTCATAGTTGGATTGCCAAATACTCAGAGAGCTTATGATTCAATCTGTGTAATTGTAGATCGACTGACTAAAGTTGCTCATTTTCTTCCAGTCAAAACCACTTATGGAGGTCCGAAACTAGCAGAATTGTATATGGAAAGAATAGTGTGTCTGCATGGAGTTCCAAAGAAAATTATGTCTGATAGAGGTACTCAATTCACCTCACATTTCTGGCGGAAGATACATGAGTCTCTAGGTACTAAGTTGAATTTCAGTTCCGCATATCATCCTCAGACTGACGGTCAGACTGAACGAATTAATCAGATATTGGAAGATATGTTGAGGGCTTGTGCTTTACAGTATGGAACGAGTTGGGACAAGAGTCTGCCGTATGCGGAGTTCTCTTACAATAACAGTTACCAGAAGAGCCTCAAGATGGCACCTTTCGAAGCATTGTATGGACGCAAGTGCAGAACACCCTTGTTTTGGAATCAAACAGGAGAAAGTCAAGTGTTTGGACCGAATGTGTTAAGAGACGCAGAAGAGCAAGTTCAGACGATAAGAGAAAACTTGAGAATAGCACAATCTAGACAGAAGAGCTATGCGGATACACGAAGAAGAGAACTAGCTTTTGAAGTGGGAGACTATGTATATCTTAAGGTGTCCCCGATGAGAAGTGTGAAGAGGTTCATCAAGAAAGGAAAGTTAGCACCAAGGTATATTGGTCCTTTCAAAATCTTGGAAAGACGTGGTGAAGTGGCCTATCAGCTTGAACTACCAGAAAGCTAAGCAGGTGTGCATGATGTGTTCCACATATGTCAATTGAGAAAGTGTTTGAGAGTATCGGAAGAGCAGGTTCCTGTCGAGGAAATAGTTTTCAAGGAGGGTCTCACATATGAGGAACATCCAGTGAAGATCTTGGAAACCGCAGAAAGAGTGACCAGGAGTCGAGTTATAAAAATGTGCAAGGTGCGGTGGCATAGGTATTTAGAAGAAGAGGCTACCTGGGAAAGAGAGGAGGATCTCAGAGAAAAGTACCCAGAGTTGTTTGAGTAAGCATCAACCCAATCTCGAGGATGAGATTAATTTTAAGGGGGGTAGAATTGTAGCACCCAAAATTTGCATCATTTCTAAATAAGAGGAATTTATTTAATTATGCAATTATTGCTCATCTAAAATGTAGGGAAAATAATATTTTTCACAATAATAAAATCATATTAGGTCATACACATGTATGGTGCATTCATGCTGGTGCATTATTTTTCCTTGTCCTGTTTGAGTATATTTGAATCCTTCAAATATTCAAAACTTCATTCAAAATCTATTTGGAAAATGCATTGAAAAATAGAAAAGGAAAAGGGTAAAACCCTTCCCTTCCTGTGCTGGCCCGAAGGCCTAGTCGGCCTGCCCCTCTCCCTCTCGGCCTTTTCCCCCTCCCTTCTCTATCTGGGCCGATGCCCAGGCCGGCCCAACCAGATAGCTGAGCACGCCGGCTCCCCCGCTGTGGCTGGCACGGCGGGCTACCGCAGCCGAGCCGCGCGGGCGCCCTTCCCCTTTCTGGATGACAGCCGGGCCCCAACGCCCCGACCCGTGGGACCCACAGGACAGCCCCTCCCCTTCCCTCTCTGCCGTGCCGAGAGTCCGAAGCAGAGAAGAACGGCCGCGCCGAGTTCGTCGGGAGAGCGGACTCCGGGTATCTAGCTCGCCCTCCATCCTAGCCCTTGCGCTAAGGACTATTTAAGCAGCCGTGTTCCCCCTGCCACCGCCACCCAACCCTAGCCGCCTCTATTCGCTCGTCCTCGCGCGAACAGAGCCGCCGCCGACCGAGTTCATCCGCCGCCGTGAGAAATTCGTCGAGCCCGCTGCGAAATCGCCGCCGTAAGCCTCCCTCCGAGCATCTACGCGATCTAAAGAAGCTGCAGAGCTCTTTTCCCCATCGATTTGTGCACTAACACGGCCTTGCCGCCGATGCAGGGTCCCGCCGCCTGCTGCCGCACGCCGCGCGCCATCTCCGAGCCGATTTTGGCCCTCCAAACCGCCCTAGGTGAGTTCGCGCTCGAGTTCTACCTCTACCTGTGCCTTCCCCGCGGGAAATAGACCACTGCAGTGCTGTTTCGCCCACGCCGGCGAGCCGCCGGCCATGGCGCCGCCGCGATCGGCTTTGCACCGGCAACCTCTCCCCTCTCTCTCACACCCCGATCTAATCTCGGCTGTCGGTTTTAAATCGGACGGCCGGTATAACCCGATACCCTTTCGGCCGGCAATTTTGCAAAAAAAACCCCCAACGTTTTTAATGTACAAACCCGCAATCCAAGGCGTATTTTCCAGTTTACGCTTTCCGAATTAAAAAGCGTATTTCCTTTCGGTTTAAATAAAAAGGTATTTTCTGATTATTTGAATTGGCAAATGAAACTGTTTTATTTGTAACTTACACGTTTTAGCTCCGATTTGAGTGATTCAAATTGCGTTAGGTTCGTAATTTAGAGATCTATCTGATGGTACCACTGTTTAGTATATTTTCAAATTTTGAAATTCGAGTTTATATTTGACTAATTATTATTCTATTGCAAATCTTGTTTAATTCATAACTTCGCCGTTTTAAGTCCGATTCGTGCAAACTTTATATCGATGTAATCGTTGAAACGAGTAGAATAGTTTTATATCATTTTCAAACTGTCTTCATTCTATTGATGTACTGTTCTAATTATTTTTCCTTTGTTTGCTTCGTGTATGATTGCCAATGTGTGTATGTTGATTTGGTGATCGAGTATAGACGGAGAGCCTTACGTGGGTGATCAAGATCAGTACTTCGACAACCCGGATCACCAGGAGTTTGCTGATCAAGGCAAGTATTAGTGTGGACCATCCTTGTTGTCCTATTCATCAAATAAATAATTCCATTTGCATGTGTCTTCTTTGTTAACCATAGTTATTTCCTAGTATTGTTACCCTGTTCCTTGTCACCTATGGGATTATGCATATGGTAATTGTTGCTAGTGCGCTTTTGGGAATCATGATCATGTAAATTTGATTAATTGATTATACAAAATGATTAAAAGATGCCTTTTTAGCAACATGGAACTAGGGGATTCGAGCATAGTTTTGTGATGCTCAAAATCCTTCACCTTTGGTAATGATCTGTAAGTATGACATCGGGATTGACAGTGCAACTATGAGGGCTACATGGCTCTGGTTTTAGTCAAGTATAGGTACTTTTCTAGCTTGTTAGAGGTTACCGAAAGGCGTGATAGGGCCTGCCGACTCGGGTATAGTGCGGCTCCTGTCCGAGTGTGTATAACCTGCGTGACCTTGTGCCACGAAGAAGGGGGGCTCTACATCTGCTTGCCGGGTCCCTAGCGGCCCTAACTTGTTAGACGGAGTACTTTGAAAGACTTCATAGTGAAACCCTGCTCACTCACCTTGGTAGTGTTATCACTAGTAGAGAGCAGACTTTTGATCCACTACCGATTTTGGCTTTAGTACCAGAATTTTTTGCACCCGGGAAGAAAGAAACCTTTAATCCCGGCTAGATATAGCAGCCGGTACTAAATCCTCCTTCCCAATGGCTCGCAACGGCTAGGGAGCTTTTAGTCCCGGTTGGTGATCAAAACCGGGACTAAAAGTCTATCTTTAGTCCCGGTTTTGATCATCAACCGGGACTAAAAGTTTAACCACGGTTTATGGTGAAACGACCTCGATTTCCACGAAGGGAAATCCACAGGCTCGAATTGTAATTCAACAGATTGCTTGGGACAATCCATGAAATTACCCATATCTCAGGTGACACCAGGATCCATACAACGGTAATTAAGTCTTACATAAACACTTATTACATCGCCACACTGGCGGAATCAACAATCAGAGAAGCTTTAGAAGATGCGGAAACGATTCATCCTTCACGGCCAACTTGAGTGTAGCACGCGACCCTATTCCTCGTCATCATCTCCCTCGAAGTCGTACTCATTCTCGTCACCTGACAGCAAATTTATCAGTACGATTTGTACTGGCCACGGAGCCCACCTATGCAGCATTTGCTTTGTGGAAAGTGGATGCAAGGCTATACAAGCAGACCTATAGGCTGAGGTTTTCCTATGCAGCTGTAATCAATGTTTATTTAGTCAAGTTTTATCACCAGTTAACACCATTATCCCTTTTCCCATCACCACACCTCACATACCCACACCTCACTCTCATTCGACAGGCCCAACTCCCTCTCGGGCCTATCTCAGCGGCACACTACCACAACGGGTACACTGCCGGAACAATGTTATCCAGGGGGAGAAAAGAATATGCTCTCATCTAATAGTGGTTGCAGAAACATTAGGAAAGGTCCATAGCCAACGAGTTGACTTATGTATCGATCGATCAACCATACACTCTGCAGAGGTTTTACTACTCACAAGATTAGCCATCATCGATGCTGTACAATCATCTAGGCAGAATTCCGGGTGCTTGCTTGCCTAGGTCGATGCCACCCTACCACTCAGCCCTGGGATATTCCGGATCCAACACCGTCATGCTGAGACTGGGAGACGCAGTACCGGGCCCCATCAGTGGTACTGCGCATCTAGAACGGTACGGGAATCCGCCATCCGTCACCGTCCACCCTTATCACCTCTCAACCTAGCAGTAGTGGCACCGCCCTACCAAGTAGTCCAGCCGTCTCCTGCCCATCAGAAGCGAGCGAGTAGCAAGGGAATCCAGATGTTTCCGGTCACTAGTCAGATCCTAGGTTGTGACCAAGCAGGCATCTCCACTTAGGGGATACTCTCCCCATGCTATCACAGCACCTCCGTCCACGGGCTTCAAACCACCAAGGCTATCCCACCCGGAACCTCCTCAACAACTTTACCCGCCACAGGTATCTCACTTTGGGGATGCCCAGGTTGCACCCCTGGCACGACTTGCCCCATGGGCTTGTCTCACATCCCACTTGGTCGACATCAACCCTTACCACGCACCCAAGACGCACGCAGCACTCTCTCCCAGTGGTTATAATCAGTTATACACCGTCCCAATTCCACCACATAGCATATAGCAAGTAGAAAGTAGTGGAAGAGTAACAGTAAATTAAGCAGCAGCTAACCTAACAGCGGACAGCAGGGTAAAGTCTTATCAAGGCAGGGATTTCAAATATACTACCATGCAACCAATCCATACATAATCATAAAGCAATAGCAACAATGTCATTTGCAATGTGTAATAGGATCTAAGGATTTGGTGGGACGTGGCACCTTCGTAGTCGTCTCCTAGCTCCTGAAAGTACTCGTGGTCGTCTTCCTTAGTCAGATCCTCCTCCGGCTCTGAAATCGAACACGAAATAGTCGCGTCAGCGACTCCTATAGAGTATTTCAGAAAAATCCAATAAAATAAAGAGCCAAATGTACACAAACACAGTCTTAGATTGTAGATCTCATTTTTCTGAGAATTTTGATATATGGTGCGCAATTTTTGGACATCGTATGAATAAGTTATGAATTTCCGAAGATTATCCTATTTTCTGAAAGTGGGAAAACTGGTCGGTTAATCAGGGGCAGCTTGGGATTGGTCCACGTGGCGCGCGGGTCCCGTAGTGCGGCAAGTGGTGCCTCAACAGAACACAGACCCGATGGTCGCCCACCAGGTGTTCGATGCTGGTTCCTAGAGAGTTGCCGGAGTTGGCGTAGCTCGGCGTGGCTCGGCGGTGGTCGGTGGTAGCTCGGCTGTGGTTGGGGTATCTCGGCGGAGCTCGGCATAGTTCGGCGGTGGTCGGTGGTAGCTCGGCGGTGCTCGGCGTAGTTCGGTTTAGCTCGGCGGGGCTCGGGCGAATCGGAGATTCGGGGCGCCGAGGGTGCCGTTCTCCCGAGGTCTCCCGCGGAGGTTCGGGCGAATCGGACATCTGGTGCGCCCGAGGGTGCCGTTCTCCCGAGGTCTCCCGCGGAGGCTCGGGCGAATCGGAAATTTGGGCGCCCGAGGGTGCCGTTCTCCCGAGGTCTCCTGCGGAGGCTCGGGCGAATCGGACATTTGGGCGCCGAGGGGGCTGCTTTCCCGAGCTCTCCCGGTGAGGCTCGGGCGAATCGGAAATTTGGGCGCCGAGGGGGCTGCTTTCCCGAGCTCTCCCGGTGAGGCTCGGGCGAATCGGAAATTTGGGCGCCCGAGGGTGCTGCTCTCCCGAGCTCTCCTGGGGAGGCTCGGGCGAATCGGAGATTTGGGCGCCGAAGGGGCTGCTCTCCCGAGCTCTCCTGGGGAGGCTCGGGCGAATCGGAAATTTGGGCGCCCGAGGGTGCTGCTCTCCCGAGCTCTCCAGGGGAGGCTCGGGCGAATCGGAGATTTGGTGCGCCGAGGGTGCTGCTCTCCCGAGCTCTCCTGGGGAGGCTCGGGCGAATCGGAGATTTGGTGTGCCGAGGGTGCTGCTCTCCCGAGCTCTCCTGGGGAGGCTCGGGCGAATCGGAAATTTGGGCGCCCGAGGGTGCTGCTCTCCCGAGCTCTCCTGGGGAGGCTCGGGCGAATCGGAGATTTGGGCGCCGAAGGGGCTGCTCTCCCGAGCTCTCCTGGGGAGGCTCGGGCGAATCGGAGATTCGGTGCTAGCAGGGTTCCAGGGCGTCTGTTCAAGGCGGCGGTGTCTCTCCGGTGCGGCGGACGATGACAGGGCGGCGATGGCCATATTTCGGCAAGACAGGGCTCGGCTTTCCCCAATTGGCGTGCTCAGGCAGTCGTCCGACCAGATGGTGGCGGATTAGAGTCGTGGTATGGCCTCCTTCTCTCCCTCGGCATACGGCGGTTCTCCGACGAGGTGGAGGCGCACGTAGCCAAGGCGACAGTCGTGATTCGGGGCTCGGCTATCTAGCGGCGGTGCCGAGGCAGACTTGGCGAACCTCGGCGGCCTTTCTCCGCAGCGCGAGGCGACCGGGGATACTCGGAACGGATTTAGGCGAGGCGGAACGTGTCGGCGGCGATGTCGTCGCGACGGTGAGGTTCCGGCGGGGCTAAGGAGGTCCTCTGGGAGATGTATACGCGTCCAGGGTCTATGGCGATGGTATACCAACTACCAATTTTGGCTACCGAGCTTTCCAAGGTGCTCGGTTGTGGCGGCGGCGTGTCGCCGACGACGGCGGAAGGCGGCATCGCGGCTACGACCAAGTATTGGTTCAATCGAATGCGGTCTTGTCAAATTGGTGAGGCCAGAGAGGCATACAACACTCTGGTGGCGAACTTTAGCCACGGCATGACCTTCTTTTGGCGACGGCTCGCGGCGGCGCTCCGGTAAGGTCGCGGCGCACGCGGCCAAGGCGATTCAGGCTTCCTCTAGCGCTTAGATCCGCGTAGCTAGCTCAAGGGGGTCGTGGCGGTGCTCCACGACGCTCTAACCAATACGGGTGCTAGTCGGATTGCTCGGAACAGGTGATTCGGCGTCGGAACTCGTCGGTGGTGAGCGCGCTCCGCCGAGAACGCGTCGTGCTGCGTTCTCGGTCTAGCAAGCTTGTAGTCCGGGGGTTTTGGCCGGTCGAATGAGTGCATGGTGCAGGTGATCTTCCCGAGCCGGTAAAGGCTCGTGCCTGCGCATCCCGAGGGTGGAACGCCATGGCAAAAGCAGGGCAAGGTTCGGACGTGGCGTGCGGTGGCTCACCGTGGTGTCGGTGAAGCTAGGATGGCGGTGCAGTGGCGAGTCGGAGCCGTGCAGAGCGATCGCAGTGCCGTGCCGCTCCTCGTCCGCAGCTCGGGCTTCTCCTCCGTGTCCGGCTCCGGCGTGCTCCGCGGCGGCGGCGCTCCGGCAGCTTCTCCTCCTCTGCTCCGCCCTTCTCCTACGCTCTCTCTCTCGGTTTGGTGCGGTGTGCCGGTCTGTGCTGCGGTGGCGGCGAGGGGAAATGAGGGTAGGGCTTCGGGGTGCTCCAATTTATAGGCGAGCTTGGTAGGTTCCCATGGCGGACGGCCGCGATTGATCTTGGTAGATCAGAGGGCTTCGGTCGCTCGACGCTAGGGCTTCAGGGTGCACGCGGGCTCGCTTGGCGGCCAAGGAAGGAGGGGACAGGAGGGGGACAGCGGGGTCAGGGCTCTGCCATGCTGTCGGCTGTGGGACCGGGGTCACGCCATTCGCGTGACACCCCCGGCAGGCGCGTCGCCTTCGTGAGGAAGAAGAACAGTGGGGGGGCGAGAGCGGCTGACAGGCGGGGCCGGGTTGGCAGCGAGCGCGAGCGCGAGCGCGTATGTGCCGGTCGTGCGCGTGCGCTGCCGAGCCGCGACGTGAGTCGCGCGCGGTGAGGTGAGGAGAGGAAGGTCGGGCTGGCTTGGGCTGGCTTAGCGACCCGGCTGGCCGAATGGCTGGCCTAACTCTCTTTCTCCTTTTCTATTTTCAATTTAGTGTATATATACATATATTGCCCATTTCAAATATTGAGTAAATACAAACATAAATTGCAATAAATCCCAAATGTGATGCATAAGTTATTATTCTATGTGAATGGAATTAAAATGCAAACTACACTCCTTTATTTACCAATTTCATAATGAAACCTATATGCTTGCACAAGAAAAATGGGTTTTCACAATAAATAAATGAAAAATTTTAATTGGTTGGGATTTTTAGATTGTGTGGATTTTTAGGGTTGTTACAGTCCTCCCCCCCTCATTAGGATCTCGACCTCGAGATTCAGGGATAACGTACCCACCGAAGAGGTAAGGAAACATAATCCGCAAGTCCGATTCTTTCTCCCACGTAGCTTCCCTTTCAGTGTGATTGCTCCACTGTACCTTGCACATCGGAATGGTTTTCTTTCGCGTCTCTTTGGTATCCCGTGCCAAGATCTTGATCGGATGTTCCTTGTATTCAAGTGTGTCTTGCAGGTCTAATGCATCCGTAGGAACTTGCTCCTCGGGAAGCTTCAAACACTTCCTTAATTGCGAGACATGGAACACGGGGTGTACTCCAGATAATTCCTCCGGTAGTTCCAGCTTGTAAGCAAGCTTTCCAACCCTTTTACAGATCTTGTATGGCCCAACATATCTTGGTGCCAATTTCCCCTTCACGTGGAATCTGACAGTGCCACGAAGTGGAGATACCTTGAGGTAGACATAATCCCCAACCTTGAACTCAAGCTCTCTACGTCTCCTATCTGCATAGCTCTTTTGCCTACTCTGTGCAATTCTCAAATTTTCTCTGACCTGTGCTACGCCTTCCTCTGCTTCTACAATCTTAGCAGGGCCAAAGAAGGCTCTCTCCGGGTTCTGACCACATTAGCGGGGTCCTGCAGGGTCTCCCATACAATGCCTCAAACGGTGACATCTTGAGGCTTGTTTGATAGCTGTTGTTGTACGAGAATTCAGCGTGGGGTAAGCAGCTTTCCCAACTGGTCTTGTATTTTATCACACAAGCTCGGAGCATATCTTCGAGAATTTGGTTCACTCTTTCTGTTTGACCGTCAGTTTGTGGGTGATAAGCCGTGCTATAGTCCAGCTTGGTTCTGATGGATTTGTGCAAGGCTTGCCAGAATCGAGACGTGAATTGTGAGCCTCGATCAGATATTATGCTTGTGGGTGCCCCGTGTAGTCTCAGAATGTGGGTTATGTATAAATCCGCCAGCCGTTCGGCATCGTAGCCAATGCTGATGGGAATGAAGTGAGCGACTTTGGTCAAACGGTCGACTATCACCCAAATCGAATCGTGTTTCTTCTCGGTGCGGGGTAACCCAACGATAAAATCCATCGAAATGCATTCCCATTTCCATTCTGGAATTGCGAGGGGTTGTAGTAGGCCGGCTGGTCGTTGATGTTCGGCCTTGATTCTGCTGCAAGTGTCACATCGGGCTACATGCCCTGCAATGTCTGCCTTCATATTCTCCCACCAGAAATGTTTCCTTAGATCATGGTACATCTTGGCTGACCCTGGGTGAATGCAATATTTGGAGTCATGCCCTTTTGACAGAATCTCTTCTCGTATCGCTTAATCCGTCGGTACGCAGATTCTATCTTTGTACCATACAGTTCCCTGCTCATCTTCTCGGTATTCGGGGCCTCTTCCCAGCTTCATCAAACCACGGATATAGTCTATCTCAGGACAGTTCTTTTGCGCTTCACGGATTCGTGAGGTGAGATTGTACTCGACGCGAAGCTCATTTAGCGTGCCATAGGAGATTACCTCGAGCTGGAACGCGTCAAACTCTCTCCTGAGCTCAGACGGCATAGACTTGGAGATGAGGGTATGGCAGTAGCTTTTGCGGCTAAGTGCATCAGCGACAACATTGGCCTTTCCTGGGTGATAATGGATCTCAAGATCATAGTCCTTGATGAGTTCTAGCCATCTGCGCTGCCTCATATTCAGATCTTCCTGAGTGAAGAAGTACTTCAGGCTCTTGTGGTCAGTGTAGATGTCACACTTGTTGCTTATCAGATAGTGTCTCCAAATCTTGAGTGCATGTACCACGGCTGCAAGTTCTAGGTCATGAGTCGGGTATCGCTGCTCATGCTCCTTCAACTGTCTTGAGGCATAAGCTATCACTCTTCCTTCTTGCATTAGTACACAGCCCAAACCTTGCCGAGAGGCATCACAATATACAACAAAATCCTTGTGAATATCGGGCAGGGCTAGTACAGGTGTAGTAGTGAGCTTCTCCTTCAAGGTCTGAAAACTCTTCTCACATTCAGGAGTCCATATAAACTTGTTCTCTTTCTTCAGCAAGTTGGTCATGGGTCTTGCAATCTTGGAGAAATTCTCAATAAATCTGCGATAGTATCCTGCAAGTCCCAAAAAGCTTCTGATTTCTGACACATTACAGGGTTGTTCCCACTCTTTCACAGCTTCAATTTTGGCTGGGTCTACTGCGACTCCTTCTCCTGACAGTACGTGTCCAAGGAAAGCAACTTCCTCAAGCCAGAATTCACACTTGGAGAATTTGGCGTATAGCTGGTTGCGAGACAACCTCTCCAATACGGTCCTCAGATGATGTTCATGTTCCTCTTTTGTGGCTGAATAAACCAGTATATCATCAATGAATACCACCACAAACTTGTCTAGCTCATTCATGAAGATCTTGTTCATCATGTTCATGAAGTATGCTGGAGCATTAGTGAGTCCAAATGAGACTACTGTGCACTCATACTGTCCATATCTAGTGACAAATGCAGTCTTCGGGATATCCTCTTCCCTGATCTTCATCTGATGGTACCCTGATCGGAGATCGATCTTTGAGAAGTACTTGGCCTTACTCAATTGATCTAACAGATCATCGATGCGGGGCAATGGGTACTTATTCTTGACTGTAACCGCATTTAGATTCCGGTAGTCAATGCACATCCTCATCGTGCCATCCTTCTTCTTGACAAACAAAACGGGAGATCCCCAGGGCGAAGCACTAGGCCTAATGAAACCCTTCTCCAGTAATTCTCCCAGCTGCTTCTTGAGTTCCTTCAACTCATCAGCCGACATTCTGTAGGGTCTTTTGGCAATCGGTGCAGTCCCTGGCATCAGCTCTATAACAAACTCCACATCTCTATCTGGTGGCATTCCTGGCAACTCCTCTGGAAATACGTCATTGAACTCACAGACTACTGGCACATCTCTGAATGTCAGCTCTGTATTATTTGCTTTAGTCTCCAGGGCACATAGGAGGGCTTGGACTCTCTCGGTTTGGGGTACACATCGGACAGCTGTTCCCCAAGGGTGGGTTACCTGAACATATCTAGGTGAACAAGATATCACTCCCCGGTGTTTGGTTAGCCAGTCCATGCCTAAGATGACATCTAAGCTATTGGAGGGTAGTAGGGTTAGGTCAGCTCGAAAGTCAAGTCCCTCGATAGTGATTATCACTCCTCTACATATGTGAACGCTTCTGAAGGTTCCTAAGGGCGAGCTAGTTAGGATGGGGTTTGCTCTCGGGGTTACAGGTATGTTATGCTTACGTGCATATGCAGACGAAATGTATGAACATGTAGCTCCCGAATCGAACAGAACTGTAGCCATGTTACCCTGAACTAGGAACGTACCGTACACAGCATCAGGTGCAGCTTCAGCTTCCTCAGCGGTCATGTGGTTCAGTCTTCCTCGGGTAGCAGATCCCCGGTTTGGTGTGCCCTGTGCAGCTGCTGGTGCACGGTTGAGGTCGGGGCACACAGCCACACGGTGTCCAGGCTTTCCGCATCCGAAGCAAGTGAAGGGCGCACTGCCTGCTGTGGCTGTCGCAGGAGCCTTCCAATTGCTTGTCCTTGGCGTGTTGGTAGCGGGGGCGGGTGTGTTCTGCACAGCTCGAGTCGGCGCAGGGTAGGTCTGAGCGGGGCGGTGATAGTTGCTGCTGTTGGTACCACCACGGCTCGTTCCCGAAAAAGGTCCCTGGCGAGTCCGGAAAGGCGGAGGTGCACCCGTTCGCTGTCTCTGGGGTGGAGCAGCATGAGCGGGTCCCTCAGAGCGGCGCTTCTTTCCCTTGTTCTGGGCCTCGAATTCCAGTCGTGCTTCCATGCGATCCTTCTCGATCTCAATACAGCGGTCAATCAGCTCACGCAGAGTGTAGCTCTTGTTCCCTGACAGAGCCAACCTGATCTTGGTCTGAAGTCCCTTCCTGTAGTAGTACATCTTTTCCTTCTCGGAACTCACGCAAGACGCAGGTGCGTAGCGGAGCAAGCAGTTGAAGCGGGTGGTGTACTCGTGGATCCGGTCAGCTCCCTGGGAGATGTTGCGAAACTCGTTCTCCTTGGCCTCCATGACTCCCTCAGGAATGTGGTGGTCACGGAAAGCCTCGGTGAACTCATCCCAGTCAATGTGGGCTGGGTCCTCGTGAGCGCTGGTGTAGTTGTCCCACCATGCTCGTGCAGCACCGGTCAGCTGGTGGCTAGCAATCCCAACACACTCCTCGTCGGAGCAAGTGGTCAGGTCCAGCTTCTTCTCCATCTCTTTAAGCCAATCGTCGGCAGCGAGGGGATCGCTGTCGGTCCCGTCGAAGGTAGGTGGCCTCAGCTTCAGGAAACCCTCCAGTTTCCTTTGGAAGTCATTCTGGGGTGGCCCGTGGTGCCTGTTCATCCCAGCAGCTATGGCATTCAGCAGCTGGGTCTGCTGAGCCATCACTTCCGCCAACGTCGGTGGCGGTGGCGGTGGCGGAGGCACGTTCTCGCCTTGTGGTGGCGGATCGTTCACCGGCGGTGCATTCTCTGCCCGGCGCAGCTCTTCTACCAGGTTAACTCCAGCACGTCTGCCAGCTGGGCGTCCACGGTTGCGACCACGCCCGCGTCCTGGCGCAGGTGCGGGGGAGGGCTGGCGGTTCTCCAGGCGCGCGGAACATCTCATCGACATCTGAAGCTATTAGGTACGTGCTCAGTGCAGTAATATTCTTGTAGTGGTTTAAGTAGGAGTTAGATGTTTTCAGCGATTTAAATGAATTAAAACATTTTTCACGCTTTCCTACACTCAACCAAAGAAGCATAGAGATCCATAAGAAGCATAAGATCCAAATGTCACTCATCACATGGTTATTATTATATAAAGGATGTTCCTAGCTGCTAAGAAGATCGTGCTATGCGCAGATAGCCAATGACAGGACAACTCATGGTATCACTAGTCTAAGGGCTACGCAGGGTCCCATAAGCTACTGGTGCATAAGGTCAATAGCCATTTGATCGGGATCTCAATAGTGCCGTCGTGCTGTGGAAGAAGTGGTGGTCCAAGGCTGGTCATCTGTGAATTTTTCAAGAAACGGATTAGCAGGTCCTTGTATTAGATAAGCCATTGCATAAAAAGTGAATGCAAGGTCGGTAATATAACCGAAAGAGAGTCTGGCTTCCTATGCTAACGTCCATTTTCTATGGGTCTCGTCCTACAGTCAAGTATGGCTCCGATACCAACTGAAACGACCTCGATTTCCACGAAGGGAAATCCACAGGCTCGAATTGTAATTCAACAGATTGCTTGGGACAATCCATGAAATTACCCATATCTCAGGTGACACCAGGATCCATACAACGGTAATTAAGTCTTACATAAACACTTATTACATCGCCACACTGGCGGAATCAACAATCAGAGAAGCTTTAGAAGATGCGGAAACGATTCATCCTTCACGGCCAACTTGAGTGTAGCACGCGACCCTATTCCTCGTCATCATCTCCCTCGAAGTCGTACTCATTCTCGTCACCTGGCAGCAAATTTATCAGTACGATTTGTACTGGCCACGGAGCCCACCTATGCAGCATTTGCTTTGTGGAAAGTGGATGCAAGGCTATACAAGCAGACCTATAGGCTGAGGTTTTCCTATGCAGCTGTAATCAATGTTTATTTAGTCAAGTTTTATCACCAGTTAACACCATTATCCCTTTTCCCATCACCACACCTCACATACCCACACCTCACTCTCATTCGACAGGCCCAACTCCCTCTCGGGCCTATCTCAGCGGCACACTACCACAACGGGTACACTGCCGGAACAATGTTATCCAGGGGGAGAAAAGAATATGCTCTCATCTAATAGTGGTTGCAGAAACATTAGGAAAGGTCCATAGCCAACGAGTTGACTTATGTATCGATCGATCAACCATACACTCTGCAGAGGTTTTACTACTCACAAGATTAGCCATCATCGATGCTGTACAATCATCTAGGCAGAATTCCGGGTGCTTGCTTGCCTAGGTCGATGCCACCCTACCACTCAGCCCTGGGATATTCCGGATCCAACACCGTCATGCTGAGACTGGGAGACGCAGTACCGGGCCCCATCAGTGGTACTGCGCATCTAGAACGGTACGGGAATCCGCCATCCGTCACCGTCCACCCTTATCACCTCTCAACCTAGCAGTAGTGGCACCGCCCTACCAAGTAGTCCAGCCGTCTCCCGCCCATCAGAAGCGAGCGAGTAGCAAGGGAATCCAGATGTTTCCGGTCACTAGTCAGATCCTAGGTTGTGACCAAGCAGGCATCTCCACTTAGGGGATACTCTCCCCATGCTATCACAGCACCTCCGTCCACGGGCTTCAAACCACCAAGGCTATCCCACCCGGAACCTCCTCAACAACTTTACCCGCCACAGGTATCTCACTTTGGGGATGCCCAGGTTGCACCCCCGGCGCGACTTGCCCCATGGGCTTGTCTCACATCCCACTTGGTCGACATCAACCCTTACCACGCACCCAAGACGCACGCAGCACTCTCTCCCAGTGGTTATAATCAGTTATACACCGTCCCAATTCCACCACATAGCATATAGCAAGTAGAAAGTAGTGGAAGAGTAACAGTAAATTAAGCAGCAGCTAACCTAACAGCGGACAGCAGGGTAAAGTCTTATCAAGGCAGGAATTTCAAATATACTACCATGCAACCAATCCATACATAATCATAAAGCAATAGCAACAATGTCATTTGCAATGCGTAATAGGATCTAAGGATTTGGTGGGACGTGGCACCTTCGTAGTCGTCTCCTAGCTCCTGAAAGTACTCGTGGTCGTCTTCCTTAGTCAGATCCTCCTCCGGCTCTGAAATCGAACACGAAATAGTCGCGTCAGCGACTCCTATAGAGTATTTCAGAAAAATCCAATAAAATAAAGAGCCAAATGCACACAAACACAGTCTTAGATTGTAGATCTCATTTTTCTGAGAATTTTGATATATGGTGCGCAATTTTTGGACATCGTATGAATAAGTTATGAATTTCCGAAGATTATCCTATTTTCTGAAAGTGGGAAAACTGGTCGGTTAATCAGGGGCAGCTTGGGATTGGTCCACGTGGCGCGCGGGTCCCATAGTGCGGCAAGTGGTACCTCAACAGAACACAGACCCGATGGTCGCCCACCAGGTGTTCGATGCTGGTTCCCAGAGAGTTGCCGGAGTTGGCGTAGCTCGGCGTGGCTCGGCGGTGGTCGGTGGTAGCTCGGCTGTGGTTGGGGTATCTCGGCGGAGCTCGGCATAGTTCGGCGGTGGTCGGTGGTAGCTCGGCGGTGCTCGGCGTAGTTCGGTTTAGCTCGGCGGGGCTCGGGCGAATCGGAGATTCGAGGCGCCGAGGGTGCCGTTCTCCCGAGGTCTCCCGCGGAGGTTCGGGCGAATCGGACATCTGGTGCGCCCGAGGGTGCCGTTCTCCCGAGGTCTCCCGCGGAGGCTCGGGCGAATCGGAAATTTGGGCGCCCGAGGGTGCCGTTCTCCCGAGGTCTCCTGCGGAGGCTCGGGCGAATCGGACATTTGGGCGCCGAGGGGGCTGCTTTCCCGAGCTCTCCCGGTGAGGCTCGGGCGAATCGGAAATTTGGGCGCCGAGGGGGCTGCTTTCCCGAGCTCTCCCGGTGAGGCTCGGGCGAATCGAAAATTTGGGCGCCCGAGGGTGCTGCTCTCCCGAGCTCTCCTGGGGAGGCTCGGGCGAATCGGAGATTTGGGCGCCGAAGGGGCTGCTCTCCCGAGCTCTCCTGGGGAGGCTCGGGTGAATCAGAAATTTGGGCGCCCGAGGGTGCTGCTCTCCCGAGCTCTCCTGGGGAGGCTCGGGCGAATCGGAGATTTGGTGCGCCGAGGGTGCTGCTCTCCCGAGCTCTCCTGGGGAGGCTCGGGCGAATCGGAGATTTGGTGTGCCGAGGGTGCTGCTCTCCCGAGCTCTCCTGGGGAGGCTCGGGCGAATCGGAAATTTGGACGCCCGAGGGTGCTGCTCTCCCGAGCTCTCCTGGGGAGGCTCGGGCGAATCGGAGATTTGGGCGCCGAAGGGGCTGCTCTCCCGAGCTCTCCTGGGGAGGCTCGGGCGAATCGGAGATTCGGTGCTAGCAGGGTTCCAGGGCGTCTGTTCAAGGCGGCGGTGTCTCTCCGGTGCGGCGGACGATGACAGGGCGGCGATGGCCATATTTCGGCAAGACAGGGCTCGGCTTTCCCCAATTGGCGTGCTCAGGCAGTCGTCCGACCAGATGGTGGCGGATTAGAGTCGTGGTATGGCCTCCTTCTCTCCCTCGGCATACGGCGGTTCTCCGACGAGGTGGAGGCGCACGTAGCCAAGGCGACAGTCATGATTCGGGGCTCGGCTATCTAGCGGCGGTGCCGAGGCAGACTTGGCGAACCTCGGCGGCCTTTCTCCGCAGCGCGAGGCGACCGGGGATACTCGGAACGGATTTAGGCGAGGCGGAACGTGTCGGCGCCGATGTCGTCGCGACGGTGAGGTTCCGGCGGGGCTAAGGAGGTCCTCTAGGAGATGTATACGCGTCCAGGGTCTATGGCGATGGTATACCAACTACCAATTTTGGCTACCGAGCTTTCCAAGGTGCTCGGTTGTGGCGGCGGCGTGTCGCCGACGACGGCGGAAGGCGGCATCGCGGCTACGACCAAGTATTGGTTCAATCGAATGCGGTCTTGTCAAATTGGTGAGGCCAGAGAGGCATACAACACTCTGGTGGCGAACTTTAGCCACGGCGTGACCTTCTTTTGGCGACGGCTCGCGGCGGCGCTCCGGTAAGGTCGCGGCGCACGCGGCCAAGGCGATTCAGGCTTCCTCTAGTGCTTAGATCCGCGTAGCTAGCTCAAGGGGGTCGTGGCGGTGCTCCACGACGCTCTAACCTATACGGGTGCTAGTCGGATTGCTCGGAACGGGTGATTCGGCGTCGGAACGCGTCGGTGGTGAGCGCGCTCCGCCGAGAACGCGTCATGCTGCGTTCTCGGTCTAGCAAGCTTGTAGTCCGGGGGTTTCGGCCGGTCGAATGAGTGCATGGTGCAGGTGATCTTCCCGAGCCGGTAAAGGCTCGTGCCTGCGCGTCCCGAGGGTGGAACGCCATGGCAAAAGCAGGGCAAGGTTCGGACGTGGCGTGCGGTGGCTCACCGTGGTGTCGGTGAAGCTAGGATGGCGGTGCAGTGGCGAGTCGGAGCCGTGCAGAGCGATCGCAGTGCCGTGCCGCTCCTCGTCCGCAGCTCGGGCTTCTCCTCCGTGTCCGGCTCCGGCGTGCTCCGCGGCGGCGGCGCTCCGGCAGCTTCTCCTCCTCTGCTCCGCCCTTCTCCTACGCTCTCTCTCTCTCGGTTTGGTGCGGTGTGCCGGTCTGTGCTGCGGTGGCGGCGAGGGGAAATGAGGGTAGGGCTTCGGGGTGCTCCAATTTATAGGCGAGCTTGGTAGGTTCCCATGGCGGACGGCCGCGATTGATCTTGGTAGATCAGAGGGCTTCGGCCGCTCGACGCTAGGGCTTCAGGGTGCACGCGGGCTCGCTTGGCGGCCAAGGAAGGAGGGGACAGGAGGGGGACAGCGGGGTCAGGGCTCTGCCATGCTGTCGGCTGTGGGACCGGGGTCACGCCATTCGCGTGACACCCCCGGCAGGCGCGTCGCCTTCGTGAGGAAGAAGAACAGTGGGGGGGCGAGAGCGGCTGACAGGCGGGGCCGGGTTGGCAGCGAGCGCGAGCGCGAGCGCGTATGTGCCGGTCGTGCGCGTGCGCTGCCGAGCCGCGACGTGGGTCGCGCGCGGTGAGGTGAGGAGAGGAAGGTCGGGCTGGCTTGGGCTGGCTTAGCGACCCGGCTGGCCGAATGGCTGGCCTAACTCTCTTTCTCCTTTTCTATTTCCAATTTAGTGTATATATACATATATTGCCCATTTCAAATATTGAGTAAATACAAACATAAATTGCAATAAATCCCAAATGTGATGCATAAGTTATTATTCTATGTGAATGGAATTAAAATGCAAACTACACTCCTTTATTTACCAATTTCATAATGAAACCTATATGCTTGCACAAGAAAAATGGGTTTTCACAATAAATAAATGAAAAATTTTAATTGGTTGGGATTTTTAGATTGTGTGGATTTTTAGGGTTGTTACATATGGGCAGAACCGGGACTAAACCTTAACTTTTAGCCCGGGTTTGTAGCCTAAACCGGGACTAATGTTCCTCCCTTCCAATTTAAACCTTTTCTCCCCCCCGAGCCCGAGGCCCCGAGCCATTCATGCTGTTCTTGCTCTGCTCGTGCATGTTCTTGCTTCTTCTCAGCTCAAGTGTGGAGCTTTTGGCTAAGTTACTCCTCCAACTTCTTCAATTCTACGGTTGCAAAGGTTACTATCTTTATTCTCTCTTGTTTAATCACTAGGATATTTCTATGGTTATTTCTCCAATAATTTGTATTTCAAGGTCAAAATCACTTGATATTTCTCCAGTAATTTATATTCCAAGCTCAAAATCACTTGATATTTCTCCAATAATTTATATTTCAAGCTCAAAATCACTTGATAGTTTGTATATTTGGTTGAAGGAAGATTTATAGTATGCATAGCTCACATTTGTTACTCAAATGTTGGATGTATATATTTGTGATTTTAATTTTAGGAGTTTTATTTTTTGTTTCACTTGTTAAAATATATTATTAGGAATTTAAGTGCTGTACAAATTTGAGTCTAGAGAGTAAAGAGTAGATGACGAATGCTTCCGGGTCGTCGGCCTATCATCGGGTTCAAAAGAGGCTGAGACCAGACCTCCCTCTCATTGAGTGCGGCGAGTGCAAGAAAAAGAATGTGCTTGAGTTTCGAGTGAAGAAGGAGGGTCCCAACAAGGGGCGCATCTTCTACAAGTGTCCGGATCGTAATGTGAGTTACTCCATCGCATTTGATGATTATATATAATAAATTATGTATTTTTTTTACTAAATTTATGTATTTTTGTCTTAATTTCAGTGGGATGGCAGTGGATGTCCAGGGTGGTACTGGAAAGAAGAGTATGCCAAACACGTGTTTGGAACTCTTGCAGAGGCGGCTGCGGTGGGTGATGAGCTAGCTGATGAGGCACTGAGCCCGCGAACGAAGACCATTGATGTTGAACAGACGAATGATTTGTCTGTTTTAGTTGAGATCGGTCGTGATATGCTTAGGCTGTTGAAGTGTATTTTAGGTTTAATTAGTTTAGTGCTAGTTGTAACTGTCTACATTGCAGCGAGGCTTCCATAAATTAATTAATGTCCAGTATTGTGATATATGTTCGTTTGTCTTGTAATGTAGATGAGTCGGCATTGGATGTACAACACTGATCGTCGCTCCAAAGATTTCATTGAGGGCGTGCATATTTTCTTAAATGTGGCCGAGTCAAACAAGCGGGATGGATTCATGTGCTGCCCATGTGCTGTATGTAAGAATTTGAAGGAATATTCTTGCTCAAGGATTCTTCATTCTCACTTGTTCAAGTCGGGTTTCATGCCAAACTATATCTGCTGGACCAAACACAGAGAAAGAGGCGTTATAATGGAAGAAGACGAAGAAGAACAATAGGACGATGGTGACACTATTGCTGACTATGACAATGATATTCCAATGGAGGAAGCTGAAGAAGAGGTACCAGCACAAGATGATCCTGTTGATGATCTTGCTCAAGCTATTTGCGATGCAAAGAGAGAATGCGAAAGTGAAAAGGAGAAGATCAAGTTCGAGCGTATGCTAGAGGATCACAAGAAGTTGCTATACCCAACTTATGATGCAGGACAGAAAAAATTGGGTAGCACACTAGAGTTGTTGCAATGGAAGGCAAAGAATGGTGTATCCGACAAGGGATTTGGGGAGTTGCTTACAAAAATAAAGAAGATGCTTCCAAAGGATAACGAATTACCAGCCACTACCTATGAAGCCAAACAGGTTGTCTGCCCTCTGGGATTGGAAATCACAAAGATACATGCATGTCCTAATGATTGCTTCCTCTACCGTGGCGAGGAGTACGAGGAGTTGGATTCTTGCCCGGTATGCCATGCATCACAGTATAAGATCAGGCGAGATGACTCTGGTGATGTTGAGGATGAAAGAACCAGAAAGAAAATCCCTGCCAAGGTTATGTGGTATGCTCCTATAATACCACGCTTGAAACGTTTGTTCAGAAACAAAGAGCATGCAAAGTTAATGCGGTGGCACAAAGAAGACCGTAAGATAGACAATATGCTGAGACACCCGGCTGATGGGTCTCAATGGAGAGCAATCGATCGAGAGTTCCCAGATTTTGCAGGGGACGCAAGAAACATAAGGTTTGCTTTAAGCACGGATGGTATGAATCCTTTCGGGGAGCAAAATAGTAGTCATAGCACTTGGCCTGTTACACTATGTATCTACAACCTCCCTCCATGGTTATGCATGAAGAGAAAGTTCATTATGATGCCCGTGCTAATCCAAGGACCAAGGCAGCCTGGCAATGATATCGATGTGTACCTGAGGCCACTAATTGAAGAACTACTGCTTTTGTGGAACAAACCAGGTATACGTGTTTGGGATGAGCACAAACAGGAGCACTTTGACCTCCGTGCATTGTTGTTCGTAACAATCAATGATTGGCCTGCTCTAAGTAATCTTTCAGGACAGTCGAACAAGGGATATAATGCATGTGTGCACTGTTTCACGGACATTAAAGGTATATTTTTGAAAAAATTTAGAAAGGTTGTCTACCATGGGCATCGTCGATTCCTGCCTGCGAATCACCCTGTAAGAAAGAAAGGCAAGCATTTTAAAGGTAAGGCGGACCACAAGTCCAAGCCTATCAACCGCACCGGTGAGGACGTACTCGATATGGTCAAGGACGTGAAAGTAGTCTTCGGAAAGGGACTTGGCAGTGAACCCGTTCCGAACGACGCTAGCGGTCATGCACCTATATGGAAGAAGAAGTCCATATTTTGGGAGCTACCATATTGAAAAGTCCTAGAGGTCCGCAATGCGATTGACGTGATGCACCTAACAAAGAATCTTTATGTGAACCTGCTTGGCTTCATGGGTGTGTACAGGAAGAGCAAGGACACACCTGAAGCACGAGAGGACCTGCAGCATTTGAACGAGAAGATAGCTGATGGACGCCAATACTTAGGACCTGCTAGTTACAGTCTTAGCAAAGAAGAGAAGGAGAGCCTGTTTGAATGCCTAGACAGCATCAAGGTACCATCCGGATACTCCTCAAATATAAAAGGTATAATAAACGTGCCAGAGAAGAAATTCCAAAACTTAAAGTCCCATGACTACCACGTGCTCATAACACAATTGCTTCCAGTTGCATTAAGAGGAATTCTACCTCCAAATGTACGTCTAGCCACCGTGAAGCTATGTGCATTCCTCAACTCAATTTCTCAGAAGGCAATCAATCCTCTAGATCTTGCTAAGCTACAGAATGACGTGGTTCAGTGTCTTGTCAGCTTCGAGTTGGTTTTCCATGCAAGTCTGAAGCTTGGATTTCACGCCATCACATGGAATCTTTTAGCAGTTGGTTACGAAAAGAATGTCAGGGTGATGAGAGTATTCCGGAGCAACTGTGTTTGTTGGCTAGGCAACCATCATGGCATATCCTCACATACAAAGGGTACGAGATAAATGGAAATACATTTTACACAGTAGCCCAAGACAAAAGGAGCACCAACCAAAACAGTGGTATCCGCATAGATGCCACAGACCCGAACGGGACTAAGCAAACATACTATGGCCGCATAGAGGAGATATGGGAACTAGACTATGGACCTACTTTTAAAGTTCCTTTGTTCAAGTGCCAGTGGGTAAAGGTGTCCAGAGGCGGGGTAGCAGTGGACAACCATTATGGAATGACAATAGTGGACCTCAATAACAGTGGGTTCAAAGACAAACCATTTGTGCTTGCCAAGGATGTCAACCAGGTATTCTATGTCAATGACATGTCTTCGAAACCGAAAAGAGGGAAAAACGATAAGAACCCATTTAGCAATGAGCCAAAGCGTCATATAGTTCTTTCAGGAAAAAGAAACATTGTGAGAATTGAAGATAAGACAGACACATCAGAAGATTATGAGAAGGATGATCGAATCCCACCCTTCATGGTCAACAAAGACCCAAGCATCCTATTGAACAATGAAGACACCCCATGGCTACGTCGATTATAATCAAGGGATATATATTTGAAAAAAATTCACTACTGTGATTGCTTAGAGCGAATTTAGCTATTATGTAATAATTGTGAGACATTAGATTCATGAATTTACGTTGAAATAAATTGAAAACAACTTTTCTGTCAAATACCAACCATTTTATTTATATTTGTTGAGCACTACATTTTTGCATTAATGAATTAATGATTATTATCGTATATTACTATTAATATTTGTAAAGAAATCAAGAAATACAGGTAAAAGATTTTTCTTCTGTGTAGTATGCGGTAAAATAAAGCAGGAACCTTTTTTTAAAATTTTCTTTGTCAACATTTCCATTTACTATTGAATTAGTAAGGTTTATAAGTATTATAAAGTAAGACAAAAAGAAATGATCCAGTTGGCGGGAGGTGAACAGAAAATTTCACTTTTAGTCCCGGTTGTAGGCTGCAACCGGGACTAAAGGTGGGCCGAAATTTTCAGGCCCGCCAAAAAACACACTTTTAGTCCCGGTTCCTACCAAGAACCGGTACTAAAAGTATGAGATTTAGTCCCGGTTCCTGGTTGGAACCGGGACTAAAACTTTTAATCCCGGTTCCTACCAAGAACCGGGACTAAAAGTACGAGCTTTAGTCCCGGTTCCTGGTTGGAACCGGGACTAAAAGTTTTTGGTCCCGGTTTTGGATTAGACCCGGGACTAAAAGTCCCGACCTATATATTGAACTCGCCTTCAACCTCGATCCATCGGACTTCTTCTTTTCACGCCGTTCGCCCTCGACGCCGCCGCCGCCTCTCGGACCGCTCCAACCGACGCCGGCCGCCAGTGCCCCGCCGGCGCGACGCCCGCCCGCCCGCGCGCCGCCCTAACCTGCTCGAGCTCGCCACCGCCTCGCGCGGGATCTCGACGCCCGGCCCGCCACCGCCTCGCGCGGGATCGACGCCCTCCGCCACCGCCGCGCGCCCGTCCGCCTCCTCGACCGCCGCACGCAGCCTCCGTGTTGCCGGCCGCCGCCGCGGACTGCCCCACTGCGGGCCTCGACGCCGGCCCCCACGCGCGATCCGCCGCCGGCCCTCTCTCCTCTGCTCACCGCGCGCGCCGCGCCCTACAGCCGAGGTATACGCTAGCGGTTTTTTTTCATTTAGTTAGTTTGTTTTATTTTTAGTTAGTTAATTAATTTAGTTTAGTTTAGATAGTTTAATTAGTTAATTAGTTAGTAAATTAGTTTTATATTAGTTTAGGTTAATATATTAGTAATTAATTAGTAAATTAGTTTTACTTTAGTTTTTCTAGCTAGTTAGTTTAGTTATTGGCTTATACTAATTAATTGTATTATAAAGAAGATGCTACGGTTTAGTGTAAGGCCTTAGGGCTACGGTTTAATTAGTGTTAGGGCTAGAGTTTAGGTTTTCTGTCTCTTTTGTTCCACATGCAATATTAACATTAATAATTTTTCTCCTCTAGATGGCCGGAGATAAAGCCAATATGAAACAAGAAATGATGGACATTATCAACACTGGCAGTCAACATTGGCCGGAGAGAGAAGACAACGGGAGTCAGTACTTAGTGGATGATGGGAATGTGCAGCAAGACAATGTTGCAGATAATACTACTGGCGAGGTATTTATTTATTGCGAATACATGGTTACGAAATCATTATATGCGTGGTTACCGATACTTACTAAATATTTGTTTCTTAACTTAATTTTGTAGCCATCTGGAACGACGACATCTACGGGCAAGAGCAAAGGAGTCTGGGGCCCGAAGAAGCCATTAGATGGTCGCTTTGTGATCACAGAGTTCAACACAGATACGGGCGAACCATTAGGACCACATGCAAAGAAATTCATGAACCATTGTGGATACCTTGTAAGGGACAGGATCCCGATCAGTGCACGAGAATGGAAGGCAAAGCCTAGTGCTCCTGATGTCAGCTTTGTTTCTCATGTTGACAAGAATCTATTGTGGAATAATATTCTTCAACATTTCTCGCTAGAAACAGATAATTATCCAGAGTTCAACAGCGAAGACTTGAAGTCGCTAGTTAGTCGCTGGGCAATGAAGAAGATGGCCACACAGTTTTAGAGTTGGAAGAAAAGTCTCTACAAGACATATGTGAAGGAGAACAAGACGCCAGATTTTGACCGAACCACTGGTCCGATCACAAAGTGTAGGCCCTACTGGGATGAATTTGTACGGTACAAGTTATCAGAAGAGGGAGAGACACGGGTCAGAAGGAACACTGAGAATGCTCGCAAAAAGGAATACCACCATCACTTGGGATCAGGTGGTTACCCTTCTGCCATTCCCAAGTGGGAAAAATTGGAAGCTGATATTTTAGCCAAGGGGCTCATACCAGAATCAGCTGCATGGCCTGTACGTGCGAAACAATGGTTTTTTGGTCATGGGGGAAGTCTTGACCTGCAGACCGGGAAGGTAGTTCATGGCCAGAAACTTGTAGACGCAGCAGAAAGATTGCAATATATTATGTACGCTAAAGAGAAAGGGGTATTCAGGCCAAATAGAGAGAAGGACGAACTGACATATGCCATTGGTACCGCTGAGCACCCTGGCCGAACCAGAGGCTTGGGACCGGGTGTGACTTGGGAACATGGTTTCCCTGAGGACAAAGATAGCTACAGAAGCCATCGAAGAAGGAAGGAAGAGGAGGCAGAGCGGATGCGCAAGTTAGAAGAATATGTTCTCGAGTCACGTGAAACGCTACGTCAGTCTCATGAACGTGAGAAACAACTTGAAGCAAGAATGCAAGAGGAAATAGCAAGGCAGTTGGAATTAGCATTGAGTAGACATACATCAGAAGGAGTTAGCCAACCAGAAAATCTTGCAAAAAGCAGTTGTGCTTCTACTGAGGTGCCAAATCAGGAAGATGACGGAGCGTTGCGCTTCCCCGTGGATGATATCACTAATCCACTTACACCGTGTGAGCTGCATATTGCACAGGGGAACTCCACAGTCATGGTTGCTACCGGTATTGTAAACCCGGTAGACCCGACCAAGACACCCACTATCCATGGGAGAAGAATACCACCTGGATATGCTAGCGTCTCGGTGGATAGAGTTACCAAAGGTTTTGGTAATGTGCCTCTTGAAATTGAAGGAGGTGATGGGGAGAAGACACTAGGAGAAGCTAAGAAGACATTCATTGTATGGCGCAAGCGATACATTATTATTGCAAGGGCGCCACCGCCGCCTCGTCCTGAAGAACAGAAGCAAAGGCCAAGTCCAATAATCCATTCCCCAGACCATCAGAGTGCTCTGGGCTGCGAGTATGAAGATGTGTTTACACCAGGCAGGGCGTCATCACCTCCACCAACAGCAAAGCCGTCATCGCCGCCACGACTTCCAACACCTCCCCCACCTACCAAGCCATCTACTAAGAGGCCTCCACCGCAGGTGGTGCAACCAACCCCGCCCGCAAAGAAGAAAGCCACCAGGCAAACAAAGCAACCCATTCCTCAGAAACTGCCCGGTGAAAAGACTAAAGAGGAGTTAGATATTGCGGTGAAAAAACAAGTCGCAGATTTTTTTCACAAGAAAAACAAAGGAGACAGAAGAGATGAAGAAAAAGAAAGCGCAACCGTACTACTATCTACCTCGCGATGCTTTAAGGCAGAAAAGGATGGAGCACGAGAAGAAGTTGAGAGAAGCTAAACAACCCCTGTCACTATCGGACTATGACCACTCTCTCACGAAGTCTATTGACAAACAGAAGAAGGCAGGGAAAGATGTTCCACAACTCGGCAAACAAGACAAGCAAGCAATCCCCCCGCTAATTGTTAGTGATCAGATACCGAATCAATATGGCTCATTTATGGACCCCATCCAGGTACCTGGTGAGGTCAATTTGAACGAGTTTGAAGCTTTCATGACGGAAACTGGTATGAACCTTGCCCAAATGGTTGGATGGGAGCAAGTGGAGAAAGCGCAAGTAGTTGACGAGTGGAGGAAATATCAACATGGTCGGAGTCTATGGAATCCAAAAATCCTCAGTCAACTAGGTACGCAAATGTACTTGCTAAACAAGTGGTATCTTGGGGCATGTACACGAGGTGAGTCTTGGATTTCTGTCCGAATTAGAAACCAACATTGGTTCCGTGGCGATGATATTATGTTTGTTGACTTTGCTGAATTACACCAACTATGCCACATGGACTCCCTCGACAAAACAATAATGAGCTGCTATTGTCTGTAAGTGTACTTTCTTTCTGCAATTCAAATCTTTCTCTCTCTATATATATATATATCCTTACTCTCTCTCTATATATATATGTAGCTATGAGATGCAAATGTGCAAACAGAGAGGGTCTAATGAAGTTGGTTTCATTGATCCATATATTGTATTTAAACACCCTACACCCAACCCAACATGGAAAGAAGACACAGAGAAGAATCTCATGAAGTTCTTAGCAGAGCAACGCGGCAAGAAACATATACTCTTCCCCTATAAGTTTAACGATCATTGGATATTGATCGTCATCGATCTTCAACAAAGCCACATGGAGATCTTAGATTCTATGAGAAAGAGCCTGGACCAAATCCAAGATATGATAGATATTTTTCAGAGGTAATTTATTTCTCCTTACCTTCTTCAATTGCAGTGTTTGGAAAATATTCACATCGATCATTGGATATTTTTATTTTGATTGGCAGTGTTTGGAAAAGATTCATTGAGAAATACGACCTCAAACATTGCAAAGCACCACTGACTATAATCCCACACATGGCAAGTATATATACTTAGAGGCCATTCATGTTATATATGTATCTATATATATGTATTGTCCGGATCGGATGACAATCTTTTTTGTCTTGTAAAGTGGGTTCTGCGGCAACAACCCGGGAATAACACTTGTGGATACTATGTCTGCGAGTTCATGAGGATGTACTCAGTCAGAACTGACCGGGAGAAGCTAAAAGTACGTTAAATCGATCTCATATTAACTCACACAAATGTATATATACATATATATATATATATAATCATATATATTAATACCTTTCCCTTTGACTCTGTTTGAAGACTGATTATTTAAAGAAAAAGGTCCTGGTAAAAGACGAGCTCAAGGCAATTCAAGAGACCATAGCAGGGTTTCTTAATGATCAAGTTTTGAATTCCTTCGGAGAATTTTACAATGACCCTAATGAATCTTGAAAGCCGAGCAATGGTGGTGATGAAGATTACTGAAGGGCATATATATATATATATATATATATATATATATATATATATATATATATATATATATATATATATATATATATATATATATATATATATATATATATGTTGGAGTGAAAACTTTTGGAGAGGAATTTGGAGTGAAAAAAGTGTTAAACTCTCTAGTATATATGTATATGTATATGTATATATATATGTAGTTTGTAATATATATATGTCTTATGTCGTATTGTGCCCTTTGTCAAAACCGATACACACACATATAATATATATATAAATATATATATTTTCCATATACATATATGTATATATATATATATGTAATATGTGTGTGTAGATAATTTTAAATCGAAACCATAATTAAAAAACAAAACGAATAATGAACTGAAAAAACACGAAAAACAAAAAAAGGAAGGCTTTAGTCCCGGTAGTTGATACAAACCGGGACTAAAAGGTTCCACAGACCCGAGGACACGTGGTCTGGGCTGCAGACCTTTTAGTCCCGGTTTGTGTTTCAAACCGGGACTAAAGGTCCACTTTTAATCCCGGTTCTGGACCCGGGATTAAAAGGGGTAACATTTACTCCCGGAAGCTTGTTCCCGGTTGGGAAACCGGGGCTAAAGGGGTTTCCCAACCGGGAACAAAGGCCATTTCTGTACCAGTGTATGGGGCTAGCTACCCCGAGCAAATGGGAATCACGGCTCATAGTGAAAGTGCACAACCTCTGCAGAGTGTAAAACTGGTATACTAGTCGAGCTCACGGTCACGAGCGGCCTTGGACGTCTTATGGAATAGTTATCTTTTGGGGTGATGTTGACTTGTTGCTAATATATTGTTGCTATTTATTAATTATGTTTACTATGATCATGAGAATGGGCTTATTCACTTGTTGCTATCCAACTGCATAAAAGATGATTAATTAACAGCAACCTGCTGTTAAACCCGTGTCAACCCTTTTGAGCCTCATGAACCCACGTTAGTCTTGTTGAGTACGACATGTACTTACGCTTGTTTATTTTGCATTACTTGGTTAAAAATCCCGGATGGGTAACAGATGGTGATAGTGATGAGGACTACCCAGAGGACTACTAGACTTGTGCTTCACTAGTCGACGTCCCTGTGCTATGGAGCTACCGCGAGAGTTACCTTTATTTTCCGCTGTGTAATGACTTTGATATTATTCGCTATGTATTAAACATTGGTTATGATACAATTTATGCAATTTGTTGGCTCATGTGTGTGACTGATCTCTGGGCGCACATAAGATTATGCATCCCATTTTATCCTTAAAATTGGGTGTGACAGCGACGGTTTCAATTTTTCGGCTGATTCTGGTCGAACTCTGAGGGCTGTGGAAATGAACCTGTCGCGCCAAGAAAGTTGGCGCGACAAATAGTCA
This sequence comes from Eremochloa ophiuroides, assembly GCA_038502445.1. NCBI lineage: Eukaryota > Viridiplantae > Streptophyta > Magnoliopsida > Poales > Poaceae > Eremochloa > Eremochloa ophiuroides. Next base: position 50,468,463 of record JAHLJS010000009.1, on the reverse strand, counting down.
CGCCAAAGGGACTTTGCCGTGTGTGCCGTGGTGATTCATGTCGCGCCGATTATTTTGGCGCGACCGTCGCGCCAAAGTACATGGCGCGACTGGAGTTTTCCAAATTCTATCCGGCCCTGCATAGCTCGCAAGTTTGGCGCGACGGCATCGCGCCGTTACCTTTGGCGCGACCATGCAGTACTGTCGCGCCAGTATGTTTGGCGCGACTAACCTGGCAACAGCCAGTCATGAGCCACTTCATAGATAGTTCAACAGTTCTATTCAAAGCGTTTCCAAAGTGCGGTTCGAGTAAGCAAAATGGAGTTACAAGAGATCATAGACAGTGCCAACCAAAGTGGACTCAAGTATGGTCATAACTGACAAAAAAAACTCACAGCTCATAACCATAACACATGACACAATTATATAACAAATTTCACACATTTATAAGTCTAAGCTCAAGCGCAAACGTTTAACCAACCCGAGGTAACAAAACAAGGCCAAGCTCGCAAACTTATAACAGTCCATACATAGTCGACATAGTTAAGTTTACATAGTCCTTAGAGGTCACATAGTCCAAATACATAGGTCACATACTTCACATAATCGACATAGTTTGCAAATGCGAAAGCCAGCAAGTCAACCTGGCAAGGACGACGAGGATGGCCTGGATTTGTGGGCTGCAGGTTTGGAGTGTAGTCGACGTCGTTGTGGTCACGGGCATTCCGTCGGCGTCGAGTGGGTCTTGGTGGTGGTGACTCCTACACAACACATGTATATATACAAATTACTTCATTTAGCTATAATTTGACTATGAACTTGTGAGGCATATGTATTGACTATGAACGTGTTCACCAAAATGGATGTACACATGTGTATTCGCATATGAACGTGAGGTAGACATGGAGAAACGCACCTGAGTGGGATTTGGAGCATCATGAAGCTGTGACGCACCTAGCTCATACGGAGGATCGTCATGGTCATCGCCTGGCCTAGAACTGGACCCACTGCTGTCTCAAGGTATTGGCGCTGGACATCGTCCGCTCTCATGCAGCTCACCCTCCGTGCTATGCGTCGACTATATTTCATCACTTTCTGCAAACATTGAAAGGCAAACGGCAATGAAGTAACTATTACAATTGTTTAAAAACATGGTTGGTGGGGGTTTACCTGTGCAAATTCAGCAAGGAGCGAGCCTTCCCGACCCCCAGCTTGTCCAAGATAATATCCAGCATCATTGGATAGGAGAGCTAGTTGGGTGGCCTATTAATGCGAAGATATCAAACCATTGTTGCAAATAGTTGAATGATGTGAGGGAAGTGGCTAAGGGATTGCTTACCACGTAGTTCTCTACTGGAGCCCTTTCCTCTCTCGCAGCTTTAAGCAAACCGTGGTGTCGGTCAGAGATCATGCAAATCCTGCGAGAGGTATGGATGACATTCTGCCACACATGCTTCACGAACCAAGACCAGCTATCATCATTCTCACCCTCGGCCAAAGCAAACGCTAATGGGACAATCTTATTGTCCGGGTCAACGCCAACTGCAATCATCAACACACCCCGGTACTTGCCTGTAAGAAATGTGCCATCAACAAGGATTAAGGGACGGCAAAGGTTGAACGCCTCACATGACTGCAGAAACCACCAAAACACCCTCTGCAGAATTGTCTTGGGAATGCCGTCAACGTCATCCACTATGCGGCCATGGTGAGGATACCATCTAAGGCCAGGATTATAGTGTTTCATGGCACTTAGAATCCTAGGCACTTGGTTGTACGCCTCCTTCCAATCACCCCACAACAACTGTATAGCGTGTTGCTTTGCCCGCCATGCCTTTGAGTACTTCACTCTATAGCTGGTGAAGCCCCGTATGGTCTCGAGGAGCGATGAAACAAATGTGTCGCTATCAGCCCTAACAACGGCTACGATACGACGACCGAGGTAACGGGCTGTGTTCTGTGGATGCACTTTCTTTACCTTCAAAGACCGACATGTGTGAGGTTGCTTAACATTTTGAATCCTCCATTTCTCATTGCTCATCTTTCAAAACCACACTCCCCAACCACACCTACACTTGCACAGGACTATGTACCGCTTCGCCTTATCACTGTGAGTCACACGGTAAGGCCTGTGACCCCTCACGGCATAGTCCTGTAGAAAATACTTCACATGCTCCAGCGTGTCAAACACCATTCCTGCCTTAATCTCCATATCCTCACTCTCTGGCACCTCATCTTCCAACATCGACAATCCAGTGTCGCAAAGTGCCTCGTCCACCATACTAATGTCCATGCAGTTTGGAACCGAAGGTACCTCAACATGGACGTCCATCAACATCCTTCGTTCAGCGTCATTCAACTCCATTCTCAATGAGCCATCCACTGGGGCTCGTAAGGACTCCTAGAACACTGCCTCAAGACATTCGATTTCGTCCTCACTACTAGGGTCCAACCGATGCTCCGCACCCTTCAACAAATCATCCGACATGTCGTCAGATGAAGTGAGATCAGCTTCCACCTCATCGCCAACAGCAACACCGTCATCCTCTGATCCTTCGGATATAGTGTCATACATTGCATCTTCATCATAATACCCTTCTTCATCCAAGTCATCACCAATGGCACCAAGGTCACTCAATCTATCTACTTCTCTAACTGGACTTGGTTGCAACTCTTCTTCTTGGGTAAGGTTTTCAACGACCTCCACATCAACACTATCATCCACAGGCACAACCGGAGGCCTAGATCCCTTCTCCACCACAACTTCCAAGCACCTAACGTTGCTACTCTTCACAACGTCTACATAGTCCTTCCATTCATCCTCACAAGAGAGTGGCACCAGGAGATAATGTGACCGTTCCTTCCCGCAGTCAAATCTCCCTATCATACTTAGTGGCCACCCAAATTTTTCACGGAACTTGCTGACCAATGCAACAAACGTTGGAGGTCCACTAAAGAACTCAACTTCTTTTTTCATGCATTCAAACTCTCCATTTTCTCTGACTTTGCCAGCATAATAGAAACAAACTAACCTTTCCATCTAGAAAATAAGAATGCAAACATCAACACCAAATGGAAGAAAAGGATTGGTAACCTAATTTATGCATTACCATACCGGCTACAAATCAACCTAACTAAATCCTCCATGCATCAACTACCTACACACATGCAACACAAAGTTTACGGCAAATTCACAGGAACACTAATACATCTACCGATTGTACGCATCAAATCGAATCAACAAACGAATCAATCGTGCAGCATTCAACCCAATGCATCCAAACCCTAGCAATAATCACAAATGGCAAAATGGAATGAACTCAAGGGGAAGAAGACAGGAATGTACCTTGTCGGCTTCCTTGTAGTCGTGGCAGAAGATGGTAGGGAAGGAGCCGCCGGTGTCGTGGCTCACCAGCGAGGCCGCGCCCGGAGCCCAGGAGGGGCGGCACGCCCTGCCTCCCGCCCAGCCAGCTCCGCTCCGCGACCGGCCCGACGCGAGGTGGTGGCGGCGGGGTTCGGGGAGGGGAGGTGGTGCGGGCGGCCGGCGGCGGCCCCCAGGCGAGGTGGTGGGGGTGGCGTCGCCTGGACGCGGGGGCGGGGTGGAGAAAGGAGAGAGAGAAAGGAAACGGGACGGGGCCGGGCCAACATCATTTCACCCGTCACGCCAAACCTCTCGGCGCGACGAGGTGGGCCCAGCAGAGGAAAACGATAATGGGCCGGCCCAGTAGAAACCCTAAATTTTACCTGTCGCGCCAACACATGTGGCGCGATCTGGTGGGCCCCGCAGCCACCACGCAAGCGCTGGTCAACCCTCCCAGCCACGGTGGAAAGCCCGTCGCGTCAAACCTGGCGGCGCAACGTAGTGCTTTTATCGCGCCACCGGTTTTGGCACGACGGAAAGGGGCTATGGGATGCAATATGTTTTCCAGGGTGATTTTTTTGCAATTTTGATTAAAAAAGGGTTAAAATTAAAAAAATCCGGCCTCTGTTCGATTGATTTCGGAACGATTCCTGACAACGTATCGTCAGAATAGTTTTCGGTCCAAAACAGCCACGAACGGTGCTAACCGAATAGGCAGATAGCGTCTGTCCGTCCGTCTACATTTGGATCGTAGCTTGCTATAGCAAGTACAGTGAATTGCCCATGCGTGTATTAAAATGTCAATGGGGAATTCTCCCATTAGATTTCGGGTTTGAAGGACAATCTCTCCTCACGGAGGATTAAATGGGAAGGAATTCATCCCCGTCGGGTTTCACGGGTACGGGTCTGATATGCCTACCCCCATCCCTGGCCCGTTCCCCGTGGACACCCGAGTATAACTGTATAAGTGTACAACAAAGTCCAATAGCCTACAATAAGCCCATATATCTTTATACATATATAATGCAAGTGAAACTCTAGCTGCTTTTCTCCTTTTCCTTTCCTGTATCAAGCATCAGCCGCTAGCCGCCGCTCTCACTCTCGCTATGAAGCGTCTAGGCCCTAGTGGTTTTGGTGATTAATGACAACAAAGAGGTTATTATGACTAACGTGTGTTTTGCAGGATAACCTAGAGGTTAGGTCATAATAACATGTAGGTTCAAGCCCCTAGCGATGGAAATCGATTCGGTTTTCAAAAGATGGAAGACAAGACGGTGATAGGCTAGTGCCAAGTGTCGATTGGAGTTGAGAGACACTTGGATTAGTCTTAGGTTTTATTTTTCTCTTTGACCGTACTATAAAGAGGGGTTTGGATGGGTAGCTTGACTTAGGGCAAGGTTAGAGAGTGTAGATGTGATGCACACTTGTCCAACATAGCTCTAGACAGCCCAAGGAGACTCTTGAGAGAGAGGATCAAACTTCGTTTTGAAAAGTTTTTGATTCGGCGAAGTTTGAACTGAATCTAGGGCGTCGGACCCTGAGCAGTATGGTCGTCAGACCAATACTCAGAGTCCGACGCCACGTGGCAGCCCCTGGTTGCACCCCAGCACACTAGGGAGTGTCGGACACTGCTGGGATGGTCGTCGAACCATTGCCCAGCGTCCGACGGTGCCAGGGGTTTCTCAGGTGAGTGTCGGACCGTAGTCTAGGGAGTCGTCGGACTTTTAGTTTGTAGCGTCCGACACTTCCAGAGAGGTCCAGAGAGCTGGAATGAGCGTCGGACTGTGTCCGACAGGCAACGTCGGACCTTTTCCACGTTGTCTGCGAGTTTGGAGTTCCTGTGCAGAGCTCACCCGAGAGCTCGAGGGCGTCGGACGGTGGTCCGACGGTGTGCGTCAGACCATTGGTTTCAGTCTGACGCCCCTTCGACACAGTGTTGACTGCAGGGTGACTGTGAGAGTCAGACTGGAAGGTTTTGGTCCGACGGTCGCACTGTTCACATCGTCCGACGGTTCGCAGAGTGCTGAAAACAGTACAAACGGCTAGTTTTGGATAGGGGAAGTATTTATACTTCACCATTGGCTTTATTCTAGCTCTCTTGCTCATTTGTTCAGCTGAAGCAACCATTGTGTCCTTGTGAGAGTGCAAGAGCCCTAGGGAGGTTGAGTGTTTTCCACTTGCTTGTGAGCTTCTTCCCTAGAGAGAGATCAAGAGTGACTTGTGTGCATCCATCACCCTCTTTGGCCTTGTTCTTGGTCAAGTGAGAGTATAGGCTTGTTACTCTTGGTGATCGGCATCACCTAGACGGTTCGGTGGCGATCGGATGCTTGGTGACCGCTTGGAGAGCTTGTGGGCGGCCCAAGCCAAGCTTGTGAGTGGTTGTGGACGATCCACCGCGCCGGAGAGGCAAAGGATCAGCCCGTAGAGAGCACTTGGTCTTTGCGAAGATCAATGGGGAGCTACACCCTTACGTGGGTGCTCCAACGAGGACTAGTGGGGAGTGCCGACTCTCCGATACCTCGTGAAAAACTCGGCTTGCAATCTCTTGCTCATTTACTTTCTCGCATTTACTTTGTGCTCTTTACATTCTTAGAGTAGTATACTTGTGTTAGGACTTGGCTCTAGGTTGCATAACTTGTTTTAGGTTTAGAATTACACACAAGCACTTGTGGGGTGAGATTGGGCATATGGCGATAGGTTGACTTGATTTGAGAAAAATTTATTAGTTGCCCAATTCACCCCCCCCCCTCTTGGGCATTCTCGATCCTTTCACGCTGTCTCGAACACGCTTTCACTCTCTCTCAGGAACAACATGTGCATGCTCCAGGCGGCAGGCCACGCGCAGGTCGCCGCTCGCCGTCGAGCCGTCGAGGTCGATGCCACAAGTCTGAGACGAGGAGGGGTCGGGCAGTGGGCCATGGCCCATGGGCGGAGCACGCGCAGGCCACTGAGGGACGCCGCAGTGCCACACGTCCGGGAGAGAGGCAGGCTGCTTGCGAGTCATGTCGAGCCACCGACCATCGACCGCCGCCCCGCGGAGCCGCCGTGGATGCCAGGGGCGGAGGCAGAGCGAGGGGCAACGCTCGCTACGATGGCCGCCGAGGCGCCGACGCTGGATCGAGGCAGCCAGGAGGGAGGCGGAGGCGCAGAGCTATGTATTGACGATGTGGGGATGAAGATCCCTATGGGGAAAAGTTCCCCGTGCAGAGACGAGGATGAGGGAGAAATGCTCCCTGCCGGCATTCACTGTGACGGGGATGGGTTTGCCCCTACGGGATCGTGGATGGATGAGTAACTTCTGATGGGAAATTCCCCGTTGACATCTTGACGCGTATATTTTGTATTGTGGTTCTTGGAACCGTAGCAGGTAGGTTCATGCATATGGGAATTGGGGGAGGGGGCAGGTACATTGGTTCATGTCAGCGATCTCATAACTTGTCTCATGCAATGCCACATATGATTTTTACTTATGTGAAGGAAAGAGAGAGATAAGAGAGAATGAGGTTGTTGTCTCGCGAAACAACCACATCAGGAGCTAAGATTTAGGATTATGAGACAGTTATTCTACTATTGTATGAGTTGTTGTTGCCATACAACTCACAATTCTATATTTACTTTATGCATAAATTAAAAAATTTTGAGTTATTATGAGAGAACTATAAAAATAACCATTGTATATATTATGAGATGAGTCGTCTTATGATGATGTGGCATTATATGAGATCATTGATAAGAGAACACTAATGTACGTACCCAGTGCCGCGAATTGATATACTTCTGTGCTGTGATGACACGCCTTATTAGCCCGTAGATGTACGATGAGGACTGATGGTATGAATCAACAACGGGACCTCTAAGAGAACACTAATGTACGTACCCAGTGCCGCGAATTGATATACTTCTGTGCTGTGATGACACGCCTTATTAGCGGCAGATGTACGATGAGGACTGATGGTATGAATCGACAACGGGACCTCTAGCTTAGCTCCCCTGAATGGTGGAAATCGGTCGGAAACAGATCACAGACAGAAACGATGGCGATCCTCGAGATCCGACGGGTTTGGCGGTTTGCGTTGGATAGATCCTCTTAGTACTGTAATGTCAGTCAGGTGGTCAGGCCTAGGCGCTGCCTGCCTATGTACATGTGACACCAAATCGATCCATCGCGTCCGATACGGCCCAGTCCATCGAAGCATCATCCAACCTTAACTATCTCCATGTTAAATTAGATGTTTCAAGATCCACACGTAAGCTGCATAATCTGTATTTTTTCTTAATCTTTACCGTGGCACGAGTTCCTTTTTCTAGAAAAATATTTAGAGTGCCCATACTTTTTTAACGCAACGTTTAATTTAGATGAGGTGTCTGTACCATTTTTATAAAATTTAATTGAGCTTGGTTCAATTTTAAATCAAATAAATCTCCTATGAAATAATCTCGTATAAGAAATTGATAAGAGAGTGTAAGTCAGTTTAAACCGGTCACTATTATGTATACTTATTATAATTTAAAAATGTTAATGTCAAGCCACAGGCCCGCACAAGCATCCTGAAATTTCTTGCCACTTATTTTTTTTCCTTCTCTAACTAGTTCCGTGAATATGAATTCAAACCTTTTTTAAGCCATTATTCCTAATCTAAATAGAGTTAATTGACCACGAGCAAGCTAGATAAAAATTCTAACTCTAATATAAATCACAAAGAATTTCATCATTTTTTATTTCTTTTGGTTTCGTCTCTATTCTTGCTAAATTAACTCATAGATATGGTTTATTTCCATCTACAGCTCTTTGCATGTCTGTCGAACATTTATTCCTTTTGTTTCTTTGTCTTCGTCATGGTTTTATGGATGGACAAATGTTATTTTCCCTTTTCTCTATTTTGATTTTTGGTTTTTGGCCCGCATTTTTCCCGTTTTGTTTCTGTAGGTATACCTTGCTCCTTCGTTTTTGTTTCTATTTTGGTTTCCACCTGATTTTCTCGGATCCGAATTTATTTAGTTAGGAGTCCTAATTTATTTAGTTAGAGGGGATCCGAATTTAGGGCCTACTTGGTTTGTTACCAATTTTTGCCCAACCAAAATCAAGGCTTGCCAAAATTAAGGTTGCCAAAGTTAGGGTAAAAAATTTGAGTACGTATTTGGTTGAGTGGCAAAACTAAGGCTTGCCAATTTTCTCTTTTATATAAGTTTAAGAACATTCTAGAGACTTGTCAAAACTTTGGCCATAAAAAATGGTTTGCCAATTCTTTGGTAATAGACCAATGAAGGACTACAAATTTTGGCATGCTATAGTTTTGGTTAGGCAAAAATTGGTTGGTAAAGCAGGCCCTTATTTAGTTAGGGGACTCTGGATCAACAAGGCCCTAAACTCGGCCCTCTTCTGCTTGGGCTCTATTGCAGGCAGGCAGGCAGTTGCAAAGAATGGACCGAGCCGGTTGCACTTGCTGTGCTCGCTGGGCCCTATGGCTGGCCCAATCAGAGCGTTTTTAGCCCTTTTGGATTCGTTGCCTCTCGTCATCGGAGGTGGCCTTGGCTTATCACGTTGCGGTTGACGTGCGACGCGCTGATTGGAAGGCGCAAATCCCCTCTCCTCTAGCCACACGCCTCCCGCCACCAAAGCAAGCAATGCAAGCACGCAGTCACCGTCAAAATCAGTCGGACGGAACGGACGACTGCTAGACGAGGAGGAAGGAAACTGAAACTGAAAACTAGCGGCGGCCGGCGTTGCGCTGCTGGTCTCCATCCATCGATTTGTTTTTTTTTTCCCTCTCCTTTTTTTTTTTGTTTGCTTCTTCCTCCGTCATTCCAATAGGAGTATTGCTTATTTACCCCTCCTCCACGACGTCCGACGTCCGTCCAGATCATCCGCCAAACGAAATACTCTATTCCCACTTGATAATAAACAAAACAAACTATCTTCTCTGCCTGCCTGCGTGCGGCGTGCCTGCCATTTCCAGCTGTTCCATTCGATCTCAAGGCTCCATCTCCCCTTGTTCTATTAGTCCGTCGTCGTCCTTGCGCCGCAGCAGAGAGACGGAGAGGGGGGAGGGGGAGAAATTGAAGTCATGGAGCTGGGGAGCCCTGTTTCGGCGCACAGGTGTAGGAGCTACACCGCCACCAGCTACACCCACTGTTCCATAGGCTTCTCGCCTCGGGTCCGCGCCAGAAGCAGCTGGATCCGTGCGGCGGCGGAGGGCGGCGATGGCGGGGCGGCAGACCGGCGACGGAGAGGTGCCAGCTTCGCCGCCGATGGACCCAGGGTCGTGGAGGTCACCGCTGCCCCCGTGGCTACTAGTAATAGCGGAGGAGGCGCCGCCGGAGCCGCCGGGACCGGGAGCGCGGCGGGGTTCGGAGCACGGGACGCGGAGCTCGCCATGTGGGACAAGCTCGGGGCCGTCGTCAGGCTCAGCTATGGCGTTGGTCAGTATACCTCCATCTACTACTTCAATCTCTGTCTAGTTAATTTATTGCATCATGATTCATGAGCATGCAGTGCATGCATGCATTCAATTAATCCTCCTAGTCAATCAATCTGTCCATGTCTGCACAGGGATCTACGGAGCCATGGCGCTCACGGGGAGATTCATATGCCAAATGGCCGGGATAGACTGCACGGGGGGCTTCCATCCATCTCTCACGGCACTTGTCGAGGGGCTTGGTTATGCAGCTCCACCAATCATGGCTCTGCTCTTCATCCTTGATGTATGTAGTGTACAGCACCGTCAACCGTCCTCTCATGCTCTGCTTAGCTAGTACTCCCTACATTACTCCGTAGCAGTAGCTAACTTGCATGTGGTTTGATTTCTGCTTCCAGGATGAAGTTGTGAAATATTCGCCCCACGCACGCGCCATCCGTGATGTGGAGGATGAGGAGCTTCGCAGCTTCTTCTACGGCATGTCACCATGGCAGGTACTTAAAGCACCGTACCCTTGATATTAGTGAAGTTTTCAGTATGTCTCTTGATGATCTGTCAGTGTTGGCTGTGCATATTTTTCCACTCTGTTTTCCAAGCCGAAATAGATTCTAGTGAAATATATGGAACGTGTAATCTAATCGCTGTCCTAGATGTGATAGTTGTTATGTGGAGAATGGCTTCAAACTCCTTAGCTAAAATCAATATAAAATGGGGAGTGTATGATCTTATCTTTATCTGCAGTTCGTTCTCATCGTGGCTGCTAGCTCAATTGGTGAGGAGCTGTTCTACCGTGCAGCTATTCAGGTATGTGCTGCCTTGCCTGTCCATTCTCATTATTAGATTTATGGTTATTAACTTTCTTTCTTGCAACTATGTGGAGGAAACTGTATTCCTTTGCAAGTAATTAGCATATGTTTTTTTTTTTCACTTCATTTAATTTGCTCAAAATGTCGATGTTAAAAAACTAAAAACACTGAATGAAATTGTAGGGAGCGTTGGCTGATATTTTCCTGAGAAGCACGGAGCTAATGAAAGATGCTCGAGGGATCGCATCACTGGTATATATATGTTTTTCAGCTGAATTGAGATGAAACTGAATTTCTTTTTTATATACAAGACCACCTAATATATGTCTTTATAAAACTGTACCCATGCAATGCAGAGTGGTATTGTTCCTCCTTTTGTTCCATTTGCTCAAACGTTCGCTGCAGTCATCACTGCAGCCCTCACAGGAACCCTCTACTATATCGCCACAGCTCCAAAAGGTGATCAATGTTCGGCAGTCCTAATTTGCATGAACATGTTAATTTCTTTCGTTTGTTTCGGGTAGATAGAAATCAACGATATTCATCCTGAAATCTATTTAATAATTATGCCATATATGTGAAGTGACATGTATTGTTCATTTAAATTTCAGACCCTACATATGTGGTGACACCTTCGATGCGTTCGCGCACAGGGCGGGAGAACCTGAAAAAACTATTTGCAGGTTTGTTTGGCCACACACACACACACACACTATAGATTTTTCTGTAACTGTGCTGATGTTGCAAATTGGTTAGAGTGCTAGAGAGACATGCATGTGCAGGCCTCAGCCCAAAGCAGAGTAGTAATATAATGCGAAAGTATTATAAACGAATAGTTAGCTTAAACCTTGGACATATCCATGGATTTGCAGCTTGGTACGAGAGGAGGCAAATGAGGAAGATATACTCCCCGCTTCTAGAAGGAATCCTGGCTTTCTACCTTGGCTTCGAATGGATCCAGGTACGCATAGTAGGTCCATGCATGCATGATACCAGATTTAAGTTCATCTCAGCTAGGAATATAATTCATATGCAACGATTGATGATCTGTGTGTGATATGGATACAATAATGCAGACCGACAATATCCTGGCACCTATGATCACCCACGGCATTTACTCTACTGTTGTCCTTGGGCATGGGCTCTGGAAAATCCACGACCACCGGAGAAGGCTACGGCAACGGATTCAGCAGGTCAGAAGTCAAGGGAGCTCAGACACACTGTAACTGCAGCATGTGGCCGATAGATCGGCGTGGTCTATTGCTGGATAGCTAGCTGCTGATTGCACGTACCGGATGATCGATCGACTGATCAATCAGAAGACCGGCCAGAGGCGTCTGACAAGTTTTGATCTAGTTAATAACCAACAAGATAGGCAAAAGATTTGGAAAAGGTATAATGCATGTAGTCATGTGATGTAGACGCAATCTGTACATATGCAGACAAATATATGCAGGCTAGCTGTAATCAATATAGGAAGTACGTCTATACGATTGCAACTTCCAAGTATGTAATAATCCTAGTATCACGTGTGCAAGGAAGATAGCACAGCCCACTCGTTTCTTTCCGGCCCCTCTATTCTCACACTTGCAATTGAAAATTGATGAACCGCTGAGTGGAATGCTTGATGGTTCATTCAATCAGGTGGATTAGAGTGAACGCCCATTGGCCATTGTTGAGCTTTTCTTTAGGGCTATGCAAGGGAATGGGCTGCATGGGCTAGCTAAGCCGGGCAGTCGAATAGAGGAGAAATTAAAGCCCGCAAGGAATGAGTTTTGCAGTTGCAGGTCCTGAAGCCTGCACGGGCTTCGGGCCCTCCAGTTTCCTAAAAAAAAAAAAAGCTTTGCAGGCTGGCCTGTTTCCTCTCCCCTGTTCTTAACAAGAACTTTTGTCTTCCAGAAATTTGTTTGGAGTTCCCGCTACAGTTCCCATTCCGGCACCCCATCACCATCAACCAGTTACCAGTGGTTCTATGGCAACCGTCGGCGTATCTCCTGTGTAGCACAGTTTAAATGCGAACTCCACGGCCGTTACCGGTGATGCATTTCTGGTTTAGGCCTCGTTCGGTTCGGCCGGTTTGGTCCATTCCGGGGCCCAATCCGGGTGGATTGCTGCGGCCCGTTTCTGAACCAGCTGTGCGTTGGATTGGCCGTTCGTTTTGGCCTGCCAGGGAAAGAAAACAGGCCCGGCTTGGATTTCTCCCAACATTGAACGGCCCGGATCGGAGCCTGGTGTCCTACCCTCCGGAACGAACTCCCGTGTTGAACCCTAGCGAAGGCGACGGTGCGGTGCAGCTGCGGGGCGCAAGAGGCGACGGCGCAGCGGCACGGCACGGGACCGATGGCGACGATCTCCTATCTGGCGTCCACCCTCTCCGCCGCGTTCTCACCAGTAAGACGCCACCCTCTCTTCCTCCCTCTCTCCGGTCCTCGCGTTTCTTGTTCTTGAGGTCCGCCTGGGACTGGGACTGGGATCCGGATCATGCCATGGTGGGGAGCTAACTAGCGCGGCGGCGGAGGCATGCTTTCGGCTAGGAAACTTTCTTTGTCAGGCACCGCCATTCCGTTTGATGGGCGCTTGCCCGTTGCTAGTGAAGTATCGAACTATGCCCGTTTCTTTGTCAGGCACTGATTCTGTCATAGCTGTTTTAGTTAATACTACATCAGATGCAGGGCATCAAGGCCACTTTCTTTTGAAGTTCGTCTGCTTGTATGTGAAAATTAATCCTATCAACTAGTTCAGGACTTTGTCTATTTGTGGCTTTAACAGAAACATTAGGATAATTAAATTCAGAATTAGAATGTGAGGCCCCAAAGCAGCATTACTCATTAGCAGTAATCATGATTGGGAACAAGCTAATAGTATAGACAAAGATGCATCAATCAGGCTATACCTTTAGATGTAGGGTAATTCTGATGGTTGGATCTGCCAAATGATATGCTTCGATATAGCACGGATCACTGCTGCCAGTCAAAGTACAGGCTTTTGGAAGCTCTTTATGCAAGGCACCAATTCCCTTTGTTTGTAGGAGATTTACCATATTATCTCTTTATGCACGGCTAGATGTAGCACGGATCACTGCTTGTTTTCTATCATAAAATGGAATATGCGTAACCATATTATCTCTGTTCGTATTGAAGGTTAACTGCTTTGGTTTGAGCCCTCTTTTTTTTCTTCATCTTTTCCCTCCCAGACCCCCAGGGAAGGATAGGATGCTAGCATGTCACCATTGCTTGATACAACGCTCGCTTTTTTTTCTCTCCTTGGTTCCACATGAAGATCATCCTAATTTGTTAGTTCCAGTGCAGCCCTGATGATGTTTGACTCTCTTGTTAATGGCCAGAATGTTAGGCAACATTTTCATATTAGATTACATTTTGAGAATGTTTTGATTTGTTGGTGTCTTCAGGTTACTGCAAACTTCTTGTTAGCATCGAAGCAGACCATTCCTCATTACTACTTGACAGTATATGAACGTGTTGACAATCTTGTCAATATATTTCTAACCTAATTTGTGATTTACAGAGCTAGTCGTTGGTGGAATGGCACCAATTCTTTTGTTACTTCTAACTATGAAGTTCCTTCATTGAACCCACTGCAGGATACCTGGTGGAAAGAAAATATCTATTAATAATCTTGGCATCAAGGTAATTGAGGCTTCTCCCTTTTGGTCTGGTATTCTATTGCACTTAGGTTTGTTTTTGTTATTTGTACTGTATATTCTATTAATTTCCTTCGTGTTGTGCAGTATTGGATATGTCTTTATTTGATATGCAGGCTGCAGATTTTGCTCTTCGAAAAGTCCCTCAGTGTAACGGGTCATCGAAGAATGATTTTATTTGGAGTCCCTCAGGAAGGTACTCCAAATATTTCCTATGTGTTCTTTCTCTTGTTTCTAAATTGGTACTTCTTTTGGAGAAATTCTAACTGCTGCAGGATGCAGACAAGAAGGGACTTGGTACAATTGCTGAGGTGGTGAAGCAGTTGGCTCAAAAAGCAAGAGATAATATCTAAAAACCAGGAGATTACAAGGTATATGTGCTAAGCGGGAATGTAGAAATGAGATGCAGCTGGACAGGGTGAAACCCGGTTCTGCTGATGGTCAGTATGAATTTGGTTCATTCATGTATTAATACACTGAGCTGTGAGCCTGTGACCACATTATGGGTGCTTTTCTAGTTACATTGGTTTTACTATGTTTCTAGACATAGTGTATATTTATGTGCATAATAAATACAATGTATCTCGAAAAGCCAACACGTCTTATAATTTGGAACGGAGGGATGAAGATAACTGTGAAGTTGTTAACTAACCAGGCCATCGGGTGCTCAATATTGTTCCTCTCTACTGAGGGAGGCGATCCGAAGGGCGACTCCCACCCCGACCTTGATCTTGGCGCCGCCGCCGGTGACCTCGATCCGCCACGCCGTCGGCCGCTCGGCCGCGGTGTCCACGCCACGCTGCCAAACTGCAGTTGGTAGCGGCCAACGCAAATCGCCGGTTAGCCGTTCTTGGCGCCGTCGAACACAGATTTACCATTAGGGTTTTGCCGCTTAGGTTTGTCTAGGTCGGGCATCGGTTTTTGGGTGGCTGTGTCAAGGCTTGCACGGCGCATTCGTTTTGTGTTCTCTGCCTGCGCGTGATGGCTGCGGCAGGAGATGGTGGAGCGGGGGAGGAACAAGGGCGCCCTCGCCCTAGTGTGGAAGACATGCTTCGTAAACTCAACCTTACGGAGGAGGAGGAGGCGATCATGGAATTCGTTGACGAGGAAGAAGACAAGGCCCCTGAGTCGGTGGAACTGGCGCTGGTGGGGAAGGTCCTCTCGCCGGTGGCGGTCCATATTGATCAGGTGCGCTCGGCAATGAGGCCGGCATGGGGTAACCCACCGGGGCTCAAGATCAGGGAGATCGGGGAGAAGGGTGACAACCTGTTCGTCGCTGAATTTGGCAATGGCCGGGATCTGGATCGCGTCCTTTCAGGGACGCCGTGGCTGTTTGGCCGATATGCTGTTTTATTCCAAGAGTACGACGAGAAACTGAGTGCAAACGAGATCATGTTTGAGCGTATGGAGATTTGGGTGAGGATTCTCAACCTGCCACTGGGTTGGATGAACCGTACGAAGGGATCCAAGGCGATGAGCCTGATTGGCCAGGTTTTGAGGATGGACATGGATGGTGATGGGAAGGCTAGCGGTCCCTTCCTGAGGGCTCGTGTGGCGATAGAAGTGGACAAGCCAATTCGACGGGGAGTCCTACTCCGGCTGAAGACGGATGAGGAACCTAAATGGTTTCATGCTCAATATGAGAGGCTGCCATATATTTGTTTTTCTTGTGGGCGCATGGGTCACTCAGAGCTGGAGTGTCCTACCCCGGCGACGCGTGATGAGAAGGGGAAACTGCCGTATGATGCTCAACTCAGAGCCCCGGAGGAAAGACGGAAGCGCTTGCCCTCGTTTGCGAGTGCGGCTGCAGACTCGTTCGGGAGTGGCTCTTCGTCTGCTCCCAGGCAGTCGAAGCAGTACAGTAAATCAGGTGGAAGAGGCTCTAGGTCTGGCTCTGTTCGTTCAGAGAGTTTTGGGGATGAGTCTGAGGAGCCGGAAATTCAGTCACCTCTGAAACCTGGTCAGGGAGGCGGCGACAAGGAGGCTGAGTTGGAAGAGGGGTTGAATGTGAGTAAAAGGCTGAATTTGGATGGTGTGGCCGATGAGTCACGTACCCTGCCTCGTAAACGCAAGTCCAAGGTGTCGTCGCATGTCAACCAGACACCTGATTTGAATATCCCTTTGGGGGGCTCTAATGCAATCGTCCCAGTTGGTTTGGTGAACTCCAGGGTGAGCCAATTAGGTACAGGGACGGACAGTGGGGGGTCCAGTATGATTGAGACCCTGAAGAAGCAGAAGCGTGGCAATCATCACCAAGAGAGATCGGCGGCGGCTGCAGGCAGCAGTCCCCGCCAGGAGCCATGAATCTCTAAGCGTGAACTGCCGGGGCTGCGGGCGGCCCGAGGCAGTTCAGGAACTCCGCCAGGTGGTGGAGGAACGTAAGCCTGCGGTGGTGTTTTTGATGGAGACACGGATGGGTGAGGAGCGTGCTTTGGGCCTGAAGAGAGACCTTGGCTTCCCAAATGCCATAGTCGTCAATTCAGAGGGCCTTAGTGGTGGTCTGCTGCTATTGTGGAGACAGGACGTCACGATCGCAGAGATGAGCAAGTCAAAGTCGCACATTGACGTTGTCCTCTCATGTGATCGCCTCCGGATCCAACAGTGGCGGCTGACGGGTTTTTACGGTGAACCAAGACGGGAACGCCGGAAAGATAGCTGGTTTCTGATGCGCTTTCTTCGAGCACAGTCATCGGAGCCTTGGCTGTGCATGGGGGATTTTAATGAGTGCTTGTCGGTGGAAGAACAATTTGGGGGAAATGAGAGGGAGCAGTGGCAGGTGGTTGCGTTCCAGGATGTGGTTAGCGCTTGTGGATTCACCGATCTCGGTTTCCATGGCCTTCCCTACACCTGGGATAATAGGCAAGAGGCGGATCGCAACGTCAAGGTGCGTCTGGACCGTGCACTAGGGGATAATAAATTCATGATGCAGCTGGGTGACTCGTCTGTGCTCCATATACCCCTAACGGAGTCTGACCACGCTGGGTTGCTGGTGGAGGTGAGGCAGCGGCAGCCGGGGCCTATGCAGGACCGCCGGCGATCGAAACCTTTTAGGTACGAGAACATGTGGAAACAACATGGCGCGTACACGGAGTTTGTGAATACCTCCTGGGACCCGGGCCCTGGGGAGGCGGACTTATCGACTGTGTCCAATGCTCTCTCGTCGCTCCAGGGCGCGCTGAAAAGGTGGGATCGAGAGGTCTTTGGCTCAGTTAAGAAACAGGTGAAAGAACTGAGGTCCAAGCTTGAAGAGGAGAGGGGAGATACACTGTACCGTGGCCCGACTGACAGAGAAAGGGAGCTGATGGCACAGCTATCCGATATTCTGTCAAAAGAGGAAACCATGGAGAAGCAGCGTTCTAGGATCGCTTGGTTGAGGGAAGGAGATCGAAACACGGAGTTTTTTCAGGCAAAAGCTCGCGCCAGGGGCCGAACGAATCGGATTAAACAGCTTGTTACTGATGATGGTCGGATCTTGACTGACCAGTTAGACTTGGAAGACTGGGCGTGTGCTTTCTATCAGAATCTGTTCACGGCTCAAGAGGAGTTGGAGCCGGAACTGATCTGCAGCCATGTGCCTAGGAAGGTCTCATCGGAGATGTGTGACATGCTAACAAAACCGTTCACTGAACAGGAGGTGGAGGCTGCCCTCTTTCAGATGGCACCGAATAAATCCCCGGGGGTGGATGGTTTTAACGCGGGATTCTTTCAAGCACATTGGCAGTTGGTGAAACAGTGTGTGTTACCGGCGGTGCTTAGCTTTCTCAATGGTGGTGAATTACATGAGGAGATAAACCGAACGTTATTGGTGCTGATCCCCAAGGTATGTAACCCTCAGGAATTGTCTCAGTACCGACAGATTTCCTTGTGTAATGTTTTATATAAAATATGTTCCAAGACAATGGCAAATCGGCTTCGCTCGATCCTTGATGAGGTGATTTCGATGGAGCAGAGTGCCTTTGTACCTGGCAGGTTGATCACAGATAATGTTATGATTGCATATGAGTGCATACACTACCTCAGGAAGAAGAAAGGGAAGTCTGGGGATTGTGCTATTAAGCTGGATATGGCTAAGGCGTATGACAGGGTCGAATGGAGATACCTAGAGAGTATTATGAGAGCACTGGGTTTTCCTGATTCCTGGTGCTCGCTAGTGATGAAGTGTGTGACTTCGGTGTCTTTCTCGGTCCGTGTCAATGGAGTGTTCTCCGATGTCTTCAAGCCAACACGGGGAATTCGGCAGGGGGATCCAATATCTCCTTGTTTCTGTTGTGCTCTGAAGGTTTATCGTGCATGTTAAGAAGTATTGGACCCTTGTATGTGTCGAGGGGGGTGAGGGTGAGCAGGCATGCACCTTGGATATCCCACCTGCTGTTTGCTGATGACTGCCTCATCTTTACACAGGCTACTAAGAGAGGAGCTGACCGAGTAGCTAGTATCCTCGATACTTACAATCGTGGATCCGGTCAGTTGGTGAACAAGCACAAGTCTGCTATTTTCTTTAGTCAAAACTGTGACCAGGGAAACAAAGAGGAAGTGCATCAAAGTTTGCAGATTGAGACTGAGGCATTGGGAGAGAAATACTTAGGACTGCCAACTAATGCAGAAAGAGGATCAGGAGGAGCTTTCAACTATGTGCAGTCCCGTTTTCGTGGCTTGATTGGGGGTTGGGCTGAGAAGAATTTGAGCTGTGCTGCTAGAGAAGTTCTACTTAAAGCAAATGCACAGGCAGTACCGACTTACCCAATGTCTTGTTTCAAGCTTTCCCCAGTGACTTGTCAGAAACTTACATCGGCCGTCGCTAGTTACTGGTGGGGGAGCTCCCTGGACAACCACAAGCTTCATTGGCTTAGATGGGAGAAACTCACTCGATCAAAATCAAATGGAGGTGTGGGTTTTAGAGATTTCTCCTTGTTCAACAAGGCCATGCTTGGAAAGCAAGGGTGGAGATTATTGACTCGGCCGGACTCGCTGTGTGCGCAGGTGTTGAAGGGGAAGTATTTTCCAAATTGTGATTTCCTCTCGGCAACCAAAAAACAGCGAAGTTCGGCTACATGGAAAGCAATATTGTTTGGGCGTGATGTGCTTACTAGGGGCTTGATCAAAAGAGTTGGCCTGGGTGACATCAGAGTGTGGGAGGAAAACTGGATACCCGGAATCCGTTCAATGAAACCAGTGGCTAGGAGGCCTGGAGCCACGGCTGAAAGGGTGAGCGACTTATTCATACCGGGCACAAGAGTATGGAATGAAGAGGCTGTACATAAATCATTCATGGCGATCGAGGCTCAGGAAGTACTCAAAATTAAGCCGAGCACTCGGTCTGAGGTTGATTTCATGGCTTGGGCTTTTGAAAAACATGGTAATTACTCTGTGCGTTCTGCCTATATGCTTCTGAAACAGGAGCAGATGGAGGTGGCGATGGCCACGACAGGGGAAACGGCGAGTTCACATGAAGCAGTGTTCTGGAAGAGGCTATGGAGAATGGAGGTACCGCCCAAGATCCATGTATTCTGGTGGCGTGCGCTTCATGATGCTCTACCATCGAAGTCTGAATTGAAGCGGAGGCATATAGCTTGGGAGAGTCACTGTGAAGTATGTGGGCATCAGGATGAAACTCTCTTCCACGTGTTCTTTGACTGTCCTCTCGCAAAACGTTTCTGGTCAGAGGTGAAGAAGGTGACGGGAGCAGTGGTGCCTCGTCTACATCCACAGTCCTGGGCCACGGATATCTTCCAACCAGCGATTGCCTCGCAACAGCAGGCGGCAACGGTGATCTGTGGGGCCTGGGCTTTGTGGACAGGTCGTAATGGCCGCCAACATGGAAGGAGGGTCTGGGAACCGGGAGCTACGGCAAGGTTTATCTCAAAGCTGTTGGAGGATCTGTCGTCCCTGAAAGGTCCAGTAAAGACCAAGCAGCCGGCGGCCCGGGCGAGATGGTCAAGACCAGCTCAGAACGAGTTCAAGGTCAATACGGATGCAAGCTTCAACCAGCGTGCATGTACTGGCAGCGTCGGGGCTGTGATCCGTGACCATATGGGTGCAGTGGTTGGTGGCCTGATCAGGTGGTTCGATGGAGTGCCTGACGTGCTGACGGCGGAGGCTCTGGCGGCGAAGGAGGGACTGGAGCTCGCTGTGGAGCTGGGTCTGCAAAATGTTATTCTTGAAGTTGATTGCCAGGGGCTAGCAAGCCTGCTACGGGATGAGGATTCGGCAAGATCTTCAGTGGGAGGTCTATGCTTCGACATAACAGAGCTAGGGAAAAGTTTCTCAAATTTTTGTTCTAGATGGGTACGTAGAGAAGCGAACTCAGTGGCGCACTTCTGTGCCTCTATGGCGACGGCCACTGAGCGCTCCTTCTTTTGGCGTGATTCTTTTCCGATGTGGTTGGCTGAATTAGCCGCCGCAGATTGTATCCATGATTTAAGTTAATGAAAGGCTCTGTTACTCCCAAAAAAAAAAAAACACTAACCAGGCCATCCAAAAGTATCGTCTCCAAACCAATAGCACAGAGCCGTCTTTTCCGTTTTGATATTTTCATTTTCCAGAGTGATTTGTGGTGGTGATGATATCTTGATGAATGTTTACTGTCAAGTTGCTGTCTAACAATCTGCTAACGTATAGTGTCAAGTCATTCCTGCGAAACAAGTGGCCTTGAATTGCTGTGAAACGTGACCTTGAGTTGTTGTCAGAACTTGAATTGTTGTGAAACGTTACCTTGAGTTGCTGTCAAACAAGTGTTTATAGGTCTATTCCTTTCATTCCTGGCTGAAACGAAACAGGCTTTATGGTGTAGAGAGTTTTGATTCCTGGGCTGAATCCATTAGTGACCAGGATTCAGTGTACCAACAGGATTCACTCAATCCAGCCCAGGAAGCAAACAGGCCTGTTTTGGATCCGGAACAAGCGAACGAGGCCTTAACTGAGTACTAGTTTAGTTGTTTTCCTCTGCTCATTTGTAGATTCAGTTTTGGACTGTTGGACACAGCAAGGTCAACACTCAACAGAATAGCTATCCGAGAGTCAAAAAAAAAAAAGCAACAGTTCATGTATTATATTCGAAAGGCAAAGGCTATCAGACAAGCAATATCTGTATTATATTACTAAATACTATTAACCTTCGAACATGCATCAGTTCATGTATCTCGCTGGTTCTTACAGGCACCGGCCCCAGCCAGCACAATAAAAGCATCAAAGAAGAAGCACATGCGGTGGTATTGTATTGTTCCTCATCATCAGGCGCCTGCTTCTTCCTTTGACGACGGCGCCGGGTACTTGACGGCGTTCTTGACGATCTTCCTGGTGGCGGCGTCGCCGAGGTTGACGCCGCACATGTCGGAGAGGCGGATCAGGTAGAGCAGCACGTCAGAGAGCTCCTCGCCGAGGTGCTCCTTCTCGGCCTCGTCCCAGTCCGCGAGGCCCTTCCGCACCTCCCCTTTCCACATGAACAGCTCGGACAGCTCCCCGACCTCAGCAATCTGCCAGGCACAAAACAAATCATTAAGCTCTTCTCGCCTTCCTTAACAAAGAGAACCAAACAAAAAAAATTGTCTCTTGCAAACGAGAATGGGTGGTCGATGCTGTTTTATTATAAAAATAAGAAGAATCGGAATGACGAGGAGTGAATCGCATTCCTTTCAGTTTCAGAAAATCCAGTCACAAGCAGACAGTGCTCATCATTCAGTAAATTAGCAGTGACCCTGATGTCTGAACCAACATAACCACGTCGGAGGATCGGACAAAAGCAATCACGTGGCATCCGAGGTGTAACACTCGAAAGCTGCATTCCATGAACCATATGTGGTGACATCCCTGTTCAGCCGTTCAGGCCATGAGCAGTGCGAAAATTAGTTACTTGTCCCATTTTGCTCCCATGAAGCAACCCACACATGGATAAGGCTGGACGGCACAATCAGCATGCTAAAAGTCTCCAAAAAATATCAGGGACAGGGGGGTGATGACAGGGAATAATGCAAAATGATTATGTTTTGGGATCGTTGACGCTAGGTCATGTCCCCGTCAATGTGGTTATGGAGAAGTTTGCTTCTTTCCAGAATCAAAGTTCTGAAGAAATTCTAGATGCATTGTGGCGCCATCGCCTTGCGATACACATGTAAGTAGTATCCGGGAACCTAGTAGGTATAAATACGTGCATGATCATTTCTAAGGTACAAAGTGCAACAAAATTCTAGACGCCACGCCATCACCTTGTGTCCACATGCAGTTATTTAAATGAAAGGAATACATCAGATAGATCTCAAGAATCTTGCTAGTCGCACTACTACTTGGAAGTTGGAACAAAAAATAATAATAAAAGGAGAATCTTAATGAACAGTTGGTCAAAAGAGAACGTATTATATGGTGATAGCTTAATCTACAATTCTACATAGATAACAAAGCTATCGTGGGCATGGAATGAAGAATTTTATTTTTTTTAGATAGCCTTGCCTTTGGCAGGGAGCCCTCGTTGTTAACTGCGAGCTACTAGTATAGTTCTCTTCTTTTAACTGACGGAGACATTGTCTATGTGCACATGATATTCTAGACTTGTACTAGTGTTCTAGAGATGCTTTCTGCTCCGACAAGTGCTGTTTCTCTCTCGTCTTGAGATGTGCAGTGCTAACCAGTTTTTTGTTTAATTTAATCACAACGGTAACGCGTAGTACTGTCTTGTCTGTCTACAATGTCGTGAAGTTATAATGCATACTTCATACTTGAGTTACCACTTATACCACACTGAAAATAAAAAATACAGATGCGGAACTCAATAATTTTTGGACATGTGAAACTCTATTTGTCTTGTTTTCTTTACAGCAGGAGATCGTGAAGCAAATGCCATGCATGGTCACGCCCTGAAAGCTAACAAAAGGCATGCTTTTTAGCATTGACGCGTGTTGTGGCGTTGTGCATCCAAAACACGTTAACAGATCCTTGAGATCATTCGGCGTCACGAGGAAAACGAGTCCCCAACGGCAATGGGGACCATCCTACTTGCCCAAATTATGCTTTCGTATACTGAATATTGGGGGGCTTAATACTCTATCTACTAGTGATTAACGAACGAAATCAAAATCATCGCGGCCCGAGAGGTGAAAAAATGACGAGTGGCAAACTGGCAAACAGATAGAACAGAAAACCCTAAACTCTTCAGTCTTGATGAGAGATACATGTTGGGGCCGAGAAACAAAACACGAGAAGATGAAGGGCGGCAAACACAGGATTAGATTTTAGAGACGAGCGGAGAGAAGAATTGAAGATGCAAACCATGGCGAGCAGCAGGTTCCGGGGGCTATGGTACTGCTCCCAGTCCCTCTCCTTGGCGAAGTCGTTGAGCTTCTTGGACAGATCCTTGAGGCTCACATCACCAGCAGCCGCCTCCTTCTTCTGCTCCGTCATCACCTCCGCCGCCATGGCGGCCGCCTTCTTCTCGCCCTCCATGTCAACCAGCAGAGCCTCCGGAACACTTGCCGATCGAGATGCCTGCCGGCTGCGTCTGGTTCGGCTCTTTGGAATTGGAACTAGTACTCGTAAAGCAGAGGCGTGGGTGGAACTGCAAGGGGATTTGTATATTTATATACGACGGCGTGCAACAAAGTTGGCAAGGAATTACTTGTAGTATAAACAATTATTAATTAAGGGATTATTAATTGGTCTTGGTCCCTCCTCCTTCTGGCCTTGGCGGCTTGGCGAGCGAGAGCGATGTTACTTACTGCCTTTATTGGTGGGTATAATCCAGATTAGCAGCTTTTTTCCCCTGACAAATCACAGAGCGATGCAATTGCTTCTCGCCTGGAATACACTAGGCACTTGATCAATTGCCATAACCGGCCCAAAGTTTCAGATTACTAATTTCCTGTAGTACTTGAGTGCCATGACCGTCTTCCTACCGTTTTTGCAGACACATGGATAGTAAGTTGCCTAGAGAAAGGTGTTGTAAGGGTAAAAACAAAAAAACAAAAGGTGAGAAGACAGCAGAAGAGGCACTGTCATCTTGTAGTATCTTTACTTTTGGATATCTGCGTCAAGGGCCGATGAGGTCAAGCCCCAGACTAGCTAAGAGCAAGATGGTGGACTCCTTGGAGAAGGCCAAGAAGAGGGCTGCGACGAAGAATCTTGACTTCGCCCAAGGTAACACCAACATCCAGTCCTTTTTATTTGAATCCGAAAATACTATTGTTTCAAATTTAGCTAGCTTGGGTGTTTCTCTGGGGACCGATCCTAGCATGGTTAATGACTCTGTTAAATTGTTGAAACAAGTTGAGTTAAGTAGATTGAATATTACACCAACTAGTTTGGTGGAATCGGATAGTGAGGATTGTTTAGGAGAGGATGATGGTTGGGCGGATTTAAATGACAACACGTTGGGCAACTTATTTGGCGAGTTGCTTGGTGATCAAGAGGGCTATGTCAATGAAGGTTTGGATGAGGAATTTAGACTCATTTTTAAAAAGAACAAGGCCCGGTCTTTGACTAGAGCAAAGAAGAGGCCACGAATTAAAATTCTTAAAAAATACAAGTTGGTGCCACAATGAAGGGAATTTTTTGAAATAGCAGAGGTCTTAGCGACTTAGCTAAATATAGATTCCTTTCGGATTTATCGAGAGAGCAAAAGCTAGACTTTATCGCTCTTCTCGAAAATGGCAATGACTTTTCGAAATCGGTTCTCGCAAATATCTGCGGAGGACACGAATTTGTGTGGCATTGGACTCAACCTCATGGCAGATCGGGGAGTATTCTCCTTGGTGTTAATTTAGAGGTATTCGACATTGGCAGTATACATGAGGGTGATTTCTATGTGAAGTTCAAACTTAGAAACAAGTCCGATGGATTTTTTTGGGTGTTGGTTGGAGTGTATGGGGCTGCGCAAGATGAACACAAGCACAGGCGGAGCTACGTGGGGGCCAAGCTGGGCGCTGGCCCCCCCTTGCCTACGCGGCGGTTCCTTTGCCGGCGGGCTTCGAGCCGGCCGCGCGCGCTGGGCGCAGCCACGCAGGGCACCGGTTGCCGGCCGCGTCGCAGTTGAGCAAAGCAAAGAGCGAGGGTGTGTGAGGCCGAGAGATAGAGCTGAAGAGGTGCTTTCGTGGCGCTAGTCTGCGTCGCCGGCCACCGCCGCTGCTTTGGATCGATGGCTTGATGCGAGCGACGGGCAGATTGTGAGATGTCGATCGTTTTTGCCTTTCTGAAGCACGTGGGCTGCTACTGCTATTGTTCAATGGGCCATTTGCAGCATCCAATATAACTGACGTTATGTACCATCATATACATGTATTCTATATTTATTTTTTTCCAAAATCATGGGTATTCCATGGCACTGAAAAGGAAGGGCCATCTACCATCATATCTATCGTTATTTTTCTCGTTTGGGCCTCTAATGATATTGAAATCCCCTCCCACCAGAATGGGAGCCGATTCCTTAGAACATGTCTGAGCTAACTCAGATAAGAATGAGCTAACTCAAATTTGAACTCGGATGGTTGTTGAAGGATGGGTTCTACGACCTAGTGGCAGGGGTTTGGGGTAACAAGACGAGAGGTCATTCTCCGCTTGAAAATTGACAATTCAAAGTGCGTCGCCTAAGGCAATTCCTTCGGGGCTGGGCCAAAAATAGTAGTGGCCAGTTCAAAAAAGAGAAACCGGAGTTGATTAGAAAGGCGGATGAAGTTGATAAGAAAGCGGAAGTTCACTGTCTCTCGGAGAGCGAAATTAATCTTAAAAATTATTATAAACAGAGTGTAGGGTCGAGATGGCGGACTAGAGGGGGGTGAATAATCCTTTTTAACAACTAATCACAGCGGAATAAAACCTATTCGGTTCTAGCAACAATTCACCCCTCTAACTAAGACTCTAAGCACCTTACAAAAGATCCTAACAAGAAGTAAAGGTGCAAGGCTAGCTTAAGCTTCCCTAAACCGTTCTAACGTAAGGTCACACAAACCTAAGCACTAGTACACTAAGCACCGAGGAGCTCCTACCAACTAGCATGCCAAAATGCACTAAGCACCTAATCTCACTACGTGCTCAATGACAAGGATACACAATCCTAATCAAGGAGCGCAACTTGTTTAGTTATACAAACTAAATAAGAAACTACTTCTAAGCTACACAAGCTAAGAAGGTGAGTGGCAAGCTACACAAGCTAACCGGTCTCACAAGAGCAACTACAACTACACAAGTAAAGAAATGTACAAAATAAATAACTTGTGTAGAAGGGAGCAAACCACCGCGAAGGATGGGAAGATGTTGACGCGGTGATTTATTTCCCGGAGGTTCACTTGTCGCCACAAGCTACGTCCTCCGTTGAGACAAGCTCCAAGGTTGCCGCCGGTCCTCTTGCTAGTGGTGACCCACAAGTCACACTCTCCCACGTGGAGTGCTTACCACAAGCTCTAGCACTTGACTCGGCTGGACCACTTGTTGCTCTTCACGTCTCGCTCTACTAGCGATGCTCTTCGCGATCTCCCGCGGGGTGAGCTCCAACCCCTCACAAGCTTACTCCGGAGCCAAGCACAATCTGCTTGCTTGCCTTCCACGGAGCCTCTCGCCACCAAGCCGTCTAGGAGGTGGCGACCTCCAAGAGTAACAAGCACCACCGGCTTGCAACTCGATCTCCTAGTGCCAACTCTTGCAATCTCTCAATGCAACGCACTAGAATCACTCATTAGCGATCAATTGGATGAACGCTAAGCACACTAGTGAGTTAGAGAGCATAAAGCCATGCACTAGCAAGGGAAACACATTCCCAAGGTGCAAGACCTTACCAACAGCCGGCCACATCCCTCTATTTATAGCCCTCAGCTCAAAAGAGCCGTTGCCAACTGAAAACGGCTGTCGGACCGACCGTCGGACCGAACCAGCGCGCCTCCGTCGGACCAAAGCCCACGGTCCGGCGCTCTCGATGGCCGCCACGTGTCAGCTCGATTCAACCGTAGCCGCTAGATCTCAACGGCTATTTCTCGCGCCGTTTTTCCAACCGTCGGACGCTCAAGCTGATGATCCGACGCGCGCACTGCTCCAAGCGTCGGACCGTCCGACTCTCACAGACGGGCCACAGCTCGGCCACCGTCGGACTCTCGCGCGATTAGCCGTCGGACCAATAATCACCACGGTCCGACGCTTCCAGAGAGGTTTCAACTCGCTCGAAACCGTCAGACTTCAGTCCGACGCTCGCCGTCGGACGAAACTCTAGCGTCCGACGCTCTCCCGAACGCCACGCGTCACGCCGACACTGCTCGGCACCGTCGGACCGAAGCTGGCAATAGTTCGACGCTCGTTAACCGAGCGTCCGACGCTCGTTAACCGAGCGTCCGACGCTTCCACAGATTTGCACAGAGCCTGGGACCGTCGGACCCTTCACACCAATGGTCCGACGCCCTGTCCAAGCCAGCGTCCGACGCTCTTTTTGAGCTCCTTTCAACTCCAAACTTCACCACCTTTGCAAATGTGCTAACACCAACAAGTGTACACCTCATGTGCATGTGTGTTAGCTTTTCACAAACATTTTTCAAAGGATTTTTCACTCTTTTCACCACGCCACTCGATCCTAGCAACGTATGCAAGTTAGATCACTCAAGTGGCACTAGATGACCGATATGCAAACAAGTTTGCCCTTCTTGATAGTACGGCCATCTATCCTAAATCCGGTCAAGCACTTCTCTACTCAACCTTAGACCGGTGAAATGAAAACGCCCTAGGTTATACCTTTGCCTTGCGCTTTCCATTTCAATCACCGTCTTTATCTTCGTCTCCGACACCATCGATGCCAATGCAACACATGCACCAACACCTCATGAATGATATGATCCACTTCATATCATCACGTGGCTTTTGGTTCATCGATCCTTGACTTGCTTGCTCTTCACCGTTGCGTTGGTCCATCGGCGCCAAGCCATCACCCGACTTGCCCTTCACTAAATATTTCCATTTGGTGGCTAACGGCAAGCATAGAAGAACTAGGATTTTTCGATTAGATCAGGAGGAGGGAATAATAGTTGGTGAAGAAAACCTTAAGAGGTACATCACTAGGTTTTATAAAGGCTTGTTTGGGGAACCTGAAGGTAATAATTTCTCGATGGAGGAGTCCGAGATAAGTGATGTCACTCAGGTCTCTCAGGTAGAGAATGATTTATTAACTGCGGAGTTCCTCGAAAAGGAGGTTAGGGAGGCGGTGTTCCAAATGGAACATAACAAGGCTCCGGGACCTAACGGATTCCCGGCGGAATTCTACCAAGTGTTTTGGGAGGTAATAAAAAAAAACTTGCTGCCATTATTCTCTGAATTTCACAAAGGCGACCTACCCCTTTTTAGCCTAAACTTTGGTATTATTACTTGTTGGTATTTTTTAAGTGCACACAGATAAATCCGCAAGCGCACGGATACCGTTGTACCTTTCACCCGGAGGGTTTTAAATATCGTATCCACAGGGAAACGGACTTGGTTAACTACAATCTAACTTAACCAGGGGTAGTCAATAAGTGAAGGTAAAAACTAAGTTAAAGGTGGTAGTCAATGATGGGTGTAGAGATGCAATTAAAGATGGTGGTGTTGTAACTAAGGTGATGGCTAATAGGTGTAAAACTATTCAAGGGTGTATATAATATGGCTATAGTGATCTAGGTTTAGATAATAGGAGTGTAGAGAGAATAACTAGGGGTTTCTACTTCTGACTTGAGCAAGCTTATGTCTTCTACTGTCAATCTAGGGAAATCACTATAGTGAAAGAGATCAACAGAGCATGTTTCCCTTAGCAAAGCTATCCTACTATTCCTTCTGACGGGAGGTGGACTACAATGGACTCAACAGGCATGGTCACTCCCACGATCTACCACCGATCCGGCCAGACTGGACGCATTTACGAGTAACTATAGTCTAGGCACCATGCCTACACTAGAGATTACCACTCTATTCCCCCTAGGAGCAGGAATAAAGCACTCAAAAGAGAGACATAAACCAGATAAACAATATGAACATAGACTTACATAGATCAGAAGTTGGTTGCCCGAGACATCTTAAGAGCTAGCTCAAGTAAAGCTAGATCCTACTGAAGTACAAGACGTAGAGGAATCACCGACAGGCCGGCATCTCCTCCCAACTCTTCCCTCGCTTTCCATCTCTCTACTATCTAGCCCCTAAATCCTAATGAAAAGTTATCCTTTCATGAGACACCTCTCGATTAGGGTTTACATGTGATAGAATGAATTGGTCTGATTGTGATATAAAACCCTAGGGGTCTGGGGTCCTTATATAGACCGGTGGGATGAACCGTAGCCCTTGGATTAAGCCGACTTCGACGGGCAGCTAGCATTACATAAAATTTTGGGATGTGGGTCCACGTCAAAGCGCAGGCAAGAAGGACTCGGGGGTGGATCGGCCGATCCAAGGGGGGCATCGGCCGATCCACTTTGGCGGCCAATCCTATCCCGTCTTCTCTGGTGAGTCTCTGGTGTCTTTTAGATTCTTCCTGATTTCCTTTCGCGGTAAAATTTGATGTTTTAGTCTGACATGTAGGTCTTCTTTGGTTCTTTTCTGATAACGTCCTGCAGAAACACAGATTCACCAAAACTCGTGGAATTCTGTCAGTTCAACCCCTAAACCTATGTTGGTGTTTGCTTTTATACCCTTTTCAAGTTTAGTTGACGGGTAAAATCATACAATAATTACCGTCAACAAGCTCCCTCAAGCTTAACCTTTTCTAGTCCCTTAGCAAAGTCAAACTTAGCAATGGATAAAGAAGTTCATTAGAATTTTTTTTAAATATAGTAGCAACTCCTCAAAAGCAAACCTGTATTCAAGCAAGAGTTCTCCTCGAGATTAGAGTAAACTATTATGACTTTCAAACTTACCTTTATTACCTTCAACTATGGAGCTTGTAGCCTTCTCTTGAGTCTTGGGTAATTGAAGGACAGAACGTCTAAATTAAGCACTATGTCTCAAGCTCTGTCATTCCACTCTTATCCTGGAGTTTTTGCAAGTTTTCAAAATAAAGCTCAGAGATTCCTTTGTATGACCCTCTCAAGTCTCTCAATATGTGGTATTTGTGGATCCTCACCAAGGCAATAGTGATGTATGCCTTTTCTCTCTCACCCTATATCTAATGGCTTATGTGAAGTTCATGGGTAACGAGATAGCTCATACATACTTGCAATGCATATATTGTAGAGTCAAACAATGGATCCAGAGAAAACAAGTCATACAATTAAATCAAGATGTGCATGTGTGTGGTTATGTGGTGGTAGGTGTATATATGGTGGCTAGCCTAATTCTACTTTTGCTCCTTGAAAATATTTCTCTCTCTTTTTTAAACACTAGGAAATTGTGCTGCAGGACAACATAGGCTATCTTTTCTTTTTCTTTCTCTCTTTTTTTCAGGCGGGCATCGGAGTACCCATTGTTTTGATAATTCGGACACTTGTCCATTTTTACCTCTCAGGCGGGCATCTTTGTACCACATGCCTCTTCTCTACAACAGTACTTCCCTCTCTTCTTTTCTTTTTGAGAGATAGCAACAAGAACTTGGAGCATTTATTCGGTGATATCCTATAGGGCTTATTTTTTGTGTTTACTCCCAGTGTAGGAGTAGAATATTTTTAGGTGGATATGGAAGGCATGTTTTTGCGTACTCCTTGTTTAGGAGCAGCAGGTATATGTGATGTGTACATGATCTTGATTTTGAAAGCATGACAAATTTCTAAGGTATCAACAAAGCTTGCCAACACTCAATGCAAAGCAAGTAGCATATAAATGTGTGGGTTTTCCTATTCTAGCATGTATGGCTGTGGTGGGAATTTAAGCTCTGTCATATAGGAACTCATCATGTGGTTTTAAGGATTTTCAAAATAAATCTCTAGGACTTAAGTATCACTAGGAACAAGATAAATAGCAGTTCAAACTTTCCATATCATATCCCTCAATCACCTAGACTTAGATTAAGCATTTGCTACCCACAAGTTTTAGGTTCAAAGTAAATCTTCATATCAAAACAGTTGTGTCTAAAACTTGAGATAATTTAAGGTTGAATACTACGTATCAAAGGGATTCTAGTGATATGCATGGTGTTTATCTATGGAGTTCATTTTATCTGGGCAACAACTTCTGTAAGCATTATCTTTTATTCAAATCTAAGCAAACATAAACAAGCTAAACAAATCTTTATTTAGTTTTCAAATTTTATTTCACTAGCTAACAAACTCGAAAGCAATATAGTACAGTAATAGGATGAGAAACTTATACTTAGCTGGATTAAGTGGAGGATGCTCTCCCCCAAGCTCGATGATGGCATGGTCGTGATGTTGAAGTTGAATGATCCTTCTTAGAGAAGATGTGCCAGCAGCTGGTAGGTGTCTGGGTGGTCTAGCTCTTGATCACATGTAAAACTCAATTACCAACAAGAATACCAATTCTCATGGAGGGGGTTAGGATAATACTGCTCCATGGTTAGTGGTAAAATTTCCAGCAGAAAGCTCCCTTAATGAGTGGACCTTCATGTGGCCACATATTTTTAGATTTTTATATTTTTCATAAAAGGTGTGGACCTTCATATGCCCACATATTTTTGGAGTTTTTAAGTTTATGAATGCCAAAAAGTAAATATGATGCAGAAGTCTATCTTAAATGTATGCAAATTATTTTTGTGCCACCATAGTGAATAGTCTTGTGAGGTGAGGTATGCCACGAGATTAGTCACATGGGGCTTATATATATATATATATATATATATATATATATATATATATATATATATATATATATATATATATATATATATATATTTCAATGCAATGCAGTAAGTAAATATTTTTATTTTCTTTTCTATGCAAATGCAGTAAGGTAAATATGCAACTAATTATACTAATATGCTAAAGGAAAATTATGCAATGCTAAAAGAAATATGGATAAGTACCAAATTTACCTTTTGGTGAAGGCTCGGTGGTTTATAGTCCTCTGAACAAGACTTTTTGTCTTGTTCACTTGGTGCATCGTCGGGTTGAGATGGTGACCTTGGTTGCACCTCTGATGATGTGCTGGAAGATGACTCCTCCTTCCTCCATTCTTTTCTGGTTGGTGAAGTTAATGTTGATGTTGAGGTCTCATCTCTCCTTATAACTTCTCCTTCATAGTCTGCCCAACCATCCTTGGTGGTTGGCTCTTCTAACGTTGGGATGAATGACGTCTTCTCCTTGATTTATTCTTCTTTGGCTGCTAATAAGTTGTATACCTGTTGAAGTAGCAGCGCTCCTTTTCTGTGTGGAATTAGAAGTGGACCTTTCCTGATCTCTTATAGATGATTGCTCGTGTGGCGTTAAGGAACGGACTTCCAAGTATACTCTTCCTCTCCCATATCTAGGACCTAAGAAGTTAGAGCGGACATAGTGATTTTAAATCCTCTCTGGGAACCTGAACGTCTGGTCTGCCATCTTTTTCATTATGTTGACGTTCGATCCAGTGTTGCAACAAACCTTAAGGATGAAAGGTTTTTCGCCGTTATGGTGCAAATGGATTGACCAAATAGTAAAGGGAGGCAGCGTGGGTGTTAATGTTAATGGTGAGGTGGGTCATTTCTTTCAAACAAAAAGGGGACAACGTCAGGGTGACCCCCTCTCGCCTATTTTATTTATCCTAGTGGCGGACATGCTAGCTACCTTGATTTCTATAGCTAAGTCTAGTGGAAATCTGAAAGGTGTAGTCCCTCATTTGGTTGATGATGGCTTATCTATTCTGCAATATGCAGATGATACGATTCTTTTTTTAGAGAATGATTTGCTACAAGCCAGAGAACTCAAACTAGTTCTTAGTACTTTTGAGCAATTGTCGGGTTTAAAAATCAACTTTCATAAGAGTGAGATTTTTTGCTATGGGGCTGCAAGGGAGAGTCAGACGGATTATACTGCATTGTTTGGGTGCAAGGTTGGAAGTTCTCCATTCAGGTATCTAGGCATACCCATGCACCATAGAAAGTTGTCCAATAAAGACTGGGGGTGTATCGAAGAAAAATTTTAGAAAAAATTATGCAGCTGGAAAGGAAAACTACTTTCCTTTGGAGGAAGGCTAGTGTTGATTTACTCGGTCCTTTCCGGTTTGGCGATGGTCATGATGTCTTTTTTCGAAGTCCCTAAGGGTGTCCTTCGGAAACTAGATTTCTATCGTTCTCGTTTTTTCTGGCAGAGTGATGAGCATAAAAAGAAATACCGTTTGGCAAGGTGGGGTATTCTATGTACTCCGAAAGACTTTGGGGGTCTGGGAATTATTAACCTTGAGACTCAAAACAAGTGTCTTTTAAGCAAATGGTTGGTTAAACTGATCAATGAAGAAGGTATGTGGCAAGATCTTCTTAAGAGGAAATATTTAGCCACTAAATCTCTCTCCCAAGTGAAACAGAAACCGAGTGACTCACTTTTGGAGAGGCCTATTGAAAATAAAAGAGGATCTCCTGATGGGAGGGGCCTTTAATGTGAATAATGGGAAACAAGTAAGGTTCTGGGAGGATTTGTGGTTAGGGGATAAACCCCTATGTGATGCCTATCCTAACCTATATAGGTTAACTAGGAGGAGAGAAGTTTTAGTGGCTGACGTCCTAGACATGTGAAAGCCCATGTTTGGTTTTGGGTAATTGATGAAACCTAGTTTGCTAATAGTGTGCTCTAAGTGTTTCATGAGAACAATTAGCAAACAAGATGGAGCAAAGGACCAGGTCGGTGGAGGACACAAGTGAAGGGCAATGACGGCATCCATGCAAATGGTATAAGTCCATCATCAAAGGTGTCCACAAGGTCCATCAAGAGATGAGAAGGGTTGATAAGAAACCGGGAGCTCAAGGCAAAGGTATAACCAATAGGAGCTCTTTTGGTTTTGGTGATCAAGACTCCATAGAGGGAGTGATCACATTTAGGATAGATAGCCGCACTATCAAGAGGGGTGAAATCATTGATGAAATGCGGTTATCAAGTGCTACTAGATATTTATGATCATTGCATATGCATATAGATGCTAGTAACACTAACTTGACCCGTGGAAAACTCTTTGAAAAGGCTAACACACGTGCACCTAAGTGAGAGACACTTTGGAGTGTTAGCGCCTTTGGAAACGGGGTGAAGTTTGAGGGTTAGAGAGGGTTTGGTCCTCTCTTCCTCCTGCCGAGTTTGCGAGGCAGGATTCGGCGAATTTCGGAAACGTTTCAATAGAAAAACTAGTGTCGGACTCTAACTTGACTGAGCGTCGAACCATTGTCTTCGGTCCGACGGCTAACCCCTTCAGCAAGCGTCGGACGCTTTGTTTCAGAGCGTCGGACCATTGTCCTCAGGGTCCGATGGTGCAGAGCCGTAGCAGGTCGACACGTGGAGAGCAAAGGAGCGTCGGACGCTCGGCGTTAGTCCGACGGTGAGCGTCAGACGGGCGTTAGTCCGACGGTGAGCGTCGGACTCCATCCAACGCGTTTTCAGCGTTTTGGAACCTCTCTGGAAACGTCGGACGCTGGCGAGTTTTAGTCCGACGGCCTGTTGTTTCAGAGTCCGACGGTGGCTTTCGGCGGAGCGTCGGACCGGAGGTTTGGTCCGACGGCCTACCGTCCGACGGTTGTTTTGGCGCGAGAATAGAGCTGTTGTGTTTCAACGGTCGACTTCAAACGGCAGAGGACACGTGGCGTCCATCTAGGGCGTCGGACCATAGCGTTTGGTCCGACGGTGGCGCGCTCGGACAGTCCGACGGTACGCAGAATGAACCACACGGCTAGTTCTTTGTGTGTGGCTTATAAATAGTCACTTGGCCAGTTTGGGGAGGTGATCTTGGCACTCTTGAACATCATAACATATTTGTGAGCCTTCCCACTCCACTCTCACTCATCCTACTTGATTGTGTTCATCATTTGGTGAGTTTGGAGAGAATCAAGTGCATTGCATTGATTGAGATCATCTAGAGGCACTTGGTAGTTGTCTTTCGCAGTGGTTTCTCTTGTTACTCTTGGAGTTTGCTGACTCCTAGACAGCTTGGAGCTGCGAGGATCGTTGAGGGGAGTTGGTGATTGTCTTCACCTCCGATCGGTGAAGTTGTGAGGGGCTCTTGAGCCTATCCCCGTGGGAGATCGCAAAAGGCTACTCTAGTGGATTGCTCGTAGCTTGTGGATCACCATCTTGTGTTGGTTGTGCGTCACCCTTGAGAAGGGTTTGGCGTGTGATGCCAATTAGCGCGTGAACCTCCAAGTGGGTGTATCGTTAGAACGAGGACTAGCTTGCCGGCAAGCAAGTGAACCTCGGTAAAAAATCTTGTGTTATCTCTCTACCGAGGATTTCTATTGTATTGTGATTGATTATTCATTTGGTATTCTCTACTCTTCACCGGCGGTATAAAAATCACTCTCTACTCTTTACCTTCGTGTACTTACTTTTGTGTAAGGTTACTATTGTGTTGTTGTTCACCTAGGAGTAGAGTAAAGTAGCGACATAGGTTTGTTGGTGTGTAACTAGAGATCATAGCCTAGAAAGATTAGGAGGCTTGCTCATTTTAGTAGGCTAGCGCGAGAATTCGCTTCGCCGCTTATTTGTCTAACCACTTTGTCTTAAGTGTTGTTTGTAAAATTTTTTATAGGCTATTTACCCCCCTCTAACCATTTAGGACTTTCAACATGATCCCACTAAATATTTCTTTTAGGAGAGGTTTGGTTGACGAAAACCTATCCTCCTGGTATGAGTTAGTGAGAAAAGTGGTTTTTGTTCAATTATCAAATAGGAAGGATGTCTTCTTATGGAAAGCGAATCAAAAGGGTAAATTCACCGTTGGATCTATGTATAAAACTATGGTAAGTCGGGAGGTCCAACTGGATAGAAGCCCTATCTGGAAACTTAAGGTCCTATTGAAAATTAAAAATTTTCTTTGGTTCCTACTTAAGCGAGTAACTCTTACTAAAGATAATTTGGCAAAAAGGAAGTGGCAAGTGAGTTTACAATGCTGCTTTTGTAGGTGTGATGAAAGTATTCAACATTTGTTTTTTGAATGCCATTTCACAAAATTTATCTGGAATACCGTTCGTATCACATTTGAAATTCAACCACCCACTAGCATATCTAATTTATTAGGCTCATGGCTTAATGGACTAGGTCCACGTCTTAAGAGTCAAATTATGCTAGGGGCGGCGGCTTTGTATTGGTCAATATGGTTGAATAGAAATGATATGGTATTTAATAAAGCATGATGCAACTCTCATTTACAGGTTTGCTTCAAGATGACCTACTCGATCAGACAGTGGTCCATGCTATATAAGGAGGAAGAGAGGCCGGTGTTCATGAAGGGTTGCAGAAAGATGAAGACAGTAGTTATGGCGATTTTCGCCAAATTTAGTTGGTGCTCCAAAAATCGAGTCGGTTTTTAGTTTAGCTTGTCAGGCGGGCCATGCCCCTTTTGGTCTTGGTTATTTTGGTCTAGCACTGTTTGCTGTCAGACTTAGTTGTCGTTTGACTCTAAGGTGTGTGTTTATATGCAGCTGTATATCATCTTCAGATGGTAGAGGCTGGAACTTCGTTTCGTTATTAAAAAAATGAGCTGCCATATTTGAGGGAGGCAATAGATCAGATCGCAGATTGGGTTACTTTTTCCTCCATCTTAAGTCACAGCGTGAATTGATTGGCAGGCAGCCGGAGGAGCGGATTGGCCACAGACAGGCCTGGTAGAGCCGCCGCTGTCGTGGAGTGTCCGTGGCCCGTGGTGACGACGACTGACGACTGACGACGAGGTTTGTATAATGACGGCAGTCAGCGCCGGCAGCACCTGGCCGGAGGCATCAAACAACACACGCAAATGACGGAGGCATTAAACGCGAGCCTCTCTTCCGCCTCTGCGGCGGCGGCGGCGGCCGGCAATACGAAAGGCTTGGCGAATCACGACGAGGATGAGAGAGAGTGTTACGGCCCACGGCCCAGGAGGAGCGCACGGGCCATATGGAGCAAGTATGGTATCAGGACCGCATGTGGTGGTAGCGTGGCCCATATTTGTTGGAGGTGTGGTGCGTGTTTTTCTTCTCTGTCAAGCAAAACCGGCCGTCGCCGCCGGCGTGATCCGAATCTTTCTCTCCTCGTCTCCCAGATCCGGGTCCCTAACAGAGAGCTCCAACATGTTTATCAGGCACATTCTCAACACGAACACGCAATTGTTTGTTTTTCATCTCCAAGCTAGTTTGATCAAGAGATAGCGTTGCGCACTCTGAAAAGAAAAAACGAAATGCACATGTATGATGTATCATGTTCAGGTACGCTCCTGCATGGTGTGCCCGCTGGCCTCCTCATCCCCATCGGCATTTTCACATCATGGCCGCATAAAAATATGCATGACTTATTTTGATTGTGTCTAATTTTTAGGGCTGATTTAGGATGAGAGGATCATGCGGAGCTTGTACGTTTTATAAGTGAGCCGATCCAAGAAAAAAACGAGGCGTTCAATCAAAGCCAGCCCAGCCCACAGTCAATGAAGACCAACAATGTTTGCATGTACTATCCAAAGCCAGCCCAAAAAGCCTCTAGCTCATCTAACCTAGATCGGTCGGCGACAATCCGTCTCCGCGAGATCCATCGGCTCACCCACATCCATTCCCCCTCTATATACGTCTGCGGCATTAAAATCCCTCTCCCCCTAGCCGCACCACCCGCTTCGCCGTCTTGCTCGCCGCCGCCGGCCGCAGCCAAAATGGTAAGATGTCCTCGCGTTATCTTCCCCGCATCGAGGGGTTTTGCTGCTTTTTTCGATGGTGCTGTTGGCTAATTTATGCGCACCTTGTTGATGATGTTGTGGTTCTGCAGCCGTTCAAGAGGTTCGTGGAGATCGGGCGAGTGGCCCTGGTGAACTACGGCAAGGATTATGGCCGCCTCGTCGTCATCGTCGACGTCGTTGACCAGAACAGGGTGAGTCAGATCACTTGTCTCTTGTGGTCTCGATCGGTTTGCTTGTGCTGAGGTGCGGATACATGCCAGGTGTTCGATGGTGCTGTGGTTTTATGAACCTTTTTTCTTCTGTTGCGCGCATTAGGTTGCCGATCACTACTGTTCCATTTATCTTGCGTAGCTGCATTAGAGAAGTAGCCTGCCCAATTGAACTGATCCGCAGTGTTCTGTGGGCTGTTAGTCTGTTATGCTTTGCTCTGTGTAGTCCAGTAGCAACATCACTTAAATCATACTCCGTAGTTGGTTGAGTGAACTCTGGTTACTAGATGATGCTAATAATAGCCTCTTATCAAATGGTTGATCCACCTATTACCAGTTAAACATGATTACTTAAACAGTTTGTGAATATCTGGCGAAATACCCTTGCTTCACAAATGTAACACCTTTGTTAGGCCATTGCTTTCGTTTTACTGAAATTAAGCGCAACATTCTGTCGAATTATGTATATATGCCCTTTGTAGTTAAATTGGCAAGCGAAGTGCACTGATTACAACACACATTTTTATGGGTTAGGACAATATTTTGTCGAACTTCAATAAAATGTCAAACATAAAAATCATTACATTATTTATTTTGAAAACATATACATCATGTGCTCATTTGTATTTAAAATATTCACAAAATCTCTTAAAATTGTAGACACATTGAAGACTGTCCAAAGCCATGTGTCTGGTATTTTTTTTACCAGACATCATATATCACTGTATATATCTGCTGTGAGTTATTTTGTCAGTGCACCTACAGCAATTTTTGTTTGCATTGTTGGTTCACTAGTTTTATGTGGCATTTTCATTTTCTGTATATTATACAGTGATGCAGTTAGTGGATTTCTAATTTGTTGACAGCGATGTGATCTGCCATGTTTTTGCCCTTTTGGAAACAACTTACCAACATGCTTATATTAAGCAAGACACTATATTGACACAATACCTTAACAGTCATTTCCTTGTAAACAAAATCAAATCCTATTAGTTTTCTGTGATTGCATAGACAATCCATTCATTAAATCACCATGTGAAATATGGGAAGCTGATGTCTACCTTCAGTGTTCAATCATTTTTACTAGTTTAAAGTTTATTATATTTTGTCTGCCACAGCAATTCTTTGTTAGTTTCCTGATAATCTTTAGGTACGTCATTTTGAGAGGTTTGTGTAGCTGGCTAAACCCTTTGTGTTCAGAGGTGCAGGCACTTGATATCCTTTCTAGACATTGCTCTGTGATTGAATTAACCGCTTGTAATTTCGTTTGCTTTTTGGTATTGAAATTGTTTATTATTTCTTGATAATCATGTCGATGGTGGCCAATCAGCCTATTACATATGAAACTAATAGCTGTTTGAGATAATCGTCTTATTTGCTTTCTGATGATGATTGAAATTTTAAGTGTACTTTCTGTCTGTTATTAGGCCCTTGTGGATGCCCCTGACATGGTCCGTTGTCAAATCAACTTCAAACGGCTTTCCCTGACTGACATCAAGATAGACATTAAACGTGTCCCGAAGAAGTCTACATTGATTAAGGCAATGGAGGAAGCTGGTGATTATCTGTCCCTGGACTATTTAATATCTAGCTGATGTATATAGATCACTGATCATATCCTGGTTGCAGACGTGAAAAGCAAGTGGGAGAATAGCTCATGGGGCAAGAAGCTGATTGTCCAGAAGAGGAGAGCATCGCTTAATGACTTTGACAGGTTCAAGGTCATGTTGGCGAAGATCAAGGTTTGACACACTCTTGAGTAGTTAATTTATCTATTGTTCTGCTTACTCCTAATATTTTGGCTATCATTTGAACAGAGGGGTGGGGCCATCAGGCAAGAGCTTGCTAAGCTTAAAAAGGTGGCTGCAGCTGCTTAGATTGCTTTGGTGGTTTTAATTTTGATCCTCCAAATGTAATGTGCGAACTACTTTGACTGTTGGCTTGTCAAGATGTTAATTTTAAACTGGCTTGTTAAGGTGTTTTGTCCAAAATGCTATTCTGAATCTGAGATAGTGTTATATTCTGATATCTATCAAGTGTTTTGGCCATTTGAAATTTGAAAGCCCCTCCCTCTGTCTGCAATATGGTTTCCCAAGTCAATACATCATAAGTTTACCATATAAAAGTAGGACTCCCCGCAATATACGATATTTATAATTTTCTCTCAGGTTAATAACCTTAAGTTTAGTGCAAATTTGCGATGGAGGTTATAATTTATATATTTTCCTAAGTCAAATCATCTTAAGTTGATTATTCTGAATGAGGGATGAAATCATTCATATGGAATGGTTAGTTTGCAGGAGCTAGAACATTTGTAATATAATATATACTTATAATAATATCCCTAGTCAAAACATCTTAAGATTAGAGCAGATTATTCTTTATTCAGCCCCGTATTTAATCGTCTATAGGAGTTTGCAATAGATTCTGGCTTTTTTAAAAAAAACTTAGAACAGTGTTTTTCTCACGATAAATCAGCATTGGCTAAATTCCTCATGACTAATCAGCATTGGATTCAGCGTTTTTTTAAGAAGCGAACAACACCTTACTAAACTTATACTAGGTCTAAGTTATCAAAAGAAGCAACCTTAAATTTTATTCTTCTTCGAGAGTGAGTATGCTATAACAGTTT
The DNA here is from genome assembly GCA_038502445.1 of Eremochloa ophiuroides. Taxonomy (NCBI): domain Eukaryota; kingdom Viridiplantae; phylum Streptophyta; class Magnoliopsida; order Poales; family Poaceae; genus Eremochloa; species Eremochloa ophiuroides. The sequence continues at coordinate 50,427,720 of JAHLJS010000009.1, read as the reverse complement.
TATAAACAATTTTGTTTTGGGAATGAGGGAATCCGAAACTATTTCTGACATACCAAAATTTTTTTAATACTCCCTCCATCCCAAATTGTAAGTCATTATAAGAATTTTGGAGAGTCAAACTTTCTCAACTTTGACCAAGTTTATATAATAAGATAATAATATTTACAATGTCAACTAAGTATTATTAAATTCTTCATCAAATATATTTTCATGGTACACTTATTCGGTGTCACAATTCTTCATATTTTTTCTTTATAATTTTGTTTAAAGTTGAGATAGTTTGACTCTCTAAGATTCTTGGAACGACTTATAATTTGGAATGGAGGGAGTAGTTTCTTTATATCTTATCGCTTTCTGGTTTGGATCCCTTTACTTAGTTTAATCATGTATTATCTAATTTATTATCATCTCTCGAGAAAAACATCAAAGGACGAGTGGAAACTTACGAGTCAAAGAAGATATTTAACGACTTTTTTTTTATTTGTAAGCTCTTTTACCAAACTATTATAGATCACCTTTTCTTTTTGAACCTAAAAATAAAAATATAAAGTTATTTTACAAAACTCTGAGGATGCTCAGGTGAACCTTTTGCCTTATTTAAAAATGTCTTGTTTACAAGTTGAGTATAATTTGAGGCCCCGTTTAGAAGGCAAAAAGTTTTGGAATTTGAAAAAGGAATCTTTTGCATTAAGTGTCCAATCATGACCTAAATAGGTCTAAAAGATTCGCCTTATGATTTACATGCAAACTGTACAAACATGTAAAAATTTTATCTACATTTAATGCTCTATACATGTGCTGCAACATTCAATGTGATGGGAATCTTAGAATTTTGAAGTGTAACTAAAACAGGGCCTGAATATACTGCCTTAGTAACCATTTCTCGCAAAAAAAAAGTTTTGGAGTTAGGGGGTGTTCAAATGGCATACGTTTTTAGTACTGTACGACATGTGCTAACTTTAACAATAAGTGTCCAATCATAAATAAGAAGACTCAAAAGATCCGTCTCGCGATTTACATGCAAATTGTGTAATTAGTTTTTTAATCTATATTTAATGGTTAATGCATGCGTCAGACATTCAATGTGGTATGTGGCAGGGTGTAAAATGTTTGAAAAAGAACTAAACAGGCCTCGGAGAAAATTTCCACCATTTCTCTTGTTACACAAAAATTAGGATTCGTTACGTTACTCCACATTTCCCTTCCTCGCTCATCGCAATCTCTCGCACATGCCGCTGCCCATTGCGCCCGCTAGACCCTCGCTCAGGCCGCACCACGCTGTCCGAGCTCCACTGTCTCAAGCTTCGCTGCTGATCCGCAGAAGAGGTGCATGACCCGCCCGCTGATGCCATGCCCCGCCAGGAGGAGGAAGGCACAGGTGGAAGGGAGGAAGGGGCAGAAAGAGAAGATGAAGAGATGACATGTGGGCCTAGGTCGGCAGTGAGATAGAGATATATGTTGAGCCATACTACTCCCTCTGTTCCAAATTGTAAGTTATTCTAAGAATTTTAGAGAGTCAAACCAATCTCAACTTTGACCAAAATTATAGAAAGAAATATAAAAATTTATGACCCCAAATAAGTGTACTATGAAAATATATTTGATGAAGAATCTAATAATACTAAATTAATATCGTAAATATTATTATCTTATTATATAAACTTAGTCAAAGTTAAAATAGTTTGACTTTCCAAGATTTTTAGAATGACTTATAATTTAAGATGGAGGGAGTACCAGACTGGCAGATACCAGTGGTATATATGTTGCGCTTTACTTTTTGGCGTAACTGGAACAGCAAACCAAATAAACATCCTAAAATTGTAAAATCAGACCTGAAGCGTGACGATAGCACAGGAGGAATAAAAACTTTTACTTCACATCTAGAGCTGAGGGTGTTTTAAACGTTTTCTATCGTCGTTTGCTGTCGTTAGAGACAAAAGTAGATGTAATGATGCCTAAGACAAAAAAAAATATATATTATGATATACTCCCTTCGTCCCTTAAAAAATGACGTTCGGCAAGCGTGTTTGCGAGAAAAACACGATTTTCTAGGGACAGTTTTAAAAGAAAATTATTTCCTCGGTTCTGGAAAAAATTTCGACTTAGTTTTTTGGCCCTGTTTTTATCGAACTTTGTTATTTAGCCCTAAAACGAAATTTGCTTATTTTCTTTGCCCTTCTGTCCACTTTGAAAGACCATAACTCTTCGATACGACATCGGATGAAGATAATTTTTATACGAAAATTGTAGATCTCGATGAGATCTATAACTTTATAGTTTTAGATTTTTTCATTTGAGAAAGTTCAGATGCCCAAAAACATCAATATAATATATTAATGTTTTTGGGCATTTGAACTTACTCAAATGAAAAAACTCAAAAGTATAAAATTGTAGATTTCGTCGAGACCCATAATTTTCATATAAAAATTATCTTCATCCGATGTCATCTCAAAAAGTTATGATCCTTTAAAGTGGACGGAAAAGGCAAGAAAATAAGCAAATTTCATTTTAGGCCAAATAACAAAGTTCGATGAAAACCGAGCGAAAAAACTAAGTCGAATTTTTTTAAGGTCGAGAAAATAATTTCTTAAAGGGACTATACAACGGATCTAACTTTTTTAGTGACACAGAAAAGAGCCTACTTTTTTAAAGCTCCGGTATTTGGCCTCACTGCCACAGTATCTTTCGCCGACTCGCTGTGATGTCTGTTTCCGAGGCGGCCGCCTATACAGCATGGCCGCCCCCGCCCTCATGGGCACAGCAGATCCGCGTGGCCGCCGCCCAGGGCCACTTCCGCGATGCCGTCTCCCTCTTCCTCCGGATGCGCGCCTCCGTCGCTCCACGCTCGTCTGTCCCGGCCTCCCTCCCGGCCGCGCTCAAGTCCTGTGCCGCCCTAGGCCTCAGTGCCCTCGGCGCCTCCCTCCACGCGCTGGCCATCCGCTCCGGTGCATTCGCCGACCGCTTTACCGCCAACGCCCTGCTCAACCTCTACTGCAAGCTCCCGGATTCGTATCTCCACTCCACTGGTGTGACCAGCGTGGGTGGCAGCGGATCACCGGTCGCATTGGAGAGCGTTCGGAAGGTGTTCGACGAAATGATCGAGAGGGACGTGGTCTCCTGGAACACTTTGGTGCTGGGCTGCGCGGAGGAAGGGAGGCACCATGAAGCGCTGGGCTTGGTCAGGAAGATGTGGATGGAAGGGTTTAGACCTGACTCGTTCACCTTAACCAGTGTGCTCCCAATCTTCGCAGAGTGTGCTGATGTCAAGAGAGGCTTGGAGGTGCATGGTTTTGCGGTCAGGAATGGGATTGACAGCGATGTGTTTGTTGGCAGTAGCCTGATTGATATGTATGCGAATTGTACAAGGACGGATTACTCTGTCAAAGTGTTTGACAACCTCCCAGTACGAGACCCGATCCTGTGGAACTCCATGCTTGCAGGTTGTGCACAAAATGGTTCAGTAGAGGAGGTCCTTGGAATATTCCGTCAGATGCTGCAGGCTGGAGTTAGACCTGTGCCTGTGACTTTCTCGAGCCTCATACCTGTCTGTGGTAATTTGGCATCTTTGCGCTTTGGGAAGCAGCTGCATGCCTATGTGACCTGTGCTGGGTTTGAAGATAATGTGTTTATATCTAGCTCCCTGATTGACATGTACTGCAAATGTGGGGAGATTAGCATCGCTCGTTGCATATTTGACAAGATGAGTTCACCGGATGTTGTATCGTGGACTGCAATGATCATGGGGTATGCATTGCATGGTCCAGCAAGAGAGGCACTTGTGCTGTTTGAGAGAATGGAACTGGGAAATGCAAAGCCTAATCATATCACCTTTCTTGCGGTTCTGACTGCATGTAGTCATGCTGGATTAGTGGATAAGGGCTGGAAATATTTCAAGAGTATGTCAGATCATTATGGAATTGTTCCTACTCTAGAGCATTGTGCAGCGCTTGCTGATATCCTTGGTCGTGCAGGAGAGTTAGACGAAGCATATAATTTTATATCGAAGATGCAAATAAAACCAACTGCGAGTGTCTGGTCCACATTGTTAAGGGCTTGCAGGGTCCATAAAAATACCATGTTAGCTGAGGAAGTAGCCAAGAAAATTATGGAGCTTGAACCTAGGAGCATTGGATCTCATGTGGTTTTGTCAAATATGTATTCAGCTTCTGGGAGATGGAATGAAGCAGCACACCTACGAAAATCTATGAGAAAAAAGGGTATGAAGAAGGATCCAGCTTGCAGTTGGATTGAAGTGAAGAACAAACTGCATGTCTTTGTAGCTCATTGTAGGTCCCACCCTTGGTATGACAGGATTATTGATGCACTGAATGTTTTCTCAGAGCAGATGGCACGCCATGGTCATGTACCCAATACAGAGGATGTTTTCCAGGATATTGAAGAAGAGCAGAAGTCATATGTGTTATGTGGTCACAGTGAGAAACTTGCTATAGTGTTTGGTATTATAAGCACACCTGCTGGAACAAAAATTCGTGTGATGAAGAATCTCCGAGTCTGTATTGATTGCCACACAGTAACTAAATTTATTTCTAAGTTAGCTGATAGGGAGATTGTTGTGCGTGATGCAAACCGTTTCCACCACTTTAAGGATGGAAATTGTTCCTGTGGAGACTTTTGGTGACTAGGTACCCGTTGGGATTATCATATGTGTTAAGATATAAAGTGAATTGTTCGATTTCCCTATTATCTTAAGCTTTTGGGTTGAATTGGTCGGTTCATGCAACTGAATATGGTGGTATCATGGCTAGAGGGCTCGAGTTCCAATCATGGCTAGCCCAATTAAATAAAAAATAATTGTTACTCCCTCTTATTCCATTCTGAGGCGTGAGGAGGAGTGTTGAGATATATAAGAGAATTGCCTGCTTTTTCCATCAGCTTAAGGTTTTGGGTGGAACTGGTCACTGCATGCAACTCAATAGTATGTCTGTGAAATGAGTCCTACTGCATGTAGTCTATATTGAGTGTGGGAAATTGATGGAAAGGGGCCTTGCTAATCTAAGCATTTTCTGTAATGACAAGGATATGAGCTATTTGTTTGTTTCTGAAACTTTAGAGGAATCACAGTTAGATGAAATTGAAGGTTGCCTTTAGTTTAGACAACCTTGTCAATTGGTTCTTGACACGATGAGCCAGTCGGTCTATTTTGAAGAACTGTTGAGAGCGGGAAACCGTCCTTGATCCCACCTCGGCCCAAATTACATTTTGATAATCTAGATGAGACCGTCATATCAGGCACCGGCATCAATACCCATTGCCCTGTGCAACTGGAAACACACGAAAACTTGACATTTGAAATATTGTGTGACGTTATTGTTCAAGGGCACTGGGGCTAGCGTTTTCCAAGATGTGGAGCTGGAATCATCACTAGAATGCAGCCGCTAGAAGTTTTTTTTTCCCCCAAGCATATGCATGTTTCATGTCTTGGACATGGTTTTAAATAGTGGGCTAAGCCATTTAGCGGCAGCCTCCTCGAGAAGCTATAAAAAGCTATAACAGAACGAAAGCTATTTCATGCTGTTGTTTTATAGGAAACATGATAATCCTTAATTATTTATGCATATAAATATGTAACTAAACAAATTTCATGAATACAAATACTCAAATACATGCACAGGGCTCTAGAAGAACATATCTCCAAATCCATCACTTAACATTTATTAAAACAGTCTCATGGCTACGATGATTGTTCATATTCGAACTAGCGACGCCAAAATTGTTTTGCAAGCAAGCCAAATAATGGTGTTTAGTGGAGTTGAAGTTTCATTAGCAGCTATAGCGGAACAATTAGAAACATCATAGCGAAAAGGCCCTATGAAAAAGCTCCATTGGGCCATTTACAAACAAATGGTCTTAAAAAGTAGTAACATGATTGTACTCATTTCCCTTTCATGCTTGCAGGGTACTACACCAAATGAGCAGCTCGCGGTGGATGCCCATGATTCCAGGGAAGGGCAGCACACTCTGGACTGTGGAGACCGCCATTATTATTTTTCTTCAGCATGGAGCCACCACAGCAAATGTACCTGTTCTTAGCTCGTCCATTTCCTTTTGTCATTCGGTATACCTTGGTAACAAACATGACGGCTAACAGGTATGATCCGCAGTGTAATTGTTGTGACACCAGACATCAGAGTCAGGTCTGAAAGGCATAGATATTCTACAGCGGTAATAGTCCTGCGATCTGGAGAATGATTCTTCCGGTGGTATGCTGTAGTAGACTGTAGCTGTACTCAGCACGAGCATGTCATGAATGAATTCATTAATTCCTTCATAAATCTGGGGCCTTCCAGCCACATGTGTAAGAACCCAGCGAGCGAGCCCATACGTATTTGCTTACAGCCGGGACGACAGCTGGAGCTCGCATTAGTCCAAGAAAGCTGAATGATGGAGCACAAGCACAGCCTCTTCGCCCAGGTGTGAATGAAACAGTAGAAGCCAAGGTTCCGTCAAGTCTTTTTTGTTCCCTTAATTATTTCCTGATGATGCTCAGCTCAATCTAGCACTGCAATGCACGTTCCAGAGATGAGTGTGGTAGTGGTTTTGCACAGAGAAGTGGATACGGTGAAGGGGTTGGTTGGGTTGGAGTTCCTTGTCGATTTCTCTTCTACTTATACTCGCTACACCGTACACGTACACATACTTTTTATAGGCAACGAACGACAAGGACGTGACACCTTCTTAGACCAAGGGGCCTGTAAAAGCTCCTGGAGCAGTCTTTACTGGAAGAAAAAACACCCGCAGCGGGTCCGGTAAAGGCTCCCCTACGCAATCAGGATAAAATATTCCTTTCAGATAAGAAATTTAGAAAATAATGAGTACGGTTGATCTTTTAAAAAAGACGGCCAAATCTGTGCAGTCCAGGCCGGGAACGCTGCACGCGGCAGATAACCCGGATGGAATCCGAATCGCAAAGCAGACAAAAGCACCCCGGCCCCCATATTCCCCGTTCCCACTCCCACGCTCGGACTCCTGTAGTCCTGTCCTATCCGCAATCCGCTCGCCAGTCGCCACCCCCATTTTTCGGCAGGCGCACGGCCGGGGCGTCAGCGTCTTCCTCCTCCCTCTCCCTCCCTCCCGACACACCTCTTTAACTTGCCTCCGCTTCCAAAAAATGCTCCGGTTAATTTAATCCAGACGAGGAATCGCCTCGCCCCGGATCTCTCCCCACCCGCGGATCCCCAGGCCCGCTCGCCGACACGACCCCCGCTGGAGGTTGTTGGCTCGCGACGCGTTGCTGCGGGGGCGTCGCCGCCGCCGCCGCTGCAGGCCGGCACGGGGCTCGTCGGTTCGGCAGTCGCTTTCGGGTCGGGCCCCGTCGAAGCCGCCAGCGGTGCCTGGGGAGCAATGCGGTCAGCTTGTGGAGCTGTTTTGAGGCGCTTGGCTGGGATCTGAGAGGGTGGAAGGTAGGGGAAGCGAGCGAGCGAGCGAGCTCTGTCGGTGGGGGGGAGTTAGTGGTGGTTCTAGTAGGCGTAGGGCGCGCGCGTTTGGCTGGCCGGGATGGAGCACATGGTTGGGGGCAAGTTCAAGCTCGGGAAGAAGATCGGGAGCGGATCCTTTGGGGAGCTCTACCTCGGTGCGTCCCGGGATGATGGGCCTTTTTGTTTTGTGGAGCTAACTTTTGCTTTTCCTCCGGGCTCTCTTCGGTGTGTTTCGTGCTTCTGACCGTGCTTGTTTGGTTTGTGTGCAGCCGTGAACGTGCAGAATGGCGAGGAGGTGGCTGTCAAACTGGTATGCCGCTAACAACTTCCGCATGATTTTAGTGTCCACGCTATCCATTTCTTGGTGAACAGTACTGTGTTAGGAGTTAACTGTAGTTGGGAGTAACTGAAATCTGTAGTTAGCCTAATTGCTTGTTAGTTGTTACTCACCTTGCAAGCATTATTGCATATTAGGAGCTCGGCAGTCACAGCACAAACGTTCCTGTACAGAAATTATGTTATCCAGCGTTGCCTATGCCTCTTGCGACATAATTGTTAACAGCAGGACCATTTGGATCCTGTAATAAGCTTCATCCTTGTGAAATGAATCATTTGTACTTTAGAACTTTATTCTGGAGACAGTTTTGCTCATTTGAGTCAATGAACCTGTAGCACTTCATTTGAGTCAATGAACCTGTACCACTCCTCTGAAGTGAGGGTATCAATGCTGAAAAGCAGTCATTAGAAACTATTCTCTTATTTGTTCTGATTGGTTAGATTATTCTTAAAGTTGGGTTTAGCTTCTTTGGAGTTATGTTTTCTCTATGTATGCTAAATTGAATTAGAATTAGTGTGTTAGCTAATGATGAATGTTGCTCGAAGGCTGTAACATCAACAGTTAACAGTGGCATATCAAACAATATTTTTGGCACAAATGTATTCAGTGAAACTTCCTAATTGCTAGGTGATTGATCTTTTTTTAGAAAAACTTGATTCACGGTCATTGATATTGTTTGCCTTAGTTGCTGTTAGGATTTTTGGACTGCTTAGTCACCTTATTTTTTGTGTGTATATAACTTCTTATTAGGAATCAGTCAAATCACGGCATCCACAGCTTCACTATGAATCAAAACTATACATGCTTTTGCAGGGTGGAAGTAAGTGCAACCACAGTAGAATTGGGTTAGCCATATTACAATGGTATTTTACTGATCTATTTATTTTTCTGCCCTGATTTGTAGCTGGGATTCCACATCTTAAGTGGTTCGGGGTGGAGGGGGAGTACAATGTTATGGTGATTGACCTGCTTGGTCCAAGTCTGGAGGACTTATTTAACTACTGCAGCAGAAAGTTCTCCCTTAAAACAGTACTAATGCTTGCTGATCAGATGGTGAGTCTGTCTTATGGTTCTACATTATTCTTGTATTTGTTTTGGACCTTTTGAAACCGCAAACTAATGTAGTGTCAAAGCATTCTTCATTTTCAATTTCATTGGTCTTTGTAAACAAAAATAACATGCCTTCTTCATTTGGGATACAGATTAGTAGAGTAGAATATATGCACACAAGGGGTTTTCTACATCGTGATATCAAGCCCGATAATTTTCTCATGGGTTTAGGACGTAAAGCAAACCAGGTCTGTGCTGCTTCTGCTAAATCTCATTAAGAGTCAATTTTCTTATTGGAAGCATTTTGTCTACCAAATTGAGCAACGGTGAATCAAAAGATTTTGAATATGAGATACTTTAAGAATCCTATTATCTTGTCTAACGATAACAGTGAAGTTGAATGACATTTCTTATTATGAGAAATGACTATAAGCTTGCTGGCAAAAAATTACCATCTGAAAACAGTTGTGCACACTCCACAGGTATTTGTCATCGACTATGGCCTTGCGAAAAAGTATCGAGATCTCCAAACTCATAAGCACATACCATACAGGTAAAAGAGAATCTCTGCCTATAAAATTATGAAGCTACTTCTAACTTAAATCTTGAAAGTGGGAGATTGGTGAGGTGTACCATCCCAATTAGATCCTGTTATTCCTGTAGTTTTTTGTCTATTCCTGACTTCCTGTTCACTCAGTGTTTTTTACACCATTTGCATTTTGACATAGTTCATGCATACCATAAACCTTTTTGTGATGTAGAGTAATATGCAACAACTTTTTACATGACTGGGTTCTTGGTTCTGTTCTTAGTTCCAAACCTACCTGAAAATTGAAATTTTGAATCAATTGTACCTTTTGTCTTGGGCTAAATTTGGTCACTCTTGAAAGGTTAATCTGATACCTGGCATAATAGGAAGATGTTTTGCACTGGTTTTAACCGTAGTGGTCAAGTTGGTTCATACAAGCAGGCCAGGGCCAGGGCAGCCAACGATACTCAAACAATGTGTGTAGAAAATTATTATTAATAATAATAGGAAATATCAAAAGTTCAACATAATGGAAATGGGAAGATCCTGAGTTGAAAAAAATCAAAAGTTCAACATTGTAAAAACGCTGTTGTACTATTAGCATTAATTTTTCATCTTTGACTGCAATTTTTTTCCTGGAGGTTCAATTTTTTTTGTTCTAAGCTTCTAGCCAGATCTACTTTATGTATGTTATAATTTAAAATGCTAATACAATTTCTTCGTCATGCCACAGGGAAAACAAAAATCTCACAGGAACAGCACGATATGCAAGTGTAAATACCCATCTTGGAGTAGGTGAGTTTATGGCTTGTAAATACAGATGTGTATTATCAGTATCTGAGAACTGAATGAGAGTCTATAGGGCAAAGGGAACAGGGAAAACAAATATTTTGAACAACTCTTCAAAACCTGTTACGCTAACAAATCTGAATGCCTTGATAGATGGATTTTGGTTAACCTTTCTTCATTTCCTTATAGAGCAAAGCAGAAGAGATGATCTGGAATCTCTTGGTTATGTGCTGATGTATTTCTTAAGAGGAAGGTATGGCATAATTTTTCTGCACTAGGATTCTTATATTCTTGTGCACCATAACATTTTCGTGTCATCTTGGAATCCCCCAGTCTTCCCTGGCAAGGCCTGAAAGCTGGCACAAAGAAGCAAAAGTATGATAGAATCAGTGAAAAGAAAATGCTGACACCAGTTGAGGTACTTGATTTTTTAGATCAAGGGACAGTGCATTGCGAAGTCCCCATGATCCCATCACTTGATATGCTGTTCAAACAACATGTTATGATATTGATTTTATGTGATAATAATATGCCAAATTCCTAAACAGGTCCTCTGTAAATCGTATGCATCAGAGTTTACGGCATACTTTCATTACTGTAGATCACTACGATTCGAAGATAAACCGGATTACTCCTATTTGAAGAGACTCTTCCGTGACTTATTTATCCGTGAGGGTATGGTTAAACATTAAAAATGTATAATTGATGTTCTTTGCACCTCTTTTTTTTTTATGTGTCTTATTCTGGATGCTTGCAGGGTACCAACTAGATTATGTATTTGACTGGACCACTATGAAGTATCCTCAGTTTAGAGATAAAAGCAAACTTCAGGTACGCATGCATGTTATTCATTTCCAGCCCTTCATTAACCAATGCAATTTTCACTGGGTGACATTTTGCATTTGTTCTTGGCAACTAGTCTAGCAGCAAGATTAGTGGGTTGGCAGGCCCTTCTGCAGAAAGGACTGATAGAACTGCAGGTCTGTAAATCTTTGAGCCAGGAAATAAGTTGGTGAAAGTTACCAAGTTTTTGTATCAACAAGTGGCACAACTACATCTCTGACAGATTATTTTCTGCAGCTGAAGCTTTGTTTAGAAGAACTGTATCTGCTTCTGGTCACAATCGAGAACACACCAAGCACAGAAGTCTTCTAGAGTCACTGATTCCATCCAAGGTGGTAAGAAGTTCTGCTGATCTTTACACCAGCTAATCATTCTGTTCAGAAGATCTTATCACTACATATTTTCTGTAGACTGTTGATTCGGATAAAACAAGGCCATCATCATCATCGCGGAACGGAAGCACGTCAAGAAGAGCTGTCATTTCATCAAGCAAACCAAGCTCTTCTGGGGATCCAAGCGACCCAAACCGCATGGGCCACCTGGTCCCGAGCAGCAGCAGCAGCCGCCCACCGACTGCTCAAAGGGCACATCGTTCAGGTGGAGCTGAGATCAGATCGTCGTCTTTGTCAAAAATCGGAAGGTCTTCACATGATGACACTATCAGGAATTTCGAGCTGCTCTCACTTGGTGCTGACAGGAGAAAATAAGGAACTGACGAAATGGGCAGGGTCTGAACTTTGGATGATGACGGTGGAGTGCTGAGCAGGCAGCTCCAGTATTTGTACGTTGAAAAATATTCTTTTCAAAATAAAAGAGATTATTTTTAACTTATAAGATTGTTTCCCAGAGCAGTGCCGATCCATTCTAATAATCCTTTAGAGTTAAATAAGTTAAATATGCTGTCCTAGTAGGTCAATGTATATGGATCTGGCCGTATAAGAGGACAGCCGGTGAGACAACGAAGAGGAGTTTGATGGCAGCTAAGTCTGTTGTCCTACGTGAGGGGTTGATCATCGCCATGGTACGCAAGCTTTAATGGGTCCCTTCTTGGACAACTTGGACCTGTTTGGTTGCCTGGCCGGCCTCCTTAGCCAGGCTCCAACAAGCCACGGTGGGGGTGCTCGTTTCCGCAGAGCCTGACTTGGCCTAGCCGCTGGAGCGGTTCGCTCCTCCGCCCGTGAGCCCCTCATCGACCTCGGCGGTGGTGGCGGCTGCTTCTTAAGCGTGCCTCGGCCGTCGCCGCGAGCTCGCTGTCCTGCATGAAGGAGAGCCCCCGTCCGCCGCTAGGGAGGAGCCACCATGTAACGTCCCAGAGTCCAAACGGCTCAGATCCACTCTGCACGCTGAGCGAACCACACCTTACCACCATCCCACTTAAGCTTTCGTCCTCGCTTCGCTTAAAAGAGTTAACTCAGGGGTTGGTGGGATGGACTCTAGAAGGCTTATATGTTGGTCTAACCCACCTTTAACAACCAAGGTGGGACTAAACCCCCCACAATATCTCATTACTACACATGGGCCACTATGGGCCAAATTCCAAATTGGGCCGGGTGTCACATACACCCCCCTCAAAGGGCCCGACGTCCTCGTCGGCCCAACACACCCACACCGGGCAAACGATAACCAGGAACGTTCCCCTCTTAGCACACACGGCCGTGCGCCCAGTGCCAGCACATGTGCCATGCCGTGCGCCCCGCAGGATCTACACGCGCAATGAACCCCCATGTCCGCGCCCCTAGCCCGCACGCGCCCGTGGCCGTGAAGGTCGGCTCTGATACCATTTATAACGCCCCAGAGTCCAAACGGCTCAGATCCACTCTGCACGCTAAGCGAACCACACATTACCACCATCCCACTTAAGCTTTCGTCCTCGCTTCGCTTAAAAGAGTTAACTCGGGGTTGGTGGGATGGACTCTAGAAGCCTTATATGTTGGTCTAACCCACCTTTAACAACCAAGGTGGGACTAAACCCCCCACAATATCTCATTACTACACATGGGCCACTATGGGCCAAATTCCAAATTGGGCCGGATGTCACATCTTGTAACACCCCAAATTTTGCTAATTTTGAAATAGAGCTAAATTGATTTGATTTTGTATTTTTGAGCTCATCAAAACATAGGGAAATTAAAATTTTTCATTAAGTTAAAATCCAGTTAGGTTTTAGCAACATGGTTGTGCATTCATGCTCTTGCATATGATTTATTTTGGTTGAGTGATCTTTGCCAAAACTCAAAATGATTAAAAATGATTTAATGATATGAGTGAGTAAAGTTTCCAAAACGCGTTTAGTAAACGATCTTTTCTACGTGTCTCTGTGTCTACCTTCAATCAAATTCCTTGATTTCCAACTCATATCATTCAGTCAGAGTTTATCAAAACCTTTTCTTCAGCTCTAAATCACTTTTTGGTGCTCATCATTCATCAAATTATCTCTAATAACTTTCCGGGATTTTTTCTGACTTTTTCTGGACCTTTCTCCTATTTTTCTACGAGCAAAATCTAATTTTTAGATGCTCCAAAATATCTTTTCATGATGTCCAAATACTTTATTTGGGTTCACCATGTTTCGAAATGTCTCCGGGAATTTTTCCATAATTTTCGGGGCCTTCGGTATATTTTTCGGGCCCAAATATCAATTCTGGATTTTTCTGGAATTATTTAATTCGGAATATTTAATAATTTCGAAAATAGTAAAAATATCTTATTTTGTACCGACCTCAAACTCTACAACTATATATATCACAGCGTAGCCCTTGACGCGCTGATTCCGAAAGTACGGCCCGTTTTCGCAGCCACCGTTCGTAGCCTTTTAATCTAAAGCTGAAGTTTGAAAAAACTAGGTTTCCGGCGAACTCTCCGGTGAGCTTTTCCGGCCATCTTGGCCGTCTCCGGCAAAAACCACCACCACCACGAGGTAGCTCTCTTCGTTTCCTACGTCGTGGTATATTTGTTTCTCAAATCCATGTCTATTTGACTATTCTCCATTTGTTTTTCTTTCTCCGGTGAACTTTCCGGCGAGGTCCACCATGATAGCATTAGCTGTTCTTCGTTTTTCCGGCGAACTGCAGGCCTCCGCGGCCACCAGCATCACCTGCACGTCTCCCCCTGGCCGGGCTGCCTCGCGTCCAGCCCCATGCCCCTGCCTCCTTGCGGTGCAGCGAGAAGCAGCGAGCAGGAAGAACGCAGCAGCAGCCGATCCGTCCCTCTCCTTGTACTTAGGCAGCTAGCAGGCAGCCACCAAGCGAGCAGCAAACAGCCAGCAGATGAGTAGGCCGGTCACCTCCTCCTCCCTGTGCTGCGGCAGGCCGCGTGCCCTTGGTGTTGCCCTGCTGCCCCACGGCCGAGTGCCCTCGTCCTTGTGCACGAACAGCACCACCACCATGGATGCAAGTCTGCAGGTTTGGACAAAGGAGGAAGATGACAGAGGTTGAAGACGATGTATCCACGGTTTTGCCATCGGTTCGTATTTTTCACGTAGTTTCTCTGTTTTAACTCCGAATTGAACCATTCAACTTGCGTTAGATTCGTGTCTTCGTATTCTACATAGTTATATTGTTGTACAGTAATTTTTCCCATGTTTAAAATTCGAGTTAATATTAAGATAATATTTATTCTATAGAAAATCTTTGAAAAATCATATCTTTTACATTTTAAATCCGATTTTCGTGATCTTTATATTGATGCGATCGTAGAGACAAGTACAAAGGTTTTATGAACATTTTAAAACTGTTTGAAGAGTTTGAACTAAATGTTATTTTATAAATCCATAAAGCCACTGGTTTTCTGTATATAAAATTAATTCAACCTTGGTCTTTTATTAATGACTATAATTGATCCTTACTTTGTTTTCTTGATATAATATGATTTTAATATAAATAGTATTCTCTGAAAACTTATTATAATGTATTTATATATAAATTTTATAGTTTTCTTTTGTTTCTTTATAAAAAGCAAATTCTCTGGTAGTTGTATCTTTTCAACTGTAATTCCGATTAGCGTGAAGTCTATGTGCTCGTAGCAATACGTAGAGTCGTTTTATAAACCTTTTTAACTTCTATTTTCATTGATTGGTGTATTGTTCTAATAGAATATTATATTTGTATGTGATGCATGAATGTATTGGATGCTGTGTGGTGCGTTATGATCATGTCCAGTCAGTGAGATTTACGTGGTGATCAAGAAGTAATCATCGGAGGTTTAAATAAGTGAAAAGGATCTCAAGTGTAAGGCAAGTATAGCATGGATCATCCTTGTTGCCTATTCACCTTAATCACCAAATTCATGATGCATGTGTCTACCTTGACAACCCTAGTATTTATTCCTAGCTTTTGATCACTTGATCCTTGTTACCTATGAGATTGCATTTGAGTAGTGATGCTAGTGCTTTGATGGGTCATGATCTTATGAACTTGAATAATTGATTATGGAATAAAAGTTAAAAGATGTTTTTTAGCAACATGGACTAAGGACTTATCTGTAAGTATCACACCGGGACTTACAGCGTAACCATGGGGGCTATATGGCTCTGGCTTTAGTCAAGTATGGAGTTACTTTCTATCATGTTGTTAATCTTGAAAGGTTCCTTGCCGAACTGGTTGTTTCGCGGCTCCTGTCTTTGTGTGTACTGCTGCGTGTGTGTGCCACTAGAAGGAGGGCTCTACCGCCCCTTGCCATTGCGCCCGGATTGATTAGTGGCATGTTAGGAAGGCTTTTGAAAGACTTCATAGTGTACCCTGCCGCACTTCCTTGGTGAGGTGACATGGGAGTCATGACCCTTGGCATATGGGAATCACGACTTATGGTGAAAGTGTGCAACCTCTGCAGAGTGTAAAACTGGTATATCAGCCGTGCTCACGGTCACGAGCGGCCTTGAACGTCTTACAGGAATTTAACTAATTGAATATTGATTTATTTGAAGTTTCTATTGATGTTTATTCCATATTAATTATCATGTTTATATGATCATGCAAATCTTATTCCTTGGTATAATCTATTGCTGCTACTCAAATTGCTAAAACATGATCAACTAAAAGCAATCGCTGTCAACCAGTGTCTTGCCTTATTTGAGCCTCATAAACCCATGCTATTTTTGTTGAGTACGGCATGTACTTACGGTTGCTTTATTTTTCATATTTGGATAAAAATCCTGGATGGGTAACAGATGACTATGAGAATTCTTCTGAGGATTATTAGGATTGTGTTCACCAGTCAACTATTCCCTGTGGAATGGAGATTCTGCGAGAGAGTTATCTATATTATTCCGCTGTTATTAATGTAAAGACTCTGTGATATTATTCGTTATATATTGAACCTTGTGATGGTACTATGTAATTTGTCGCTTATGTGTGTGATTGATCTCTGGGCGCACATAAGTTGGTTCATTCAATTTTATCCTTAAAATTGGGTGTGACACGCCATGCCCCCGTCCACGAGGTTGCCATTCGTGCAGAGGTGGAGGGAGAAGCTCGCGCAGAGGGGAGAGAGGAGCCGCCGCATCCGTCCCCAGCGAGGGAGTACCCGCCACGCCTTGGCCGCCGCGAGGTTGCCGTCCGTGCGGATGGGATGGAGGAGCTCGCTGGGGAGCTCGCTCGGAGGGGAGGGAGGAGCCATCGCATCCGTCCCCGGCGAGGGAGGACCCCCCACGCCTTGGCTGCCGCGAGGTAGCCGTCCGTGCGGAGAGGATGGAGGAGCTCGCTGGAGGAGCTCCCGCAGACGGGAGGGAGGATCCGCTGCGTTCATCTCCGGCGAGAGAGGACCTGCCACGAGGTTGCCGTCCGTGCGGAGGGGTTGGAGGAGCTCGCGAGGAGGTGGGGAGGAGCTGCCGCGTCCATCCCCGGCGAGGGAGGACCCGCCGCGCCATGGCCGCCGCGAGGGAGGAGCAGACCAGGTGTTCGATGAAATGTTACAGTGGGGGTGAACTTACCGGCTAAAAGAAGAGGTGAGCGTATGCAATCCAAGCCAGCTAATTAAACACGAATTTATCCTAGCCAGACTTACCAGCACATGCAACCAAATAGATGGGCCTTATCTTGCTGAGGGCAGGCTAAGGCTAGCCTGACTTACTTTTGCTAGCCAGGTTAGCTGGGAAGTGAACCAAATACACCACATGTATCCGAGTCAGTACAATGGTGCTGGATAGACGCTATGATGTGTACCTGAATCAGAACTGACTAGGTTAGCCTATGCTTGCCGGTAGCTACTGAACTGCAAATGCTGAGCAGAGAAACGCGTCCTAGAATCCCAGGCATAATCATGAAACGAAATAAACACAGCTTGCTTACAGAGTAAAGTGATCTATAATCAGCAGTATAATACCATCAAATAGAGCAGTCCGACGAATCATCTCCGTCCGCTTCAATCGAACGATCGTCCACGCGCGGCCGGCTATTTCCTTCTCGCTGCCTCTCCGGCTCCGGCCCAAAATGTGCCCACACGGCCCAATCCAACGCAGCTACGAGCAGCCAACGAGCCAAGCAGTAGAACGGCGCCAAAACCAAAACTTTTGGAGGGAAAAAAGACCTCGACGAAGTCGTCACCGTCTGGAACTGAGGTCAGTCGATCTCCCCCCTTTCCCATTAGATTGCTTCTTCCCTGTTTCCATGGTCACCTTGCCTTGAAACTGAGAAATCTTGTGTTGTCCGCGTCATTAGTTATTTGGAACGGAAAAGTAGATCATGCAAGGAACCGTCATGTAAGCAGGTCTTCACTTTTAGACTCCCCAAACTAAAAAATGCAATAGAGGAAGGAGAACAACACAGCACATCGTGGATCCAATAATAAGTAAGTAGTGCATAATCATAAATTAATTTCTGGTTAAACAATCTAGCATGGTTATCTAGTACAGTTTATAAACTGACAACTATAAGTGGCACTTCTCTGGTCTGTGCATTCTTTAGGTCCAAGATTCTTCTATTATAGATGGATGGCATCTTCTGTATTTTTTTAAGTACCTGAAAACTACAAGTAGTCTCATACCTGTGTTATTTATCCTTTTCAACAGAGAGAATACAGTACCTATTATGGTTCCCCATGTTGGTATGGAATTCAGAAATTCAGAAGAGGCTTGGATGTTTTTGACTTACATATGTCCTACAAATTTAGTGCTTTGGCACACCGGGCAGCTTACTTTCCAGATTACACCATGCTAGTAGACATTATATTGACAGTAATCCTCTTTTACTTATTCAATTTATAAATCTAGACATTATGTTATCTTCAAATTGTCTTACTTGCTTGTTTATTTAATTTTCAGATTGTTTTAGATCTCCTTACTTAAAGATGTTTTAGAGATTGATGGCCTTTTAGAATGCTTTTGTCATTTTGCAAGCAAAGGAGCATCGTGGGAGAATGGAGGGCTCAGTATGCATATGCAATTATGTATGAAGCAAACATTCCCTCATGTGCTACTTGACTGCCTTTTGCCTTTTGACAGTCTTTTGACATCTAAATGTTTAGTTGTGTATATCAAACAAATGACTAAAATTGAGGGCACTCATTGATGTTCAGTCTGCTGAATGTTTAATTGTATATGTATGAATGCCTTTTGCCACCTAAAAAATGATTCTCAGTGTGTTGAATCTTGGACTAACTTTATAGATACAACAAGGTACATGGAAATGTCTCCCCATCTGCATATATGAAACTGACATTGTTGGTATATATTTGAATTATCTCTTTTGCCATTCAGAGCTTATAAATTGATACAATAATCATAAACACTGAAGTTTAGAATTGATGCAACAATCAAACTCAGAAATTTATAGATACTCAATCATTATAGTACTCAATATGGAGCCACAATCTCAATTTACACATCAATTTACAATAGCTGAACACTGTACTCTGAACCTAGGCTTCACACACAGCTTCCCTTCACTTCTCCACAAGGATGTGTGCAATGGCCGTCGTCCTGTGGTGTTGTGGGCAGCAGGAAGGGTTTCTCTCCTATTCTTGCCTCCAAATGCCATGAAGCTGTTGTCGATGCGAGTAGCAGCAATACCACGCCGACCAAAACGCTGGATGAAGGATGAGGACAGAGACAGAGATCGCCTGCTATGGGCTTTCCTCGCTCGTTCCAGTGCCAAGGAAGATGGCGAGGGACCAGCGACTGACGGAGATTGGGCGAGCAGCCTGCGGCGGCAGACGGAGGTTTGGCGAGTAGGACGGATTGGGCGAGCCACCGCGGCACCGGACGGGGACCGGGCGAGAAAGCGTGCAGCAATGGACAGAGATTTGGCGAGTAGACTGCGGCAGCGGACGGATTGGACGAGCAGCCACGGCAGCGGCGGAGATTTGGCGAGCGGCGAAGATGGGGCGTGCAGCTCATAGGAATGGAGCGGTCGTTTGCTTTTTTTTTTTCCTCGTCGTTGCGCTTGATTGGGCCGCATGGACCTTTTGGGCCGGAGCGGGAGAGGCAGCAAGCAAGCTGAAGCACGTGGACGTTAGATCTTAGCGGACGATGCTCCTTCTTCGGACTGCTCTCTGCAGCTGTGAAGCCAACTGCCGAGGATCTCGTTCCGTGTACAGACAGTACTCTTAATATACGAACAATATGATGGTGCATGAACAGATATAGAAGCTCTGATGTGTATCTGCATCAGAACTGACTATGTCAGCCTATGTTGCAGGTAGATTTTGCAACTGCAAATGCTGTGCGTTGCTCCAACAAGAAAAGCGTCCTTCGATCCTGGACATGGTTTCTGGTACATGATAAGAGGGGTACGGTCGAATTTCCAACTGTGTAGCAAAGAGAAAACAAGAGTTTTCGCTGAAAATTATCGCCACGATGCCGCCACTGGTCTCTTCAGAGACATCCGATAAAATCGAGATGTCGCCACTGTGGTCCACAAACTGTTGCCACGATATCTTAAACCTATACTTGAAGAAATTGATGCTCAAAGTGCAGCATTAGAAAAGGTAAACATAGTGCCTACTACATTTGATCCCAGCAGCTTTTTTTTAGGAAAAAAAAATCAAGTGGCATGTATGTTGCGTATACTTGTACACCACGTCTACCTGATGAGAAGGGCATCTTTCCATTGACTTATTAAAGGCAACATTCTAGAATGCTATTGATTTTTGTAATGACACAAAAAAATACAAGGCTTATCCCCAAAGAAATATAATACTAACACATAAAAAATAAATGCATTCGCAACTATCTACTTCATCTGTTCCTCGTCATACACACATTGGAGACAGGATGCTCCATGTAGAAAAACTTGTGCCCTGTACCTTACTAGGAAATTATTAGAACCCCAGGTCCCGTGCTTACTAAAGCTACCGTGTGGAGCCATGGACGGTGGATCACAGAATAATATTTGGAAGAATTTTTCCTACCTTTTTCACCAACCCTTGGTCCCACCCTTAAATAGGCAGGTTGCTTCCCTCCCTGCTCTCTCTCCTTTCTTGAACTCCTTGTGCCATCCCTGTTGCCACTCCATGGCTGAACCTAGCATGATATGTGCTGTTCTGCAGCCTGTGTGTGGCTTCATCAATGAAGCAGGGGTTCCTGCAGCCACTGCAAGAGGTGTCTCATCTTTCGCCTGCATCAAGCGCAACCTCAGAGACCTCACAAAATCTATGGAGGACCTGCAAGCTGTCGAGAAGGTGGTTCAAGGACAAGTTGCACTTGAGACCAACAACCTGAACGAGTGCCATCCTGAAGTCAGTCTGTGGCTAACGAGGGTTCTCCAAGTCCTAGTCGACCCCATCGTCCAAGAATCTGATCAATTGTTTCAATCCTCTTGTTTATGTAGTTCTTCTCTAAGCCTTAGGAAAAGATATCGTCTTGGCAAACGTGTTGCTGAGATGCTGGAGTATATAGATAGGCTAATCAGAGAAGGGAAACAATTTGATACGTTTGCATCCAAACGTTTGCCAGATTCTGTCGAGGAGCGACCACGGACGAAAACATTTGGCATCGAGCCAGTCCTGAGGGATCTTGGGAAATATTGTGACAGCACCAATGTAAACATCATCGGAGTTTGTGGCCCAGGAGGTGTTGGAAAGACAACACTCCTTAACAAGTTCAACAATGAGCTCAAAGCATGTGGCAGGGATTACCAGGTATGTATGGCTCTCCAAATAAACTAAGTCAGTTAAATTTAGCATGAAAATTTAATTAAACATTCTTGTCTGTTTCTAAAAGGAGTGAGCTGAGTGACCCTTTGGTTACATCGCTAGTCAAATTACTCTTTAATTACAGCAAAATTTGTACATCATGATTTTTCTCTTGTTTTCCGATGCTTCATGCCTCCGCATGCCAAACCCTATGCAGCCTGCAGGCCTCCCCATGCAAAGCCCTATGCAGCCTGCAGGCCTCTCTTGAGCTTTACATAATTAATCTTGAGCTTTAATTGAATGATACGCAACTCCCTTGCGTGTTTGAGATTTTTTTTTTAACCGAGGATATTTTATCCCCATTCCCATTGATTTTCAACGGAAATACTGCTGGGCACCGGGTTCGAGCCCGGGTGACCGAGCTCACCTTTGGAGCTTCTAACCAAACGAGCTATCGCTCGTTCCCAACTTTTAGAATTGGCAAACACAACTTTTAGAATGGTCTAAATGTGGGAAATTTCATGTAAATCAGATATTGCGTCCACACTCCACAAAAAACAAAACCTATAAATATCTATATCTTTCAAATAGAATTTATTTTCTGACAGGAAGTGGCTACTGGATAGCAGCTCCACCTTTGGAGCAAGCGACCCAGATTCGAATCCTTGGGTGCACCGTATTACTTATTTAGCTCTCAGATTACAAACAGATGCATCAGTAGTGACATTTACTTCTCAGATGTAGGTTAAATTTGCATATTTTTCCTTTAGTTATAGTAAATTTATATCTTTTTAATTTTTTTGAGCAGCAGATTAACTCTCCCTATAACACACTTCATAGCCGTAAATTGAAAATTAAAAATTTACTGAGGCTAGTTTAATGTATCCTAACACTTTTTTGTTGCCACAAATTTTGGTAGGTGGTGATCATGATTGAGGTGTCCAATTCTAAAACTCTAAACAAAACAGCAATACAGCGTACAATTACAGACCGTCTTGGGTTGCCATGGGATGACAGAGAGACAGAGGAAGCTCGTGCGAGGTTCTTAATGAAAGCACTGAGAAGAAAGAAGTTT
The DNA here is from genome assembly GCA_038502445.1 of Eremochloa ophiuroides. Taxonomy (NCBI): domain Eukaryota; kingdom Viridiplantae; phylum Streptophyta; class Magnoliopsida; order Poales; family Poaceae; genus Eremochloa; species Eremochloa ophiuroides. The sequence continues at coordinate 50,405,596 of JAHLJS010000009.1, read as the reverse complement.
GTAATTTTACTGGATGATGTCCGGAACAAATTCCAACTAGAAGATGTTGGGATCCCTACCCCTGATTCTGAGAGCACAAGCAAAGTGATTCTCACATCACGTTATGTGGACGTGTGCTATCAAATGGGAGCTCAACAGAGCTTGATCAAGATGGAGTACCTTGAGAAGGAGGCAGCATGGGAGCTCTTCCGAAGCAATTTGAGCACTCAGGCAATTGCAGCCATTGATTCATCTGTCCCCAACAATGCTGTAAAAGAATATGCTGATGCAATCGTCCAAAGCTGTGGTGGTTTGCCACTAGCGCTAAAGGTGATAGGGAGCGCTGTGGCAGGGCTGACAGCACCAAGCGAATGGAGTTTGGCAATGCAAGCAACCAAGCATGACATCAAGGATATAGATGGAGTCCCAGAAATGTTCCATAAACTGAAATATAGTTATGATAAGTTGACACAAACACAGCAGCAATGCTTCCTGTATTGCACCCTTTTTCCTGAATATGGTTCAATTAGCAAAGACCAGCTTGTGGAATACTGGATGGCAGAAGAATTGATACCTCAAGATCCCAACAGAGGTCATCGCATAATTAATTGCTTGCTCTCAGCATGCTTATTAGAGAGTTGCGGATCTGATTCAGAGGTAAAAATGCACCATATTATTCGTCATTTGGGATTATCCCTTGCAGTGCAGCAAAAGATTGTTGTGAAGGCTGGAATGAACTTGGGAAAGGCACCACCACAAAGAGAGTGGCGAACAGCAAGAAGGATATCACTCATGTACAATGCAATAAGGGACCTTGATATCTCACCTGAATGCAAGGATCTTGTAACGTTATTGGTCCAAAATAATCCTAACTTGGACAAGCTGAGTCCAACCTTCTTCCAGTCCATGTACTCTTTGAAGGTACTTGATTTATCACACACCAGAATTAGAGCACTCCCTCTATGTAGCACATTGGCGAAGCTCAAGTTTCTCAATTTGTCTCACACATTCATTGAGAGACTTCCTGAAGAATTCTGGATGCTCAAAAAACTAAGACATCTAGATTTAAGTGTTACCAAGGCACTGAAAGAGACCTTGGACAACTGTTCGAAGCTATACAAGCTAAGGGTGCTAAACCTCTTCCGAAGCAATTATGGGATTCGCGATGTTAATGATCTGAACATTGATTCCTTAAGAGAACTGGAATTCCTTGGGATCACAATCTATGCTGAGGATGTCTTAAAGAAACTGACAAACACACATCCTCTAGCCAAGTCAACACGGCGTCTTTGCCTGAAGCACTGTGAACACATGCAGTCAATCCAAGTATCGGACTTCACACATATGGTGCAACTTCGAGAACTCTATGTTGAATCATGTCATGACCTGATACAACTTATTGCTGATCCTGACAAGGGAAAAACTTCCTGCCTGCAAATTCTCACCCTTGCTAAACTTCCTTCCCTCCAAACTATTCTTGTTGGATCTTCACCTCATCACTTCCGCAATCTCCTAGAAATAACAATCTCTCACTGCCAGAAACTGCATGACATCACTTGGGTTCTGAAGCTGGACGCACTTGAGAAGCTTTCTATCTGCCATTGCAACGAACTGGAGCAAGTTGTTCAAGAAACAATCAACAAGGTGGACAATACGAGAGGAGGGATTGAGAATGCCATTGTTCAGAGATCTGGGAGAATAAATGGTTTCTCTGAAGAACAGGAGATACATGGCATGGTAGAAGATGCATATAATGAACATGTAAAAGGCTATCAGAACAAGACAGAGAATGAGCGGATCAAGGGTGTGCATCATGTGGACTTCCCAAAACTGAGAGCAATGGTCCTGACAGACCTACCTAAGCTGACGGCAATATGCAATCCAAGAGACTTTCCTTATCTTGAGATTATTAGGGTGGAGGGTTGCCCAAGTTTGACAGCACTTCCACTGGGTCAAATGTATGATTGCCCAAAACTAAAGCAGATTTGTGGATCATATGACTGGTGGGAGAAGTTAGAGTGGAATGGCAAGGAGACAATGGAGAATAAGTATTTCATCCCAATCAAAGATGAAGACTAGCATTCTCATGAAAACAAGTACAGGTACTGCGTTCAAAAAAACAAATACAGGTCCTACACACACTACTGATAATTTTCTGTTCAAGATCTAATTGCCCATCTGTAAATTTGCTTATTCGATACATATGTTCAAAGTCCTAAATAAGTGGCTTTTGTATATGCCTATTTGTATTATGTACATACAAAATGTATATATATTGTACACAACCTGTAAATACTGTACATCTTTTATATAAACAATGTACAGATTGTACATGCATTGTACTACATTGGTATGCACAAGCCAAATGTATAGAATGTAAATTTGTTCAGATGCCGTTGCACTTATCCCTCGTATTCATGCAGGTTTTGTGGCAATCGAGCTGATTATCTATGCTGTAAATTTCTGATACATGATCTTAAAAAAAACACATATATATAGCACTTCCAGATCCAGTTATCCTCTAGTCTAAAACTTCAAAAAGAGCAACCTAAAATAGAATAACAATTATTGTAGCTCATACCTTCTTAACTCCGTGAGATGGTAATTGTTCCTGGACAGAAGAACCAACTGCATATGTGGACAGTGCACGCTAATCTTCCTTAATGTTCTGTAAAAAGCATCCTAGAAACCAATAAAGGATCAGGTTCCATCTTGTTCGGAAACAACAAATATCAAGTGTAAATTTCATGACACATTTTGAAGATACAATATGGGTAGCAGCTTGACAGAAGGGGTTATTTATGGAATGTGTCATACCGTGATGATGTCCATGGACGCAGCATTCTCTACCTTATTGCATCTCGCAATGAACAACCACAGGCCACTGTTCCCATCGTGTAATCACTATGTACAATCACCAAAGGGACCCTGCAGAAAATAAAGAATCAAATGGAATAAACACTGCTAGCATGGGCATGGCAGTTTACGAAGGAATATGTTGTATTTTGTAATTGATGAGAGCATGGTATATTGGTATTCGCGTTTGCACCACGCCGCTAGCCTTCCAACCTTGAGTCGGATCTCGGATTCTACCACGCCTCCACTTACACCAGTCAATTAATGAAACGCTACCTGTCAAAAAAATAATAATGAAATGCTGTGGACGGATGTAAGGGAGAAACGTGCAGTCAATTAATCAAATGCTGTGGACGGATGTAAGGGAGAAATAGTCAAACAGAAGTTCAGATCACACTACATGGAGGGGGTAAACTTGCCACGACGAGTCTCTGGCGGCACGGAGGCCGGAGTCGACCTACGTGGTCACGCGCTTGGACGGCCCCGTACACCCTCCGCCACCCCGCCCGGGAGGATGCGCCAACATGAAGAGGTCTGGCGGCCCGGCCGGCTAGTCCTCCCCTCCATTGTGCTGCGGCGTTCCGCGTTCTATTCCTCTGTTTCACGGAGAGTAGAGGTCGACGATGACGGAGGCCGAGGCTAGCGAAACGTTTTCCTGGCTTCGGTTTGGCCCGCGTCTGGGCCTTGAAGCAATAGAGAAGCCCAAGTTCAATTGGATCAGTGGATATAGATAGTTCTGGCCTTCCAAGATCCGCCGTACGTCCCTTCGTCTGCCTCGAGGCCTCGTCGATTGAGGGTTTTTTTTTTTTTTTTTTATAAGCCGGAGCCTCATTCATTCAACATGAACATATGAACATGATTACAATCAGAGTTTATGATCTCCCCCAGAATCAGCGGTGGCACTTGCCACTCCACCACCTGATTAGTGCGGGAAGCTAAAGAAGCACACTCATGAGCTAAGCGATTACATGATCTACTAGCAAAAGTGAGAGAAAAATCTTGTAGGCACTGGCTTAAGTCTTTCATTTGCTGAAGAAAAGGACCAACTTCGGCATTGTGAAATTGCCGATTCTTCCATAAATTAGCGATGATCTGGCAATCTGTCTCTATCTGTTTTTTGAAAGAAAATCTGTCTCTATCTGTAAGCGCTGGACACCTCGCTCCAAAGCAAATCGAACCCTATCACGGCATGCAGGCGCTTCGATGGACACCACACTGAGACAGTGTTCATACCAGATTGTACGCCCCCCCATTTCTGTTTTCCTTGGTAAAGGCTGCATCTACATTGCATTTTAGCCAGCCTTGTGCAGGTGTTTGCCACCCTTAAGTCCACCAGAAATAAAGCTCTGAATTGGTCTGTGAACGGAAGGAAAAAAAAAAATCATGAGAGATTAGCGAACCCAACCCAACCATAGACTGACACCTGTCTGAAGAAGTACCTAACCAGGCCCGCACCCGCACCTCGTCACCGCGTCCGCGCGGCGCCGCGAAGGAGCCACTAGCTTACATCACGGGCGACTCGGCGAGGTCGTCGTCTCCCTTTGCTCTTGACCACGAAATTCCATGTCAGCGTCAACGGATACGGATCTGCTGCCATCTCTGCCTTGCGGCGGAAATGATTCTTCCTGCCAGCTCCAGCATGTACTGCGGGTGCCAGTTCAGCAACTCATCCGGCGTCCACAAATTTCCCGCGGGCGCAGCTTCTCGGCACGTACGGCAGCAGTGCGCGTGCGCGGGGGAGGGGTGACGCCGCACGCAAGGTGTTTGACGGATTCACCTCTTCCAGATCAGCTCCGCCGAGCCGCCTTAGACAATCACATGCCACTGTTGAATGAAACCGTCGCTCTCCGCTTCTGGTATGCTCTTGCTGTTCACAAGAAACGACGAGGAAACTGCCTCGCCGGGAGTGATCTTGCCTCCTACCTCCGGCCTCAGCCAGTGGATCTTGTCCGAACCTGGGATTTTGCTCCCATTCGATGACTTTTCAGAGCCCCCAAACCCCCACCGAACAACGTGCGCGCGGACGTTTTCTTCGCAAAGCCCGAATCCTTCCAATCCAAAGCCCCATCAGGGCAGCCGTCTGCCGTGTTGCCCCATTCGTACCGTGCACCGCGTGGCGTCTAGCCTCCGCATATGCTTCCTTTATAAGCTTCGAAGAACTCTCCTTTTATGCAGATTTCCTCGTTCGCCTGCTGCAAGCTCACCACCTTCCCCGATGGCTGAAGAAGCCATCAGCTCGGCGTGCCTGGAGGCCCTGTTCGGATGTCTGCGCGAGGCAGCGGGCCGGGAGGCGGCCGCGTTCCTTCGCATCAAGTCGAATTGGGGCGACCTCGAAAAGGCCCGGGACGGCCTGCGCGCCGTCGAGACGACGGTCAGGGCGCGGGTCTCGGCGGAGGAGGACAAACTGAACGTCTGTGATCCTCAGGTGGAGGTGTGGCTCAAGCACGTCAACGAGCTTGGCCTGGACACCATCGACGAGGATTACAGCAGTTTGTTGGGGTTCTCTTGCCTCTGCCAGTGCACCGTGCACGCTCGTCGCCGCGCCTCGATCGGCAAGCGTGTTGTGGACGCGCTGGAGGAGGTGATCGAACTGACCAAGGAAGGGAAGGAGTTCACGACATTTGGGTTCAAGCCACCGCCGAGGGCCGTCAGTCGGTTACCCCAAACCGAGACCGTTGGGCTGGAGCCCATGTTGACTCGGCTCCATGATTTGCTTGAGAATGGTGCATCAAGCATAATTGGTGTGTGGGGTCAAGGAGGCATCGGCAAGACGACTCTCCTACACGCCTTCAACAATGATCTCGAAAAGAAAGATCACAACTTCCAGGTACTATCTCGCTCCCTCCAAAGCTTCAATTTACTCATCAGATTATACATGAATCTGTATTTGTCTTCCTCTTTTGAATTGCATATATAGGATTGCTTCAACGATGAATTTAATGGTGCTTACATTCATAGTGTATTCAGAATGATATGCAGAACGAACATAAATTAAACTGCAAAAGTTGAGTTTCAGATTTTCAATATGGAAGGGAAATGCCAAACATTTCTGGCACATTTATAGTACTAGTTCAAACTGAAGATGTTCCAGCTTCAGATGTAAACTATGGATATTTAAATGAACTATGCATATTAGACAGGAAGAAGAAAGTAGCACCATAGTTTTTTACAGCATGAAATGGATGTGACTCTTTTGTGTGTAACAGGTTTTTTTAAAGGTTCCTCTAAAAACTATTTTGGAACAGATGCAATTGCAGAAAATAGAATAACACTGTCTTATTCTCCAGATATTTTAGCTATTTTTAGTCAGCATTCCTAATTCACCTCTCCAGATTACTTTTGCACTGCAATTAATTTTTATATCTTTCCTTAAATTGGCTATTCCAGGTTGTTATCTTTATTGAAGTATCCAATTCAGAGACACTGAACACGGTGGAGATGCAGCAGACTATCTCTGATAGGCTTAATTTGCCATGGAATGAATCAGAGACAGTTGAGAAACGGGCCAGATTCCTGGTGAAGGCACTGTCCAGGAAAAGATTTCTATTGCTACTTGATGATGTAAGGAAGAAATTCCGACTGGAGGATGTCGGTATCCCAGCTCCAGATACAAGAAGCCAAAGCAAGCTGATCCTGACATCACGTTTCCAAGAAGTATGCTTCCAGATGGGTGCACAGAGGAACCGCATTGAAATGAAGGTTTTGGATGATGATGCTGCCTGGAACCTGTTCTTGAGCAAGCTGAGCAATGAGGCTTTTGCAGCAGTTGAGTCACCGAATTTCAACAAGGTTGTTCGGGACCAAGCCCGGAAAATATTCTTCAGTTGTGGAGGTCTGCCACTTGCACTCAATGTCATTGGGACTGCTGTGGCAGGGTTGGAAGGAGAAAGAGAATGGATTTCAGCCGCTAATGACATCAGTACGTTCAACAATGAAGATGTGGATGAAATGTTTTATCGGCTGAAATACAGCTATGACAGGCTGAAACCCACTCAGCAACGGTGCTTTTTGTACTGCACCCTTTTCCCAGAATATGGATCTATTAGTAAGGAACTACTAGTTGATTATTGGCTGGCTGAAGGTTTGCTACTCAATGATCGTCAAAAGGGTGACCACATACTTCAGAGCCTTATTTCAGCATGCTTGTTGCAGACCAGTAGCTCATTGTCATCAAAGGTAAAAATGCACCATGTAATCAGGCATATGGGGATTTGGTTGGTTAACAAGACAGATCAAAAGTTTCTCGTTCAATCAGGTATGGCTTTGGATAGTGCTCCAGCAGCAGAAGAGTGGAAGGAAGCTACAAGGATCTCCATCATGTCTAATGATATCAAAGAGCTCCCTTTCTCACCGGAATGTGAAAGCCTCACTACATTGTTGATCCAGAATAACCCAAATTTGAACAAGCTGAGTTCAGGTTTTTTCAAGTTTATGCCCTCCTTGAAAGTGCTGGATCTTTCTCACACTGCGATAACATCGCTTCCAGAATGCGAGACATTGGTTTCATTACAGCATCTCAATTTGTCACACACACGAATTAGGATATTACCTGAGCGGCTGTGGTTATTGAAAGAGTTGAGGCATCTGGATCTCAGCGTGACTGCTGAACTCGAAGATACCTTGAACAACTGCTCAAGGTTACTCAAATTAAGAGTTCTTAATCTCTTTCGCAGTCACTATGGTATTAGTAATGTCAACGACCTGAATCTGGATTCCCTGGAGGCACTGACATTCCTTGGAATTACTATTTACACAGAGAAGGTGTTAAAGAAACTGAACAGGACTAGTCCTTTGGCAAAGTCAACATATCGTCTGCATCTTAAGTACTGTAGAGAAATGCACTCGATCAAAATCTCCGATCTCGACCACTTGGTGCAACTCGAGGAGCTGTATGTCGAATCATGCTATAATCTAAACACTCTTGTTGCTGACACTGAGCTGACGACATCAGATTCAGGCCTACAGCTCCTCACCCTCTCAGTTCTTCCTGTACTGGAGAACGTCATTGTTGCAGCAACGCCACACCATTTTCAGCACATCCGCAAATTGGCCATTTCGAGTTGCCCCAAGCTGAAGAACATCACATGGGTCCTAAAGCTTGAAAAGCTCGAGAGGCTTGTCATAACCCATTGCGATGGGTTGCTGAAGATTGTTGAAGAGGATAGCGGTGATGAGGCAGAGATAACGCGGGGCCATCCTTCTGAAGAACAAGAACATGAGTGGACTGACAGCAGGCGTGCCGAGTTACTGTATCTGAGATCAATCGTGCTGACTGATGTCAAGAGCCTGAGAAGCATCTGCAAGCCAAGAGATTTTCCCAGCCTCGAGACCATCCGGGTGGAGGATTGCCCGAATCTGAGAAGCATCCCGCTGAGCAGCACGTACAACTGTGCGAAACTGAAGCAAGTGTGCGGTTCACTTGAATGGTGGGAGCAACTGGAGTGGGAGGACAGGGAGGGCCTGGAGAGCAGGTTCTTCATTCCGATCTGACAGGAACAGTGCTTGCTGCGTCATTGGCACAATGCTGGCACGAATAAGCCGCTCTCAGTAATCTGTATATGCGATGAGTTGTTTGTACATGCATTCACAAATCTATACATGGTTTTTTTAGTTCATTCATTCATTCATCCATTGCTGTAAATGCTATCAATAAAATTCGTTGTTAACTTGCATGGAAAATATCACTGTATTATCACTCGATAGCATCAATGGGTTGATGCTCATCGAATGAAGATGAAGTCCAGCTAAATACTTCCTCCGTCTAAAAAAAGCATGTAAATCTCGTTTTTCGAGAAGTCGAAGATTCTTAATTTTGATCAAATTATATCTAATAAAGTATCGATATTAATGATATGCAATAAGTATCATTAGATTAATCATGAAATACATTTTCGTTATAAACCTAATTGGAGATCTAAATGTAAATAGAATCTTCTACAAATTTAGTCAAACTTAAGATTTTTTGATTCCTCGTAAAACGAGATTTACATGAGACGGAGATAGTATATGTTTATGTTTTTTTTTTTAAGAAACGCTTACTCCATGTTAGTTACGAGCAAAGGCAGAAACCGGACAGGCGCAGCGAGCCAGCGACAACAGGCAGCCCTCTGAAAAAGCCGTGGGCCGTGGCAGCCCACGACGACTCCGCTGCACAAGCCGTCACCAACTCAAAACCAAACGAACCACATGCGGCGGCCGCGGCAGCGGCCGTGCGCACATGCATTCCGCTTCCGCCGCCCTCCTCCGCGCCGTGCCCAAGCCGAGACCCAAGCAGCAGCACCCTCTCCGCTCCTCTCCGGCATCCGCGAGCGCGGACGCGGCGGGTGGTGAGCCCCACCCCACGGCCTACTACGCCGCCCTCCTCGGCTCGCTCTCCCGGGAGTGCCGCCACGCCCACCACCCGCTCGACCCGAGTCCTCACCGCCGAACCCATCAGGCGCGGGCATGCGGGGTCCTGCACGCACGGATCCTGCGCCTCGGCCTGCCCCTCCGGGGCCGCCTCGGCGACGCGCTCGTGGACCTGTACGGCAGGTCCGGCCGCGTGGGCTACACATGGCGCGCGCTGGGCTGCTGCACCGGGGCTCCAGCGTCAGGCGCGGCGGCGAGCTCGGTGCTGTCCTGCCACGCGCGGTCGGGGTCCCCTCGGGACGTTCTCGATGCGTTCCAGCGTATCAGGTGTTCCATTGGCAGCACGCCGGACCAGTTTGGCCTTGCGGTGGTTCTGTCCGCGTGCTCGCGGCTGGGTGCTCTCGAGCACGGCAGGCAGGTGCATTGTGACGTGCTGAAGAGCGGGTTCTGCTCAAGTGCCTTCTGTCAGGCGGGGCTGGTGGACATGTATGCCAAATGCGGTGAGGTCAACCATGCGAGGAGAGTGTTTGATGGGATTGCTTACCCGGACACAGTATGCTGGGCAAGCATGATTGCGGGCTACCATCGGGTCGGACGCTACCAGCAAGCGCTGTCTTTGTTTTCTAGAATGGAGAAGATGGGCTCTGTCCCAGACCAGGTAACGTATGTTACCATCATTTCCACTCTTGCAAGCATGGGCAGACTGGCCGACGCGAGATCTCTGCTGAAGAGGTTACAAATGCCGAGCACGGTTGCTTGGAATGCTGTCATCTCAAGTTACTCACAAAGTGATCTTGAGAGTGAAGTGTTTGGCCTGTACAAGGATATGAAGAGACAGGGATTGATGCCAACTAGGTCCACTTTTGCGAGCATGCTAAGTGCAGCAGCCAACATGACAGTGTTTGACGAAGGTCAGCAGATGCATGCAGCGGCAGTAAAGCATGGCTTGGATGCAAATGTTTTTGTGGGCAGTTCACTCATCAACCTGTATGTGAAACTTGGCTGCATCTCTGATGCAAAGAAGGTGTTTGACTTCTCCACTGAAAAGAACATTGTCATGTGGAATGCTATGCTTTATGGGTTTGTTCAAAATGAGCTCCAAGAAGAGACCATTCAGATGTTTCAGTATATGAGGAGGGCTGATCTTGAGGCTGATGATTTTACATTTGTGAGTGTCCTTGGCGCTTGCATTAACTTGAATTCACCCGATTTAGGTAGGCAGGTACACTGTATAACAATCAAGAACCGCATGGATGCAGACTTGTTTGTTGCTAATGCAATGCTAGATATGTACTCAAAACTTGGTGCAATTGACGTTGCGAAAGCACTATTCAGTCTCATTCCATTTAAGGATTTTGTATCCTGGAATGCTCTTATAGTTGGACTTGTACATAATAAAGAGGAGGAAGAAGCGATCTATATGCTTAAAAGGATGAAGTTGTATGGTATAGCACCAGATGAGGTGTCTTTTGCAACTGCAATTAATGCCTGTTCCAACATTCGGGCTACTGAGACTGGAAAGCAGATTCATTGCGCATCTATCAAGTATAATGTCTGCTCAAACCATGCTGTTGGCAGCTCTCTGATTGACCTGTATTCAAAGTTTGGAGATGTAGAATCTTCTAGGAAGGTTTTGGCGCATGTAGATGCAAGCAGCATAGTTCCCATAAATGCGCTAATTACAGGTCTTATGCAGAACAATAAAGAAGATGAAGCCATAGAGTTATTTCAGCAAGTGCTAAAAGATGGTTTCAAGCCGTCTAACTTTACATTTGCAAGCATTCTTTCTGGGTGCACCAGACCTGTTAGTTCAGTAATTGGCAAACAAGTCCATTGTTACACACTGAAATCTGCTCTTTTGAATCAGGATACTTCATTTGGCATCTCTCTGGTTGGAATATATTTGAAATGCAAATTGCTTGAGGATGCAAACAAACTCCTAGGGGAGGTGCCAGATCACAAAAACCTGGTTGAGTGGACTGCTACTATCTCAGGGTATGCTCAAAATGGTTACAGTGATCAATCTTTGGTGATGTTTTGGAGAATGCGCAGTTATGATGTTCGTTCAGATGAGGCCACATTTGCCAGTGTTCTGAAAGCTTGTTCTGAGATAGCAGCTCTTACAGTTGGAAAAGAGATACATGGCCTCATTATAAAATCTGGATTTGTTTCTTATGAAACTGCATCCAGTGCCCTCATGGACATGTACTCTAAGTGTGGAGATGTTATTTCTTCCTTTGAAATCTTCAAGGAATTGAAAAACAAGCAAAATATAATGCCATGGAACTCCATGATTGTTGGTTTTGCGAAAAATGGTTATGCAAACGAGGCACTTCTTCTCTTCCAGAAGATGCAAGAATCACAAATAAAGCCTGATGAAGTCACACTCCTTGGTGTTCTCGTTGCTTGTAGCCATGCTGGTTTAATTTTCGAAGGCCGGAATTTCTTTGATTCTATGAGCCAAGTTTATGGGATAGTACACAGAGTAGATCACTATGCATGTCTCATTGATCTACTTGGGCGCGGTGGTCATCTTCAAGAGGCTCAAGAAGTTATTGACCAGTTACCTTTCACAGCTGATGGTGTGATCTGGGCTACGTACCTTGCAGCATGTCAAATGCACAAGGATGAAGAGAGAGGGAAAGTTGCAGCAAAGAAACTTGTTGAGATGGAACCACAAAGCTCATCCACTTATGTGTTTCTTTCAAGCTTCCATGCTGCGGCTGGTAACTGGGTTGAAGCTAAGGTAGCCAGAGAAGCAATGCGAGAAAAAGGAGTGATGAAATTTCCAGGGTGTAGTTGGATCACAGTGGGTAACAAAACAAGCTTATTTATTGTACAAGACACACATCATCCAGACACTCTGAGCATCTACAAAATGCTTGACGATCTAACCAGAATGATGAATAAAGATGACAGAATTGAGGAATATGATCTGCTTAGCTTGTCTGGAATGCTGACTTGAGGGACAATGATCCTATTTAACTATTATCATGATAAAGGACTAAAGGTGTATGGGCCTAGATCGATCTTCTGGTTCATCATGGACCTTAAGTAGATGTCTGGTTGTTTAGGTGAGGAATTTGGTACTCTTGCATAGTATATGCAATACATTTACTCGTATAAATTAAGGATTTAGGTTTTGATCACTTAATTTTGAATTTTTTTTAATCATCTGGGCTCCAAGCATTAATATAACTACAAGGTTTACTGGTTTTGTTCAAGGTATCTTCTAATGATGAAATTTGATTCGTGTATGTCCATTTCTAGATTTCTCCCCCCTTCATCAAGTCTTTCTCTGCTTTAGTTATAAGCCTCTGTGTGCTCATAAGTCATAACTTTTTTTTGTATAAGATGGCATGTTAAGGGTATCAGAACAAATAATGCATACTGCCTTATTCTATAGGATATGCAAATGATCCAAGACTCAGCAGACTGCTATTTCTTATCTGGTTAGGGAAACATCTATTCAAGTTATTTGGTCAGGGAAGCATGTATTCAAGTTAGCTGCTTGACAAACATAAATCAAACAGTCATACTTGTTTTGTTTGACCTGATTACTCAATAATATATTTAGCTAATGTAGAATTTTATCAAAGGACATGTGAAAAACAGCAGAATCTGTCTGTTTCAGCGATATAGCCTGTTAGTAAAATCCCAGATCTAGAAAATCACCTTATTTTCTCAGTTGTTGCTGGCCATGCTTCATTTAATTGACTGCAGACAAACTATTTTTCCATGCATTGATGCTAATTAAACAATGTGTTATTTTTACTTCATTTAAAGAACTAACTACAGTTATTCACTAAGATTTTTTTCCCAGAAGTATTGTACTTCACAAATTCATTCCATGATATAATATTTGATGTTATCTAAAACAATATGTTGCCTTTCAGGATGTATGCTAGCAGTTCAATTTTTTTTACATGTACAACAGAAATCATGTTTAAAGCACGATTCCAAAGCATAGGTGGCAAATGACTGCATGCTGTGAAATCTAAGTACTTTGGAGTAGGTGTTACAAGTCCAGGTAGCAAAGAACACCAACATAGCTTTTGAGATTATCACATTCGTTTGTGAAAAGATTGTAACAAATGAAATATTAATAGACATGTTAATTTTACAGGCCTGATTTTGGGAAGTATCCCCCCTTCTTTCTTAATATGTTTCCATCTCCTATTGTGTACTGTTACACTTTTGCTATGCCCCTGCTTTCTGCAGGACAACAGTCCACTCAAAATTGCCATGTGAACACATACATCAATTCTGTGATAAAACTGAATATTTTACTAATATCTACATGCTGGTATATATGTTCACAAAAAAGGCAGATGTTGCTGTAAGTCTTAACTTGCCATTACTTTCTTCCCATCACAAACATCACATAAAATGGAACCAAGTCCTTCACAGTATGGGCACTTTGTATCTTCACCGACCCACTCCAAGAACTGCATTTCGTGGAAAAGTTAATTTTGAATGCATTCATATAAGAAAGATCAAACTGTAACTTAATTGATGGTATGATGCATTTGTGCAACAGGAAGCTACAATACCTGTGGCTCAATGTTTGGCTCGCCTGTTCCATCACATTCTGCAGGAAAGAAGAAATAAATTAGGACTAATGAAAAGCAATGCAATGATCCTGCTCACTTTTCAGTACACGGTTGATAAAAATTGAGGTAAGCAAGTCAGCCATTGTTTCACATGTCATTTCTTACTATTTTAGAGAAAATAGGGATTGAGATAACAATAAAAAGTGTGCCTGAAGACAGTTTTCTTGCATTCAGTTTTGTTAGCATTATGAACAGAGGAACTACTTGGTAGTTTAGGTATCTGACAAAAATCTACGTACTATGGTTCAGGTTCCAGAGAGTATGCGTTCTACATACGGAAGCTGAATATGCAGTTGTACACATTAGTGCAACTAGTAGGGTTTATTACCTAAGCACATGAGGCGCCCTTCACCTCGACAGGAGATGCATGTCTTGGTTGATGCAGTTGTGCCGGTGCTGACTGTTTTTTTATTCTGCGTCAGTCTGGTTGGGTCTTCCCACCTGTTTTCACCAAGAAGAAACACTCTGTGTTCGGAGATCCCAACTCCTGAGACACCATTTTCTGTAACCACAGTTTTCCGAACCTCCGCGATCTCTGTTACAGCAGGAACAGCTGCTCCGTTTGTGCCATCCTAGAAGAAAATTGGAATCTCAGTGCACGACTATACTACTGAAAAATTCTGTTCCATGCATCCCGATGTACAAAGCCTGTTATAGGCCCTGTTTAAATTTCTTCCGACTTCTAATCTAACTAGTCATATGCAATTTTTGGACATATATATGGAGCATTAAATGTAGATAAAAAATAAACTAATTTGATAGTTTGGAAAAATGTTGTCTCACTTACTTTAAAAAAAATATTGTCTCACGATTCCTTTGAGCCTACTTAGAACATGATTGGATATTTATTGCAAAAAATAAAACGCTGCTACAATATTTCTAAATTCTAACTGAGTGTAACTAAACGGGGCCATAGTTTATAAAAAGCTCTTCCTGTACCGCAGACAATAACTGCAGAATTTTTTTTAGGGTTCAGCAAGTATTTATTTCGTTCTCATTTATTTATAATCATGTATCGTGAGTGTTTAGAAAATCAGGGTTTTTTGGGCGAAGCACAAAAACCTTGGATATATTCTATACTCTATAGCAAATAGTAAGCCCCGTTCCGAATGAAGGATAAGTTGTAGAGTATTTCTAAATCAGTTTGTTTTCACGTAAAAAAACGCAAAAAAAAAAAAAATCCAAAGGGGGCCTAAACGAAGAAACGCTGTCACATTGGCAATGTGATGAAGCTGAACTCACTTTCGTTTTCACTTCTTCCCCAGTCTTCCCTGAGAATAGCCGCTCAAGTAGCTCCGATGTCATCACTCCGTTCTCTGAAGTTCCTACCGTTGCCTGGAAGAGAGTGTCACCTAGTGTGGCATGGCATGTATGGAATATGGTGAAGGATGATCTTCAGGTAGTACTACTAAACCTGCCATGTCTTGACAGCACGCTCTGTGCCAGATGAGAAAGTAGAGTACTCCATGTCTTCCTCGCCTGAGTAAAAACCGAGCTTCTGCAAAGCTTCCTGAGTAAAAAAAAAGAAAAAAAAAAGAAGCAGTTTTAGTTTAATTGCCTACTAGTACTAAGTAGTAACTGTAGTAGTATCATGACTAGTTTGACAAATGACAATCTAAAGCTAGGTGCTTAATTGCAAACTATGCAAAATTGTACAGAAAAATCTGGCCGTGTAGAGAGCATATACTCCTAGACCCTGCTAACAAACCACATCCACAGCACAGGGGTGCCCGAACAAGGAACGACACTGCTGGAGTGGGCCGGGGGCGTCACCGTGTTAAAAAAATAGCAGGCCCCCCCGTTCACAGTGCGTAGGCAGGCAGGCAGCTCAGCCGACGCACCCAAAAACAGACATGCAGCACGAATCCTAGCCAGAACGAGAGGCCTGCGACGACACCTCACCTGCATCGCGCGCACGTCCTCGCCCTCGGCCCCCGCCCTCAGCGTCCTCCTGCTCTTGCTGCTGGCACCCGCGCCGCTCCCCGCCTCGGCCTTGGGCGCCGCCGCAACCTTCTTCTCCTCGACCACCACCACCTCCTTCCTCACCTCGACATCCTCGACGAGCGCCGGCCTGGGCTGCGGGGCGGGCACCGCGGCCGGGGGCGCGGGCGAGGCCACGGCGTCGACGGCGACCGCGAGGTGATCTGCGGGGCGAGCCCCCTCGAGCGCGCGGAGGCGGAGCCGCAGCGCGGCGACCTCGGCGAGGAGGGCCTCGCGCTCGGCGCGCCAGCGCGACTCCTCGCGGAGCCACCGCTGCTCCTCCCGCAGCCAGCGCTGCTCCTCGCGGAGCCACCGCGCCTCCTCGCCCTCCGTGGGCGCGGGCCGGGAGGACGGCGGCTGCGCTGCGCGGGCGGCAGGCGGGCCGGAGCCGCGGGCGGTGGAAGGTGGAGACGAACGGGAAGGCCGTGGTGGCCGCGCCTGCTGCGGTGGCGGCGATCATCGTCGGGGACGGGGAGAGAGCGACGAAGTGGAGGGCGGGTGCGAGGAGACTAGCCGTGGATATTTCTCGGCTGCGCTGCGCTGGTTGATATTTGCCGCCGGAGCTACTTTTTGTGACTGGCTAGCTGCAACTCTGCAAGAATGCAAGGTGTGCGCGGCGTCGCGCGCGACCGGCCATGAACGACGGGCTGATCGAATCGAGCTTGGGCTGGTCAGATTAGATGGGCCGATTGTGGCCTTGCTCAGTTCTTTTTTTGTCGCGTCCACGTCATCCGAATTTCTCTCAGTCCGTCCGATCTTCCATCCAACAGTTCATATCCTCTAGAGCGGATTTTGTCGGAAGGGGCTTCTTGGGCTCCTCGTTTGTTTATCCAGCTTCTCCTTTGAGTCCAGTAAGACAAATTGGAAAACCATCGATCGAGCAGCAGTACAACATGATCCAGTATGCAGCAGTACCTTTTCTAATGCCCATATGTACACACACTAGAGTATTTTTTATATGAAACACACTAGGAGTTTTCTACCCGAGCAGATCGATGCGCTGGTCTAGCCTTCAGTTTGAAATATTGAATGTTATTAGTGTGTTTGTTTTATCTTAAAATTCTTCTATAAGGCCATGTGCATCATGGTTATGCAGATGTCAAAAGTATTTTAAGGTTTTTGTATCATCTCGATGGAACGACGATACTAAAATCAATAAATCGATCGTCCCTTATTGAAAATACACACACGGTCACCAGGGCATCACACGCATTCTAAATTTCTAATATAGCGAGGACGGAAATGAGCACGAGTAGCCGTCCTGAGGCCTGCAGCTGTCTAGCAAATAGCATGCATTCGATCGCTGGAACAGGATCTCCGTGCCTGCGCTTCGTCGCTGTCGCTGGTGTCGTCGTTGTAGCCTGCGAGGAAGCCCTGGTACCAGCTTGCGGACATCCGGGGCGTCCTCTCCTGGGTGTCGAAGTCCACGTGGTACATGCCGAATCTCACGGTGTAACCGAACGTCCACTCGAAGTTGTCCAGGAGGGTCCACACGAAGTAGCCCCGCGCGTTTGCTCCGTTCCTGTGTAAATTCAGTGACGACAGGAGGAAGTTTCGTCGTTCAGAGAGAAACAAAAATGCCTGGTTCTCTTATCTCTACTTCTGGAGTTCTGGTTGGTAGCTTTGCAGGCTTATCATGAGTTGTAGCCTGGGTGAACGGAACCCATGCAAAAGGACACTAAATTCAGATCGTTGCTAAGCTTCATTTAATCACCTGATTGCTTTGGATAGATATGTGATGTGGCCCTGCAGGTAGTTCTTCCTTGCCACGTCATTGATCAGCTCTTCCATACTAGTTTCACTCGACTGCGAGAAACCTGCAAGCAACCATCTCAGAACATGTATATGACCATTCAGCGTGTATGCATGGAAAGATAAATGCAGAAAAGTCACTCCGTCTTCGGGGGGTGTCCGGACTCCGGATGACTCTGCCATGGCCACCAAGAAATCAATAGTCCCTAGGCAAGCTAGGTCTAGGTCCTATCAAAGTTGTGGCTCACCGTTCTCAGTAATATACACCGGCGTGTCCTTGTACCTGCCATTGAGATACATGATAGCCTGCTCTATGGCTTCTGGGACATCGTAGTAACCTGCCATCGCAGTCTGCGAGAGGTTTACAATACAAATCAGAGCTAGGCGCGACGCAAATTTCACCGTATATGTATGAACAATAATGAAGCAAGTATATATATAAAAGAAGTAGTGCTATAGTATAAATGATGATGAACAACGAAGGATATATGAAGCCAAGTGCTAGTTGTTGTTCTTACATCTCCCCCGATTTTCACTCCGTCTCTTTCCCCGGTCGCAAAGACAAGCGCGTTCCCTTCGTATGTCTGAAGGTTGCACGGGGAACGGATGCAGTCCTTTGCGTAGATCGCTGTGTAATGATTCAGCCCGATGAAATCCGTCTTGTATTGCAGCAGCAACTTCTTCTCGTCGGCGGTGAAGGTCGGCAAGTTTGAGTGTAAGATCTCTCGCATCGCGCTGGGGTAATCACCGTGGAATATCGGATCCAAAAACCTGAAAAACAAAACAAAGCATGTGTGTGCATATGCATTCGACAGACATTTTCGTGAAGGCTGACATGGCATATAGCAGCACGCTGCATTTCTTGACTCTTGTGGGGGAGCTGGCGGCATGCATACCAGTCGGTCTCGAAAGACTGCGCGCGTACGCGCCCGCCAGAATGTCCTCCGTGGTATTCGTCAGCGGCTCGTACCATTTCATGGCGATCACGATCCCGATGGAGCCGCCCTGCTTCGCCTAATTGAGAACAGACAGGGCACGCACGCGTCAGCATTATTGCCGATCGATGATCACTCACTCACTGCTGGGGCGTGTCATGCATGTCACCTGGTAGTTGGCCTTGTAGGTGCGGACGGCGGCGGCGTGGGACATGATGATGTTGTGCGCCGCGGCGTAGGGCTCCCTGTGCGAGTTGCCGCTGTTGCAGTTGCCGAACGGCGGCGAGCAGTGGTTGGGAGGGTACTTGCCCAGCAGGTACCCGAACTTGGTGAACAGGTTGGGCTCGTTGAACGTCGTCCAGAACCTCACCCGGTCGCCGAACGCCCCGAAGCACACGTCCGCGTAGTAATCGTACTCCTCCCTGCACAGTATTTGTTATTGTTACCACGTCGTCATGCATGACTGAAACTGCCGAGCCTATGTATATAGTTTCAGTATATGGCAAGAACTAGAGCCAGCAAAAGATGCATGAGAAAATGTACCGGATCCCAGCGCCCAGCCAGCCGATATATCGAACCTCCAGCTCGCGCGGCATGTCGAAATGGTTCAGCGTGACGAATGGCTGTATCCCTGATTATGTAAGAAACCAATTAACGAAACGTGTGAACTTTGCTCTGTTTGAAGGGGGAGGAGGAGGCGGAGGACGGCAAGGGCTGCACCTTTCTGGAGGAGCACATCAATTAAGCGGTTGTAGAAAGCTATCCCATCTGCATTGACGCCACCGAGCCGGCCTCCTACAATAATATATACATTGCCCATGTCAAAGCAAGGAACCGATCGATCATCAATCAAAGTAATGAACGGATTGGGGCGCAGTTGGCAAGGCAAAAGCTTGCTAATTTATAAGCAGTCCGATCGATCTTGGCATACATACTTGGTAGAATCCTCGCCCATGAGATGGAGAATCGGTAGGCGTTGACGCCCAGCGATTGCAGGATATCCAAATCTCCCTGCACACAATTAGTTCACAAACACATGCATCACATGATCCAGGCGTCAGCGATAGACTAGTGATGTTGCTGTTTCTGTGATCCTTTACCATGTAGCGGTGGTAGTGGTCGTCAGCTACGTCCCCGTTGCGTCCGTCCTTGATCCCTCCAGCTACATGAAGAGCAAAAACAATTAAGGCCTTGTTATCGCTACTAGGATTTAGGAATACGCTTGTGTGTGCCGAGATGCTCCAAAATCTTAGGTAGGCTGCAGCAAGCAGATCGGCAACTGTATCTGTTTGGATGATGAACACGACAGCTTTACAAGCTAGCTAGGCTTACCCAAAACCCAAAAGGGAACATCAGGGTGCGTACGAATAAGGGGCTATTTAATTGGGTGAAAAAGGGTTGAAAAGTGTATTGTACTAGTTTCGTTTGTATTTGACAACTTTTGTCCAATCATGATCCAAGTAGACTCAATAGATTCATCTCGAGGTAGTCAGGTAAAAAGTACAAGCATACAACAACTGCTACTTAATTTAATGTTCCATGCAGGTGTAGAGGACAATCGATGTGATGGGTAAAGAGAAAAATTTTGGGAAGTAAACAGGGCCATGAATGGTCGCAGCAGCAATAAATTTTTTTTAAGGAATGCATCAGCAATAATTCTATTCCGGGAGGAAACAACAAAGCGGCCGGTTTGCTGCGGACGATATGAAATTCGGAGGGAGCTGGTTGTGGTAGTGGTAGGTAGCGCCCAGCTAGTGAGAGACATCACTGGAGAATAATACGGATTGCTATACGTACCAAGGTTTAAAATGACTCACAGTTTGAGTGGGTGAAGACATCCCAATTGCAGAGGCCCTTGCCGTCCTCCAGGTACGCGCCTTCAATCTGGCAGCCGCCGCGGGAGGGACAAAGCCAAACACTTGTTAAGAGGCCATCCTCGGTTCAAGGAACGGCGAATTGAAGGTGTGCAGCAGTGCAGGATGGAAAGAGATGCTGCCGGAGGTAGCCGGCAACCCAACGTGGGCTCATGACTGACCTGGTACGCCGACGTCGCGGCGCCGAAGAGGAAATCCGGCGGGAACTCGCTGCGATCGACCGCGCGCGCGGCCGGCACCAGGAGCGCCACCAGCACGGCCGCCGCCGCTGCGGCAATGGCTCTCGCTGTAGCCATCTCGCGCGCGCGGGGCACGCCCTTGCTTCCCCTTCCCTGCCGCAGTGCTGGCCGCTTCCTCTTTACAAGAGCATCCCGGCCACAGGCTCTAAAATCATGTCCTTATATTTCCATTTGAGACATGGTCTAGAGCTCAAATTTACTTCTAATTCTAGTAGAACAAGCAGTACAGGACCTTATCTTAAGAGAAAAAATAGTGTGAGACCCATGAATGAGAGGGATAGAAGATCCTATATCTAGGAGTTGAAATTATAATTTAAGAGGACATACAAAATAAGATCTGATTTAAAGACTCTACTAGAGTTAAAATTTTTTTTAAAACTTCTGAAATTTAGAGGAGAGATCAAATAGGGACTTAGACTGAAGATGCTCCTAAGACAAGCAAGGACGTGGCCCTGAACGCCTCCTGGTGCTGTCGCGCGCGTCGCGTATTTAAGACGTGTAGATGGGCTCGCTTCAAATCTTATCAGCCAAAACTAATGTTTTTAAATAACTAATATAATACCCGTGCTAACGTCACGGTTTGTTTTAGAAAAACACATGAAAACAACTAAATTTCGAATTGTTTTTTCATAGTTCAACTTTTATATAATTGTATTTGAGTATTTATACAATCAGAAAAACATTTTTGCATAAGAAGGCTCAAATATAGTTGTTTTCATGCGTTGCTACGGGACAACTGAACTCTTATAAAAAAACTCATGATTCGCACAATAACAATACTGTAAAATTAAATACCGACGTCAAAGTAATATTTAATAAAAACAATACTCGTGAAATTAACACGAGAAGCATATGATGACTATTGCAATAATAATTAGAATGAAAAAACTATACCAAAGGCAGAGCAGAAAGAGCTCTCTTCAACTATCATTCTTATTAAAAATGTAGCAAAACTATGGA
Organism: Eremochloa ophiuroides; assembly: GCA_038502445.1. Taxonomy (NCBI): domain Eukaryota; kingdom Viridiplantae; phylum Streptophyta; class Magnoliopsida; order Poales; family Poaceae; genus Eremochloa; species Eremochloa ophiuroides. The sequence goes on along the minus strand of JAHLJS010000009.1, from coordinate 50,384,060 downwards.
ATTAATTTATGCATGGATTATGGCCAAGATATGATAGCACTAAATTTCCAAATCTCATACCTGTGATTGGAGCTGACACAGGCACAAATCATATAATCAAAAACTACTCTTGGCCTTTCAAGTTCATTATGGTGATTTGATCTTTTCCCTCAATTTCTACTGGAATTTTCTGGACAAACAATTTATGCCCTCATGAACAGTACAGTAATTAATGACTTGCAGAATTATTTTCATCATAGGCTACCTTTTCATATAGTATACTGCCCATGCTAACGCCACGGTAATATTTGGATATATACAAATTAAAGTGTCTAATAGCTCCCAGAGAAACTTAATCTCATAAATTTAAGAACATATGCTACTCCTCGATATACTTCTGAACCAAAACCGACCCAAACTTCAGAAAAAGACATCCTGATGAAGGTGCAATCAGTGTGGGTATACTTCTGAACCAAAACCAACTCAATATTCAGAAAAAAGACATCCTAATGAAGGTGCAGTCAGTGTGGGTGAAGTCTTTGCTGTAATTAATTTCTGAATGCATCCACTGGAATGAAATAACAACCATCTTCGTTAATAAACACGTAAGACAAGGTAGAGATGGAAAATTACAACAGATGATAATAGCACAGTGCCTAAAGAATTGTCTTTTCCTTGCATTATCATTTGTTTTGTTTATAAAAAACAAAGAATTGTATACACGATGATCGGTTAAGGAATACCTTGATGTGTTCTTTTCCTTGCACACTATTCACGCTACTTTCTATTCCTCTCCTCTCTTTCTTTGCTTGTTTCGTCGGCCCATTTCCGTGTGCGATATTTACGTTGCTTTCTATTCCATTCTTCTCGTTACAGTCTATCGGCATCTGTCTCTATCCACACGATATATAAAGTGTGTGACAGTTTTGTTAAAAAAATATTAATAGGAAATGACCTTAAACGATGGGAAGGAACATACCATGACCAATGGCGTTTGATATGTCCGACATTGTAGGGCGAGTTTCTCGACTCTCCCCATGTCAGATGACCAAACATTTTCTGAACGTTGTCAAATGCAGGTGTCTTTTCTCGCCTCTCCTTCATGGTTAGATGTCCTTAGTTGGGTTTAGTGATCACGAAGTGAATATGGAAATGTAAAGCAAGCAAATAAAAAAACTAATTATGCCATTGATTGGTAGATGTACATCATGCCAGAGGGGTGTACTTGTACACCAGTACGAACTCAATTTGCACTAAACATTACCAAGGCACGTGATGTGATTTCCATCAATTTGCAGGGATTTATTTTTGTTCGATCGTACAACGCTTATTTTCAGTTATAGAATAGTATTTTTCTCTACCAATAAATCAGGACCAGTTAAAATCTGTATTTATTTCCAGCTCAAACGAATAAACCGATTGAATAAATTACATCTGAAAATAGATCTGCACAAACAAATACCACAGGGGACTGGATGAGAAAAGAATAGAACTGACCGTGAAGAGGCTCAGTTAATATTGCAATTCATTGCAGAGGAACATTAAATAGAAATGCTTTCAGAGACTGACAGATGCTTGCAACCGGTGAATTCAAAATCAAACATGTTCTAAAAAAAAAAAACACATGAATGTTAGATTTAGTCAGAGAGGAGCTGCAAGCTAAGGCCACTGTTGCATGAAAATGAGGAGGCTAATCTCTACTAATCTACAGCCCTGCATGAATATGTTGCGAGCAGCAGTTATGTACTATATGAAGCAGTTATGTACTATATGAAACAAATGCAATATGCACCACTATGATGCTACCAGGCAGGCAATAAAAAAATTTATCACTGAACTATCATAGAAATTTCATCATAAAAAGCTGAACAAATACTGCAATTAATTTTCAGTACATAAAAAATAAAATTGATCTGGACGGGCACGAAACGTGATGCACGGGTACGAAAACCATCAGGCAGCCTGCAGGTGCATGCACAAGATCGAGCTGAGCTGAGTTGAGCATCGGAGAGGAGATCGTGCGTCCGTATGTGCTCATGCTTATAGCAGCGGGCGTCCCCAGGGCAGCGGCGTGGGGCGTCGCGGCTTCTAGGTAGCCACGGGACGTCCGCGGCGCCTGCAGCATGGGAACGCTTGTTAGAAGATTTGGACTATGATTTAAATCTCTTCATAGAAATTTTAAAGATACACTTATACATATATGTATATGTGACATGGCGGGAGGCTTTAGTCTCACCTTATTAGTCTAAATAGAGTGAAGCCAACTTAAAAGTGTGGGCTATCTCCATCTAGTTGAAGCTATGTGACAGAGGGAAAAGGAAGAAACATACGCGCGCGCTCGCTCGTCGGGCCGGGCGGGGCGGGGCGCGCGCGCACGACATGCGCGTGAATGGTCCGGCGATTTCCCGCTTCAACCCTTGCGGGTGCGCGGCTTCCTTTTGCCACTCGAAATTTTTGCATGCATGGAGAAAATTGCGCTGGCCTATTTAATAAGCAATTATTATCTTATTATGGTAATTACACAAACGGCAGGTTAATTATCATAATGACTGTGATTGAACGGCTAATTGGTTTGCTATTTGCTGCGACGCGTGCGCGTGTATAAATAAAGGGCGAGACGTCGTCCTCTATATACCGAGAATTCTTCTCTCCCCGTTCCACTTTGCTGCGCTGCCGCCGTCTTCCCCATCCTGCCGTCGACGTGCCATCGACGCCGAGAGAGCAGGCTCCGAAACCGACGTCCTCTCGTGTCCCTGCACGGGGTAGGGGGCGCATCAGATTTTTGGGAAGCGCCGTCGCGACTGCTCGCTGGACGTCTTCTTCCCTCTACGTCCGGTGTTCGTTGATCTCCATCGACGGTCTGCTTCGTCTTCTTTTGCGCTGTTAGTGTCGATAACCCCACTGTAAGGATGTCCGCTCTCTCTCTCTCTGTTGTTCATTCTCGCATCCTTTCTGTTGGTAGCACTAGATGTGGTGAATTTGTCTCAGATTGTAGTGCTAATATTAGATCTCAAATATGATTTACATGCTGTTGGTCTTTTTCTCATTGTCGAAGTTAATTTGTGCATTGCTAAATTGCTATTATTTCCAACAATCCAAAAACCTGATAGGCATTTAGCGATGACTAAGTGATACTCTGATGCGATGAAACTGGAGAAGTTCACCGGTGTGAATTTCAAGAGATGGTACACGAGGGCTCAGTTGTGGCTGACGGCTATGGGCGTATTTTGGGTCGTGAGTAATCCTCCTGCACTACCTCTCGGATCTGAGAAAGAGGTGCAGGAGTTTACTGCGGCTACGATGATTTTCATCGGATGCGTTCTTAGCGTTCTCTCTGACCAGTTATGTGATGTTTACATGAACATTAAGAGTGCTGCTGAACTATGGGAGGCATTCGAACAAAAGTTCGGTGCTGCAGATGCTGGGCACGAGCTGTACGTGATGGAGAAGTATCACGACTACAAAATGGTTGAAAACCGTTCGGTCGTGAAACAGGCTCATAAGTTCCAACTTATTATGAGGGAACTTGAACAGCTCGGTTATGCTTTGCCAGATAAGTTTGTGGCTGGTGGAATTATTACCAAATTACCTCCGTCATGGAGGAACTTTGCCACGGCTCTGAAACATAAAAGACAGAAAATCTCCGTTGAGGATTTGTTGGCTGGTCTTGATGTTGAAGAGAAGGCTCGGGCAAAGGATGCTCCACCAAAAACACCTGAAGGGCAGTCCAGCGCTAATGTAATGCAGCACGCTGGCAAGAAGAAGGAAAAGGCTGTTCAGACTACTCGATTCAAGAAGAAGAAGATGAATATGGATGAAGTTGTGTGCTTCGTTTGCGGTGAGACTGGACACTTCACCAAGAAGTGCAAGAACCGCAAAGGCAAGAAGAATCAGTAAGGGCAGAAATTTGCCAACGTGACTATTGGCGATCTTAACGGATCTGGGTACGGTAATTTTTTACCTAGCGTATTTTCTGTATGTCAATCTAATGATTGGTGGATAGATACAGGAGCCAATATTCATGTTTGTATTGATATCTCTATGTTTTCATCTTATCAGGACATCCGAGATTCAACCGTCATGATGGGGAACGGGTCGCATGCCACTGTTCTTGGTGTTGGTTCGGTCGATCTAAAGTTTACTTCGGGAAAGATCGTGCGGCTGAAGAACGTGCAGCATGCCCCTTCAATAAAGAAAAACCTCGTTAGCGGATCCCTCCTATGTCGAGATGGGTTCAAGCTGGTGTTCGAGTTTAATAAAGTAGTCATTTCGAGATATGGCCAGTTCATTGGCAAAGGCTATGATAGCGGAGGCTTGTTCCGCTTTTCACTCTCCGATTTCTGTAATAAAGTTGTGAACCATGTGTGTGATTCAAACAATTCGGTGGCTGATATATGGCATTCACGTTTGTGTTACATTAATTTTGGTTGTATGTCGCGTCTATCCGGTATGAGTTTAATTCCGAATTTTTCTACTGTCAAAGGCTCTAAGTGTCAAGTGTGTGTGCAAGCAAACCAACCTCGTAAGCCACATAAGACTGTAGACGAGAGATGCACAACATTATTAGAGCTCATACATTCTGATATTTATGAAATGAATGGTGTGTTGACAAAAGGAGGAAAAAGATATTTCATGACTTTAATTGATGATGCTACTAATTATTGTTATGTATTTCTTCTAAAAACTAAAGATGAGGCGCTAGAATGTTTTAAGACTTATAAAGCTGAGGTAGAGAATCAATTGGAAAAGAAAATCAAACGTGTTAGGTCTGATCGCGGCGGGGAGTATTTCTCCAATGAATTTGATCTTTTCTGTGCGGAGAATGGAATAATTCATGAACGGACACCTCCATATTCCCCTCAATCTAATGGGGTTGCAGAAAGAAAGAAGCGGACGTTAATGGACTTGGTGAACGCCATGTTAGGAACATCCGGTATGGCTAAGGCATGGTGGGGGAAAGCTGTTTTGACAGCATGTCACGTTCTAAATAGAGTTCCCACTAAAAATAGTGATGTGACTCCGTACGAAGGATAGAACGGGAGGAAACCATCTCTCCACTACTTGCGCACTTGGTGCTGTTTGGCCATGGTTAGTATACCAATTAGTAAGAAGCACAAACTCAGACCAAAGACAGTTGATTGTATCCTTTTGGGATACGCGCACCACAGCACAGCGTATAAGTTCTTAGTGATAAAATCAGAAACGCCTGATATTTTAGTTGATTCACTTTTGGAGTCACGGGATGTTACATTCTTTGAAAATATATTCCCGATGAAAGATGTTTACTCTTTGCCCAGTTCATCAAATGAATTTCTTTCTGAACCAATGCCCATAGTTGAACCAATTATAACTCCACATGGTAACGAAGAGGATGACAGTGTTGTAACTCCTTGACGGAGTAAGAGACAAAGGGTTGCAAAATCCTTTGGTGAAGACTTCACTGTTTATCTCGTGGATGATACACCCACTACTATTGCAAAGGCATATGCATCACCAGATGTAGAATATTGGAAAGATACCGTCCGTAGTGAAATGGACTCAATTACTGCAAATGGTACATGGGAAGTAATAGATAGACCTACATGGGAAGTAATAGATAGACCTGTGGGTTGCAAATCGATTGGCTGTAAATGGGTATTTAAGAAGAAGCTTAGGCCTGATGGTACTATTGAAAAGTATAAGGCCAGACTTGTTGCTAAAGGTTATACACAAAGGGAAGGCGAGGATTATTTTGATACCTACTCACCGGTTGCCAGATTAACTACAATCCGAGTGCTATTATCCTTGGCTGCTACCCATGGTCTTCTCGTTCATCAGATGGACGTGAAGACGGCTTTCCTTAATGGAGAGCTAGAGGAAGAAATTTATATGGATCAGCCCGATGGATTTATAGCACAAGGACAAGAGGGCAAGGTGTGCAGGTTACTCAAATCCTTATACGGCTTAAAACAGGCACCCAAGCAGTGGCATGAGAAGTTCGATAAGACTCTGACCTCTGCTGGATTTGCAGTAAATGAAGCCGACACTTGCGTGTACTACCACTATAATGGGGGCAAATGAGTAATCATGTGCTTGTATGTTGATGACATACTAATCTTTGGGACAAGTATCGACGAGATTAATGATGTAAAGTCATTCTTATCCCAAAACTTTGACATGAAAGATTTAGGGAGAAGCAGATGTGATTCTCAACATTAAACTTAATAAGGATGAGAATGGGATTACTCTTTTGCAGTCTCATTATGTGGAAAACGTTTTGAGCCGTTTTGGCTATATGGATAGCAAACCTTGCCCAACACCTTATGATCCTAGCCTAATACTTCGAAAGAATAAGAGGTTAGGTAAGGATCATTTGAGATACTCCCAAATAATTGGTTATCTGATGTACCTAGCTAGCGCGACCCGCCCTGATATCTCATTTGCTGTAAGCAAGTTGAGCAGATTTTCCTCTAATCCAGGAACTGATCATTGGCGTGGTATTGATCAAGTAATGCGTTATCTCAAGGGTACTATGAGTTATGCAATTCACTATTCTAGGTACCCGGGGGCACTCGAAGAATATAGTGATTCAAATTGGATTACAGAAGCTGATGAGCTTAAAGCCACTAGTGGATACATATTCACTTTGGGTGGTGGCACTGTCTCTTGGAGGTCTTGTAAGCAGACAATACTTACAAAGTCTACAGTGGAGGCAGAGCTCACAGCTCTAGATACAGCTTCTACTGAAGCTGAATGGTTACGAGAATTGTTGATGGACTTACCAGTGGTTGAGAAACCGATTCCTGCTATTCTTATTAATTGTGATAATCAAACAGTGATCACAAAGGTGAAGAGTAGTCAGGATAATGCGAAGTCCAGCAAACATGTTAAGTGTAGACTGAAGTCTGTCAGGAAATTGAAGAGCTCCGGAGTAATAGCTGTGGATTATATCCAGACAGCTAAGAACTTGGCAGATCCCTTTACGAAGGGACTATCACGTACCGTGATTGACAATGCATCGAAGGAGATGGGATTGAGACCCCAAGTGAGTTAACCTCAGTAGTAACCCAGCCTATGTGATCGGAGATCCTGTGAATTAGGATATGGGAAGAACAAGCTGTTGGTTGACGGGAGAGTACAATTCTATTTTAACCCACTCCGCTGGAGATGCATTACTCTCATTTCTGTAAGGCAGGTTGACTTTGTCTTAATGTGTTCTGAGGCTTTATAGCAAGATACTGTCCTACAGAGTATCCCTGTAAGAACACACCTATGTGAGCCTAACTGTTAGTCGCAGTTTATAAGAATTAGGAATTCTTTAAGAAGCTCATGAAGTGAGATAGGAGTATAACTTATACGCTCCACTCGCGGGGTTGGCTATGGCAGCCTAGTTGTAGGGTTGCGATGGCGGACTAGAGGGGGGTGAATAGTCCGACAAAAAATAAATCGCAGCGGAATAAAACCTAATCGGTTCTAGCGACAATTCACCCCTCTAACTAAGACTCTAAGCACCCTGCCAAAGATCCTAGCAAGAAGCAAAGGTGCAAGTCTAGCTTGAGCTTCTCTAAACCGTTCTAGCGCAAGATCACACAAACTTAAGCGCTAGTACTTTAAGCACCGGGGAAACTGCTATCAACTAGCAAGCAAAAGCGCACTAAGCACCTAAGCTCACCACTTGCCCAATGACAAGGATACACAATCCAAATCAAGGAGCGCAACTCACTTTAACTACACAAACTAAGAAGGTGAGTGGCAAGCTACACAAGCTAACCGGTCTCACAAGAACAACTACAACTACACAAGTAAAGTAATGCACAATGCGAATAACTTGTGTAGAAGGGAGCAAACCACCGCGAAGGATGGGAAGATGTTGACGCGGTGATTTATTTTCCGGAGGTTCACTTGTCGCCACAAGCTACGTCCTCCGTTGAGTCAAGCTCCAAGGTTGCCGCCGGTCCTCTTGCTAGTGGTGACTCGCAAGTCACACTCTCCCACGTGGAGTGTTTACCACAAGCTCTAGCACTTGACTCGGCCGGACCACTTGTCGCTTTTCACGTCTCGCTCTACTAGCGATGCTCTTCGCGATCTCCCGCGGGGTGAGCTCTAGCCCCTCACAAAGATTCTCCGGAGCCAAGCACAATCTTTTTGCTTGCTTCACGGAGCCTCACGCCACCAAGCCGTCTAGGAGGTGGCAACCTCCAAGAGTAACAAGCACCACCGGCTTGCAACACGAACACCTAGTGCCACTCGATGCAATCTCACAATGCAACGCACTAGAATCACTCGCTACCAATCAATCGGATGTGCACTAAGCAAGTGAGTGAGTGGGAGGGCTTCCAAGCACACCTACACAAGCCACACAGGCCCAAGGGTGCTCAGCTAGTCGGCCAAGGCCGCCAAGTGCTTGGATTTATAGCCCTCAAGCGAATAGAGCCGTTGCCCTCTCAAACCGGCCGTCGGACTGAGCGTCGGACACTCAGCCGCGCCACCGTCGGACTAATGTCCACGGTCCGACGCTCCCGATGGCCACCACGTGTCAGCTCGATTCAACCGTAGCCGTTGGATCTCAACGGCTATTTCTCGCGCCGTTTTTCCAACCGTCGGACGCTCAAGCTGATGGTCCGACGCGCGCACTGCTCCAGGCGTCGGACCGTCCGACTCTCACAGACGGGCCACAGCTCGGCCACCGTCGGACTCTCGCGCGGTTAGCCGTCGGACCAATGATCACCACGGTCCGACGCTTCCAGAGAGGTTTCAACTCGCTTGAAACCGTAGGACTTCAGTCCGACGCTCGCCGTCGGACGAAACTCTAGCGTCCGACGCTCTCCCAAACGTCACGCATCACGCCGACACTGCTCGGCACCGTCGGACCGAAGCTGGCAATAGTCCGACGCTCGTTAACCGAGCATCCGACGCTTCCACAGATTTGCACAGAGCTTGGGACCGTCGGACCCTTCACACCAATGGTCCGACGCCCTGTCCAAGCCAGCGTCCGACGCTCTTTTTGAGCTCCTCTCAACTCCAAACTTCACCACCTTTGTAAATGTGCTAACACCACCAAGTGTACACCTCATGTGCATGTGTGTTAGCTTTTCACAAACATTTTTCAAAGGATTTTTCTCTCTTTTCACCGCGCCACTCGATCCTAGTAACATATGCAAGTTAGATCACTCAAGTGGCACTAGATGACCGATATGCAAACAAGTTTGCCCCTCTTGATAGTACGGCCATCTATCCTAAATCCGGTCAAGCACTTCTCTACTCAACCTTAGACCGGTGAAATGGAAATGCCCTAGGTTATACCTTTGCCTTGCGCTTTTCATTTCGATCACCGTCTTTATCACCGTCTCTGACACCATCGATGCCGATGTAACACATGCACCAACACCTCATGAATGATATGATCCACTTCATATCATCACGTGGCTTTTGGTTCATCGACCCTCGACTTGCTTGCTCTTCACCGTTGCGTTGGTCCATCGGCGCCAAGCCATCACCAGACTTGCCCTTCACACTTGCAACCGGTCCGTCGACGCGAAGCCTTGTCTTGATCTTCTACACCTAGCCACATGACTCCATGTCATATCTCATGCGTTTAGCTCCTTCATACCATATGTGCGAGCTAAGCATCATCTCCAAGCCATTTCCATCTCCATGGCATAAATGCTCACACACATGTACCTGTGGACTAATCACCTGTGTAGTCAACACTTAAACACATATTAGTCCACCTAAATTGTCACTCAATTACCAAAACCAAAAAAGGACCTTTCACTAGTATCAGTCAAGACTTCAAGAGAAGCCTATTCACACCAAACTGCCAATTGAAGGCCTAGTCCATTGTGTAGTTATGGGTGGGTCTATCTTGTTGTTCTAAGTGGATGTTCAACCTTAACCGGTCTCCACTGAATAGCTGGTATATTAACAGTACTGTGGTACAGGGAGTATGACTCGCGTGCCATTAGGATATGGTGGGGGATTGTTAGAAGATTTGGGCTATGGCCCAAATATCTCCATAGAAATCCCAAAGGACCACTCACACAAGCATGCATATGTGACATGGTGGGGGACTTTAGTCCCACCTTACTAGTCTAAATGGAGTGAAGCCAACTTAAAAGTGTGGGCTATCCCCATCTAGTTGAAGCTATGTGAGAGAGGGAAAAGGAACAAACACACACGCGCGCTCGCTCGCCGGGCCGGGCTGGGCGGGGCGGGGCGCGCGCACGACATGCGCGTGAATGGTCCGACGATTTCCCGCTCTAACCCTTGCTGGTGCACGGCTTCCTTTTGCCACTCGAAATTTTTGCATGCATGGAGAAAATTGTGCTGGCCTATTTGGTAAGCAATTATTCTCGTATTATGGTAATTACACAAACGGCAGATTAATTATCATAATGACTGTGATTGAGCGGCTAATTGGTTTCCTATTTGCTGCGACGCGTGCGCGTGTATAAATAAAGGGCGAGACGTCGTCCTCTATATACCGAGAATTCTTCTCTCCCCATTCCACTTTGCTGCGCTGCCGCTGTCTTCCCTATCCCGCCGTCGACGTGCCATCGACGCCGGGAGAGCAGGCTCCGAAGCCGACGTCCTCTCGTGTCCCTACACGGGGTAGGAGGCGCATCAGGTTTTTGGGAAGCGCCGTCGCGACTGCTCGCTGGACATCTTCTTCCCTCTACGCCCGGTGTTCGTTGATCTCCGTCGACGGTCTGCTTCGTCTTCTTTTGCGCTGTTAGCGCCGACAACCCCACTGTAAGGATGTCCGCTCTCTCTCTGTTGTTCATTCTCGCATCCTTTCTGTTGCTAGCACTAGATGTGGTGAATTTGTCTCAGATCGTAGTGCTAGTGTTAGATCTCAAATATGATTTACATGCTGTTGGTCTTTTTCTCATTGTCGGAATTAATTTGTGCATCGCTAAATTGCTATTATTTCCAACAGCGCTGACTCCAGGGCAGCGGCGTCAGGCGTCGCGGGATCCTACATAGGGTAGCTGCGTCAGGCGTCACGGCTTTTATGACTCGACGGGGTGTCCGCGGCGTGGGGCGCTTAGGGCGTCATCCAGGCTGAGGTCGTGATCAGGAGGCGGCGACCGGAGGCGGCAGCGGCGGCGGCATCAGGTTGGAGAAGCTGGAGGAGGCGTCGCGCGTGCGTTCTGCTGAGGCCGTGATTTTTTTGTGTCTATTTTGCATCAGGCGGAAGATTCGAACCCTGGCCTTCTGATGGCGTAGGAGCTGGGAGGTGGGAGGGGTTAGTGAGTGATGATGTGAGATCCGGAGACTGAGTCTTTGGATTTGAGTGAGTAAGAGAATATGGAGGTAGGGGTGTTTTTTAGAGCATTGGATTAAAAAGAGTTGGATTCCTGGGTACATGATTTGCGGTGCTCTTAGTGAAGATTAGGGGAGAGATAGACTCGAGGTTTGGTATGGTGGGGCGCGCTTAACAGAATTCTAACTTGTGCTTTTTAAATTAGTAGAGATAGAGATGTTTTACTCTCACACACCAAATCAGTATTGTATAAGACAAAATCAGCATTTTCAGCTCGAGCGAATAGCTCCGACTCGTTCCTTTGCTTGGGTCGCGCAGACGAGACGACCAAACAGATGATTAATTAGCTCCGGTGCCAAACAGATGATTAGCCCCCGCTGCGCTCGTGGCGCACGTGAAAGCGATGTCATTGTCACCTCGAACTCTAAGCAACAGGGCGCAAATAAGAGCCGAAGACGGCGCGGAGGTCGTTATAACTTATACCATATATCCTTGACCACCGTGCCCTCCACCATGCCGTACACAGGCGCACGCGCCTTGACGAGCTCCGGCTTGGCTTGCCTTACCCATTGCCGGCCTCAACACGAGCCTCCTGCTCTCCGCCGGTGCACTGGCTAGTCATGGCCTGTGACTGAGGAGTGCAGTGTGGTGTTGGCGCAAGAAGGAACCAACGGAAGCAGCCACACAACAACCACGGGCAGCACCGCACCAGAACTGGCCACTGTTTGGGCATGTAGGCAACCACGGAAGGAAGAAAAAAAAAATCTATGCGACACCGTCGCATAAAACCACAGCACCTAATTCCGGCGAGGATAAAAAAAAAAACTAACTGATCGGCTCGATTAAATTCTAATTACCTGCAGGTGGGACCAATGGGGAATAAGCACAGATGTCACACGGGATGTCTCGTGCATGCAACACCGTTGTTGCATAGAATTAGACGCGCTAGTAGAGAAAACATGCATATCAATCCATCCGTGTTTTTTGCGACTCTGCACGGTGTTTGGCGTCGCGCGAGCGCGATCCATGAACGGCGGGTCGATCGATCGAATCGAGCATGGGCTGGTCAGACTCAGATCAGATGGGCCTTTCTCAGTTCTTTGTACAAGGCTGGGCCAACCTGGACAATACCAGCCAAGAAGAGAAACCAAAAAGTCACGAGCCGTGACATGAATGAACCTGGAAAGAGGTCAAGGTCATGACTCATGACCATGAAAGCGAATTTTGGAGGATAGTAGAAAAGCTTTCGTTCCTGACCGGAATCCATCCAATGCAGTCGCCATCCCATCCGTGCTCGGCTGCGAGACGCGCACGCACGCTTTGCTTTCCCGTGTGTCGCGTGGACGGTAACAGCTGAGCTCTCCGCCGCGCGCCTCCGTCAAAACCTCTCTCTAGACTCTAGCTAGTCTCTGGTCCAGTGGTCCTGGATCCGCCGGGGGAGGAAGAAAAAAAAGCAGGACCGCGACCGCCCCGCGCGATCCAGCTGCGTGCGATTTCCGCATCAGGCCGGGCCGGGTCGGTGAATCTGTCTGCGTCCGCCGAGATTTGGGCGGAAAAGGCACCTCATCACATTAGTCACGGCTCGCCCTGTCACGCAGGCACAAACACTCTGGGAGCCTAGGGTCGTGAGGTTAAGGCGCTGTTTAGTTTCCAAATTTTTCTATTTTTTTTTAGATTTTTCGTCACATTGAATTTTTCGATGCATACATGAAACATTAAATATAGATAAAAAATAATTAATTATACAGTTTGTTTATACATGTTGAGATGATTTTTTTTAAGTCTAGTGAGTCTATGATTGAACAAAAGTTACCAAATACAAATAAAAGTGGTACAATATTAAAATCTAAACTTTTTCCCTAACTAAACGAGGCCTAAGATTATTCTTAGACTTTTCCTCCCTGAGCGATCGTCGCGACACGTGCGTCATGTCGTCGTCTTAGCAGCAGCGCGAGCAGGTAGGGAAGAAAAAGAACCGATGGGTGGGAGCCTCGAGAGGCAGAGCTGACTTGAGAAAAGAACCCGCACCGTATCCCTCGAAAGAAGATGACGACGGACCAAGTTGCTTCCCAGCCTGTTAAGGAGCCTGTCGATGTCGATGGATGACACGGAAGGAGAAAACTCTTGGCCTACTGTAGGTATACTCCATTTGTAGTTTTAAAATTTCAGACATAGACTATCCATCTTATTTAAAAAAGTTTATAAATATTATTTACCTTGTTATGACTCATTTTTTATCATTAGAGGTAATTTAATAAAATAAACGGACAAACATGATATCTAAAAATAAAAAAGAATTCTTTTTTAAGTACGGAAGAAGGTATTAGTGTGTTTGTGTGTGCGGCTATGTCTAGAACGCGACAGGCCAAAGCATTTCGTCTGAATCAATTAGTTTTCTTGTGAATATTATTCTTGATCCAAGTTAATCTAGACACCATCTACATACAGTTAGTCTCTCTGCACCGATCGTATCGTGCGCACGCGCTCGGCTCGCTGTTTTTCTTCTCTTTCAAAACTAGCGCCACGTCCAGTGTTCGCCTTTTCCCGCACGCGCACGCCACCACCCCCGACCCGTGCATGAAGCACAGCACAGGTGCGGATGCGGCCGGCCTCCCTCTCCCCGCTTTACCTGTGACTGTGAGCCGCCCTCGCATCTTCTTAAATCTCAGTCATTTTACCTGGACGGATGATGGACGCCAACAAGCAACGCTCAGCAACACGCCCTCTCAGACAACCACCTCAGTCCTCAGCCTATATATAGGCGGATGAAAACCAGCGCGGCGAGATCACATGAGAAAGCCAGGCCGGGCCCTCGATCACTTTTTCTCTGCCGTCGTAACGAAGCAAATGAACCAGACTAGTTAATAGTCACTAGTGTGTGCACGCACGGGCACGGCGGCATGGCGGGCAGGGCCACGGCGGCGCGGCGGCGGCTCTTGCTCACCGCCGGCGGCCTGCTCCTCCTGTGGCCGCTCATCGATCTTCCATGGGCCACGGCGGCGGTCCGCAGGAGCGACTTCCCGGCGTCGTTCCTCTTCGGCACGGCCACCTCCTCGTACCAGGTGAACTGATCGACGACCAATCCACACCTCTCTCGATCTCAGCTCTCTCCTTTAATTTGCTTCCATCTCTTAGACTCTTGCCGGTTGCTGCGCATGGAAGCGCTTGGTTTTCTACATGTGGTCTCTTCGGTTACGGTAGTTATCTCATAATAATTATCTATTTAGAATTCAAACATGTATAAATAGTGGATTAGATAACTGTTAATTTGAGCCACGGTTCAAAATTTCGGTGAAATTTCATGAACTTTGGTAATTTTGGTGGTGACCGAAAGAAAAATTTAAAACTCTATAGCACACTAATATATCTGTTATATAACCCTAGACTCATATGTTATATTGTTTATGCTGCATATTCGGTACTTTCGGAGGTGGCTGAAACTTTTCCGAACTGAAATTAAAAATCTTGGTTTGAGCTAAAAATAACTACTCCCTCTGTCCATTTAATTTTGCAACTGTGGGAAACGTGTCAATTAAAGTAACTCAATTTTGATCAAATTTACAGTATATAAATTAGTCAAAGTTCAAACGATTGGATTTCTCGAAAAGCGAGAATTGCATGTACAAATAGATAGAGAGAGTATTGAACTAGCTGAACCAAATTAAATAATAACTATTACCTAGAAAACTATTATCAGATAACGGATTAACACATGTTTAAACGAAGAGCATAGGAACTTAGGAAGGATGTCATTTCGCATCGGTCTGTTTCTCATCCCTGTCTCGACCAAATGAGAGCATCTCTAACAGTTTCTTTTTTTTTCCCCAAATCTTATTGTTTACCAACTCCCCAAAAGGTATTGGGAGGGAAAGATAAGTCTATCTCCAAGAGTTTCCTGTATATGGCTTTAAAAAAAAAACAAATTTAGGTCCACATCAATTTTTTCTCGGCTGATTTTTTTTTTTCGCCGGACTTGACGGGTCGCTGGTAGCCGCGTCCTTCTCCCTGCCGCTGCCGCAACTCAGCCGCCGCCGCCAACTCGGAACTCGCAGGTAGCCGCGACCTCCTCCCCGCTGGGCATGCAGCTAACCATAGGAACGTGGGGCTGGCCGGCCGCCGGCCGGTTGCCTTAGCTTGCCGGACATGCAGCTAAGCTAACACGCCGTAGCAATGTACGGAACATGAGAACGAACGTGGGGCTGGCCGCCGCCGGCCAGTACTCGGGCATCAGGCCATCAGCCGCCCGCACGCGTTGCACAGGGTCTCAAAGCCAGCGTCTTCTCCGATAGCAGTCGCGGGAAGGGGATGGATAGCAGTCGCCGGACGGAGGAGAGAGCACGCGCAGGAAGGAGAGACCACGTGCGGGGAGTAGGAGAGATGCGCGCGACGATGAGCGCGACCGAGCTAATTTTTAGGCGTGATTGCGGGCAATTTGCCAAGTGTTAAAAGATGGAAAAGAGATATGGGATACTCTTGGAGAGATGTTTTTGTGTTTTTTTTCAAATTCTCTAGATGAGAAAGGGATATGGGGTACTCTTGGAGATGCTCTGAGGTGGCTAACCTATATGCAGGGTTATGGTCCGTGCATCTTATTCTGGGCCCTCTTAGGCTTTACCTAACTACAAGCCCATGTACTTGGTTTACCCCTAAGATATTTTGGATGCTTTTTTTTTGCGATTAGATGCATTTTCTTTTTGATACTAAAATAAAAAGTCAGCCTTAAGAAGCATCAGGCCATACTAATTTATTATTATACACACACTTAGATTGAAACATATATTATTATGATAAGTTAAAGAACTGCACGGCTCATGATTCTAGTAGCTTTATGTGTTAAGAATTTTGCCTTTGTCTAAGCGCGGCAATATAGCCTAACTTTTATCAAACGCCATCTCATTCCTTGTTATCCATATCGCTCTTTACCGCGTATGATGATGAATTGCTACTGCTAATGATTACTTAATTCGTCCTCAATTATAAGTCGTTTGACTTTTTCAACTCTAAATTTGACTACTCGTCTTATTAAAAAAATTTAAAAAAAGAGTTAAATTTAACTTATTCTTAAAGAACTTTTATTAATTATTCTGTTCGCTTGAGTTAGATTCAGCTTATTTTTAGCTACAGAACAGTATTTTTGCTCTCACAACAATTTAGTCATAGAACTCAGTCTAACCGAAATTCAGTTTAGCCAAACAGAGTGAAGTTCATAACAAAAAATGCCATATTTTGCATAAATTTTTGAATAAGACGATTAGTCAAACTTAGGAAAAAAAATTCAAACAACTTATAAATTGAAACGCAGTGAGTATTATCTAAGACGGTGGATATTATGAATGGATGTGATGGAGAATATAAAGAAAAAAAAAAAAGATAATAGTTCAATGAACCATGCTGATTGCTGATCGATGCAATCTTCTTTTCACTTGTAGATCGAAGGCGCGTACCTCGACGGCAACAAAAGCTTAAGCAACTGGGATGTCTTCAGTCATCTACCAGGTAAATCATCAACTACGCACTTTTAAACTGAGACTGTGAGAGAAGAACCACTATCACTCTGTTTCTTCACACTGTTAATTGGAAAAACTTGCAGTCTTCCAAATACATGATACATGTAACGTAGTAGCAGTAACGTGTTTCAGGAAGAATCAAAGATGGAAGCACTGGAGATATCGCGGATGATCACTATCATCGTTACGAGGTCCATTGTTAATTAGTACTACTAAAAACTGTTTGCGTGTGCGTGTGTGTGTTTGTGGTAAACCTGAGGTGCCCCCAATCTTGCTTCATTCATCACAGGATGACATTGAGCTCATGCACTCTCTCGGCACCAACGCCTACAGATTCTCGATATCGTGGGCTAGAATTCTTCCAAGTGAGTTTTTATCTATACATGCTTAATTAAAAACTTCATCATTTCTCAGTCGATCGATACTCGCGATCGATGAAATCATTGCAAGATCGATCTTCTTATAGCTCCCCCCCCCCCCCCCCCCCCCAAAAAAAAAATAAATTAATGTTTCGTTTGCCGATCGAGAGTAGAAGGAAGATTCGGCAAAGTCAACCCAGCAGGCATCGCGTTCTACAACAGGCTCATCGATTCGCTCCTGCTCAAAGGAATAGAGCCATTCGTGACGCTGACCCACTACGACATCCCGCAAGAGCTGGAGGACAGGTCCGGCGACGGGGCGGCGTGGCTCAGCGCCGAGACGCGGCGCGACTTCGGCCGCCTGGCGGACGTGTGCTTCGCGGCGTTCGGCGACCGCGTCAAGTACTGGGCCACCTTCAACGAGCCCAACGTCGCCGTGACCAAGGGCTACATGCTCGGCACCTACCCGCCCGAGCGCTGCTCGCCGCCGATGGGCTCCTGCGCCCGGGGAGACTCCGACGCCGAGCCCTACGTCGCCGCGCACAACGTCGTCCTCGCCCACGCCACCGCCGCCGAGATCTACAAGACCAAGTACCAGGCCAGTAGTCCCACTGCTGTTCTTCAGTCGCCCAGCGTACTGCTCCCTGTTTTAATTTGGGTTATTAATTAAAACCTGCAGAGCAAGCAGAAGGGCTGGATCGGCATTGTGATGTCCACCATCTGGTGCGTGCCGCTGACGGACACGCCGGCGGATCGGCTGGCGACTGAACGGGCACTGGCCTTCGACGCTCCATGGTATAGGGACTAGGGAGGGCACAGTCCAGAAATCAAACGCATGCAATGCAATGCAAACGGCGTTTGTTTCCAATTACTGTATATATCGCTTGCATGCTGCAGGTTCCTTGACCCAATAATCTACGGCGACTACCCTCCGGAGATGCGGCAGCTCCTGGGCTCCAAGCTGCCGGCCTTCTCGCCGGAGGAGAGGAGGAAGCTGGGTTACAAGCTGGACTTCATCGGAATCAACCACTACACCACGCTGTACGTGAAGGACTGCATGTTCTCGTCAGGCTGCCCGTCGGGGCAGGAGATCCACCACGCGCTGGCGGTCTACACCGGAGAAAGGAATGGAATTCCGATCGGACCTCCAGTTAAGTTCTTTTCTAGAATCGGAGCTTCCGTAAAAGCATTGATGTAGATACGCTTGGTAATAGTGATGCTGATTACTTGATTGAGTAAAAGGCGAGGCACCGTGTGCTGACGGATTTGTGCCTGATCGAACGAATTAATGCCTCCTTCGTTTTGTGCAGACAGCGATGCAAAAGTTCTACGTTGTTCCTGAAGGGATAGAGAAGATGGTCGCCTACATCATGGAGAGATACAACAATCGTCCCATGTTCATAACCGAAAATGGTGCATCTCTTAATTCAGCCTGCACAAAATCATTTTGAGCGTTGGCCTGTGAAATGATTTTGAGTTGTACTACTGTACAGTGTTACTAAAAAAATCTCATTTATTCAGGTTATGCACAAGGTGGAGATGGTTATACCCATGTCGAAGACTGGCTTGACGACCAGGGAAGGATACAGTACCTCGATGGTTACCTCACAAAACTTGCCAAAGTGATCAGGTCAGTGGTATTTGATTTCAAAGTTTCTGGGGTCAAATTACACGTGTGGATGAACTATTCCCCAGCTAACGTGCATCTGAGTGAACTTGCTAGGGACGGCGCCGATGTTCGTGGCTACTTCATCTGGTCTCTCATTGACAATTTTGAGTGGTTATATGGGTACACCCTCCGCTTCGGGCTTCATTATGTTGACTACCAAACACAGGAAAGAAAGCCCAAGTCATCCGCGCTGTGGTACAAACGGTTCCTCCAAAGTTCACTTGAAGCTCAATAGAAGAGGGTGCATTGTTCAAATACACTAATAAAATAACGTTAAATCTATATCACAATCGGGTGTTCCTGGCGCTCCTATCACCCGAATTTGCGGCCGTCCATTCTGCTCTGTGAACGGAGGAGATATACCAAGCGGACGTGGAGCCCAAGGTGACAGGGACAGCGCTCCTGTGGCTCCTTACATGCCTGCATCCGGAGACCTGAAAGCCATTTGTGCCACTTTCTTTTGGGCGGTGGGGACCGCGCGCCTGCGTCAGTGGCGAGGTGCCGCTCTACCTATGTCGTGTGTTGTGTGTCGTGTGTGTGGGAGCAGGCCGTCAGTGCCTAGATCTTGTAGGCTCGATGCACGTGTAGGCTTTCGTCAGGTACAGGTGAGGTTTCACATCACCTTGCCCTAACCCCTATAGCCATGTATGCATCCAGATTTAGTAGTAATAGATTACATCTATTTAGGTGTAAGTTCTGTGTTTATTCTGTGTAAATTGTCTATTTACAAATAAGAATGGCTTGAATTACAACTAAATCTTTTGTCAATTATGTTTATTTGCACTTCTTCAAATTTGCCTTCCATATAAACCATTTGCTAAATCTATTTGTCTATTATGTTTATCTGTATTTCTTCAAATTTTCTTTTCATAGAAACCATCTGCTAATTTTTTTTTGTCTATTATGTTTATGTGCATTTCTTTAAATTTTCTTTCTATAGAAACCATCTGGTAAATCTGTTTGTTGATATTTTTGTCTATATCTAATGGTCATGACGATCGAGCGTAGAAAGAACAAGAAACACTCGATTTTCATTTGGGCTATAAATCAAGTGTACAGGAGCATCCATTGCTTGGTGTCACGTCTGCCTTAAACACCTGAGTGATAAGTAGACAACCCCTAGAATAAACATGTGACGAGCCGCTTCTTCTATTCAGAAAAAGAATATTCTCAAAAATATCAGAAAATGAAGAACGTGATATATAAATTTATCGATCCTTACTAATTAATAAAGAGCCACTACAGTTGGCATCGCCGACGTCCAATCCCTGGTGGAGCGTTTTCCTTACTAGGCGCAGTGTGACGTGCAGTTCCCAATGTTAACCATTTGGAGGCCACTCATTTATTATGCAAAACGTTGCCTACACATGTTATATAGTACTGAAATTTGGGGGTTTTGCGATAATTTTAAGCTCTAGGGCTCATTCTGAACTTTGTCATTAGCTTCTTCCCATATCAGAAATACAGAGAGTTTTGTTCTGTTCTTTGGCTTTGGAGAGAGCTAGAGTTAGGAGAGGTTTTGATCTACCAAATCCGAGAGATTTGAGGAGGATTTTGAGCCCTTCCTTATTTGTTGGCCCTCACCTTTTATATCTACTTCATCTTCTCGTGAAGTCGACACACCGCCGCCCACCCACGGTTTTCCTGTATAAGGAGTTTCCAGATATTCTCTCTTGATTTGGTATTTCTCTTTCCATGTGTTCATCGAGTCATCACCATCTCGCTTACTATTTTTCTTCGTATGTGAAGTGGTTGATGAGTTGGCATGAAAGACATATGTGTGTTCTTTGATATATGGAGTATGAGATGATGGGACTATGACTAACGTATTTATGAGTTAATTAATGCAAGTGTATTGTTGTTGGAAGACGAAAGAGTTTGTGGATTCATATTTAGGTTATATTTTTACCGTGAACATAATTAAGGGTGTTCAAAGATACTCCCTCCGTCTCCAAATAAGTGTCGTTTTTTCAATTTTTAAAAACAGCGTTTGACGATTCGTTTTATTCAAAAAAATTTATGAAAATATAAAAAATAAATAAATAAAGATTAAGTACTTCTAATAATGAATCATTTCATAATAAAATAATTAATTTTTTTACAAATTTTTGAATAAGATGAATGATCAAAAGGAGATACTCCCTCCGTCTACAAATAAACACAATTCTTTGATTTCTACTATTTCTCTTTGACCATTCGTCTTATTTAAATTTTTTTTGAATAAATCATTATGAAAATATCTCTAACAATTCATAACAAAACAAATAATATTTATTAAAATTTTTGAATAAGACGGACGATCAAACAGAAATCGTAGAAATCAAAGAATTGTGTTTGTTTGCGGACGGAAGGAGTAGGCAAAATCCTAAAACGATACTTATTTTGGAACGGATGGAGTATATCTCTTCTTTAATTTAGAAAAAATGAAGAAACGCAATATTTGTATAAATTTATAAATCCTTAATGAAGGGCCACCGCAGCTGTCATCTCCGATTCCGAGAACAAAAGCCTAGGGTGGAGTGTTTCTTTCCATAAGATTTGTAAAAGTGCAAATTGTACCATCAATATTGTATCACGTAGATAAATACACCTGATCCCAAATAAATTGATTATTAGAATCCGCGCAAACCAAATTATTTTTAATTTGACTAATTTTATACGAAAGTTAGATATAAAATATATGGGACTATCTATTTATCTGTTGACAGATTTTGACTACCCAAATCTATCAAATTTATGCACCAATCAAATGCAGACAGCTCAACCCAAAAAAAAATGACAGATATATAACATCTAAAATCAGTCAGATTCTTCTGTAGCAAATCAAGACACCTCAATAACGGATTCTTTTTCAAACCCAACATCCAATAGCTGGGGGAACTCAGTTATGATAGCAAATACCGAATAAACAAAGAATTTGACAGAAGAATATTGATTCAAATGTCATGACACGACAGAGAGAGCATACGCACAGCCTCAGAACCACACACGCACATTTAAAGACATGATGCTGCACCATCCCAAGCTGCACAAAAATTAAGACATACTAACAAGTGACTGACTGGTTTTTTGAAACAGAACCAAGCTGCAAGACACACAAACACACAGAAAGTGACTGACTAGGTTTTTGAAACAGAACCAAACTGCAAGACACACAAACACACAAAGTGCCAGGCAAAAAAACAGCTAGAGAGACACTAAAAGAAAGACTAGAAGCTACAGGACTGAAATTTCTGAACCAAGTTAGCTGCCAAACATAGCAAGACAAAAAGGAAAATTGCTCGTTGGAGTTCTCCTATTTTCAGTAAATTTAACTAACAAAATACTGATTGTCAAATGCTCAAATTGAATGACTTAAAAACATAGAAAAAAAAGAAAGTTTTAGTTTACTAGGCAAGAGAGCTTCGTTATATTGATCTCTCCGTGCAGACCAAAACCATTGTCATCCGCAAATCCATGGCCACTGGCAAAAACAACACACACAGTCCTAAAAAAAAAGTCCTAGATAGGTAACACAATGTCAAGCATGAGCACTCAGCTGGACAGGTCCTGTCAGCATGCAGCAAACAAACTAGTTCACAATGAAATAAACCAGGCAGGTGCTATGCCGGTTTCAAAACTGACCTGACAAACTAAAAACCAGCACAACTGAGAAAACTCCAATGGATAGTAAACTTTCGTAGAAAAACACAGTTCAAAGACTGAAAAATATTTTTTCAGAAATTTTTAGGACTAATCAAACTGCATATCTCTGAGCACCTTTGTATCCCCCCTCTCTGAAGTAATTCAGCAACAAATTCAGGAACTAATAACAGATAGGATTCGCATTCACACAAATGAAAATTCGAGAACCAAACAAATAAGCATTAGGCACCCGGCTCCGGCGATGATAACGTAGCCTGACAGCGAATGCAAGCCACAACATCGGTGAACCCTCCTCTCCCATACCCTCAGTCCCTCACACAGAAATACACACACAAACACAGACACACGGGTGCACCAGCCCCAAAAACAAGCATAAAGATAGAGTGACACAAAGAAATAAAATCATAGACAAAAAAATTCAAGAGACACACAACACCAGCTACAGCTGCAAAGAGACACAAGCACAAAAATACCTACAAGACAAGCAGCAGCAACTCTATGACATTACACAGCAACAGCTCAAATCAAACATCCACAGATAGAGAGAGAGGAAAAAAAATGAGAGAGAGATAGAGAGAGAGAGACAAAGATAGCAAAAGAGATAGACACAAAAACAAAAGCACCTACAAGACAAGCAACAACAACTCTATGACATTTGATAGCAAAATCTAAAATCAAACAACCATAGACAAATAGAGAAAGAGAGACAGGCAGAAATAAGAGGATAGAGAGAGAAAGATAGCAGAGAGATATAAATAGAGAGACAAAAACAAAAACAAAAACAAAAACAAACGCAGAGAGAGACGAACACAAAGAAAAACTAAAAGACAAAATAGAAAATCAAAAGTCAAAAACAAATGACGTACAGAAAAAGCCCATTACTCAAGAAACAAGAAGGCCTCACACAGCCACATAAGCCATAACAACAAAAAGGACAAAAAAAACCTACAATCAAAGACAAAAAGAAAAATCAAAAGCAAATGGGTTGTCTGATCAGCTGCATGCACACAGGCACGCGCGCGCACGACGCGTGCGCGCGCACACACATGCATACTCAGTTCAACAAAAACTAAAAAAAATAGCCTCACACTGCCACATAAGCCACAAAAACAGAAATGACCAACAAAAAGGACCACAGAAAGCAAAAAGGCCCACAGTCAAAGACAAAAAGAAAAATCAAAAGCAAATGGACTGCTAAATCAGCTGCAAAGAGAGACACACAAACACAAACACACACAAAATCTGCATATTCAAACAAACAAAAACACACACAAAAAAGACAAAGATAGGCACACATAGACGACGTAGGAAATCAACACCAACAACGTATATATAGAGAGAACAAATAAAAAAAATCACACACACACACTGACAGAGAGAAAAATCCAAAATGACAGAAAACAACCCAAAAATTCAACTTGGCTACAAAGGAAAAAAAAGAAAAAAAGAATCGAATTCACCATTTCAAACACAAAATCTTAATTAACCAAAGACATCGTTACAACTAATAAATCAATAAACATAAAGGGTCATACCTACAACCAATCTCAAACATGCTGGAACGAGCAAAGGACAATAGCACATGCTCGGAAGGCATACTGAAAATTGATGTGCTAGTATTCAAAAACATTTGGAAGCAGGCACATCTAAAATGACAGGATACAACGAGCTAAAACACTCAAAGGCAACTAACATTCAGCATTGTCTGCCAAATCTAGCAGTAACCACTGGCTCAAGTTTCAAACAAATTTAAAGCAAAGATGTCGCAAAGTAGCATCCGGGTATAACTGAAACCAGTTGAGCTCTGCAAAAATAAAGTATGAGATAACTGAAACAAGCCAACTGCGCTCAGCTCCTCACTTAGGTCCTGCTACTCTATCTCAAACACCGGCTGCCCTTGACCATGCAGCGTCCGCCTCGACGAGTTGGCGCCACACCATCGCTGTCCCCTCCCAACACACACAGAGTTCCTTGGTAGCTATTGAAAAACCAACACAGACTAGAACATCTTGAGACAGATCTAATGCACATCGTCCATCGACGACCTGACCATTAGCGCACACAGAAAGCAGTAGCACCTCAAACTAAAGCAAAATCAACGAACAACCATGCGAAGAACAAAAGCAAAATCGACAGCACAGTGGGAAAGCGCGCGCGCAAGGAAAGCGCCCCCACCCACAACTCACCATACCTCTACGGAACAGCTGTCGACAACCTCCGCCCCAAATTCAGTGGTGGATCCAACTGGATATTTTAGGTAGGACGGACCATTAGCCATATATGCCTAACTTAACTCGGTATTTCAGTTAAACCACATATTTATATCATATCTATATCAGCATCACATAATAATTCTATACTAACTAGGCGTTCAACAAATGGATAATAAAGACAAGGATTCAAGATGATTACTTCTCAGATATGAAAACACAAAGGGATAGCTTTTAGTCACCAATGTTTATAACTTCATATATGCAGTCACATCTCAACATGTACTACGAGCCGAGACACTCTACGAATGGTACTATAAGCACTTTAAATATACTAAATTATGGAATTGACTAGTGAGCAAGCCATTTTTTTACACATTTTCTATGACAACCCAACAACAATTAAAATATTGAAGTATTGAACAAACAAAAGTTGCAGCAAGCAATAGCATATGTTCTTACGAATTTGCATCAGATGAAGCTTCTGCATGTGCCCATGCTTCCCGGGGCTGACACTGGCGTTTTGGAAGGCTAGCAGTTCCTTGTCATCCTTGAACGCACCTGGCTCTAGAACACCAACGCTGGGAAAAACAGCGCCGCGAGCCGCACACAGTCACACAGTCGCGCAAAGGCTGGCTGCAAGCGCGCAGGCCACTCTTGGGGTACCTGCTGCCACCTGTTGCGCAAAGCCAGGCTGAGGGGCACGACCGTTGGGGCCAGGCGCGCAGGGCCTCCTGGCTAGGAGCAAAGCCGCAGAGGACTGAAGCCGGGAGCGCCGCCGCCGCCGCCGCCTGCGCGCGGCGCAGAAGCGGAGCGGGGTGTGATTGGTTCCCTTCCTACCTCAACCTGGCTCGCACCATCCCAGCCAGGCCATACCTGGACAGTTTCAGTGCATGCAACTAGGTATTGTTTGCTTGCCTGTGTGATTACAACCTGGCCAAGCAGAGACATTGTTTGGTTGATAGCATGCACCAGCATCTTTGCATTAGCACATGCAAGCTGCTTTGTTTGGTTTGCTGCATGCATGGGGTTCAAGTTACCTCCTATTTTGAATGGTAAGCATACCCCCAGACAATGCAACATTCTTACATCAGGCAATGGACAGACAATACAACATTATTACAAACAATAATTTTACAGCAATTTGAAAAGTAAGAGCATAATGATTAATGCCTGTACTACGATAATGACATCCTTAACACCAAACATCCCACCTCTCGCCTCCAGTACAGGTATAGCAAGTTGCATCATCTCTCCTTCAGGGACTGGATATGCAGGTGGTACCTCTTGTTCTTCATGGAGTCCATAGAAAGCAGCATCCGCCTCCTCCTTGGTGTTGTATTTTTTACAACATCCACCACTGTAGCCAACAACCTGAGCATGGGCTAAACCCTAGCTAGAGAAGACCCCAGTTTGTCGTCCAACATGAACCACATACCAAGCCATGGCTGCTTAGTAAGAATCATTAGTTTGTATGGTATAAGAACATAATATTGGTACAACTAAAGTGTTAAACAGACAAATAGCAAGCATGTAAGTAATGGTTTGGTGGCCTCAGAAAAAAATCTGATCATCATTTGATAATGGTGCTAGAGCATAAGGGCAAAAACAAGAGATTTGATAGCTTAAGTAAAAGAAGCATAATTCTCAATATAATAGATAGGAGAACAACCAGTAAGAATAAGGTGCCCATATGCCTAGGTGAAAGAAGCACAATTCATAATATAACAGATAGGATAATAGAAAGAATAAGGTGCCTAGTACCTCACAACACCAATATCATCAGTTAGTCCCCTCATAAATCATGTATATGGGACAATTTATCATCATAGGCAAAACATGGAACTACAAATGTCATCTCATGAAAACAAAATGTCATCACAGGCAAAACGTCCATACAAAAGGCAAATCATCAAAGAGATGGTAATCAGATGCACAAAAGTCCCAGAAATAATGATCAACTCATGTCACAGATTTTCATCACAAGCACAAATAGGCAATGACAGTGGCAACATAAAGTTGAATATTATAGAGATGGCAGTCCTCACAACAATATAGAAGGGACTAATATTTAATACAGTCCATAATAATTAGCTGATTGATCCATGAAACCATCTATTCAGTCTCTGATGGTTAGGCTTGGGGCAAACAGCCAGCCACTTGATCTAGAGGGCCTAGACTATACCTCACAGGTGAGTATCACCTATCTACGCAGGTTAGATGGTGGCCACACTATATTACAGCAAAAGTTAGTGTTTTCCATCTACTACTTCACCACACCCTGCACAATTGTAGGTCAAAAGTCACTACACAAAAGACATCTATCACTGCACAAAAGCTGGATCAATGCAGCAGGGATGGCAACTTCACTGATCATTGTAGTAGTGCATGGTGAGGAAAGACCTCAGCCACAGCACACGGTGCTCCTCAGTCATCCCCACATATGAAATCCCCAGGGCCTTGTTGTCCAGCAGATGAGAGAAAGCAACTAGGAGAGCCTCAGCGGTGAAACCTGGCATGTTCATGACTGCACCATAAAGGTCAGGATGGACCTCATCTGGTTTGGTCTCACGGATGGCAGTAGCAACATTATTAACAGCATCTGTCATTTGGGCCATGTTGCTAATCAGAATGGACTGCACGTCAGTAAGTTCTTCCCTCTTCCTCTTCTTACCAGCAACTGCACTTGACTCTCCCTGAACCTTGTTCACCTCAGCATTTGGAGCCTTGCGTGGTGCCTCAGCATCACGCTGCTCTAGTTTCACTGAGCCATCAGCAAAGTCAGAGGCACAACCTAAGGGCTGACTAGAGGCCATTGCATACTTCCCTGTGGCCATGCCACTACCAAAGATTGTCATCATCTGCTCATAATTCTCAATTGGTTTGTTCAGGTAGTCTGCATCTTTAGGGTGTGCCTAACATGGATGTATAAACTTGGTTAGAACAACATGTCACTCCTACATGAAATGTAGTGCAATGTATAGACTCTTTAGGTTCACTCCTACATAAATGCAGTGCAATGTATACACTCTTTAGGTTGACACACACCTGGACATGACCATTGTAGTGGTCCTGGTCAAGGACTATCATGTAGTTGTCATCATCCCAGTGAGCTCCACTTAGCTCTCTAAGCTTGGACACCTTCACCCACCTCTGCCTCCACTTTCTAAGGTGATTATACACCTGAGTTCCAGTGACCTCAATGCCAATGAACTCTTTAAGGTCCTTGGCAACCTGGTTAAGGTGGACCTCTTTGAATCCTTTGTCAGTCCTAACCCCAGAAGAGATGAGCTGGACCATGCGGTTAAGCACGTAGGCAGACATGACATTTGTCCAGCGCAGTGCCCCCCTAGCAGGCTGTGCATCAGCAGCAGCAGTCTCACCCTCACCCTCAGAACCAGGAACATCAACAACAGGAACATGCCCATTTGCCATCTCCTATTTTAAGTTGCCAAATGCCTTAGAGAGAAAGAACTATTGTATTGTGCCTCAGAATATTAAAATGATGCGCCAATGTATAGAAGATAAGTAGACAACAGATTTTAAATCATCATTGCATGAGCCATGTGCCTCAGTTAGACAATGTAAGCATATAGGGACATTTCAAATATCATTGTAGTTGCCTAATGCCTCAGCTTAAATCAATGAATATAAACAAGTAAATATGACCATTACAATCCTCATTGCACATACCACTTGATATCAATGAAACAAAATTTATGAAATAGAATATATTCCCATATGCCTCAGTTCATTATTACATGGTCACAGCATGATTAAAAGCACACATAAAATGGACATACAGTCTTACAGAACAGAACAAACCCACTCAATTCCTACACATGAGAATGACCCCTGTTGTTCCACATATCCTCAGCTATTTCATCCCTTTTATTAGCCCAAGCTGAATTATCAGTTACAGCTGGACCATGGCCATCTTGTGGGTTGTTGTTAGGCACCCAAGATGACTCAGGAGGAAAGCATTCATCCAAACCATATCTAACTATCCAATTATGGATGATGCAGCAAGCAAGAACTAGCATAACTTGTGTCTTGTAAGGATGAAAAGGTTTGTTATCAAGAATACGAAAGCGGTTCTTCAGAGCCGCAAATGCCATCTCCACAGTGACACGCAAACTAGAGTGCCTCAAGTTGAACAACTCTTTATGGTTTGTTGGATAGTTCCTCCCGCTATATTCATTTAGATGGTACCTAGTACCACGGAAAGGAGGAAGGAATCCAGGCCGACAGGCATACCCCGCGTCAACCAGGTAGAATTTCCCTAAAAAGGTGATACACATAGATCAGTCCTATTGGATATGTTGTCGGGCTATGTAGAAGCTACTGGGTTCTATTGAAATTACCTTGTGCTACCCTTAACCCATCATTTCTCTCAACTGCATCAGCAAGGATAAGTGCATCGTGTGCAGAACCCTCCCATCCAGCCAATACGTACATGAATTTGAGGTCAAAATCCACTGCAGCAAGAACATTTTGGGTGGTGTAGTGCTTTCGACCCCTAAAGGCTGATGCAATCTTGGCAGGCACTCTAGCACGCACATGAGTACCATCAATTGCCCCCACACAGTCCTACAATTTTCCAAATTTCAAATTAAGATATGATATATTTTATGTCATTTGTTTGTAAACACTATATGGGACAATTTTTACCTTGAAATATGGATACCACCTTGAACTTCCCGCAATCTTAGGTGGTGTCTCATTAGAAGGTGGCCTAATCATGTCATTTTTAAGCTCACCTATAGCATACAAGACCTCCCTAAAGTATCTACTAACTGTCTCAATGGATCTTACAAAAGATTGGTGGATAACCCTGAATCTTTGGTTATGGCCGACCACATGTAGGAACATTGCAACTTGTTCCTCCACTGAGCTATGTATGCTATCAGATAGCAGGTTTCTGGTCCTTAGAAGGGTACAGAGTTCAAAGAATGGGGCTCTCCTCATACGTAGCATGTCTACACATTCAACATCATTAGAATTGTCGATTTTATTCAGGAAAATTTGCCGCTCTTGATCCCTCTGGCTCATTGGACCATAGGTGATCCGAGGAGTTTGGTTCTCATCCATGGTAAGGGTACTAACTAAGTAGGCATAGATAGCTGTAACGAGAGGAGCAGCCTGAACAATGAGCATGCGCCTATTGTCTTCCTAGCTCATCTAAACATAAATAAAAAATGCTCTCATATATTTTTTTTCCAACATCACAGGCATGGGAATATGCAAAGAAGATAATAGATATAAAAACAATTGCAAGGGCATATGCTCAGATCTACAATGAAGTATCACAGGCACTGGCAAGTACTCAATTAAAATAAAAGCATCATCAGCACTGGCTCATGCTTAGAAATATATGTAACCATCATAAAGACCATCCACTGCCTTATGGTCATATATCTAGCTCATCCAAATGTAAAGAACAACATCATCATCAGGAAGGGGGTAGGCAATGGGGATATTATCATTGTTACCGTAGCACAGGGAGAGAAACAACCGATGAAAGACAATTTCAGAGCTGCACTGCAAACCCTGAAATTATATACAATCCAAACATTAGAAAAATTTCATAGAAAATCAGGGGACGAAGTGCACAAAGCTAAAAGGGATTAGGGTTCAATGAACTTGCCTGTGCCCCCTAAATCCGACCTGCAAACCAGATCAGTACCCTGCAAAAAAATACCAACAATCATTCTATGCAGTGGAACGCACCAGATCTACAAGGGGCTAATGATTACAGATAAATCGAATAGGAACACAAGCAGATCAGGGGGTAGGACTACAGATCTGGGAAGAAGACTTGCCTTTTGGAGAGTACCCCACCACATACTTGTAAATTCCATTCCGGAGGCCGTTCCGTTTTTACTCTTGGAATGGAACATTCCGGTACCGACCGATACCGGTGTACCATTCCGGACTTTATTATATTAAAAATATATGAATATACATATACATAAATAATCATATAAATATATACTTATGGCATAGTTACGCTTCATCACACTGACATTTTTTCTAAACTCACATATTTTTTCTAAACTCCATAGCTCACACATGGAAAAAGTGTTTCGTCACTTGGTTTTAGTCCGGTACCGGAATGGGTGGAACAGGCGTTTCGGCCGGAATTGACCGGAATGGCCAGTATTGACCGGTATTGACCGGTATTTGACCCGGTACGGGATTGCAGCCCTTCTATGCCGGTTTGGGCACCGGAACGGGACATTCCGGCCATTCCGGCCGGTACCGGAATGGAATTTACAAGTATGCCACCACCAATCGATCCCTCCTGCACCATGGAGATGAGAAAAAAGATTCAGACAAAGGACTACAGTAGAGGGCTCGGCTTAAAGAAGAGAGATTGGGGAGAAGGAAGAAAGGGGAAGAGGGCAGAGGAGGGGAGACGACGCTTACCAGGAGAGAAGAGCGCGCGACTGGTGCGGAGTGAAGGGCGACGGAGGCGGGCTTTTATCGCCGAGGGAAAAGGAGAAGCGCGGGAAGAGGAGCGGTAACCCTAGCCAGTTCGCGCCATCTCCGTATGCAGGCAGGAGCGCCGAAAAATCGCCGAGGGAGCGCGCGCCTCGCATCGCTCGAGCCAGGCTCGGCGGAAACGAAGTCCCGCTGCGTTCCTCCTCAGCCTGGCCGAAGGGGGAATCTTGCAGCAGCTGAGCCAGGCCCTGGACCCTGGTCCAGGCTACCAAACGCGCGGATGCTGCATGAGCTAGGCCAGGCCGAGGCATATGCAGGGTACCAATCACACCCGAAGCGGCAGTGAGGATGCCACCTGCTCTACCGCGTCGAAATGACTATGTGGAGTGGATTGGGGAAAGTAACTGAAGAAAAGAGTTTACGGGTTTCAGTCGCTAGTTTACGGACCCGTTAGAGCTGGTGTGCGGTGTACACCCAAAAGGACATACGGATTTTGGAACAAAATCAACGGTCCAACTTTTGACAGATAAAAAGCCACAAAATCTGTCGACAGAAAAATAGCAATAATCAAAATATATACCTGGATCTTCAAATCCAGATTCACTGATTACCCTAGCGGATATCTGTTGTAACAGAACCGGCTAAATCACCTGGCCCACAGGCGCCTGTCATTGTCACTAATGACTTCTGACAGCCGGGCCCGTGTCCCAAATGATCTAGGCAGATCTGTCGGGCTACATCAGCGCCCTAAACTCCGCAGGATCACCATTGCAGAATCATCACAGGATTACAACATTTCATAATAAATTACATCAGAGTACAGAAGCGGAATATTACATAACTTAAGTTTACAAACCAGTTGTTCCAAATAGAATTTAAGTACTATTATTACAAACCATAGATAGTGGCGGTAGCAGTTGAATAATTATACAACATTATGAATATGATAACTTGGACCCTGCCCACGGGTCCCACTTTACTCTTCCTCACTGCCCTCCTGGATGATGGTCATGCAACACGGAGCAAGGCAGATCTCCGATGGCGGTTCACCTGCAGCATGGGTTACAAACCCTGAGTACTTGGGGTACTCCGCAAGACTTACCCGACTAAGGGTGTAAAATGAGACTCAGGAATGCAGGTCATAGGTAGGGCTAGCAGAGGATAAGAATTTGCGGAAAAGCATTACTAAGCAATATTTTATTTTATTGATATTATAATTGTATCCATAGTTCTAATAATCAACCTCAACCATCATCATTCATCCATTTCCTTCATTCGATCAGTTGACCTAGTTGAGAACCACTTCTCGGGGTAGGAAAGTGGATTGAGTCTCCATTAACCGAGGAGCACGTCGATTCGAATCCAGAAATAAACCCAGCTGGGGATTCTAACCACACTGCATATGCAGCACGCCGGCATACATATACCAACCCTTCATCTAGGTCTTTCTATCCCGGAACCGGTCCTGCGCCACCCGGGAGCACAGTACTCCACTCGTCTCCAGGCACGCCGGCCACGTGGGTACATGCTACTCCCGCCATCTCTCCACTCCCA
Source organism: Eremochloa ophiuroides (assembly GCA_038502445.1). Taxonomy (NCBI): domain Eukaryota; kingdom Viridiplantae; phylum Streptophyta; class Magnoliopsida; order Poales; family Poaceae; genus Eremochloa; species Eremochloa ophiuroides. The sequence goes on along the minus strand of JAHLJS010000009.1, from coordinate 50,351,448 downwards.
GTGCGTGGTTGTCGGTTCCAGCAATAGAGCCACCTGACTCTAGGCTTTCCACATTGGTATGTGGCTAGGCTGTTCATCTCGATCCAGCACTCCGACAACGAGCGGTCCCTACTTTTATTTTTGGTTCGTGCCTGCCGGGTACCAAGTCATGGGAAACGCCGTCCCAAGAGCACAACACCCGGCGAAACACATTTCCGGTGATACCGACCAGTTCCAAACTATTCCGAAGGCGATCATGCACCGGGACTCTAACCCGAATACACATCAACCAACGGATAACAAGCTCTTCACTTAGTCATAGAGTATATGTACATCCATAGCACAGAAAATAGTTTTTCTTTTATGAAATTCTAATTTTCATTAAGCATGTCTAAGCACTTTTCAAATCATTTATTTATTTAAATCAGTTTTCAGGATAATTATTTGGGACAATGCATCTGGATAGGTTTCAATCAACTCCTATCAACCTAATGCAATAAGTTAACTCGAATTATAAGGAATTTCACAATAGAGGGTTAATGCACCGGGGCTTGCCTTGGATTGAGAAGAGGGTGGGATCGGGGTCGGTCCCGCAGATGTTGAAACCCTGGATCACCTCCGGAGTTGTTTCCCCTGCAATGGCCTCGACTTTCACTCCTTCGCTCCCGGTCACTACACGTGTGCAATGATGCATGCTTAACATGATGCAATAACATAGATAGAAATGCAATAATCAAATATCAACATCTTGAGTACAACTTTCCTTCACGGAGAAGTCGTAAACGAGATCTCAAAAAGTAAATAGGCATCTCATGTTTTATGTTAAAACCCATTTTAACAGTCATGGAAAGCCGCTGCACAGCTTTATGACTACTACCTCATACTAACATCTTTTGTTGCCAAGGATCATATAGGGTAGACCCTTGGGCTTCAATCAATCCAAAAATCACACCAAACCCTAAATCCATTTCTTCTATTCATTTTATTTACTTTCCCTAATTTCACATATATTTATTAACTAACCAAACTATTTCCAAATGTGACCAAACTTTACCAACAGATAGATTTCATCAAGAAACAGTACCACAATTAATTTCATGATTTTTGGATTTACAGGAAATTAATTAAAATTGCTCAAACTTGCAATTATTAATTAAACTACTGATTTATTCATTAGGCAAAAAGTACTGGAACACACTATATTATATTTTTAACAAATACTACATATCACAGAGAGCATACACAAATATTTTCATAATTTTCCAACCATCAGATTAATTCATATGAAATTAACAAGTATCAGCACTATTCAAACAAATCAAAATAGAAAAGATATTTGAAAATCCCTTTGGAAAAACGAAAACGGCCCACGGCCGAGGCGGCCCAGCCGGCCGCGTTCGCGCCCGAGCCGGCCCACCTGGCCCAGCGCGCACGCGCGCGCTTTAGCGCGGCCGCGGCCCACGGCCACGGGAGGCGGGACGCTGACAGGCGGACCCCGCCTGTCAGGTCCTTCTCCTACCTCCCGCCGGCGCCCGTGCACGCGCACGCGCGCGCGCGGCCAGCATGGCTCTCGCCGCCGGTGACCCTACCGGCGGACCCGAGCGTACCTAAGGCTACTATCCACTCTAGCGGACACCCCTGAGCACTTAGCTTCTACCCTAGCCGCCTCCGACGAGGAGTTCCTCGCCCATGGCGGAAGCCGACGGCACGACGACCCTACGCCGGTCCACACAAGGTGAAAGAGGAAGGGGAATGGGGCGGAAAAGACTCAGTGGCTCACCACGAAGCCAACGGTCGAGTCGGTGAAGGCAGAGGCGGCGCGGAACGATGAGCTTGACGGTGACAGCAACGGCGGCGGCGTGCTCCGGCGATCTCCCTCCCGTTCCGAGAGCTCCAGGGCACGAAACGGAAAACCACCGAGCGCACCAGGTTAGGCATGGATCAGGGAGTCCAAGACGCAAGACCGGAGGAAGAGAGGCTCACCGTAACACGCTCGTCGCGTCGGGGACGACAGCGGCGGCGCTCCGGTCACCCGCGACCACGGCGATGAGCACTCCGGCACCTACGGGCAACTACAGCCCCCGCCAACGGTTGCAAACGACGCGCAATGGAGTTAGCGAGCCAGCGGGGAGATGGAGAGGGTGGTGGTGGCGCGACGACGGCGAATTTGGCCGGCGACCGAGAGACGGCAATGGCGGCCGGGGAGGAAGGAATGGCGCGGGGAGGGGAAACTCGTCGTCTTTAAAGGACCCAGGGAGAGGGAACACGAGCAGCACGACGCGGCGCACGCGAGCAACGGTCGCGGGGACCAAATCCCGGCCTGGCACGGGCGGCCACGCGCGCGCGCCCGGCACGGCGGCTGCCGGCTCTGTTCGCGCACAGAGTAGGGTGGCGCGGCACTGTAGCAGTAGGTTCCTAGGGCTGTCGGTTTTCATTCAAATTCACCCATTTTTGAATACAAACTTGAAAAACTGCAAAAACAAAAGTTGTAGGTTTTGAAATTCTGAACAACTTTGCTTTTGGAACCAAGTTCAAATTCGCAATATTTTTGAAACTACAGCAAAAGGGGTAAACTAGGTTTTTGAATTTCAAACTATATTTTCAAAATTACTTTTGATTTTACACAACAACTTGAAAAATGGTCAAAATAGAAGTTGTTCTACTCAATGAGCTCTACAACTTTTATTAAGGAAGTTTTGTCAGATTCCACTTAATTTTTGAAATGGTATTTCAATTTCACTTTTCAATTCATTGTTTTGAGTTTAATTCAAATTTTTATAATAGAACTTCAAAATCTCCAAAAATAAAATTTGTCACATCTAAAAAGATCTACAACTTTCATTTAGGGGTCATCTCAAGATTCCTTCTAGATTTTGAATTAGGGTTTTGGGGTGGAATTAGGGTTTAATTCAAACCTTTAATTTGAAATTCAAATTCCCAAATCAAAACCACATTACATCAAACCACTCTATGGCCCTAAGCACAATCATATGCAAATTAATTAATTTAAATATGATGACATGGCAGGTTTAATTAATCCGTAATACCCGGGGTATTACAGCCTTCCCCCCTAAAAGAAATCTCGTCCCGAGATTAGCTATTCTAGAAACTGAAACAAAGTAATGGAAAAGAAAATACACATGTCAAAATATTTTTACACGAGCTCACAAAATAAGTAGAAGGGTTTTTAATACAGAAGATACTAGTCAGACCATTACATTCATAAGGTGGCAAAGAATTTCGGAAAGTTTTCTGCGAGATAGTCCTCGGATTCCCAGGTGGCTTCATCTTCGGAATGTTGGTCCCATTGGATCTTGTACCACCTGGTGGTTCTTCTCCTGGTAACACGGTCCTTGATATCCAAGACCCGTACTGGATATTCTGAATATGTCAGTTCGGGCTCCAGTACCACACCTTCTACATCGGTCACTTGGTCGGGAACTCGCAAACACTTCTTTAGCTGGGATACGTGAAACACATTGTGTACCTCTGACAGGTGATCTGGCAACTGCAACCGATAGGCAACTTTTCCCACACGCTCGGTGATTAAGAATGGTCCAATGTAGCGCGGGGCTAACTTACCTTTGACTCCAAAGCGATTGACTCCTTTCATAGGTGAAACCTTCAAGTACACATAGTCTCCAACCTTGAATGCTAGGGGTCTACGCCGCTGATCGGCATAGCTTTTCTGCCGAGACTGAGCCACCTTTAGATTCTCTTGTATTACTCGAACTTTCTCTTCGGCTTCATTGACCAGGTCAACTCCATAAAACCATCTTTCACCGGGCTCGGACCAATTCAATGGAGTACGACATCTGCGGCCGTACACTGCCTCGAACGGAGCCATCTTGATGCTTTCTTGGTAACTGTTGTTGTACGAGAATTCGGCCAATGCCAAGCACTCGTCCCACTTGTCAGGGTAATTCAATGCACAGGCCCTCAACATGTCCTCCAGCACTTGATTAACCCTTTCAGTCTGACCATCGGTCTGGGGATGATAAGCTGTGCTATGCAGAAGTTTAGTACCCAATGATTCATGGAAGGATCTCCAAAACTTGGATATGAACTGAGTACCTCGATCAGAGACAATGGTCTTCGGCACCCCATGGAGTCTCATCATGTGTTCTATATACATCTTGGCATAAGTGACCGCGGTGTAGGTATCTTTAACTGGCATGAAATGGGCTTGCTTCGTGAGACGATCCACAATGACCCAGATCGAGTTAAATCCCCTAGATGTCCTGGGCAATCCCACGATGAAATCCATACTAATGTCTTCCCATTTCCACGCGGGAACCGGTAACGGTTGTAGCTCTCCACCAGGCTTCGTGTGTACAGCTTTAACCTTTTGGCAGGTGTCACATCTCGACACATACTGTGCAATCTCTATCTTCATCTTGGTCCACCAGAATTTCTGTTTCAAATCCTGGTACATCTTGTTGCTTCCTGGGTGGATAGAGTATCTGGTCAGATGCGCTTCATCAAGAATTTTGCGACGTAGCTCCGGAACTTTTGGAACTACCAAACGATTCTTGAACCATACGATGCCTTCATTATCAATTCTGAAACAATCTGCTTTCCCCGCCTGGACCTTTTCTTTGATATGCCTGATGCCCTTGCTTCCCCTTTGAGCGGCCACGATCTCATCACGGATGGAAGTTTTAATACTGATATTTGCCAGACTGCCCTGTGGAACTATTTCTATGCCCCATTTTTCCAACTCACAGCACAACGACAGATTGTAAGGCCTCACAGTCAAACAGTTGCAATGAGCCTTCCGACTAAGCGCATCAGCAACCACATTAGCTTTGCCCGGATGGTAGTGTACTTCAATATCATAGTCTTTAATCAACTCTAGCCATCTTCGCTGCCTCATATTCAGCTCTTCTTGGGTGAAGATGTACTTCAAGCTTTTATGGTCAGTGTACACATTGCATGTGCTGCCTAGCAAATAGTGACGCCAGATCTTCAATGCATGAACCACAGCTGCCAATTCAAGATCATGAGTGGGATAGTTTTCTTCATGGGGTCGGAGTTGTCGTGAAGCATATGCAATAACTCTGCCTTCTTGCATCAAAACACAACCAAGGCCAGTACCCGACGCATCACAATACACATCGAATGGCTTCTCGATATCCGGCTGAGCTAGGACTGGTGCAGTGGTCAAACACTTCTTCAAGGTTTGGAATGCTGTCTCACACTCTGACGACCACACAAACTTGACTTGATTCTTCAGTAAGTTGGTGATTGGTTTGGCTATTCTTGAGAAGTCAGGGATGAAACGGCGGTAATATCCCGCCATGCCCATGAAACTGCGGACTTGGTGAACAGTGGTTGGTGGCTTCCAATTTAGGATTTCCTCTACCTTACTTGGATCAACAGATACTCCCTCAGCGGAGAGAATATGTCCGAGAAAAGGAACTTTATTTAACCAGAACTCACACTTGCTGAACTTTGCATAAAGCTGGTGCTCTCTCAAGCGAGTTAGGACAATACGAAGGTGGTTGGCATGTTCTTCAGGTGTTTTGGAATAGACAAGGATATCATCGATGAACACGACAACGAATTTGTCGAGCTCGGGCATGAAAACGGAATTCATGAGATACATGAAGTAGGCAGGTGCGTTGGTTAAACCGAAAGACATGACTAGGTATTCATATAGGCCATATCTAGTGGTGAAAGCTGTCTTTGGAATGTCTTCGGGACGGATTTTGATTTGGTGGTAGCCGGATCTAAGGTCAATTTTAGAAAACACCTTAGCCCCAGCCAGTTGGTCAAAGAGTAGGTCGATACGAGGTAGCGGATATTTGTTCTTGACGGTCACCTCGTTGAGTGGACGATAATCGATACAGAGTCGAAGAGACTTGTCCTTCTTTTTGACAAAGATAGCAGGACAACCCCAAGGAGATGAACTAGGGCGGATAAAACCCTTATCAAGCAAATCTTGTAGCTGCACTTTAAGCTCCGCCAATTCCTTGGGAGGCATCCTATAAGCTCTACGAGAGATAGGAGCTGTTCCAGGCTTAAGCTCAATGGCAAATTCAACATCCCGATCAGGTGGCAAACCAGGCAATTCATCAGGAAACACGTCTGGGAATTCACAGACCACAGGAATCTTCATCACTTCTTCTACTGAGGTAGCACACAGCCTTTGCACGGATTTCTCCACCTTTCTTACTGGTAGGGGAAGTTGGATGAGAAGCTGAGTTTGACTATTAGGTATGTTCACCCTTACGGTTCTATTCAACACATCAATCAAGACCTTGTGCTGAGACATCCAATTCATACCTAATATCACATCTATATCCTGATCTTTTAGCACTATCATAGTAGTAGGGAACTTATGCCCTCCCAACTCTATTGGCACTCCCTGAACTACCTCTTTAGTAGACATACGCCCCCCGGGCGAGTGTATAAGGAAATTTTCCTTTATCTCCCCAATAGGTATTTCATGCTTAACCACAAATGTACGGTTGATGAATGAATGTGATGCACCAGAATCGAAAAGCGTAAGTGCAGGGTGACTGGCAACAGGGAACCTACCCATCATGACGGGCTCTCCCGCAGGGATATCATCCACTTGTGTATAATAGACCTGACCTGCTTTCTTGACGATCTTGCCCTTCTGAGCATGCTGCTGATGACCACGATGCTGACCCTGCTGCTGCTGCTGATGTTGCTGTTGTTGACCACCTGGTGCATTCTGGTTGTACCTCTTGGGAAAAGGACAGTTACGTGCCCAATGTCCCATCTTGCCACAGTTGTAGCAAGGATGATTGTAGGTGGTTTGGGGAGTAGTAACGCGAACGCCAGGGGCATTCGGCTGAGTGGCATTTTGTTGATTTGAGGTGTGGGAGGTGGCGGCAGTGCGCACAACCACCTGCTGATGAGGATAAGATGGGCGGCTTTGGTGAGTGGGGTGATAGATGATTCTTGGGCGCTTCTGGCTGCCAGCGAACGCAGGCCTCTTGTTCTTCTTCTTCTCCTCCTGGAGCTGACGGTTGCTTTCCTCGAAAGCCAGTGCACTATCAACTGCTTCATGAAAGGTGCATTTGAGATTATTGGACAAGCTGCGCTGAATCTTGTAGTTCAGGCCCCTGATGAAACAGGCCTTCTTCTTTTCATCAGTATTGGTGTGCTCGGGTGCATATTGTGCCAGGTGATTGAACTGCCCCAGGTACTGAGTGACAGTGGATTCATTCTGCTTTAGTGCTAGGAACTGGTCTAGTTTCAGCCTCATCACACCCGCAGGGATGTAATGAGCACGGAACGCCTCGCGAAACTCTTGCCAGGTGAGTTGATGTCCATCATCCTGTGCAGCCAACAGGTTGGCATACCAAGTGGTCGCAGGACCACGGAGCTGCTGAGCTGCAAACAGGGGCTTCTGTATCTCAGTACAGCGGATCAAACTGAACTTCTGCTCCATAGTGCGGAGCCAATCATCTGCTTCCAGAGGTTCGTCTGCCTTGGTGAACACAGGTGGGCGAGTGTCAGTGAAGTCAACATAGGTGGTCTCTTCATTGTCGCGGCGACCACGACGTCCACCACGGTCTTGCTGACTCTGAGCTAGCATGGTTGCGACGTTGGTAAGCGCGGTGATAGCCTCTGCCAGAGTGTTCGGAAGTGGTGGTGCTTGGGGAGCACCGGTCCCATGAGCAGAGTTGTCTCCCATCTGTTGGCAAGCAAACCACTTAGGACTTATATTACATAGGTGGAACATAGTAGCACACACAGAAATAATACAATACCAAGTTCATACAATAAGGCTTGCACCCAGGCAAAGCCACAACCCATAACTAAGGTTTTCTAGACAAGCACCTAAGATAGACAAAAGAGAGACTAGCTGACAACTCTAGGCCACACTGGCCTAGTCCTCGTCGATCTCCGACGCGCCAGAAGCGTCACTGTCCTCGAGGTCCTCCTCGATGTCCTCGTCACTCTCCTCGGAGTCCTCGTCACTCTCCTCGGAGTCCTCCTCAGAGTCTGCCTCCTCGACCTCGAGAGGCTCAACCTCCTCGTCAACGTCCTCCATGTCCTCATCCTCACCAAGGACAACTCCAAACTCCGGATCCTCCTCCTCAGGTGCCGGGATAGGGTAGAGCTGATCGTTGAGCTGGTGCACCTCCTCCTGCAAGGCGATGTTGTCCGCCTCAAGCTGCGCGGTACGCTGCTCCGCCTCCAGCATCCTGTCGACGATCGCATCCTCGCGCTCCCAAGCCTCATCCCGCTGCTGTGTCAGGCGGTCGACCTCCCGACGCAGGTCACGGTTGGTCCTCACGTCGCGGTAGTGGTTGCGACGAGCTACCTGATACTCTTCCTCCCACTGCCTAACCAACTCCTGAAGTCTCCCGACCTCGGCCTCCAACTCCTCACTGTTGCGACGGGGTGAGCGACTCCCAGAAGCCTCGCCCTCCCCGGTACGTGGTGCCAGCTGGTGGTGCGGAACACCACGCGGTCCTGTCATCTTCCTGGCGGTGAGCTTGCAACGGGCCATCTGGAGAAGGTAAGTGGATTTATAAGTAATACGGGTTAGCAAGAATAGGTTTGGTAACTTATCCCAAAAACCCACTTTTAAGGAGGAAGTTATTTAATGTGTGATTAACATGATGCATGCACGTACTTACGAATTTTAAATTATGCAAGTAAACACATACATAAATAAATAAACTTTTAACATAGGGCTAATAATAATAGCATTATTCCTCATGCTACTATAGCCACATAATATTAAATATAGGTTAAATTAATACTACGGAATAAGTCAAGAATAGAAGCAATTTGGACCCAAAATAACATATTAAGTTTTATGATCCAAAACCTTTTGAAGTTTTCGAAAAGTAATCCGTAATGATTAGCAAGGTAATGCTCTGGTACCAACTGTAACAGAACCGGCTAAATCACCTGGCCCACAGGCGCCTGTCATTGTCACTAATGACTTCTGACAGCCGGGCCCGTGTCCCAAATGATCTAGGCAGATCTGTCGGGCTACATCAGCGCCCTAAACTCCGCAGGATCACCATTGCAGAATCATCACAGGATTACAACATTTCATAATAAATTACATCAGAGTACAGAAGCGGAATATTACATAACTTAAGTTTACAAACCAGTTGTTCCAAATAGAATTTAAGTACTATTATTACAAACCATAGATAGTGGCGGTAGCAGTTGAATAATTATACAACATTATGAATATGATAACTTGGACCCTGCCCACGGGTCCCACTTTACTCTTCCTCACTGCCCTCCTGGATGATGGTCATGCAACACGGAGCAAGGCAGATCTCCGATGGCGGTTCACCTGCAGCATGGGTTACAAACCCTGAGTACTTGGGGTACTCCGCAAGACTTACCCGACTAAGGGTGTAAAATGAGACTCAGGAATGCAGGTCATAGGTAGGGCTAGCAGAGGATAAGAATTTGCGGAAAAGCATTACTAAGCAATATTTTATTTTATTGATATTATAATTGTATCCATAGTTCTAATAATCAACCTCAACCATCATCATTCATCCATTTCCTTCATTCGATCAGTTGACCTAGTTGAGAACCACTTCTCGGGGTAGGAAAGTGGATTGAGTCTCCATTAACCGAGGAGCACGTCGATTCGAATCCAGAAATAAACCCAGCTGGGGATTCTAACCACACTGCATATGCAGCACGCCGGCATACATATACCAACCCTTCATCTAGGTCTTTCTATCCCGGAACCGGTCCTGCGCCACCCGGGAGCACAGTACTCCACTCGTCTCCAGGCACGCCGGCCACGTGGGTACATGCTACTCCCGCCATCTCTCCACTCCCAGTGCGTGGTTGTCGGTTCCAGCAATAGAGCCACCTGACTCTAGGCTTTCCACATTGGTATGTGGCTAGGCTGTTCATCTCGATCCAGCACTCCGACAACGAGCGGTCCCTACTTTTATTTTTGGTTCGTGCCTGCCGGGTACCAAGTCATGGGAAACGCCGTCCCAAGAGCACAACACCCGGCGAAACACATTTCCGGTGATACCGACCAGTTCCAAACTATTCCGAAGGCGATCATGCACCGGGACTCTAACCCGAATACACATCAACCAACGGATAACAAGCTCTTCACTTAGTCATAGAGTATATGTACATCCATAGCACAGAAAATAGTTTTTCTTTTATGAAATTCTAATTTTCATTAAGCATGTCTAAGCACTTTTCAAATCATTTATTTATTTAAATCAGTTTTCAGGATAATTATTTGGGACAATGCATCTGGATAGGTTTCAATCAACTCCTATCAACCTAATGCAATAAGTTAACTCGAATTATAAGGAATTTCACAATAGAGGGTTAATGCACCGGGGCTTGCCTTGGATTGAGAAGAGGGTGGGATCGGGGTCGGTCCCGCAGATGTCGAAACCCTGGATCACCTCCGGAGTTGTTTCCCCTGCAATGGCCTCGACTTTCACTCCTTCGCTCCCGGTCACTACACGTGTGCAATGATGCATGCTTAACATGATGCAATAACATAGATAGAAATGCAATAATCAAATATCAACATCTTGAGTACAACTTTCCTTCACGGAGAAGTCGTAAACGAGATCTCAAAAAGTAAATAGGCATCTCATGTTTTATGTTAAAACCCATTTTAACAGTCATGGAAAGCCGCTGCACAGCTTTATGACTACTACCTCATACTAACATCTTTTGTTGCCAAGGATCATATAGGGTAGACCCTTGGGCTTCAATCAATCCAAAAATCACACCAAACCCTAAATCCATTTCTTCTATTCATTTTATTTACTTTCCCTAATTTCACATATATTTATTAACTAACCAAACTATTTCCAAATGTGACCAAACTTTACCAACAGATAGATTTCATCAAGAAACAGTACCACAATTAATTTCATGATTTTTGGATTTACAGGAAATTAATTAAAATTGCTCAAACTTGCAATTATTAATTAAACTACTGATTTATTCATTAGGCAAAAAGTACTGGAACACACTATATTATATTTTTAACAAATACTACATATCACAGAGAGCATACACAAATATTTTCATAATTTTCCAACCATCAGATTAATTCATATGAAATTAACAAGTATCAGCACTATTCAAACAAATCAAAATAGAAAAGATATTTGAAAATCCCTTTGGAAAAACGAAAACGGCCCACGGCCGAGGCGGCCCAGCCGGCCGCGTTCGCGCCCGAGCCGGCCCACCTGGCCCAGCGCGCACGCGCGCGCTTTAGCGCGGCCGCGGCCCACGGCCACGGGAGGCGGGACGCTGACAGGCGGACCCCGCCTGTCAGGTCCTTCTCCTACCTCCCGCCGGCGCCCGTGCACGCGCACGCGCGCGCGCGGCCAGCATGGCTCTCGCCGCCGGTGACCCTACCGGCGGACCCGAGCGTACCTAAGGCTACTATCCACTCTAGCGGACACCCCTGAGCACTTAGCTTCTACCCTAGCCGCCTCCGACGAGGAGTTCCTCGCCCATGGCGGAAGCCGACGGCACGACGACCCTACGCCGGTCCACACAAGGTGAAAGAGGAAGGGGAATGGGGCGGAAAAGACTCAGTGGCTCACCACGAAGCCAACGGTCGAGTCGGTGAAGGCAGAGGCGGCGCGGAACGATGAGCTTGACGGTGACAGCAACGGCGGCGGCGTGCTCCGGCGATCTCCCTCCCGTTCCGAGAGCTCCAGGGCACGAAACGGAAAACCACCGAGCGCACCAGGTTAGGCATGGATCAGGGAGTCCAAGACGCAAGACCGGAGGAAGAGAGGCTCACCGTAACACGCTCGTCGCGTCGGGGACGACAGCGGCGGCGCTCCGGTCACCCGCGACCACGGCGATGAGCACTCCGGCACCTACGGGCAACTACAGCCCCCGCCAACGGTTGCAAACGACGCGCAATGGAGTTAGCGAGCCAGCGGGGAGATGGAGAGGGTGGTGGTGGCGCGACGACGGCGAATTTGGCCGGCGACCGAGAGACGGCAATGGCGGCCGGGGAGGAAGGAATGGCGCGGGGAGGGGAAACTCGTCGTCTTTAAAGGACCCAGGGAGAGGGAACACGAGCAGCACGACGCGGCGCACGCGAGCAACGGTCGCGGGGACCAAATCCCGGCCGGCACGGGCGGCCACGCGCGCGCGCCCGGCACGGCGGCTGCCGGCTCTGTTCGCGCACAGAGTAGGGTGGCGCGGCACTGTAGCAGTAGGTTCCTAGGGCTGTCGGTTTTCATTCAAATTCACCCATTTTTGAATACAAACTTGAAAAACTGCAAAAACAAAAGTTGTAGGTTTTGAAATTCTGAACAACTTTGCTTTTGGAACCAAGTTCAAATTCGCAATATTTTTGAAACTACAGCAAAAGGGGTAAACTAGGTTTTTGAATTTCAAACTATATTTTCAAAATTACTTTTGATTTTACACAACAACTTGAAAAATGGTCAAAATAGAAGTTGTTCTACTCAATGAGCTCTACAACTTTTATTAAGGAAGTTTTGTCAGATTCCACTTAATTTTTGAAATGGTATTTCAATTTCACTTTTCAATTCATTGTTTTGAGTTTAATTCAAATTTTTATAATAGAACTTCAAAATCTCCAAAAATAAAATTTGTCACATCTAAAAAGATCTACAACTTTCATTTAGGGGTCATCTCAAGATTCCTTCTAGATTTTGAATTAGGGTTTTGGGGTGGAATTAGGGTTTAATTCAAACCTTTAATTTGAAATTCAAATTCCCAAATCAAAACCACATTACATCAAACCACTCTATGGCCCTAAGCACAATCATATGCAAATTAATTAATTTAAATATGATGACATGGCAGGTTTAATTAATCCGTAATACCCGGGGTATTACATCTGTCCTGAACCCGATCCGCTCCCATCCTTACCCTGCACTCGCACATGCAACGGAGAGGAAGGGAGCAGGAATGCAGGATGGCACATTTTCACTTGGTCCAGCGTGAACCCTCGCCGCGGCGAACCAGCGCTTGTGCTCCCCATCCAAAACGATCCGTGCTTTCGTCAGCCACGGGACCACGGCGACAAGCGTTGCCGCTGTTTGGTTGATCCAGGCATCCAGCGGAAGTGCGGAACCCCTGCGCGTCACACACGTCGCGGCCCTGGGGGGGTTTGGTACGGCGGTAGCGACTAGCGTGACACGGTGACGACTGAAATCGAAACCGTCGCAGTTACCCCCGGTCGCCCTCGCACAGCACCTGCATTGCATGCCCATACTAGTGGCCAGCGGTCCTGCTCTGCTGCCCCAAATTGTTGGTTGCTTCTTGCTTGCGCGAATATACAGTGCACTCCTCGGTCACGGAGCATGAGCCCATGACTAGCTAGTGCACCGGCGGACAGGAGCAGGAGCCTCGTGTTCAGTTCAGGCAACAGGCGGGAGGTCGTTCGTCAAGGCGTGCGCCGTGTACGGCAACGTGGTCAAGGATACAAGTATGACTGACCTCGGCGATCTCCGCACTGCCTTTGGTGCGGTGGCTCCTTGCGCCCTGTTGCTTCGAGCTCGAGACGACAACGACATCGCTTTTTCCACGTGGGCCACGGGATCGCAGCGGGGGCCGGCCGCGCGCGGGTCCCTTTCGCTGGCCGGCGGGACTCGTTCGTCCAGTGGCATCACCGCATCACGCACGCCTCGTCTGCGCGAAGCGCGATCCAACTCCAAGGCAAAGGAACGAGCTAACTGCCGAGCCGAGTCACACGCACGCTGGAGGCAGGACAGCCGCGGGCGCGCGCGCTGCCCATCTTGTCCCTGTCCCTGTCCCAGGACGAGGCTCAAATACGCGACGCCACAGCACCAGGAGGAGGCGTTCACAAGTCACGTCGGGAGCAGTGCAGTGCCTTTCTCTGTCCCGGGCGGGGAGAGAGAGAGAGAGAGAGAGAGAGAGAGAGCCATTGCCGCAGCGCGCGAGATGGCCACAGCGAGAGCAGCCATTGCCGCAGCGGCGCTGGTGGCCGTGTTGGTGGTGCTCCTCCTCGCGCCGGCCGCGCGCGCGGTCGATCGCAGCGAGTTCCCGCCGGAGTTCCTCTTCGGCGCCGCGACGTCGGCGTACCAGGTGAGTCGTGAGCGCTTGCCGGCTAACTCCGGCAGCATCTCTTTCCTTTCCATCCTGCACACCTTCAATTCGCCGTTCCTTGAACCGAGGACGGGCACGCAAGCGGTGCCGCCCGTCGACTGTCCGTATGATCTCTTGACAAAAGTGTTCGGCTTTGTCCCGCGGCGGCTGCCAGATTGAAGGCGCATACCTGGAGGACGGCAAGGGCCTCTGCAATTGGGATGCCTTCACCCACTCAAACTGTGAGTCATTTCTTCCTACACCCTGCCCGAATGCTGACATGGCCATTAATAGCACTTCGACATGAACTGAAATTAATTAATGAGAGCTTTCGTCCTTGCTCGGTGGCTCCATTCATCACAGCTGTTACTGAAAGTTTAAAAATCCTTGCTTCTCCTTCTTCTTTTTAGAAAAAAGAAATGGTAAAATAAAACGAAGAACAAACTTTCGCCCACGAAACAAATGTTAGTGCTAAGCAAGATTCGTCCTTGTATATTCTAATCATCCGGATCATCTGTACTAATTGCTGAATGCATGGTACGCTGTATTCCACCGTTCCGCAATGGAAGAGTATTCAGTCTCAGTGGAGAGTTTAAAAACTTTATTTTTGAAACTACCATGTCATATTAAAAATAAAATACTCACTTTTAATAAAAAAATGAAATTATATGGTTTCATAGACATGAAATTTCATGACTTAAAAAGAGTTGGTAATCATTAAAAAAAAGTTATCCTGCCGATAAAACTTATTTATCCTCTTTTTTTTTTTTTGAAAAAAACGTTGCCACAACATCAAAGCCATTAACGTGCCAACTTATTAAACGCAAAAGAAAACAATGGTAAAACTCGTAATGACACCCGCCTCATTATAAGGTCATCTATTCTATTATATTGAGACATCGGGACGACGGAGGAAAACAAAATGACCTTTCGTCGCCGGTGCAGGCATCCGTTCCACCAAACCAATAATATTCAGTGGCGAACAAAAGTTTAGCATACAGACAAAAGAAGCATCATGTCTTATTCGGGCATAGAGAAATCCGTATTATTCTCCAGTAGGGATGGCAATTATTTCTATCCAAAACCCAATGGATTTTTAGCCGGGCAATATTGCTGATGGATCATTCGTGTCGCCAGCGCCAGGCAAGTAGGCAACTGCTCTCGAGCTTATCCTTATTTCTACCAACCCTGATGTTCCCTTTTGGTTTTGGGTAAGCTATTAGGGGTTTTTTTTTTTTTTTTTTGGCGAGCTGTCCTGTCGTGTTCATCATCATCCAAACAGATACAGCTACCGATCGATCTAATTATTGCTGCAGCCTACCTAAGATTTGGGAGCTAGCGTCTCGATCGATCGGTCCATACGTATACGTATGCATACTGTATGTATCATAGCGACAAAAAATTATTTATTCAAGGCCCTGCTTTCGCTCTTCTGTAGCTGGAGGGATCAAGGATGGACGCAACGGGGACGTAGCTGACGACCACTACCATCGCTACATGGTAAGGATCGCGCTGAAACAGCAACACTACTAGTCTATCGCTTTGTGAAGCATATACTATGCGTATGTGACGGTGCACTAATAATTGTGAATTAATTGTGAGCAGGGAGATTTGGAGATCCTGCAGTCGCTGGGCGTCAACGCCTACCGATTCTCCATCTCATGGGCGAGGATTCTACCAAGTATATACGCCAATAGCTCATAAATTAGCAAGCTTTTTGCCTTGTCGGCTGCTGCTGGATGATCGATCGGTTCCTTGCTCTGACGTGGACAACGTATATGTTATTGTAGGAGGCCGGCTTGGTGGCGTCAATGCAGGGGGGCTAGCCTTCTACAACCGCCTGATTGATGCGATCCTGCAGAAAGGTATACATTCCTCCACTGTGTTCGCTTGAGAGCTTATTTTCAGCCGCGAAACAGTATTTTTCTCTAACAATAATTCAGCTGTAGAATTCAATCCATCTAAATTTCAGCTCAGCCGAAATTTCAGTTACAAGCACATCTCACACTATTATGTTTGTACTGGTATCCGTTCCAAGTCTTCGGACACAAGTGTAGATAACACAACCGCTCTCTCCCACTTACTCCAGATCTCATCAATCAGACTAATTAAGGTCACACGTTTGGTTTCTAATATGCTTATCTACTACTAATCAGGGATCCAGCCATTCGTCACTCTGAACCATTTCGACATGCCGCGCGAGCTGGAGGTCCGATACGTCGGCTGGCTGGGCGCCGGGATCCGGTAAATTACAGTTCCCATATGCATCTTCTGCTGGCTCTAGTTCTTGGCAAATATATACATATTTCCATAGACTCGGTCGGCAGTTTCAGTCATGCATGACGACCCTGGTATGGTATGGTAATAACAAAGGGAAACACTTACGCAGGGAGGAGTTCGAGTACTACGCGGACGTGTGCTTCAGGGCGTTCGGCGACCGGGTGAGGTTCTGGACGACGTTCAACGAGCCCAACCTGTTCACCAAGTTCGGGTACCTGCTGGGCGGGTACCCTCCCAACCACTGCTCGCCGCCGTTCGGCAGCTGCAACAGCGGCAACTCGCACAGGGAGCCCTACGCCGCGGCGCACAACATCATCATGTCCCACGCCGCCGCCGTCCGCACCTACAAGGACAACTACCAGGTGACATGCATGACACACCCCAGCAGTCAGTGAGTGATCATCAACGATCGGCAATTAATGCTGACGCGTGCGTGCTCTGTGCCTCTGTCTGTTCTCAATTAGGCGAAGCAGGGCGGCTCCATCGGGATCGTGATCGCCATGAAATGGTACGAGCCGCTGACGAATACCACGGAGGACATTCTGGCGGCACGACGCGCGCAGTCTTTCGAGACCGACTGGTATGTCTATCGCCAGCTCCCTGTATGCCAGTCTTCGTTCACGAAAATGTCTGTCGAATGCATGCACACACACGTGTATTGTTTTGTTTTTTCAGGTTTTTGGATCCGATATTCCTCGGTGCTGATTACCCCAGCGCGATGCGAGAGATCTTAGGCTCAAACTTGCCGACCTTCACCGCCGAGGAGAAGAAGCTGCTGCTGCAATACAAGACGGATTTCATTGGGCTGAATCATTATACAGGGATCTACACAAAGGATTGCATCCATTCCCCGTGCAACCTTCAGACATACGAAGGGAACGCGTTTGTCTTGGCGACCGGGGAAAGAGACGGAGTGAAAATCGGGGCAGATGTAAGAAGAACTAGCACTTGGCTTCATATATCCTTTCGTTGTTCATCATATACTTGCTTCATTATTGTTCATATATATACAGTGAAATTTGTGGCGCACCTAGCTCTGATTTGTATTGTAAACCTCTCGCAGACTGCACTGGTAGGTTACTACGATGTCCCAGAAGCCATAGAGCTGGCTATCATGTATCTGAATGGGAGGTACAAGGACACGCCGGTGTATATTACTGAGAACGGTGAGCCACAACTTTGATAGGGCCTAGACCAAGCTTGGATAGGGATTATTGATTTCTTGGTGTCCATGGCAGAGTCATCCTGACATCCCCCGAAGACGAAGTGACTTTTCTGCATTTCTTTCTTTCCGTGCACACGCTCCATCGTCATATACATGTTATTCTGAGACAGTTGCGTTCAGGTTTCTCGCAATGGAGTGACACCAGTATGGAAGAGCTGATCAACGACGTGGCAAGGAAGAACTACCTGCAGGGCTACATCACATGTCTATCCAAAGCAGTCAGGTGATGACATGAAGCTTACCAACGATATCTAGAAGAATTTAGTGTCCTTTAATTTGCATGTGTTCCGTTCACGGTTACGAAATTTCTACCTGTCGTCACTGAATACGTACAGGAACGGAGCAAACGTGCGGGGTTACTTCGTGTGGACTCTCCTGGACAACTTCGAGTGGGCGTTCGGTTACACCGTGAGATTCGGCCTGTACCACGTGGACTTCGACACCCAGGAGAGGACGCCCCGGATGTCTGCAAGCTGGTACCAGTGCTTCCTCGCAGGCTACAATTCCAGCCAGAGAGCAGACTCGTGATGCATATATAGCGATCGAATGCATTGGCGTTGCTATTTGCTAGGCAGCCGCAAGGCCTCTGGACTACTCGTGCTCATTTCCGTCCTCGCGATATTAGAATGCGTGTGGTGTCCTGGTATGTGTATATAGATATGGACATCATTAGAAAAGGTACTGTTGCATACTTGCATTGTGGTTGTGGATCATGCTTTACTGCTGCTCTCGATTGGTGTCCTCTTTGTACGAGATGCTGGCGGATAGGTACTTCATTTTTTTTAAAAAAATGTTTAAAAATTTTGTACAAATTATAAAATAAATACATCATTATTAATATATCTAATGATAAAATAAGTCATCATAAGATAAATAATATTTATAAAAAATTTAAATAATACGAACAATCAAATAAGATGTCTAGAATTCTAAAATGATATATATATATATATATATATATATATATATATATATATATATATTTTGAACGGATAGGGTACGATGCATGTGCCCTCAGACGATGTATGTCTCGTCATGGGTCGGACGCCTGTTTCATATCTGCTGATCGAAACACATGGTCCATCTCTCTCGACCTCAATGTCGCTATTAGTATCCCACTCATTGCTGATGGTCTCGTTGGCATTAGAATGGCAACAGGAGGGACTCAGATCGGACACATCTAAAATCGAAAACTGCAATAATTGACATTACTACAAAACAATCTATAACAACGCCTTGCTTTTTTAGACCCTTATTTCCACTTGTATTGACGGCTATAGATTTAGGTGTCTCTCCAAATGAACGTCGAATAGTAAAAATTACATGTTGAAATTTGAAATTTTCCCTCACTCTAGTTTCCTCGGTTCTTTCATCCATGCCAACCTACCACCTCACAATGTTCCCCCTTCCAACTTAGGCTAGAAATCAACAGATCTTTCCTGTGAAAGGGTGAAGAAAGCACAAATGAGGGCCGCTGTCTCGTGAATTGGCCAACAGTGACAAGGCCAAAAGACCTGGGCAGCCTAGGAATACTAGACCTAGAAAAATTTGGAAGAGCTCTTCGCCTTTGATGGCTTTGGCACGCTTGGATAGACGATTCCAAACCTTGGGCAGGGGCGGACCTACCTTGCAATGAAAGCGATCGGCTACTCTTCGAGATGTCAACCAAAGTGGTGGTGGGCGATGGCATAAAGGCCCAATTCTGGCACAACAGTTGGCTAGAGGGCATGGCCCCCAAATACCTAGCGTCACACTCACATTTGTTTGATTTGGTTGCAAGGAAAAACAAATCAGTCCGGCAGGAGCTCCACAATGACAACTGGATTAGATCGCTGCAGGGTAAAATCACCACTACCTTGCAGTTGGAGGAGTTTGTCTCCCTTTGGATCCGTATACATAATGTCCAACTGACACCGGGAGTCCGTGACACCCTATTATGGAGATGGACAATCGATGGATCTTACTCCACACGTTCGGCATATAGGATCCAATTCAAGGGTTCATATGGAAGGCGCACGCGGAGAACAAAGCTAAAGTTTTTGTTTGGATCCTTGTGCAAGAAAAAATCCTAGCGGCGGATAACATGTAGAAGAGGGGATGGCCTCATCAAGATTATTGTGCCGACTGTGATGGACCAATGGAAACTTGCTCCCATCTTTCCCTCCTTTG
The DNA here is from genome assembly GCA_038502445.1 of Eremochloa ophiuroides. Lineage (NCBI taxonomy): Eukaryota > Viridiplantae > Streptophyta > Magnoliopsida > Poales > Poaceae > Eremochloa > Eremochloa ophiuroides. Next base: position 50,331,740 of record JAHLJS010000009.1, on the reverse strand, counting down.
CCCGTTTGCCAAGGAACAATTCGCCTAAATTCATGGTGGGAGGAGGCCGTTGCCAATATTACAAAACTAAAAAGAAGACGCTTCAATGGGATGATCATATACACACTATGAAACATACGGAAAGAGAGAAACATGAGAATTTTCAACAATATCCATGAGTCGGCTTTGCAGGTGACTTCGAGGGTTAAAGAAGATATTGAGCGAAGAAAGAGGGCGCTAGCTTGGGGCCTTCGTGGAGGATAGCCACAACCTTCCTTTTATCCACCTTATACATAAACGCTCTTTTGCTATCTTAATTAAAGGGTAGAGCTCCTGCCATTTCGTTAAAAAAATTTGAAATTTTCAAACGAACTTGGATGAAGAAATAACAAAAAAAAAACTTCTGGATTTTGAAAAGTTATATAATTTTTTTGTTTGAAATCATTTAGCTAGGGAAAACTAGATATGAATTTCTCGCATTTAACATTCGACCTTCCGGAAATATCAACATCGATATCGCACTCGTACATACAGTACGCCCGCCGGCCGATCCACATCAAATCCTGTCAATTCCATTGATTATGTTGCCGGCCTTGACGCTTGACGAGGCCATGCTGTACCTGCTCGGGCCAGCTATCTTCTCGCGTTCGAACTCTGTCGCCTCTGTCGTCTGAGCAGCGCCTCAGCCTGAAATCCTGATAGCATAGGCAGGGAGAGAGCAGAGACAATGGATGGAGTAGCGCCAGCGGCCAGGAGCAGGATTAGGAAGGAGATAGCCGGCGTGGTGACCGGGCTCGCGCTCTTGCTTGCTCTTGGGCTCCTGCCGCGCGCTTCGGCAGTTGACCGCAGCGAGTTCCCTGACAACTTCTTGTTCGGGACATCCACCTCTGCTTACCAGGTACCCTGCTGCCGCTGTGCTCTGCTGCCCGACCCGACAGTCCCCAGCGGAAAATGATATTGCCGTGTCCATTCCTCCTTCAATCTTTAGGCTGGGATGCGTCGCTTTGCTGCTCTTTAATTTCGCTGACGCTGTTATCTTATCTGATTCTTCAGATTGAAGGAGGATATTTGGAGGGTAACAAAGGGCTAAGCAACTGGGATGTCTTCGCCCACGAGCGAGGTGAAGCATGCCAGAAGTTGTATTGTATTACTGCCCAGTTTCAGTCTAGGCACAGTGCCTTTGTAGAACTGCTGTCAACTATCTTGTTACCCTTTTGCCAACCCAACAATGGCAGGTACAGTTCAGGATGGGAGCAATGGTGATACAGCTGACGATCACTATCATCATTACATGGTATACCTTTTGGTTTTGCAAAGTACAAATAATTTCTGAGGACGACTCTATATGTTGGATGATACAGTGGGGAATCCATACTAAAGATCAGAGTTTTCTGATACATTTTGTCACATCCGTACAACAACCAAAACTGAGAGTATGTTCTCTGCTCCAGGAAGACATAAACCTGATGCATTCCCTGGGTGTCAACTCGTACCGATTCTCCATAGCATGGGCAAGGATTCTACCAAGTGAGTTTAACACAGCTCGACCTGTAGAGTCGCTTGATTTTCTGAGGTATATTTGCTGTTTTGTATGAGTTCGTTAAATATTAATATCGGCTTTCTCACACGGTTATAAATCATATTCTTACTGTAGGAGGCCGATTTGGGGAAGTTAATCCGGATGGTGTAGCATTCTACAATGCCATTATCGATGCTCTTCTACAGAAAGGTACAACAAGGACTTGCAATTAGCACAGTTCTGAATATATGTAGTTTTTTTTTTTTCTTTTTGCAAGGAGAATATATGTAGTTGTTAACTACATTCATAAACAGGTATGCAACCATTTGTAACAATATATCACAATGACATTCCGCATGAATTGGATAATCGATATGGTGGATGGTTGAGCCCAGAAATTCAGTATGTCTGTTGCCTTGTCCTAAATACGCTCTCTTCATTGCTTAGTTTGACTACTAAAAGCCTTCCAGGAAGGACTTTGGTTACTTTGCAGATGTATGCTTCAAGATGTTTGGTGACCGAGTAAAGTTTTGGACAACCTTTAATGAGCCAAATTTGTTTACAAAGTTAAGCTATATGTATGGGCGATATGCTCCTGGTCGCTGTTCTAAGCCATTTGGTAATTGTGCTTTTGGCAATTCTTCAGCAGAGCCATACATAGCAGGTCACAACATCATACTGTCTCATGCAAATGCAGTTCGCATTTACAGAAAGAAGTATCAGGTATGGACCATACACTCCCCTTCATATGAGTTATTAACTTTTGAAAACAACAAGATAGAAGCTTTTTTTAATAAAATCTGTATGACAAGGAAAACCTAATATCTTTAGCATTTGATAGGGGAAACAAGGTGGTCATATTGGAATCACTGTTTGCTCAAGATGGTATGAACCATTTCACAATTCCACCGCAGACATCTTAGCAGTTGAACGGGTTCTCTCTTTCAATGGTCCATGGTACTACATTTTCCTTTTTAGAATGATATGACTTTGGAAACAAATAGCACTTCATGTCTTAATCATAATGAAAGCAATGAAATTGCAAGGTATAACGATAGATTGATTATGGAGACAATGGAGTACATGTACATATATGGGCAAGGATGATCTAGGGCTGGTTTATAGAAGTATTATCACCGTAGGATATCCTTGACTATTATGATTAGAAACCAATCTATAGAAAAACTATAATGGGCTCAAGGCCCAGGCTCAGGCGCTCAGCCAACTAATCATGGCCAATAAGGCCTGATCTGCTATCTATCTAAGAGCAACTCCAAGAGACTCTCTAAATCCTTTATAAATCATAGGAACAGAGATTTTGGTAGAAAAACACTCTCGAATAGAACTTTAATTGGTTATCCAAATATAGCCATCCTTTATTCCGGGCTTCTCGCTAGCCAAAGACAGATAGCGAGAATGACTCTCTAGAGTATGTGGAAGATATAGAAAATCTGTTGGAGAGTGATAATATATAGAAAGCGATTTTTTTGCAAATGATTCTTTAAATGATTTAGAGAGTGAATTTTAGAGACACTCTTGGAGATGCTCTATCAATAAAGCCTAATAAATGAAGCACTTTATTTTCCAACAATAAACCTAAGCATGTTATTAGTCAACTAATCTCAACCATATGTTCATATTTTGTGCACTTTGTCATTCTTTTTTTGTTCATTCATTTTTATATTGTGCATTGGTTAACTTGTTTGCCTATGCTAGGTTTCTGGACCCTATTATTCATGGTGATTATCCCATAGAGATGCATGAGATCTTAGGTTCAAGCCTACCTGAATTCACATCAAAACAGAAGAAGAAACTAAAGGCCACAAAATTGGATTTCATTGGGCTAAATCATTATACGACGTCATATTTGAAGGACTGCATTTTCTCACAGTGCGAATTGGATCCTGTTGAGGGGGAGGCCCGAGTTCTGACTTCAGCAGAAAGAGACGGAGTACTTATCGGTGAAAAGGTAAAATATGTGTTGTTAAAATGGTAGTTTATTTAAATTCAATAGGACAAAGACCTAATGACAAGAAGGTTGTTCAGCTTTCTTGTTCATTCAAGTTCGAGTCCTAGGATCAGCTCAAGTGCCCATCTCCTTTTTCTGTGGCTAAATTATGAGCTCTTGACCAATTTTCAGATGCAGACAAACTAATTTGTAGGAAAACATGAATGGCAGAATAGGGATAATTAATGGTGGTTGCACTCTTTCATGCAGACAGGGTCGGCAATATTTTATAATGTTCCATATGGGATGGAAAAGTTGGTCATGTATTACAAACAAAGATACAATAGCACACCAATATATATCACAGAAAATGGTATGGATTCTACTTGTTTTGTTTTTAAGGCAAGTATAGTAATTATGCTCAATTTACAGCTTATGTGCTTTCGATCATTGTAAATTGAGTAGGACGTTGCCCTAGCACAAAGATTCTATGTGTTGGACTAAGTTGGAACTTGGAAAGATCACCTGAGATATTTTAAAGGGCATATAACATATATACTCACAGGACTTTTTTCCCCTACTGTTTTGCCTAATGAAAATTATTTCTTTTTTAATATAACACATTCTTGTTCTCAATGCTGTATATTTACTTCCAAGTATTCAAACCTTTTGAAAGGATTAACTTATACAGAAAAGCTGAAATTACATCTGTGCTTCCTAGCTTACCTTGCCACTTTCAAAATTAGGACTCATCCCAATAAAAAGATAAAAAAAAGCATCAAGGGACATGTTCATGTGTTGTAAACATTGTTCAGGTTATGCTCAAGCAAGCAATGGCAGCATGATCGCCGAGGATTTTACCAATGACACAGGAAGAGTCGATTACCTTCAAGGTTACCTCACCTTTTTGGCGTCAGCGATAAGGTAACTGTCACAATTATCGATCCGTCTTGAAACAGTTGAAGCAACGCTTTGGGTTTTGCATTGAGCAATGCCTGATGTGTTGCTTCATCTGCATGCCCTTCCTCCTTTCTCTCTAGACTGACTAAATCATATACGCCTCTTGTCTATCGATCGTTTCACTCTCTAAAGGAAAGGGGCCGATGTGCGTGGCTACTTTGTGTAGTCTCTTCTAGACAACTTTGAGTGGAATTCTGGATACACACAGAGATTTGGGCTCTACTATGTCAACTACAGGACGCAGAAACGGACCCCCAAACTGTCATCGAAGTGGTACCGTGAGTTCCTCAAAGGGTCATCCCTGAGAACAAGGCCCCAAAATGAAAACTCCCACTATTCTCCTCAACAGATTAGTGATATGTAAGATGTTTACCATGGTCTAATCGTTGAATTGGCGGATTTGCATGTTCTCACACCGTCATAAGCTGTTTCAAGGACTTTGAGTACGTGTGCTATGTGTACGTATGTGGCATCAATAAAATTATAAAAGGCAGGGGAAATGAGTTCTCCTTTTTAGAAGTAAAATGTTGTAAATATTATGTTTGTTGTAACAACCTTCTCCCGGTCCCTTAATCGTGGATCTGTATGACTTGTTACGGCCTTAATAATATAATAAAGAGCACCCTGGCCTGAATCCTGATAGTTCGTGAGCTGTCTTTCCCTAAATCTTCCTTCCTATACTATTCATTTGTCATTGAGGGAGCAAACAATCCTCATTGTGCTTTGAACTTGGACAGTGCAAGCTTCATTGAATCATTGACCAACACCGTGACCCAAAAGATCACAGCTAAATGATGTGGCACTGCAACTTTTTCTCGAATACACAAAAAGTTTTACTTGTTGTTAGGGTAATGGAGCCCGACAGAAGATGACTCCGCTCGAGGATGAAGGCTGAGGTAATGAGACCAAGTGGAGACCAGCAAACCGGGATTTCATTCATTTGGGTTCAACTAACTCTTATACAGGGTATTCGATCCCTTTTATAGTTCACTAATCATTACAAGCATATTCTCGGAATATCCTTCAACCTGCAACTAGTCTTCGAGGGTACTTTAGGTCTTCTCTCCCGCGCCAACTGCCTTGCTCTGTGGGCTGTCTGCTAGGCCTAGAAGAGGCCCAATGATGCTCATGATCCTGCGCTTCCGGAGTTACGTTGCTTTGGTCGGGCCTTCGGCAATGCCTATGCTCGAGGGTGGAGGCCTTTTTCTCTTGACGCCGGCCTCCACTGCCTCCGCTAACCTTTGTTGCATCTCCTGGCTGAGGCGAAGGCTCTGTCATCAAAGATGGGAACGTGTCGGTGTCCGGCCATCAATAATCCCTGGCGCTTAGTTGAAATTCACTAACCGCAGGTGCCGAGCTGCCCTGCTCAGAGAAGGTCCTGGAACTTGAGCCATTTGGTGATCGTGGCCTCTAGTCTTAGTACTAGACCATGTGGATGATGATGTCCTTGTCGGTGGCAAGCCCGATCGGAGGGGTGGCGGGGATTCGCATCCGCGTTGGGAGCCCACGGATCTCCATCGCCTGTCCTGCTCTTGCCGCGAATGTTGTGTACTCCAGGGATATTGGCAGTTCGTTTGACTCCTCCATCTAGACCCAGTAGATCAGGAGCTCTGAAGTTTCCCATGTAGCCTAGCGGCCCTCGAACCTGTCGAAGATGTAGGCATCACCACGGATGAGCTTGATGTCCTCCTCATTCCAGGCCTATAGGGGCACGTGCTCCATGGTGATTCGCACATGGAACCACTAGGTGACCTCCATGCCCCCTGAAATCCATACCATCCTGCCACAGTCAAGATCACTAATTCCCTCCCCCACATACACACACACACGGGAGGGCTTCCACAAAGTCGAGGCTGATGACCATACATATCGAAGAGGGCACTAAGAGCGGCATGAGGAGGCCAGTCAGATGTAAGTTCTCTGACTTGTAGTCAGTGACATGTTGTGCAAACCCACACGTAGTCCTAGACCACGTGGCGAAGGTTGGGGTAGTGGAAATCACGCTGGAGCTACTGCAGCGAGCGCTGGACCCCCTAATGGTTGTCGTCATGGACCAACGAGACAAGCTCCATCAAGAGGGTTGAGGATGGCGTGATGTAGAGGTGGTCGGCGAAGGTGACCATGCCGTCGATCAGAGCCACCAATGCTAGATCAAAGCCCTAGGCTTGACGGAGCTTGGTGATGAATTCAAAACGGGGACCAAAAATGGCGAGGACTTCTCTCTCATCCATGTCGTGCTGAGACAGAGCGTCAGCAACGATGTTCGCTGCCCTGGGCCTATATTCGATGGTTAAATCGAACCCTAGCAGCTTCCACCCAATGGTGTAGTGGAATCATGGCGAGGCATTGGTCGAGTATAAATTTCAAGTTGTAGTGGTCCGTCCTCACCACGAAGTGACGACCCGAAGGTATGGCTGCCAGTGGCGCATGACAGTGGAAGAGGTCGATCTACTTGCGCTCATTCGCAACTAGCGAGTGATGACCCGTAATAAAACTGCACCAAACACATATGTGCAGGCGTCGCATTCACTGACGAAGGGCTGTGTGAAGTTCCGCAAGCACAACACCGGAGCGGTTGTCACGACGACCTTTAGGGACTGGAACGTCTCCGCCACCGCGTTGGTCCTACAGAACTCGTCCTTACGGAACCGGGCCGTGAGCGGGGCCGAAATCGTTCCATAGTTCCGCACAAATTTGCTGCAGTAGCCCGCAAGCCCCAAGAAGCCACAAACGGCGCGTGCTGAGCAGGGTTGCAGCCAGTCGTGCACTACTTGGACCTTGCCCAGGTCCATGGCCATGCCATCTGCCGAAATGATGTGCCCCAAATACGCAATGGAGTTGACGCCAAAAGCTGCACTTGGAACGCTTGATGAAAAGCTGGTGCTACTGGAGGATGTTGATGACGGCGTGAAGGTGTCACAGGTGGTCGGTCCCATGGGGCTGCTGTAGATGGGAATGTCGTCGAAAAATCCAAAACACGGTGTCCTCTCCTTTATCACATCACCTAAACTAGCCTATCGGCTCGACTATGCTCCGACTTTTCATTGGAAGCATAGAAAAAGTACCTAATGCAGTACCATTATGAAATCACATAGTATATAGGCTTCTACTATTTCAGGTAAAATGGGTACTTCGACCTAATACCCGAATTAGCTAAACTAATGTTTGCAGGTTTAACTTGGGCCTTATGTAGCTTTCAGGAGTTATGTTGCTTCGGTCGGGCCTTCGGCAATACCTTCGCTTGCGTGCGGAGGCTTTTTCTCTTGGCGCCAGCCTCCTACCTCCGCTAAACTTTGCCGCATCTCTTGGCTGAGGCGAAGGCTCCGTCATCAAACACCTACAAACACAGTTCAAAGCATTCGGGTAGTTGGATTTTGGTCCTCCGTGGATCCACTAGGTCGGGGCAAAGGTCCGCATCTGGTGCCCGTGAAGAGTCAACAGGCCTCCGGCGCGTTAGGTTTAACCCTCCATGACTTGCGTATCATGTTGCTACAACTGTCATGAAACTCTTTTTTCTTCTATGAAACTTTATCATCTCGCTTCATTAATACTAAGTTATATTAATTTATTCAATGTCTATGAAACTATTATGAAACTCTGATAAGACTTGGTCTTAGAATGGAATTAAGATTACCATCCATCCAGTTCATTCTCAATAGTTAGTTCCCTAAGGCGTAATGAAAGCGAGCCCTCTCCGTGCTCCGGCTACTGTTCGCTAAACCCTAATGCTCCGGCTACGATTCGCTACTGTTTATGACGTGATTTTGTTTGCACAGACAATATCCTTCCATTCCTGCGCACGTACTGTCAGCGCCGCTCTAGGCCCTATTTAGATAGCACTTCCAAATTTCAAAAGCCCCGGTCATATTGAATGTTTGAGCCTATTTATGACATAATTAGACAATTATTATAAAGTTAGCACGCATGCTACAGTGTCATTTTTGCAAAACTTTTACACGCTAAACAGGTCCTTACTGTGTGCACTGTTCACGTGCTGCTGCTCAGCCACCGGGTCCACGTCGCTGTGCGTCGGTGCGCTGCGCCCCTCGCTGTTCCCTGCGCGCGCGCGTAGCTGCCTGCCTGCCTAGTATCTATGGACCGGAGAAGTCCCGTAGCTACCGGCTCACGTTTTATAGGAGCACGCGTCTCTATCATGCCAGCTATACGTCCTTGGGCTTTGTTTGCCATTGTTTAAGACTCCCACGGCTCGATCGATCTGGTACCGTGCTGCTACGTTTAGCAGGAGCGACGAGAAACGCGGACGTCAAGCACGGGACCGACATTGCTGCGACTTGGCGAGATCTAGCAGCCCGCCGTCATGGCGCTTCATCTCCTCCTCCTCATCCTCCACCTATTTCCCGTCCTCCCCTCCATCGCTGGGCTCAGGCGCAGCGACTTCCCGCCATCCTTCCTCTTCGGCGCCGGCACCTCATCTTATCAGGTACGGCAGCCGAGGCCGACCTCAGCACGAGTTTGTCTGCATGTAAATAGTGTCTCATATTCTCCTATCGTTTCCCCTTTTGACTACTAAAACGAAACTGTAGTTCTCCCTCTAAACCTTTGATCATACCTGCAGTTCCTGATGATATAGCTAGTATGTTAGTCGGACACTATCTCCTCTACTGTTTTCCATTTAATTCCTTCTTATGACTGTATCTTGTACATCTCATTTTAGATTGAAGGTGCCTACCTAGAAGACAACAAGGGCCTGAGCAACTGGGATGTCTTCACCCATGTCCAAGGTGCGTTGATCAATAAGCCTCATCAGACTCAGTTATGCTTATGATGATCTAAGCCATCTATAAGCAACTCAATAATAAGGGGTATAATTAAGCAAACTATGGTCGTCTTGAGTGGAAGTAGCTACTATTATAGTTAAGGATATTCTAGAACAAACAATTCTTGGGATGTTTTATTCAACGCTTTTGTTGAAATTACTTGGAGATGTATCCATTTAGCTAGGAGGTCATTGCACACTACACTTCCTCTTTCTGTTTTTGTCCAGTTAGAGAATCATTTCACGCTCTTGAATCGGGAAGGAAGTGAACATTTTTTTTTTCTGAACTGACGTGAGAACGAAGGGTCCCCACCTAATATATATTAACCACAGATACCAACCCTAGGACTGGCAGTGGAAGGCAATATCCTTGCAGGAAGTGAACATCTTTGGCCAATGAATAATGCATCTTCTGTTTAGAATTGGGAGGGGCTTAGGAAACAAAGAACACGGTTAGGATGACTCTCCGGCTGTGTGCTATAGGTGATAGGTCCACAGAACGTGGCTCCACTAGGCCACGTTGATTTGGGGAGGTATCGAGTAGCTCTACAGATGCGTCTAACTGTAACAGTGTACCGTGGGGATAGTGACGCCGGCCACAGATCTCACATTGGGGAGCCCAGCCCACCCAACTAGGACAATTATGAGCTGGAAGCCTGAAACCCAACCACTGCTGATCGAGGTGGCTGTACCCTCTATAAACATGTGCGCTTTGAAATCACAGACGTCACTTGATTTTGTTGCCTGTCCTATTCTTGGCTATTAACAAAAAATCAGGAAAGATTGAGGATGGAAGCAATGGCGATGTGGCTGCTGACCATTATCATCGATACAAGGTAAGCATCATCAAAGACACTTTTATCAATGCTCATGTATTTTTTAACTGAATTAATCAGTAAGATGAAGGACCGGCAGTTCGTTCCCTCCAAAAAATAGAATCTCACCCAAAGTCAGCACTAGCAGGAGGACATAGAAATGATGCACTCGCTTGGCCTCGACTCCTACAGATTCTCATTGTCCTGGTCGAGAATACTACCAAGTGAGCTCATTCTCAGAATCTCATGCCTTACTCCAATTGTCAATGCATTTTGACCCATCTCCCAGCTCCTACTCGACAACATGCACGGACTCTTTCCCTAGTACCAGTGTTAAACTTTCATTATATGCTTATACCTTTAAGAGTGAAATGCATGGCCGGCCCTTTAACTTGTCAAGGTGTGCCACTTTGGTCCATGAACTTGCAAACGTGAAAAATTAGCCTCTAAACTTGTCAGCCTGTGCCACTTTGGTCCATGAACTTGTCGGCTTGTGCCATTTTGGTCCATGGACGTGCAAAAAGGTGCTGCATGGCACTGTTTTGCCACGTGGCGGCCTCTGATAGGTTGTGCATGGCACTGTTTGTAGTGCTGACGTCAGCGATTTCTTTTTAATTTGCAAAATTGATATTTTTTTATTCGGAGCTCCAAATATAGCAAATAATATATCAATTTTGATCGTCTCGACGAGCTCTTTGCAATGGTATACTTCGTTTTGTTGTTTGAGATTATTTTATTTCATGAAAAATTTAATATTTCTACAAAACAAGTGAGAATAACAAAACTCGTGAAATTTATTTAAACATTTCAATTTCATCCTAAACTTTTTGTGCAGGTTGATATCATCATAAAACATCTGCAAATCAATTTTTATAACTTTTCAATATCTATTTTGGCCTACAAACAGTTACTCTCACTTGTTTTGTAGGCCAAAATAAATATTGAAAAGTTATAAAAATTGATTTGCATTGTAGGCCAAAATAAATATTAAAAAGTTATAAAAATTGATTTGCAGTTGTTTTATGATGATATCAACCTGCACAAAAAACTTAGGATGAAATTGAAATGTTTAAATAAATTTCACGAGTTTTGTTATTCTCACTTGTTTTGTAGAAATATTAAATTTTTCATGAAATAAAATAATCTCAAACAACAAAACGAAGTATACCATTGCAAAGAGCTCGTCGAGACGATCAAAATTGATATATTATTTGCTATATTTGGAGCTCCGAATAAAAAAATATCAATTTTGCAAATTAAAAAGAAATCGCTGACGTCAGCACTACAAACAGTGCCATGCACAACCTACCAGAGGCCGCCACGTGGCAAAACAGTGCCATGCAGCACCTTTTTGCACGTCCATGGACCAAAATGGCACAAGCCGACAAGTTCATGGACCAAAGTGGCACAGGCTGACAAGTTTAGAGGCTAATTTTTCACGTTTGTAAGTTCATGGACCAAAGTGGCACACCTTGACAAGTTAAAGGGCCGGCCATGCATTTCACTCTACCTTTAAAATATCCCTGGTCAGAGGGTCGCTTCGGAGGTGTTAATCCGGCAGGTGTTAAATTCTACAATAGCCTCATCAACGGCCTGCTTGAAAAAGGTAGTACGCATTCTTTGTTCGGTTATTATGTGACCAGCTACCTCCCTCCACAAATGCCAACAAGCCTTGTAGTTTAGTCTCTTTAATCTGGGCCTGGCATTTGATACACTTGGAGCAGGGATACAGCCATTTGTGACGATCAACCACTATGACATACCTGAGGAACTCCAAGAAAGATACGGCTCCTGGTTGAGCCCAGAGATGCAGTAAGCCCATGTTATAGCTTTGACTGCGAAGGTTCAATTCAACAACAATTTCAAAGATAAATGCTTTGCGCGAAGATGCCGTAATCCCGTATATGTTTGTTTCTGTATTTCTGTTCAGGGAGGACTTTACACACTTCGCTGAGCTTTGCTTCAAGATGTTTGGTGACCGAGTAAAGCACTGGGCTACATTCAATGAGGCAAATTTTATGGTAAAGCTCGCATACTTCGCCGGGGTATTTCCTCCCTGCCGCTGTTCCGAGCCATATGGAAAATGCGATTCTGGGAATTCATCAACTGAGCCCTACATTGCAGCGCATAACATGATATTAGCTCATGCAAAGACGGTCAACATCTACAGAAAGAACTACAAGGTACAAAAGACACGTTTGGATCAAAAGGAAGTGGGGATACTAACCGTGTGCTTGCTCTTAAATCCTCGTGGAAGTTGTATAAGTTGTTTTCCTTGTTCTCCATCCTTTTCAGGCCAAGCAAGGTGGCTCTGTTGGAATTTCACTATTTATGAAATGGTATGAACCACTGAGGAATGTCACAGAGGACCACTTGGCAGTAAGCCGAGCTCTGTCTTTCGAAGCTCCATGGTATCAATTGATTCAGTTCTAAGTTTCTAACGTTCCATCATACTAGTATGTTACTATTAGAACTGACCTTTTGGTCTTCACGATTGAACGCTCACTTGATGATATATGCTAAAACAGGTTCCTGGATCCCTTGTTTTTTGGTGACTATCCTCACGAAATGCGCCAAATCTTAGGTCCAAACTTGCCGAAATTCACAGATGGAGAGAAGCAACTACTCAAAAACCAAATTGACTTCATCGGCATAAACCACTACGAAACATTATACATCAAGGATTGCGCATGTTCTCTATGTTATTTGGACACCTACGCTGGTGATGCTTTAGTTTCTGAATCAGCTGAACGAAATGGGATACCTATTGGAAAGCCGGTAAAAAGTTGCCACTGTACATTGCATAATTCTATGCAACCACAATCCTATTTCCAAATTGATTTTCACAAGCTAACACTACTAGATTATGATTGCAGACACCGGTTGCAAACAACTATGTGGTTCCAAGCTCTATGGAGAAGTTGGTCATGTATTTAAAGCAGAGATATAAAAGCATACCTTTGTACATCACAGAAAATGGTGGGTTACTAGCTTTGGCAAAATCAACATACTAGCTACAAAATGTATGCCTTTGTACAGAACAATGGTTCACTTCTATGCATCTTTACATATAGTACACTTGCTGCACACTGGTACAATAATAATGTCTGTATGGACCTCTTGATCTCACTTTTTGTTTTTTCAGGTTATCCCCAAATAGGTGATAGCAGCACCACAGCAGAAGAATTAATTAATGATACTGAGAGGTCAAGTTATATTCGTGACTACCTCACTTATTTGAGCTTTGCAATAAGGTTGTTGCATTCCTCAATTATCTTTTCATCTAAACTGCTCTGCAGCCAGGCAATAACAAAACTTAGTTACTTCTGTGCAGGAAAGGAGCAGATGTGAGAGGTTATTTTGTGTGGTCTTTGATGGATAACTTCGAATGGCTTGCTGGTTACACCATAAAGTACGGTCTTTGTCATGTAGATTTCAAGTCCCTAAAGCGAGCACCAAAACTATCTGCTAAATGGTACAGCAAGTTTATCAAGGGCTATGATGAACAGATTGAGACGGCCTCTGAAGAATGACCTAAGCATATGGTCCATGTATGTACAATGTTCGGTGATTTGATAACAATGTTTACACAGGAAATAATTTGGTAAATTTCCTCATGTCCGGTATGCCAGTGCCATAAACCCAACCATTTTTATCAAATATACCTCTAAACGGAGTTTACTAAAATGAAAGGAGCAGAGTACATAATGACGATCCACATTCCTGGTTCATAAGGCTTAAAATGTATTACTAATATTGCAATAACATGGGGATGAGAACAAGATAGTGATTGCATTTTTATGATATGGTTACGCTTGGTCTATATATTAAGGTTTTGGTGAAATTCTAGCTTGTCAGGTACTCAGAACACATTGCCAATTCATCAGCTATAACTAGCACACATAACTAAGGTGGGATTTCGTAATCAGTACTGAGGAACAATTACGTGAGAAACAATGCTTTAGGTGAAGTAACCAAAAAAGCAACTGACTCACACTTCTGGAAAGGTATCATGAATGTGAAAGATCAATTTTTAAACTTTGGATCATTCAAAGTAGGGGATGAATCTCAAATTAGATTTGAGAAATATAGATGGTTGGACAATCAACTGCTAAAACATAAGTACCCCTCTTTGTTTAACATAGTCCGTAGGAAGCAAGACATTGTTTTTATGATGAAACAGCAGGGGCAAAAACCCCTACTGGAAATTTATTTAAAACTTAAGGCAAAACTGTCCAGAAGTACATCACGAAACAAAAAAAGGTCAAAAAGAAAATTTAAGTAAATTATACAAAGGCTTCTAGCCATAAATCTATTTGAGGGTGCAGACTTTGTTTTGCCCTTAGGATAACAAAGGCAAATTCCTCCTTGAAGACATGACGACACCGCGGCAACGAGTGACCAATGGCTCTGAATATTAAATCATTTCTCATTGTCCAAATAGACCAACACATTGTAATTATGATGTCCATGAAGAAAGGGACATGTAACTGCACTTTGAGAGCATCTAGGGTATCACTAATATCATCAAATAACTGATTTTGAATATTGAGGCTTGACCAACAATATTGAGCAAAAGGGCACCAAAACATGAGGTACACCAAATCTTCTTCAATTTTAAGATAGGAGAGAACACAGCTATAATCTTGGAGATGCATATTTCTTCTTCTCAACATAGCTCTGGTATTTAAACGATCCTGAAGGACTACCAGAAGAAAACTTCCTTTTATTTTGAGAAGATGATTTCCAAAGCCACTTGAAAGATGAACGAGTTGGCGAGTGACCAATAAGTTGCTTATATGCTCTGTTTGAACCAAAGTTAGAACCCCAAATATAAGTCCAAGTATCATGGTAGTATTCAAATTCAAGGAAGCCAGAATAGATGATAATTCTAGAAACTAACTGTAAACTTCTGGTGGCAAGGGCAGATGAAAATGATCATGAAGTTGATTTGAATTTGCAACAATAGAGACTGAAACCTCTTGGTTCTTAGCGAAAGAGTAAAGCTGTGGAAACTCATGACATAAGATCCCTTCTGACCAGAAATCATTCCATAACAAAATGGTTTCCGCATCCTGGATAGTAACTTTTGCAATACCTTTGAACTGAATGAGAATTTTATTGACATCTCGCCACCAAAAAGACCACCCTAAAACAACTTTCCTGGCCTGGCAAATTGTGTCTTGCATAGTATTTTGTCCAAACAAATTGAACCCATGGAATTTGATGCCTGTTAAAGAATTTATGAAGGTGTTTCAATAGAATACTCTCATTCTGAACATAAAGATTTAAAACACCAGGACCACCTTAAGACTTCTGCATGGTGACCTTATTCCAAGCTGCTTTTGGGGCTTTCTGCCGTTAATATTAGAACTCCTCTAGAGATAGTGTTTTCTATACCTATCAATTTGCTTAATCACATTTTTTGGTAGCAGATAAGTACACATAGCAAAGGTAGGCAACCGTGAAAGCACAAAATTGGTGAGCTCAAGCTTACCAGCTTCACTTAGATAAGTGGAGAAAGCTACCAGCCCTCTTTCACATTTATTGACTATGGGCCAAAAATCTACAACTGTAGGTTTTGTCAAGCTCAGAGGCAAACCCAAGTAAGTAAATAGAAGAGTTCCTTTAGCACAGCCAAAGTGCGAAGCAAGAAGAGTCAATCTCTCCTCATAGACATTTACAGGAATCATCATGGATTTATCAAAGTTAACCTTGAGATCAGAATACTCTGCAAAGGTGTTCGGGATATCCTTTAAATTATTCAACTCATTTATATCTCCTTTCATGAAGATGAGAGTATCATCAGCATATTAAAAAACTGGGAAGTCTTCATCTAAGTCCACTGGCAGGGGTAAAGTTAACTGATGATTAGTGGAAGCATGATTGCAAAGATCTTGTAAAAAATCAGCTGCCAGGACAATAATAAAGGTGATAGGAGATCACTTTGTCTCACACCTCTTTTATAATGAAAAGTTTTACCTGGCACTCCATTGAGTAGAACAGCTGAGGTTCCTGATTGAAAGATAGATTTCATCCATTGAAGCCATTTGGCCGGCATTCTTTTTTGTTCCATAATTTTTAACATGAAACCATGCTCTATCTTGTCAAAGGCCTTCTCAAAATCCAGCTTCAAGATGATGATTTCTTTCCTGGACTGATGACAAGAATGAAGAAATTCCAAGGCCCAAGCCAAACAATCTTGGATAGTTCTATTCTTAATGAACCCGTATTGATTCTTATGTAGGAGCAAAGGCAAACTTTGTTGCAATCTATTAGCCAGTAATTTGGTAATAATCTTCAGAGAACAATTTAGAAGAGAAATTGGCCTAAATCAGAGATTCTCTTTATCATTGTCTTTCTTAGGAATCAAAGAAATGTAAGAACCATTGATACTTTGCAAACATAAATGGCCAGAATGAAAAGCTTGACAAAGCTAGTAAAAGTCATTAGAAATAATAGGCCAGTGATGTTTAATGAAATCTATGTTAAAACTATCTTGAGCCGGGAGCCTTATTTGAAGGTAAATTCTTGACCACGTTATTGATTTCCTCAGTTAAGAAGATCTCCATTAAGCCAGATAGATCTGGAGGGTCTGAAAAATAAGGTGAAAGATCAATATTAAAAGCAGTGAAAGAACTAGAAGCTAGACATTCCTTGAAAGAGTGCCAAATGAGCCAAGCATTTTCCTCGTGATTAGTTCTCACCAAACCTTGGTCATCATCTAGATTAGAAATAAAATTGTCCCTATATTTAATAGTAGCCTGAGCTAATCACTGAGGGGCACATCCTCAAAGCAACAATGGAAAAAATTCTTGGAGGGCTCTAGGGGCTCCATGTGATCAATGGGCAGCAGGGGGCTTGAGCCCCCCCCCCCCCCCCACACACACACATGCCCTACCAGTAGATCTATCGGTAATTGTTTCATTTTGCTTTCTTGCTCCAAGATAATCATCTCGAATCTACAAACATCATATTTGGAGTTGGCAATATAACCAACTGTATTTCATGTATCAGAGATGGAAAGTTGACTAGCTTTCTGCTGGCAAAGCTTCGCTAGCCCAAAATCGGAGAATGTTATGGGGCTTTATGTCAAAGTTTATAATGCGAGTGTTGCAGGCCCTGTCAAGACAGTCCAGCCCTCTTACAATTCTGATGATGATACAAGACGGAGAAGGCACCGTTCTAGGATGGCTGTGACAGCATGTCTCTTGTGGGAAAACAAAAGAAGCTAAAATATGGAAGTGGGCCGGTGCACGCAAAAAAAGGTTATTATGAGCTTTGGCCCAGCTTTCTCTTTTCTTTTTGAAATGGGTCTCAAATTTCATTTGCTCTCTCCTCATTTTAATTGGGTGTTGGGGACTGCTGCACTCTATGTTTTTCAGCTTCACTCCATGTTTAGCCAAATAGTTTTCGTTCCATGCACTATGCTCGAGGAAAAATGGTGGAGTTGAGAGAGCACCTAAAGAGGTGTTCCACATAGTCTAGATTTTTTGTGAAGCTTCTCCACGGTCGAGTTTATGAAGCAGAGTTTGTCGTAGCTAAACACACCCTAAGTCATTACTACCTTCTTAGACAATCAAACCATTTTAGGTTTGACCAAAATTATAGAAAAGATCACAAAGATTTATGACATCAAATAAATAAACTATATTATATATATAATGAAAATGTAATAGTACTTATTTGATATCATAAAATCAGTTGGTACTTAATTGTAAAACTTGGTCCAAACTTAAGATACTTTAACTTTCTAAAAAATTTAGAATGACTTATAATTAGAAACGGACCAAATGACTCCTAAATTTAGAAGTAATAGATAGATAAGAGATATTTAAGATTAAAGGTGTTTTTAGTTATTGTGAGAGTTTCTAAAATTTATCCTTTTCTGTTTCTAATGATGTGGTGCCTCCATTGGAGCCTCTAACTAATAATGGTAAGATATGATTTGTGTTTTCAAATTTGATACTTGAAATTTGTCTTGACAAAATAGTACCCGATAGTAACCGAAACTTCGGGTCTGGATTGGAGTATTCCCAAACTACCAGAAATCAGCAACACCATACAATAGATGCAAGTCAAAGCAATAAAAAGTTACAAACAATAATTCTTAGTATTATTTTAGAAAAAAAAACACGAGCGGTAAAACATAGACAAATATATGTCGCAATGACATCATTAGAAAATGCAGTATCAGTCAAATCGCATAGTACATACTCCCTCCGTCCTAAAATAAGTATCGTTTTAGAATTTTGACTATCTCCCTTTGAGCATTCGTCTTATTCGAAAATTTTGTAAAAAATTTAATTATTTTCTTATAAAATGATTCATTATTAGAAGTATTTTAATCTTGATTTGTTTGTTTTTATATTTTTGCGAATTTTTTAAATAAGATGAATAGTTAAACGTCGATTTTAAAAAGTAAAAAACGATATTTATTTTAGGACGGAGGAAGTAGGCTTCTACAATTTTCGGTAAAACGGTACTGCGACCTCTCAGGCGTGTCCGAAGTAGCAATCATGTACTTTGAGTTCGGATATTTTGAGTTGAAAAGATCCGGGTTTGAATTTTTGTTGCACCACCCGGCAATGATCGGGCGCAGAGTGCATCATTATTGGTCGTGTGAATGGACGTACGGACGGCGTCACGGCGAGCATGGTACTCGGACTGCTACGAGCGAGTGATTGGTTCCTAGCTAGCCCTAGCCTGGCTCGCAGCAGCACCAGGCTCTTGCTCTTTCATCTACAAGAGTCTGCACGTGCACATGCACTCGTACGTGTAGATGCACTGATCCTTCCGCCGTCTTTGGCTCTTACTGTACATCTACACTAGCCTGGCTTGAGCCTCCAGATGACATCGCTTTGACGTGTCCCACGCGAGCCCAGTACACAAGGACTAATTAATGGGTGATTGTTTTTTTTTCAGGACATCAATACGTTACAAGTACTCTGAATCATAGAAAAATACCCATACTGTGAATAGCACAACTCAAAACCTAAACTGTTTGACGCTTTACAGTGTAGATGACCGCATAGGCAAATACTCGACAAATGGTCTGAGAACAAATGCCTAACGAACGACGGCCAACATTTTTGTAGGTGGAATTGAGTAAATTCTTTTTTCTATTATCTTTCTTCTTCTTTCTGCCACCGAAAAATAAGGAAGACTTGATCTAAAACTTATTCTCCCTAGTCCTTCATTATGGCCAGATCTAACCATAACAAAACGGAGAAGAGACTGGAGAAAACTATTTCATGGCGACGACATCATCTCCGTATCAATACCGCCGATCGGAAACAAAAATCTCCATGTTGTCATGTTATTGGAGATGCTGACGCCGAGGTTATCGTCCTTATTTTCAACAAAGCCACTGTAGAGAAGATGATTTCACCTTCTCCTTCGCCGTCATGTTGTAGGTAATGCACGTCTGCTCTCTAGTCCGCACAGCCTACCAACCCACGCTCAACACCAAAATAAAAACATCAGACAGCCCACCAACCCACGTACGCTGCACAACACCAAAAAAAAAACACACCAGCCAGACTCGACGTAGAAATGCAGGTTTCGTGTATTTATGCGGCCAGGTTGCGGCAGCACTGTTGCACCGGATGAGACAGACTACATACCAGCAAACACAGCAGACGCTGCACCGATTGCCGGCAGTCATGGCGCGTCTCTTCCACTGCCTCCTCCTCTTTCCCCTCCTCTGCTCCTCCGTCACCAGTCTCAGGCGCAGCGACTTCCCGCCGTCCTTCATTTTCGGCGCCGGCACGTCGTCTTACCAGGTACGGGTCCTAGTCCTACACGACAGCCGTTGCCGAACTCAGGCGCGTCGCGCGTGCATGTAATCTGCATGGTTTAATTATTAACTCGATTGAGCTACGTGTCGTCATGACTTTTTTCGTTATAACTTGCAAACTGAAGGTGGAACGAAGCCAGGTTCCCTTGGACCGTGTGCCTCATTCTCCTTCTACCGTTTCCCCTTTTACTACTCATTTACTCAATGAAACTGTAGCTCTCCTCATAAACCTTACAATTTTTGTTTAGCCTAAACGTTTAAATGAACTAAACGGTCATCTACTGTTTAGCTATCTTTTCGAGCTAAACAAACTAAACAGTGTTTAAACGGACACAAAGTCAACGTGTAGCGTTTACACAACGTGTAGACGGGCTAAACAGTCGTGTAAGCGAAGAACACTGATGATATAGGCATATAGCATATTAGTTATTCTTATCAATATATGCACGATAAAGCTCTTGCCGGTTGCTCTTCTGAAAAAAAATATACTCCCTCCGTTCATTTGATAATG
This sequence comes from Eremochloa ophiuroides, assembly GCA_038502445.1. Classification (NCBI taxonomy): domain Eukaryota; kingdom Viridiplantae; phylum Streptophyta; class Magnoliopsida; order Poales; family Poaceae; genus Eremochloa; species Eremochloa ophiuroides. Next base: position 50,311,432 of record JAHLJS010000009.1, on the reverse strand, counting down.
TAACTATGAAAAACGTGTTCATTAAAATAACTCAAGTTTGATCAAGTCTACAATAAATAATATTATTATTTATATTTTAAAATAAATTTATTATAAAATATAATTCATAACTAATATAATGATACTTATTTTTGTATCTTGAATATTAATACTTATTTATATAAATTTAGTCAAAGTTCAAACGATTGGATTTCTCGAAAAGCGAGAATTGCATGTTCAAATTAAATGGATAGAGGGAGTATATAGTATGTTAGTTGGATACATTTTCCTCTTTACTGTTTTCCATTTAATTCCTTCTTATGACTATCTTCTACATCTTATTTTAGATTGAAGGCGCCTACCTAGAAGACAACAAGGGCCTGAGCAACTGGGATGTCTTCACCCATACTCAAGGTGCTTTCACAGGTCTCAGTTATGCATACGATATGATCTAAGCCATCTAAGCAACTCAATAAAGGGTATAAGCAAACTATATGGCCAGCCCTATCCATTGCTGTCACATGATAGCATTGATTTTGTGAGATTTTCATTGCAAATTGATGCCCACAGTGGACTTAAGTCATGACGTAGTACTTATGACATCAATGAAATTTTCGCTAGATCCGCTAGATATTATAGTTAAGGAGATTCTCTAGAAGGAATAAAATTCTATGCGGCAGTACTGAAATATGTATGTCGTGCGACACCGCCCACACACATGACGGGTGTCCTCGCCCTATCACGTGCATGCCGATACTTTGGCAGACTCCATGACTTTCCTTCTGAAGCTTCATCGTAAATACCGAACCCATCGGTTCGGTTCTTCGGTACTCCTGCAAATTCAGTTCTCAACAAATTGGTACCGATCGGTTCTAAAGAAAACTCGGTACCAAGAAAATTGGACCTAGTGTGAAGGCGCGGTCGCAGTGTGCTGCAGCCCTGCCGCCCAGCAACCACCGCCGGCAAGGCATGCGGCAGACTCACGGCCACCACACCGATGGGCTCTGGCCGCCTCGACCATCGCTCGAGTCGTAGACTCGTAGTCGAGCTGGCACCACCACAGAGTGCACTAGGCCAGCGCTAGCACACCGCGGAACTCTCGTCTGCGATTCTCGCACATGTTTCGTCACAGCCCCGTGCCGGTCACCACACTCGCCACCTCCTCCGGCCAAGGCGCCGCACTGTGCAGGGCTGGCTGCGAACAAGGAAGACGAAGACGAAGTCACTAGGATGCGCCGGGTCCTCAGAACATGGCTCCACTTAGGCCACGGTTTTTTGGTAGGTAACGAGAAGCTGTCCACATAGGGCCCAAATCAGACGATCCATGGTGACAAGACCAGTTTGTGCTGAAGTCCTGAAACCCAACCAAAATCACAGCTGGTAGACTCGATTCAGGAGGTGGCTGTCCCCTGTATAAGCATGTCGGCTTTGAAACTCACGCTTGATTGTATTGCCTGTCTTAGTCTTTGCTATTAATAACCACAAATCAGGAAAGATTAAGGATGCAAGCAATGGCGACGTGTCCACTGACCATTATCATCGATACAAGGTAAGCATCATCAGAAACATGAAGACATTTTATCAAGTGCTCATGCATTTTTTTTTTAACCCTGCATAAATCAGTAAGATGAGGGGCTCGGAAGTTTCCTCCGCAAACTAAAATCTCACTCAAAGTCAGCACTGGCAGGAAGACATAGAAATGATGCATTCGATGGGCCTCGACTCCTACAGATTCTCATTATCCTGGTCGAGAATACTTCCACGTGAGCTCGTTCTCAGAATCTCATGAGTTATACCGTCAATGCCTTTTGACCAAGCTCGACAACACGCACACTGTTTAACTTAAAATTATATGCTTATATACCTATATGCTTATACCTTTCAAATATCACTGGTCAGAGGGTCGCTTCGGAGGTGTTAATCCGGCAGGCGTTAAATTCTACAACAGCCTTATCAACGGCCTGCTAGAAAAAGGTATGCATTCTTTGTTCTGGATTTCCGGTATTATGTAGCCAGCTACCTCCCTCAAATGCCACCGTCAAGCCTTTCAGTTCAATGTCCTTCATCTGGGCCTGGCATTTGATACGCTTGGAGCAGGGATACAGCCATTTGTGACGATCAACCACTACGACATACCAGACGAACTCCAAGAAAGATACGGCGCCTGGTTGAGCCCAGAGATTCAGTAAGTCCATATTATATCTTTATCTAGGAAGATGCAGTAAGATCATTTGTGTTTGTTCCTGCATGTTTGTTCAGGGAGGACTTCACCTACTTTGCTGAGCTTTGCTTCAAGATGTTTGGTGACCGAGTAAAGCACTGGGCTACATTCAATGAGCCAAATCTTATGGTAAAGCTTGCATACTCCGCCGGGATATTTCCACCCTGCCGCTGTTCCGAGCCATATGGGAAATGCGATTCTGGGAATTCATCAACTGAGCCCTACATTGCAGCGCATAACATGATATTAGCTCATGCAAAGACGGTCAACATCTACAGAAAGAATTACAAGGTACAAAAGACAGGTTTGGATCAAAAGGGAGTTGGGATACTAACCGTGTGCTTGCTCTTAAATCCTCATGGAAGTTGTATAAGTTGTTTTCCTTGTTCTCCATCCTTTTCAGGCCAAGCAAGGTGGCTCTGTTGGAATTACACTACATATGATATGGTATGAACCACTGAGGAATAACACAGACGACCACGTTGCAGTGAGCCGAGCCCTGTCTTTCGACGGTCCATGGTATCAGTTGATCTTCCATCATAATAGTATTTTTACTATTGGAACTGACTTTTTGGTCTTCACGGTTGAGTCCTCACTTGATATATGCTAAAACAGGTTCCTGGATCCCTTGTTGTTTGGTGACTATCCTCAAGAAATGAGCCAAATCTTAGGTTCAAACTTGCCGGAATTCACAGAAGGAGAGAAGCAACTACTGAAAAACCAAATTGACTTCATCGGAGTAAATCACTACAATACATTCTATGTCAAGGATTGCATATATTCTCTATGTGATTTTGACCCCGACACTCAAGCTTTAGTTTCTGAATCAACAGAACGAAATGGGATACCCATTGGAAAACCGGTAAAAGTCGGCACTATGCATTGCATTATTATGTTCAACAAGAATCCAACTTCTAAATTGATTTTGCACAACCTAACACTGCTAAAATTAATATTGCAGACACCGGCAGACAGCTATGTGGTTCCAAGCTCTATGGAGAAGTTGGTCATGTATTTAGAGCAGAGATATAAAAGCATACCTCTGTACATCACAGAGAATGGTGAGTTACTAGGTTTGGTAAAATGTACATATTAGCTACAAACATATGCCTTCTTACAGAACTAAGATTCACTTCTATGCATCTTTATATATAGTACACTTGTAGACTTGTAGTATACTGGTACCATACAAATATCTGTATGGACCTCTTGATCTCCCTTTTTGGTGTTTCAGGTTATGCCCAAATAGGCAACAGCAGCACCAAAACAGAAGAATTAGTTAACGATAATGAAAGGGCATGTTACATTCGTGACTACCTCACTTACTTGAGCTTTGCAATAAGGTTGTTGCATTCCTCAATTATCTTTTCATGTAAACTGCTCTGCAGCCAGGTAATAACAAAACTGTGTTACTTCTGTGCAGGAAAGGAGCAGATGTGAGAGGTTATTTTGTGTGGTCTTTGATGGATGACTTCGAATGGAACAGTGGTTACACTGTAAAGTTTGGTCTTTGTCATGTGGATTTCAAGTCACTAAAGCGAACACCAAAATTGTCTGCTAAATGGTACAGCAAGTTCATCAAGGGATATGAACAGATAGAGATGGCCTCTGAAGAATCACCTAAGCATATGGTTTCCTAGCACAGAAATACAGAATTCTCAAGGTCCATGTGAAAGCTTAAGTATTGTGCTTATCTCTATCCGAGGATACTTATCTAGAGCCGTTGGTGCTTATGTCACCATTTTATCTTCTATCTTGCTTTAGCATCTACTTTAGAATATGTTGTAGCTTTCTTAAGCTGCAAGGCTGTTATCCTATATACATCCTTGTATTTTGAGGTGTATGTATATATATAAATACCATATGTTAATGAGAATGTGATGATTTCATGAATAAAATAGATCACCCAATTGTATTTTGTGGCCCGATTATATTAGTAACTAGGAAGAGTAATTTGTCCACTCCCTATGCACTTATAGATTTACTCTCTCCATGTTTATAAAGAAAGAATGTTGTTTTGGATATAGACACTGTCTTCAAAAAACAACTTAAAAAACAACTTAGACACTGCTTTTTGCTATAGAATATTTATAAAATATAGTCAATATATGCTTTTATAAAATTACATTTCGAGATGAATCTACTTACATCATGACTTAAGACAACATCAAAACAGCGTTCTTTAAGAACACAGAGGGAGTAATTAGCAAATTGCCCGCCCCCCCCCCCCCCCCCCCCCCCCCCCCCCCCGCCCCCTATATTTTATTTCTGGCTCCGCCAGTGCCTATATATACTAAAAATCTGCCATGGTTGACATGGCTTAATTAATTGAGAAAAACAGCCCCAAATCTGAGTCTTACCTGTGATTTGCATCCAACATCATGTTTGTATTTGATAAAGATGTTTACAAAGGAAATTATATTGTAAATTTCTGTGTGTCCATGTATGCCAGTGCCATAAACTCTAAGCCTTTTTTATCACAGGAATGATGCAAACTGTAAGAACTGACTGATGCAAACTGTAAGCATTGAATCCACACATCAAAGTAATCAGCAATTGCTTGCACAATCCAGTACACATACATATTGTCTCTACAAGAGTGGAAGTTCTCGATGAAACAGTACCTCTGCACATGGCACTTGATACAGAAAAGAAATTAATTCATTATTTTGCTGATCAAATCATTCTTTCACAAATCTCCTCTGAAGCTTCTGCAATGAAGTCCTCATTCAAAGCTATAAATTATAGTTAATAGCAACAGACATAAATTCTATATTGTTACCAAGGTTTTCGAAGCTGTATTTCTTAAGAATGGCATATAACATATTACATATACCCAAACACTCTAGATGCAAAAGTTCTTCCTCGGGATAATAAAAGTGAACTAATATATATCATGTCATTCATATGAAAAATTTTACATTAGTTTTTTAACTGAAATGCTAGATTTTTCACTACATATATATTTGTCATCGACATATACCATGTGAAAGCCGACTAAAGCCTTTTGGCTGCAAAAAGAACTGCATCTACTTGCAGCAACAACTCTTCATTGCCAACAAGAAGGCTAGAACTATTCTGTCTGTGTGGGACTAGCAGGGGGAGATGACACAGGTGTAGTCGTCACAATTGTTGCTGAAGGTTCCCTTAGAGACTTTGTTTCCTTATCATCACTGACTTCCACTGCAGCTCTCTCCTTAGCCTTTTGGGCTCTTTGAACTACTTCCTCCTATATGTATCAGATGAGAGAATTTAATAGCATGTGGCGTAGAGCCAGGGTTACAGAGAAGAAGAAGAAATGAAGAAATCTGAAATGGCAATTTTTCACTATATGTAATGCACCTATCAATAATGACGCAAAATAGATTATCTATGCGATATCTCCAAACAAAGCCATCACACTTTACCCCTTTTTTTTTTAGCATTGCCATCACACTTCACCTTGGCCATGTGGTCTACACAGTTCCGCAAATTTCCAGGACATATTTAACTCCACCTAACCCAGGATACAGATCTACTATTACAATTGGTAGGCTATTACACTTACGCCCATTTTGCAGTTCAATGTTCATTTCTTGTTGAATGTCTTTCGTTTCATAAATTTTGGTATTTGAAAACACGGATGATAGCACATCATCGAGATGTCAGTTACTACTAAAGAGCTTATTGGCGAATCGACATGGAAAGCCAAATACTGTGAGCGCTCATCTGGAGCAAAGGATTGTGTCGCGCAGTAGCAGTACCTGGAACTCCTGCACCTGCTTCTGCTGCTCGGCCTGCCACTGCCCGACGACGCTAAACACCTCGCCCACCACCGACTCGACCCGCTCCGTGAGCGCCTCCGCGAAGGCCTTGCCGAGGAAGAAGGCGTCGAGGACGGCCTTGCTCTCGTTGTCATCTGCGCGACGACGCCAGCAAGAGCACGGAGTTAAAATAAAGCCCAAGCTCGAATCGGACTGCCCCCCTTCTGCTCCCCACCCTACGTCAGAGTCTGAGAGAGGTCACCTGGTTTCGGCTCAGGGCGCGTGCCCCCGCCGCCGCTGCTCCGGGCCGCGAATCTGGGGAGCCTTCTGAGGGAAGAAGAGGGCGACGCGCGACGAGGGGCTGAGGCGGGGAAGGGGACGCAGCAGACGGGCGAGATGGACGCAGCAGGTGGCGCCATGGTTCTCGCAGCAGGTGGGAGTTGGGTGCTCCACTCCACGCCCCCCCGGCGGCCACCGGCGGATGCGAGGACGAGGATTCGGGGCGGTTCACCAGTTGCGGGTCTCTGAGTGAGGTCACGCACACGTCAAGGGGGAGCGGCGACGGTTTGGTTGGTCACGACCACCGGGCTAACGATCCACAACGGCTGAGCCCAGCCGCTGCCACGCTTCCGACAGCACTGGCGGCTTTGAGCGCCCAAGCGCTCGAGAAAGGCCCATGGGCCAACACCCCGACCGAATTCTTTCCCACCTGTCGTCTGCGTTCCGCCCATGTACCAGCCCGCTTGAGCGGCCCGCGGCCCACGCGCTCACTCGTGCTCCTGCAGCAGCACCGGCTCCCGTTATCTTGTTGCGGGCGAGCGCCGGCGCTCAACGGCGGTCGGCAGCCTTCCGCGCCCACCTGGCTCCCGGCACGTATACGCAGCCGCGGCAAGTTGGCGCCCTGCGTCCACGCGACCACGCCCGGTGCAGCGCCGTGTGGTGGTCGCAGTCCATGGTGCACAGCAAGCACAGGGGCTCCTCGCCCCTCTAGAGAGAGAAACAGGAGGAGATAGAGGTAGCGGATGTGACTGTTCTTCCCTGATTGGCGCAACTCGGTACAACGGCATGAATCCAGTTCGCCTTCCGTTCAGTAAGCTGGCAAACTCATCCTTCAAGCAATTACGGCTTGTCTGTGCGACTGCGATTATGCCATTCTCGCATTTTGATTTTATACTTCACGGAAATATATAGTGGCTGACACCGCCCTGTTCGTTTAGATGTATGTTACAGAAAGTACTAGTGAAATACGCACTACGCTGATATGATTTACTCGTCAAAACATCTATCTTCGATAGATACACTGCCACACTGTACAATTACACGTGTCAAAACTTGCCAGAAGGGAATTGTGAGTACCATAATTTTCCATAGGCTAACCTTAACCTGCAGCTTAAAAATAGGCTACAAAACTTAATATTACCCCATCCTTCGGTACTGCAGGGCATAACTACATAGTCCCAAGTTTCTCATGATAGTCAGATGCTCAAAGCAGGATTCCTGTCCTAGGTTTAGATAACCGTACCATCCCTGAAAAGGGGATAATTGAGATTAGGTAGAATTACAAAAAAAAAAATTGTAGCTTGAGAAAACAAAATACTTTGATGTGCAGTGGAACCTGTCAACATTAAAAGACTGGATTTTTTTTCCTTTGGATTACTTTACCTGGTAATGACGACTTTCTTGAAACGGCATTGCTGGCATTTGTTGACTGCATCAAGTTTTGGGCATTTGATGATTTTCAACTTTTCAAGAGATGGCAGATTTGATAAACCAACCACAGATACGAGGTTTTTGCAACGGCTTATCTCCAGATTCTTCAGCGCAGGCAATCCCTGTGGCAAATCTAGTGCAACTATGTCGTGGAAACCTTCAATTTTGAGTGACTCAAGTTTCATAAGTTCTGGGATTTCCGGCAGTTGATTGCAGCGATGAAATGATAAATTCATAAGTGAAGGAAAGCTTGGCAGGTTCTTCAACAGTGGGCATGCACATATGGAAATGGCACAGAGGCGGGGGAAGTCTTTGTCTCTTACTCTGATCCATTCTTCCAACTCATACATTTCCCAGAGTTTCAGATGTTCCAATGCTGGGAATTTTCCACCCCTCTTTTCTTCAGATAAAGAAGCAGTGTACCCAAAAGTTTTCAGTGCATACATCTTTTGAATGCAAAGGTATCTGAGAGACCGCAGATCACCAAGAGCCGGTAGCACGCTGCAGTTATAGCAATTATCAAGTATAATGGATTGTAAATTGTCATAAGGAGATTTCTCAATCCACTCGGGAAATATGCTGCCAGAGTAATTCCGAACAATGAGATTCTCAAGGTCATGAGCTGGTTGGAGTCTTTGGAATATCTCAACCGAAACATCGTCGTCGTCATCTTTAAAGTATATACTGTTGCCACTCCATTCAAGTGTCAAAGTTTCAAGGTACTTCTTATTCGTTAGCTTGGCCTCCTTGGCATCATTGACAACCTTGACATTTTCAAGACCTGCTATGGTGAGATCTCCATGCAGATTATCTAAATCTCTCAACTCTTGGATCGAGCAATCAGACAAACCTTCCCCGATATTGAGAATTGGGAGTGATTGAAGATGCGTTAATTGGCCCACACCAATCGGCATTCTCACATGGCCTGGCTGTTTCCTCACATCTAGATGTCGCAGTTTAGCCAGATTCTTTATGTTTTTTGGTAGTGTAACAAGCTGAGGGCAATCCCGCGCTTCCAATGTCTGAAGATTTTCAAGTAAACAAAGTTCGGACGGAAGCCTTCTTATATCTGTGTTATTGACAGCCAAGTATTGCAAATTCTTCAAGTTCCGAACTAAGGCAGGCAATTGACCAATGACAGTATAGCTCAAATTCAATGATCTTAAGGATTCGAATTTCAACAAGAAATCATCCAAACCCTCAAGTTTAACAAAAGGTGATGACATGCTGCTGTTTTTTACCTCATACCTGTTCACAACCATAAAGGCATCCAAATCCCTAACCCGCTTGGTCATATGATGCAGTGTGACGACAGTTTGACGGTCCCAAGGAACAAGTGACAAATGGCGAATTTTTTCTGGTATAGTGTGCAAAAGATCCTCACATCTGAAGCATATGTCCTTTGAGATAGAGGTTAAGATATCATGGAAAAGCTTAGGCATAACAAACCTGTCCTCTTTTTTATCGTCAAGTGATGAATGCTCAAAGAATGACCTGCAGATCAACTCATTGAAATATCGAGTGCCTATTTCTTCTAAGTTCCTAAATTCCCCACAGTTGATGAAGCCTTGAGACATCCATAGCCTAATTAGCTGATGGAAATCTTTTGGAAACAAAGAGCACAATGTGAGGCACGACTTCAAATTCTGGGGCAAAATATCACAGAAAAGTTTTAAATCTGGGGAGAATGCTTCTTTCAAGTTGTCCAGCTGTTGTATAGCGCTCTTTGCATGACAGAGAAGTCCACATATAGCCTTCACGTACTGTGGGTTACCTCCACAGTGGTAAAGAACATTACTACTAACCCCCATAAATCCATTATCATAAGCGCAAGCAAATTGCTGGAGGATCTTTAAGCAATGTTCATCTCTTAAAGGGCTCAATCTATAGAAATGCAGTGATCTTAAAAGCAAACTTGGAGAGGATCTTTCTGCAAAGTTTTCATCTTTTGTTGTTATTATAATAGCGCTCCTTTTAGCACCCAACTTATGAATTTCAGATATATTTCCCCAGAAAGTATGGTGTTCAATATCGCAATCCTCCAAAACTAGCAAAAATCTCCTTCCTTGTAGTTCATCCGCTCTGTTCGGCTGGCTGGTCCAGCCAGCCCCAGTCAGCCATTCAGCAGTGTTTTTCTCTCAGAACAATCAGCCAGTCAGCCGTACCGTACCAGCCAGCCGAACAGAGTGATCTTTTACAAGTTGCTGAAGAAACTTCATTTCCGTTATGTCACATTGGACCTGAGTTGCATGTTCAATGATAGATACCATCAACTGTTTTTCATTGAACTTTTCAAACATGCGTAGCCATAACCGTAATCCGAATGCATCAGACACTCTTTGGTCATTGTACACAGCAAGAAGTAATGTAGTCTTGCCAGCACCCCTCCTAGCAGCTAGGCAGATGAGAGGGAATTTACATCTGCTGTCATCTGACAACAATTGCATTGTGATACTTTCATGGATATCCTCCCTACCATGAATATCTGAATGGACAATCTGTGATAGGTACATATTGCGTCAGCGAAGTATCTGAAATTCTAAGTATATAGAATAGTGTGGTATATACTACTTAAATGTGAAAATATAGTGCGCTATGCCCATTCTTAAGACTTGCAATGCAAGTATGCAATAATGCAATAGAGCAAGTATAGTAAAGAGCTATAAGTGGACATTTTACTAGGCTGGTGGAGAGAAAGGAAGAGAGAGAAGAGAAATGGGTTGCACTCCTGCGGTTTCTAGCGCCCAAGGAGTCGTAGCCATCAGAGCCCTCATTGCTACATTTGCTATGCTCGACCAAATCAGTAACATGATATGTCGATACTGGTGGAATCAACAGGAGGGGAAACATAAGATCCATTGGCTCAGCTGGGAAATGATGATTAAGCCAAAGAAAGAAGGTGGGTTGGGCTTCAGAGACATCCACGGTTTCAATATGACCATGCTTTGTAAGCAAGCATGGAGGATATTACACAACCTGGACGTCCTACACCTGGACGTCCATGGTCATGCCTTGAGGCCACGCCATGTCATGGGATGTCCTACACGTGGAGAAGTATTTTTTTTTTGAAAACGCGCTTGGCACGTGTTGCTTTAAAGGAAAAAGGAGTTCAAATACACGTCTTGTGGAGGGCGAAGGCGAGGTGCCGAAGCCCTTAACAAGAAAAGAACATAGATAGAAGGCACCGGCTAGAACGGTGGAGCAGGGGGGCTAAGCTAAAAAAGAAAACTAATTGTGCGACCAAACGAAGAAGGCTAGCCAGTGTTGACGGTAGTTATTGCTCATTTTTACCCATCAACTAAACATGAATCAAGGGCATAAAACAATACACAACATAGTTATGGGGTTTGATTCTAACAAGTTCCACGAGTTTTGGTGTTCTCACTTGTATTGTAGGAATATACAATTTTCTATCAATAAAAGTATCTCAAATAAGGAATTAGATTGCACCATTCCGACGGGCTCGTCGAGACGATCGAAACGGACCTATCATTTGCTATATTCGGAGTTCAGAATCAAAATCTGCGGCGACACATGCGTCATTGGACTACAGGAGGCCCAAGAAGACACCACGGCAAAGATGGGCCGGAGACCCCACAAGTGGGCGCCGGCCGGCGCCAGGGTGGGGCCGGCCACTAGGGTTTTGGCCCTCGGCTTCAGGAGTCTTCCTCCACCACCTTTGAGGAGTCATCTCGACCCCACGTTAAGTCGGTTTGATCAAACGGCGCGAATTCATCCCACCGGGTTATAAATAAAGGGGCAGATCCCCCGAGTCAAGGGCACCATGATGGAATTGTAGAGGCGTCCCTCGAATGGATAGCCTCTCAACTCTAGAAAATTAGGGCTAGACTTTCTAATGTAGTAGATTAGTTCTACTTGAGAGTTAGGAAGAGTGGAGCTGCGCTTCGGTTCTGAAAAAGTCTTCAAGGGTCTGGTATATCTTTATATCTCATTTTTGTAAGACTTATGCTTCAATATATTTATCTTCTCTATTTACTTTATGCCTCGAATTTGATTGGTTAGTATAGTTGTTATACTTTGGCATATGATCTCCGTTTGCATCGAGTGCTCTAGTTATAATACGTGATTAGAGTAGTAATTAATAGTGTAGACATGGTGTCTAGATTAGAGGTTACCTGAGATTGCACCCAGCCCTACGGATAGTTGTGGTAGCTCCAGGTGGTGACAGCCCTGATGGCCGACGTAGTCCACCACGTTCGGGTTTGTGTTTGTAGGACCGTAGTTAGATCTTCCTAGCCCCATTCTCGTCCCTTTCTATGGCTAGTGTTCTAATGTCCCGAAGTGCTATTGTGTGATTCCTTATCTAACTATCGTTCAGTTATCTTATAACCCAAGTAGTAGAGAAGTATTTAGGAACCTTGAACTCTCCCGTTGTCCTCTCACTTTAGCTATCTACTCTTTTATCATAGAATTCTCCTGTGCGTCTATATCATTTAAAGCATAACTCCTATCATTTATTACTTACCCCTACTTTAATCTAGTTGGTCTACTAAGTTAGTAGATATATGATGGTAGCTATCAGATTCTTTAACCATTATTTTCCTTTGGTAAAATATAAATAACGATACCTAGAATACTCCCGGTAAAATGGTACAATGGTATTCTGTGCGCTTGCGAAATCTTTCATATTTTAATTGTGCATAAGAAATATCAATAAGTATTTTTGGCGCCGTTGCCGAGGAAGCAATTGGCATAAGAGTTTTATAGTGATGTTGATGTTTGCTAATTTATTGTACTACTAGATTTAGTAGGATTACCCCTGTTCTGTTGAGTTGTGGATTGAGACAGGACAGGAGAAGCCGCTTTGACCTTCCGGCAAGTTTCCACATGACAAGAAGATACATTGAAGAGCCCAGGGTGCCTGAATATTCAAGATTCATCAATAATGGAACCCTGCCATCTCACAGATTTGCGCACACACACACGCACACACACACACACACATATATTTCTTTCTAACCCTGTGTAGATTGGAGAAGGAGGTCGTCGTCGCAACAATTTAAATCACATCTCAAGTGACGAACATAGAGGCTGTGCTACATACAAGTCATGGTAAGTATGATCAAGAAGGTGAAAGTCTTGCTCATGGACTTTAAACTTTTGAGTAGTTATCTTTTTAATTCTTGCATCTCATTGCATATTTATTTTAATCCATACATCCACACCATTTATTTTATATTCGCTCATATCAAATCCATAGCATGTTTAGTTCTTGCATACATCCATACCACTTGCATATTAAAAAGAATATATATATATATATATATATATCACTATGATCATACTATTTTATCTCTATTTGAATAAATTCTTGCTACCTTTACTTACTATAGTTTATGGCTGAAATAATTTTATACATCTCTTAAATGAAGTATGGTGCCTAGTTTAGGAGTGTCTGATCTTACTTTCAAAGGTTTTTAATCTAAGTTTTTTAACTAAAAGTGTAATAATTAGAAGGTCTCTCAAGAACGACTTTGTGTCCTAAAATAACCACTCTTAAAAAATAACGTGAACTTGTACCTTTTGATGTAATACCATTGAGAATTGAGCATAGAATTATAATTATAAAAATATTCCTTCGGGTATTTTTGTCACTAACCATTCCAGGTTTGAAGTAGAAGGATGACATCATTAGGTATGTCTAACCAATTATCATGCAACATTAATCCATCCAAACTTAACTTTGCCTTGTAAAATTTAAGGTTGGGGAATGGGCTTATTTAGAAAATCTTATGTTGCTAATATTGGTTGTCTCTACCTTGTCAATCCATGTTCAAATTGTTAATCAATGATCATGCTCTTTCATCTTTATTTGCATAACTCTATAAACTTTCATGTTACCTTTGTTCGCTATAGTTTACTTAAGGTTTGGAAAAATTTCATACACCTTTTAAAATAGGCATGGTGCTTAGTTTAAACTGTTTTCTGGAATCATAATTAGACAAGGTGTTTAATTTGATTTCCGAACCAAGAGGTGCGATGATTTTACTTTTAAAAGCTTTTTGAATTAAGCGTGGTGCTTAAGTTAAAATGCCTTCCTAAGTTAAATTGGATATGGTGTCTAGGTTGATTTTTGAGCCGCTCATATGCTGTAGTAGACATTGGATATTTTGTTGGACTAACCCTTGCAGAAAACTTTCAATTTAATCTGGGTAAGTCACGAGATAAATTCAAATCAAAGATGAGATAGGGCATATGCTGAACTTCAATAACTTTGCAGAGGAAGACATAGCTCATTCATTATGGATGGAAGAACTGTGAGTATTAATGATTCATTCACTTTATCTTCTACTGCAAGTTGCTTGGACTCAAGTCATGCCGGTATAAAATATGATCTATGCTAACATAATATCAGCCCCATCTTCTTAGTAGCGTAGATGGAACATGATAAAATTCTGGACAAACAACCTATGTTCCAAAGTTGTACATCCCTTCGGGTATGTGTTGTCCACTAATCAGTTGTAGGCATAATAATGAATGAAGTGACAAGGTGTCATAAGATGAAAGAAGCAAAAGATGGCAAAGAGGATAAGCAACAAAGGAGACAAGATGCTCATGAACAACTTAAGATGCAAGAGAAGGAAAGGACCACCAGTCATCTACCCTTCATCACTTAGTGCCATCACGCTCTAATGATGAAGGTAATATCTTAAGGTAAGTGGTCACTATTTTTCTCTTGATCTTGGAATGCAGATAAATAAAGACATAAATATGTTAGAGTTACAGTTTTAATTGATTAACTTAATTAACTCAACATGTTTTGTACTTTAAGATTATTCATGGCATCATTCTTTTGATCTCAGTTTTAACCAAATGTGCTAAAACATCATATTCTATCTTTGGAAGATGATAGTCATACTCATGTGAAAATTTATATATCATGTAGAGATAGACAACCCTTCCATTGATTAAGCAATTTAAATCTTTTCTGCCACATGAATTTAAATACAACATTAAATGCTTAATCGTCTGATCTTACCACTCATGTCATGAGTAAAACAAATTATGCAACATCAACTTTATCTTGTTCAATGTGCCTAAGGATAGAGAAAATAAAGAGATAGATTTGGTTCTGTTGGTGTTTTTCCATCGGCAGAGCCCATGCACTTGATCTCTACCTTGGTTGTGCAAACAGGACAACACTTCGAGCAAAATTTGTTAATTCCCAAAATTCTACTAGTGAAAGTTCTGTGAACATGCACACTGATAAGATACTGCCAGCTTCCACTATTAATGCTCTATTTTAACCTGCTGGCCAAGTAAAGAATAAAAGTGACATCACCATCACCAGAGGTGCAACCATCAAGACCTCCATCTCTAAGACGGAGAGATACACAAGAGTGAAAGAAAAAGTCATGTCGGTAGACTTTAAATTTCGCACCCTTGCCATAAGGTAACATGGTAGTTATCTAATTAATTAGTATTCATAATTTACATTAGTAATTTTACTTTAGCATATTCATCTTTATGCATATCAAACAAAAAGCGAGAGAAAAATCTTTATTGCCTTATTTACTGCATCATGAAACAGTAAAACTCCATGTGAATAAACTTATAGAATATTCACTATGGTGGCATAAAAAAATAAATAATAATAAAAAAATGATAATAGCTTCTGTATTTATTTGTTGCATTATGAAAATCCTAAGCCCATGAGAATAAATATTTTCCGTGGTGGCATAAAAATATATAGCATGCATACATATTTGATTGTTACATAAGAAAGTAAGAAAACCCTAAAAAGAGAATCCAGCTAGAATCTGTTAATTAAAATCAATTTAGAGAATAATTAATTACTTATTGGCTGATCGCTAACCCTTATAACATTCGAGCCTCGAATTTTGGTTTTCTTGTTGGAGTATAATTATACAGGATAACACTATGTCTGAGGAGTGAGTCCATCAGTGGTGCCCACAAAACTGCTACTGGTAAGCCCACTCTAAAAGATCATCAACACCAAATATTGCAAACAACTAGCATAGGGGAGGAGCATCCCCTAGTTATCGGGTAATTATACATAGGCAATTATCGAGTCTATTTTATATAGTCATAAAAATACCAAAAATATGTGAGCACATGAAGATTCATAATAGTATCATAGGAAAATTTAAAAATACCAAAAATATGTGGGCACATGAAGGTCCACACTTTTTAGAAAAACCCAAAAATATATGGGCACATGAAGGTCCACCCAATTAAAAAAACTTATGCTGAGAATATACAAGCAATCACTTACCACGAAGTGGTATTAACCTAACCCCTGTCTATGAGATTTGATATTCTTGTTGGCAATTAAGTTTTACAGGATAATACAAGATCAAAGAGCTAGTCAACCTGACGCCCTTACGCCGCCGGTACACCTGCTCTCATAAGGATCACTCAACTTGCAACATTAAAGACCTTGTCAACATCCAGCTTAGGGGAGGGCACCCTCCACTTAAATCCAGTTAAGTATAAGTTTTCCATCTTTATTATTGTATCATAATGCTTTTCGTGTGAGTTAGCTAGTGAGATAGAAATTTAAAAACCAAATAAATAGTGTTTAGGTTAGTTAGTGTGTTTGAATAAAATAAAGAGAGTGCTTACAACAATTTTGCTCAGATTAGATGGAAGCCATGCTCATGAATTTGATAAGTAGCACCCCACTATAATTCCTCATAACACTTAGTTTTTAACCTTGAATCATGCCAAGTTTTAGATACAACCATTTTAACTTGAAGATTTACTTTGAACCTAAAACTTGTGGGTAGCAAATGCTTGATCGAAGTCTAAGTAATTAAGGGATGTTGGCGGTCCTTATAGATCATTTTTAACCGCCAACTTATGCCTAAAGGGAGAGAAACTATCATACTTTAACACATAGACATATGCTATTAACAGAGTTCCACTTGTACCCCTAGTGTTTATGTTTTTGCAAGATTTATGGTGAAACAAGTGGAAGTGCACAACACCAATTGGAAAACGTAAAGGAGAAATGTGAATTCAGAGAATGTGCAACCAAGAATAACAAAGAAGCTCACCTTTATTACAAATCTGGGCCCATTCGTAACCATAGGAGGGGTCTAGGCCCAGAGGAGAACCAACCACGCGAAGGCGGTGGCCAAACGGGCCCACCAGGGGACCGACCGGTCCCGGGGGCGGCCGCCCCCTGGTGAGGCCTCTCAGGCCCAGTTTTCTTCTGGCGGTTGTAGGGCGGTTCCCTAAGGACGGTCCCACCTACGATCAACATAGATGGAAAGTGGAAACCGCCCTTTGGAGGTCGGTTTGGGTCTTTCCATGTGGGGATGAACCTTTTGCATAGAACCCCCCTCCTCTCAAGCTATAAAAGGAGGCCTCTTCTCTACACCTATGAATAAAAAGGGATCAATTGATTCACCAACACAAAAGGTCACAATGTAGAGAGGAAGAGCAAGCTCCATTCCATTAGCTTATAGCTAATTTAGTATAGAGAGTGAGAGAGGGACAAGAGCTGGAGAAAGAGCGGAGTCGAAGCAGTTCTGCCTCCGGGTGGATGAAGTGTCGGGCTTGTCGGCTCTCGATCCAACTTGTACCTCTACGATCGTCTTGCTACTTGACGTAAGAAGTTCGTGTTCAACTTTGGTTTGATTCATTAAACATGTTACTTCCATAAAGCTACTTGTTTGTGGGATCGTCGTTCGTCCTTTGGACGGATGCTCTAATAAGAGGACTCCTGATAGAGACGGATGTTCCTGTACGCCGCTAGAGTAGTAGTCGCCGTCGTAGACGTGGTGTCTAAGTCGGGGTCTACCTTCGTATGTTGCGCGTGCCCACGGGCAGAGGGGTAGGTGGCAGGTGGTGATAGCCCTGTCCACTCGTATCTGAATTCCCCCACGTTCGGCCGCGGAGTAGCGCTGATACTGGTATCGGCTGGCAGACCAGCTGCGTCAGTGGGCCTGAAGCAGACAAGAAGTGGGGAAGTTACCATCGCTTATTTGCGTTTGACCTTAGAAGAACCTCTCTATCCAAGCTATCCCTTCCGTCTCTTCTGAGTAAACTAGTTTAAGAGACTAAGTACAAAGACCGTTTCTCTGGGAAATTACGATACCCTGAATACTTCCGGGTGAAGGCTACAACGGTACTTCCGTGCGCTTGCGGACTTTTCTACTGATGCTAAGAAGCGCCAACAAGCTTTCTGGCGCTGTTGCCGGGGAACGGTTGTCGTATTTATCTCCGAACCTAGTTCACTCGTGTGTCCTTGTGTCTTATCAAAAAAAATTATTTCTTCTATGTTCATGACCCTCCTTCATGAAGCCTATCTTTCAAAAAGAAAAAGGGCATTATTATTTTTAAAATTGCACATTCAAATTTTTGCAAATGGACAAAAAGATTTCTATTCACTCTCTATCATCTTCTCTTATTTTCAAAAGGCATTTTAAAAAAAATAAATAGTTTTTATTATTCTTGTTCTCTCTTTCTACAGTAATGCCCTTTCAAAATTCAAAATCAAAATATTTCTCCTAAGGACGAGTTCTTGTAGCCACCATCGAAGCCAACCATAGCTTCTGCCTTCAATCTTTGCCCTAGCTTTGGCGGTCAAGCTTATGACCATAAAGAAAGCACTGCCGGGATGATACCTCGATTTTTTTAAAAAAATATATATATATTAAAATTATTTATAAGTTATTGTCCTCTTAAATATAAATAATTTTTTGCTAAAATGTTTTTAATAAATGCTAGTTTGCTTTCAAAGTTTTACATACAGCATGTTTTGGTTTGAAGTATGACTGATCATCATATCTTCATAAGCATTTTAATTTAAGCATGGAGCTTAGGTTAAAATTGCCTACCTTGATTAAACGACATTTCTAATCATTGTTCCAAAACTGCTCGGTGTAGGCTTTAAATAAAAAAATTGAGTTATTTTATTTATCAATGAAAATATTCTATAAAATGGTTAAAAAAATAAAGAGATATTTTGAAAATCTAAAATTTAAAAACTTATCTTTAAAATAAGTTCTTTTTTTTTGTTCTTACAGAATAAAAATGAATCTTCATTAAAAGAAATTTGTTAATAACGTCCTCTCTTGTATAATAAAGTTTCGATAAATTTTTGAAAAAAAAACAACTAGCTCAATTTGCTTCTTGCATATTTTTTCTAATTCGGTGATCACAAGGGAAAGGTAAGAGCCCTTGCGTTCTACCAAACCATAACCATGCAGGAAAACCAGAAATGCTGGGTGCAACCCTGATCCTTTGGCTTTGAGTTAGCTTGGGGGAGGACCATAACAAGGTAACATATATCTCTATCCCTCTCATATCCTTTTGTTACCTTGCAAAAAAAAAAAGAAATGAAAAAAAATAAAAAAAGTTCTTTTTTAATAAATGTAAGCACATGTTGTCAAGTTAGTATGCACTTTCGGGTATTCTTGTCACTAACCATTTCAGGTTAATAAAGAAAGGACATATGAAGCTTGAGAACATGAGAGCAACATCAACAACACACATTGATGATCTTTGGTGATGGAACAAACTCAAAAGGAGACCCTGACCATGCACACTTGACTTTCAACAAAGTCCAAGTGTGGGGGAGGACGGTGCGAGTCTCACCTCAAGATCACCTTGGTTCGAAAGAAAAAGAGATGTTGGCTCTACCTTGCTTAAAAAAAGGGAAGTGAAAAGAAAAAAACAAGAGAAGAGATTGTTAAAAAAAGAAAATAGTAAAAAAAATATATATAATATTGAAGGAGAGAGAAGGAGCAGGCTGGCCCCACATGTTAGAAGAGGAACACTTATGGGTTGCCTGACTCTGCCCATCATTATTTTGCATAAGCAAGAAGGGCTCACCCAAAGCCTTTGCTACTATCATCAGGGCCATGGCCCACACACACTAAACCATGAGAATGGCCTAGCCTGGTGATTCACCTGAGAAAAGTCATCATGCGAACCGCAGTAACAACTCTGATGTTTCATCCATCCATGCTGCCGGTAACTACACTCAGGTTTGCAAAGGTAATGATCCCCAACTCTTTTGCTCATACTTGTCTCCATAGCTTGATCATTCACACTTCTTTATGGCATCATAAACAATGGAGATAATCTGATATGGAGACAAGCCAAGGTTTTTTTTTACATTGCATCTTAAGTTTGGCCTTGTTTGAGTTATGCGAGTTGGATGAACAAATAAAAATTTATATAATAAAAAAAATAGTTAATAAGTAAAAAAATCATAATAAGCTTTAGGCTCTCTAGGGTTCAACCTAGTAGAGCCCTTGCTTGTCCACTGTTAAAATTAAAAATAGGTAAAAAATTTTTTATGGGGGAGATCTCTTAAGTACAACGAACACGCCCTTCAAGATCTCCCCTGGATGTTGCACAAACATCAAGCAGGCCATCATATAGAGGGACAAGCCACATGACTTCCATGAACACCTTCTTCTACACCGATGGTTTGTGCAACACCTCTCTCACTCCTTTGACCAACCATGACTCCATGCATATCTTGGATCACACTTTGTTTAAAGATTCTAAAAAAACATACAACAAAGGGGAGTCATGGTCGCAATATTCCTTTTAGTTAGAAGCTTGCATGAAGTGTTCCTCCTACATTTGTCGTGTATGCGAGTCACTAATATGCAGGAGTTACCAATAAACGATTTGCTACACGACGACATGCTACTAAAAGTGATGGACTCCAACCCACGCCTTGGTAGTCACCTGAGATGGAAACTGAGCCATCCCAGCGACAACTCTGATGCTTCATCCATAAATGTTGTTGGTACACACTTCAAGTATGTCAAGGTAATGTTGACCAACTCATTCACTCATATTTGTCTCCATGGAAATATAATATCATGCTCTTCCTCTGTTCATGCCATATGCTCTGAGTTTGGGTGTATTCACATGAGTACACTTGTGGTACATCCATAGGCTTTTTAATTTAAGCATGGTGCTTAGGTTAAACTAGCCTTCTTTAATCAAAATTGTGACATGGTGTTGCATTTTGATTAATAAACTTTGAGTTGTTATCATGAATAATGGAAGAAATTCATATTGGAGATGAAGCAAGGCATGTCTTTCTTTGCTCTCTTATCCTAGCCTTGTTTGAGTTTGAATAGATTGGCTGAGCAAACTTCTGACTAGGTTCCTTTGTTCAAAAATCTGTCTCCGTTGAATGATTCTTGGTTATCTTGTCATATTTCTTTTCTCTATGCTAGTAAGTTTTGGTTTGGAAGTGTTGGTCCTTCATCTTTTTAACTAATCACGGTGTTTAGTTTGAAGTTGGGATGTGAGATCATGCCTCTATAGGATTTTTAATGTAAGCATGGTGCTTATATTTTTAAGCCTACCTTGACAAATTAGACGTGGTGTCTAGTTTGATCTTGGAACCAAAGCTGCTAGTATAGATTTTGGTTAATCTTATGGACTAACCCCTTGCAGAAATTTATCAACTCCATGAGTGTCACACCCGGTTTTAAGAACAAAACCAGATATACACTATATGTGAAATGAATAAAACAAATCTCACATATAGTCACAGATAATGGAAATATCAAGAGAACAAATGCTTAAATAAATAACGTATTAAGTAAATAAATATAACCTCAGAGTGCAAGCAACGGAAAAACAACTTCGATCGCCGGGTGTAAATTTCACTCCGCAGGAATAAACCGACTGGTTGACCATAAGCCTAAACTTCTCCTGAGGTGTGGGAGAATAGCAAGAGTGAAACGACCTCGATTTCCACGAAGGGAAATCCACAGGCTCGAATTGTAATTCAACAGATTGCTTGGGACAATCCATGAAATTACCCATATCTCAGTTGACACCAGGATCCATACAACGATAATTATGTCTTACATAAACATTTATTACATCGCCACACTGGCGGAATCAGCATTCAGAGAAGCTTTAGAAGATGCGGAAGCGATTCATCCTTCACGGCCAACTTGAGTGTAGCACGTGACCCTATTCCTCGTCATCATCTCCCTCGAAGTCGTACTCATTCTCGTCACCTGACAGCAAATTTATCAGTACGATTTGTACTGGCCACGGAGCCCACCTATGCAGCATTTGCTTTGTGGAAAGTGGATGCAAGGCTATACAAGCAGACCTATAGGCTGAGGTTTTCCTATGCAGCTGTAATCAATGTTTTAATTAGTCAAGTTTTATCACCAGTTAACACCATCATCCCTTTTCCCATCACCACACCTCACATACCCACACCTCGCTCTCATTCGACAGGCCCAACTCCCTCTCGGGCCTATCTCAGCGGCACACTACCACAACGGGTACACTGCCGGAAAAATGTCATCCAGGGGGAGAAGAGAACACTCACTACACTAGTAGAAGCTTCACAGGAAAGGTCCATAGCCAACAGGTTGGCATATGTATCGATCGATCAACCATACACTCTGCAGAGGTTTCACTACTCACAAGATTAGCCATCATAGGTGTTGCGCAAACACCTAGGCAGAATTCCGGGTGCTTGCTTGCCTAGGTCGATGCCACCCTACCACTCAGCCCTGGGATATTCCGGATCCTACACCGTTATGCTGAGACTAGGAGACACAGTACCGGGCCCATCCAGTGGTACTGTGCATCTAGAACGGAACGGGAACCCATCGACCGTCTCCGCCCACCCTTATCACCTTTCAACCTAGCAGTAGTGGCACCGTCCTACCAAGTAGTCCAGCCGTCTCCCGCCCATCAGAAGCGAGTGAGTAGAAAAGGATTCCCATGAACCTGAAACTAGTCCATCCTAGGTTTGACCAAGCAGGCATCTCCACTTAGGGGATACTCTCCCCGTGCCATCACAGCACCTCCGTCCACGGGCTTCAAACCACCAAGGCTATCCCACCCGGAACCTCCTCAACAACTTTACCCGCCACAGGTATCTCGCTTGGGGATGCCCAGGTTGCACCCCCGGCACGACTTGCCCCATGGGCTCGTCTCACATCCCACTTGGTCGACATCAACCCTTACCACGCACCCAAGACGCACGCAGCACTCTCTCCCAGTGGTTATAATCAGTTATACACCGTCCCAATTCCACCACATAGCATATAGCAAGTAGAAGTAGTGGAAGAGTAACAGTAAATTAAGCAGCAGCTAACCTAACAGCGGATAGCAGGGTAAAGTCTTATCAAGGCAGGGAATTCAAATATACTACCATGCAACCAATCCATACATAATCATAAAGCGATAGCAACAATGTCATTTGCAATGCGTAATAGGATCTAAGGATTTGGTGGGACGTGGCACCTTCGTAGTCGTCTCCTAGCTCTTGGAAGTACTCGTGGTCGTCTCCCTTAGTCAGATCCTCCTCCGGCTCTGAAATCGAACACGAAATAGTCGCGTCAGCGACTCCTATAGAGTATTTCAGAAAAATCCAATAAAACAAAGAGCCAAATGCACACAAACATAGTCTTAGATTGTAGATCTCATTTTTCTGAGAATTTTGATATATGGTGCGCAATTTTTGGTCATCGTACGAATAAGTTATGAATTTCCGAAGATTATCCTATTTTCTGAAAATGGGAAAACTAGTCGGTTAATCAGGGGTAGCTCGGGATGTGGCGCGCGGGTCCAGTAGTGCGGCAAGTGGCGCCTCAACGGAACACAGACCCGATGGTCGTCCAGGTGTTCGATGCTGGTTCCCAGAGAGTTGCCGGAGTTGGCGTAGCTCGGCGTGGCTCGGCGGTGATCGGTGGTAGCTCGGCTGTGGTTGGGGGTATCTCGGCGGAGCTCGGCGGTGGTCGGGGGTAGCTCGGCTGTGGTTGGGGGTATCTCGGCGGAGCTCGGTGTAGCTCGGTTTAGCTCGGCGGGGCTCGGGCGAATCGGAGATTCGGGGCGCCGAGGGTGCCGCTCTCCCGAGCTCTTCCGGGGAGGCTCGGGCGAATCGGAGATTTGGTGCGCCCGAGGGTGCCGTTCTCCCGAGGTCTCCCGCGGAGGCTCGGGCGAAATCGGAAATTTGGGTGCCCGAGGGTGCCGTTCTCCCGAGGTCTCCTGCGGAGGCTCGGGCGAATCGGAAATTTGGGTGCCCGAGGGTGCCGTTCTCCCGAGGTCTCCTGCGGAGGCTCGGGCGAATCGGACATTTGGGTGCCGAGGGTGCCGGTCTCCCGAGGTCTCCTGCGGAGGCTCGGGCGAATCGGACATTTGGGCGCCCGAGGGGGCTGCTCTCCCGAGCTCTCCTGGGGAGGCTCGGGCGAATCGGAGATTTGGGCGCCGAAGGGGCTGCTCTCCCGAGCTCTCCTGGGGAGGCTCGGGCGAATCGGAAATTTGGGCGCCGAAGGGGCTGCTCTCCCGAGCTCTCCTGGGGAGGCTCGGGCGAATCGGAGATTCGGTGCTAGCAGGGTTCCAGGGCGTCTGTTCAAGGCGGCGGTGTCTCTCCGGTGCGGCGGACGATGACAGGGCGGCGATGGCCATATTTCGGCAAGACAGGGCTCGGCTTTCTAGCGGCGGTGCCGAGGCAGACTTGGCGAACCTCGGCGGCCTTTCTTCGCAGCGCGAGGCGACCGGGGGTACTCGGAACGGATCTTAGGCGAGGCGGAACCTGTCGGCGGCGATGTCGTCGCGACGGTGAGGTTCCAGCGGGGCTAAGGAGGTCTTCTAGGAGATGTATACGCGTCCAGGGTCCAAGGCGATGGTATACCAACTACCAATTTTGGCTACCGAGCTTTCCAAGGTGCTCGGTTGTGGCGGCGGCGTGTCGCCGACGACGGCGGAAAGCGGCATCGCGGCTACGACCAAGTATTGGTTCAATCGAATGCGGTCTTGTCAAATTGGTGAGGCCAGAGAGGCATACAACACTCTGGTGGCGAACTTAGCCATGGCATGACCTTCTTTTGGCTACGGCTCGCGGCGGCGCTCCGGTAAGGTCGCGGCGCACGTGGCCAAGGCGATTCAGGCTTCCTCTAGCGCTTAGATCCGCGTAGCTAGCTCAAGGGGGTCGTGGCGGTGCTCCACGACGTTCTAACCTGTACGGGTGCTAGTCGGATTGCTCGGAACGGGTGATTCGGCGTCGGAACGCGTCGGTGGTGAGCGCGCTCCGCCGAGAACGCGTCGTGCTGCGTTCTCGGTCTAGCAAGCTTGTAGTCCGGGGGTTTTGGCTGGTCGAGTGAGTGCATGGTGCAGGTGATCTTCCCGAGCCGGTATAGGCTCGTGCCGGCGCGTCCCGAGGGTGGAACGCCATGGCAAAAGCAGGGCAAGGTTCGGACATGGCGTGCGATGGCTCACCGTGGTGTCGGTGAAGCTAGGATGGCGGTGCAGTGGCGAGTCGGAGCCGTGCAGAGCGATCGCAGTGCCGTGCCGCTCCTCGTCCGCAGCTCGGCTTCTCCTCCGTGTCCGGCTCCGGCGTGCTCCGCGGCGGCGGCGCTCCGGCAGCTTCTCCTCCTCTGCTCCGCCCTTCTCCTACGCTCTCTCTCTCGGCTTGGTGCGGTGTGCCGGTCTGTGCTGCGGTAGCGGCGAGGGGAAATGAGGGTAGGGCTTCGGGGTGCTCCAATTTATAGGCGAGCTTGGCCAGCTCCAATGGCGAACGGTCTCGATTGCGCTCGGCCGATCGAAGGGCCGTGGCTCGAGTGGATCTAGGGCTCCTGATGGCGCGGGTTCGCTTGGCGGCCAAGAAAGGAGGGGACAGGAGGGGAACAGCGGGGTCCAGGGCTCTGCCATGCTGTCGGCTGTGGGACCGGGGTCACGCCATTCGCGCGACACCCCCGGCTGGCGCGTCGCCTTCGTGAGGAAGAAGGACAGTGGAGGCGAGAGTGGCTGACAGGCGGGGCCGGGTTGGCAGCGAGCGCGAGCGCGAGCGCGTGTGTGCCGGTCGCGCGCGTGCGCTGCCGAGCCGCGACGTGGGCCGCGCGCGGTGAGATGAGGAGAGGAAGGTCGGGCGGGCTCGGGCTGGCTTGCTGGCCGAACTCTCTTTCTCCTTTTCTGTTTTCAGTTTAGTGTATATATACATATATTGCCCATTTTAATTTATTGAGTAAATACAAACATAAATTGCAATAAATCCCAAATGTGATGCATAAGTTATTATTCTATGTGATTGGAATTAAAATGCAAACTACACTCCTTTATTTACCAATTTCATAATGAAACCTATATGCTTGCACAAGAAAAATGGGTTTTCTCAATAAATAAATGAAAAATTTTAATTGGTTGGGATTTTTAGATTGTGTGGATTTTTAGGGTTGTTACAGTCCTCCCCCCTCATTAGGATCTCGACCTCGAGATTCAGAGTTAACGTACCCATCGAAGAGGTAAGGAAACATAATCCGCAAGTCCGATTCTTTCTCCCACGTAGCTTCCCTTTCAGTGTGATTGCTCCACTGTACCTTGCACATCGGAATGGTTTTGTTTCGCGTCTCTTTGGTATCCCGTGCCAAGATCTTGATCGGATGTTCCTTGTATTCAAGTGTGTCTTGCAGGTCTAATGCATCTGTAGGAACTTGCTCCTCGGGAAGCTTCAAACACTTCCTTAATTGCGAGACATGGAACACGGGGTGTACTCCAGATAATTCCTCCGGTAGTTCCAGCTTGTAAGCAAGCTTTCCAACCCTTTTACAGATCTTGTATGGCCCAACATATCTTGGTGCCAATTTCCCTTTTACGTGGAATCTGACAGTGCCACGAAGTGGAGATACCTTGAGGTAGACATAATCCCCAACCTCGAACTCAAGCTTTCTACGTCTTCTATCTGCATAGCTCTTTTGCCTACTCTGTGCAATCCTCAAATTCTCTCTTACTTGGGCAACACCTTCTTCTGCTTCCACAATCTTAGCAGGACCGAAGAATGTCCTCTCACCTGGTTCTGACCACATTAGTGGGGTCCTACAGGGTCTCCCATACAATGCTTCAAACGGTGACATCTTGAGGCTTGTTTGATAGCTGTTGTTGTATGAGAACTCGGCGTGGGGTAGACAGCTCTCCCATCCTTCCTTGTACCTCAATACACAAGCACGTAACATGTCCTCGAGAATCTGGTTCACTCTTTCTGTTTGCCCGTCTGTTTGCGGGTGGTATGCTGTGCTATAGTCGAGCTTGGTCCCGATGGACTTGTGCAAGGATTTCCAGAACTGTGATACGAACTGTGAGCCTCGGTCAGATATAATACTCAGAGGCGCCCCATGTAACTTCAAAATGTTTGATACGTACAGATCTGCTAGCTTTTCAACTCTATACTTCCTTTTGACCGGTATAAAATGTGCAACTTTGGTTAGACGGTCCACTATTACCCATATAGAATCATATCCATGCTCGGATCGGGGCAGTCCTATTATGAAGTCCATGGATATGCACTCCCACTTCCATTCTGGTATCTCAACTGGTTGTAGCAACCCTGCTGGTCTCTGATGTTCGGCCTTGATTCTATTGCATGTATCACATCGGGCTACATGCCCTGCAATGTCTGTCTTCATATTCTCCCACCAGAAGTGCTTCCTTAGATCATGGTACATCTTGGCTGACCCTGGGTGAATGCAATATTTGGAGTCATGGCCTTCTGACAGAATCTCTTCTCGTATCGCTGAATCCGTCGGTACACAGATTCTATCTTTGTACCATACAGTTCCCTGCTCATCTTCTCGGTATTCGGGGCCTCTTCCCAGCTTCATCAAACCACGGATATAGTCTATCTCAGGACAGTTCTTTTGTGCTTCACGGATTCGTGAGGTGAGATTGTACTCGACGCGAAGCTCATTTAGCATGCCATAGGAGACTACCTCGAGCTGGAATGCGTCGAACTCTCTCCTAAGCTCAGGTGGCATAGAGTTGGGGATGAGGGTATGGCAGTAGCTTTTGCGGCTAAGTGCATCAGCGACAACATTAGCCTTTCCTGGGTGATAATGGATCTCAAGATCATAGTCCTTGATGAGTTCCAGCCATCTGCGTTGCCTCATATTCAGATCTTCCTGTGTGAAGAAGTACTTCAGGCTCTTGTGGTCAGTGTAGATGTCACACTTGTTGCTTATCAGATAGTGTCTCCAAATCTTGAGTGCATGTACCACGGCTGCAAGTTCTAGGTCATGAGTCGGGTATCGCTGCTCATGCTCCTTCAACTGTCTTGAGGCATAAGCTATCACTCTTCCTTCTTGCATTAGTACACAGCCCAAACCTTGCCGAGAGGCATCACAATATACAACAAAATCCTTGTGAATATCGGGCAGGGCTAGTACAGGTGTAGTAGTGAGCTTCTCCTTCAAGGTCTGAAAACTCTTCTCACATTCAGGAGTCCATATAAACTTGTTCTCTTTCTTCAGCAAGTTGGTCATGGGTCTTGCTATCTTGGAGAAATTCTCAATAAATCTGCGATAGTATCCTGCAAGTCCCAAAAAGCTTCTGATTTCTGACACATTACAGGGTTGTTCCCACTCTTTCACAGCTTCAATTTTGGCTGGGTCTACTGCGACTCCTTCTCCTGACAGTACGTGTCCAAGGAAAGCAACTTCCTCAAGCCAGAATTCGCACTTGGAGAATTTGGCGTATAGCTGGTTGCGAGACAACCTCTCCAATACGGTCCTCAGATGATGTTCATGTTCCTCTTTTGTGGCTGAATAAACCAATATATCATCAATGAATACCACCACAAACTTGTCTAGCTCATTCATGAAGACTTTGTTCATCATGTTCATGAAGTATGCCGGAGCATTAGTGAGTCCAAAGGAGACTACTGTGCACTCATATTGTCCATATCTAGTGACAAATGCAGTCTTCGGAATATCTTCTTCCCTGATCTTCATCTGATGATACCCTGATCGGAGATCGATCTTTGAGAAGTACTTGGCCTTACTCAATTGATCTAACAGATCATCGATGCGGGGCAATGGGTACTTATTCTTGACTGTAACCGCATTCAGATTCCGGTAGTCAATGCACATCCTCATCGTGCCATCCTTCTTCTTGACAAACAAAACGGGAGATCCCCAGGGCGAAGCACTTGGCCTATTGAAACCCTTCTCCAGTAATTCTCCCAGCTGCTTCTTAAGTTCCTTCAACTCATCAGCCGACATTCTGTAGGGTCTTTTGGCAATCGGTGTAGTCCCTGGCATCAGCTCTATAACAAACTCCACATCTCTATCTGGTGGCATTCCTGGCAACTCCTCTGGAAATACGTCATTGAATTCACAGACTACTGGCACATCTCTGAATGTCAGCTCTGTCTTATCTGCTTTAGTCTCCAGGGCACATAGGAGGGCTTGGACTCTCTCGGTTTGGGGTACACATCGGACAGCTGTTCCCCAAGGGTGGGTTACCTGAACATATCTAGGTGAACAAGATATCACTCCCCGGTGTTTGGTTAGCCAGTCCATGCCTAAGATGACATCTAAGCTATTGGAGGGTAATAGGGTTAGGTCAGCTCGAAAGTCAAGTCCCTCGATTGTGATTATCACTCCCCTACATATGTGAATGCTTCTGAAGGTTCCTAAGGGCGAGCTAGTTAGGATGGGGTTTGCTCTCGGGGTTACAGGTATGTTATGCTTACGTGCATATGCAGATGAAATGTATGAACATGTAGCTCCCGAATCGAACAGAACTGTAGTCATGTTACCCTGAACTAGGAACGTACCGTACACAGCATCAGGTGCAGCTTCAGCTTCCTCAGCGGTCATGTGGTTCAGTCTTCCTCGGGTAGCAGATCCCCGGTTCGGTGTGCCCTGTGCAGCTGCTGGTGCGCGGTTGAGGTCGGGGCACACAGCCACACGGTGTCCAGGCTTTCCGCATCCGAAGCAAGTGAAGGGCGCACTGCCTGCTGTAGCTGTCGCAGGAGCCTTCCAATTGCCTGTCCTTGGCGTGTTGGCAGCGGGGGCGGGTGTGTTCTGCACAGCTCGAGTCGGCGCAGGGTAGGTCTGAGCGGGGCGGTGATAGTTGCTGCTGTTGGTACCACCACGGCTCGTTCCCGAAGAGGGTCCCTGGCGAGTCCGAAAAGACGGAGGTGCACCCGTTCGCTGTCTCTGGGGTGGAGTAGTGCGAGCGGGTCCCTCAGAGCGGCGCTTCTTTCCCCTGTTCTGGGCCTCGAATTCCAGTCGTGCTTCCATGCGATCCTTCTCGATCTCAATACAGCGGTCAATCAGCTCACGCAGAGTGTAGCTCTTGTTCCCTGACAGAGCCAACCTGATCTTGGTCTGAAGTCCCTTCCTGTAGTAGTACATCTTTTCCTTCTCGGAACTCACGCAAGACGCAGGTGCGTAGCGGAGCAAGCAGTTGAAGCGGGTGGTGTACTCGTGGATCCGGTCAGCTCCCTGGGAGATGTTGCGAAACTCGTTCTCCTTGGCCTCCATGACTCCCTCAGGAATGTGGTGGTCACGGAAAGCCTCGGTGAACTCATCCCAGTCAATGCGGGCTGGGTCCTCGTGAGTGCTGGTGTAGTTGTCCCACCATGCCCGTGCAGCACCGGTTAGCTGGTGGCTAGCAATCTCAACACACTCCTCGCCGGAGCAAGTGGTCAGGTCCAGCTTCTTCTCCATCTCTTTAAGCCAATCGTCGGCAGCGAGAGGATCGCTGTCGGTCCCGTCGAAGGTAGGTGGCCTCAGCTTCAGGAAACCCTCCAGTTTCCTTTGGAAGTCATTCTGGGGTGGCCCGTGGTGCCTATTCATCCCAGCAGCTATGGCATTCAGCAGCTGGGTCTGCTGAGCCATCACTTCCGCCAACGTCGGTGGCGGCGGCGGTGGCGGTGGCGGAGGCACGTTCTCGCCTTGTGGTGGCGGATTGATCACTGGCGGTGCATCCTCTGCCCGGCGCAGCTCTTCTTTCAGGTTAACTCCAGCACGTCTGCCAGCTGGGCGTCCACGGTTGCGACCTCACCCACGTCCTGGCGCAGGCGCGGGGGAGGGCTGGCGGTTCTCCAGGCGCGCGGAACGTCTCATCGACATCTGAAGCTATTAGGTACGTGCTCAGTGCAGTAATAATCTTGTAGTGGTTTAAGTAGGAGTTAGATGTTTTCAACGATTTAAATGATTTAAAACATTTTTCATGCTATCCTACACTCAACCAAAGAAGCATAAAAATCCATAAGAAGCATAAGATCCAAATGTCACTCATCACATGGTTATTATTACATAAAGGATGTTCCTAGCTGCTAAGAAGATCGTGCTATGCGCAGATAGCCAAATGACAGGATAACTCAAGGTATCACTAGTCTAAGGGCCACGTAGGGTCCCATAAGCTACTGGTGCATAAGGTCAATAGCCATTTGATCGGGATCTCAATAGTGTCGTCGTGCTGTGGACGAAGTGGTGGTCCAAGGCTGGTCATCTGCAAATTTTTTTCAAGAAACGGATTAGCAGGTCCTTATATTAGATAAGCCATTGCATAAAAAGTGAATGCAAGGTCGGTAATATAACCGAAAGAGAGTCTGGCTTCCTATTCTAACGTCCATTCTCTATGGGTCTCGTCCTACAGTCAAGTATGGCTCTGATACCAACTGAAACGACCTCGATTTCCACGAAGGGAAATCCACAGGCTCGAATTGTAATTCAACAGATTGCTTGGGACAATCCATGAAATTACCCATATCTCAGTTGACACCAGGATCCATACAACGATAATTATGTCTTACATAAACATTTATTACATCGCCACACTGGCGGAATCAGCATTCAGAGAAGCTTTAGAAGATGCGGAAGCGATTCATCCTTCACGGCCAACTTGAGTGTAGCACGTGACCCTATTCCTCGTCATCATCTCCCTCGAAGTCGTACTCATTCTCGTCACCTGACAGCAAATTTATCAGTACGATTTGTACTGGCCACGGAGCCCACCTATGCAGCATTTGCTTTGTGGAAAGTGGATGCAAGGCTATACAAGCAGACCTATAGGCTGAGGTTTTCCTATGCAGCTGTAATCAATGTTTTAATTAGTCAAGTTTTATCACCAGTTAACACCATCATCCCTTTTCCCATCACCACACCTCACATACCCACACCTCGCTCTCATTCGACAGGCCCAACTCCCTCTCGGGCCTATCTCAGCGGCACACTACCACAACGGGTACACTGCCGGAAAAATGTCATCCAGGGGGAGAAGAGAACACTCACTACACTAGTAGAAGCTTCACAGGAAAGGTCCATAGCCAACAGGTTGGCATATGTATCGATCGATCAACCATACACTCTGCAGAGGTTTCACTACTCACAAGATTAGCCATCATAGGTGTTGCGCAAACACCTAGGCAGAATTCCGGGTGCTTGCTTGCCTAGGTCGATGCCACCCTACCACTCAGCCCTAGGATATTCCGGATCCTACACCGTTATGCTGAGACTGGGAGACACAGTACCGGGCCCATCCAGTGGTACTGTGCATCTAGAACGGAACGGGAACCCATCGACCGTCTCCGCCCACCCTTATCACCTTTCAACCTAGCAGTAGTGGCACCGTCCTACCAAGTAGTCCAGCCGTCTCCCGCCCATCAGAAGCGAGTGAGTAGAAAAGGATTCCCATGAACCTGAAACTAGTCCATCCTAGGTTTGACCAAGCAGGCATCTCCACTTAGGGGATACTCTCCCCGTGCCATCACAGCACCTCCGTCCACGGGCTTCAAACCACCAAGGCTATCCCACCCGGAACCTCCTCAACAACTTTACCCGCCACAGGTATCTCGCTTGGGGATGCCCAGGTTGCACCCCCGGCACGACTTGCCCCATGGGCTCGTCTCACATCCCACTTGGTCGACATCAACCCTTACCACGCACCCAAGACGCACGCAGCACTCTCTCCCAGTGGTTATAATCAGTTATACACCGTCCCAATTCCACCACATAGCATATAGCAAGTAGAAGTAGTGGAAGAGTAACAGTAAATTAAGCAGCAGCTAACCTAACAGCGGATAGCAGGGTAAAGTCTTATCAAGGCAGGGAATTCAAATATACTACCATGCAACCAATCCATACATAATCATAAAGCGATAGCAACAATGTCATTTGCAATGCGTAATAGGATCTAAGGATTTGGTGGGACGTGGCACCTTCGTAGTCGTCTCCTAGCTCTTGGAAGTACTCGTGGTCGTCTCCCTTAGTCAGATCCTCCTCCGGCTCTGAAATCGAACACGAAATAGTCGCGTCAGCGACTCCTATAGAGTATTTCAGAAAAATCCAATAAAACAAAGAGCCAAATGCACACAAACATAGTCTTAGATTGTAGATCTCATTTTTCTGAGAATTTTGATATATGGTGCGCAATTTTTGGTCATCGTACGAATAAGTTATGAATTTCCGAAGATTATCCTATTTTCTGAAAATGGGAAAACTAGTCGGTTAATCAGGGGTAGCTCGGGATGTGGCGCGCGGGTCCAGTAGTGCGGCAAGTGGCGCCTCAACGGAACACAGACCCGATGGTCGTCCAGGTGTTCGATGCTGGTTCCCAGAGAGTTGCCGGAGTTGGCGTAGCTCGGCGTGGCTCGGCGGTGATCGGTGGTAGCTCGGCTGTGGTTGGGGGTATCTCGGCGGAGCTCGGCGGTGGTCGGGGGTAGCTCGGCTGTGGTTGGGGGTATCTCGGCGGAGCTCGGTGTAGCTCGGTTTAGCTCGGCGGGGCTCGGGCGAATCGGAGATTCGGGGCGCCGAGGGTGCCGCTCTCCCGAGCTCTTCCGGGGAGGCTCGGGCGAATCGGAGATTTGGTGCGCCCGAGGGTGCCGTTCTCCCGAGGTCTCCCGCGGAGGCTCGGGCGAATCGGAAATTTGGGTGCCCGAGGGTGCCGTTCTCCCGAGGTCTCCTGCGGAGGCTCGGGCGAATCGGAAATTTGGGTGCCCGAGGGTGCCGTTCTCCCGAGGTCTCCTGCGGAGGCTCGGGCGAATCGGACATTTGGGTGCCGAGGGTGCCGGTCTCCCGAGGTCTCCTGCGGAGGCTCGGGCGAATCGGACATTTGGGCGCCCGAGGGGGCTGCTCTCCCGAGCTCTCCTGGGGAGGCTCGGGCGAATCGGAGATTTGGGCGCCGAAGGGGCTGCTCTCCCGAGCTCTCCTGGGGAGGCTCGGGCGAATCGGAAATTTGGGCGCCGAAGGGGCTGCTCTCCCGAGCTCTCCTGGGGAGGCTCGGGCGAATCGGAGATTCGGTGCTAGCAGGGTTCCAGGGCGTCTGTTCAAGGCGGCGGTGTCTCTCCGGTGCGGCGGACGATGACAGGGCGGCGATGGCCATATTTCGGCAAGACAGGGCTCGGCTTTCTAGCGGCGGTGCCGAGGCAGACTTGGCGAACCTCGGCGGCCTTTCTTCGCAGCGCGAGGCGATCCGGGGGTACTCGGAACGGATCTTAGGCGAGGCGGAACCTGTCGGCGGCGATGTCGTCGCGACGGTGAGGTTCCAGCGGGGCTAAGGAGGTCTTCTAGGAGATGTATACGCGTCCAGGGTCCAAGGCGATGGTATACCAACTACCAATTTTGGCTACCGAGCTTTCCAAGGTGCTCGGTTGTGGCGGCGGCGTGTCGCCGACGACGGCGGAAAGCGGCATCGCGGCTACGACCAAGTATTGGTTCAATCGAATGCGGTCTTAGTCAAATTGGTGAGGCCAGAGAGGCATACAACACTCTGGTGGCGAACTTAGCCATGGCATGACCTTCTTTTGGCTACGGCTCGCGGCGGCGCTCCGGTAAGGTCGCGGCGCACGTGGCCAAGGCGATTCAGGCTTCCTCTAGCGCTTAGATCCGCGTAGCTAGCTCAAGGGGGTCGTGGCGGTGCTCCACGACGTTCTAACCTGTACGGGTGCTAGTCGGATTGCTCGGAACGGGTGATTCGGCGTCGGAACGCGTCGGTGGTGAGCGCGCTCCGCCGAGAACGCGTCGTGCTGCGTTCTCGGTCTAGCAAGCTTGTAGTCCGGGGGTTTTGGCTGGTCGAGTGAGTGCATGGTGCAGGTGATCTTCCCGAGCCGGTATAGGCTCGTGCCGGCGCGTCCCGAGGGTGGAACGCCATGGCAAAAGCAGGGCAAGGTTCGGACATGGCGTGCGATGGCTCACCGTGGTGTCGGTGAAGCTAGGATGGCGGTGCAGTGGCGAGTCGGAGCCATGCAGAGCGATCGCAGTGCCGTGCCGCTCCTCGTCCGCAGCTCGGCTTCTCCTCCGTGTCCGGCTCCGGCGTGCTCCGCGGCGGCGGCGCTCCGGCAGCTTCTCCTCCTCTGCTCCGCCCTTCTCCTACGCTCTCTCTCTCGGCTTGGTGCGGTGTGCCGGTCTGTGCTGCGGTAGCGGCGAGGGGAAATGAGGGTAGGGCTTCGGGGTGCTCCAATTTATAGGCGAGCTTGGCCAGCTCCAATGGCGAACGGTCTCGATTGCGCTCGGCCGATCGAAGGGCCGTGGCTCGAGTGGATCTAGGGCTCCTGATAGGCGCGGGTTCGCTTGGCGGCCAAGAAAGGAGGGGACAGGAGGGGAACAGCGGGGTCCAGGGCTCTGCCATGCTGTCGGCTGTGGGACCGGGGTCACGCCATTCGCGCGACACCCCCGGCTGGCGCGTCGCCTTCGTGAGGAAGAAGGACAGTGGAGGCGAGAGTGGCTGACAGGCGGGGCCGGGTTGGCAGCGAGCGCGAGCGCGAGCGCGTGTGTGCCGGTCGCGCGCGTGCGCTGCCGAGCCGCGACGTGGGCCGCGCGCGGTGAGATGAGGAGAGGAAGGTCGGGCGGGCTCGGGCTGGCTTGCTGGCCGAACTCTCTTTCTCCTTTTCTGTTTTCAGTTTAGTGTATATATACATATATTGCCCATTTTAATTTATTGAGTAAATACAAACATAAATTGCAATAAATCCCAAATGTGATGCATAAGTTATTATTCTATGTGATTGGAATTAAAATGCAAACTACACTCCTTTATTTACCAATTTCATAATGAAACCTATATGCTTGCACAAGAAAAATGGGTTTTCTCAATAAATAAATGAAAAATTTTAATTGGTTGGGATTTTTAGATTGTGTGGATTTTTAGGGTTGTTACAAAGAGTGAGTCCATGTCGAACTCACCAAGTATAGTAATCTCATGATCAATGTAACATAAATAATGTGAAAGCATAAAACGGTAAAAATGATCATGTTAGCAATCAAAAGTCACCATCTTAAATGTAAGGATTCCAAGGCCACTCGTGTCCTTGAGCAAGGCTAGTATACCAGTTTAATAAACTCTGCGCAGAGGTGTACACTTTCACGGTGAGCCGTGATTTACCCTTTCGCCCGAGGTGATCAGCCTCTTAGCCCACTACCAAGGAAGGCCGACAGGGTTCACTATGAAGCCTTTCAAAGGCTCGTCTAACACGTTAGGGCCGCGAGGTTTTCTCGGCAAGCAGATGTAGAGCCCCCTTCCATATGGCACAAGGTCACGCAGGTTATACACATATGGACAGAGGTCGCACTATACCCGAGTCGGCAAGCCCCTCTTGCGCCTTTCGGTAACCTCTAACATGTTAGAAAAGGTCCTCACACTGAGCTAAAACCAGAGCCATATAGCCCTCACAATTGTACTGTCAATCCCGGAGGTTCTCTTACAGACAAATCATCAAGTTGCTAAAAAGTCATTTTTATCGTTTGTTACTTAAACATTAATTAAGTCACAAGATCATAGTCACAAGAAGTAAATCCAAACTATACTTGCCTTGAACTTGCTTTTCCCCAAAGCACTTGCTCAGAGAATCTCCACAATTCAACTTTCCTTCTGTAGATTCTGGTCTCCAGCACATACGTACGGTCCTCTTCTACTCGTAGAAAGCACCAAGCATAGATAGCACATACAAACAAACAAATAAAGACAACTAAAAACAATGCACCACACGAGACAAAAACGACGCACTAAAAGAAAGAGCTCGTTGCTACGATAGCGAGAACGTAAGAAACATAAGGAATAGAGCTATCGAGATATTTTCTTTGTACACAAAACCTATAAGCTTCATTCATTTAAATTACATAAAACTATGTGGAGGTTATGTGCAGATAAATCGTGATATAGCCTTAGTCATATTGTATTTATAAAAGATCATATATTTTAATTAATTTAGAAATTAATAGTTTAGAAAACATAGAACAAGTAAGAACAAGTAGTTGAATCATTATAGGGTTCGTGTTTAAACTAAACAAGTTATAATTAATTAACAAAGAAATATTAAAGTAGCTATTAATCAAATTAACATTTATTATAAAAGACCGATATATAAACCTAATTATATAAATATTAAAACAAATTAATATTTGACTTATAGAATTTAGAGACATAAGACATGAGAACGACATCGCTTAGATTGGCTCCATCGCAAAAAGAACCGATTAAAAGCTCTAGATAGTTTCTAATTTATGAAACAATTAAATAATCATTAATCATATTACTATTTAAGTTTAAATTCAGAAAACATGAAGCACATTAAACGTTGCGGCTATGTATATCATACATTGTATTGTTCTAAAACTATTATAAGAAAAGAACCTAAAGTCCTCAGGTTAACTGATTAAAAGGTGTAAGATTAAAGATAGACTAGACTCTGATGAGAGGATCGATTTATTTCATCCACAAATTACCAGAGCAGCAAGGCAGAAGAAGCAATTAAATAATTGCATTAGTCACCTTCGCCTCGGATTCAGGAACGCATCTCCTCATGGGTTGCTGCTCTCCTACGCTGGGAAGAGGAGGAACTCGGCAGGGCTGCTGCCCGGCTACTTGCTTCTCGCTGCTGTTGCTTGGATGCGCACGTGGGTGGGAGAGGATGGAAATTCGGCCAGGGCTGCTGACCGATCAAGCAGATGCAGGGCGCAGGCACACCTGTGGCCTGGTTCCGCGTGAGGCCTTCAAGGCAGGGGAGAAGCTCGGCCACGGACGGTGACCAGCTGCTGTTCGCTGATTTGCAGGGAAGGAAGGATGGCGTTGGTCCGTGGACTGGCAGGGAAGGGGCGCAGGGCGGCGGCGAAGGAAGAGCGGCGCAGGGAGAGGTGACTGCCGACTGCCAGGGCACGGGTGATTTAGGGTTAAGATTAATTAATTTCGGAATTAATAAATATCTCGGATAAAATAATTCTAAAAAAAAGTACAAAATTGATATCTGGGCCTCGACAATATTCCAAATGCTCCACAAATTATGGGGAAATTCTCGAAGATATTTCGGAACATGATGAACCCAAATAAAGTTTTTGAAGATCATGAAAAAATATTTGGAGCATAAAAAAATAGATTTTGCTCACGGAAAATTAAAGAAAAGTTGTATAAAAAGCCAGAAAAATTTCTGGAAAATTTTTAGAGAAAGAATGATGAATGATGAGCACCGAGGAGTGAAGATCATGGATCTAGAAAACTCTAAACTAAAGGATGAAGGTAGGAAACAAAGGATTCGATTGTAGAGAGCGACAAGAAAGAGCCGATTGGGATAACCGACTTACTATACACGTTTCGAAAACTTTACTCACTCTCATCATAAAGTAATTTATAAAGTATTTTTGAATCATTTTTGAGTCTTAGCAAATACCACTCATCACCAAAATAAATCATATGCAAGGACATGAGTGCACAAATATGTTGCTAAATCCTAGTTGAATTTTAACTTAATAAATTTTTTTAATTTCCCTGCGTTTTCATGAACACAAAAATACAAAATCAAATCAATTTAGTTCTATTTCAAAATTAGCAAAATTTGGGGTGTTACAATGAGGGTAAGTCTTTGAGATGACAGTAGAGACAAGAATTTCTTAGGTGAACCTTGAAAAGAAAAAAAATATAATGATAAATAAAATCTTGAAAAAGAGTAATTTATATTTCAACCCCAAATTTTGTTGTCTTGTTATGTCAATACCACCATAAAAACAACCTTGGGGGGAGCTTCCTAGAACGCTCAAGAGAGGCCACGAACTGCACATCAAGCTGAGGCAGCACCAATTAGCGGCACCCCCAGCTGAACCACATTGGTAAGTTAAAAGCAAGCTTGGGGGAGGGCTCCCACAAAGGTAACTTGTATCTCATATTTCTTTTTAAAATTCTCTAACTTAAAAAAATGGTGAGATATGTTCTCCTCTCTCATATGTGTTAAGATGTGTTAGTTTCTACCCTTGTTGAAATGATGAACAGTTGCTCTGTCTTATGTTTCACCTGTACCCATTTTATAATCGAGCTTTCTCTAAGGTTTGGGTTTATCAGCTAAAAATGTCTCATCCTAAAAACTTGGGCTAATGGGTTGCACATGCTTAATCTTGTCTAAGTTATTGCCTGATATGATATGGTGACATGGGCTGCGCTATGACTTTGTTCTGAGAGAAACTTGACATCCGGAGTTTTATTTTCGAAAACTTTCAAAAACAAAAGTTCCTCAATGATTATGAAATACCTACCAAGGCCACATGACATGTTTCAATTATGCAAACCTTTTAGTCATATGCTGCTTGTGGAACATTGAGTTAGGTCAAATTGTTGTGACCTAAGTGAGATTATGGTCATGCACCCATGATTGAGATTCACATGCACCCACCAAATAAAGCCAACTCTCACCCCGAGAGTTGCGCACAACATGCAACCATCCATCCACCAAATAATATGCCAACTCTTACCCTGAGAGTTGCGCACTCTTCAACCAAATAAAAATGCCGACTCTTACCATGAGAAGCCGCGCATTCATTTTTCACCATATAATTACTCCTCGCATTCTATCATGACATCTCTCCAGCCAAAGTTCTTTAAATATTAACAAGAGATATGGGTTATGCTTAAAAAAAATTGCCAAGGGGCATGCAATAAACAAACAGAAAAAAAGATACCCGTTCAAAAAAAGAAGAAGAAGAAGAAAAATAATAATAATATGGATATATGATCTTATAGCCCATATCCCTCAAAAAAGTTTCATTCCATCTAATAAAGGAGAAATTCATGATGCATGGAGTGCCAAAATATTTAGAAATTAGGATTCCACCATCTTCATACTCCACACACTTGCACATCTCAATCAAAGTATATGACTTGTATCTCCTTGTGGTTCGGTTTTTGACTTAGCAATATATGTGATGCAAGTATGCCCACCTTTATACCTGCCCAAAACTCCACTCATAAGCCTTAGTGGTAGGATATGAAAGGCAACATTACAATGCCTTTGGTGAGGTATTCATAGACTTTGAGCGATCGAGAGAATCATTTGAAGAACTTACATTTCTTTGCAAAAATTTTCAAAAACCTCCGGAAAGATGGTACATCTTGGGATGAATGATAAGCAATGTCTATGAATCTGTTCAGTCTTGCAATCACCCAAGACTTGAGATGGCTAAAAGGCCCCATTTGTTTCAAGATAATAGCAGTGTGGATAGCATGCTGATTTATTCAAATTACGGTGGAAAACTTTGTTATAAACTTGGTACATTTGAAATATGATCGACATTGTAGCAACTCCTGATCAACAACCATACTTAGATATTTGCTCGGGACGAGCAAAGGTTAAGCTTGGGGGTCTTGTTGGCGGTCCATATAGATCATTTTTAACCGCCAACTTATGCCTAAAGGGAGAGAAACTATCATACTTTAACACATAGACATATGCTATTAACAGAGTTCCGCTTGTACCCCTAGTGTTTATGTTTTTGCAGGATTTATGGTGAAACAAGTGGAAGTGCACAACACCAATTGGAAAGCGTAAAGGAGAAATATGAATTCAGAGAATGCGCAACCAAGAATAACAAAGAAGCCCACCTTTATTACAAATCTGGGCCCATTCGTAACCATAGGAGGGGTCTAGGCCCAGAGGAGAACCAACCACGCGAAGGCGGTGGCCAAACGGGCCCACCAGGGGACCGACCGGTCCTGGGGGCGGCCGTCCCCCTGGTGGGGTCTCTCGGGCCCAGTTTTCTTCTGGCGGTTGTAGGGCGGTTCCCCAAGGACGGTCTCACCTACGATCAACACAGATGGAAAGTGGAAACCGCCCTTTGGAGGTCGGTTTGGGTCTTTCCATGTGGGAATGAACCTTTTGCATAGAACCCCCTCCTCTCAAGCTATAAAAGGAGGCCCCCTCTCTACACCTATGAATAAAAAGGGATCAATTGATTCACCAACACAAGAGGTCACAATGTAGAGAGGAAGAGCAAGCTCTATTCCATTAGCTTATAGCTAATTTAGTATAGGGAGTGAGAGAGGGACAAGAGCTGGAGAAAGAGCGGAGTCGAAGCAGTTCTGGCCACGAGGGTACACGCTACTCTCGCCATCTCTCCACTCCCAGTGCGTGGTTGTCGGTTCCAGCAGTAGAGCCACCGGAGTCAAAGGCTTCCCGTAGTATGTGGCTAGTTGCAAAGTCTTGATCACAGCAGGCCTGACAACGAACGGTCCCTAATATTTTTTCGTTAGAAGCCATGCATCGGGACTCTAACCCAAGTACACTGGTAACTACCCGGTTTTCACATACCTTTCCCGATGGCGACGAAAGTTGGGACTCTTGAAAGGTCCTTGTTTGGTTTTGGTAATTGAGTGACAACTTAAGTGGACTAATATGTGTTTAAGTGTTGATTACACAGGTGATTAGTCCACAGGTACATGTGTGTGAGCATCTATGCCATGGAGGTGAAAATGGCTTGGAGATGATGCTTAGCTCACACATATGGTATGAAGGAGGTAAACGCATGAGACATGACATGGAGTCATGTGGCTAGGTGAAGAACATCAAGACAAGGATTCGCGTCAATGGACCGGTTGCAAGTGTGAAGGGCAAGTCGGGTGATGGCTTGGCGCCGATGGACCAACGCAACGGTGAAGAGCAAGGCAAGGATCGATGAACCAAAAGCCACGTGATGATATGAAGTGGATCATGTCACTCATGAGGTGTTGGTGCATGTGTTGCACCGGCATCGATGGTGTCGGAGACGGTGATGAAGACGGTGATCGAAATGGAAAGCGCAAGGCAAAGGTATAACCTAGGGCATTTCCATTTCACCGGTCTAAGGTTGAGTAGAGAAGTACTTGACCGGATTTAGGATAGATGGCCGTACTATCAAGAGTGGCAAACTTGTTTGCATATCGGTCATCTAGTGCCACTTGAGTGATCTAACTTGCATACGTTGCTAGGATCGAGTGGCGTGGTGAAAAGAGTGAAAAATCCTTTGAAAAATGTTTGTGAAAAGCTAACACACATGCACATGAGGTGTACACTTGTTGGTGTTAGCACTTTTGCAAAGGTGAAAGTGTTTGGAGGTGGTGTTGTGAGGTAGAGAGGGTGTGGTTCTCTCTCTTCCTCCTGCCGAGCTTGCGAGGCAGGATTCAGAGGTTTTCAGCGAAGTTGCAAGAGCGTCGGACGCTAAGGCCAGGGGGCGTTGGACCATGGGTTCGGTTCGACGGCCTGCCCTTGTCTTCTGTGCTGTGGTGCGAGCGTCGGACGCTATCTGCAGTGACAGCGTCGGACCATCCTCGTGCGTCCGACGGTGTTTGGCCTGTGAGCGTCGGACGCTGAAGTTTGTGGGCGTCAGACTTTTGTCCGAGCGTCCGACGGTGCAGATCGTGTGAGAGCTAACACGTGGCGAGCTCTGAGAGCGTCAGACTCTTGGGTTTAGTCCGACGGCGAGCGTCGGACGACCGTCCGACGGTTTTCAGCCCTCGGGAAGCTCTCTAGAAGCGTTGGACCGTGGAGTTCGTTGGTCCGACGGTGTTCCGTCCGACGGTGAGCTGAAGCGCGGGAAGTTAGCCGTTGTGATCCAACGTTCGACTTCAAACGGCTAGTGACACGTGGCGGCTATCGGGAGCGTCGGACCGTGGACATTGGTCCGACGGTGGCGCGGCTGAGCTTCCGACGCTCAGTCCGACGGCCGGTTTGAGAGGGCAACGGCTCTATTCGCTTGAGGGCTATAAATCCAAGCACTTGACGGCCTTGGCCGACTAGCTGAGCACCCTTGGGCCTGTGTGGCTTGTGTAGGTGTGCTTGGAAGCCCTCCCACTCACTCACTTGCTTAGTGCACATCCGATTGATTGATAGTGAGTGATTCTAGTGCGTTGCATTGTGAGATTGCATCGAGTGGCACTAGGTGATCGTGTTGCAAGCCGGTGGTGCTTGTTACTCTTGGAGGTTACCACCTCCTAGACGGCTTGGTGGCTTGTGGCTCCGTGAAGCAAGCAAGAAGATTGTGCTTAGCTCCGGAGAAGCTTTGTGAGGGGTTGGAGCTCACCCCGCGGGAGATAGCAAAGAGCATCGCTAGTAGAGCGAGACGTGAAGAGCGACAAGTGGTCCGGCCGAGTCAAGTGTTAGAGCTTGTGGTAAGCACTCCACGTGGGAGAGTGTGACTTGCGAGTCACCACTAGCAAGAGGACCGGCGGCAATCTTGGAGCTTGTCTCAACGGAGGATGTAGCTTGTGGCGACAAGTGAACCTCCGGGAAATAAATCACCGCGTCAACATCTTCCCATCTTTCGCGGTGGTTTGCTCCCTTGTACACAAGTTATTTATATTGTGCATTACTTTATTTGTGTAGTTGTAGTTGCTCTTGTGAGACCGGTTAGCTTGTGTAGCTTGCCACTCACCTTCTTAGCTTGTGTAGCTTAGAAGTAGTTCTCACTTAGTTTGTGTAGCTAAAGTGAGTTGCGCTCTTTGATTTAGATTGTGTATCCTTGT
The DNA here is from genome assembly GCA_038502445.1 of Eremochloa ophiuroides. Taxonomy (NCBI): domain Eukaryota; kingdom Viridiplantae; phylum Streptophyta; class Magnoliopsida; order Poales; family Poaceae; genus Eremochloa; species Eremochloa ophiuroides. The sequence goes on along the minus strand of JAHLJS010000009.1, from coordinate 50,268,310 downwards.
CATTGAGCAAGTAGTGAGCTTAGGTGCTTAGTGCGTTTTTGCTTGCTAGTTAATAGGAGTTTCCCCGGTGCTTAAAGTACTGGCGCTTAGGTTTGTGTGATCTCGCGCTAGAACGGTTTAGGGAAGCTCAAGCTAGACTTGCACCTTTGCTTCTCGCTAGGATCTTTGGCAAGGTATTTAGAGTCTTAGTTAGAGGGGTGAATTGTCGCTAGAACCGATTAGGTTTTATTCCGCTGCGATTAGTTGTTATAAAGGACTATTCACCCCCTCTAGTCCGCCATCTCGACCCTACAACTCTAACCCAAACAGTTGGCCAACCAAACGGGAAAACCCATCCCCGTTGATGGCAATGAACTAGTTAGGAACACTGCTAACCAACAAGGACAAAACCAGTCCCATAAAGTGATTCATTTATTTTGTATCATCACAGTTGAAAATAGCATTTTTACAAATCTAATCATTTAGCAAGACTAATCATTTTTCAATACTTTTAGTAAATCAGGTTCTTAGGTTTGGATAAGTGGTCAAGGACGGTAATGCATCAATTGGTTGAATCAACTCCTATTAACCTAATGCAATAGATTAACTCAAGTGATAAACATTTTTAAAACAACAAGGAGAGAGGCAAATGCACCGGGGCTTGCCTTAGATAGTGTAAAGAGTCGGATCTGGGCCGGTGCCACAAATATCGAAGCCCTGCACAATCTCCTGAGTAGTCTCCTCAGATGGACCCTCAACTTTCATCTCAGAGTTCTCGGTCACTACACGCATGCAAAATAGATGCATGAATGCGATGCACATGAAATGACAGATGAAATTTAATAATAAACAAGACACACATGTGCACAAGATCTTTCTTCAGTTAAACCTGATTATTTTAATTCAACATGCCCTAGGTCATAAAGAGGTTTGACCTAGAATCTCAATAATCCAAACATCACGCCATTCAATGATTATTTCATTTCCTATTCCTTTTATTAATTACTTAAACCAACATATAATTAATAAATAAATTTAACTATTTCTTTTTGGCACCAAATTTCACCAACAGTCAGCTCTAGACCTAAAATAGTACCAAATAAATTTTCATGATTTTTGGACTTACAGAGAATTAATCAAAATTAGACGAAGTTGTATTTATGAATTAAATTGCTGATTTTTAGTTACTGTATAATATGTCCAAAACACATATTAACATTTTTATTAAATAATACATGTTCCAGAGAGCCCACAAATTTTTTTTGGTGATTTTAGGAGCAGTAAAAATATTCCTACAAAAATCACAAAACAGAGCACTATTTATTAGAAATATAAATGGAAAAGTCCTTTAATTACTTGGGAAATTCACAAAATGAAATCAGCCCGAGTCGGCCCAACCAACCCGAGCCGGCCCAACTCGGCCCACGCGCGCACGCGCGCGACCACACTCGAACCGGGCACTGACAGACCGGGCCCAGTCGTCAGCCCCCGCGCTCACTCTCTCTCGGCCACTGACAGCTGGGCCCCTGCTGTCAGCTCCTTATTCCACCTCGGGCCGACGCTCCCGCGCGCGCGTGTGCGCGGCACGGCGCGGACCTCACCGCCGGCGACCCCAGCGGTGGTCTCCAGCTACCTAGCGCCTACCGTAGACCTTAACCGACACTCCTACACACCTAGCCCTAGCCCTAGACGCCCTCGACGAGCAGGAGCTCGCCCACGGCGGACGGTGGCAGCACGGCAAGGCCGTTCCGGTCGACGGAACACGGTAAGGCAACGGGAAAAGCAGCAGGGAGAATCAGAGGCTCACCACGAAGCTAACGGGCGAGTTAGATGATGACGAGGCGGTGCGGTGAGGATGGCTTGACGACGACGGCGTCGGACCCGGCTCGGCCGTCGGCGACGAAGGTCTGTTCCGACGAACATGGTGCACCACATCACAAACCGCCGTGCGCATCAGAAACTACACCACCAAGGGAGCTTAGAACGCTACCCCGAGAAGAAAGACACTCACTCTAACCGACCAGACGGGAAGAGGATGGCCGCGGCGGAGCTCCGGTGACAACCCGAAGACGAAGACTCTCACCGCGAGCTACACAGGGTACCAAGGCTCACGCGATGGGCACCAATCAATGCACCACGAGCACGGCTACCGATCTGGGAGATGGAGAGGGTGGAGATGGCTCGGTGGCTGTGAATTTGACCACGAACGACGAGGTGATTGCCGGCGGCCGCTCGGGAAGAAATGGGAAATTGGAGGGCTCGTCGTCTTTAAAGGGCAGGGAAGAGGTGGGGATAAGGTCGGGGCGTCCGGGCCCCCCTCCTCGGCTGCTCGACAGCGTCGCGGCGTGCCCACGCCTGCCGGACGGCGCTCGGCGCCGGACGTGGCACGCGCGCGTACGGCGAGAGGATGAACAGGGGGACCCCCCTCTAGCTACGGTGCTAGTTTCAGTAGGTCAGCAGCTATTTGGTTCCAATTTGATCTGATCCAGCCAGAATCCGAGGAAGTGAGGAATACAAAAGTTGTAGAGAATTTTGTGTAGATCATTTTTTCTTTTGACATGAAATTCAAATTCGGCCAAAATTTCAAACTACAGCAAAGGGGCTAAAAGTAGGGTTTGAATTTCAAACTGAAATTTTAAAATTACTTTTGATTTTTCTCAACAACTTGAAAAATGGTCGACATGAAAGTTGTTCTACTCAGTGAGCTTGACAACTTCTATTAAGGGAGTTTTGGAAGATTCAACATATTTTTAAAATTGAAGTTTCAAATTTGAATTCCTACATAGTAATTTAAGTTTAATTTGAATTTCTATAAGAGGACTTCAAAATCTCCAAAAATAAAAGTTGTTATATTTTAAAAGTTCTACAACTTTTATTAAGACACTTTCATTAGATTCATTATAGATTTTAAATTAGGGTTTTAGATCAATTTTAGGGCTTAATTTGATTTCTTATTTAATTTTTATTTTTGACTTTTGATTGAGGACTTAATTACACAATCAATTCTAAATGAAATCAAATCACTCTAGGGGCCCTAAGCACAATCATATGCAGATGATTAATAATAAACATGATAACATGACATTTTAATTAAGCAAATAATAACAGGGGTATTATAGAGTTCCGAAAGTCTCTATCGGCTGGCAGACCAGCTGCGGGGATCTCCCTATCATTCCAGACTTAGTCCTGATTCTAGTCTTGCTAGTTAGATGTAAATGCTATTCTTTGCATAGCTGTATACGACCAAATCCTACTCAGTTAGTTTTATTCTTTTATTCTTTATTTTTCCCTTTTTATCCTTAAGGTTGCTCCGATGCGTGTGTCCACTATCTTATAAACTTGATTTAATCTCTGCCAATGCTATGCCTACCTATGCATTCAATAAGTGATCATGTTTATACCAAAAGCTTGATGAAATTCATCATGCCCTCCTACGGGAAATTATAAATACGACACCCTTGAATACTCACGGGTTGAAATGCTACAATGATAGTTCTGTGCGCTTGCAGAGTAATCTTATTTCTTACTGAGCTATCGATTGGCGTACCTAAGTACCGTTACTTAAGGATTGTAATTCTTATTGCACCCCACGGCGCCGTGCCACAGTTTTGCATATCGTAAGTAATAACGGTTAGGAAGGCCAATCCGGCACTTCTAACTGCTATTACCAGACTGCATTACTTAGGCCGGCACCACTAAGGGCCAAGGGTTACCTTTCTGAAGTAATGGTGGTTGGCAATGTCAACTTATATTTCTAGTATTATTATTAAGGACAGACCTTTAGTGTGTCTTTAGTAGTAATGCTAAGAAACACAAACAAGCATTTCTGGCGCCGTTGTCGGGGATAGACTTTTAGTCTATCTTTTGTAACGTCGTTAAGAAATGCCAACACACGGCAAAGATGGGCCCGAGACCCCACAAGTGGGCGCCGGGGTTTTGGCCCTCGGCTTCTGGAGTCTTCTTCCACCACCTTTGAGGAGTCATCTCGACCCCACGTTAAGTCGGTTTGATCAAACGGCGCGAATTCATCCCACCGGGTTATAAATAAAGGGGCAGATCCCCCGAGTCAAGGGCACCATGATGAAATTGTAGAGGGGTCCCTCGAATGGATAGCCTCTCAACTCTAGAGAATTAGGGCTAGACTTTCTAATGTAGTAGATTAGTTCTACTTGAGAGTTAGGGAGAGTGGAACTGCGCTTCGGTTCTGAAGAAGTCTGCAGGGGTCTGGTATATCTTTGTATCTCATCTTTGTAAGACTTATGCTTCAATATATTTATCTTCTCTATTTACTTTATGCCTCGAATTTAATTGGTTAGTATAGTTGTTATACTTTGGCATATGATCTCCGCTTGCATCGACTGCTCTAGTTATAGTACGTGATTAGAGTAGTAATTAATAGTGTAGACATGGTGTCTAGACTAGAGGTTACTTGAGATTGCACCCAGCCCTACGGATAGTTGTGGTAGCCCCAGGTGGTGACAGCCCTGATGGCCGAAGTAGTCCACCACGTTCGGGTTGGTCTTCGTAGGACCGTAGTTAGATCTTCCTAGCCCCCTTCTCGTCCCTTTCTGTGGCTAGTGTTGTAATGTCCCGAAGTGCTATTGTGTGATTCCTTATCTAACTATCGTTCAGTTATCTTAGAATCCAAGTAGTGGAGAAGTATTTAGGAATCTTGAACTCTTCTGTTGTCCTTTTATTTTAGCTATCTACTCTTTTATAATAGAATTCTCCTGTGTGTCTATATCATTTAAAGCATAACTCCTATCATTTATTACTTACCCCTACTTTAGTCTAGTTGGTCTACTAAGTTAGTAGATACATGATGGTAGCTATCAGATTCTTTAACCATTGTTTCCGTGTGGTAAAATATAAATAACGATACCTGAAATACTCTCGGTAAAATGCTACAATGGTATTCTGTGCGCTTGCGGAATCTTTTATATTTTAATTGTGCATAAGAAATATCAACAGCCAGCTAAGTAAACCTGTAGAAGTATTATAAGGGGTTTTGATCTGCTAAAGCAAGGGCTTATCTAGAGAATCGGTGATGGTGAGGGCTTATCTCGGCATCAAGACCATCTAGAACAATATTCCGATCATCATGTTTGAAGTCCAATTGACGAAAGAAGGTTTCGGGCTCAATCTGCCAAAATCGGTCTAGACAGATTCTCAAACGGACCAGGCCGGTGTTGGTCGCCCGGCAAGTCTAATGGGCCCTGAGGAGCTGGTTTCCCATCCGGCTATAAGCCGGATTCATAAACCCCTCTCACATGCATAGATTTGATATAATGTTGTGTGCGTTTGATTGTTTGTAGGTTATTTTGTTGTCAAAAACTCATCGATCAGATAGATTGCTGACAGAGGTTTGCACGTTAGCACCAAGTACACTCCGAGAGTCTGAGCGAAAGAGAAATTTACCTTCTGTGCACATTCATGGGGAAAACTTTTGCTGACCCACTGTTGCAAGAGGTTTGATAAATCAGCCCTTGTGACTCCCTTGCGACCAGAGCGACCATGAAATGATGGCAATTGCAGCGCACGTTTCGAGTCAGCTAGCATAGCAACCCCCAGCCTATAGAACCGAGGCATGCCTAGGTTCTTCAGAAAATAAGTTCAGAGAGTCAGATTCCTATAATAGTGTAAACAATGAATTGATCTGAAATCGGCTCCATACGCAGCAATTTACCCATCACAGGAACAAGTTGTACTGTACCTTGCTGAGACCAAAGCAGCTGCTTTCGAATTCGAGATCGGATGGAGCAGGCCAAACTGCATTCAGCCTGATGAGGATTGTGGATTCCGCGTTGCAGCCCAGCTTGATTTGAAACACCCCGCTCTGAAGCGCCTCGATGGATCGACGGAAAACCACGGCGACCGTGCAGCGGCCGACGACCCGGAGAACCGCCGCGCACATCTTGGCCTTCAGGTCGTCACTCGGGCGGTCCTCTCGGCAGGGCAGGTGGAGCTCCATGCAGCGAGCGAGGATCTTGACGGTTTCGGCCATCAAAGCCTCCGCGCAGGCAGCCACGTTCGACGGCGCGTTGGCGTCGCCTGCAGCGCTCTCTGCCGATCGCTTTGACCACGCGACGTGCTCTTGGATCATCAGCTCCTCCAGTTTCATGACCGCGCTATCGATTGCACATCTGAGATTCTGGCCTCCAGCCTGCGGCTGCGGCGGAGATTCTAGAGAAATGGCTTCTACACTGTCTTCTGCCATGGGCTGGACCTCCTGGATCTTGCCTTTCACAGTGGCGCCCGTGCTGTTTAGCTCAACCAAGAGGCTCTCCGTGATGCCACCGACGGCAGAGAACCAGAGGAGCGAGGCTGGCTCGTCGCAGTCGGTGGCGACGTCCCATGCTTGGAGGAGGGCGGCCATGAGCCGCCACACGCCATCCCCGAGGTCCTGCCGCTTGTCAGGCGATAGAGGAGGCATGGTCGGAAGACGATTGGAATTTGGAAATCGAACAACACACTACAACAGACACTACAGAACACAGGTCGTTTACATATTTGCCAGTTACCACAAAAGAAAACAAAAGATACTACCTCGAAAAAAAATGCAATTTGTTTTCTTTTTCAAAAAAAGAACCTTGATGTTGGACTAAGTTTATAGAATGTACTATCTATATTTAAATCTTCAAGTGGATTTATTATGAAAATGTCTAATCCAATAATATCTATTATATATCGTAATATCTTTTTATACTTAGTCAAAATTAAGAATCTTTACCTCTTCAGAATCCGAGGGTTATATTCTTTCAGAAACAGAGGTAGAGAGCCTATCAAAACCAACCGTCCCCCCACCGACAACATTTTCTCTTTCCAGCCACTGGGTCTTTTTTGATTCTGTTCTCAATTACCTTCCAGTCTTTATTGTTTAGATTCCTAGTATTCATGGGTAGGCCTAGGTAACGAAAGGGAAACTTACCAATCGCACACCAGAATAGCTGCGAATAAAACACTTCATGGTCTTTGGCCTTGCCGAAACAAAAAAAATCACTTTTGTTGATGTTTATTTTAAGCCCTGATAGTTGTTCAAAGGTGCTGAGCAAAAATTTCATATTTACTGCCTTTACAACATCATGGCTCATGAAAATAACTGTGTCATCCGCATACTAAAGAATAGAAAGACCATCATTAATTAAATTTAGAATGACCTCTTCCACTTGCCCTGCTTCCTTAGCTCTGGCAATCAGTACGGCTAGCATATCGACCACTATATTAAATAGTATAGGCGACATGGGATCACCTTGCCGTAAGCCTTTACATGTCTGGAAGTAGGAACCTAATTGGTCATTAACCTTAATATTAACATTACCCCCCTGTGTGAATTTTTCTACCCATTCACACCATTTTTATGAGAACCCTTTCATCCTTAACGTTCATCGTAAAAAGCTCCATTTAACCTTATCGTATGCTTTTTCAAAATCTATTTTAAAGATGACCTTATCCTGGCTCTTTAAGCTATTGAATGAAGATGGCATGTGGCGGGAAATTTTAAGGAACAAATATATCAAAGATAAGACTTTAGAAAGTTATGTTAAAAAACCAACAGATTCTCATTTATGGAAAAGCTTAATGAACATCAAAGACTCCTTTATAGACTTTGGTTCATTTAAAGTAAAAGATGGGTCGCAAAGCAGGTTCTGGTTAGACAAATGGTTGGGAAATGAATCTCTCAAAGACAAATTCCCTTCATTGTTTAATATTGTAAGAAGAAAATAAGATTCTGTGGCAAAAGTGCTTAGTTTATCTCCACTAAATATTTCTTTTTGACGAAACTTAGTGGGTGCGAACCTAAGGGAATTGGTATATAATTGTTATTTCTTTACAGGATGTTAATTTACTGGAGGAAAATGATGTCTTTGTCTGGGGACTAAACACAGCTGGAATTTTCACAGTCAAGACCATATATGCTGCGTTTATTAACAATAGAGTTAGAGTGTCACAAGATATATGGAAAATTAAAGTACCTATGAAAATAAAGGTTTTTATGTGGTATCTAAAAAAGATATGATTTTAACCAAGGATAATTTGGTTCGACGAAACTGGAATGGTGACAGGCAGTGTTGCTTCTGTCATTATCCAGAAACTATACAACACCTTTTTTAGACTGTTCCTATGCTAAATTCTTGTGGCGCGCGGTACACATACTTTTTGGAATTTCACCTCCCCGGGATATGAATGACCTTTTCATTAGATGGTCAAAAGTCGCAAACAAAAAGTATAATTCATTGTTATTAACAGCAGTCGCAGCGCTTTGTTGGACGATTTGGATAACAAGAAACGAGGTGGTTTTTGACAAATACAGACCAAAATACTTTTTACAAGTTCTTTTCAGGGGAACACACTGCCTCTGGCAGTGGGCAAGATTGCAGCGGCATGAAGATCCTAGTTGGAAAACATCTAGAGACGTCGGCTTTGCATTTCTTTCGGTCTACTAGTTGGTTGTTTTCACGGCATATTGGTCATGTTTAGTCAAAACTCTACTTTTGTTTCAGTTTTTCGTTGGTTTGCTGTAAACTGTTTTCTACGGCTGGTGTCCTCGGGCGAACCTTTGTGAATAATTGGCATGATTCTATCAGCTGATAGATGAAGCTGGATATTGAACTATCCTTTATTAAAAAAAATAGAGAGCCAGCACGCCATATTGGACAGTTTGACCCTACGTGAAATATCGATTTTGCCCTCGCCTCCCACCCATTGTTTCCAGCCGCTCCCCAACATCCCCAAACAAACAACTTGAGCTAGCGTACAAACGCACGCAACCACACCGGATTCACAGATGCACCATTGTCTTCTACTAGCTTTTGCACCAATTCACTATTCATCTAAAATGACAGATCAAGAAGAAAGCACGACAAAATTTCTTTTTAGGTAAAGATTTTTTTCTGGCCGGCCGTGCGTTTGTCTCAACGCATTGGATATCCCATCGAGCCATCCGTCTGCAATCCTACGAAAGGAAAAGTTAGGGCACGCCCAACACCTCCCCTTCCTTCGCCTGTTCATTTCTCCCCTCTCTCTCCTCCTTTCAGTGGCAATTCCGAATAGGTTTCAGTAGATCCACAGCAATTCCAGACGAAAAGTGGATGGTAGCACATGAAGGTGAGCAACCTGACGAGATTTGGTGATTTTTTCCTAGGGTTGCTGTCAGGTACCAAAGTACGGGGTACCCAATTTCAACGCAAAACATACTCACTAAGCAAAGCCTGGCCCAGGCAGACGTAGCCAAGGCCCACGACGCAAGTCACCTGTGAAAAAAGGCCCACGACAGTGCCAATTGTGCAAGGCCCACCTCATCAACAGGACGCCTCCCTAGACGCGCCGATCCCTCGGGGGCAATTCTCCGATTCGTTCGAGCCTTCACCAACGGGGCTCGGGAAAGCCTATCCCTCGGGCGCAATTCTCCGATTCGCCCGAGGCCCTCACCAGCACCCTCGGGCACAATTCTCTGATTCGCCCGAGGCCCTCACCAGCACCCTCGGGCATAATTCTCCGATTCGCCCGAGGCTCTCGCCAACACCCTCGGGTGCAAGCTGTCCGACTCGCCTGAGGTTCGGCTGACGTCAACAGAGCAATCTTGTCGCCCAAGGGACCTCTCTGACCGCTTTACAGGCACGGTCCCATCGGGTGGGCCCCGCGACACAGCTGCGTCCCGAACGCGCACGTTCACCGTACCAACTGCCCCATCTCTTCTGACAGGCGATCTGACGGTCCTACTCCTCTAACGCCGCTACAGGGACAGTCAACCATACGGCTCCCTAGGCTGACGAGGAGATTCGCCAACTACGATGGCGACTGCCATACCCCGGTCGCACGTGTGACACCAGGAAATGGGGAACGACAGTCCCCGCCCAACCCAGGGGAATGGGTAAGCCTTATGACCGGGCTCGCCTACCCCCCGGAATGTACCTCACAAGGAAAAAGAAACACCCGAGGAAGGACACTCCTCCTGCTCCATCCCATCACGTCTCCGATGGCACCAAGGTCTCCGGAGCCTCGGGAGCCTGTACGCAAAGGTCAACCTATCTACTCGATGCACTGTGCAAGGTCGGACGTGACGGGGTGACGTATTGCCATGCAGCCAACTATGTCCAGCACTCTGAGATGCCTTGGAACTCACCAATGGAACAGTGATGGATCAGCCGAATGACTAATGCCATGCCGCCGAAGCTCCAAGACGAGGACGTGGCTGACGATAGCCACCAGTCATCACCGACTCCGCCATGCCGGGCACTGTAACCACAGGGCAACACATGTAACCCTAGCCCTTCCCTTGTAACTATAAAAGGGAGGGTAGACGATCTTCTGGAGACATGTTCTTCACACACACATACACACTCACCACCAGAACTTCCAGACACACAATCTACAAACTCAAGAACACCCACAAACACTCGTACTCACAAGAGACTTGGGAGCCCCTCCCTCTCTTGACTAAGCTTGTAACCCCTACTACAAGCACCCCGGTGCAAGGTGAAACGACCTCGATTTCTGTGAAGGAAAATCCACAGGCTCGAATTGTAATTCAACAGATTGCTTGGGACAATCCATGAAATTACCCGTTTCTCAGTTGACACCAGGATCCATACAACGGTAATTAAGTCTTACATAAACATTTATTACATCGCCACACTGGCGGAATCAACATTCAGAGAAGCTTTAGAAGATGCGGAAACGTTTCATCCTTCACGGCCAACTTGAGTGTAGCACGTGACCCTATTCCTCGCCATCGTCTTCCTCGAAGTCGTACTCATTCTCGTCACCTGACAGCAAATTTATCAGTACGATATGTACTGGCCACGGAGCCCACCTATGCAGCATTTGCTTTGTGGAAAGTGGATGCAAGGCTATACAAGCAGACCTATAGGCTGAGGTTTTCCTATGCAGCTGTAATCAATGTTTAATTAGTCAAGCTTTATCTCCAATTACACCATCATCCCTTTTCCCATCACCACATCTCACATACCCACACCTCACTCTCATTCGACAGGCCCAACTCCCTCTCGGGCCTATCTCAGCGGCACACTACCACAGCGGGTACACTGCCGGAAAAATGTCATCCAGGGGGAGAAGAGAACACTCACTACACTAGTAGAAGCTTCACAGGAAAGGTCCATAGCCAACAGGTTGGCATATGTATCGATCGATCAACCGTACACTCTGCAGAGGTTTCACTACCCACAAGATTAGCCATCATAGATGTTGCGCAAACACCTAGGCAGAATTCCGGGTGCTTGCTTGCCTAGGTCGATGCCACCCTACCACTCAACCCTGGGATATTCCGGATCCTACACCATTATGCTGAGACTGAGAGACACAGTACCGGGCCCATCCAGTGGTACTGCGCATCTAGAACGGAACGGGAACCCATCGACCGTCTCCGCCCACCCTTATCACCTCTCAACCTAGCAGTAGTGGCACCGTCCTACCAAGTAGTCCAGCCGTCTCCCGCCCATCAGAAGCGAGTGAGTAGAAAAGGATTCCCATGAACCTGAAACTAGTCCGTCCAAGGTTTGACCAAGCAGGCATCTCCACTTAGGGGATACTCTCCCCGTGCCATCACAGCACCTCCGTCCACGGGCTTCAAACCACCAAGGCTATCCCACCCGGAACCTCCTCAACAACTTTACCCGCCACAGGTATCTCGCTTGGGGATGCCCAGGTTGCACCCCCGGCACGACTTGCCCCACGGGCTTGTCTCACATCCCACTTGGTCGACATCAACCCTTACCACGCACCCAAGACGCACGCAGCACTCTCTCCCAGTGGTTATAATCAGTTATACACCGTCCCAATTCCACCACACAGCATATAGCAAGTAGTAAGTAGTGGAAGAGTAACAGTAAATTAAGCAGCAGCTAACCTAGCAGCCGATAGCAGGGTAAAGTCTTATCAAGACAGGGAATTCAAATACACTATCATGCAACCATTCCATACATAATCATAAAGCAATAGCAACAATGTCATTTGCAATGCGTAAATAGGATCTAAGAATTTGGTGGGACGTGGCACCTTCGTAGTCATCTCCTAGCTCCTGAAAGTACTCGTGGTCGTCTTCCTTAGCCAAATCCTCCTCCGGCTCTGAAATCGAACACGAAATAGTCGCGTCAGCGACTCCTATAGATTGTAGATCTCATTTTTCCGAGAATTTTGATATATGGTGCGCAATTTTTGGACATCGTATGAATAAGTTATGAATTTCCGAAGATTATCCTATTTTCTGAAAATGGAAAATGGCCGATTAATCAGGGGATGACACGTGGCAGCTCGGGATTGGTCGGGTACTGTTCACGTTGACCGAGTCAACGGTTTCGGCGGCAAGGGCTCTGCTGACGTCAGCACGACGTCATTGCTGACGTCAGCGTTGACCGGGTCAACGCTTCCTCCGACTAGTGACGTCATCATGACGTCACTGGCATGACACGTGGCAGCGCCAGGGCTCGCCATGTGGTCGCGCTGGGACGCTTCGGTCCGGGTCTACGAGAGCCGGTGCACGGTGAACCGCACGAGCGCCGGTTCATGGGCTGATGACCCGGCTCATGGTGAACCGAGTTCCCCTACCCCTTTACCCATACGGTCTACGGTGGACAGGGTCTACAGATGTGGCGCCTCAACAGAACACAGACCCAATGGTCGCCCACCAGGTGTTCGATGCTGGTTCCCAGAGAGTCGCCGACGTCGGCGTAGCTCGGCGTAGCTCGGCGGAGCTCGGCGTAGCTCGGCGTAGCTCGGGGGTGGCTCTCAGAGGTCGGGGCTGGTTCTCAGAGGTCGGGGCTGGTTCTCAGAGGTCGGGGGTGGTTTGTGACCTCGACCGACCATTCGGCGTGCCATGGCGGCCGGTGACGAGCTGCCGCAGGGCTAAAGCTCCGGTAGGCTACGTTGCAGCCCACAGCGAGGCAATTTCTCCCCTCCGGGCCCCAATATTCATTTCTAAGGGACCCAATTTGGCTAACAGGGTCCCTTTTGTGCTCGGCCACGGCACAGGAGCTTCTCCGGCGAGGCGGGCGGCGGTGTGGTGGCCGGGGTTCGGTTTTGGCACGAACGGGTGTGGTTCCCTTCTATTGACATAGTCAGTAAGGCCCTCGGGTCGTTGGTGGCAACTCGGTGTCACAGCAGGGTCTCCTCCTGGCTTCGGCACGCGGCGGAGCTCCGGCGAGGTCGTGGCGCACTCGAGCAGGGCGGACGAGGCTTCCTCTAGCGCTTAGATCCGCGTAGCTAGCTCAAGGGGGTCATGGCGGTGCTCCACGACGTTCTAACCTATCCGGGTGCTAGTCGGAATGCTCGGAACGGTTGATTCGGCGTCGGAACGCGTCGGTGGTGAGCGCGCTCCGCCGATAACGCGTCGTGCTGCGTTCTCGGTCTAGCAAAGCTTGTAGTCCGGGGTTTTCGGCCGGTCGCATGAGTGCATGGTGCAGGTGATCTTCCTGAGCCGGTAAAGGCTCGTGCCTGCGCGTCCCGTGGGCGGAACGCCATGGCAAAAGCAGGGCGAGGCTCGGACATGGCGTGCGGTAGCTCACCGTGGTGTCGGTGAAGCTAGGATGGCGGTGCAGTGGCGAGTCGGAGCCGTGCAGAGCGTACGCAGTGCCGTGCCGAACCGCGACGGGGCTCCGGCTTCTCCTCCGTGTCCGGCTCGGCGTGCTCCGCGGCGGCAGCGCTCCGGCAGCTCCTCCTTCTCTGCTCCGCCCTTCTCCCTCTCTCTCGGCTATGCGGTGGGGTGCGGTGGCTTGTGCCGCGGCGGCGGCGAGTGGGATGAGGGTTAGGGTTTCAGAGCGGGTCTCATTTATAGGCGAGCTTGGCAGGTTCCCATGGCGGACGGCCACGATTGATCTCGGTAGATCAAAGGGCTACGGGCGCTCGATGCTAGGGCTTTGGTTGCGGCCGCGGCGGTTCTTGGCGGGCAAGACAGCGCGACAAGCAGGGTACAAACCTGACGGGGCGTGGCGCTGTCGGCCGTGGGACCGGGGTCACGCGAATTGCGTGCACTCGTCCCCATCGTCTCTGCGAGGAAGAATAATAGTGGGGGGGGGGGGCGAGAGCGGCTGACAGGCGGGGCCGGGTGGTCAGCGGCTGCGGGGGAGCGGGTGAAACAGTCGCGCGCGTGCGGTCGGCATTGCGCGTGCGCGTGGTGTTGGGCCGGCCCAGTGCGGGAAGGAGGGGTGGAGCGCGCGCGGGTGAGGTGAGGAGAAGAAGGCCGGGCTGATTTGGGCTGGCTTAGCAGACCGGCTGGGCCGAATGGCTGGCCTAACTCTCTCTCCCTTTTTATTTTCTTTTTCTTTTTCTATTTTCATTTTAGTGTATAAATACATATATTACCCATTTTAAATATTGAGTAAATACAAACATAAATTGCAATAAATCCCAAATGTGATGCACAAGTTATTATTCTATGTGAATGGAATTAAAATACAAGCTATACTCCTTTATTACCAAATTATAGTGAAACCTATATGCTTGCACAAGAAAAGTGGGTTTTCATAATAAATAAATGAAAAAAATTTAATTGGTTGGGATTTTAGGTTGTGTGGATTTTTAGGGTTGTTACACAAGGCAACACAACTCGACCTCGCACTGGATGTAGGGCATTCATTGCCTGAACCAGTATAAACCACGTGTTCCTTCTTGCACACCATCCGTGATCTCGACCGCAATCTTTAAGTTTACTAGCCGGTGTGGCACTCGCTAATCTAACCACCAACAGTTGGCTCGCCAGATAGGGGCCTTTTGCGTATTGATCCAGGTTGCGGATGGTAGCCAACGTTTCTGCACTTCCTGCTGGCGCGGTGCTCCGGTTCGGGAGCCTCGAGTTCGTGGCCACTGGCCACGGCCTCGAGATGAACCTCCGCCCGACCGGGCCCCGTGTCATCTCCATCCTGATCACAGCCCAGCAGGCGGCTGGGGAAGGGATCTCGGTGACGCCTCCGCCCGCTGCAGGGGACGGAGGGAACGCCATGCGCCGTTCTCGCCGAGCTAGGCGGGGAAGGCGCAACCGGGTCAACCCGGGCCACGTCACGGGTGACGCGGCCATCCCGGTGCCCCCTGCGCAGGACACCACCCCCACGCTCACTACCAGCTTGACGCTACGAGTGGTGGAGGCACCCCGCTCCCCCACTACTCCGCGGAGTAATGTGGGAGGGACCGCGGGGTTACCCGCCGTTTCCCTTCGACCTCACTGGGGAAGGTAGGCGACGGCCTCTCCATTTCCCTTCGGGCTCCACACTACTGTGGACGCCCACGTCCGTGCCATTCGTGCCTACGGGCACGACCAAGTAATGACATCGGTCCATCGCTTGGAGGACCTGGGCGACCTCGATGACTCTCCACCGTCCTCCCCTGCAAGCTTTCCTAGAGCACGCAGCGGCGGGGAGTTGAACTCCAGCAGCAGCCCCAACCCTCCGGAGTACTCAGAGTGATGGGACCGCTACGGTCACGTCTCATCGTCGCGGTGGTATCTTGGCAGCAACAACGACGAGGACGACGAGTTCTGGGCGAACGTGGACTTCTCCATGCACCACGATGATTCGTGGGACAACGCCCCGAGCATCGTCACCAACTCCGACCAGTCCTACGTCGACCCCTCTCGGGAATGCTACCACTTGGTGCAGCCCGAGCAAGGTCTGGTGGAGGACGTCCACTCAGCGGACGACGCGGAGGACGCCTCGACGCTAGAGCCCCAACTCCAGCAACACACTCCGCCACCAACGACTCCGCGACCCTCGCAATCCGCTCCCCCGCGAAACACGGGGGCTAGGACATCTCATCCCACACACCGGTCCCTGAATATAGAACAACTCCAGGAACTAAAAGCGCAGATGGATGAGGACCGCCTGTGCCTCACCCAGCTGCACGCTGTGTTGGAGCGCGAGGAGGAGCGGGGAGACGGCGGAGCCACGCGACTCCGGGCCCGCGACGTCCAGGCTCGCATCATCACTGATGATGGGGCCAGGACACCCGGAGCTGCGCCCCGAGCTAGTTGGAAGCTCACGGAGGCAGCAATGCTTCTCCGGAGCATGCCTGAGCCATCCACCAAGGAGGCGCGACGGCTCTGGAACCAGCTCAAGGATCTCTTGGAGGACGCGGCCGTTCTCCAGGCGGAAAGCTCGGCGTCGCGACACCGCGGCGCCGAGGACTACCAACATGGCGGCCCGGCGGGCCATGAGCGAGAGGCCTCGATTCACCCTGAGGTCCCGAGAGCCCCATCGGTTCACCAGCGGCTTGGCAAGGACGTCGATGTCCATGCCATCCTCTAGGCCCACAGGTCGATGAAAGACCAATGGGGTAGCACGAGGTTTCAACGTCCATCGGGGCGGGCGCTACGACTCCGATTAGGTCCGCACGCCCTCACCTGAGCCACCGGGTCCCCGCGTTTTCAGCGAGGCCATCCGGAGGGCCAAGTTTCCACCCCAGTTTCGGCAACCGGCCAACATCACCAAGTACTCGGGGGAAACCAACCCCGAGCTCTGGCTGGCGGATTATCGTCTCGCGTGCCAACTGGGCGGCGCGCGAGATGATCTTATCATCATCCGCAACCTCCCTTTGTTCATGGCCGACTCTGCAAGAGCCTGGCTGGAACACCTTCCCCCGCGTTTGATCTTTGACTGGAGCGATCTGGTCAAGGTCTTCATGGGGAACTTTCAGGGCATATACACGCGCCCTGGTAACTCCTGGGATCTCCATAGCTGCAAGCAAAAGCCAGGCGAGTCCCTCGGGGACTACATCCGGTGCTTCTCCAAGCAGTACAACGAGCTGCCCCAGGTCGCCGACTCCGACATTGTCGGAGCATTCGTTGCAGGGACGACCTGCAAGGAGCTAGTTCATGAGCTGGGGCGTCAGACCCCCTCCAGCATTGCTGCGCTCATGAAGATAGCTACCAGTTTTGCCTCGGGCGGCGAGGCAGTGGGGGCCCTCTTCACCGACCCCAAGGGCAAACAGAAGGAGGAGGCCCACGAGGGCACCTCTTCCCGAGCCCCCAACAGCCAGAAGAAGGGGAAGAGAAAGGCCCCCGTCCGCAGCGAGCCACTCGTGGCTGCTGCCGAGCCCAAGGCAGTCCGGCCGCCGCGAGGGCGTTTCGACGAAATGCTCTCCAAGCCATGCCCTTACCACCAGGGCCCAGTGCATCACTCGCTCGGGCAGTGTGTGATACTCAAGAGGCATTATGGCTGGCAGGCGTTCAAGGACGACGCCGGCAAGAAGCCCGCGAAGGACCAGGAGGACAAGGACGGGAAGGACGACGAGTTCCCGCCGGTCGACAAGTGCCTCATGATCTTCGACGGGCCCGGAACTGCCCCCACGCCGCGCCAGCGCAAGCGCGAGCGTCGGGAGGTTTACACCGTCAGACCAGCGACACCACGCTTCCTCGACTGGTCCCACGACGCCATCACCTTCAGCCGGGACTATCACCCGGACCACGTCCCATCACCGGGGCGTTATCCACTTGTTGTCGATCCTGTTGTCGGCAACACGCGGCTTACCAAGGTCCTTATGGACGGAGGCAGTGGCCTCAATATTTTGTACGCTGAGACCCTTGACTCGATGGGAATCAGTCGTTGTCTTCTCCGGCCGGTGACATCCCCGTTCCACGGGATAGTCCCGGGGAAGAGCGTACAACCCCTCGGGCAGATCGACCTGTCCGTCTACTTTGGGACTCCTGACAACTTCAGGAAGGAGACCCTCACCCTCGAGGTGGTAGGCTTCCGCGGCACCTACCACGCCATTCTCGGGAGGCCATGGTACGCCAAGTTCATGGCCGTCCCGAACTACACCAACCTTAAGCTCAAGATGCCGGGGCCCAAGGGAGTCATCACCGTTGGTGCCCCGTACCAGCACACCTACCAGTGCGACGTTGAGTGCTGCGAGTACTCCAACGCGCTGATGGAATCCGAGGCCCTCATCGCCGACCTCGAGGAGCTGGCCAAGGAGGTCCCCGACCCCAAGAATGCCACGGGCACTTTCGAGCCCATTGAGGGGGTGAAAGAGGTGCCCCTCAACCCCGGTACACCCGATGGTAAGGTGCTGAAGATCAGCGCCACCCTCGACCCAAAATAGAAAGTGGTGCTCGTCGACTTCCTCCGCAAGCACGCCGACGTGTTTGCTTGGAGTCCCTCGGACATGCCAGGCATCCCAAGGGAGGTCGCCGAGCACTCCTTGGACATCCGGGCCGGGTCCAAGCCGGTGAAGCAGCGCCTGCGCCGATTCGACGAGGAGAAGCGCCGGGCCATTGGGGAGGAGGTGCAGAGGCTTTTAGCGACCAGATTCATCAAGTAGGTCTTCCATCCAGAGTGGTTAGCCAACCCTGTCTTAGTTAATAAAAAGAATAAAAAATGGAGAATGTGTGTTGATTATACTAGTTTAAACAAAGCATGTCCAAAGTATCCATTTCCATTACCTCGCATTGATCAAATAGTTGACTCCACTGCTGGTTGTGAATGACTTAGTATCCTTGATGCATATTCTGGCTGCCATCAAATTCGTATGAAAGAGTCCGATGAGCTAGCGACTTCTTTCATCACCCCTTTCGGCACGTATTGCTACGTAACCATGCCGTTTGGCCTCAAAAACGCGGGCGCAACCTATCATCGTTGCATGCTCAAAGTTTTTGGGGACCACATCAGGCGAACCGTTGAGGCTTACGTAGATGATATTGCGATAAAAACTAGGAAGGCAGACGACTTGATAGCCGACCTAGAAGAGGCGTTCGAGTGACTCAATAAGAAGAGCATAAAGCTGGACCCCAAGAAATGTGTCTTCGGGGTCCCCCGAGGCATGTTGCTCGGGTTTATTGTTTCCGAGCGTGGCATCGAAGCCAACCCGGAAAAGATATCGGCCATCACTCGGACGGGGCCGATTCGCAACCTCAAAGGCGTGCAAAAGCTGATGGGGTGTCTGGCAGCCCTAAGCCGATTCATCTCACGGCTCGGCGAAAAAGGCTTGCCTCTCTATCGGTTGTTGAAGAAAATCGAGCACATTACCTGGACCCCTGAGGCCCAGGAAGCCCTCGAAAGGCTGAAAGCTCTGCTTTAGGAAGCTCCGGTACTTGTGCCCCCCACCGAAGGGAAGGACCTCCTGCTGTATGTCGCTGCTACTAACCAAGTAGTGAGTGCAGCGATCGTCGTGGAGCGGCGGGAAGAAGGACACGCGCTGCCCGTTCAGCGGCCGGTCTACTTCATCAGCGAAGTTTTCTCCGAGACCAAGACACGCTACCCTCAGATCCAGAAGTTGGTATACGCAATCATCCTTGCTCGGCGCAAGCTGCAGCACTACTTCGAATCCCATCCCGTGACCGTGGTATCATCCTTTCCCCTCGGGGAGGTGATTCAGAACCGGGAAATGACTGGGAGGATCGCTAAATAGGCTATCGAGCTCATGGGTGACGGCATTACCTACGCGCCACGCAAGGCCATCAAGTCCCAGGTGCTAGCAGACTTCGTGGCAGAGTGGACCGAGACACAGCTACCACCACTCCTGACCCAAGAGGAGTATTGGGTCATGTACTTCGACGGGTCGATGATGAAGACCGGTGCCGGCGCAGGCATCGTCTTTGTCTCGCCCCTTAGGGTTCGGCTCAAATACTTGCTACGGCTGCACTTTACGGCCTCCAACAACGTCGCCGAATACGAGGCTCTTGTCAACAGGCTCCACATCGCCATCGAGCTCGGGATCCGGCGCCTCGAGGTTTGAGGGGACTCCCAACTCGTCGTGGACCAGGTCATGAAGGAGTCAATGTGCCAGAGCCCCAAGATGGCCGCCTACTGCAAGCTGGTGCGATTGCTCGAGGAAAAATTCGATGGCCTCGAACTCAACCACATCGCGCGCAGGTACAACGAGGAGGCCGGCAAATTGGCAAAGATCACATCTGAAAGGGCTTCGGTCCCGACGGGCGTATTTGCCAACGATCCCACAAGCCCTCGGTCAGCATTGATCCCTCGGGAGGTAAGGGGAAGGAGACCCCTGAGCCCCTAGGAGAACTCGGAGTGTCTTCAGTCCACGGAAGCCCCTCGGGGGCTGCCGACCCCTCCAACAGAGGGGAGCCACCCGAGACCATGGCTGAAGCCGACGACGAAGCCGAGGCGATGGAGATTAAAGCCGAACTGGACGACGATGAGCCAGATTGGCGAGAGCCACTGGTCAGTTGGCTCGCCCGAGGGATTTTGCCCTCGGACAAGACCAAGCCTCGGGGGCCGGCACGACGAGCCAAGTCCTTCATGATGATCGACGGCGAACTCTACCGGCGTAGCCCTTCCGGGATTCTTCAGTGTTGCATCCCTTTCAGTCAAGGCAAGCACCTGGTTAGAGAGATACACGCCGGGGCCTGCGGTCACCACGCCGCGCTGAGGACACTCGTCGGCAACGCCTTTCGACAAGGTTTCTACAGGCGAACCACCATGGCCGACGCTACCGCGGTAGTATGCTCTTGCGAAGGGTGCCAGTACTACGCTCGGCAAACTCAGCTCTTTGCTCGGCCCAAGCTCTCCAGATGCTATTACATGGCCTTTCGCCGTGTGGGGACTGGATCTTGTTGGCCCCTCAAGAAGGCACCTGGAGGCTTCACCCACTTACTTGTTGCCATCGACAAGTTCTCTAAGTGGATCGAAGCTCGACCGATCGCCCAAATCAGCTCGATACAAGCGGTGTTATTCTTCACCGATATTGTCCATCGGTTTGGCGTCCTGAACTCCATCATCACCGACAACAGAACGCAGTTCACCGGGAAGAAGTTCCTGGCATTCTGCGCGACCACCACATACGAGTGGATTGAACGGCGGTAGCTCACCCGAGGACGAACGACCAAGTAGCACGTGCCAACGGCACGATCCTCCAAGGCCTCAAGCCGAGAATTTTCAACAAGTTGAACAAGTTCGGCAAGAGGTGGCTGACCGAGCTACCCGTGGTGATATGGAGCCTAAGAACTACGCCGAGCCGAGCCACAGGCTTCACGCCCTTCTTCCTAGTCTACGGCGCCGAGGCTGTACTCCCCGCCGACTTGGAGTACGGCGCCCCGAGGGTCCGAGCTTACGACGAGCAAGGCAACCAGGTCCCTCGGGAAGACGCGCTCGACCAAGTCGATGAGGCCCGAGACAAGGCCTTGCTGCACTCGGCCAAGTACCAGCAGACCCTGCGAAGGTACCACACTCGGCACATCAGAGGCCGAGCCTTCAACGTAGGCGACCTGGTGCTGCGGCTCAGGCAGGACAACGGAGGACGTCACAAGCTGACGCCACCATGGGAAGGGCCATTCATCATCGCCGAGGTGCTACGCCCCGAAACGTACAAGCTGGCGAACGAGAAGGGCAAAGTCTACAACAACGCTTAGAACATCGAACAACTACGTCGCTTTTATCCTTAAGATTCCAAAGCGTTGTATATCCTGTAAATCTCGAAATCAGTAAAAGATTCGACTTCTCTTTTCGCATGATTTTAAGATTTTTTCATCCGAGCCCACCCTCGGGAGCGGGTGACTTCGTTTATTACCAAACGATCAAAAGTGAGGCCCGACCCTATCTTCGATAGGGCCAACCCTCCCTTGGGGGCTAGGACGGGGGGAACCCCCGGACTCCCCCGAACCTCAAACGAATTCGAAACTCGAAATTTCAAAACGCGTTGAAATTTTTTGTTTCCCGAACGTCCTTCTCGCCTAAACCGAGCACAAACTTATAAAACTTGGAAGAGCGCAGGAGGTCCCAGAGGGCAGAGCTGGCTGAGCCACAAGACCGCCTACGCTCCAGGGCTACGGCATCTCCACTTACCACTCTTCGCCTGAAGGCCGACTCGCGCTTAGAAGAGAACTAATAAGTTCAACGCTCGGTAAAGGAAGAAGGCTCGGGTAGACACAACTAAACTTTTCTTTTCAAGCTTTCCCTTCGCCAAAACCCCTAGGACTATGGTCGAGTCTACACCGCTAAAGCTACGACGCCCAGAAAAAAGTCCCCCGAGGCTCGATAGCCCGGGCTCAGGATCGGCAAGGGAAACACTTAAAGAAAAATGCCAAACGAAAACGAATCGAAAAACAAACAACGAACATTTACATAAATATGGCCACGAAGGGCCGCATGTTTGTTTCTCATGAAGTTTTCTTCCTAAAAATGGGCTCGATGGCCTAGCTCTGTCATCCACGTCATCCTGGAAGAGGCTCGCCAGTGCTTCTCAAAGTTCCAACGCCAGGAGCTCGTCGTCTTCGGCCTCGAGGAAGCCCTCGCTGACAGGGTCCGTGTCGAAGTTCCCATAATGGGACTTCACCACTGCCAGCGTCTTCTGGATGTCCACCAGCAGAGCCTCCTTCAGCTGGATGCCGACGTGGCCGTGAAGCGCCTCCAGCCGGCACCGGAGCGAGCACCCCGAGGGTTCCCCTCCGGGCTCTCCTCCAGCACCGAGGGAGTCGCACAGCGCGCGCCACCCTCTGCAGCTCCTGATGGTCGGCGACTTCACCGTTGTAAGCCGCCTGCAGGGCTGCGGTGATAGAACGAGAAGGTAAGACAGAAACTCCGAGCGACGAACACCCAAGGTAAAACGAGAGGAGTAATACGACAGATCACATACCGTTGGCCTCCTCCTCAGCCTTCTGGGCCTCCTCCCGGACCGAGTCCACTGTGGCGACAGCCTCAGTCAGAGCCTCCTGAGTCTAACTCGGGTCCTTGGCCAAGACTTCGGCGGTGGAGGTTTTCTCAGCCGCGAGCTTCTGGGCGGCGTCACGCTCCCTGGTCGCCTCGGCCAAGGCGCTCTCCAGCTCCTGCGCCCGCTTCGCCGAGGTAGCAGCCTAACTCTCTGCCTCCGTGACCTCTGCCTTCATGATGGTGCAGTCGACGCGCACTTCGGCGAGTTTGGCGGTCACGGAGGTGAGCTCGTCTTGGCGCGGGCGAGAGCCTTCCCCTTGAAGTCCAGCTGCTTCCAGAGCCCAAGCCCGCGGCTAAGAAAGCGGGACTTGTCCCAGGAGGTATGCATAAGGTCCTAGAAGAGGGAAGGAACAACAGCGGTCAAGGCACGCAAGCACGTATGCGGACGAAACCGTGAGACATATCCGACGAACACGAAGGCTTACCTGCAGCTGCGCGGGGAGATCCGTTCCAAGGGCGTCGGTGATCGCCCGGAGACCCGTCGCCCAGTTCAGCCCGAGTTCCTAGATGGCGTCCCACTTGGAGGCCTCAAGGTCGTTCCAGAGCGAGAAGACGGGCAGCGCTTGAGGGTCCGCACGGTTCGTCTACTCGATCCGGGACGCGGTCAACTCCTGGGGCGGGGGCTGCCGTAGCACCACCGCCCAGGGTCCCTCCTCGCGAGGGGCCTCCGCGTCGACGTCCATCGCCGCCGCACCCGCAGTGTCCGATCCCGTAGAGGCAGCTTCGGCTGACGCTCCTGAGGCATCCCCAGCGGCGAAGACAGGGGCCTCGAAGGTCGAAGCCCGAACGGCCCCCATGACAGTGGTCAAAGCAACGGACGCGGCGACGGTGGCCGCAGATGGAGCGACTCCCCCCGAAGAGGGTCCCTCGGACGCCGCTCCTGGGCCCACGGGAGGAGGGACCTCCTCGTCCAGCGACCGGGCGCCTCTCCTGGCGGTGCCGCCGCCCTGCACCTTCAAGACCATCAGGTGCGAAAGCTGCAGGTCCGACCCCGGCGCGTCCTGGAACAAGAAACGCGAAGACGTGCGTTCATGAAACGAGAACAAAAATCGGTGAAAAAACAATTCGGAAGAGCTACTTACCTAGTCTTCGGGATCGCCTTCTTCCTCTTTGCCGTCCCGGTGCTTGGCGGAGAGACGGCCCCGGTGGGCGACGCGGGCCGCGCCACCGGTGGAGGAGTAGGCGCCACCTCGGCGTCAGGGCCAGCCCCGCCCTGAGGCGGGGGCCTAGCCAGGGCGCCGGGGGTCGTCTCGACGCCACCACCCCTCAGCGGGGACGCCTGAGTTTGGGAGCACCCCAGCTCGAGGTCCGGCGTCTTGATGTTAGCCAGCTCCGACCCCGACGGCGTCCTCTCTCCGCTCCCCCGCCTTCGGCCGTCGCGCCGATCAGCGACGCGTCGGAAGGGAGGGTGTGCCGGACCAAGGACCCCTGGTCCCACCGGCAACAGCCTAGCCCGGCTCGGGCGCCGGGTCCGAGCCCGTTTCCAGCCTCTCCAGCGGGCCCTCACGGCCGCTGGAAGGCAGAGCCATGGCTCCGATGGTCTCGCTGCCAGAGACCGCGCTTCCAGATGCGGTCTCCGGCAGTTTTGCCTGGGGGCTAAGGTCACGAGCCCCGGCACATCAGCCGGCAGACGCCGACATGGGAGCCTTTCCTGGCTCGTCGGCACCCACCGCGGGCTTTGTGGCCACTACGGGCCGATCCAACAGGATCATCAAATCATCATCGTCGCCGTCATCGTCATCTTCTACGTCATCTTTGTCGGTGGGGGAATCCTCCTCGCTCCTCGGTTCTCTGGGCCTTGTTCCTCCTCAGGGCGTCTTCTTGTCCTTCCTCGCCTTCTCCTCCTCGGCGCGCAAGCGGTTCCGGGTCCGCCGCAGTTGGTCCTCTAGGACGGGAGGGAGGGAGAGCTTCCCGGTCCTCGAAAGGCCCTGCGACGGAAGGAGAAGAAATTAGAAGAAGGCTGGGGAATCACAAAGACGGCAACGCAAGCGGTGCTCACTAGCGCGATGAAGCCCGTGCGCGGACGCATGGGCACCCACCTCAGCTCATCCCAGGTATGGTGGCAGTCCACCATGTACCTGACCCGGCACGCATGACCTCCTCATCCTCGACGTTCCGGGACAGCATCACCGTGCCCTCCCGCGACGTTCCCGCCAGCATCTCGTTCAGCGCCAGCCGGCGCTCCATCAGTGGCAGCACCGCCCGCGCATGGAAGTGCGCGGCCACACTATCCCCTGTAAGGCCCTTGTCCCACAGTGTATGCAGCGCGGCCAGGTACGGCTCCAGGTGCTTGCTCTCCTTCGACGGGCAGCCCCACTTCCATTGCGGAAGAGAGGCGGAGATCACCCTCCCCGTGAACTCGGGGCAAGGCGTTCCCGTCGTTACGGAGGTAGAACCAGCCGTTGTGCCAGCCCTTGTTGGAGGAGGGGGGCCGGCAGGGGATGTAGTTGGCGGAGCGCGGCGTGAAGCCGCAGCCCTCCCGCGCGTGGGATCTCCTGCGGCTACTTCGGGCCGGTCGCCTTGGTGTACATGTCGACGCGGAAGAGGTGGTGCCAGAGATCCCAGTGCGGGGCACCCCGAGATAGCCCTCGCAGAGGGCGACGAAGATGGAGGCCTGGGAGATGGAGTTGGGGGTGAGGTTGTGGAGCTCTAGCTCATTGTGGAAGAGGAGCGCCCGGCAGAAGCGGCTCGGTGGCGACCCGAGCCCGCGCTCGTGGTAAGCGATGAAGCTCACCACGTACCCCTCGAGCAGGCATGGCACGTCGTGGTCTAGCGGTGGCACGATCCACTCCGGGTGCTGCGCGTCGGTGCGAGGGCGCAGCTGCCCCCTCATCACGAGCTGTTCCAGGTCTGCCTCCGTCACGAAGCACTGAGGCCACGGCTCCACTGCGAGAACGGCGGCATCAGCGGCAGCGTCGGAAGCGGTGAGGGAAGACATGGCAAGCTAAGGAGGAAAGCTACGGTGGAAGCAGCGGCGGCACTGGTGCGCTTTTGGAGGACGAGCGGAGGTGAAGAGGCGAACGGAGAGAGCAAGAAGACGATGGAGGCGAGGAGGCGAAAGACGAGCGGTTGCAGCAAATGGCTAAGGTAGAAAGAAAAAATGCAGTTTTTTCCTTTACACCTGAGCCACGATTCGATGCAGGGACAGCGAATCCGCCGCATTAACTGCGTGAGGCCCGCCACGATCCCACATGACCGCCGAACTCGCGCACGCAACCGCCTCGACTGCCAAGAACCGTCGCGTCCACCGGACTCCCCGTCTCAAAAGGTACGCCGAATCATTACGCCTGTTTCGCTCGATTCCAGCGACATTCTCCTTCCCAGCGAAGGAACCCCGGGCTCGGAACGCCCGTTACGTTCCCAGGGGATCGAAGACTCGCCCACAGTGGCTCGAACAGTCGCCCCAGGGATACCGAGTTAGGGACAGCTGGCGGATGGACCACGAAAACGGTCTGTATCCCGACGCTCAAGCGTCACAAGGGACATCCCGTGCAGTGTCCGAGTCCCAGAGCGAGTTGACCTAATAGAATCCCCTCGGGGGAGGCATCAAGCCTTCGGGACCCATCGAAGGGACCTGACATCTGTAGGACGACCCTCGGGAAACTTTTGGAGTGTGCTCAGGCCATAAGCCGACCCCTAACGAACAGGGCACGGACCTCCACTCGGATAAACCCGCTTGCAGCTCACCGGAAATGCCGACTCGCGCCCTGCTGAGGGAAGTCGAGCACGGCCAAACCTTCCTCTTCTTGAAAAAGATCGTGAAGGTCGAACTAACGAAAACAAGTCCAGCCGACCCCCGATATGAAAAGGGAGGCTAGGGGGCTCTCTCTCTCTCTCTCTCTGTGTGTGTGTGTGTGTGTGTGTGTATGTGTGTGTGTGCCTACGCAGGGTGATGGACGCTAACGGACCGATGACTCGTCCGCGACTCCGCAAAGCACTATTTCAAGCCCTTGAAGGGATACAACATCCCTCCATGGCCTCGGGGGCTACACCCGACAGGTGCGCTCGCGCGCACCCACCGGAAAAGTAACTCAAAACTCTATCATCTTTACAGGAGGACTACCTTGAGCCTGTGAAGGAGTGCCCTCACTCCACCACAGGCTCGGGGGCTACTGTCGGGTACCAAAGTACGGGGTACCCAATTTCAACGCAAAACATACTCACTAAGCAAGGCCCGGCCCAGGCAGACGTAGCCAAGGCCCACGACGCAAGTCACCTATGAAAAAAGGCCCACGACAGTGCCAATTGTGCAAGGCCCACCTCATTAACAGGACGCCTCCCTAGACGCGCCAATCCCTCGGGCGCAATTCTCCGATTCGCCCGAGCCTTCAGGAACGGGGCTCGGGAAAACCGATCCCTCGGGCGCAATTCTCCGATTCGCCTGAGGCCCTCGCCAACACCCTCGGGCACAATTCTCCGATTCGCCCGAGGCCCTCGCCAGCACCCTCGGGCATAATTCTCCGATTCGCCCAAGGCTCTCGCCAACACCCTCGGGTGTAAGCTGTCCAACTCGCCTGAGGTTCGGCTGACGTCTACAGAGCAATCTTGTCGCCCAAGGGACCTCTCTGACCGCTTTACAGGCACGGTCCCATTGGGTGGGCCCCACGACACAGCTGCGCCCCGAACGCGCACGTTCACCGTACCAACTGCCCTATCTCTTCTGACAGGCGATCTGACAGTCCTACTCCTCCCACGCCGCTACAGGAACAGTCAACAGTATGGCTCCCCGGGCTGACGAGAAGATTCGCCAACTACGACGGCGACTGCCATACCCCGATCGCACGTGTGACACCAGGAAATGGGGAATGACAGTCGCCCGGCCAACCCAGGGGAATGGACAAGCCTTACGACCGGGCTCGCCTACCCCCCGGAATGTACCTCACAAGGAAAAAGAAACACCCGAGGGAGGACACTCCTCCCGCTCCATCCCATCACGTCCCCGACGGCACCAAGGTCTCCCGAGCCTCGGGAGCTTGTACGCAAAGGTCAACCTATCTACTCGATGCACTGTGCAGGGTCGGACGTGACGGCGTGACGTATTGCCATGCAACCAACTATGTCCAGCACTTTGAGACGCCTTGGAACTCACCAATGGAACAGTGACGGATCAGCCGAATGACTAATGCCATGCTGCCGAAGCGCCAAGATGAGGGCATGGCTGACGATAGCCACCAGTCATCACCGACTCCGCCATGCCGAGCACTGTAACCACAGGGCAACACATGTAACCCTAGCCCTTCTCTTGTAACTATAAAAGGGAGGGTAGACGATCTTCTGGAGACACGTTCTTCACACACACATACACACTCACCACCAGAACTTTCAGACACACAATCTACAAACTCAAGAACACCCACAAACACTCGCACTCACAAGAGACTTGGGAGCCCCTCCCTCTCTCGACTAAGCTTGTAACCCCTACTACAAGCACCCCGGTGCAAGGCAACACGACTCGACCTCGCACTGGATGTAGGGCATTCATTGCCTGAACCAGTATAAACCCCGTGTTCCTCCTTGCACACCATCCGTGATCTCGACCGCAATCTCTAAGTTTACTAGCCGGTGTAGCACTCACTAATCTAACCACCGACAGTTATGCCATGCTCGGTTCTAATGTCATGTTTCGTTGAATTTTTCCGATCTGCGGAGTGAAGACGAGCAGATCCGGTCGCGCCATCTCTGCCCCCGGCGAGAACCGCGCATGGCCGCGTGGCGACGCTTCCTCCCTCCCGTCGTGCGTAGCCCGCCCACCATGGCTCCCCCCACTCATCGTCGTGCGTGCAGCCCACGCCGCCTGCACACCCGCCGCTCGTGTGGGATGTCCGTGTTCACTCCCATACACCTGCAGCACATAGCGATGCGGTGGAGGAGGCACGGTGGGGCAAGCTACGTGTGTCAGGAGTGAGGAAGCGTCGCCGCATGGCTGTGGGCGGTTCTCGTTGGGGGAGGTGACATGACGGGATCTGCTCGTCTTCACTATACAGATCGAAAAAAAATCCAACAAGAAACGACATTAGAACCAAAGCATAACCTAATCCTAGGAAAAAAACATCAAATCTCACCACATTGGTCACCTTCGTATGCTGCCATCGACCTTTCGTCTGGGACTAGAGTAGATCTAATAGATCCCACTCTGAATCGCCATTAAAAGGAGGAGGAGGAGAGAGAGAGAAGAGAGGGGAGAAATGGACAGGCAGAGGGAGGGGAGGTGTTGGGTGCGTCCCATCTTTTCTTTCGTAGAATTGCAGATGGATGGCTTGATGGGGTGTCCTTGCACTAGGACAAACGTATGGCTGGCCTGAAAGAAGTCTTTACCTACAAATTTTACACATATACTCCTAGCTGGCGATCGAGCAGCAGAGCAGGCACCGAAGCATGTGCATTTCACTTGAGGACACGCGCCGCGGCAGGCCAGAGGGACAGGGAGGAGAGCACGCACGGCACGGGCAACATGAGATGAGACCACTACGGGAGAAGCTAGATTTGCCGAGTGCCACACGCTTTGCCGAGTGGATCAAAGTGCTCATGGAGATATGTTTTGGACATCGTCGCTATAGATGCAAAATTTTATAAGGACTTTTTAGAGATGGATTATTTTATAAAGAGTGCAAGCAAACCATATGAAATATGGGCTGTGCAACCAAACATCTTTAGTCTAGCATATTTGGTCAAACTATTCATCTTTAACTTGTTTGCCATGAATTGTGTAAAATGTCTTGACATGTAATATAATTGTGAGCTTTGGTCCTGTTTATGTGTTTCATGACTGTGTATTGTTTGAATTTCTGAAATGTTTAGAGTTGATTTTATAGTGAGCATCAATTCAAACTTACGATACATATGTCAACTATCACAATTATTTAGTAACTTGTAACCACGCACTTGGTATTGAGCTTTGCTCTCAGAAGCATCCCAAGGTCTTCTCTGCACTCGACGTCAGGAGCAGGGAAACAAGTGGGCTAGCCCACGAACCCACGTATAACCTTAATTTTCGTGGATTATGGTAACCCACATAATTAAGCGCCTAGGGCTAGCCGCTTGCATCGTGGTCACCAGCAGTGTGGTGTCAACTAGCTATTCGACGGCCCTCAAGGACGCTGTCTATGCTCTTGCACGGGATGCGCGGAGTAGTACATGTTTCGTCTAATTGGTCAACCAAACTAGTCACAGACTCACAGCCTCGCAGGCTCAGCTCGGAGCTCCAGCAGATTTTTCCCCCATGGCTGCGGCGCGAGGCGAGGGGGGGCTCGTCGACGACCTGCGGGACTTCCTGGACGACTTCACCTTCAGGGCCAAGCGACTGGCCGCGCCGCTACTGCGCAAGTTCGGGCCCTCCTCGGAGCCGAGCGCGGTCGACGACGACGGCGAGCTCGACAAGCTCAGGTCCAAGCTCAGGCGCATCCGCGCCACGCTCCGGGCCGCCGAGGACCGGGTGGTGGCCGACGAATTCGTCGCGCTGTGGCTTCGGGAGCTCCGGGACCTGGAGCACGCGGCCGAGGACGTGCTCGAGGAGCTCGAGTTCGATGCGCTCCGCGCGGCGCGCCTCGAGGGGTTCAAGGCCCATCTACTCCGCGCCAGCGCCAGCGCCGCCGGCAACGGCAAGCGGAAGCGCGAGCTCAGCCTGATGTACGCCTCCTCCCCCGACCGCCTCAGCCGCAAGATCGCCAAGATAATGGAGCGGTACAACGAGATCGCGAGGGACAGGGAAGCTCTCCGGCTGAGGAGCGGCGATGGGGAGAGGCGGCACGAGGTCAGCCCCATGACGCCCACCAGCGGCTTGATGAAATGCCGGCTTTACGGAAGGGGGCCGGACAAGAGGCAGGTCGTTGAGCTGCTGTTATCTGGCGAAGCTAATTGCTATGATGTCTATTCTGTTGTTCCTATCGTTGGGCCGGCTGGTGTCGGCAAGACTAGTTTAGCACAGCACATCTACAATGACGAAGCCATCAGCTCAAACTTTGACATTAAGATGTGGGTATGGGTGTGCCAAGAGTTCAATGTCCTGGAGCTTACAAGGAAACTCACCGAAGAGGCCACGGAGTCCCCTTGTGACTTCGCGGACATGAACCAGATGCATCGTGCCATCACTAATCAGCTGAATGGGATGCGGTTCTTGCTTGTTCTTGATGATGTATGGGATGAGAGCCGAGATCGTTGGGCGAGCTTGCAGGTGCCTCTGAAATGTGCTGCTCCTGGGAGCAAAATTATAGTGACCACTAGAAGCACTAAAGTTGCCAAGATGATGGCGTTGAAGATACATCAGTTGGGGTACCTGTCTGATACCAGCTGCTGGTCTGTCTGCCAAGACGCTGCCTTGCGAGGCCGTGATCCCAGTATTATCGATGACAGCCTTATTTCCATTGGTAAATTGATTGCAGCAAGGTGCAAAGGCTTGCCGATAGCTGCAAATGCAGTTGGTCATGTCTTATCCAGTGCAATTGATAGGAATCATTGGGAGGCTGTTGAGCAGAGCGATTTTTGGAACAGTGAAGTGGTTGGGCAGACCCTTCCTGCTCTTCTTGTGAGCTACGGTAGCCTGCATAAGCACTTGAAACAATGTTTTTCTTATTGCTCGCTATTTCCAAAAGAGTATTTGTTTAGAAAAGACAAGCTGGTCCGTCTATGGTTGGCGCAAGGCTTTATTGAAGCAGACGAAGAATGTCATGCTGAAGATGTTGCGTGCAAGTATTTTGATGACCTTGTAGAGAATTTCTTTATTCTGAGGTCACCATACAATGATGAGAGGTAAACATTGTTCATTTTACAAATTTCAATGATTCTTGAAGTGCCAAGCATTAAGCTGAGAATCTAGTTCTGAACACAAAAGCAACTTAGTGACAATCCATTCTCTTAATGGTGACAATCGATTCCTGTATTAATAGCTTGTCTTTTGCTAATCATAGCTGTTATGTGATCGTCAGTCGTCGCTATCACAAATTGTAATAGTCATCTTACATGTCATTCGAAGCTGAACTAAGTTGTGCATGAACTCAACTGTTGGTGATCGTACTAGTGCCCATACATCAATGTCTACATCCAATGTATCTACCTGGTGTTTAGGTTGCATGTTAATGTGTCATAAACTGAATAATGAAGGTGGTGGAGCCACTTTCAATTTTAAAATGGATGAAATGCCACTATAAATAGAAGTCGTGAGTAGAGTGTTGCAAAAAAGGTCTATGTGATTAAAGAGTTAAAAACACATCATTGATGACTTGCTAGCAAATTTTGATATATATTTGTGTCTTTATATGAGGTGTTCATTGTTTAATCTAGCTAATGCTTTTATATACTGAAAGATAAAGAATGGGTTAGGAAATCAATACATTACAGATTGAATGTGTAAGCCCCAAATATTAATGACTATACTATTAGCGTCAGCATGATTACACAACTAAAAACACTGGCGCTATTTTATCCTCCATTCATTGTGCATTACCCTTTTAGGTAAGGTTCACATGTTATAATAGGATAATATGTTGATATTTTCTCAGTGTGAATGCATCTTGACTCTCGATTACATCTACTGGCTGTCACGGAAGTTGGGAATTTTTTTGAACGTAAACGGAAGTAGGGAGTTGTATGCTATTATCATTCCTTGCCTTATGAGCCTTGTGTAGTTTCTAATGTTGATTCTCCAGTGATTGTAAGAGAACAATGCAGCTGCTATTGGCTTTCTTACAGATTTTGGTTGTCTCCAATCCAATAACTTAGTAAACATTTTGATTTGCTTGTTAAATCATGTGATTTTTGCTGAATTGTGATTCCCATTGTTTAACTAAATGAATGGCATTAGATACCACCTACCTCAGTTATGCATATTGATATTTTTTGGCTCATTTCGGTGATGACAACCTTTTGTAAAAATATTCCTTGTGTGTTTATGTTGTTCTTAGGTTATTTATAAAACTTCAACTTTTTTCTTCCAACAGGTTTGTCATGCATGACCTCTATCATGAGCTTGCTGAATATGTATCAGCCAAAGAATATTCCAGGATAGAGAAATCTACATTCAGCAATGTAGAAGAAGATGCTCGACACTTATCCTTAGCTCCAAGCGAGGACCGCTCCAATGAGATCGTACAATTCTGTGCACTCCATAACCAATATCTGAAAGAATCTCTTATCCCTGGCCTGCGAACACTATTGATTGTTCAAAAGGATGATTTCAAGAGTGAAGGAAATACTTTGTACATAAACTTCCCAAGTGGCCTGTTCAGGCTTCTCGGATCTTTGAGGGCTCTCGACTTGAGTAATACCAACATAGAGCACCTGCCATACTCTGTTGGTGAATTGATACACCTTAGGTACCTCAGTCTTGAGAATACCAAAATCAAGTGCCTACCAGAGTCAATAAGCGCCCTCTTCAAGTTGCATTCATTGAGTCTCAAATGCTGCAATAGCCTTGGCGAATTACCTAAGGGGATTAAATTCCTGACTAACCTAAGGCATTTGGAACTGCCATCCGTGGATAACTGGAATATGTGCATGCCATGTGGAATTGGTGAATTAATAAACCTACAGACAATGCATGTGGTCAAGGTTGGAAGTGATTCAGGCAGCTGTGGGATTACTGACTTGGTTAACTTGAATAAGCTTAAGGGAGAGCTATGCATCTCAGGAATAGAGAATATCACAAGTGCACAAATTACTCCGCAAGCTAGCATGAAGAACAAAGTTGAATTGCGTAAATTGATTCTCCACTGGTCTTGCGTCGACTCCATGTTTTTTGATGATGCGTCAATTGTTTTGGATAGTCTTCAACCTCACCCTGATCTAGAGCAATTGACTATCAGGGGCTTTTGTGGTGTCAGATTTCCGTTATGGCTGGGGAATCAGTATATGTTAAGCTTGTCCATTTTAGAACTAAAAGATTGTCTGAACTGTAAAGAACTGCCATCTCTTGGTCGGTTACCTTGTCTCAAACATCTTTCAATCAATTCACTCACCAGCATAAAGCATGTGGGACGAATGCTTCCTGGCCATGACGAAACTAACTGTGGTGATTGTACATCCAGCACCAGCAGAGCCTTTCCTACATTGGAGACACTGAAGTTCATGTACATGGACTCCTGGGAGCTATGGGATGAGATTGAGGCCACAGACTTCTGTTGTCTTCAGCATCTCACCATCATGAAATGTAGCAAACTGAACAGGCTGCCCAAGCTCCAGGCACTGCAAAATCTTCGTATAAAAAATTGTGAGAATCTGCTCAACTTGCCAAGTTTCCCATCCCTCCAATGTATTAAAATTGAGGGTTGCTGGTGTGTTAGTCAAATAATGCAGCTCCGAATATTTTCTCATATTGAGACATTAGAACTCCGTTGTCACAAGAAACTTGTATCGGTGAAAAAAATCCAGAATCCAATCCAATTGAAGCAGGAAGGGCAGCTACATAAGTTTTCAGGGTGTCAAGTATTGCCTTTTCAGAATTTGTCTGTTCAAGATAGTCAGGTACATGTGACCACTAAATTACATATACCAAAATAATTGTCATTTGATGTAACAGATTCTGAAACATGCATGCTCGCTATATATTTCAGACAACTTGGACATTTTTAAGGTGCGTGGGACGAATACATGAATGTGATTGCAATTTTGTTAAATTTACGGATCTTGCTTCCAATATATATCATTCTGAAGGTAACTCCATCCACACATACTTGTTCCTTTGTTGGCTCTTTTTCATTTTCGGTTTTCATTTTCAGCATGCATATGCATTAACTACATCGAATTTGGTCTATTCTTCAACAGGAAGAACATATTTGGCACCTAGTAATGCTTATGTCAACTCAAGACATTTAACAAAGATTGCTTTCATTTATGTTTATTGATTTCAGCTGAGACCTGTAAAGATGTATCATTCCATGCTGGACAACCTGAAGACATTGAGCTTTTATCCTGTAAACCAGTTTGGGTTCAAATGGATCAGCCAGAAGAGATTGAGCTTATTTGCATAGACTGATAATGAAATCAGCATGTTTGACAAACCCTGATAATGCGGCTCAGGCCAGTGACCGATGCTTCAGTGTTTCAATCTAAGACTCGAATTCTGGTTAGCTGATGTTATATGGCAAGTAAGATCAACCAAAATCAAGTGCTGTCGAGGTTGCTCCATCTGGTATTTGTCTTTTGGTAACTGTATGTACACTGATATTTTAGCAATACACATACATACATACATACATACATACACACACACACACACACACACATATATATATATATATATATATATATATATATATATATATATATATATATATATATATATATATATATATACATGGATGGCTGGATCAACCAAAGTCGGCTGGTGTCAAGGTTGCTCCATCCGGTACTTCTCTTTTGTTGACTGTATGTGCACAGATATTTTGGCGATGCACATACATTACCTGCCTACCTGGTATGTTCCTGGTATTATGTGCATTCTGATATTCAGTTTTAAAAAAATGTATCTTGTGATGAAGAGAAATTTGCATTCAGACAATCTGAATTCAAAATTGGCGTACATTGCACAAAATGAACAAAGAAAAAGATGATTTATCATTTGACTCCATGTATAAGATGTTGCTCGAAGAGCATACCATGGAGCTCCAATCAAATATTTGACGAAACCAAACCAACCAACCAATATGGGATGAGATGCTCACCACATAAGTAGCTGCCCCAACATAGTAGTATTCCGTCCGTCACAGCATGGCTACAACACACAGTAAAATATTAAAGCAGCACGAACTAACATATCCGAGCTTAATTCATAGTGCTTCCTCTACTACCTAGAAAAGGTAGATTGAGTTGATCTAGAACGGAGGCAGTACTACGCTCATAGTGCATGCAGCATGCATTACATCTTGGATCTTCCTGAATCCAGAACTCACAGAAGAGACTTGATAACTCCCAGTCATCTTCGCGTTGATCACTAGTGGCGCCTTTTGCTTCCGCTACGAACCACCGGACGCCATCTTGATGGGGAACAGCAAGAGTAAGCCTCGCCGGCGTGGTGCCCCCGCTCACGCCGATAAATTTCCAGCCCTTGCGCTGCACGGCTGATCCTTTGGAGGCCGGCCTCGACGGGCACACTCACACGCTCATCGGCGAGCAACTCCGGCGTCAAGAGCCGCTTCCACCCATCGTGCCACGCCATGGCCTCCGCCACCGTGGGTCTCTCAGCCCACAGCCACAGGCGCAGCGCGTCCTCCCACTTGCCGAAGAACTCCTCGTCCAGGAGCCGCGCCATGTCTCGCGCCGGCACCACGGACGCCCACCTCATCACCCCGGCGAACCCGCCGCCGTCGTCCTGCTTCGGCGGCACGACGCGCAGCGCCCGCAGGCCCCGCCTCAGGTACGGCACGACGTGGCGGGCGACGAACTCCTCCCACGCCTCCGCCCCGAACGCTTCCTTCCACGGCAGCACCATGCCGTAGTCGGCCATGGCGCGCGCCGCGTGCCATCCCAGCAGCGCCTCGCCGAGCTTGCGCCGCACCGTCGCGTACAGCGGCTCGAGCCACCGCCGCCCGAGGAGCGGGATCCACTGCTGCACCCAGACGTGGCACGGCACGGGCTCCCACCGCGGCTCCCACAGCTCCACGGCGGCCGACAGCTTCGGCATCACCGCCTGCTCCAAGACGCGCTGGATGGCGGGCAGCGGCAGCGCGTCGCCCCACGTCTCCAGGAACCGGATCATCGGCTCCGGGTCCTTGGCCTCCCACGTCTCGGCCGCCGACGCCAGCGCGGGCGCCACCACCGCGTCGTCGACCAGCGCGCCGTACCCGTCGTCCGAGAGGATGTCCCTGAGCGCGGTCATCGTCTCCAGCCCGCGCGACGGGTCCTCCAGCGGCTCCCACCGCCGGAACACGGCGCGCAGCAGCGGCGCCACGATCGCGCGCGCCGTGTCCGCGAGGCGGTACGCCGTGTACTCCCGGGGACACTTCTCCTTCAGGGCCGCGAACTCGCGGACCAGCTCGCCCGTCGTGAGCGTCCCCGACGCGCTCTGCTCCTGCACCCACTTCATGGCCCTGGTGATCGCGGCCGCCGCCGCCGCTGCCATCTCGTCCCCGGGTCTCGACGTCGACGACCACCGGGCGAGTGCCTTCTGCACACGCTCGACGGCGCTCTCCTCCAGACGTCTGGCTACGATCTTGTCGTCGAACTCGAACTGGTCACCATCGCGCTTCCGCTTCTTCGCTCCCCCGCCGGCTTCGTCCCACTTGGGCCAGT
This sequence comes from Eremochloa ophiuroides, assembly GCA_038502445.1. Taxonomy (NCBI): domain Eukaryota; kingdom Viridiplantae; phylum Streptophyta; class Magnoliopsida; order Poales; family Poaceae; genus Eremochloa; species Eremochloa ophiuroides. Next base: position 50,231,504 of record JAHLJS010000009.1, on the reverse strand, counting down.
TTCCGCCGTCGCCGGGTGGCGGCGGCTCGTACGTGGATCTCTCCACGGTGCCGAGGCCGGCGTTCTTGGGACGGAGTGCCACCTCGATGGCCGCGATGATCCCCTGCCCGTGCCTCCCGAGGCCGGTGCCTTCCTTGTAGTTCATGCGCTTCATCATCCGCGCCACCACCGCGTTGGACACAAGGCTCCCCGGCTCCGGCGGCGGCGACGCAGCCTGCTGCCGAGGCGGCAGATCCACAGACGAGGATGCGAGATTGCGAGAATCCCCATGCGCATCGGACGACGACGAGAGGGCCGCTGAAACAAAATGGACAGGCGGCTTGGGGAGATCACCGTCACCTGCTCCTCCGTGTCGGCGTTTCTGCAGCGGCCACGCGCCGGAAGGGCGAAGACCATCATCACCACCACGGTGGGTGGACGCGCCCCGCTGTGCCCAACCCGACCTGCGGGTATCGCCGGTGTAGACGCTGCCGCGCTCGTCAGCCTCGCGGCGGCTGGTCGCGTAGCGCCACTCGTCGGCGGGCGCCATGACGCACACGCCGTGGGCTTCGGGGATGTATCTGAGATCTGACGCGAGATGCGAAGTGGGTTTTGGGTAGCCCGGACGGCGGCGGTTACTCGTGGCACTTTTTTTTTTTTTTTTTTGGCCGCACCGAACGTCGTCGTCGGTGTCTGCGGCCGGCGGCCCTAATATCGTGTGGGTACTCGTGGGCGTGGAACGCGTGCCCGAGTCAGAGTAGAGACTAGGGACGAATATGGAAACCTTTCACGAGAGTCCCGCTCTGTAAGCCATGTGTCAGTGAGCAGTGGCATAACTGGCATTCCTTAAGATCGAAGTCGGTCAGTCGGACTATCCGGATCGAATGGCGGGGGGATTTAATTTGTCCCGCTCGATCTCCCACGATTTTTTTTTTAGATTGCCCATGATTTTCGTTTATATAAGCCGTTCGTCCTTTCTCGGTTAGTCCCGATTAGAGACGGGTGAATTTCATGTAACTTGGTCCCGTTTCACACAGCTCAGTTTTACCAGTGTTTTTCTTTAAATAGTTTCATGAGTATTCTTCTTTTAAAGCTGAACTCTTTTGAAAATGTTTGGCTAAACAATTTCACCAATAACTTTCCGCATGATTGAGAGAGAAATAAAGTAGAGAACTATGATAATCTATTTTTTTATAGTTGTTCTGGAAAAGGGTTTTTGGCAAAAAAAAAAAAAGAGACTCATAACAATTGCTATTTTGAAAATGCTATTTGACCAAAAAAAAAAAGCTCTTTCAACAACTTCATACATTGTTCATACATGGTTGAGAAAGAAAAATTGGGAAGAGAGGTGTGATAAGATGCTTTTTTGAAGCTGTTTTTGACGAAAAGGTGTATGGCAAAAAAAATAGTATATAACAACTCAGTTGTACCAAGCATGCCCTTAACTGTGTGCATTGTTATTTTCTGTATGATTTATTTTATCACGGTAATAGATGGGTAGTTTGTGTTCATCAAATGGGTAAGGCCTAGTTTGATCCTAGCTATATGCTAATAGTAATCTCTTTTGGATGCAAATAGCGTGTTTAATAATATAGCTCATTGTTAGCTAGATTTTTAGATATTAGTTATCTGGAAAAAAAATCAGATAAAATCAGCTAATTAATAGCTAGTACTAGCATTTTTCATTAGCCATGCATTCAACACCCTCCAACTAATAGTTAGCTAATAGTAACTAGCTAATATTATATATGAGTTGTTAGCCACCAAACAAGATCAGGCTCTTAGCTGCCGCCAGAATGGACGAAATTAAATGTTGATGGTTCGAGCAGACCAGGGAAGCTGGCGAGGCATGAACCATGAAGGCATGGTGTGTGCTTCAGCGGCGGATGAAGCAATTGTTTGCGCCGAGGGCCTTCTGCTCGCTCACAATGGTGTCCGGGGCCGGTCATTGTGGAGTCTGACAGTGCTAGAATTTTGAAAGCAATGACTAATCACGGTGTTGATAGATCAAAAATCAGGAACAATGTTAAGCAAGTGAATATTTGTAACTGTTAGTGGATTGGAGGATCCAGAAGGTAAAGCAAGAAGGCAACAATATGGCCCATGAATTGGCCCATTTAGCTACACAGAATCTATACCTACTAATAAAGAGAAAGATTTTTTTTCCTCTTTTTTGTCATCGTTTTTTTTTCTGGCATTGCCCCACCCGTCCACTGTTTTTTTGTCCGCTCCCCCTGGCCCGCTGGTCTGGATTGTCACGTTCACGTCATATTGCAGGTCCATCGTCATTTTCTTTGTGGAGGGAGTAATAGGCCTGGCCCAAGTCATGTTGCGCAGCCGTGGCCGCGTGGCAGATTGAGATGTGCCGGGGCGTTAGTACCACTTCGCTTGACTAAAAAAGTTGCAGTCCGAGGGACAAGTACATAACGAGCGCTAGGGGACATTGAAAAAAGAAAAAGCTCGGCACATAACGAGCTTGGAGGACCCCACAATTCAAAAAAAATAAATTTTTATTGAGTTGTTACTCTATTTAAAAATAAAAATAAAAAGCTCGCACCTGCGCGACGAGCACATAACGAGCTTGGAGGACTCCACAATTCAAATAAAAAATTAAATTTTTATTGAGTTGTTACTTTTTATTGGTATAGTAATTTGTTATAAAGGGAGTACGTATCAACTCTGCTAAAAGAACTCATATCTTTCTTGGCTTTTTTCAAAGAAATATTAACACAAGTCAAACAAATATAACAATTATGTTTTTTCTAGATTGGTTATAAAACCAATTTAAGTTAACGAACATTTATTTTGACACTCTCTAGCTGCACTGTACGGTTACTAACGATTGAGTTAACGAAAAATTATTTTGATACTCCTCCGTCACAACGCATGACCACTTTTGCTAGTACTCATCATATATATAGTAACATGGTGGGGAGCAAAGCGCTTGCGTGCGTTTTGGATCTTTATCAAAATTAATTGTAATTTGTGGTCTACAAGCTTGCTTTTTCGAGAAAAAAACACTATTAGAAGATAACGAATATTTGTGTTCACCGTGCAATTACAAGAATATCCACTCGATCTCTCTCCTATCATAAACTAGCGATATTATAAAGATGGGTGAAATCAATGGGGTTCAAACCTTGACTTTTACCTTTTGTTCTAATATATCTATAAAATGTAGCAAAGGTATATTTTCATAAAACTATTTTCGAGACAAATCTAGTATAGCTACTTCCAAACATTCGAACTTAACACAAAAAAAAAAAAACAAATCGTACATAGTCATGGGTTTGGAATAATTAACTTTAGATAACCCAAAGCGTCATTTATATGTAACTAGATGGAATAAAAACATCATGATATAAAGCAATCACATGTTACATATGGAGATAGCAAAGGTAAGGTAAACTCCCAAACACGACATATCGTCAAACCTATATGTTAGTTAGTTGTGTGCCTTCCTAAAAAAAATTGCAGAACAAGTCTTTTTGGGTTCTAAAGCCTACAGTGTTTGGGATATAGTAGGGTGCAAGATGCTGAAAGGTCCTAAATAGTTAGAGGGGGTGAATAGCCTATAAAAATCTACAAACAACACTTTACAAGACGATTAGTAACAATAGCAAGATTTGCAAAACACTAGCTCTAAACTATGCTATGCAAGCCACCTAGACAAGTATACTACACTATGATCACTAGTTCACACTCAAAGGCTATGTCACTACTATACACTACTCCTAAGTGAGCAACTAACTAATAAGCTACACACGAGATTAAGTGCACAAAAGTAAAGAGAGAAGGTGATTTCAATACCCCCGGTGTAGAGAAGATATGAAGTCCAATATAACCAATCAATCACATATAAGGGAAATCCTCGGTAGAGAGATGACACAAGATTTTTTACCGAGGTTCACTTGCTTGCCGGCAAGCTAGTCCTCATTGTAGCGATACACCCACTTGGAGGTTCACGCGCTAATTAGTATCACACGCCAAACCCTTCTCAAGGGTGCCGCACAACCAACACAAGATGGGGATCCACCAAGCTACGAGCAATCCACTAAAGATGCCTTTCGCGATCTCCCGCGGGGATAGGCTCAAGAACCCCTCACAATACCTTGATCGAAGGCGGAGACAATCACCAACTCCCCTCAACGATCCTCGCAGCTCCAAGCCGTCTAGGAGTCAGCAAACTCCAAGAGTAATGAGAGAAACCGCTGCGAATCGCCACTACCAAGTGCCTCTAGATGATCTCTATCAATGCAATGCACTTGATGCTCTCCAAACTCACCAAATGATGAACACAATCAAGTAGAATGAGTGAGAGTGAAGTGGGAAGGCTCACTAGTATGCTATGATGTTCAGGAGTGCCAAGGGCTACTCCCCAAACCGGCCAAGTGACTATTTATAAGCCACACACAAAGAAATAGCCGTTTAGACTTTACTGCGTACCGTCGGAATGTCCAACGGCCAGACCGTCGGACTATCCTGCACGGTCCGACGCCCCGGATAAACGCCACGTGTCACTAGCCGTTTGAAGTCGAACGTTGGATCACAACGGCTAACTTCCCGCGCTAAACGAACCGTCGGACTGTAGGCCGTCGGACCAAACCTTACGGTCCGACGCCCACTGCCATTGCACCGTCGGACTGAAAATACACGGCGCGTCGGACCAAACGAAACCACGGTCTGACGTTTCCAGAGAGCTCCCCGAGCCCTGAAAACCGTCGGACGTTGGTCCGACGCTCACCGTCGGACTAACGCCGAGAGTCCGACGCTCCTCTGCTCTCCACGTGTCACCTCTTCGTCGCTCTACACCGTCGGATGATTCGGACAATAGTCGGACGCTCCAAAACTGAGCGTCTGACGCTCTCAGCAGAGTTAGCCGTCGGACCGAGACTAATGGTCCGCCGCTTTGTGACCATACGGTCCGACGCTAGTTTTTCTATTGAAATGTTTCCGAAATTCGCCGAATCCTGCCTCGCAAGCTCGGCAGGAGGAAGAGAGGACTAAACCCTCTCTAACCCTCAAACTTCACCCCGTTTCTTAAGGCACTAACACTCCAAAGTATCTCTCACTTAGGTGCACGTGTGTTAGCCTTTTCAAAGAGTTTTCCACGGGTCAAGTTAGTGTCACTAGCATCTATATGCATATGCAATGATCATGAACACCTAGTGGCACTTGATAACCGTATTTCATCAATGATTTCGCCCCTCTTGATAGTACGGCTATCTATCCTAAATGTGATCACTCCCTCTATGGAGTCTTGATCACCAAAAGCAAAAGAGCTCCTATGGATTATACCTTTGCCTTGAGCTCCTAAATTTTTCACCATCTTTTGATGAAGCTTGTGGACTTCTTTTGATGATGGACTTATACCATTTGCATGGATGCCGTCATTGCCCTTCACTTGTGACCTCCACCGACCCGATCCTTTGCTCCATCTTGCCATTTGCTAATCAATTCTCATGAAACACTTAGAGCAATCATTAGCAAACTAGGTTTCATCAATTACTCAAAACCAAACATGGGCTTTCAATCTCCCCCTTTTTGGTAATTGATGACAACCTTCACAAAGATATGAAATGAAAACCAAGTTTGCATTTTGGTAGTATTAGCTCCCCCTACATATGTGATTCCTTGTGTTTGGTTCAATTTTTCACATATGCATGAATTTGAAAGTTTGGGTGAGCTACTACTATCAAATGATGCTAAGGTATATAGAATGGACCTTTGAAGCGTGATACCATCGGAGTTGCGGAAATATACCATCCTTAGCACCATTTGTTTACTAGTCATGCATCACAAACTCAAAATACCTCGTGAGATCAACATTTAAGTAAAAGAGGTACTTTGTATGACATATAAGTCCTATGCATGCTAGATTGTCAAATCACCAATCAAATCCTATTTCTAAGCATTTCATCAATTCAAACAAGTATAGGAATTGAAGTTTTGACAATGCAACATTTCATATGTTAATGCATACACAAATGCAACAACTTATTCATGAGCTTGCTCCCCCTACTTGTGTGCTTTCAAATTTTTAATTGATCCCTTTCCTTTCTTATCTTTGTGACTTTCTTCTCCCCCTTTGTCAACAATCACCAAAAATGGTGCAAATTATGGGAATATCAAGTCAATAAATGGGGTTTAGTTCAATTTCACATTGGTTCAATCTAGATTACTTGCCTACAATATGTAACTAAGTTTGATCCAAGGACAAGCTTCTTCACACCTCACTTGTAGGGTTATCTTGACCATGTTAAGTTACACATCATGAGCTCATGTTCTAGATTTAACACTAGGTTTGCAAGCCCATCAATATATCATATGCTACCACTTGATCATACAAGCATAAAGAACAAAAGTGGTACCATATATACATGAAAGCATTTGATTTTTCATGAATGAGCCTATAAGATGCATTTCATGTCTACATAAACTAGACAAATCCTTATCAAAGTATGAATGCCATGTCAACCAATTTTACCTTACTTTAATCGAAGAAGAGGCATGTCATATAATGTGGAAAGCTTTTCACTTCATGTTGGAGTAGTCTAGTATGTTTAGCTCATTTCTCAACTTGCAAAATCTTGACTCATCAAGTGGCTTGGTAAAGATATCTGCTAATTGATCTTCGGTGCCAACACTTTCAATTGCAATATCCCCTTTGATTTGATGATCTTTAATGAAGTGATGCCTTATGTCAATGTGCTTTGTTCTTGAATGTTGCACGGGGTTGTTGGTTAGCTTGATAGCACTCTCATTGTCCCATAGCAAAGGCACTTTCTTGTATTTCAATCCAAAATCACTCAAGGTTGCCTTCATCCAAAGCAATTGTGCACAACAACTTCCGGCACTGATGTACTCTGCTTCGGCCATTGAGAGAGCAACACTATTTTGCTTCTTTGAAGACCATGATACAAGTGACCTTCCAAGCAATTGACAAGTTCCACTAGTGCTCTTTCTATCCACCTTGCAACCGGCATAGTCGGAGTCCGAATATCCAATAAGCTCAAAGTTGGACCCCTTAGGATACCACAACCCAACATCTTGTGTGCCCTTCAAATACCTCAATATTCTCTTTGCGGCTTTCAAATGACTTTCTCTTGGTGAGGCTTGAAATCTTGCACACATGCACACACTAAACATGACATCCGGTCGAGATGCGGTCACATAAAGGAGACTTCCAATCATTGATCTATATAGCTTTTGATCTACTATTTTCCCACTATCATCCAAGTCCAAATGCCCATTAGTTGCCATAGGAGTATTCATGGGCATTGCATGTTCCAATCCAAATTTCTTCACCATGTCCCTTATGTACTTTCCTTGACTTACAAATGTACCATTCTTCATTTGCTTAACTTGAAGACCAAGGAAGTAGCTAAGCTCACCAATCATGGACATTTCAAACTCACTTGCCATCATATTTCCAAATTCTTCACAAAAATCTTGATTTGTTGATCCAAAGATAATATCATCCACATATATTTACAACACAAATAAATCATTACCAAGCTTCTTAGTGAAGAGAGTTGTATCAACCTTTCCCATTTTGAAACCTTTTGAGAGCAAGAAATCTCTCAATCTCTCATACCATGCTCTAGGTGCTTGCTTCAAACCATACAATGCCTTTCTTAGCTTGTACACATGGTTGGGTTTCTTCGTATCTTCAAATCCGGGAGGTTGTTCTACATAAACCAACTCATTGATGTACCCATTGAGAAATGCACTCTTGACATCCATTTGATATAACTTGATGTTGTGGGCACAAGCATAGGCTAATAAGATTCTAATGGCCTCCAATCTAGCAACCGGTGCATAGGTTTCTCCAAAATCAAGACCTTCAACTTGAGTATAACCGTGTGCAACCAATCTAGCTTTGTTCCTTATTACTATGCCATCTTGATCTTGCTTGTTTCTAAAGACCCATTTGGTTCCTATCACATTGTGTTTCTTTGGTCTTTCCACTAGTTCCCAAACTTGATTTCTTGTGAAATTGTTTAGCTCTTCATGCATAGCATTAACCCAATCAACATCTTGCAAAGCTTCCTCAATCTTAGTTGGCTCTATGGTTGACACAAATGAGAAATGCTCACAAATTTGAGCTAGTCTTGCTCTAGTTTGAACTCCACTTTGAATACCACCAATGATTTGATCCAAAGGATGATCCCTTGCAATAGAGACCGGTTGGAGAATAGGAACTTGATTATTGGATTGAGATGAACTAGCTTGTTGATCTTGCACTCGAGATTGATCTTGTGAGTCACTTGCACTTGCTTCATTTTCAACTTACATACTAGTATGAATTGCACCATCATCTTCATCATCATTGACTTGTCTTGGCCTAATATCACCAATATCCATATTTTTCATTGCATTTGCCAAGTCATTGCCTCTCACGTCACTAAGATTCTCAACTTTATCTTGAGAGCCTTGGGTTTCATCAAATTCAACATCATATACCTCCCCAAGAGTACCACTAGCCAAATTCCAAACTCTATATGCCTTGCTTGTGGTTGAATAGCCAAGTAAGAAACCTTCATCACATTTCTTTTCAAACTTGCTCAATCTTGTGCCTTTCTTGAGAATGTAACATTTGCAACCAAAAACCCGAAAATATGCAATGTTGGGTTTTCTACCATTCAATAGCTCATAAGGAGTTTTTGCAAGCATACCATGGCAATATAAGCGGTTGATGTAGTAGCAAGCGGTGTTGATTGCTTCGGCCCAAAAGGAATGACTAACATTGTATTCACTTAGCATTGATCTTGCCATATCTATCAAGGTTCTATTCTTTCTTTCAACAATGCCATTTGATTGTGGTGTATACTTGGGTGAGAATTGATGTCCAATGCCATACTCATCACACAATTCATCAATCTTGATGTTCTTGAATTCACTACCATTGTCACTTCTAACTTTCTTGATGATTGTTTCAAACTCATTTTGGCTTCTCTTGACAAAAGACTTGAATATATCATACACTTCACTCTTGTCAATAAGAAAGAATACCCATGTATATCGAGTATAGTCATCCATAATCACAAATACATACTTGCTCCCGCCAATGCTAGTATATGTGGTTGGTCCAAACAAGTCCATATGCAAGAGCTCAAAAGCTTTACTAGTACTCATCATGCTCTTCTTAGGATGTGTATTTCCAACTTGTTTGCCGGCTTGACATGAACTACAAAGCTTATCTATCTCAAAAGTGACATCTTTCAAGCCTCTAACTAGATCATGCTTCACTAGTTTATTCAATTGTTTCATTCCAACATGACCAAGCCTTCTATGCCATAACCAACCCAAACTTGACTTAGTGATCAAATAAGTTGACAATTGAGTTTCACTAGCATTGAAATCCACAAGATATAGGTTGTCATATCTAAACCCTTTGAATATCAAATTTGACCCATCAACACTAACAATTTCAACATCATCAACCCCAAATATGCACTTGAAACCAAGATCACAAAGTTGTGCAACCGAGAGTAAATTGAAATTCAAGCTTTCAACTAGCAACACATTTGAGATAGACATATCATTGGAGATAGCAATTTTACCAAGTCCTCTCACTTTCCCTTTCTTGTTGTCACCAAATGTGATTGCATCATAACCACTATTTGCACTTGTGTTGAGAGAGCCAAACATACTAGAATCACCCGTCATATGTTGAGTGCATCCACTATCAAGCACCCAATGCCTCCCTCCGGCTTTGTAATTGACCTAAAAAAGAGATCAATTCCTTTTAGGTACCCAAACTTGGTTGGGTCCTTGAAGGTTAGTGACTAGGCTCTTTGGTACCCAAATGGTCTTCTTCTTTGGACCTAACATGGATGTACCAACAAACTTAGCCTTCACACCGTTTGAGCCCTTTGTGAGAATGTAGCAAGAATCAAACTTAATTGAGGATACATATGTATTGGATTTCTTGCTTTTGCAATCTTGCTCTATATGACCAACTTGCTTGCATTTTGTGCAATACCGGCCATTTCTCTTCACAAAACAAGTCTTGTGAGGAGCAAAGACGGTTTTGCCTTTCTTGGGGGTATAGCCCAATCCCTCTCTGTGGAGGGATGCCCTTTGGCTACCCAAGCACATAAGCAAGCGGTCCTCACCACCATAAGCCTTAGCTAAGGAGTGATTGAGCTTTTTAACCTCCTCCTTTAGGTTCTTGTTCTCAACTACTAGTGAAGGGTCACTAGTGGGTGAGATAGTAGTGGGGGTGCTACAAGAAGGGTTAGTAGTAGCAACAATAATAGGTTCACAAGATATATCACATGTTACACCCATGTTGCAAGTTTTAGTTTCTTTCTTTTGCACTTGTTGTTGCAAGTCTTCATTTTGCTCAACTAGAGAGGAATGAGCTTCATCAAGCTTAGTGTGAGCTTTTTGGAGCTTCTTATGGTCTTCCTTTAGACTCTCATAAGATGCTCTAAGCTCCTCAAGTTCTTGCTCAATGGATTGTTTATCCTTGCGCAAGCCCTTACATTCCTTTCTAAGTTTATCAAAATGAATACGTGCATCATCAAGCATTTCAATTAATTCTTCTTTTGTTAGGTCATCATCGCTATCATCATCACTAGATTCGGTGTCGGATGATACCTTAGAGCCCTTAGCCATGAACCAAGAAGGAATGTCGAAGATGGAAGGCTTGTCATGAATGGCAATGCTTGCATGTGCCTTCCTCTTGCTCTTCTTATCATCATCACTCTCTTCATCACTTGAAGAGGCATCACTATCCCATGTCACCACATGAGAATAGTTCTTCTTCACAATTGAAGCATCTTCTTGGGCCATCAAATCTTCTTGCATTCTTCTTTCTTCTTACCCGGTAGCCCTTCTTCTTCATGAACTTGCCAAATCTTCTTACTAGAAGGGCCATTTCTTCATCACTTTCACTTGTGCTAGAGGGATCTTCACTTGACTCTTCTTTGGCCTTGCTCTTGCCCTTTGATGAGGATGTGGCATTGAATGCCACACTCTTCTTCTTCTCATCTTTGGAGTCTTCATCTTTTTTTTTCTTCTTCTTATTGATCAACTCCTCTTTATCATCATCATCTCTATAAGCATCATTGGTCATCACCTCCGCTAGCACTTGATTTGGAGTCAATTCACTCAATGTTGTCTTCACCAAGACCGTGATCAATGTGGCAAACCGCTTGGGCAAGCTCTTCAAGAACTTCATGGAGAAGTCACTATCCTTCACCTCTTCATCTACGGCCTTGAGATCATTCACAATGACTTGCAATCTATGGAACATCTCCGGCACGGTTTCATCATCCTTCATTTTGAAGCTTGCAAACTTGTCCTTCAAGATGTATGCTTTGGCGGCCTTTACACCCTTGGTGCCCGCATATGATTCCTCAAACTTCTTCCAAGCTTCATGAGCACTCTCAAAGTTCTTGATTTGCTCAAACACTTTTTCATCTACGGCCTCATGAATAGCACAAACCGCAATGTCATTGAGTTGAAGCAATCTTTCTTCGGCGGTTGTGGGATTGGCCGCATTGGCAATCTCAATCTTTGTTTCCACAACCTTCCAAACATCTCTATTGATTGACTTGATGTGTGAGGTCATCTTGCTCTTCCAATATGCATAATTTGTGCCATCAAATTGGGGTGGCTTCTTGAAAGCCCATGTTTGGTTTTGGGTAATTGATGAAACCTAGTTTGCTAACGATTGCTCTAAGTGTTTCATGAGAATTGATTAGCAAATGGCAAGATAGAGCAAAGGACCGGGTCGGTGGAGGTCACAAGTGAAGGGCAATGACGGCGTCCATGAAAATGGTGTAAGTCCATCAACAAAGGAGAAAGCCCTATTGACGGCATCCATGCAAATGGTATAAGTCCATCATCATAGGTGTCCACAAGGTCCATCAAGAGATGAGAAGGAAGTTGATAAGAAACCGGGAGCTCAAGGCAAAGGTATAACCAATAGGAGCTCTTTTGGTTTTGGTGATCAAGACTCCATAGAGGGAGTGATCACATTTAGGATAGATAGACGTACTATCAAGAGGGGCGAAATCGTTGATGAAATACGGTTATCAAGTGCCACTAGGTGTTCATGATCATTGCATATGCATATAGATGCTAGTGACACTAACTTGACCCATGGAAAACTCTTTAAAAAGGCTAACACACGTGCACCTAAGTGAGAGACACTTTGGAGTGTTAGTGACTTAAGAAACTGGGTGAAGTTTGAGGGTTAGAGAGGGTTTGGTCCTCTCTTCCTCCTGCCGAGCTTGCGAGGCAGGATTCGGCGAATTTCGGAAACGTTACAATAGAAAAAGTAGCGTCGGACTCTAACTTGACTGAGCGTCGGACCATTGTCTTCGGTCCGACGGCTAACCTCTTCAGCAAGCGTCGGACGCTTGATTCCGGAGCGTCGGACCATTGTCCTCAGGGTCCGACGGTACAGAGCCGCAGCAGGTCGACACGTGGAGAGCAGAGGAGCGTCGGACTCTCGGCGTTAGTCCGACGGTGAGCGTCGGACCATCGTCCGACGGTTTTCAGGGCTCGGGGAGCTCTCTGGAAACGTCGGACGGTCGCGTTCGTTAGTCCGACGGCTCCATCTGACTGAGTCCGACGGTGGTCGGCTGAGGGCGTCGGACCGGTTGGTTTAGTCCGACGTTCGTCCGTCCGACGGTCGTTTTGGCGCGAGGAAATAGCCGTTGTGATCCAACGTTCGACTTCAAACGGCTAGTGACACGTGGCGTTCATCCGAGGCGTCAGACCGTGCGGATTAGTCCGACGCTCTGGCCGTCGGACAGTCCGACGGTACGCAGTGAATTCTAAACGGCTAGTTCTTTGTGTGTGGCTTATAAATAGCGACTTGGCCGGTTTGGGGAGTAGCTCTTGGCACTCCTAAACATCATAACATACTTGTGAGCCTTCCCACTCCACTCTCACTCATCCTACTTGATTGTGATCATCATTTGGTGAGTTTGGAGAGCATCAAGTGCATTGCATTGATAGAGATCATCTAGAGGCACTTGGTAGTGGTGATTCGCAGCGGTTTCTCTTGTTACTCTTGGAGCTTGCCGACTCCTAGACGGCTTGGAGCTGCGAGGATCGTTGAGGGGAGTTGGTGATTGTCTCCGCCTCCGATCGGTGAAGTTGTGAGGGGTTCTTGAGCCTATCCCCGCGGGAGATCGCGAAAGGCATCTTTAGTGGATTGCTCGTAGCTTGGTGGATCCCCATCTTGTGTTGGTTGTGCGGCACCCTTGAGAAGGGTTTGGCGTGTGATGCCAATTAGCGCGTGAACCTCCAAGTGGGTGTATCGCTACAACGAGGACTAGCTTGCCGGCAAGCAAGTGAACCTCGGTAAAAAATCTTGTGTCATCTCTCTACCGAGGATTTCCCTTATATGTGATTGATTGGTTATATTGGACTTCATATCTTCTCTTCACCGGCGGTATTGAAATCACCTTTACTCTTTACATTGGTGTACTTCTCTGTTGTGTAGCTTGTTAGTTAGTTGCTCACTTAAGAATAGTGTAAAGTAGTAACATAGCCTTTGAGTGTGAACTAGAGATCATAGTGTAGTATACTTGTCTAGGTGGCTTGCATAGCATAGTTTAGAGCTAGTGTTGTGCAAAACTTGCTATTGTTACTAATCGGCTTGTTAAGTGTTGTTTGTAGATTTTTATAGGCTATTCACCCCCCTCTAGCCATTTAGGACCTTTCACTTCTTGGTGTTGTTGATGTGAATGTTGAGTTGAGCCATTTTTACACCGTAGGTTGTTAAGCCTCAAATCAACGGTGCCTCGGCTCCGATACCACTTGAAAGGTCCTAAATGGCTAGAGGGGGGTGAATAGCCTATAAAAATATACAAACAACACTTTACAAGACGATTAGTAACAATAGCAAGCTTTGCAAAACACTAGCTCTAAACTATGCTATGCAAGCCACCTAGACAAGTATACTACACTATGATCACTAGTTCACACTCAAAGGCTATGTCACTACTATACACTACTCCTAAGTGAGCAACTAACTAACAAGCTACACACGAGAGTAAGTGCACAAAAGTAAAGAGAGAAGGTGATTTCAATACCCCCGGTGTAGAGAAGATATGAAGTCCAATATAACCAATCAATCATATATAAGGGAAATCCTCGGTAGAGAGATGACACAAGATTTTTTACCGAGGTTCACTTGCTTGCCGGCAAGTTAGTCCTCGTTGTAGCGATACACCCACTTGGAGGTTCACGCGCTAATTGGCATCACACGCCAAACCCTTCTCAAGGGTGCCGCACAACCAACACAAGATGGGGATCCACCAAGCTACGAGCAATCCACTAAAAATGCCTTTCGCGATCTCCCGCGGGGATAGGCTCAAGAACCCCTCACAATACCTTGATCGGAGGCGGAGACAATCACCAACTCCCCTCAACGATCCTCGCAGCTCCAAGCCGTCTAGGAGTCAGCAAACTCCAAGAGTAATGAGAGAAACCGCTGCGAATCACCACTACCAAGTGCCTCTAGATGATCTCTATCAATGCAATGCACTTGATGCTCTCCAAAATCACCAAATGATGAACACAATCAAGTAGGATGAGTGAGAGTGGAGTGGGAAGGCTCACTAGTATGCTATGATGTTCAGGAGTGCCAAGGGCTACTCCCCAAACCGGCCAAGTGACTATTTATAAGCCACACACAAAGAAATAGCCGTTTAGACTTTACTGCGTACCGTCGGACTGTCCGACGGCCAGACCATCGGACTATCCTGCACGGTCCGACGCCCCGGATAAACGCCACGTGTCACTAGCCGTTTGAAGTCGAACGTTGGATCACAACGGCTAACTTCCCGCGCTAAACGAACCGTCGGACTGTAGGCCGTCGGACCAAACCTTACGGTCCGACGCCCACTGCCATTGCACCGTCGGACTAAAAATACACGGCGCGTCGGACCAAACGAAACCACGGTCCGACGTTTCCAGAGAGCTCCCCGAGCCCTGAAAACCGTCGGACGTTGGTCCGACGCTCACCGTCGGACTAACGCCGAGAGTCCGACGCTCCTCTGCTCTTCACGTGTCACCTCTTCGTCGCTCTACACCGTCGGACGTTTCGGACAATAGTCGGACGCTCCAAAACTGAGCGTCCGACGCTCTCAGCAGAGTTAGCCGTCGGACCGAGACTAATGGTCCGACGCTAGTTTTTCTATTGAAATGTTTCCGAAATTCGCCGAATCTTGCCTCGCAAGCTCGGCAGGAGGAAGAGAGGACTAAACCCTCTCTAACCCTCAAACTTCACCCCGTTTCTTATGGCACTAACACTCTAAAGTATCTCTCACTTAGGTGCACGTGTGTTAGCCTTTTCAAAGAGTTTTTCACGGGTCAAGTTAGTGTCACTAGCATCTATATGCATATGCAATGATCATGAACACCTAGTGGCACTTGATAACCGTATTTCATCAACGATTTCGCCCCTCTTGATAGTACGGTTATCTATCCTAAATGTGATCACTCCCTCTATGGAGTCTTGATCACCAAAAGCAAAAGAGCTCCTATGGATTATACCTTTGCCTTGAGCTCCTAGATTTTTCACCATCTTTTGATGAAGCTTGTGGACTTCTTTTGATGATGGACTTATACCATTTGCATGGATGCCGTCATTGCCCTTCACTTGTGACCTCCACCGACCCGATCCTTTGCTTCATCTTGCCATTTGCTAATCAATTCTCATGAAACACTTAGAGCAATCATTAGCAAACTAGGTTTCATCAATTACTCAAAACCAAACATGGGCTTTCAGATGCTAAGGATTGATCTGTTGTTACTTTGTTGAAATTTGCTCGATAAAGTTGCCACCATACCTTTGCTTCTTTTTAGTGGAAGGACACTTAATCTAGCTTTGATCGAAATCTAACCTTAACCTTATTTTCGTAGACCATCGTGCCTCTCTCAGAATACTATAGATGACCATGAACCTTCTCATAACGGGTCCATGAACAGTACACCTGTTTTGAACAGTAACAGGTTCGTGAACAATAACCTGACCCGAACAATAACGGGTCCAGTGAACAGTAAACATACGAACCGTTCTAAATATTAACGAGTTCGTGCATAATGACCCGTTCTAAACAGTAAAGGGTCTCATGAACAGTGAACCATGTACTGTATAACCCGTTTTGGACAACTAACCCGTTTAGCAGTAATAGAACACAAAAAATATCAAATCAACACCCACTAAAAAAACACCCGTGCGTGCACGGGTACCTGCTAGTAAGAATTTATTCTTATAAATTTAAAAAATGAATAGGAACATCTTTGTGTGCTTTCTTTTGTTCTAGTGATATGTCTTTCATATTACTCCGTAAACTAACCCATATATAGTCTCAAAATAAAGGAAACAAGGAAAATTGCAACTTTAATTTTTGCAATTCGCAAGAGGTTTATTGCTTTCTGTTCACATTTTAACATTTCATGTACATAAGTGCAAGGAAAACTCAAGATGAAGGTTTTATCTTCCTTTGGTTAGTATAAAACATTTAAATATTTAGGTTAAAATGCTTATTCTTAAAACTTTTAACAATTAATGAAGATGTGCCTTTGCAAAAACTCCTTAGGAAAAAGTATCCGAAGGACAAAACTATAGGAGAGGAACAACAAAAAGTAGAAGTTTTACACTTCTGCTCTAGAACAAAACAATAGGAGATGAGTCATGAAAGAATTCTTAGAGCTCGTGTCATTCATGTAATCATGTTAAAAGGATGGCTCTTAGATGCCCTTTTGGGAACATAAGTAGATCGGATCTCTATCTTTGAAAGTTAGTGTCCATCTTTAACTTGTTTAATACTTCCTCACATTTTTTACATGTCATATTATCGTTGTCTTAAGTCAAACATTTCATCAGACTATGGATTTCGAATAATCCACAAAGTTTAACACTATGTGAATGATATATTATGAATCTCAACTTACACAATTTTTTCAAAATTTATGATCTAAATGTTTGCTTATGACAAAGCAAAGATAATACAAACATGTAAAAACTGAGGAAAAATTGTGAGAAAACCACATGCAACAGTACAACATGTGACAAGTACTGCTCCATTTGTATCCTTAGACAGGGCATTGATGGGAATTGATCATATGGAATAACCATGTATCAAATGTTGCATGGGTTGGGGCAAGAATACACTTTTATATGCAGGTTATGTTTAGAAGAAAATATTAATTGGGCATGATTCTAAGCATTACTCACTAGTCACTACTGCATAATCCTCTTTCAAGGTCGGTCAAAAATGTTTTTAGAGGTGGAAGAATAAGCTTCTCTATTTATAGAGGCACACCAATGTTGGACTGACCCTATAAATCGATTTCTTGAGATGGTCACAAATGTCATGTCTTTGGTTTGTGGGACCTCACTCAAGATTACTCACCATTGCACCACAGTATCACTCGTGATTGAGTATAGGATCATATCCAGTCTGTTCGGTTGATTTGTTGTGAGAGAAAAATAATCTTCTATGGATGGCTAAAGCTGAAACTAGGCCAGCCGAAAAGAGCATCATTATTGTTTAACTTTCATGAATAGGATATTATGTCCCCTAAATAATTTCAAAATTTTAAAAGTATTTTAACTGTAAAATTCGTTGACCACTACAACTTTGTTTTAGGATGTCTCCATTTGAAGTCATTTGAAAAATTTGAAACAATCAAATTTCAAAATCTAAGAACTCAATTTAAAAGAAATAATACAACATCGAAAACCTGATAAATATATTGTAGTTGATACAGTTTCATTAAGCAAAAAGGAAATAAAAAAAGACCACAATAAGTGTTACAAGATGAGAAATGTCGTAACTTAAACATGCATCACCTAGATAAAAGAATGCCTCAACAACTCATATTTTTTTTTACTTGCCTGGCTAATATGCCGTGCAAGATAATCTCGTAACACCAAACACTCAAGTTGTTCTCTTCTTAACATTGGTGAGAAGCAGCCAGAGCTGACACTCCAAGCTCCTCTAGATTGCTGTGGTGGTTACTGCAGCTTTAAAGATTTAAGATTGTTCGTTACTTTAGTAATCAAACAGGCAAGGGCGTGCATAAAGCATAACCGCAACAGGGTGCAATACAACCACAATCTATCCAGCGAGCAGCAAAGAACAGAGCCGAGTTTATCTACTTCAGCTGTGATCAGTTATGCTGGTTGACAACAGCCGCTACAGCAAGCACAGTGCCTAGTGGCTAGTGCAGCCAGCCAGCAAGCATCTATTAGAATTTAGAGCTGATTTAGTTCCAAATGGTTTCAAAAAACTGGCGGCAATATTTGTTTATGTAACAAATGTGATTCCAGTACTAATAACAAAGTTTTCACACAAATGATCGAAGTGGCAAAAACACAGAAGATCTGATGGCGATCCCTCCCTCTGAACCACCTGCGGCCCTTTCTTGTTGGGCGCCATCACCCTTTGCCGTGGTTTCCAGCCTCCACAATACGCTAGCATAATTTCTGTCCGACACTCGGACTGTGCTTATGAATTGCAGCCTACTTGCCCTTTGCGTGTCCTATGGAATCAAACTGCGAAAAGCACATAAAAAATTTGTGCTGTCCAATATCCATAAGGATGAAAAAAGGACCACCGCGAATTGGATGACAGCCGTAGGCAGTGGGGGAATAGAGAACACTATGCAGAAAGAATAATGATATCTACAGGGGAGAAGATGTGTAAAAACTCATCCTATTCAGTAGCTTATCATGCCCTAAGAACAAATTTCTAACATTTAGTAGGTCAAAATGTCAAATAGACTTGTACACCAGTAGCCAAAAACATATCAACACTATGCAATGCTCGGCGTCCCATAATTTACCGCAACTTGGTGAAGGATCCTACTTGTAGATGAGAAGCTAGCAATGTGAATTGTGGCAAGCATTTGAGCAGCAGTATAGCAATTTTAGTCAAGCTCAAGCTGTTAAGAGAAGATCGGTACTTTGATAGAACATAATTCCAATGGAAGTAAATGTAGCAAATCAAGTAAAAAACACATCTTGCCTGAAACATATATTGCGCAAATTAGTGCTACTGAAGTGTGCTTGTTTAAAAATGGCCACTAATTTTACAGATTGCTAAACAGTGCCATATGCCTCTTCTTAAGATGACAAATATAGTAGTTTTCAGGATAGATGCATACCTAATAAATAAGACAGTCGACAAATGCCTGCAAATGCAGCCTAGAGAGTTATTCATAGCCTGAACAGCTTTGTATTACATCAAGAGCATCCATCTCTTCACATTTGCTTTCTATAACCTATAGATTCTATTCTTCTACTGAACTAGCAGTTTAGGAGAAGGATTTGCAGCTTAGATTCTAGGCCTTTTATGAGCGAAAATTCTAATTACATTGACAATAATAGTTCATTACAGACTGCTGCAAACAATGGAGAGATTATCTAACAGGGAACTCTTCATTTTATAGTGTTGTCTTATACCTAATGAGTCACATAAAAAACAAAGTGAAACATCCATTCAGAATGCAAATACAAAAAGAGAGGAGATAATGCCCTTCCATTAGAAAAAGATGCCACACCTAATGTGTTAAAATTGTACTTCATACTGATTTCCATGTTAAATATACACCACTTTTATGGTTCTAATTACCATGTCGAGTTTGAACTACACTAGAAAATTTTCTAATTCCATGCTCTGTAAGTCTCTATGTCATTGTATTAGTATGATTGGTGGTGTATCACTAATTATGATGGAATTAAACATTTTAGCTAGTAATGTTTTTATATGAAGGCTTTACAAACCAAACCAATGTCAGACCTACAGCCATCTTTTTTCGCCACTTGATGTTCTCAGTCCATGGAGTTTGAAAGCTGCAAAAGTAACAAGATTCAGGACCAAGAAGAGTTACTAATAATTCATTTCCCAGGTTATTTGTCCCCAATAGGAACCGGCCATACTGGATTATTGGCATCTGTTTTGCCTATACTCAACACTAACACCATTACCCACGAGTAGCATCAGTTGATCACTCGTATTGTTTTCTCCTTTGTATTGACCAAATGATAAGCAGTAATTATTTAGAAAATTACCGTCTGGCCTCCCTACCAGATTATACAAATAGATAATGGAAGCAAATTGGATCTGCAAAGGTCAAGATGGGAGATGGGAAGAGATGACTATCTGCAGCGTGTACTAATGACTTGTCCTCTGAAATTAAGGAGCTGTCTACTCTATCCAGCACTCGCGTGTTTTACCGGCCACAAACACCCTTTTTTTCTCCATACCTTCTTCCCGTCCCCTCCACCCGCCACCATCCATGGCCCCTCCGCAAAGCAGTAGGGTCTTGCGGGAGCTCCGCAGCTGCCCCGATGAGACCCTACCATGCCCGCGGCAACCTCCTTCCTGCCCCTCCCCCCGCCGCCATCATGGCCATGGGCGCCCAAATAACGACCTAGCCGGTTTCCTCTGCTGCCGCCAGAACCCTCACGCCGTCGGCCGTCCCCACCGCCTGGCCGGCCTACGTCACCGGAGCCCCTTCTAAGGCCACCGGATTTGGACAAGAAGAGGGAGTGGCCGGAGATGGAGAAAAAGAAATTTGAGTGTTGGATTGCTCAAAAACACTAAGTTGTTCACTTGTTCTATAACATTTCTCATTAAGAATCCTAGGAATCAAGGCAAATACCTAGGTGCCAAAAGATTGGAAGGATTTATTGGGTGCTTTTGGGGATAAGGTGTTCCTTTTTTTTTTCCTAAGAAATATGGATTGGGAAGGTTAATTGGCAATTATTGGAGATGCTCTAACAAGGTAATTAGTCAAGCAACCTGTTACACACAGTGGATCAGGAGCACCTAGGTGATGCGATTAAACTGAAGCGACACATACTAGGTAAAAGCCTCGTGGTAAGGCATGGACACATCAAGGATTGATATAGGATACTTACCATGGCAGGGTGGTTCTGTCTGCACAGAAGAGGCAAGGAGTGATTTGAGATGCGGCCGTGCCAGAACGCCGTTGCCACCCGTTGCCGGTGGGGAACGAGTGAGGTGAGAGTGGCGTCGCTGTTTGGCGCCCTCTTAGCGGAGGCGACCCGACCGGAAGGCGGAGACGCCGAGCAGCGGTGAACGGTTAGCCACCAAAGGCGACTCCCGATTTGTCGCCCCTTCTGCTGAGCAAAAACAAAACCGATGCCGAGGAGTAAAGGAATGGGAAGCAGAAGATTAGGCCCCTTTGGAACGCAGGAACTTCACACGAATCAGTTCAGGAAACATGAAAACAAAAATCTATCAATCCAACGGGGCCTAGGCGGCCGGCGCAGTACAGCCCAGCGGCGAGGCTACCGCATACCGGCGTCGCCGTTCCCCTCGCCCCGCGTCGTTCCGTGCCCATGGATCCGCGGGAGCGCGTGGACACGTCGGTGACGCTTGCTGGGTGCCGACCCGGCGGCGCTGCTGGAGGACCTCAAGTCCACGGCCAACGAGGCAAGGTCGCTGGTGGAGCACCCCCCCCCCCCCCCCCCCCCCCCCCCCGACCCGGTCCTACCCGGACGCGCTAGCGCTGAGCCTCGGCTACCGCTGCTCTTGGCCCGTCGTTCGCGGTCCTCACCGCCGGGACTGCAGGAGTTGGGCCTCAACATCCTGGCCCGGCTGCACGGTGCCACCTCGCAGCCGGCTTCGCCAACCTGGGCTCATGGGCGGGAAAGAAGGTAGCGACCGGCGGCGGCCATCTCCATGGGTGGACGGCGCCAGGCGCCACGGTGGAGATCTGCAAGAAGGCGGAAGGAAATGATATAGGAACCGTCTTCTAAAAACACGTACCCCGAACAAACCTACCTGCGTAACACTGACGGGTGGTCCCGCAGACGGGCCCAGCGTCGCGAAGCGCGCGTACACCCTCGACGGAGTCTCCCGAGCGCGCTGCCCTTCCCGCCTAGCCAAATACCCATACTGTCCAACCATGTTTCAATAAACTACGAGCCTACCCTTCCGTGGGCATCCTTCTCGCGAGAAACACGGTGGCATTCTCGTGATTAAAGGCATAATCCATGGGTTCTCTCCACCACCACATGATATAAATAAAGGCTGGCCCCCGGCCTCATCCCCTCCTCTTCGCACCAGAATTTTTTCCGCTCCGCTCTCTATCCTCTTCGCCTCCCTTCCCCTCTTTCGCTCTCCCCCGTTTCCTCCCCTGCTCTTTGTCATTTGCCACTGCCCTGGGAAATTACGGTCCTGCCCCCAGTGGGTCCCACCATCTCCGTTCCTACTTTGTGCTCTATTCTCTCTTTTTCTTTTCTTTTTTTTTTTCTCCACTTTCTTCCCCTGCTCCGCAGACGACCACAGGAGGGTGGGGGAAAAAACCTTTGTGCCTCTCTCGACCGTCTTTCCTTTTGGACGGCTCAGCTCGGCGCTGACGTGGCTAGAGGCGAAGCGGGGCCGTCGATATGTCGCTCAGCGAGAAGCTGGAGGCGGCGCGTATCGCTCTCGGCAAGCGAAAGGAGCGTGAGCGCGAGCTGCAGGCCGCACAGCAGGCCCAGGCGCTCCCCGTGCCGGCTAAAGCCGAGCCGTGGAAGCCGGCTCCGGTTCCGGCTCGGGCGGCCCCCGCCGACGCCGCCGGCAACAAGCTCCTGGCGGGCCACCTGGCCCACGAGTTCCTCGCCCACGGCACGCTCCTGGGGCGGCGGATCGAGCCGCCGAGCCGCGGAGCCCCGGCTCCGGCTCCAGCTCCGGCGCGGGCCGAGCCGGACCCGAAGAGGAGGTACGCGGAGGTGTCGTGGCTGCTAATGGCGAGCGGGGCCCACGTCCCGGGCGTCGTCAACCCGACGCAGCTCGGCCGCTGGCTGCAGATAAAGGACTGACGGCCGGCCACGTCGGCGTGGGCAGGTGGCGCGGCGGCGGCGCCTACTGGCCTGGAGCCGCCGCCGATGGACGACGAGGCGAGAGGCTGGCTGCTGTTCCCATCCGTCCTGCGGAACAGAATAGAACCGGACCCGATTCTCCTGCTGCTGGAACAAAGAAAACACACACATCGGCCAAGCCAAGTGGTCTCGCCATTTTCCGCCGCCGCCGCCGGCGCTCCCTCGATCGGTCACTCGGTGGTGCTCTCCTACTCCTCCTCCCATTCAGATTCCTCTAGTAGAATCTAGATCTAGCGAGATCGTGGTGTACTACTAGCTTTTGTTTGATTGGCGCATCGTTGCTGTTACATTACATTACATATGTTGCCGTGTGCGTGTTATCGTCGTTGTTGTATCCATCCATGTCTGTTCCTTGCATGCAATTGTGTGTGTACGTGCGCGCGCGCGTCTCGGTCTCTTGGATATGTGTACAGTGTACTCCAGGAAGGAGAAGGCTGCCGGCTGCAGCTGGACCAGCAAGCTCGTCTCGTGTTCCAGTGAGGGAGGCTGAGGCCGGAGTGCAATGCGACTGCAAAGGCCGCCGCTCTCTCCAGTCCACGCACGGCACGGCACGGCACGCAGCTGATCCTCGAGCCATGAAACCATGGGCCGGGCATCGGCACGGCGGCCGAAAGTTGATGGATCATGCTTCTCGCGTCTCATGTATATTCATTCGCATGGCTAAATTGCTTGCTGCGGTGCTATGTGTAGTATACATATATATGTATATATATCTCGGCGAAGATGGCGTGAGTGTTGTCGCGTCGGTAGGTTAGGGGGTGGCGAACGCTTTGGCGTGGCGTAGTGGGTGGTGTGGGCTGCCTGTGGGCTGTGTGGGTTACCCTTGCGGTGCTCGGTTGCTTATTCCAGCTTGAAAGGTGGAACACTGTTTTGATGTTTTTAGATGCATGCCTTTTACGTGCTGGGGAGAGCGATGGAAGGATATAGATGGCAAGGCCTCCATTGCCAGTAATGCAGAGTGCAGTAGAAGATGTGCCTCTGCCTCAACAAGAAAAAGTCGCTCCTATAGGCTGCAGAATAATTAGATAGGACATGGAGTTTTTTATTTCAAAGGGAAAAAAATCGAAGAGAAACTGTGAGAGAGAGAGAGAGAGAGAGAGAGAGAGAGAGAGAGAGAGAGCGTGGTGCTCTGATGTGTATATAGAAAGTAGCTAGGTCGATCTGGAGTTTCATCGACGACCTGCACCTGCATAGCCATCCTGGTTCTCCAGCAGTCTTTCCAAATTCTTGGTTGTTTATGACATGGGGGCAATAAAAGATGGGTAGGTCAGTTCCCAACTTCTTCCCAAGAGAAGAGGAAAGCCGAAAGCTTAGTTGGACATTGTTGTTGTTGCTGCTGCCATGGTTGGTTTGATTGCTGGTAGATATATAAAAATATATAAATGCGTCCAAGCGATTTGATTCCTGTACCCTCCTGCTTCATTTCAAGCTGTCATAAACTCATAATGGGTGGGGCCTGTGCTGATCTACTCGATCTTTTTCATTCATCGCCGCATTAGTTGTTGGTCAATGGCTCGTGGAAGGACAATTTATGGTATATTTGGACAAAGTCTTTTTTGATATCCACATTCTGGAGTACGATTCATTAGATTGACTTTTGCCGTCTAAGCGTGATCGCAGCGCCCTCGTAACTTTATCCTTTTGAAATATATATATATATATATATATATATATCCTGATTTACTTTGCTATATACATGTCATTTTGGTTAGCCATTAAACTATATAATGCTATTATATTATATCCTTTCGTTTTCGGCTCTGTTCGCTAAAGCTGAAAAGTGCTGAAATTTCTGATTTTGTGTAAAAAAAAAGTACTTGTAGAAGGGCTGAAAAATAAGCGGTTTTAAGGTTTAGTGAACAGAGCCTTCAACTCCCAGCTCATAGCAACAAAGACTGCCTACTTTGGCTAGCGGCGAATTCCAAAATACACCAGTCACCCTTGGAAGATTGAACATAAATGCAGAGAGTCCTCTTGGCCTGCCCTGCTCAGGCTGTCTGCACTGGCATCCTTTATCTCATACTAAAAGCGCGCATAGCGTAAAAATGATCTACAGCGGCTACTGTAAAACGGTTCGCTATTTTACAGGCGAAGCATCCGTTCGTTATTCTGAGCGGCATAGTGTCCGTGCGGTATCTGCATCGTGACCAATCACGCGAGAGAGAGCACGCGCCCCAGGGACGCGCGGGAGAGAGAGTCTGCGCCGATCTGCATGCAGTGGCGGGCTCCACGGTTTTAACAAACTAAAAAATATTATAAATCACAAACCAAAAAACCAAATTAAATTTCGATTACACCATTAAATTCGTTGCAATAAATCCTTTAAAACAAGATCTCACATGGATATATTTAGATAAAATTTATTTATAGACATATGGGCCCTACTGTGGATAGAGGATAATATAGATGATGGATGGGTGCGGGAGAAAGTGATATAGAGGAGAGAATCTCGATGACCAGGACAGAATATTCCTTTTAGAGGATGGATTTAGAGTACGACGACTGCGGATAGCCTCATATTGCGATGTCGCGACGTGACCCTATGAAAAGATCATTGCATTGCATCTCCATTTACATCTAAGTTTCTAGAAAATAAGAAAGATACACTAGTAAAAACTGAGCCCCATAATGACATCCACATTTATTTAATTCCAATGTGTCGGAACTTAGCGACACCGATGACCATTGTCGGAGCATCACTCTAGAATCACACACAATGATATGTCCCAAACTTTTGAAAACAACGGATGGTCTAACGCCTTTGAGAACTTCTCAAGATGCATCTAACACATTTTTATCTAACACATCTATACTTCTTATATAAATAAACCCCAATAGCTATTTCTCTCGTCATGCAAAGTGTCCACGTCAGCATCCACTCAAAATTCCACTAACACATTATATCTTGCCATGCAAAGTGTCCTCGTCATTATCCACTAACACATCCAACTAACGCATGTCATTATGTTCACTCAAGCTTTTCATATTTGTAAACCACATCATTTGCTAACATATATTCAATTTTTCACATCAGAATGCTAAAAACCATCCACTAACATGTATCATGATATTTATTCGATCATATTATAGTAAATATAAGTTGTATAATTTTACCGGCGATTCCCGCAGCAACGCGCGGGGTTTTCTCCTAGTAGATGTAAACAAGAACTAACAGAAATATAACCCGTAATTGCATAAATCATACAAAAATAGTATTGATGCGAAGAACATCAGGCTAATGGCCTGGATAGGCATTCACACCATAATTCTCTTCAAAGACAAGAGAAATCAACGATACAATGACATCCGAAAGCTCATGGGACAAAACTTTATTTCAATCTTTGTGACTAGGTTGGGCGATGGAGTATACATGTTCCGTTGTTCATCCTCAGTACCAACGAGATCGCTACATGGAGGGATGGGGTGGTAGCGGTACATGAGGAGCGTAGGGCGGTGGACACAGGAGGAGGATAGTGAAGACCTATCTAGTAAAACATCCAGCCTTAAATGTTCTTATTGAAAGGTCTGGAACTAGTTGATTAAGAATTTGTTCAATTAATTCCTTATCCAAGGGATTAGAGGGAATTTTAAGGGATTTTATACCATGCAAGTCAAAGCCACTTCCAATCACCTCGATTTGGAGATTAACTAAGCAATCCTTAACGGAGAGTAATTGGTTTGAATCTTTTTTTAAGACCCTCGGAATCCTCGTGTGGTTCGTCGCAACACAAGGAACCAAGGCTCCAAGGCCATGTCGGCGCCCATAGGTACCACATCTGGTTTTCACCTGTTTAAATTATATCTTTAATTTTTTGTTTTAACATGTGCACCAAACAAAACCTATGTATTATATTTTCATTTATTTAATGCATGGAATCCAACCTCTCTGTAGTGTCATTTACCCCTCCTAGTCTGTCCCATTTACCGGTTCCACGCACTTCACCTGGCTCCTCACCCCACCACTAGGGTACCCCTTTGCTTCCCTTTTCACATATGCATAATTGGCTATCACAAAAGGACGTTGCTGCAACACCGCTCCTCATGAAGAAAGGTTGGGCACTACCCATTACTTCGCAGGAGTCCATGCTGGCGCCAAACAGGTGCAAACCCCTATATCCTCTTTTTATTTGGATTTTTATCTGTTCATAGCCTCGAGCTCTTGAATTGTAACATTGTTTTACATATGATTTTTTGAGTTTTTTCTAGACTCGGAACTTTTTCCTACCTGATGTGATATCTTTGTCAAATCAAGAAGCTAACTGGGAAGGGTAGAGTTATGGGCATCCTGAGTCTAGATGTCAGCATAGAAACGAAAAGGAGTGAGAGATTTGTTGTTAACACGCCACCAGATAGGATAGCAACGAGGAGAGAGAGGAGTGACGAACTTGCTAGATTTCGAAGATGACCAACAACCAGGAGACGGTGGTGAGGAAGTTTGATGGTATAGCCACCGAGATAAAGACGACAGCTCAGGAAGTGTCATGGTGGCAGCGTGAGTAAAGTCAAAAAGAGGATAGGACGGGGTTGTGATTACGGCATAATATTATGACAGATAAAAAAAGGCGTTATAGGGCTTGCGAATTCAATTGTCGAATAGACATGTTTCTTTTTTCTAAAATTGTTTACAATATGATTTTGCTTTCACAAGGGAAAGGTTTAGAGCGTGTTTGGAGCTGTGGGGTGACGGCTATCTTATATCTTGTGTGGAGAAAAGAATTACCAATATCGTAAGACGTTTGATGCTCAAAAAAAAAATCCGTTTGCAGGTGTTTTTTTTAATTTCTCATGGTGGAGCAACCACAAATCCGATTTTAATCCAAAACAAACAGGCCGTTAGTTTGTTATTGTTTTGAAACTTGAACAGGCCGTTAGGTTACCTGACGCCGCTGCCGTGGCAGTGTGGCCCGTGGGGGCGAGTGGAAACCGCTGCATCGGCGGACCAAGCAACTGAGCCCGGTGTTTGAAGTTTCTACAGCAACAGGCCAGCCCACAAGGCCCGCAACAACTGATCACTTCTTCCCTCACCCGCAGGCCGCAGCCCAGCCCGCACCCCGCCTCCCCCTGGTCGGTCCTCTAGGTCCTTTTTTTTTTCTTTTTTCTTTTACCGAGCCGCCAGGAGAGCGGGTCTGCGGCCGCCCGCGCGCGGCGCGGGGCGCTCGAAACAGCCGCCGCTTGCCCGGGCGAAAGGGGCAAGAAAACTCGTCCCCGCCGCCCGAAAATCTCCCGCCTCCCGCGGGATGGGATGTGGCATCCGGTTTCACGCCACGCGCCCCGCGCGCAAAACATTTTCGCTCCGCCGGCTGCTTGCTCGCCACCAGTTCCCCTCCCGCTCCGAAACCCCGATTGGCCGCGCTCCCCCCGCGTATTTGACTGGCGGTCTGGCGCCTAGAGCCAGCGCCCAGCTCAAGCTTTCACTTTCAGTTCCTCGCCAGCCGACGCCACATCTGTCTCGTGCTCCGGCTCTCCGCTCCCCTTCACGGCCATAGCACTCCGATTCCTAGGGTGATATCGGAGGGAGGGGGAGGGGAAGGCGGAGGCGGGAGTAGTAGGAAGGGGCGGTCGTCTCGTGGGCGGAGAAGATGGAGAACCTGAGGAGGTTCCTGAACCCGCTGGTTCTCAACCTGCAGAAGATGGAGCTGGAGCTCACCTGCCCCGTCTGGTGTGTATTCATTCCCTTGGGCGTCCTTTGCTTGTTTTTGCCTTTCAGTTTAGATGCGGGAAGCTCGAAATGTCATTTCTTATCATCCAAGATCTCGGCGCGCCTAATCTTAGCATGGCCGCTACAGCGGGAATGAACTTAGCTAGAGCTAGATCCGGGCAAACTTGGGAGCTTCGATCCTTTTATTCTAACACGAGGGGATGAATGGATTCGTAGTTCGTATACTGAACTTCTTGGTCTTCTGACTCTGACGGTGAGAATTTTTGTCTGTCACTTGTGTCAGCCTGAAGCTGCTCACCTCGCCGACAACGCTGCCGTGCTACCACACATCCTGCAGGTGACGCCTCAACCGACGAACGCTCGTCACCCTCCGTTCATCCTGCCACTGCGAGATTCGACGACTGACAAGTTTGTTCCTTTCTTTCAGCAAGTGTGCCCTTACACCGACCTCAAGAGGTTACAGCTGTGCCATTTGCAAATCAGGCTACTGTTCTCAAGGTACATCATGGCTTACTGAAGTGTTTCAGAGTTCTGATTGATGCCTTGATTCTTCATTTCACCCCAGCGTTGTTTGCAGATTTAAGGCCAGCTTCTCACCTTGAGTCGATAGTGAGCATTCACAGGAGCCTCAGCTCGACCGTCAGCACCATGATTGAACAACAGGATGCTCAAGTTAACATTCGTGGTACGTCCATTCTCACAGAATATAAACTTCAAACACTGTCAATAAGTAGTAGTCTGTCAAAGTTTTGATCGAGTGGCAAAATTTCTTTTTGTTCAGTTGCAAAGACATCATCTCATGGAACACCAGAATCAGGAAACAGAAGTGGGGTGGTGGAGAAATCTGACCAGATGAAATCTTACAACCCTGTTGCTTCAAAGCTAGTATATAACCAATCAACTGGACCTGCATTTGGGAACACTGATGGTGTTCAAGCAAAAGATCCTGCATCTGAGAACAAAGCTGGTGCTGCAGCTGTTGCACCAACGCCTCTTGTGCAAAAGGGACATTCTGGGTCACAATCTTCTGACGGCCCTGGAGATTTGGATTGTGAAAGCAATGACCTTGAAGGAGAACTGGTAAAATTCTATTCTATCTAGACTACCTCCCTTTTTCCTTTTTTTTTTGAAAGTTGTTCATAAAAATACTTGGTTAAGACTCTCCTTAATGTGTGCTGTTCTATCAGTTAACAAGCAGATCACCTCTTCAAACTGCATTGAAAAGAGAGACAAACGTTGTGGATGACCATACCAGAGAATTGAAGAGGCAAAAATCAAATGATCAGGTTCAAAGTAAGTCATTTGCTGCCTGAATTCCTTTCTGAATATTTGGAAATGCAAGATGCTAATGTGATCTTGAACACAAATACAGGACAAACAACCATGGCCAGTGCTTGGAAATGTGAATTCTGTCATTCTTCCGAAGTCACTAAGGTTGGTCTTGC
The DNA here is from genome assembly GCA_038502445.1 of Eremochloa ophiuroides. Classification (NCBI taxonomy): domain Eukaryota; kingdom Viridiplantae; phylum Streptophyta; class Magnoliopsida; order Poales; family Poaceae; genus Eremochloa; species Eremochloa ophiuroides. Next base: position 50,201,542 of record JAHLJS010000009.1, on the reverse strand, counting down.
GTAACTTAAACAAGAGTTGGAGTTTGTTTACTATTATTTAGGATATGGCCTGCTGCTTGTTTCTTATACTCAAAGAATCTAATGTAAATTGTAATTTACAGTGCACTGGCCCTTTGTCACACTATCTGAATGGGGAGCCAATAGAAGCTGATCAAGCTTGGAAATCAAGTGTTCTCCATGTCCATGAGAAATGTATTGAATGGTATGCTCCTGGGAACTTTCATAATACTATTTCTGAATGAACACATACTTAATTTCACTGATTTAACACATACTCCTATACAGGGCTCCTCAAGCATTCTTTACTGGTGACATCGTAAACAACTTGGAGCCTGAGCTGGCCCGTGCTTCTAAGATCAAATGCAGTGTTTGTGGCTTGAAAGGTGCAGCACTTGGCTGCCTTGTGAAGAGCTGCCGCAAAAGTTATCATGTCCCATGTGCCTACAACATCAAAGGCTGCAAATGGGATCAAGTCAGTCTTGTTTCTTAAATCTGCGTTGTCCATTGTGTATTGAATGAAAATGTGTGCCCTTTTTTGTGGTGAACTATTTGTTGGTTATCTCACTGAACAAATGTGATCTGCTCCAGGAGAACTTTGTTATGCTGTGTCCTACACATTCATCGAAAAAGTTGCCTTGTGAGAGATCAAAGTCCAAAAAGAAAGCCAAGTTACAGGAGTATGCCACTCTGCCTGTTATACATAACTGTTTTTTGCTATACCTGACCGTGTCTTCTGATCACCCCTCTTTGAATTTTGCAGGCCATCTTGTGACACTGATGATCTGAATTCACCCTCCCCAATGCAAAGGGATGAACTTTGGACTGCCTCACCTTTTCTGACTAGTGAATGGGTGATATGTGGATCTGCCCTCATTGGCCATGAGAGGGTAATTGCTTTTTTGATATGTTCTTCGTAATTAAAGTGCTTTAGATCTTATTCGGATATGTAATGTGCCCTGAAATATTCATAAACTTCACAGGAAATCTTGGATCAATTTGAGTGTCACACTGGTGTCACAGTAACTAACACTTGGAGTTCGGATGTGACTCATGTGATTGCTAATACGGATGAACGTGGGGCATGTTCTAGGACACTCAAGGTTCTCATGGCTATTTTAGCTGGGAAGTGGGTTCTCAGTGTGAATTGTAAGTCCATTTTCTTTGAAGATCAGTAAATGTAGTCAGGGCTAACCAAATTATGTATGCCATGGTCTGTCTTCGTCAATTGTGATTTTGGAGCCATCACAACCTAACCTAGGATAGTTCAACTAAGTGCTGGATCTAGTATATTGCTTGCATCTGCTACGTTACTTTTGCTTAGACTGCCCTGTTCCCCAGGGAAGTTATTCTAATGCAAATTTGCTTTTGTTATTTAGGGCTGAAAGCCTGTATTGAGGCTAGGAAACCAATCCCAGAAGAGCCCTATGAGATCAGGTGTGATGTTCATGGCTCTGTCAATGGCCCTCGCACCGGAAGGCTTCGTGCGATGCAGCAGGTTTGCAAACGAATTCTGGGAGCAAATAAGCCATTGTAACAATCTTGTCGGAATACTGACTGCGACACTGCATACATTTCTGCTTTTGTAGGCACCAAGTCTGTTTGCTGGGTTGACCTTCTATTTCAGTGGTCATTTCATGCCAGGATACAAGGCCAACCTTGAAGATTTGATTGCCGCAGCAGGGGGTTCCATTTTGGAGAAGACCGAGCTCTCTAGCACATCCTTGATTCTTTACAGCATGGAGCCGCCACAAGGAAACAATCTAGACACCCTCGAGACCATCAATAAGAGAATAGCTGAGGCTCAAGAACTGGCAGCCACAGTTGGCTGCAAAGCCATTCCTCACACATGGCTTCTGGATTGTATTGCATCCTGCACAGTTGAGTTGAACGTGTGATGTTGTACTGCCTAGGTTCAAATTCAAACATAGGAATGTGATGTCTGCTGCTCCTTTTTTTTTCTTTTCAAAAAGGAGATTAGGATGTGATCGACATGTTGTCTTGATCCAAAATATCTTTAGATGTTGTAGCATGAAAGCGCAATTCAATTGGAATAAACCTGTGTACCTCATTCAGCGTTACTGTCAGTGATGTCATTCACATGTTTCACCTACTGTCCTACTGACAGGTGCAGTTGGTCTGATCTTTTTCGTTTTATTTCTATCTAATAAACAGAAAAGTACGCATTTGGTAGGTTAGGTTCACTCCAATCCCTTCTTGAATTGATGTGGGGAAAAAGAATTACCAGGTGGGTCGGTGGGTGTGATCTGCACTGTCTGTTCGAGATCCAACGCTCCAACGCCATCCGAGAATTTCCATATCTGCCTGTGGCATTATTCGTTCACTGCTTCAGCAAGGGGAGGGAAAAAAAAAGGCTGAAATGATTGTGGAGTGCATTGAAAACAAAGCAAACGGGATGGCTGAGCTCAGGAGGTTGCTTCAGAAGTAGTTCACCAGAAGCAGCCAGGAGAGGTCCCCCTCACGCCCTCCAGCAGTCCAGTCTCACCAGTCACCAGTCAGGCAGCCGCCGCCCACCCGGCATCCTCCCCCTTGTGTCCCTTGAATTTGTTTTTTCGTCCACCAGACCTTGATCCTGATATCAAAGCAACACTTGTACTGTACAGTTGTACCGCTCGTCTCTTCTCTCCTTTCCTATTTTGTTTGTTCCCTTTAAGGAGCCGCTCTTGGTCCTGAGTGCGAAACTGTGCCCACGGCATGGCGTTCTTCAGCAGCGGATCCCGAGTGCTGGTGGAAATCCTGACGAGGATGCAGAGGTGAGTTGCATGCAGGTCGTTGCTCTTTTGTAGTAAGTAGTTTGCTTGTAAGTAAAAAAAACATGGAGTCTGTAAGAGTAGCTCTCTCTCTCTCTCTCTCTCTGGGCAGTGGGCATGATATTGATGATTTTGTACTCTGCATTCGCTTAAGTGGTGTGGTAAAAACTGACACCGTAATATTTGAATGTGGCGAGGACCTTGCCATACGCATGTGCTCTGGTTAAACGAAATCCAATGTGCGTTGTTGCAGCGCTGAAAGACCAATGCCTGTCGACCACACCTTCTTCGAGTTTGGATCGATTCGCTACCATGTGGAGGTATGTAATACACCATTTCCTAATTCGGAAGTCGGAAGAAGCATGGCGAAACACACGAAGAATCATCCGTGTAGGCTTCAGCGTCCGATCCCGAGGAGAACGTGTTCCTGTCGATATCGACGCCATCGCTCTGCCACGAGGCCGCACCCTCGTCGTCGAGCCGGCTGTCTGAACTGACCCTGCAGGAGACGAGGAAGACGTATGGCAGGTTCGCGGAGATCGTGGAGCCGCCGAGGGAAGGATACGTTCTGACGCTCAAGCTCAACTTCTCCGGCCTCACCCGGCCCAAAGGTACATACCCTACGAACGAAGAACCCACCAGCAACGCTAGCTCTCTCGCTCGCTCGATCGCTTCCACCACTATATGCTACTTAGGAGCTAACCGATCGACGATAGGCGTTGCCTTGGATTATTACATGCTCGTTGATCGCGCGTTCTGAATATGTGTTTGTATATATATAAATAGATCGCGTGAAGGCCATTAAGCAGGTGTCGCTGCTGCAATCCGTGGTGCTGAGCTCGCAGCTGAAGCACATGCTGGGGAGCCTCGGCTCGTCGGGCACGATGAGGCTCGTGTACAACCAGAGGGAGCCCTTCTTCGTCAGCAGGACGGTACGTGCGTTCAGTTCGATCGATCTTGTGCGCAGAGCATGCAAACTAAAACTAGTAAATCTAGCTTCAGACTGTACGTTTTGTCAGAGAAATTTATTAATCAAGCAGCTAGGGAACGCAGAATGAAGAAGCCTGCGCGCATCAAATGCATGCAACTCGATCGCTAAAACAGTGCAGATGTACGTACGTCCTGTCCTCCTGCAGGCTGAGAAGATAAACGCCATCTTCCCCATGCGCTTCAGGGACGACACAGACCTGGCCATCGCCACCTCCTTCTTCCAGGTCGGTGTGCGTGTGCTCTGCTTGCACGCGTTGCATTATATTAACTGTTGCTCTTAATTATGATCCAGCGCTTCAATTCACGGCGGCGGATGAATAATGCAGGAGCTGCAGGAGGTCGGGAACTCGCTGGCGAGGGCGCCCAAGTGCAGCTGGTCGCCGATCCCGCCGCCGGAGCTGCGCGGGGAGAACGTGCACCACCTCACCACCAACGGCGGCTTCGTCTCCTTCGGTACGTGCTAGTGCTTAGCTGTTGTTGTTGACGCGGGCCGTCCACAGTAGTGGGCCGGGCTTCATGACTGTCTCATCATCATTCATCGGACATTCCGGCCCGCTTGCGCAGGCGTCCTGTCGCGGCACGTGAGGGGGAAGCGGGCCGCCAAGACCGCGTGGATCCTGCTCAACTTCCAGTCCTACGTCAAGTACCACATCAAGGTTCTCCTGCCAGTATTGTTGCACACCGTGGCTGACGACGGCGGCGGTGAATGCCTGAATGGTGATGCATTATTGTTAAATTGCAGTGCACCCGGAGGCACGTCCAGAGCCGGATGCGGGAGCGACTGGAGAAGCTGACGGAGGCCGTCCAGGACGCGAGGCTACGAGGAGGGAGTAGCGACGACAAGAAGCGGTCCCCACAAGGTACGCACACGTCTCGTCTCGTCTCGCCAGCTAGCTCGATCGATCGCGCCCCGCCACTGCCAGAGTCAGTTCGATCGATCGATCGACCTCATCAGAATCGTCTGTTGTTATAAGTATGTGAGGAACGAGCGAATTAAGTGGCTAACCCACTTGGTATGCTGCAGTTGGGAAGAAGAGGAGCAAGAGGCGGCTCATTACCATGGCGAAAGCAAGCAAGAAGCTGCACAAGGGTTTCAGGGCCGTCCTGGACAAGATGAAGCGGCTGCGGCAGAGGATCAGGGTGAAAGGCCTGGACCGGCTCCGGCGGCAGTTCCGGTGCCGGTGCTTCGCCGTGCCTAGGCTCCCGCCACCGCCTCGCACTCGCAGCATGAAGGAGCTCAGATACCACAAGCTGGCCGAGTAGTGTATTTAGAGTACTCCGTACTAACTGGGAGCATGCATGGGATGGCACCCCGCTATTATACCAAACATCGGATCGCACAAAAAGAGTTTAGCTCTTTGCGTCACATTGGCTTAAAAGTTTTTAGTCTCTCTCTTCTTCACGTGACACCTAATGCTGGCTATTGAAGACGCTTTAAGTATATATCCATGCTTGAGTGTTGTTGCATTTGCGGCGCTAATTTGTACTTTTGTACCTTTGAAACTTGAAACGACCTCGATTTCCACGAAGGGAAATCCACAGGCTCGAATTGTAATTCAACAGATTGCTTGAGACAATCCAAGAAATTACCCATATCTCAGTTGACACCAGGATCCATACAACGGTAATTAAGTCTTACATAAATATTTATTACATCGCCACACTGGCGGAATCAACAATCAGAGAAACTTTAGAAGATGCGGAAACGATTCATTCTTCACGGCCAACTTGAGTGTAGCACGTGACCCTATTCCTCGTCATCATCTCCCTCGAAGTCGTACTCATTCTCGTCACCTGACAGCAAATTTATCAGTACGATTTGTACTGGCCACGGACCCCACCTATGCAGCATTTGCTTTGTGGAAAGTGGATGCAAGGCTATACAAGCAGACCTATAGGCTGAGGTTTTCCTATACAGCTGTAATCAATGTTTAATTAGTCAAGTTTTATCACCAGTTAACACCATCATCCCTTTTCCCATCACCACACCTCACATACCCACACCTCACTCTCATTCGACAGGCCCAACTCCCTCTCGGGCCTATCTCAGCGGCACACTACCACAACGGGTACACTGCCGAAAAAAATGTTATCCAGGGGGAGAAGAGAACACTCACTACACTAGTAGAAGCTTCACAGGATAGGTCCATAGCCAACAGGTTGGCATATGTATCGATCGATCAACCGTACACTCTGCAGAGGTTTCACTACCCACAAGATTAGCCATCATAGGTGTTGCGCAAACACCTAGGTAGAATTCCGGGTGCTTGCTTGCCTAGGTCGATGCCACCCTACCACTCAGCCCTGGGATATTCCGGATCCTACACCGTTATGCTGAGACTGGGAGACACAGTACCGGGCCCATCCAGTGGTACTGTGCATCTAGAACGGAACGGGAACCCATCGACCGTCTTCGCCCACCCTTATCACCTTTCAACCTAGCAGTAGTGGCACCGTCCTACCAAGTAGTCCAGCCGTCTCCCGCCCATCAGAAGCGAGTGAGTAGAAAAGGATTCCCATGAACCTGAAACTAGTCCATCCTAGGTTTGACCAAGCAGGCATCTCCACTTAGGGGATACTCTCCCCGTGCCATCACAGCACCTCCGTCCACGGGCTTCAAACCACCATGGCTATCCCACCCGGAACCTCCTCAACAACTTTACCCGCCACAGGTATCTCGCTTGGGGATACCCAAGTTGCACCCCCGGCACGACTTGCCCCATGGGCTTGTCTCACATCCCACTTGGTCGACATCAACCCTTACCACGCACCCAAGACGCACGCAGCACTCCCTCCCAGTGGTTATAATCAGTTATATACCGTCTCAATTCCACCACATAGCATATAGCAAGTAGTAAGTAGTGAAAGAGTAACAGTAAATTAAGCAGCAGCTAACCTAGCAGCGGACAGCAGGGTAAAGTCTTATCAAAGCAGGGAATTCAAATATACTACCATGCAACCAATCCATACATAATCATAAAGCAATAGCAACAATGTCATTTGCAATGCGTAAATAGGATCTAAGGATTTGGTGGGACATGGCACCTTCGTAGTCGTCTCCTAGCTCCTGAAAGTACTCGTGGTCGTCCTCCTTAGTCAGATCCTCCTCCGGCTCTGAAATCGAACACGAAATAGTCGCGTCAGCGACTCCTATAGAGTATTTCAGAAAAATCCAATAAAATAAAGAGCCAAATGCACACAAACATAGTCTTAGATTGTAGATCTTATTTTTCTGAGAATTTTGATATATGGTGCGTAATTTTTGGACATCGTATGAATAAGTTATGAATTTCCGAAGATTATCCTATTTTCTGAAAATGGAAAAATTGGTCGGTTAATCAGGGGGCAGCTCGGGATTGGTCCACGTGGCGCACGGGTCCAGTAGTGCGGCATGTGGCGCCTCAACAGAACACAGACCCGATGGTCGCCCACCAGGTGTTCGATGTTGGTTCCCAGAGAGTCGCCGGTGTCGGCGTAGCTCGGCGGAGCTCGGCGGTGGTTCGGCGGTGGTCGGGGGTAGCTCGGCGCGGCTCGGCGTAGTTAGGCGGTGGTCGGGGGTAGTTCGGCGGAGCTCGGCGTAGCTCGGCAGGGCTCGGCGTAGCTCGGCGGTGGTCGGGGGTAGCTCGGCGGTGGTCGGGGGTAGTTCTCAGAGGTCGGGGGGCGTCGGCGTAGCTCGGCGTACCTCGGGCAAATCGGAGATTCGGGGCGCCGAGGGTGCCGCTCTCCCGAGCTCTCCAGGGGAGGCTCGGGCGAATCGGAGATTTGGTGCGCCGAGGGTGCCGTTCTCCCGAGGTCTCCCGCGGAGGCTCGGGCGAATCGGACATTTGGGCGCCCGAGGGTGCCGCTCTCCCGAGCTCTGCCGGTGAGGCTCGGGCGAATCGGAAATTTGGGCGCCGAGGGGGCTGCTCTCCCGAGCTCTCCCGGTGAGGCTCGGGCGAATCGGAGATTCAGGGCGCCGAAGGGGGCCGCTCTCCCGAGCTCTCCTGGGGAGGCTCGGACGAATCGGAGATTTAGGCGCCGAAGGATGCTGCTCTCCCGAGCTCTCCTGGGGAGGCTCGGGCGAATCGGAGATTTGGTGCACCGAGGGTGCTGCTCTCCCGAGCTCTCCTGGGAGGCTCGGGCGAATCGGAGATTTGGTGCTAGTAGGGTTGCAGGGCGTCTGTTCAAGGCGGCGGTGTCTCTCCGGTGCGGCGGACGATGACAGGGCGGCGATGACCATATTTCGGCAAGACAGGGCTCGGCTTTCCCCAATTGGCGTGCTCAGGCAGTCGTCCGACCAGATGGTGGCGGGTTAGAGTCGTGGTATGGCCTCCTTCTCTCCCTCGGCATACGGCGGTTCTCCAACGAGGTGGAGGCGCACGTAGCCAAAGCGACAGTCGTGATTCGGGGCTCGGCTATCTAGCGGCGGTGCCGAGGCAGACTTGGCGAACCTCGTCGGCCTCTCTCCGCAGCGCGAGGCGATCGGGGGTACTCGGAACGGATTTTAGGCGAGGCGGAACGTGTCGGCGGTGATGTCGCCGCGACTGTGAGGTTCCGGTGGGGCTAAGGAGGTCTTCTAGGAGATGTATACGCGTCCAGGGTCTATGGCGATGGTATACCAACTACCAATTTTGGCTACCGAGATTCCCAAGGTGCTCGGTTGTGGCGGCGGCGTGTCGCCGACGACGGCGGAAGGCGGCAACGCGGCTACGACCAAGTATTGGTTCAATCGAATGCGGTCTTGTCAAATTGGTGAGGCCAGAGAAGCATACAACACTCTGGTGGCGAACTTTAGCCATGGCATGACCTTCTTTTGGCGACGGCTCGCGGCGGCGCTCCGGTAAGGTCGCGGCGCACGCGGCCAAGGCGATTCAGGCTTCCTCTAGCGCTTAGATCCGCGTAGCTAGCTCAAGGGGTCGTGGCAGTGCTCCACGACGCTCTAACCTATACGGGTGCTAGTCGGATTGCTCGGAACGGGTGATTCGGCGTCGGAACGCGTCGGTGGTGTGCGCGCTCCGCCGAGAACGCGTCGTGCTGCGTTCTCAGTCTAGCAAGCTTGTAGTCCGGGGGTTTCGGCCGGTCGAATAAGTGCATGGTGCAGGTGATCTTCCCGAGCCGGTAAAGGCTCGTGCCTGCGCGTCCCGAGGGTGGAACGCCATGGCAAAAGCAGGGCAAGGTTCGGACATGGCGTGCGATGGCTCACCGTGGTGTCGGTGAAGCTAGGATGGCGGTGCAGTGGCAAGTCGGAGCCGTGCAGAGCGATCGCAGTGCCGTGCCGCTCCTCGTCCGCAGCTCGGGCTTCTCCTCCGTGTCCGGCTCCGGCGTGCTCCGCGGCGGCGGCGCTCCGGCAGCTTCTCCTCCTCTGCTCCGCCCTTCTCCTACGCTCTCTCTCTCGGTTTGGTGCAGTGTGCCGGTCTGTGTTGCGGTGGCGGCGAGGGGAAATGAGGGTAGGGCTTCGGAGTGTGCTCCTTTTTATAGGCGAGCTTGGCCAGCTCTAATGGCGAACGGTCCTGATCGCGCTCGACCGATCGAAGGGCCGTGGCTCGAGTGGATCTAGGGTTCCGGATGGGCGCGGGTTCGCTTGGCGGCCAAGAAAGAAGGGGACAGGAGGGGGACAGCGGGGTCAGGGCTTTGCCATGCTGTCGGCTGTGGGACCGGGGTCACGCCATTCGCGTGACACCCCCGGCAGGCGCGTCGCCTTCGTGAGGAAGAAGAACAGTGGGGGGGCAAGAGCGGCTGACAGGCGGGGCTGGGTTGTCAGCGAGCGCGAGCGCGTGTGTGCCGTCGCGCGCGCGCTGCCGAGCCGCAACGTGGGCCGCGCGCGAGTGAGGTGAGGAGAAGAAGGTCGGGCTGGCTTGGGCTGGCTTAGCAGACCGGTTTGGCCGAATGGCTGGCCCAATTCTCTTTCTCCTTTTCTATTTTCATTTTAGTGTATATATACATATATTGCCCATTTTAAATATTGAGTAAATACAAACATAAATTGCAATAAATCCCAAATGTGATGCATAAGTTATTATTCTATGTGAATGGAATTAAAATGCAAACTATACTCCTTTATTTACCAAATTCACCTATATGCTTGCACAAGAAAAATGGGTTTTCACAATAAATAAATGAAAAATTTTAATTGGTTGGGATTTTTAGATTGTGTGGATTTTTAGGGTTGTTACAAAACTAGAGCTATACTCTACGTGTTGCTGCAGAAATTATTGATGATTTAGAATAAAACTAGAGCATATATATAGTTGCTTATACAAATGCAAAAAAAAACTATAAATGAATATTAGTGGATGATGTGCCCGTTGAGATGGACAACTAAGTAAACTTTAGTGGATGATGTGTCTTGTTGATGTGTTGATCATAATTGCAAATACCGATATAAGCTATAAATACATTTCAGAGTGGACTGCTGAGTTGGATAACTTGCATGTTGAGCTTGAACTTTCATGAGGTTTAGAATTATAAAATAATATATAGATATAAATATAGATATGTCTGGCACTTTTGTGAGTATATAGGACATGCTCTAAAGTAGTATATATAAAATCATTTGAGAAATCGAGTGCTACATTACTTACTATATATAATTTCAGTCGATGGTCCTTTTTAGGTCACTCAAGGTTACTTTAACTCGTGGACAGGTCTAAAAAAATACTTCTGTTACATTTATTTGAATTTCAGTTTGCGGATATTTTTAGCTGGCTGGATTATATGGCTGGCTGGCTGATTATTATGAAAGAAAAACACTGCTGAATGACTGGCTGATAAGTTAAGCGAACAGAGTGAACACTTCTCTGTACATTTTGCGTGATATATATCGTCAGCAAGCACAATCCTAAAACAAAAAAAACTGGATTCTGCGGCGTGGTGGTCACTGCTCACTGGTCAGCGGCGTCGAGCCGATTGGAGCGGCAGCCAGCGGCGCAGCGACCGCTTGCGCGGTTTTGCCGCCGTGCGAGAGCGACATTGGTTAGTTTGATGATGGGCCTTTGGGGGCCCGGGCGATCGGGCTTGTGCCTTGTGCGCGGGGGGCTGCGTTGCAATTCAAAAAAAAAAGAAAATTTGCATTAACCGCAGAAACCTCGCAGATTTTTCGCTTAAAATTTGAAATGGCGCCCACCCACCAAATAACACCATAATTGGCCCCACATCACCCTCGCTAATTCAAACATTAGATCGAGACCCTCCAACGAAGAAGAGGCTTTTAACTATGTACCATTATAAAAGTTAATCTGACCTATGTGCCGTTAGAAAGTTGAAACGCACCTAAATACCATCGCGTCAAACTTTTTTTTCCTTCTACACCATTCCGTCCGCTTTAGTGTCTAACGGTGTCTAACTGTGATGAAAAAAGTCAAAAATAGCCTTGTCTGAACGCATGTGGGTGTGGAGGAGAGGCATTGGAGACGATGCTGATGTTGAGCGCCCATGGTCGGTGTGCCTGGCCACGAGTGCCGATGCGACGCGCTCCGCCGTGGCGGAGCCGAGCGGGATGAGGTCCTCGAACCACCAGGTGCGGCTGATGTAGGACCCGCGCAGGTTGAGGCTGCTGCTCTTGGTGTCGCACGAGAATCGGAACGTCGTGCTCTCCGACGAGCCTGTGGGATACCAGAGCGGCCACGGCCGCGTCGAACAAGCCCGTGGAGTCACGAGCGGGAGCAGGCGCTGGCACTGTTTCACGACGTCCACGACGGCGGTGTGCCACGGCCAGTGCGGCATCTCCTTGAACGCTTTCCCCGTCATCCGCACCAGGCTCAGCGTGGCCGTGGACGCGACCCCGACCTCCGACGTGTGTGCTGCCGCCATGTCCAGGAACTGCGCCACGCATAGCAACACGCACACGTTGGCCGCAGTCACCGCCGCGCCGTGCCCGCCGTCAGTGTGGCAGAACCTCGCGACAAGATAGAACGCCCCAAGCCACCGCGACGGTACGGTGCGGGGACGTGCTTCCCCGGCCATCATGATGACGCCACTTCCTCGACATCTGCCCATTCCTCCGTGCGTCCTGGAAGCCACGGAGACGTCACGAGCTCACGCAGACTGCCATGGCTCTGACCAAGGAGGCGGAGTGACGAGGCGCTCTCCATCACCTCCAGCCTGCAGCTGCATTGCCTCCTGGCCTCCGACGACGACCCCGGCAAGGACGGCTGCCACCACGACTCGTGCCTTCCCGATGCCGGCAGCGCGGACGCCACGTGTGCGCCCCGCACCGCGGCCGCGCGGGCCGTCCCGGACGCCGGCAGCACGAGCACCGCCGCGAGTACCCCGCCCCTGTACCCGCACCGTGGATTGATGCTCGACGTCGGCGGTCAACGTCACCGCGGGGAACGCGTTGGAGACGCTGACCCTGCCTGTCCAACCTCGCCGCCCCACCGCAGCATGACGGCTGGACCTTCGGCGGCGCGACCTGGACGCGAGTGCGGGCAGGAGAGACATATCGCGAGCGGGGGCGTGTGAGGGAGAGAGCTTCCGTGTGCGGGAGTTGGGAGTGGCCCGCGCAGCCAAGCAGGCGGTCATCGTGGCCTTTGGGGCGGGAGCCGCGGCTTCGCAGCCGGCCAGCGCGGCCACGGAGGCGGCCTCGCAGCGGCTGTTGCTGCTATGCTCTAGCTCGGGCGGCGGCGCGCGCATCTCTGAGGCCGCGGCCACAGCCAGACTCGTCCATCTGCCGCAGCTCAGGCAGCGGCGCGCACGTATCCAGCGGCAGCGGCAAGCAGGCAAGGTCAAGCCGCATCTCTTTGTATGCAAACAATCAAGCAGGGGATCTGCAGCGGCCAGCGGCACCATGCGTCAGCTAAGAAAAAAAACAAAACACAACGGTTAGAGATAAGGAATTGAGAGTGAAAGAGGGTATTTTAGACGTTTTCTCTGGTCAGGCTCACGTGTCAGAGATGATAAACGGCGAAAATCAAATGGAAGGTGGATAGAATGGCATTGGCGAAAAAAAAAGTTTAAGTAAACGGTACCTGAGTGTGTTTAAATTTTTTAATGGTACGTAAGTAAAAGTCATTATTTTTAATGGTAAACCCTCAACGAAGAACCCCACCCCCCGCGCCCTCACGGCAACGGTCAGATTCCCCACGAATCCAAAGCCAAAGCAGCGACGCCAAAACATCCCCTTCTCAAATTCCACGAAATCAAATCCTCCTTCCCCTGCACGCATCCCCAGAGTCCCGGCCGGATCCATGGGCTGCTTCCTGTCCTGCTTCGGCGGCGACGCGGACCGGCGCCGGCGCCGCCGGAAGTCGCGGAGGCAGTCTCCCGCGAGGCCTCCGCCGCGGTCGATTCATGTGAGGGCTTCTCACGGACACGGGCATCCTTTCCTTCGCCGGTCCCGTGGCGCGGGCCGCGGCTGTGGTACCGGCGGGTTTCTGTCTCTGACTGGGCTTTGGGGTTCTGTCGCGCAGGTTGCGGTGGCGGATGTGGTGGTGAAGGAGGTGTCGCCGCCGTTGCGCGGGGCGAATCCCTCGACGCTGGCGGAGGCCGTGCAGGTGCCGGACGAGGCGGTCGCCGAGGATGCGGCTGTGGCGGCGAAGGGCGCGTCGCTGCCGTCCCACGAGGTGAAAGCTTCAACGGTGTCGCCGCCGTTGCGCGCGGCGAAGCCCTCGACGCTGGCGGAGGCCGTGGAGGTGCTGGACGAGGCGGTCGCCGAGGATGCGGACGTGTCGCTGCCGTCCCACGAGGTGAAGGCTTCAACGCCGCCGTCGACTGCGGCGGCCGCGGATGAGGCGGTCACCGACGCGAGCCCCGTCGAGAAGCTCAGGTGCATCTGAACTCCAATGCTTCGATCACTATTTGCGCGTGCCTCTCGTGTTTACGTGCTCCTGCGGGTGAACGACGTGTTTAATGTCTGGGAGGAACTGAGCTGCCGCTGGTGTGCTTGCTAAAATGCGAAAGAGAGTAACTAGAGCTATTCATCAATTCATTTCATAGATGCAAGTCTCTCGCTGTATGGGTGCCACTGCTTGGCAACCAACTGCTTGCCTACAGATTTATGCTGTAATTCTATATAGACGAACTGTAGTTGTGCTATTAATCAATTCATGGTTGCAATCTGCAAGCCTCATGCTGTCTACCCATCAGCCCATGGATGCCACTTCCTGGCAGCCAACTACCTTCCTGCATATGCCAATGCCTTATGTCTGCTTTCCACATTTTGCAGCAATTTGCTTGTACAGCTGTGCTTCTTAGTTCTTACTTTGATTTGTTTGCAGGGATTTCACTGAGCAACAGGTGTTAGAGAAGCAAGCCGCACCATCACTCTCCCCAGTTAAATGTTCTCCTATTGTGGCAGCAATTGTTTCCTCACAGGATTCAGTGGAGTGTTCTCCTGTTGTGGCCGGAGTTTCAGCTCTGGATTCAGAACTCAGGTAGATGAAGGAACTAGTGTGTTCCTTTTATATCATTGATGATGCGGTTTTCATGATCGTTGTTAATAAACCATCTTTCATGATATGTAGGGAGGTGAGCGAGCATGGAAGTCGCAGCAGTGGCAAGAAGAAAGTAACGTTTGACATGAACATCAGAACATACGAAAATGCAATACCACCTGACCAAGAGGAGGAACCACTAGGGGAAGATGAAAATTATGTGCAGAGTACTGTGGTTCTTCCAGAGAATCATCGTTACCAGAATTGTTCTGACAGTGATGATGATGTTGGAGATGAGTATGCTGAGGATGTCTACAGTGAAGAAGATGAGGAGGATTTTCTGGACTGCAAGATTGATTTGGTTGATGAGGAGGAAATAAGAACAGAAGAGAACAAGGAGGAGTCTCACGAATCCCTATTCTCACTGTCAATGTCTAATGACCAGCAAAATGACCAAGAAGTTGTCAGTCCTGCACCCAAGAATAGTGGTACTTCTGTAGACGTAGAAAGCCCTCTAGTTACAACAAAGAAACTCCGTGATAGAGGCCAGTATGTTCATCCTGTGCTAAACCCAGTTCAGAATATGTCACAGTGGAAGGAAGCTAAGAGTCACAAGGTCCAACCAGTGCATGGTAAAATGTTGGATAAGGAGAATGTAAACTTAGTGCCAGATGTAGGTCCAAGCCATGACTGTAATTCTGCAAGCCACACAAGGATGAACCCTAGCATGTCTAGCAAAAAGGAAATTTCTTTGGACGCTAGCCTCTCTACCTGGTTGGTTTCTTCCGAGAACTCAACAGTGGACAACGTGCAAAGCAAATCTCCTTGTTCCATCTCGTCAGCAAACCGAGAGGAAAGGACTGTCCTGGGTGCTCTGACTTTTGATGACCTGAAGCAATCATCGACTGCATCGTCTCCACAAAGATCTCCAAGAACTAACTGTGAAGGGGCTCCGATCTTGGGTACAGTCGGAAGTTACTGGCATTGCACAGAGCCTGACAATGAGTACTGTTCTTCTAGACCCAATTCAGGAACTAATGGGATTCCCAATTCAACAAGCAAGTACAGAGAGGTACGCTAGGCAAGCCAAGTCAATACATTCCTTGGATTGCTGGAACACTTTTGTGATGTACCTGTCCTTCGGTGGATTGTTGCAGGACAAAAGGGTGAATTGGCACTCGACTCCCTTTAATGTGAGGCTGGACAGAGCTCTGAAGAAAACTTCTGCATGAATGAATTGTTTCTGATTATTCAGTCTTGAGTGGATTGTATCTTCATTCATAGTGGATAGTTCCAATTTCTGTCTGTTTAGTTTAGTACTATAGTTTTCATGTGCTAATTCGACTGCATTACATTGGGGTTGATATGTACGGTAACTGTCCATGCTGCCGGCGATGGAAATTGGGGTTCTTTTGCGTCTGCCCTGGGCTTTTGTTTGCTAGGCACAACTTGTCATCATTTATCATGCTTGAGGTTAGGCAATTTTGGCCATCATCACAAAGTGTGACAAAATTCCTTTCCATTAAATTACAAGGAAACATATCCATAAATCGATCAAGATCTTTTAACCCTAAAACAGATATTCTATCTTATAATCATAAATTCATAATAGATGTTGTATCATATCTCTGAGAATTCGGAGCACAAGTTTTCTAGGCCAGGTTGCGTGAGCGCCACGTCTGGTGGTGTACTCTGATTCAGCTGGGCCTTATCCACATCATTTTTGGCCTGTCTCGGTAGTAGTGGGCTTATATATTCTTGATTTATGCCATTTGTCTATTTCAAATTTACTAACTCAGTAATACTCTTACGAAATACACAGTTTTAATAAATGTACTTTGAATTATGATGAGAAAAGGTATAAATTAATAATTTAATATTAGAGCAAGTCTAGCCATGCTATTTGAGCTTGCGACCTTTCCTAGTTTTAGAACAAAGAAATGTTCATGTGCGTACATGTCAAAACTACTCCCTTTGTTTCAATTTATAAATCATTTTGGTTTTATGGATACATAGATTTTGTTATCTATCTAGGCATAATGTATATCTAGATGTATAATAAAAACCATATATAAAAAATTAAAATGATTTACAATTTGAAACGGAAGGGGTAGTATTTTTCTCGTGACAATGTAATGTGCTACAGGCATGCATGCAATTTTCTGTTGTACCATTTTTAAAAAAATATTAAATCATAATATAAATCCATAAGTCTTGTATCTATAGAAAGTAATTACATTATGCCATGGATTGATATGCATATCTTAAGAATGCATTGATTCATTGTTACAACGTTATATCTAAAAAAAGAATGCATTAATTCATTATTATTATGATCTAAAATGAAAGAATACATTGATTGAGCTAATCAATCAGATGCTTATTTGATTTTGAGCAATTAAAATTTTCCAATCCATGATAGCCAAACTTTTGGTCCATGGCCCTATATATGTGTGCTTGCCCAAGACTGTACAGACACCAAGGTAGTTTCTTTCCTCTAGGCTCTCTAGCAACTTTCTATGGCCATGTCGATCCCGTCAATGGTTGTGGCAATGGCAATGGTCCTTATGGTAGCGTCTACGACGCACTATGACCATCAGGTGCTGGCCAATCCTCCATCTCCTCATCACCATGCTGCCGCTCCGAGCCCTCGTCACCACCATGGTCATCATGCACCAGCACCTGCTCATGTATTGGTACAGCCATCGGGTCCTCATGGTCATGGCCACGATGGTGCTGACCATGCACCAGCACCTGCGCCAGGACATCATGGCCACCACGGTCATCACGGCCATCACGCACCAGCACCGGCGCCAGGTCATCATGGCCACCGTGCTCCCGCACCATTATATAACAACCACCAATCAGCCCACGCTCCAAAACCGCATCATCGTCATGCTCCAGCGCCCACTCCTATTCATAGCAGTCAGATTAGTCAGAGCTCCTACTAGTTTAGATGCAAAAGATTGTAAAATGTGTGGCAATAATAAAAAAAAGACAATGTTTTTTGCTATATTTTTATGTTTTGGTTATGCTTCTGCGCTGTTCATGGTAATCTCGACTAACTGAACTGAATGAAGCTATATTTTTTCTGGTTATAGTTGCACCTCCTCCGCTGACTCCCTCATAAAAAGAGCGTGCATCTCCCTTCTGGTAGAGGTAACCGAATCATTTTTCACAAATTCTTAATCACGGTTTGCGCATCCTGGGAGTACTCTCCCTGCACACACAAAACAAGAAGAAAACTCAAGCCTCCCCCACCCTAGGCAGTACGTTTTTGGAGGAGCATGTAGACATGCAAGATCAAATAAAATTCCTTACATCAGCCTGTGTACTAGTATTTCGGTTGTTTAAACACTATTATTTACATTTGTATATTTAAATTAAACTTTGATTATACCAATATATTTGTTACAATAAATCCATCAAAATAAGACCCTACTTCAATATATTTAGATAAATTTTATTAAATATTTTTTCTCGTGTTTTTTTAGGATAATAATGTTGTCCTAGGCTCAGGAAATAATGTTATGCCTTCACAAGAAAAATGTTACGGGTTTTCGAGAACATATTTCAGGTTTAGGAGAATAAAACTTTAGTTTTGGGTGAATCCATAATATTCATGCTCAATAATAGAATAAAGAGAATATCTCATTAATACATCATCAAGTATCTCATTGGTTTGTGTGAACACCTAAAATATATACCGATAATCTCGTGGTTATTATGTAAACAATAAAAATTATATCATAGAACATCCTACTGATATGATGCGAATAACTTAAATTACACCGTATAACATCTCACATATATTATAGGAACATTATAAAATATGCTATGCTTTGGACATGAAGGAAAAGAAGAAAAAATAGCTCAGGTCAACATCACTAAAATACCATATTTTTTTGCAAATATCACTAAAATACCATAGTACAATAAAAATACCCATATTTATGATTAATATGTATCGTTAGATTAATTGTGACTGATTTGTTTATAGTAAATCTTTTTAAGTACAAATGTTGATAGATCTAGTCAAACATTAAAAAACGAGATGTGAGTTATTTTTAAGACAGAGGGTATACAAACATGGAATATCTTATGGATATTATAAGAAAATAAACATAAATAAACATGGATGGGTACACACAAACAATCGAAGGAACAATATTTCTTCATGAGAAACATGCTACACGTTAAAATAACATGGGCTTTCTCGCTTGAACTTAACGGGCTTATTGGGCTGTGGCTACATGCATAAGGTGCTCGGTTGCAGCCCATCAGGATTTTCTATAATGCTCGGCTAGCCTAGGCATGTTTAGTTTCCACCGTCAACTTTATACACATATCACATTGGATATATGGACATATGCATTAATTATTAAATACTAGTAAAACATGTCCATGCATTGCAACGGGATTTAGGAATGATTTGTAGTTTGAAATTCAAGGACCATATATGTGTTTCAGCATCTTGCCTTATTTAATAGAACTCGATCCCTATTTTAATACAACAAATTGTAATCTTGTACGGAGTTCGACTCGTATTAAAATCACGTCCTTGAGCATATCTAGAATCCTCCTCTTGTGGAGTTTGAACCTGACGATGTGCGTGGATGAGTTCGACAAGAACACGTTGGCTCTGGGCTATTTTGAATGGGCTGGATGAAAAAAAGAGCCGGAAATTTTGCCTCTTTATATATATATATATATATATATATATATATATATATATATATATATATAGAGAGAGAGAGAGAGAGAGAGAGAGAGAGAGAGATACGAAAATCAAATGTGTAGAAATACATGGTCCATCCTTTGACGTTTAAAGTATTGCATTGTCCTTGTCAAAGGCATATATATGATTGCTATCTTTCAGATCAAGATAATTATACCTTATCGGAAAATGTCAATAGAGGCTTTCGTGTTGTTAGGATCAAGTCCAGATAGCACATTTTTTATGAATGTTCTCAGTATTGTAGAATTTACAAAGTTGACTTATTTTGAATCTCTTGCCATTGAATTCACCCTGAAAAAACAATTTCTTATCTAGTTCAGAAAAAATCCGGCCTGGAAAATAAAATTGGAGTTATGAAATAACAACATTATAAAATGACAAGATCAAGAAATACAACTAAACAATTAGTATTAACTCAAGGCAAAAATTCAGTTTAAAAAAAACTCAAGGCAAAAATTTTCAGGAAGAAAGCCGTGTGTCCAGGTGCTCATGGCATGAGCCTAACGCGATCGTCCATCAATTAAAGGTCCTTCATGATCTGATTATCGACAAGAAGGTCGCTCCTACGTACTTGCACATTGTGATGTCAAAGTTCACGCAGATTACGCGCTCCATCTAGACACTCCTTGACAACATAGACATGTCGTTTGAGGTAAAGGTGACCGAGCACCGCCACGAGCAGCACCAAGGTGCTGCCATCTACTTCCGATGGCAAGCTACTGCTCACAACAATGCCTCAAACAACAGAAGAAGAGACAATGTGCACAAGTTATTGCTCCAATGTCTCGCATAGCACAACAGCCACACATGTGGTGTGGTTACAAGTTAGCCTAATACGAACGGATATCACTCATATTACATTTGTTTTCATATTTCTACTCGGATTCGGATTTGAGTATGGATAGTATGAGCTATGTCGGATAGAATACGATTGGATATCGACATTATAAATATGTGATTTAAGCATTGGGATGTTGAATAAACAGACTTGGACACAGGCGGATAAAACCTCCTCTAAACAGATTCGGTCTCGAATACGATCGGAAAATATTCGTACCGTTTTCATCCCTTTACATCATCAAGTATCCCATTGATTTGTGCGAACACCTAAAATACATACCGATAATCTCATTGTTATTATGTAAACAATAAAAATATATCATAAGCATCCTATTAATAAAAATATATCATAGAGCATCCTATTGAAATGATGTGAATAACTTAAATATATCATAGAGCTCACTCTCCAAGATATCTAGGGGTCCTATTAAATTGTTACACATTACAAAATTGTCACATTAGAAGGTCCATCGTTTGTAGCCGTTTTATATTTCCAAATTCAAATAAAATTTAGTGTTATAGCTAAATACTATTTTTCAATGAATTAAATGGAATATTTATAAATAATATATATGCAGGAAGATGAGTATGGGTATTATCACCAGCAAGAGATGCATGTCCATACAGATTCGATCAAGTGAAACAATCTTCGCTTCCAAGATTGAGAAATGTAAAGCTATTTTGGGCATGTGATCGTATGTAAAATGTTAGTATTTTTCCATGTAAGAACCTCGGCTGTATTGCTATGAGTTCCTAGAATTTGTAGTTGCTTAATTAGACGCTAATTTTAAACTATTGCTCTCAAGTAGCATCCTCATGGTACGAGTTCGAGCCCTAGCTGTGACGCACTCACGTATTGTTTTTTGAAGATCGTGCGAGGTAAAAAAAAATCTCTCGTCTCCCTTCACATCCAAAGTACAGGTCTGTGGTCAACTCTTCTCACAGAACTACAGCACAATTGTGTATGGATGGGACGGCGTCGGGATTTTTCTCGATCTGGGTGAGAAAATCTTTTTCTTAAACTAAATATCCGATGAAATATAGCCACCGTGGATCAAGTTTTTGTGGTTCCCGCCACTTTAAACATGTTGCGGTGTATTTGTAGCTGGTGCTTTTTTTTTTTTAATCTGCAGGCTGCTGGTACTGCAGCTGCAGCCAGCGCAACACAGCCGAGCACGCTCATAATCCTTCTTCCCATGAGATATCATAATTCAATACTAATTCACCTGAACTTGTAATTTTATTCTCCAAAATGTAGAATTTTTTTTTGAAGGGCAGATTGTTTGCTAAATTTAAACATTGTATTGATAAATAAAAAGGAAGATATTGTATCTTCTTGATAGTTTTTAATGAAATTTTATCTAAATATACCTAAGTGGAATCATGTGTTTGAAATATGTATTGTAAAAAAAAACTATTTACACCATAGACTCTTAAGTTTATAAAGCAAATGGTAATGTAAGTAATTTTTTTTCCATAGATGCCTCACGTTTGCCCAAAAGAAAAAAATACAGCCCAGAAAAAAACATCACTCTCAGGTGTTGTTCCATGGTTTCGATCGGCCTTATCCACGTCGTTTTTTGCCCTAAATAGTAGTGGGTTGATCGGTAGGCGATGAGGTACCCTTAGGTCTATATCACCGATATAAAGATCTTCTTAATTTATCCTGTTTATAATTAAAGTTTTCTAATTTAGTAATACTCTTACGACACACATAGTTTTTAATAAACATACTCCAAATTCTGACGAGAAAAAACATAAATACATTTAATAATAGAGCAAGGCTAGAGCCATGCTATTTGTGTCTGCAGCCTTTGCTAGTTTTAGAACAAAGGACTCCTTTTCAATTTATAAATCAATTTTGTTTTCTAGATATATAGATTTTGTTATGTATCTTTTCATAGTGTATATCTAGATGTATAGTAAAAAGCATATATCTTAACAACGAAAACGATCTATAATTCATAAAGGCTTAGGATACTATTTTATTATTTTGTGGTGAATGTGTAATCAATTGTGATAGAGACATGCAGAACATGCAATTTTCTAGGTGTACTAGTTTTTTTAAAAAATATTATATATCATAATTTAAATCCATAGGTTTTGTATCTAGAAAGTAATTACGTGATGCCTTGGAGTGATGTGCATGTCTTAAAGAATGCACTGATTCATTGTTATAATGTTATATCTAAAATAGAATGCATTAATTCATTATTATAGTTGTCTAAAAAAGAAAGAATGGAGTGATTGAGCTAATCAATCAGATCCTTAGCAATTAAAATTTTCCAATCCATGATAGCCAAATCTTTGATCCACAGCTCTATATATGTGCGCTTGCTCATGAGTGTAAAGACGCTAAATAGTTTCTTTCCTCTAGGCTCTACTAGTTATTCTCTATGGCCATGCCGATCCCATCAATAATAGTTGTGGTAGTGGCAATGGTTCTTATAGTAGCGTCTACGGCTCACTACAGCCATCAGGTGATGGCCGATTCTTCTACCCCTCGTCACCATGCTACTGCTCCAAGCTATCGTCACCACTATGATCATCATGCCCCGGTACCTCAGCCATCATATTCTCATGGTCATGACCACGATGATGCTGACCATGCACCAGCACCGGCGCCAAGTCATCATTGGCCACCACGGCCATCACGCACCAGCACCGGCGCCAGGTCATCACGGTCACCGTACTCCAGCACCGGCACATGACAT
Organism: Eremochloa ophiuroides; assembly: GCA_038502445.1. Classification (NCBI taxonomy): domain Eukaryota; kingdom Viridiplantae; phylum Streptophyta; class Magnoliopsida; order Poales; family Poaceae; genus Eremochloa; species Eremochloa ophiuroides. The sequence continues at coordinate 50,179,143 of JAHLJS010000009.1, read as the reverse complement.
CCGCCAATCAGCTCACGCTCTAAGACGGCATCATCATCGCCATCACGCTCCAGCTCCCGCTCCTGTCTATGGTAGCCAGACTGGTCAGAGCTCCTACTAGTCTAGATGCAAATGACTATAATATGTGTGGAAGTAATAAAAGAACAATATTTACGTTATTTTTTTATGTTCTTGGATATGCCTGTGTTGTTGATGGTAACCTTGGACCTAAATTGAGCTACAGTTTTTTTTTTCCTACAGTTGCTCCTCCTCTGCTCGCTCAATCTAAAAAATAATGAATGTGCATCTCTCTTCTAGAAAAGTGAAATATATATATATATATATATATATATATATATATATATATATATATATATATATATATTGAAATTCTTAATCACGGTTGAGTATCCGCACAAAAAAAAAGAAGAAAACCCTCCCCAAACTCAAAGCCCTGGGTGCTTGACCTCACGTGTCATGTCTGACGTGAGAAACCGTCGTCTTTCACAGCCGAATTCACACATAGCCCATAGGCCCACCGATTCCCAAACGGAGCCCACCCATTCCCTGATCCCCGAGGCGGCAGCGGAAAGGCATAGAGAGGAGCGGCGATGATATATAGTCGACTAGTGAAAAGCTCGCGCCATCGCGCGCGTTGGTTAGTAAGCACACTTAGGATTACATGCAGTTCGTCCATGGTAACGTCATGATAATCGAGATATACATCGACACAGGATGCGCATGTTACATATATGTAGGTATATATTACATATGTTGGTGGCCTAGCGCATTAGGTGAAAGGCTAGACCCTGATGTCTTTGCATTCTGATAATAAAGAGGTACATAGTTCATACGGTGACAGAATGAATATTACATTAGGAACAATTGGGTAGCGGCTGATGATCCTGCCAAAGTCTTCTCAGTTTACGGGCTTATAGCATTGTCAAAGTCTTCTCAGTACTTTGGTGATGATGCTTCCCAGTCAGAAGGAAGTAGTATATTTGTTGGAGGATAGACGTAAAAAAAAGAAAAGAACCGTGACTAGTGTACCTGTCGAGTAAAAGGCAGTTCTTTTTTATCTGGTTATAAACAAGGTCTGTCATTGCAGGTGTGGTGTAGTAGAGAAATATGATGGCATGACTGTATTTCCATACCTTGGATATGCTGGTTAGGCGTACATGGCAGGATCTTAAGGCGATCGGCCATAATTATATTATATGAAATCGACCCCAACCTATTTTAGTTGGTTCTGGTACTGTTAAGGCTGGAACAAAAATCCATCAGAGAACGTCAACTTAATCACTAAGCAAAGGGCACGCAAATTGGATAAAAAATGGTGGCTGATTTGGGAAAGCTTGAAAGATAGGTTATGTTGTTCTGATTTCTGAATTGTTTTAAGTAAAGTACATAGGGCATTTGTAACAACTAGATAGTATATTGCACTTCAAAATTAGGCAGACTGCTACATGCTTAATATGGTTTAATGCTAACTGTTTTTATCTTGAGTTAACCCTCAATCCTATTTGGTTAGGATCAACCTTTTCTGAAAAGCATTATTTTTCAAAGAAAGCATTCACCTATTTCAGTTCTATTGCTTTTTGCTATCTGACTAGCCGTATCCAGTCCAACTGTTGCAATCTGTTCCTTACTTCTAATCACACCATCCCCTAGTCTACCTGCTTCCAAGTTCCTCTCTGCTTTCACCAGACATGTTATTCATGACTGTATTGCCATGAGCTGCCTCACCATCCTCGGTGTCAATACCATGCTATCATCTCAAGTCCCGTGTCCCCATTGTTAGAGCTATGCCAGTTTTCTTCATGTGTAACGGTCGTGCTTCCCACTTTAAGATCCCCAATCGAACTTTTGCATGTCCTTATTTCTTATTGGTTTTGCTTTCTTGCTTATATATGTAATGTTCTCTTTATAGTGTTAATTCTTGTTTTGTAAAGCAACCATTTGAAAAAATGTTGAATCTCATGTTTCCATGCACAGGTGAAGGGGCAAGTTTCTGCAACTTGAATAACTAGACTGAATATGGCTAACATGAATTTTGATGAGATTCTTGAGGTTCCTGGCACTCCTGACCGAATACAGCAGTCAAATTCCCATGTTTCCAGCTCTGTTGTTGGGAGGGATGGTACAATGGCAGCTGCTAATCCATCATCACGGCGCAACTTTAGAATTAAAATCAAGAGCAATGCCCTGCAAGGTTCATCAAGTCAAAATACTGCTTGTAGTGTACTGCCTTCAGCTTCAGATACTGATCATATTTTCAAACAAGCTGAAGCAGCACAGATTCTGGAACTGCCAAAAGAATAATGCAAAATTTTCCCTACCGAAACCTGACAAGACAGGGATATCTGTTGACAATGAAAAGAGGGCGGCAAAATATGGTTTGGGTCAGAGCAGAAGCATTTCGAACAACATAAGCTGTAGTATGACTGGAGGAAGGAACCCTACCTTCCGAGTTAAAGATGGAGAGGTTGGTCAGGAAGATGCAATTCATCAGAATGTGAACTTTCTAGGCATAGGATCAGGTCTTCCTACTATCACAGTGGGAAAACCAGGAAACAGAACATGCATTAGGTGTACCAGGTGCTGATGTTTGTCCAGGATCAGATAAGCTGAAAGGTGTTGCAGGTGCTGATGTTTATCCAGGATCAAGTTCTGGGGAGGTCAAAGGAGAATTGATCATTAACAAGGAAATTTCAGGACCTACATGACCTGTGTGCCGTTTTCCTAAGGCATGTGGGCCAACAAAGGCTGGTACGCAATGGATGTATTTCTCCCTCTAACATTACCAAGACAAGTGTAAAAGTTGATAAAAAAAACAGGAAATGTGCTCTTCAAGTGAGCATTTGCACCATCCACATCCTCAGTTTGATGCATTTGACACAATCAATGTGATTGACCTTACTGATAATTCACAAATAATGACAAGGCAGAGATCTGAAGTCAACAATAAATTGATTCCTGGACACAATATGGACACAAGGGCTGCAAAAAAGCTGATAAATATCATTCCATGGCACATTAGAATGCATACATATAGTACCATAAAAGGTGGGACATCTGATGTTTTCAACAGCAATCTCACCAAGTACTGTCCTTTGCTACAGAAGTACATTCCTCAGCTTTAATCCAAATGCGCTTCTTTCACAGATGCACTTGTTAAAAAAAATGCATAGTGGAGCCTGGCATCTAATTCTCTTTAGTACGGACTGTCGTACATGTAGGGGATGTTGCAATGGCCAGCGATGTACTTCTCACCCTTCTGGGGATGGAACATCATTGGGCTACAGGCAAAGCAGCGTGTGAAATCAACATTCTTCCTCGCCACCGACCCATCGACCTGAAACCCCTTGTGCCCAACTGCAACAAATAAAAATAACTTGTTCAGAACACTGACTTGGTTGGGACAAGCACTGCATAAGTGTAAAAATATATAGATTGATCTGATAGTGTTTGCCAATAGAAAACAAACGAGCATTGTTCTGAATACGGCTAACAATTCTCGAGAATGTCGCCCTAGCATTTGCTTAATAAAGAATGTATACATCGCAGATGTAGGGGCTAGATTGCTTTGTTTGTTATACCGTCGAAAAAATGAAAGAAGATTGTGCTGAGCTACCAAAACAAAAACACGTGGAACGGGTTCAACAAATTCCTCAAACCACAGACGACATACTCGTAGTTCTAAAATGCTGGGGGGATCTGTTATGAAACAGCACCCATGCCGTCATAGAAAGGATCATGAGTAAACTTGAGCTTCACGACTATTACCAAACTTCCCAGGACAAACAACAGAGCGGTCTCTACATAACAGTAACTACAAGTAAGCTAAACCACCACCATTTCCATCCGACAAGCAACAATATAAAGAGCTTGCAGAAAAATAATCCAGCCAGCTCATGTGAGAATTTCAGGGAACCTCATGACTGAGTTTTCCAACTTTTTTAGTAAATGATGTATGCAATTGAAAATCATACTTCTCTAATAACATGTATGGGAAGAAACTTAGATCAACTTATATCTCCAAAAAATGGAATCATGAAAATAAAATCCACTTAAACAAGTCTTCATTTTTTTATCTTAGATGTGACAGTTTTTTTCATAAAGAACTGAAGATCTCCCAACTCACATGAAAGAAAACTCACCGGTACAATGAGGACCCAGTGGCTCACAGCTAGTTACAAGGAAGCCACTCGAAGACTTTTTTTTGCTGCAATGCTGAAGCTCAGCAAAAAAAAGTTGTTCTTGTGAACCCTCCTTTGAGGACCTTGCAGTAAAGTTAACGTGTGTGTAAAAATTGCCTGACTCAGGCATACTGTTGATAGGCATGACATCCATGAGCTCAAACTTGATCTGGGCAGAATAAATAATGAAAGGTCAAGAAATGCAGTTTACACATCCAAGACAGATAGTGATGTATGTTCTTTTCTAGAACAAGTTAATAAATTGTGCACGCACCTTATTCCTTTTGTTGAAGTGCTCCAATGCACCCCTTGCATATTTCTTGGACTGCTCAAGAACAACTTTTGGATTAGCGAGTAGAACATGACTTTTTTTTGTCTGTGTCATCTCCCTGCACCAAACAACACATATATAGAATAGTGTCAAATTGAAATGCCTGATCCAGTGCATATATAGACATTAAACAGTGTAAACAGAACCAATAATCATCAAGCATCAGCATGCAAGACATTACCTATACAAGAATATTATTTCTATTTACAGAGATAATATAGGAATGATGTTAGGGAATATGAAAAACAGAAAATAGCATGAAACATTTGGCAATTGGCATTATGATATTAATGACAGCAACGAATGACCACCTTCAAGGATATGACAGTATACTATATGATACCCTTTGAGCCACCACTATTCCTTGCTTCTTAAATAAATCAAAGAGTAAATTGCAACAAAAGAAAACACTTGATAATGCACAACCTTGAAGGAAACTAGCACCTTAAAAGTTTTATATTTTGAAATAGTAATTTCATCTGCATAGTGAATATGGAAGGGTTCTGCTAGTGATACTATGGATTGCTACAGGTTTTCCTCATTTTAAAATATGGTGCAGGAGTGCACAATAGAATGATTAAGAGTCATAGCCACAAGTGCATGATGACATAAAAACAACACTTAACCACTATGCTCTTATTTACATGTCTGTCTCACCGAAGCAATAAAACAACAAAGGTTCTCACCGAGCAGGTGCAGGAGGGGGTGGAGCCGTACAGTAAGCTTTAGCCAGGTTGATCAGACAGCGTTCCTCGAAAGATAAACATCCAGAATCTCCTGACTCGCGGCTGCTGCGCAGAGAGGGAGAGAGCTCTGCAGGAGCCCCAGACTCTGAACTGCCATTCGACGGCAGGAGGGCGGAGAGCGAGGGAGGGAGCCATCCAGGTTGGCCAGGATGACGGAAATCGGCGCCCAAACCTTCGGCCCGCAGCGCCTCCATGGCCCTGAACATCAATGTCTACTGATTAGCGAGATTGAGAACTAGCAAAACCTAAGACACCACGACACTCGTCCCTTCCCCGTCTCCTCACTCCTCAGCCACAGCAGTTTTGAAGATCCTAATTTCGTATCGATTAAGAAAGGTTTGCAATTCAGATTAAACCAAATTTGAGTCGGAATTATCCCCCGACTCGTATTTGACAACTCAATTCAGATGATTGCTCTTAGACTGCCAAAAAGTTTCGCGATTCGAATCGACATTGACGAAAAAGGATTAGGGTTAGGCGCATCAGATCATCACCTTATCCGGAGGTGTCGGCGGCCTCTGGCTGGGTGTAGAGCGGGCGACGGCGACGTAGATCGACGTGCTCCGGCGGCAGCGTAAATCAATGTGGACCGAAGGGGGCCCGACCTTCTCCTATGCCGCTGTGCGCTGCTCGACGTCGAAACAGCGGAAGCATGCAAAATTTGTTTGTCCAGGTTGAGAGCAAAATTACGTTTTGGAGAAGCATGTAGACATGAGATCAAATGAGGCCATGTTTAGATCTCTTCTAACTTCCAATTAAATTATCACATCAATTTTTAGACATATATACAGTAGAGTATTAAATCTATATCTATATCTATATCTATATCTATATCTATATCTATATCTATCTATATACCTAATCCTAAAGAGGTAAAGTTTCTCCACTCTTTTTTTCGTCAAGCCTTCCCAACTACCGACCCACTCACTCGGATGGTCCTGCTCCACCAATAGAGTTCACGTCAGGAAAAACAACAAATAAGTAGGCGCATCAAGCACCGCGTCGAAAAAAAAAAGTCCATAATGGAATTTTATTCTGGCTTTTCGGTTTGTCCTCCCTCTAAAGATTTCGTCGGTCTCTATAGGAGTCCAAAACGTAGTTGCATAATAGGAGTCCGTCTAGTTCTGGGCAAGGGAAAGCTAGAACAATAAACGTGGAGTCTTTGTTTTGTTTGATTTTCAAAACGTGGAAACTATTGCAATTTGCAACAAGAGTCCATCCGGTCCCGTGCAAGCAAAAAAAAAAAAAAAAAAAAAAACAGAGACTTTCTGATCTTCCGGTATACTCGCTACCTTAGCAGGGGCGTGAGAATTCGAAACGAACTCATGCAATTCACATTGTATAAATCTACGACTGGTTGCAAGATTAACCGCGCCGGCACATGCAAGATCTAGGACGACCAAGGCTGTCACGGGGCAGCCCAGCGCGATGGCCAACTTGGCCTCATCGTGGTTCATGTTAGCATTGTTGCTGGCGGCGTACGCGCCGCGGCAGTTGTTGCTGACCTACGGCGCCACGCACCCACGGCGGGTCCTCACCGTCGTCCACCCCTACGTCAACCTCGACATCTCGGAGAAGCCAGTTGCCGCCGCGTGGTCAACTAAGAAATAGGAACCAGCCCCGGAGGCATGCGGCAACACCTTCGAGGACGCGCGCCAGCGAGCTCTGCGCTGAGGGCACGGACCACCACATGAATTTGGTCCTGGCCATGTCGCGCATGGCGGTGACATGAGGCCGCCCCCCTCCTCGCAAGGGAGAGGCAGCAAGGTAACAATGTCCAGCCTGCTTAACTTCATTGATGGGCTGTGGTCGGCTTGCGGTGGTGAGCGGATCGTCATCTTCACGACCAACCACGGGCACAGCCTTGACCCCACGCACATCCGGTGAGGCTGGATGGACATGCACATCAAGACATTCAGGACCTGGCCAAGAACTACCTTGGCATCGACGCACACCGGCTGTTCAGCGCCGTCGAGGACTGACGTTGCCTCGTGACTCGCGAGTCATGACAGCTCCAAAGAAGATGCCAGTCATGAGTACCTAATCAAGGAGCTAAATAGGAAAAAAAAAAAAGGAAGAGGCCAAGGCTTCAAGGAGGCAAACGCGGCCAGAACCGACGAGCAAAATTCAGAAGATTCAGGAGAAGAGGATGAAGAGTCGGAAGATTCAAAAGAATCTGACGAGTAGTCATACAGTACATTGATACATACGTAAACACCCAACACTTTGACTAATTTTTTTTTTCTTTGCACGAGAAGTATTTCCTTCCTAGATAGAGTTGTAGACCTTCATCTGAAGATGGTAGCTCAATTTTGACTGAAGGTGTGTTTACGGAGTTAAACTTTGGATAGTTTCTTTAAGCATTTGTACACCTCCACTTTTTCTTTTTTATCTCTTTCATCACCTGTCCAGGTAGCTTGATCGCGATGGCTGGTTACAGACACCAAGAGGGATTCAAGCCATGTGTGTGTGTGTGTGTGTGTGTGTAATATATGCAAATGACACAAGCATGCCCAGTGGAGGTGTGCCCGTGTGATTTGCTTCTGGGCTCTGATCGACCGCCCGTGGGGCATGCCCAAGTAAGCCCACTATACGTATATATGTGTTATGAAGATCTGTACTAATAATATTTGTTTAATTAATTATTTTTCTATAGCATCTATGATATAATAATTTATTGTTTTGTATTATAGTGCATTTTGATGATGCAATGTTATTATTTAGTGTGGCTCGATAAATACTATAGTGTTATAGTATTTTAAAAATACTACCATAGCAACGTCATATATGGAACAAAAGAATAGAAATAAATAAGAATAGTAGTTAATGGATTTCGTCGTGGACTCATCTGGTTTATAGAAAAAAACAAAAATAACAATCGACTACGTCAAAGACTCTTCTAATTTAGAAGACCACGTATTTAGATAAAAAATAACAATACAAAATAAATAAATATATAACACTCATATTCTATTAATGTTTATTTTTCTCCCGTTGCAACGCACGGACATATTTACTAGTATTAATAAAGAGAAAAAGTTTCTCCACCTCTTTTTTCGTCAAGCCATTCATAGGCCCAACCGTCAGCCCACTCTCCCCAGAGATCGTAGCTGCCGGCCTACCCTTTCCCTCCAGCGATCGTAGCTACAAGGCCCATTCACGTACCTACACGTTTGAAAGGAGACTTCTAATCCTACACGTTTTGAATCATGCACGTGTTCAGCTGAGACTCAAAAACAAACTTCATCGTGTAATAAGGAAGGAGAAATATGCATGCCTCAGTTGGATTCAAGTCGAATCAAATAGAATAAAACTACAAATAGAAAAATAACCTCATAATATTGATGGCGGAAAAAAGAAACAAACAAAAAAATTGATCAGATCATGGGCCCAGGAAAGAGATGTGTCGAGGCAGTGGTGGATTTGCGCACCAGGCCTCTAGGGCCTGGGCTCTAGTCGTCGGCTCACTAGAAGCACCTCCCCTCTTTAAAATTTCAGCCCATTTTCAAAGATGCAAAGGCCTAGGTAGGGCAAGCTCGTGCCTCGTCCGTCTCGGCCTCGCTGCGTCGCTGCCCGACTCGATTCATCCGTCGCGCCGTAGGTAGGGCGCCGCCACCGCGCCCGCGACGGCTTCCTGCGCGCTGCGCCGCCGCCCTCCGCCAGTCCGCTGTCCGCCCCTCCGGTCCAACACCTCTGGCTAGTGGAGCCGCGCGCCTGCGCTGTCATCCCGCCTCGTCGCCTCCTCCACGCGACTCGCGACCGCGCCGGCCGGCCCTCCGCCTCCAGGTCCGGCTCTGGCCAGTGGAGTGCGCCGCACTGGCCGCCTGGCCGGCCGCCCCCAGCGCAGAGCCACTCCCAGCCCCCAGCCACAGAGCCGCCTCCCAACGGCCAGCGCCCCCAGCGAGCATTCCAGCCGCTCCTAGCCTGCTAGTGCTTGAGTGCTTGGTAAGTTCAGTCCACTCGTTTCTTCAACTTCAATTTTAATTTCAATTTTCAATACTTCAATTTGATTGAATGCACCCCTCACTAGACAATAGGTAATTTTTTCATCTCATCTTGTGTATCATTCAATGTTCTTGGTTTCTTAGAGGCCCTAATCGTATTGAAAAGCTGGGTCCGTCACTGTGTCGAGGAGATGCATGAGCAGCTAATCTGAGCCAGTTGATGCCGCGTCGTCGCTCCGTAACACCCTTACCAGGCACGTCCACGGCGTCGATGCTACTTCTGCCGCGCTCCGTGGAGCCATCGAGGCCACGCGTTCACGCCACACCTCAGGCCCCAAAAGTCGTGCTTCAGGAGTTCAGGTGCTGCTCAGCAGATGTGGAGGCAGCAGAAGAGGAGGATGAGGGATATGTAAGCGAGGACGAAGAAGGCGATCGACGCTGAGGGTCGCCCACAACTTTGCTGTTATCCGTGCGTCTCCGCGAGGTTGTCCAACATGAACGACGACATGAGCTCAAGCGCGACGACGACGCCGAGCTCAAGTGCCGTATAACATGGCCCCACTGATTACAGTGAGGCAGAGCTCGGTCGTGGGCCGTTGCCATGCGGAACATGGCCCCACGAACGGCGATGGCGTGAGGCGAAGGTTGTCCGTGGACCACAGGCTATGACGACGAGGCGGAGCTCGACCGCAGGGCACTGGCCGTGACGAAAGTCCGGGTGAGGTCGATGTTGTGTAGCGATGGCCTGTCTCCAGCTCGTCGGAGGCTCGGAGTTCGCTGTCATGCTATGCTGGCTAGGATATGTCGCCAAGCAAGACAGCTGCGATTGCATGGTCTGCAATGCAACCTGAGCAAGACGCAGCTGCGTAAGACAATTGAGCATTAGCCTAGCCTTGCTGCTGAGATTACCTATGCTTTGCACTGAGGCCACGTTTTTTATAGAAACTTAATCGGCGTGATCTCCAAGAATTTCGTATCATACATGAATACGTGGATTCGGTTTTTTTTTATCAAAACTGGATAGGACACCGACGCGTGAGCTTGATGATTTGTATTGAACCCGGATGTGTAAGTTGGAATCGAGATACGATCATGAATTCAAAATTTTATAGATTTATTTAAGCATAAATAGATATAGACTATTTATGGTTTGATTGTTTTTTTCCCGTTGCAACGCACGGGCATGTTTTGCTAGTGTAGATAAACACTGAAACTAATTTGACAGTTTGGCAAAATATTATCTCACGAATATTTTGAGCTTACTTGGGACATGATTATTGGACACTTATTTCAAAAATATAAAACGCTACTACAGTGTTTCCAAATTCCAACTGAGTGTAACTAAACACCCCCTAAAATTCCTTACATCAGCCTGTGTACTAGTATATATTTTGATTTTATTAAATGCTATTATTTACAATCTGTATATTTAAATTAAACTTTGATTATACCGATATGTTTGTTACAATAAATCTTTCAAAATAAGACCCTACTTCAATATATTTATATAAGGTTTGTTAAAAAAAATTCTCATGTTTTCTTTGTTGAGGATAATAATATTGTCCTAGGCCCAAGAAACGGTATTCTGCCTTCACAAGAAAAATCTTATGGGTTTTGGAGGACAGTATTTCATGTTTAGCATAATAAAATTTTAGTTTTGGGTGAATCCATAATATTCATGCTCAATAGTAGAACAAAGAGAACATCTCATTAATACATCGTCAAGTATCCCATTGATTTGTGTGAACACCTAAAATACATACCGATAATCTCATGATTAAAAATATATCATAAGCATCCTATTAATAAAAATATATCATAGAGCATCCTAATGATATGATGTGAATAACTTAAATATATCATAGAGCTCACTCTCCAAGATTTCTAGGAGTCCAATTAAATTGTTACACATTACAAAATTGTCACATTAGAAGGTCCATCGTTTGTAGGCTTTGCTTGTAGCCCAGTTTTATATTTCCAAATTCAAATAAAATTTAGTGTTATAACTAAATACTATTTTTCAATGAATTAAATGGAATATTTATAAACAATATGCAGGAAGATGAGTATGGGTATTATCACCAGCAAGAGATGCATGTGCATGTCCATACAGATTCGATCAAGTGAAACAATCTTCGCTTCCAAGATTGAGAAATGTAAAGCTATTTTGGGCATGTAGCGTATGTAAAATGTTAGTTTTTTTTTCACGTAAGAACCTCGGCTGCATTGCTATGAGTTCCTAGAGTCTGTAGTTGCTTAGACGCCAATTTCAAACTATTGCTCTCAAGTAGCATCCTCATGGCGGTATGAGTTCGAGCCCTAGCTGTAACGCACTCGCGTGTTGTTTATTAAAGATCGTGCGAGGTAAAAAAAACTCTCGTCTGCCTCCACATCCAAAGCATATGTTTGTGGTCAACTTATCTCACCGATCTGTAGTACCGTTGTGTATGGACGGGACGATGTCGGGATTTTTGTCGATCTGCGTGAGAAGATCTTCTTCTTAAACTAAATATCCGATGAATATCTAGTCACCGCGGATCGAGTTTTTATGGTTCCCGCTATTTTTTTTAAACACGTTGCGGTGTATTTGTAGTTGGCGCTATTTTTTTGAATCTGCAGCAGAATCAGCTAGCTGCTGGAGGCGCTATGCTGGCTGCTGGTACTGCAGCTGCAGCCGGCGCAACACAGCCGAGCAGGCTTATAATCCTTCTTCCCATGAGATATCATAATTCAATACTAATTCACCTGAACTTGTAATTTTATTCTCCAAAACGTAGATTTTTTTTGAAGGCCAGACATTGTTTGCTAAATTTAAACATTGTATTGATAAATAAAAAGAAGATATTGTATCTTCTTGACAGTTTTGAATGTAAATTTTATCTAAATATACCTACCCCATTTGAATCCTTGGAATTCGAGGAATTGAATCTAGTTAACAACTTAGACTATTTCACTTAAAATGTGACATTTCACCACTTTTCAAAGTTCACATCTTGGCCTACATCAAATTCATATGGTGAGAGGTGAAATTTGATTCTATAGATTATCATGCTGTATTTTCACTTTGCAATTTATAGCATGCTCTTCAACTTACTCTCACACGATAAAAGTACAATATAAAAGTATCTCTCTCATATAGCCAACAACAATATACAAATATAATCTACATACAACCATATTAAGTTAATTAATATATGTATAAATTATGATTCTTAAAATGAATTCAATTCCAAGGATCCAAACAGGGGCCTAAGGGGAATCATGTGTTTGAAATATGTATTATAAGAAACTATTTAAATGATAGCCTTTGAAGTTTATAATGCAAATGGTAATGTAAGTAATTTTTTTTCCATAGATGCCTCATGTTTGCCCAAAAGAAAAAAAAATACAGCCCAGAAAAAAACATCACTTACAGGTGTTGTTCCATGGTTTCGATCGGCCTTATCCACGTTGTTTTTTGTCCTCAGTAGTAGTGGGTTCATATGTAGGCGCACCCTTAGGTCTATATCACCGATATAATTATCTTCTTAATTTATCCTATTTATAATTAAAGTTTTCTAATTCAGTAATACTATTACGAAACACATAGTTTTCAATAAACATACTCCAATTTCTGATGAGAAAAATTATAAATACATTTACTAATAGAACAAGGCTAGAGCCATGCTATTTGTATTTGGAGCCTTTGCTAGTTTTAGAACAAAGGACTCCTTTTCAATTTATAAATCAATTTTGTTTTCTAGATATATAGATTTTTTATGTATCTTTTCATAGTGTATATCTAGATGTATAATAAAAATCATATATCTTAAAAACCAAAACGATTTAAAATTCATAAAGGATAGTATTTCATTATTTTGTGGTGACGGTGTCATTAATTATGCTGGAGACACGCAGAACATGCAATTTTCTACGTGTACTAATTTAAAAAAAGAATATTATATATATCATAATTTAAATCCATAGTTTGTATCTAGAAAGTAATTACATGATGCATTGGATTGATATGCATGTCTTATCATTGTTATAATGTTATATCTAAAATAGAATGCATTAATTCATTATTATTGTTGTCTAAAAAAGAAAGAATAGAGTGATTGAGCTAATCAATCAGATCCTTAGCTATTAAAATTTTCCAATCCATGATAGCCAAGCCTTTGATCCACGGCTCTATATATGTGCGCTTGCTCATGAGTGTAAAGACGCTAAATAGTTTCTTTCCTCTAGGCTCTACTAGTTATTATCTATGGCCATGCCGATCCCATCAATAGTTGTGGTAGTGGCAATGGTTCTTATAGTAGCGTCTACGGCTCACTACAGCCATCAGGTGATGGCCGATTCTCCTACCCCTCGTCACCATGCTACTGCTCCAAGCCATCGTCACCACTATGATCATCATGCCCCGGTACCTCAGCCATCATATTCTCATGGTCATGGCCACGATGACGCTGACCATGCACCTGCATCGGCGCCAAGTCATCATGGCCACCACGGCCATCACGCACCAGCACCGGCGCCAGATCATCACGGTCACCGTGCTCCTTCACCGGTACATGACATCCACCAATCAGCTCACACTCTAAGACGGCATTATCATCATCGCCATCATGCTCCAGCTCCCGCTCCTGTCTATGGTAGGCAGACTGTTCAGAGCTCCTACTAGTCTAGATGCAAATGACTATAACATGTTTGGAAACAATAAAAGAACAATATTTACGTCTTGGCTATATTTTTTTATGTTCTTGATATGCCTATGTTGTTGATGATAATCTTGGACCTAAATCGAGCTGCAGTTTTTCTGCTTATAGTTGCTCCTCCTTCGCTTGCTCAATCTAAAAAAAAAATGAATGTGCATCTGTCTTCTAGAAAAGTGAAATATATATATATATTTTGAAATTCTTAATCACGGTTGCGCATCCGGAGAACACCCTACGTGCACAAAAAACAAAAAACAAAAAAAAAAACAAGAAGAAAACTATCCCAAAACTCAAGCCCTGGGTGCTTGACCTCACGTGTCACGTCTGACGTGAGAAACCGTCCTCTTTCACAGCCGGATTCACCCATAGGCCCACCGATTCCCAAACGGGGCCCACCCATTACCCGATCACTCCCACCACCACCGCCCCCCCCCCCCCCCCCCCCCCCCCCCAAAAAAAAAAAAAAAGAGAGGAGCGGCGATGATATAGCAGATTTCAAACTCAAACTAGCACCGAACTACCGAAGAGAGACAGAAAGAGAAAATCGGAGAGGAAGGACGTTGGAAGCGGACGGCTCTTGCGGCCGCCGCTTCCCTGATTCGGAGCCCGTCCTCGGGTCGCTCCAGATTCGCACGATTTGGGGATCGTGCGTTTCGCCATCAGATTGGGAGAAAAAATCAAGGTAATCTCCGTCGGTGTCGTCAGATTATTGCGTGCTAGGGTTCTTCGCGGGTTCTAGACACGCTGATGGGCTCCCTCCATGAGTTTGGCCGTGTGGCCGCATTTCGCGTACTCTCCCAATCGCGTCGCCGCCACAGCATTTCCTCTTCGGCCCTCCTCCACGGCTTTTGCTCTCCTTTCCATCTCGATCCGATACGGGACGATGGGGCCGCCGTTGTTCTTCTACACTCTGTCGCGGCGCCCTTCTACCCGTGGCGTAGACGAATCTCAACCCTAGTTCGCTGAAGGCAGGTCTGCATCGGCCTGGTAGCACAGTCTCGCTGGGATAAGCAGGTGAGGCAAAGCCGCCAAATTTTGCATATGACAATCGTACTTTTGTACGCCGCAGTTATGCTGGTGGCAAGTTATTGTGGACTAATAAGGGGTAATATGGCCTTCTGGCCAGCCCTGGCTTTGTCACTGATAGTAAATCTCAGCTTAGGAGGTGATGGGATTGATAATTTGATGTTATAGCACCATGCAGGTATTTTCCTGTAATTCTGAGATGTGTGAAATGTGTTCTGAGTAAATCAATTGCATTGCTTGATGTTACCATTATACAACATGGTGGCTGATTTGGTAAAGCTTGAAAGATAGGTTATGTTGTTCTGAATTGTTTTAAGTAAAGTACATAGGGCATTTGTAACAACTAATAGTATATTGCACTTCAAAATTAGGCAATCTGCTACATGCTTGATATGGTTTAATGCTAACTGTTTTTATCTTGAGTTAACCCTCAATCCTATATGGTTAGAATTTTAAAGAAAGCGTTCACCTATTTCAGTTCTAGCTGTATCCAGTCCAACTGTTGCAATCTTGTCCTTACTTCTAATCACACCATCCCCTAGTCTACCTGCTTCCAAGTTCCTCTCTGCTTTCACCAGACATTTTATTCATGACTGTATTGCCATGAGCTGCCTCACCATCCTCGGTGTCAATACCATGCTACCATCTCAAGTCCCGTGTCCCCATTGTTAGAGCTATGCCAGTTTTCTTGATGTGTAACGGTCGTGCTTCCCACTTTAAGATCGCCAATCAAACTTTTGCATGTTCTTATTTCTTATTATTGGTTTTGCTTTCTTGTTTATATATGTAATGTTCTCTTTATAGTGTTAATTCTTGTTTTGTAAAGCAACCATTTGAAAAAATGTTGAATCTCATATTTCCATGAACAGGTGAAGGGGCAAGTTTCTGCAACTTGAATAAGTAGACTGAATATGGCTAACATGAATTTTGATGAGATTCTTGAGGTTCCTGACACTCCTGACCGAATACAGCAGTCAAATTCCCATGTTTCCAGCTCTATTGTTGGGAGGGATGGTACAATGGCAGCTGCTAATCCATCATCATGGCGCAACTTTAGAATTAGAATCAAGAGCAATGCCCCGCAAGGTTCATCAAGTCAAAATACTGCTTGTAGTATACTGCCTTCAGCTTCAGATACTGATCATATTTTCAAACAAGCTGAAGCAGCACAGATTCTGGAACTGTCAAAAGACTGTAATGCAAAATTTTCCCTACAGAAACCTGACAAGACAGGGATATCTGTTGACAATGAAAAGAGGGCGGCAAAACATGCTTTGGGTCAGAGCAGAAGCATTTCGAACAAAATAAGCTGTAGTGTGACTGGAGGAAGGAACCCTACCTTCCGAGTTAAAGATGGAGAGGTTGGTCAGGAAGATGCAATTCATCAGAATGTGAACTTTCTAGGCACAGGATCAGGTCTTCCTACTATCACAGTGGGAAAACCAGGAAACAGAACATGCACTAGCAGTACTGATAAGCTGAAAGGTGTAACGGGTGCTGATGTTTGTCCAGGATCAGATAAGCTGAAAGGTGTTGCAGGTGCTGATGATTGTCCAGGATCAAGTTCTGGGGAGGTCAAAGGGGAATTGATCATTAACAAGGAAATTTCAGGACCTACAAGACCTGTGTGCCGTTTTCCTCAAAGGCATGTGGGCCAAAAAAGGCTGGTACGCAATGGATGTATCTCTCCCTCTAACATTGCCAAGACAAGTGTAAAAATTGATAAAAAACAGGAAATGTGCTCTTCAAGTGAGCATTTGCACCATCCACATCCTCAGTTTGATGCATTTGACACAATCAATGTGATTGGCCTCACTGATAATTCACCAATAATGACAAGGCAGAGATCTGAAGTCAACAATAAATTGATTCCTGGACACAATATGGACACAAGGGCCGCAAAAAAGCTGAGAACAGACAGAATTGGCAGGGCTTCGGTTCCACTGTCCGAATATCATGCAAACAGCAGCAATTGTTCTGAAGTCATTTTATCAGGCTGCAACAACAAAGGAAAAGGAGTTAGCAATGATATCTTGGATAGTGATCAAATTAGAGAAGCTAATTTGCGGGGGTATGTTCTATCTGTTCTCATAAAAGCTGTCTTACTTCATCTCTTATGACTGAAATAACTAGTTCATTTCATTCTATAGTAGTTTTGATTGCTGATATGAGGAAACATTTGAGTATCGTCTTCTCTTCTAAAAGACTAAAACATGGCAATATGGCTTATATATTAAATGTAATTGAATGAACTGATATAATTAAAGTACCGTTAGCTTGATGGACATGGATTACGTTCAAACCCAATTGATTGGTCCACTCGGCTTTGTTCAGCAAGATACCTTATATTCATATGAAATGAATACTTTATTTTTTTTCTGCTCGCTATACTGTTCAAGAAGCAACATGTGGTCTGTCTTACTTGTACCTCTACTGTTGCAGGGTTGATCTTGGTACTGCTGGAACTTATGTAAACAACAACAGTTCTGATATAAGCGCGGAGCAAGGTTGGAGAACAACACATAACCACACAAGTAAATTACCCATTTCGTTTATGGGTAACACAACTAGTAGTTCCAGACAAGAATCTGAATCTTCCACACGGTCTAATCAAAACCGTGGATCTGCTGGCGGCAATCATAGCTCAGTTAGTGGAGCAACCATGATGGTTCCTGATAGGTTGGGGAATAAAACAAAAATGATTGGTAGAGGAAGGAGAAAACTAACCTCAACTTCTTCTCATACTGGTGAAAGCTCTAGTGCTGTTGACGAACCTAGAGGTTTTCTTCAATCATCAAAAATAACAGCTGGCAGAAATCATGCCAGTCATCAGCATAATATTCCTGTAATAACCGTAGATGACATGTCCCCTGAAGCTAGACCTAGTTCCAGTGGATTCACTAATGGAACCTCTGTTGATCCTACTATAGAAGCACAATTGGAGTCGGATGAGTTATTGGCTCGCCAACTCCAGGAGCAGCTTTACAATGAATCTCCTCGTTTTGCCCCAACAGAAGAGGTAATTTCTCATCATCTCTCTTAAGTACTCCATTTAACATCTTGATGATTAGAAAACAGTCAGATTCTCATTTTCCATTAAACAGATTGATGCAATCGTAGCAATGTCACTTCAACATGAAGAAGATACACATCGTACATCCAGGCCTGTAAGGAGGTTCCAAAATGATACTGTGAGAGCACTGAACTCATTTTATGTTTTAACTATATACCGTCACAGCTTAAAAGATCTGAATGAAGTTAATATTTTTTAATATTAAAAACAAGAAATATGCTAACCAAAATCTTACAGAAAGAAAGTATTCTTTATGACAAAATTCCTTTGCTGTGCTGTCTCTATTGAAATTGACATGTTTAATCCTTTTTTATATTAGAGAAATGCCCGGGCTTCTCGTTTGAGTCCTTATCGAAATGCTCTTAGGACTCGATTGGCGGCAGCAAACAATATGTTTTCCCGTGGGCAGAATGCTGCTTCAGTAACACTGGGATGGGTATTAATTCTCCCTTGCCCTTTTATTTTTAATGTGAATAATTGAATATTAATATATTAGCATCTCAGTAAATGAACTTTTTCTGGGTTTGTTTAGACAAACCAACATGTTATTCAGCTTCAATGCATTCAAATCATATGGCAACATTATACAACTTTTTTAAGTTTCCAGTTGTATTACTAGATTATTTTTTGAAACACCTATTACTAGATTATTAGTGTACATTGGAATTTGATTGGTTAAATACTGGATCAGTTATATGTTCGTCTATGGACAAGCCCTATCATACCTTGGCTTCTGTTTGTACTTTTCTGGTAGATGCTTTGACTCCTAACTTTACCACAGGGGTGTTCTTAGCTGCTCTCCGTACTCAGTTTTGTTATCTTAGATAGAAGATTATTAACAGCTTCTATTTTGCTACTTTCAGGGAGCTGCTTTAGCTAGATATTATGGTGCTTTGCACATTCAACCAAACATTGACTTGTAAGTGATCATTCTCCTATTCGTCTGTTATAGTTCCACTGGCCTTGAAGTTGCTTGATTGACTTGAGAATTCAAATAGTCTACATGTTTAATTCATTATATTGTTTGAAACGAAAGCTTTACGTATCTACTATGTCATTCTTCGTGTGCATAACTGCATATATCATCTTTTTTCTGAAGGAAAACTGTTAAAAATGATTTTATCTTCTGCTTGTTTAAAATCTTGTACTGGGTTTTTATTTTATCTGCATTTATGCTACTATAGCAATTCTCACTTTGACACCCCCACCTCTAAAAAGGACTATGAAATTTTAATAAACATCCTAAAAGTGCACTTGTTGGCTTGTTGCAGAAATGACTATGATGCACTGCTTGCACTGGATGAAAACAACCACCAGCACACTGGTGCTTCAGAAAGTCAGATCAATAATTTGCCGCAGTCAGTAGTTCAGGTACCTTCCAAACTGGTATAAGTTTTTTTTCCCTTTCCTCTTTGACTGAAAAATCCTAACTAGTTTCCCATGATGTCCTGTTTCCTGACAGTCCAATAGCATTGAAGATCCATGTTCAGTCTGCCTTGAAAATCCTTCCGTGGGAGATACTATCCGCCATTTGCCATGCTTTCACAAGTTCCATAAAGAGGTTTCCCTCCTGATTGTTATGTTTCAATCATTTTCGCTGAACTTTGTCGCATTTCTGATGTCAAACTATTTGCACATTGCAGTGTATTGACGAGTGGCTTAAAAGAAAGAAACAGTGCCCAGTCTGCAAGTTTGAGATTTAGTTGAGGTTTGCCATATTAGTCTACAAGTTGGAGGTCTACTTGCTAGTGGCAGCGACGAGAGGCTGCAATTTCTCTTACTGGATGCTTTCCTGCACAGAATTTTTTGTCCTAGATAAAAATAATGTATTGCTGTTATCAGTGCTTTTGGGCACCATTTTGTATGCACGCTTATCTTGCTATTTTTGTTGTTATGATCCACCAATTGGCATGAAATGGTTAACGAGCATCTTGTCTTGTTTTTAATCATATGTCTCGTTGCATATTATATTTCAATGAAAAGGCGATGGTCAGGATTGGTCTATAAATGTGCGAAGGATTCTTGTATGATTTGGGGTGATCCACGTGTGGTGAATATACCTTTACATCATCAGAAAATTACCCAAGACAGTCAGCTATTATTTTACGTTCTTTGCACCATGGATTCGTTCCCACGCTAATTACGTTGTGGCTCTGTTAACTAAAGCTAAAAACTGATAATGGCCTATGCTGATTTTATGTGAGAGAAAAATAATGTTTCATGGCTAAAAAGAAACAAAAATAAATGTTTATAAGTTGAAACGAACAGAGCTACATGGAGATATACTTTGATGTTAGTAACTCCGGGCGTTAATATATGGCAGACATACTAGGCCCGTCAGGTTGGTCTTAGGAAACGGTTGCTACTTGTTACGCCGGGTGCAAAATAGATGAAAAACAATGCAGAATACGCCGAGCATGGAAGCACCAGTGGTCTAGTGGTAGAATAGTACCCTGCCACGGTACAGACCCGGGTTCGATTCCCGGCTGGTGCACTCTGGTTTTTTGAAACTTTTTTCCCCAGTCCTCTTTTTTCCCCCCCTCATTCCTACCAGTTTGGGTTTTTTCCGCATTCGTAACAGTTTTGGACGGATATGCCGACGGTCTGAAACTCTGAATCTGTTCGCAACAACCAACCCACGCTATCTTTAGTATTTCGGCGCCGTATCCTAATTTGGGCTTGTCTGGGCAGCCGATCCGGGAAAGTCGCGCGCTCGAACAACCTGCGATGCGATCCCCGCACCACTCCCAACACCCGCGGCTGCGCGTGCGAAGACCACGCGCGTTTGTGCCGTGCTCTCCCCACCAGGCAGAGATCGACCCGGCGCACGGGCAGGGTCAGAGGGACCCGGGCGGGTCAGTCAAAACTCAAAAAGAGCAGCAGCGCCCGTGAACACCCAACCCAAGCGGTGCACGGGCCGCCGGAGCGCGGCACAAGCCAGACAGAACACGGGGCACGCACGCACGTACGGCGGATCGCACGCTTCCATCGTCTCGGACGGCCTGGATCGCGTCATCGCGGTACTCCCCCGCCGAGGAGAGCAGAGCACGAGACGAGACGCGGCCAAAGCCAAGCGCATCGGGGCCGCACTGGACACCGCGCGTGCGAGCGAGGAGGCGTCCGCAATAAAAGCGGCGACGGCGATACTACTGCCACTTGCCTTCTTCGTCCTCGTCCTGTCTTCCTTCCCTCGGGGAGAGGGAGTCTCGTCTCGGCTCTCCGCTGCGCGGCGCTGGCGGAAGAGGGGTTTTGGATCGCTTCCTTCGTCTCTCTCTCGCTCGCTCGGTGAGGCCTCTGCCTTACGCCGCCGCAGGCATTCCGTTCTCGTTCGAATCCTCCTCCGTGCGGTGAGGTCGGGGGGGTTTCAGGGTTTCCTTTTACTCCTTCCCTCCTCTCCTCATTAGAAGTGTGAGCTATGAAGGGGTTTCACGGGAAGTACGGGTTACGGCCGGGAGGCTGTTCTGGGGTCACTGTGTGTCGGTTCCTTGGGCAGATCCTAACTTTCCATAAGAATCCTCCGCTGGTTTGCGATCGAAGATCGTATCGTTATCCGAGATTCCGGCTGATTTTTGTTTTCTTCTCTCCTTACCCCGTCTGCCTGAATCCTTCGCGACCTGAGGTTTCGTTTATACCCTTTCGCCAACGAGCGGTTGGGTAAGTAAGTTCACGCGAGTCTGAATGATTTCAGGGATTATAGTTTATGTGGCTACAAGATGCTTAGTTCTCTGCAATGCTGGATGCTGGTGTTGCCACCCAAAGGATAGGGTTATGGATGGCTACATGTAACATGCTTACAAAAATACATTTGTCGTCATGTCGTGTCATGTAAAAGCATCTTTATAAGATTCCTTTTTTTCCACATCTCGACAGAGGTTTTCAGCCACTGTTTCCTGATCCCGTTTCGGCCTGTTCTGATTGATCGTGATGCTCAGGGCTTCGTATGCTGTTATGGCCACATAAAAGAAATCCTGATATATGATTTACTGAACCGTCGTAATCTGCACTTCCAGCACAATTTACTAAACTCTGTGTTGTTCGTGTCAACTCCAGTGAATTCCTGTTTCGCCGATACGGTGAAGTGCGTGACTGAGTACCTCTACACTAACTTGGTTATCAATGGAGGGCGGTGTGACTGTAGCAGGTAAGGCAGAATTCAAGGAGTGCCTGCGGCTGTCCTGGACACAGCCTTACATACTTCAGCTTGTCCTGTCTGCTGGCATCGGTGGTCTTCTTTTCGGATATGATACAGGTATATCTGAGCATGATAAGTTATAAAGATCGGCTGGACTTATCTTTTAAGACATTTAGCTACGGTAACTGCTAACTGGTAACCATAGCTTATATATAGATGTTTCAGTCCACTCCTTTGATTTATTTTCTCACAATTCAGATTTTAATACTGTATATTGAAATACAATAAACCTGCCAAACGACATGCATATATACTGATGGCCAAAATGTTCTAGTTTCAAGTTTTCAACTATCAATCATCAATTTTACTTGAAATTATTGCAGAAATCAGGAGGAACTGCTTTTAGCTTTTATCCAACGCCTTGAAATTCTGATGAAAAAAATCCAGAAAATTTCCCTTTTTATTTACAACTGTCATGATGATATTACTCCTATGGTTACATCTTGCATGCTGTGCTTTTTCTTATGAAACGTTTTTACATCCTTACTTCCTGTCTGCCATGTCCATCTGAATTAGTCGTTTACATACTTCAGAAGAGGATTTTAGCTGATTGATTTATCACCCTTGTTGACACTTTATTTGCCAGGTGTCATATCTGGAGCACTTCTCTACATTAGAGATGATTTTCCTGCAGTGGAAAAGAGCACTGTATTAAGGGTACGTGTCAATATTTCCCTTTTCATGCATTGTGGTACAAGTTTAAGTTCAGTTCGTCTTCTTCAGACAACAACATTCTAGCTAGGTTGATATATGATGTCACGGACTCACGGTTTATTCCAAATAACAGGAGACAATAGTCAGTATGGCTGTTGCTGGAGCTATAGTTGGAGCTGCATTTGGTGGCTGGATGAATGATAAATTTGGAAGGAAGCCTTCCATCATAATTGCAGATGCCTTGTTCTTTGCAGGCGCCGTAATCATGGCCTTTTCCCCAACACCTAATGTTATCATTGTTGGGAGGATATTTGTTGGTCTTGGTGTTGGAATGGCTTCAATGACAGCTCCTCTGTACATCTCTGAAGCCTCCCCTGCAAGGATCAGAGGTGCTCTGGTGAGCACCAATGCGCTTCTCATCACTGGTGGCCAGTTCTTGGCATACCTCATTAATCTAGCCTTCACTAAGGTGCTCACTCAACTGACCATTCAACTCTTGTCATCTTGTACACGTTGGAAAACATTATTTTGCAAGAAATAATTGATGTTACATCCATTACCTGTTTCAGGTTCCAGGGACCTGGCGGTGGATGCTTGGCATTGCAGGGGTTCCTGCCCTGGTCCAGTTCGTACTGATGCTGATGTTGCCAGAATCACCAAGATGGCTTTACAGGAAGGTTGTACAAAAAGTAGTTCGTATGACAGAGTTACTTATATAGGAGTAAAATACCACACTTCTGTCTGTACCATACAGATTGTTAAATAATGTAGTGAATCTTTATTGCATGCCAACATATTATTGACAATCTGCACTTTCTTGGTGGTGAAACAAACAGGGCAGGAAAGAGGAAGCTGCAGCGATCTTGCAGAAGATTTACCCCGCGAATGAGGTCGAGCAAGAGATTGACGCAATGCGCGGGTCTGTCGAAGAAGAGGTGCTCCTGGAGGGCTCCATCGGCGAGCATGGCCTCATTGGCAAGCTGAGGAAGGCGATGGGCAGCAAGGTCGTTCGCCGTGGGCTAATGGCCGGCGTCATCGTCCAGGTCGCGCAGCAGTTCGTGGGCATCAACACCGTCATGTACTACAGCCCGACGATCGTGCAGCTGGCCGGCTACGCGTCCAACAACACAGCCATGGCGCTGTCCCTCATCACCTCGGGCCTGAACGCCATCGGCTCGATCGTCAGCATGTTCTTCGTGGACAGGGCAGGCCGGAGGCGCCTGATGCTCATCAGCCTGGTCGGCATCGTCGTGTGGCTCGCCGTGCTCGGCGGCACGTTCCTGGGCGCCGCGCACCACGCCCCGCCCGTCAGCGACCTGGAGACCCGAATACTGCTGGCGAACCAGACCCAGGCGTGCCCGGAGTTCAACCCCAACGTCCGCTGGAGCTGCATGAACTGCCTCAAGGCCGCCTCCACCTGCGGCTTCTGTGCTCACCAGGGAGACAAGGCAAGTGCACCGTTTCTCGTTATTGTCTGCAAGATCGTGCGTTCATCTTAACGGAATCGCTTACGACCTCTCGTCGTCGGGGTTAACGTGTTGCAGCTTCTTCCGGGGGCGTGCTTGGCGCTGAACGACGCGTCTCGGAATGCGTGCCGCGCAGACCACCGGGAGCTGTACACGGAGGGGTGCCCCAACAACTTCGGGTGGCTGGCGCTGATCGGCCTGGGCGCGTACATCGTCTCCTACTCGCCAGGCATGGGCTCGGTGCCGTGGATCGTCAACTCGGAGATCTACCCGCTGCGGTTCAGGGGCATCTGCGGCGGCATCGCGGCCGTCGCCAACTGGGTCTCCAATCTCATCGTGACGCAGACGTTCCTGTCCCTGACCAAGGCGCTCGGGACATCGGCCACCTTCTTCCTCTTCTGCGGTGTCTCCTTCCTGGCCCTCATCATCGTCTTCCTCACCGTGCCGGAGACTAAGGGCCTGCAGTTCGAGGAAGTGGAGCGGATGCTGGAAAGGAAGGACTACAAGCCCTGGAAGAGGTACCATGCTGGCAGCAGCATCGAGCCCGCGAAAAACAGTGAGATTGGCCTCACCACGCCATAAAATCCGCATATAGGTGATTCACAAGTAGCAATAATTCCTAGTGTTAGTTTATAAATAGGTCATCTGTTGATCCCCGCCTCTAGATTTCCAAGAAGTAAAAACGAGGCATTAGTCATTCAGTTGTGAAAATGTGACAAAATAACTGCTATTTTTTGTTCTAGAGCATTCAATCTTGATTTTAGCACTGGAGTGGCTTGTTATATTAGGGCCGCACTGTGTTTAAGACAACATTAAGAATTGATTTCTTTTTCCTTTTTACCATTTGGTGATGAAGATACATAAGTCTAGGTCATATGCAGTTGTCCTGTCATCGTCTGCTACTCTGCTTGAAACAGACAAGTGTAGCTTGCTGCGTGCGTGTAGCATAGGAGTGAAACCAATCCAGTTAGGGCTTGTTTAGTTCGCGAAAAGGTGGTAAAAAGTCACTGTAGCACATGGAGAATTTTCTTCAATAAATGTCTAATCATGGCCTAAGTAGACTCAAAAAATTCATCTCGAAAAAAACAGGTAAACTATACAAACATGCAACATCTGATACTACATTTAATGCTCCATACATGCATCAAAGATTCAATGTGACGGGAAATATGGAAATGTTTGGAAACTAAACAGGGCCCTAGGCTTCATTGCAACTTTTAGTGACCTCTCTTGGTAGCCTTTTCCCGATTGGCATCCTACTTTACACAAGTCGAAATGTCCACTATCAGAGCAGGGTCAAGGTATAGCCTGTACTACAGTAGTTTACATGTGAACTTGTGAAGTTCCAGTGCTGTACAAGGTGATTCTGTACAGCATCACACAGATTCTTCTCACAAGGTTCTGGAGCTATAATACCAACTGATGGCACGTAGCTTTACTGTTTCTTATCCTCGCTGTTTTCACTCATCCTACTGTAATTTACGCGCGAAAAAAAAGGGTAACACCATCTAGAACACGGGCATTTTCGCATTGAAGCCTCGATCAGCAGACGGTCATGCCCCTGTGTCGTTGCCAGGCGAGCCAGCCTCTGTCGCCTCACTAGCCAGACCACCTTCATCATCCGGCGCTGCAGTGTAGCTTGGCTCGCCAATGCCATGCACCCCTCTGGAACCCGGCAGCGACAGAGCACCCGGAGGAGCAGCTGGACATGCCGCTGCTGGTGCTGGGGCGGGAATAGGACACAACGTGCTACGGTACGACTGCCGCTGCTCAAGCTCATGGAGACTAGCATGGCTCTCGAGTATGCTTCTGTGAATCTATGGCACAACAATCACAAGCGTGTTAGGGCATGAGATCCTTGTCTCTGAAGTCTGAAAGGCGTATCTCGGTATAGATGTATTCGAATTTTTAGAAGCTATTTCCAATAAATATGTGGTGATAAAATTTAGGGGTGGATTGTATTCACATGATTGCTTTTGAGAGTAAAAAACTGCACGTTTTTGTTATGGAGAGTTGGAGACTGCAGGGACAAGTTGTACTATGTACTACTAGATACCAAAATGTAACGAGAGATTAACATTCAAAGCAAACTCAAGGTAACTGTACCTCCCGCAGTGTACTCTCTACCATATCATGAAGTTTCTTCTGAAATTCTACTTGCACCTGTAATGCGTATTCTTGGATGTGTCTGCCAAACCAAATTCAAATCATCATATACGGAGGCAGAGTTTCGAGCATGTATTTGGTCTTCGAGAGGCATGAGAGTTTAGAATGAAATGCAGTCAACTGCATCTACATGTGATTATTTAAGTGTCACAGAGAGCAGTGAAAAGTTTATGCATACTGAAATACTGAAAGAACGAGAGTATCCAGATGCTGAAAACAGTAGCCATCAGAGCTATCAGTGGAGTTCAGTCATTCCATTTAGAAGTATAGTAGCATACCAAATGATACTCTAGTTTGCAAAAACTTAGATTTTGTCATTGTTACGAATCTATACTTGCACAAAAAACAGTAAAGCTAAAACTAAAACAGGTTTGCACATGGAAATGGGAACATTAATGACTCACTTCTGTACGTCTGGAGGTATTACTTCGTTACACATGGTCGTCTCCACTGATGTACCAGGAACTGTAATGCAATCAACAATTTGATAAATTAAGTGAATTTAATACGAGAAATGTATTTCTTTGCAAACAAAATAATTTTTGCACCATATACCAAAAAAAAAAAAAAAGATGCGGTGCTAATCCAAACAAGTGGAAGTAATGGTTTCAACTTCCAGCCACCATTGCTAACCTTCAGATGGTTGATGCTTAACTTGAGCCATTTTATACTTCTGTTTGGAGTGTTACCTTTAATTAGTAAACCATAAAACCGAAATATTTGGGTCACCAAAAAATTCACTGGAAAAGGGAATAG
The DNA here is from genome assembly GCA_038502445.1 of Eremochloa ophiuroides. Classification (NCBI taxonomy): domain Eukaryota; kingdom Viridiplantae; phylum Streptophyta; class Magnoliopsida; order Poales; family Poaceae; genus Eremochloa; species Eremochloa ophiuroides. The sequence goes on along the minus strand of JAHLJS010000009.1, from coordinate 50,151,914 downwards.
GGATCTTATACCTGCAAGTGGCTTTTCACCTGTTCACGAGTCAGACCTTCAACATTCATGATATCTAGAATTGCTTTAGGTTTAGCACCTGAATTTGTTCAAACATAATAAGAAACAATAAAAATTACAATACAAAGCCAATAGCACTTTATACGATGATAGTGATCACAGTGCTGAAGTTTTACTTTCACTGCCACCAAGCAGATTGACAGCATCTACGAAGCGATCATGCATTTCCATAGTCCATCGCATGCGTGCCTTGGTCCTTTTGGGGCAATGGGCATTTGTAGTTGCCAGAGGAGAAACGGTTGGATGCAATTGTTGAGGTTCAGAAGGAACTGAGACTGATTGATGTACCATGTGCTCATCATGTTGCCATGACTTAACAGTTGGATATGAGGGATAAGGTTCAGCCTGTGCAAAAGGAAACATATCAACTCTAACTTAAGGCATCCCAAATAAACATTACATGCAGAGGTTCTAGAAATAGATGGTCTGCTTTTTTTTTTTTTTGCGAATAAAGAGATATTTTTATTAGCTAGGTATGGTCTGCTGCCTCATATAACCATGCAAAAATCCTAGGTCCAATGCAAGCTTTTTTTTTTGCGATAAAGGAGGCTTCCATTAAATAAGAGTGAAAAGTACAGGCCCTTTTACATAAAGATCCTAGAAACAAAGGAAAAAGCAAAGAAGTACAAGGACCAAAATGCAAGATTCTTCAGCTTCCAGGAACTTCGCCCAACTTCTCATCGTCACACAGTCCGCCGCCGCCCCGAAGACGCCCGCGTCGCTGGCTGCTGGCCTTGCCCGCCGGAGGTGTTGAAGATGAGGACGCACGCATTGAAGATGCCGCAAAATCCCGCGCCCCGGCCACCGCCGAGACGCATCGCTTCCGTTGAACGACCATCGGCCGGTCTCGCAGCACCACCGGCAAGAAGAACAACCTCCACCAGACGAGAACGAAAGAGCGACGAGACTCACTGTACGACGATGAGCAGCCGGCACCGGACTCCTAAACAGGGGATCCCCAGCGGGAACCCCTCCTCCACGAACTTGCCGACGGTGCCAGAGCGGAGCACCACCGGGACGGGGAAGATCTCGAGAGGAAATTATTCTGTCGCGTCGCCGCCGCCACCGCCTCACCGCCGCCGCCGGACACCCAAACCTAGGAGAACTAGGACCTAATCTACACCGCCGGACGAGGCCACGCGGCTCCCCTCTCATCCGAGGCCCCAAGGGTCGCCGGAGTCGGACGGGACCGGCGACCTCGCCGGCGGGAGGAACGAAGCGCCCCTCGGTCGTCCTTTTCTATTGTAGCCCTAACTCGGGCGGCCGAGGGCCCCCTGGCTTCAATAACTAGAAGGTCCAATGCAAGCTTTAGTTTCCAATGATCAAGAAAACATACAGCGCTACTGCTTTTGCACTAAATTACCATGTGGTGACAGTTCGGAGTTATATCAGTGGTGATAAAATCATCTAAATCCGCATTCTCAAATCTTGTTAACCATTCAACTCTATCGTCAGATTCGTCGATGGTTCTGACAAAACCAGTAATTTGCTGACTCTCAACATTGCAAATACCATTGTTATTCTGCACACCATCACCAGGTGGGTCTTCACAATTGGTTGCTTCAGGAAATAGTCCACAGAAAATACCACCTGAAGGTTGTTCTGGTAGTCCAGAATAGGATATCATGTCGGAGGGCGGGATTCCAGAAAGGGAAGGATGCGTGGTTGATGGTGTCAAATAAGGAAAACTTCCATGCGTAATAACCGTGGAGAAAGTACTGGACGATGGTACCATAGATGTCGAATATGGCGCTCCAGTAACAGCAGGCAAAGACTGCAATTTCATATCATGAGATGTTATACAAGGACCTGTAATGCAAAAGCAATTCACATGTTCAGAACATCAAGTTCCTGGGGAAGAAACATAGTAGAGATAATTCTTTCATAGGAAGGACGGCAAGAGCTTTGCCGCGATTTTTATTAGACGGTGAAAAGCAAAACAAAGAGGTTAGTACAAGACAGATACTATAATAGCTTTTGAACATAGTTTTGATTTCCATGTGGCTGCTATAAATCCATCAGCCAAAATTTTAGCATAGATGACTATGATAGCTGTTTGTACCATATTATGTTCAGAAAAGGGGGGACGAAGATCGGCTAACCCTGCTAGGACTTCAGATCAGAAGGCTATGACTACCATGCTGTAAAGAATGAACACAAGCTATCAGAGCTCGAACTGTGCTTATATGACTATATGAGAACGGAGTGGGATGGAAAATAAAAAACAGAGAAACCACGAGTCTTTTCCCATGCTGAAAAAAGGGAAGGAAACTGGTAGTCATAAAAATAAAAATGATCATCAACAAAAGATTGCATTTACGAGTACAACAGAACCCCCAGCAGAAACTTCCGTTGAGACTTGAGAGAACCTCACCCTCACCTTTGCACAACCGGCAGACGAATTGGTCGAGGGACCCGAAACACTTGGATTCAGGGGACGCGTGAGCGTGAATAGGGAGGAAAGAAGAACACACAGAACAGCGGCTGCATTTTCTATGCCGGTAGCACGGTACCCTCTTGGTTTCGCCTAAAACAAACGCAAACAAACACGGATTGGATACTGACAACGAGATGAAGCGAGCGCGACGTACGACAGCAATGGATTAGCCGGCGACGACGCGGAGAGACAAGACTACAAGAGGGCAATTCGATGGACTAAGGGTGTGTTTACATCCCACTTAAAGTTACAATTTTGTACTGTAGCACGTTCGTTTGTATTTAACAACTTTTGTTCAATTATGACCCAATTAGGTTTACAAGATTGGTCTCGTGATGTACATGCAAAAAGTACAAACATGCAAATATTTCGTCTACATTTAATGTTCTATGCATGTGCCGCAACGTTAATGTGATTAGTTACAATTGCAATTTACAGTGGATCTAAACAGGGCCTAAAAAAACGCCATACCCCGCGTAACCTGCAGGTCAAAGAAGAGAGATCTTGACAAACAAAGTGGAGGGAAACAAAAGAAAAGGAAGAGGGTACGGTATCTCGGGACCTGGGAGATAGATACCACCCTACCATCTGATCTAAGAACAGACGCACGCTGCCACTCCCTTGGCATTCTCATTTTCCAAGAAGTTAAACAATTTTATCTTTTCTACTCCGTGCGAGTAGTTACTTCCGGGTGAATGTACCTATGGGTTCTCTACTCCGCACACCAGACGGGCGCCACATTCATTAGCGGGTTATGATGTGAGTGGACCCGCTAATTCAATGAACAAAATTAAATCGGTCATATTTTTATTTTTAGCTATTTTTGTTGGATGTCACCAATATGGCTCATTTATTTATTCGCGTCATCTACTAGCATCGAAGAGATGGAGGTCCTCCCGTGCGATAGGCCACTAGTAGAGAACGGACCTTTGATCCGAGGCCGGGAATGGGTTTTAGTCCCGGCTAATTTTGTGTTCGGGAGTAAAGAGACCTTTAGTCCTGGTTCCAACCACAAACCGGGACTAAAGGTCCCTGCCCAACTGTCACTGGGAACTGACGTTATATCAGGTGACTTTTAGTCTCAGTTCGTGTCTTTAGTCCCGGTGCTTGATACCGATCGGGACTAAAAGTTTTACTCCCGGCTATAGATACCGGCCGGGACGAAAAGGTTACTTTTAATCCCGGTAAGTAAATCCAACCAGGACTAAAAGTCTCTGCGTATAAAAGCCAGCAGCTCCCTTCTTCCTCCTCTAGCCCGAGAGCTAGCTGTTCTTCAGCCCGAAAGCTAGCTGTTCTTCCTCTCCATTGTGTTCTTGCTCTGTTCTTCAGCTGTCACCCCCATTTGTTGCAGAACTCCATCGATTTTTGAAGGTAACTAACTTCATTTTCACACCTCAATATTAAATGTCATTGCATTGTCTAGAAATAGCCAAGGATGTAACATGTTGTCTTTTGTGTCCATTTCTTGATTTGTGACCATTTAAGTTTATATTATCTTCAAATCTGTATTTTTGGATGAAGAAAGCTTATAGTTGTTGTATTTTAGAATGCCCTTCAAATCTGTGTCCATTTTAGAATACCCTTTTTATTAGTTTTTAACTAGAATGCACCTTTTATTGGATGAAGACAGCTTGTATTTTCATATATAGCTTTTTTAATGGTTATGAGAATTAGAGGAATTTAGTGGTTTATGAAAATATCTTTGTTTAGAAACTGAGAAAAAATAAATAACAACAACAGTGTTTTTAAAATGAATTTATGGGTTGACATTGTGTTTTGTTTGTGATTGTGCATGGCAACTGCCGTTGGGGCCTCAATCGGCGTACCTCGGCAACCCAAAGATATGGCGCACTTCAATCGCAACTACATGACAATTTTTTACGCACATGGCAGCTTAATACTTATCAAGGTCCCCGTGCAAGCTATCCCTGAAGAGTACCCGTATTTCGTGAGTTGCGCCACGATACAAGAAGCACTGGTGCAGCAGTGTCAGGTTTTTGTCCCGCTAAAAAATATCTCGCATTATCTTCGGGATTACCTGGTGCTACCCTCATCTCCAACTGATTTGAATGTCATCATGTTTGTATCACGTATCGATGTTGGTGTTCATGAGCTTGTCATCCTTCCATGGACATCCGACTATGGTGCCACTACAGTTGGCTTGGATCCCACTTTACCCGCTACCTCCATGGTACAAGTAGAACCAGCATCACCGTCAGAACATTACGAACCACTCAAACTTGTCATTTATAGAATGCCACCGCATCTTTTTTGCAACCGGTCATAGTACCTAGAATGTTCGCGAACATATGTCAAGTTCGCGATGTCCAGTACAATATTAATGATCTCACAATTCACATGATCACATATGCTCGAAGATCAACTATACCCAGGGTTACACATATCGGAGTCCGCAAACAGTCACCTTTCGGGGATGCCATGATGCACATATGGCCAGTTTGGATTACTGTGGACCCACTATCACCGGGTGATCAACAGGAGGCCCGTCGTCCCATGACTGGTAGGTGCACTTACAACAGAATTAACCATGTTGCGTGTATGTTACATTGTTCCTTTCTAACAATTATCACTCTTACTACAGCCCTGCCTCCGTATCGAATCCGATACACACTGTACCCACACATGGATCGCGAAGGTGCGGGGACTTCTGGACATGGAGGTGCGGGGTCTTCTGGACATGGAGGTGCGGGGTTGTTGGTATTTTTAACATCACTTCACGTTAAGCTGTCATCCCTAACATGATGCCAAAAATCAAAGGTAAAATAACCTTCACTTGCCTCCTAAAAATAATACTATAGAAAATATCCGCAAGTGCACAGATAATTCTCCCATTGTAGCACTTCACCCGGTAAGTATTCCGAGTATCGTTGATTTATTTTATGCCAAAAGGATAAAGTGGCATTCTACTCATTAGGATAATCTACTATAATGATTGGAAAGATAAATGTGCAGACCTATGATAACCCATAACTCTAGTGCTTTAGCGATAAATAAGTCAATGATAAATGGTAAATGATAACTGAGTAAATGAGGTAAATGGTATTTTAGAGATAGAATATAGAGACTCACTAATGTAGTAAGACAATCTCGACATTCGGTTAAAGTAAAGGAAACCTATGTAATTACTAAATACAAAGTTTACAGCCTACGTCACATTACACATCTTCATCTATAGCATAATCAACTTAGAAAACATCATAAGGAGCATCATCTAATGAGGATATTAAGATACAAGGGTCACCTCCTTCGCGACCGCGCTCTACTCGTCCTATGTACGGGTGGTGGACTACAGAGAAACCAACGCAGCTGTCACCTACGCGGACTACCACACGACCCGGCACGTCAAGGTGCCTCCGTAGGTACACATAGACACCACGTCTACATAATGTATACCACCTAACTCACTCGAGTACTGAATTAGGCGCTTTACGATCATACGACAATAATCATCACCAATCATAACTATATCGAATATGCAATTAGAATAAACTAAGAACTGAATAAGTAGCAATATATTAAAATAAAGCAAAGTTATAATGAGATACAAGATAATATTACCGATCTCCAGACGAACGGATCTGGAATCCCGAGCGTAGCGCCCAACTCTACTTGAATCTTGCTAGACGCCTAAACTATGAACTTGAAGAACTAGAGCCCTATTTCTAATCTCTAGAAACCCTAACTTCTGTCTACTCTTGACGAATGAAGCAGGAGGAATGAATTGGTGCTCTGGGAGGGGGGTCTGCCCCTTTATTTATAGCCCGATGGGATGAACGTACGCCGTGGGATCAAACCGACTTGAACAAAGGGCCCAGATGACTCCAAAGAGGCGGTGAAAGAAGACTCCATAAGATGGGCCAAAACCCTAGAGAGGAGGCGCCGGCCGACCCCACCCTGTCGCCGGCCGGCCCCACCCTGGTGGGTCTCGGGCCCCGGTGCTTCAGGTGTGTTCTGGATCCTTCTAACTTGCTGATGAGGTATGTTTCCGTCGCGATCAAGTTTCGTGGTAATTATGCTCTTTAATCCTTCTTTTAGGCCTTTCTAGAATAATCCCTGAAAAATACACAATTCACCAAAACTCGTGGAATTCGTCAGTAATAACCCCTATGCTTCTATTATTGATCTTTCCTAGGCATCAGTTGACGGTATAAAATTGGTATTTAACGACCGTCAACAATACCCCCAGCCTAAGTCTTTACTAGTCCCTTAGCAAAGTTGACTTGAAATAATTTATTCAGGGTTCCCTAAAAATGTATAACTCCCAACAAATACTTAAATATTTAAACATAAATTTTTCTCCGGATTGAAATTCATTAATACACCTTTCAAACTTATTCTTATTCTTTTCAATCGTGGGGCTTTTAAACTAAGTCTTAGGTAATTGAGAGATAGAATAATCAAGCAAGCACTAAGTCTTTCATCATTTGTTTCACCCATTGCCCAGAGATATTTTTTTAATAAGTATATAATTTTTATTTAGAAAATAATGAGAGCCTACTAATAAGATTGCAGAGGACTACTAAGCTATACATCATGATTGAATGTGTGAATATGATTAAATTTCATTTTTGTACTCCTATGCATTATCCTCTCTTTTCTGTCTTTATGAAGAGTGTGGGTTATCTCCCAACAGATACTTTTTGTACCCATTTTTTTCTCTCAGGCGGGTGTCTTTGCACCCATTGTTTTTCTCTCTTTTCTTTTTTTTGGCACATACCCTTTTGATATGGCATCTTTCAGGGTCATATTTCTTTGGTATGGCATCTTTTAATTTTATAACCCACACTTTCTGTTAGACTTCTAAGAGAGAGACTTGTGTATAGAGTGAAAACTTTTTGTGCATGTGAATTCAATCATGAATGCATAACAGAATAGTCTACTTAAATCATATTAGCAGAACAAATTATTATATTTGTTTTGACTTCGATTTTTGAAATGTCTGGAGCTTAGGTGTCACTTTAGGATGAAATAAATAGTGACTCAAACCTTCTTATATCATATCCATCAATTATTTAGAAAAGCTTATGCTACCCACTGATATCAAGTTTCAGAATAAATTTTCCATGGCAGATAAACTTCATGCAATTCGTAGGAGAATTTAAATTTAAATACTAAGCAATTGCAGAAAATTATATTTAAACAGTTTAAATATCTTTTTAATTTTTCTCTAGCTTCAATTTCTAATTATTCTAAAGATAAATTGAATGCGTAATTTAAGGCAAACTTAATTATACAATCTATTATTATATTTTTGGATTTTCATTCATTTTTTTAAGCAAGCAAAAATTTAATGCAATAATTAATGAAAGCAGTAAATAAATTTTTGTTTGGTTTTCTTGTTGTTTTTAGCAATTTTAAAATTGATAGAATTAAAGACTGAATGAAATACTGAAATAAAAAGCATATATAAAGGTGATAGGTGCTCACCTAGCGGGGATCTGTCCCAAGCTGGATGTTGCTCAGTAATGAGGTGGAGGTGACGGCGGGTATCCCATCTGATGTATTAAATACTCTAATCCGCTCTGCATCTGCTGCTGTCCCTGATATATCTGATCCAGTCGTTGGTCCGTGCTGTGCTGCCATTGTTCATGCTGGTAGAACATGTCATCGACCTGCTGCTGCCACTACTCGTCCTGCTGCAGTGTGTCGCTTATTGCGTTTTGTCCCTGTTCAATGTTAGTGAGACGCATAGATAAAGGTGAAAAATCATTAGCGGTAGCCGAAAAGTGCTGCTCAGGTGGGCGATAGTAGGCATCTTCTGGTGGTGCGTGAAATGGATATGGTCCACCAACGGTGAAGTCCGTGTTCCCGCGTGTAGAAAAAGATGCTCGTCCTCTCTGAAAATCAGTTGCTCCGCAACCCGCTACTGCTGCTGCCGATGAAGATTCTCCTTACTGAAATGTGGCCTGTTGCTCCCATCCTATATGTGTAGTCCATTGCTGGCGTGGCTCCTGCGTCGACACATGTTCACCAAAATTGACATAGTGGGAATAAACTGGCCCAGATGGTGCTGGGTCAGCTCCAGTGAAATTAACTCTTGGCGCTCTGCTGATGCGCGCGGAGGGACACCTGCCAATATTAGCTCTAACAGCTGAAAAAATAAAATTCTAGACAGAATAAATTCCTAACTCCCTGTCTGGCAGTTTGTACTCATTGTCATAATTTTTCTAAACCATAACTATTTTATTATTTCGACGTTTGAGCATGTGAGCACGAAAGAAAAAATCATAACCAATAATTCTGCGGGCATCAGAAATATAAACAAGTGAGGCATTCGATAATAAACCTAGCCCTGCAGCTAAACGTGTAATACAGGAAGTAAAAGAAATACTACACTTTCTTAAGGAAGGGACAGTTCTCCAATAATTCAACATCATTTTTATAGGCGTCTCCTTTCTCTTTTTAATCATGATATATAACAAATGTAGCTCATCTTGTTTAATAGTATTTAACTCCTCTCTAGGAAAGAATGTAAAAGCTAACCATTTAAGCATAAATCTCAGTGTGGGATGATGAACTTCTTCAGTAGTATATTTGTGTTTTCTCTCAGGTTTCTTTGCAGTGATACTCTCCCAAAAATCATCTTTATCAAAGTCTTGAAGAGTTTCAGAAATATTAACCACACACTGATTATTAAATCCCAATGCCAAACTAAGAGTTTTCCATGAGAAGATGAAAGGTTTATTAACATTCTAAAATTAGCCTCATCATCATCAAAGTCTAGGGTGCTAATAAATTTTATAGTGAGTAACTTGCTACCCTGCTCATTAATTTTTCATGCATTTTCCCGATCCAACATTTCTAAAAATAAGTTCAAACTCGGAATCTATTTCGGTTTCATGGTGCAAAGTGGCATCGAAAATTAGAGTATGCGTAAATTCCTTATTTTTAACCACATTTAAAATTTCTCTCTGGGGTCTAGTTGATAATGAAATTTGAGTTATGCTTGTGAGCCCATACCTCTGTTCTGGTTGGGAAGAGGATGACGGATTATCATACGTGAAGGGTGACGGAGGATCGATATTCATGTCGGAGCCGACGAACGATGGCACTTGTGATGACGATTGGCTTCTTGTTGTGAGGCGTGAGAGGGCTCTTCCAAGGGATCGAATGGCACCTTTCATTCTATTTCTCATCTTGCCTGTAAAATGAAGAACACGAAGAACACGGCAAGAACGAACAAGAACACAAGAACAAATCAAGAACAAGCAAGAACAAGTGAAGAGAATGAATCAAAGTGGTGATCTCTCTTCTAGGTCTTCTTCTTCTCTACCCTTTTATTTGCTTAAACTTGAATCAAATGATAAGATTATGGAAGTTTGAAGTCACGAGCTGCAGAACAACTTGGCTATGTGCTCTCAAGAGTGTGTGTGTGTGTGTGTGTGTGTGTGTGTGTGTGTGTGTGTGAGTGAGTGAATGAGTGAGAGAGAGAAGAGGCAGAGAAGTGGAGAAGGGGCGCCGGCCGGTGTGGCCATGGGGCCGGCCGGCCCCACCTGGTCACCGTTGGCTCTCTCCTTTAGCTAGTGTCGACACCTCCTTCATCTACTTCTAAATGCATGTGGGTTGGTGCTTTCTCTGGCTGAATGGATGGATGATGGGTAGTGCATGTGTAAATAATGAAGTTTGGATGGTAGTGAAAGGTGGTGGTTGATGATAATGCATGATGTGACTTGATGTGATGATGGTGGGTCCCAAATGTTTCCCGTATTTATACCGTATAATGACACAAGAATGAAAAACTAAATTACTTTTATGAATCTATGAAAAATTAGAATTCTAATGATGGTCTTTTTATAATTTTCTACCACCACAGTAAATTTCACTAATGGGGGTTTGACACTCCATTAGTAATAATCACATGGGGCTTAAGCTTTAATCATGCTATGCTTATTTTTAGTTCTTTTTAATAATGCAATTTATGAGAAAGTAAATATGCAAATTTTAATGCAAGAATTAAATTACCGATAACTACCGAGTTACCTCCCGGCGAAGGTTCGGGGTTTTTGAGTCCGCCGATCCGGACTTCTCCAGTTGAATTATTCTTCATGATTTATCTCCGGTGTCGGAGATGTCGTTGCATCTTGTTCTTCATGACACTTCAATATTTGGCATTACTCCAGTCTTGGCTTGAATGCGAATCGCTCTTCTTGACCATTGATGGTGAATGTGATCTCTCCAGCTCCGACATTGATGGTTGCATTTGCAGTGTTTAGGAATGGTCGTCCGAGGATGAGGGGTATCTTCCTCTCTTCCTGCATGTCAAGTACTACAAAATCTACAAAAATGAAAAAGTTACGGATTTTTACCGGAATATTTTCTACGATTCTTGCGGGATAGCGGACCGATTGGTCAGCTAATTGCAAACACATCGTGGTTGCTGTGAGCATAGAATAGTTGAGTTTGTCGAAGACGGTCTTGGGCATGACACTGACACTTGCTCCAAGATCACATAAAACATTCTCGAACATCTAGTCTCCTATTGAACAATCAATAGTGTTGGTATTTTTAACATCACTTCAGGTTAAGTTGTCATCCCTAACATGATGACAAAAACCAAAGGTAAAATAATCTTCACTTGCCTCCTAAAAATAATACTATAGAATATATCCGCAAGCGCACAGATAATTCTCCCATTGTAGCACTTCACCCGGTAAGTATTCCGAGTATCGTTGATTTGTTTTATGCCAAAAGGATAAAGTGGCATTCTACTCATTAGGATAACCTACTATAATGATTGGAAAGATAAATGTGCAGACCTATGATAACCCATAACTCTAGTGCTTTAGCGATAAATAAGTCAATGATAAATGGTAAATGATAACTGAGTAAATGAGATAAATGGTATTCCAGAGATATAATATAGAGACTCACTAATGTAGTAAGACAATCTCGAGATTCGGCTAAAGTAAAGGAAACCTATGTAATTACTAAATACAAAGTCTACAGCCTACGCCACATTACACATCTTCATCTATAGCATAATCAACTCAGAAAACTTCATAAGGAGCATCATCTAATGAGGATATTAAGATACAAGGGTCACCTCCTTCGCGACCGCGCTCTGCTCGTCCTACGTACGAGGGGTGGACTACAGAGGAACCAATGCAGCTGTCACCTACGCGGACTACCACATGACCCGGCACGTCAGGGTGCCTCCGTAGGTACACAATATATCTAGACACCACGTCTACATAATGTATACCACCTAACTCACTCGAGTACTGAATTAGGCGCTTTACAATCATACGACAATAATCATCACCAATCATAACTATATCGAATATGCAACTAGAATAAACTAAGAACTGAATAAGTAGAAATATATTAAAATAAAGCAAAGTCATAATGAGATACAAGATAATATTACCGATCTCCAGACGAACGGATCTGAAATCTCGAGCGTAGCGCCCAACTCTACTTGAACCTTGCTAGACGCCTAAACTATGAACTTGAAGAACTAGAGCCCTATTTCTAATCTCTAGAAACCCTAACTTCTATCTACTCTTGACGAACGAAGCAGGAGGAATGAATTGGTGCTCTGGGAGGGGGTCTGCCCCTTTATTATAGCCCGGTGGGATGAACGTGCGCCGTGGGATCAAACCGACTTGAACAAAGGGCCCAGATGACTCCAAAGAGGCGGTGGAAGAAGACTCCATAAGATGGGCCGAAACCCTAGAGAGGAGGCGCCGGCCGGCCCCACCCTGGTGGGTCTCGGGCCCCGGTGATTCAGGTGTGTTCTGGATCCTTCTAACTTGCTGATGAAGTATGTTTCCGTCGCGATCAAGTTTCGTGGTAATTATGCTCTTTAATTCTTCTTTTAAGCCTTTCTGAAATAATCCCTGGAAAATACACAATTCACCAAAACTTGAGGAATTTATCAGTAATAACCCTTATGCTTCTATTATTGATCTTCCCTAGCCATCAGTTGACGGTACAAAATTTGTACTTAACGACCATCAACAAGGGTCTTCTGGACATGGAGGAACAGGTCATCGGCAAGCAGGCACGGGTACAAATAGTTCATACATGGGTTTACATACATGGGTTTACATATATACAAAAATTCTGAATTACGTGATGCACAGGTTAATTAATTGAAGGACCCTGTGATCCTTCATCAGAAGAAGGTTCGCCTGCACGCACCACAAGGGAAGTATCGGGAGACACCACAGAAGTTTTGAAGACACCACCTTCTTCAGAAGATGGTTCACTGCTTCTGGACCCGGGTGTTGGATCACAGGAAACAGCCCCACAGGATGACCTCGGAGGTTCGACCCAACCATTTTCATGAGAATGGTACATTATATTTATAGTTCAGCTACAATTGTTATTTATGCAACTGGGTGGTAAATTATACATGTAAACTATACCTAATACATCGCATTTAAATATGTAGGTACGAAGAATACTGAAACCAAGGATGACGAGTCACATGTGGCAAAGAAAGCGCGAACCACTGAATCCAAGGATACTTCATCCAAGGATGACGATGCTTGATGCATATGTGATCCTCCCTTCGGTCCTCGTTTGTCAGATTTGTGAACTTGATGTGTATTTGAACTTGTTGTTGTGAACTTGTATTTGTTAACCTCTGTTATACTGAACTATGATTCTGTGAACACGCTGCGGTATTTGTGAACCTATTTTGTACTGAATTATGAGTCTGTGAACTTAGTTGCTGCGGTTGCAAGAGTCTGTGAACTACGTTCGGGCCATCTTTAGTCCCGGTTCCAGACACCAACCGGGACTAAAGATCCATGCCCAACGGCTAGTGGCTCGGGCATGCAGGTGTGTAGGGGACCTTTACTCCTGGTTGGTATTACCAACCAGGAGTAAAGGTCTGTCTTTAGTCCCGGTTAGTAGCTCCAACCGGAAGTAAAGGCCTGTCTTTAGTCCGCAGTTCGATCGACGTCATGCACCTAACGAAGAATCTTTGTGTAAACCTACTCAGCTTCATGGGTGTGTACGGGAAGTCGAAAGACACAATTGAAGCATGACAAGACCTGCAGTGTTTGAAATAACGAGATAACCTTCATCCAGAGAAGACAAAAGATGGACGTCGTTACTTAAGACCCGCTAGCTACACTCTTAGCAAAGAAGAGAAGGAAAGCATGTTCGAATGTCTAGATAGCATCAAGGTCCCATCTGTATTCTCCTCGAATGTAAAGGGTATAATCAACGTGGCAGAGAAGAAATTTCAAAACTTGAAGTCCCATGACTGCCACGTGCTTATGACACAATTGCTTCCAGTTGCTTTGAGAGGAATTCTACCTCCAAATGTACGTTTAGCCACCGTGAAGCTATGTGCATTCCTCAATGCAATTTCTCAGAAGGCAACCAATCTACTGGATCTAGCAAAGCTACAGAATGATGTGGTTCAGTGCCTTGTCAGCTTTGAGTTGGTGTTCCCCCCATCCTTCCTAATATCATGACTCACCTCCTAGTTCATCTGGTCAAGGAGATTAGTATTCTCGGTCCTGTGTTCCTACACAACATGTTCCCCTTTGAAAGGTTCATGGGAGTTCTGAAGAAATATGTACACAATCGTGCTCGACCAGAAGGAAGCATAGCAAATGGATACGGAACAGAGGAGGTCATTGAGTTCTGTGTTGACTTCATTCCCGACCTTGGCCCGATTGGTGTGCCTGAATCGCGATACGAGGGCAGACTAAATGGTAAGGGAACACTAGGAAAGAAAACTTATATCGGTACGGAGGATGATTGTTTCAATAAAGCACACTACACGGTTCTGCAAAACTCTTCATTGGTGGCTCCGTATATGGAGACGCATATGGAACTCCTCAGAAACGAGTTTGCAGGGAAAACTGAAGCTTGGATTACACGTCACCACATGAAAACTTTTAGTGGTTGGCTGCGGAAAAAATGTCAAGGTGATGAGAATCTTGATGAGCAACTGTATTTATTGGCTAGGGAACCATTGTGGCATATTCTCACTTATAAAGGGTATGAGATAAATAGAAATACATTTTACACAGTGGCCCAAGATAAGAGGAGCACCAACCAAAATAGTGGTGTCCGTGTAGATGCCACAGATCCAAACGGGAATAAGCAAACATATTATGGCCGTATAGAGGACATATGGGAACTGGACTATGGACCTAATTTTAAGGTACCTTTGTTTCGGTGTCAATGGGTGAAAGAGACCAGCGGCGGGGTAACAGTCGACAATGAGTATGGAATGACGTCTGTGGATCTCAACAATATTGGGTACAAGGACGAACCATTTGTCCTTACCAAGGATGTCACTCAGGTGTTCTATGTCAAGGATATGTCTATGAAACCAAAAAGAGGAAGAAACGACAACTCAATCAACGAGTCAAAGTGTCACATTGTTCTTTCAGGAAAAAGGAACATTGTGGGAATCGAGGATCAGTCAGAACTATCAGAGGATTATGAAAAGGATGACCGAATTCCGCCGTTCATAGTGAATAAGGACCCAAGCATCACGCTAAATAATGAAGATAATCCATGGTTACGGCGAGATCATGATCAAGGAACATACCTCGAGAAGGTCTTCACTGCTGTTGTGGTTTGATGTAGTGATGTGTAATAATGTGTAATATATATTATGTAAAAACTATGAATGCAAAATTTTCTATATATGTTAAAATTTAATTTTATATGTTTCATGATGTCTGACGACTATTTTGGACAATAAGCACTCAAAAACAAATTTCAAACGTTGAAATGATGCGAAAACAAATATCCTATCGAAATCCAATAGTTTCAAATTATTTAAATTAACAATATATTTTTGCATTAATAAAATAGTGATTATTTTCTAATAAAAATGGGTATATACAAGAATAAATAAAATACTTTTACATTTAAGATTTATCATAGTTATAGTAAAGGAAAAGAAAAATAAAGATCATTTTTATGAAAAATATTCTAAGTAATTAATTTATTATGCAATTATTACATTAAATCCTTTTTATAACAAATTAAACAAATGGTGAAGGCTAAATTGGCAACTGGCGGGAACTGGTAAAAATTCACCTTTACTCCCGGTTGGTAGAGAGTAAAGGTCCCAAAACAGTAGCCCAGTCGAGCGGGAAGGGACCTATTACCAACCGGGAGTAAAGGTTGGACCTTTACTCCCGGTTCTTGTTACCAACCGGGAGTAAAGGTGTTTTACTCCCCGTTGGTAACACCAACCGGGAGTAAAGGTGCTCCGCCTATAAAAGGCACAGTGTCCCTTCTCCTCCTTCTCCACGCCACCGTCAGTTTCCAGACTTAGCAGCAGAGCAGGGAGATCGTCGTTGCCGCCGATCCGCGCCTCCGCCCCCGCCACCGCCGTGCGCCTCCACCACCGCGGTGCTACACCGCCACAACCGTGCACCTCCGCCACCGCCGTGATTCGCGCCACGCCGAGCTGCCCTCGCACGGCCCCGCGCGCCATGCCACCGCGCTGCGCCGCTCTGCTCGTCCGGCCGCTCGCCGCCGGCCTCAATCGACGGTCCCAGCCCTACTGTACCGCCGGACTCGACCCCGCGCGCCGCCGGCCTTAATCGACGCCCCCGGCCCCGGACTACTCGACCCCGCGCGCGGCTGCGCCCACGTACGGCCGCCCCGGACCACCGGCCCCGCGCCGCTGACCTCGAAGCGGTCCCATCCCCGGCCCTGCCCTCGACCCGGCACGCCGAGGTGAGGCACACCGCTGGCCAAGAGAGAAAAAAAATTAAAATGTAAAATTGTGATATAGGTATATATATGTTAAATTGAAACATATGTATGAAATATTGTGAAATTGATATATGTATATGTTAAGTTTGAAATTGGTATATGTATATAAAATATTATGAAATTGATATAAGTGTGATATATATTTTCATATCTCAATTTAGTATATGTATATATCTCAATTTCAAATATATGTGTATATATAATGTATGTGCATGATTTATATAAATGATGATATGTATAGGTTTTAGGGTTAGGGTTTGTGTATCTCAATTTTTCTTTTCATGTATCTCAATTCTCATATATATATATATATATATATATATATATATATATATATATATATATATATATATATCAATTTCATGTATAAGTGTTTAGGGTCAGGGTTTTAGCCGGGTTTTCTTGTAATTTCTTATATATATGGGTTTAGGGTTAGGATTTATATGTATATCAATATTTCGTATATATATGTATCTCAGTTTTAATTTCGTATATATCTCAATTTCATATATAGTCCCGATGGCTGATCCTAATCAAAACATGGAGGATGTCATAATGAATATGATCGCTGGAGGTCAATATGACGAAGTTGATAACCGGCAGACGGTAGATGACACGACACAATACTTGAACCTTCACGATGAGCAAGAGATTGTCGGCAAGGTATAAATAAATGAAATATATATGCGTATACATGTGTATAAACATGTGAAATATGTGAAATTATCAGTGATGAGCAATATACTTATTGAACTATTTTTTTCTAAATCCATAGCCCTCTGGATCGACAATGACGACGAAGAGTCAAAATGTACGAGGTCCGGCAAAGCCGTTGGAGGGCCGCTTCGTACTCTCTGATTTCAGCAGAGAAACAGAAGAACCACTTGGACCAAATGTCAAGAAGTTTGTTTATCATTGTGGGTACCTTGTAATGGACAGGCTCCCCATCAGTGCTCGAGAGTGGAAACAGAAGAAAGACGCTCCTCATATCAGTTATGTCTCCGATCTTGACAAAAATTTGATTTGGAATGATATCATGGTAGATTTCACACTTGAAGGAGCTGATGATGCTTTGAAAGAGCTAGTGAGGAGTTGGGCTATGAAGAAGATGGCATCACAATTCTTGACTTGGAAGAAAAAGTTATACAATGATTATGTGAAGAAGAACTTGACGCCGGATTTCAACGCTCCGGGCCCAGTTTCAAAGTTGAGGCCATATTGGGATGAGTCCGTACAGTTCAAGACCTCAGAAGAAGGTGAACAACAGGTGCGGAGGAACCAACAGAATGCCCGGCAGAAGACATACCACCATCGCATGGGATCCGGTAGCTACAACAGTGTCGTCCCCAAGTGGGAGAAGATGGAAGCAGATGTAGTTGCCAAGGGGCTCGTGCCGGCTTCACTCGATTGGCCCGACCGTGCCAAGAATTGGTTTTCCCGCATGGTGGCAGGCTGGACCTGGAGACTGGGCAGGTAGTGTATGGCGAACAAATCCAAAGGGCAACAGAAATGTTACTTTTTGCGGTAGATGCTTCCGCTGGCGGTGCGTTCAAGCCCGACAGAGATAAAGATGAATTAATATATGCCCTAGAAAGTACTAAGCACGGTGGGCGAACAAGAGGCAAAGGTGCTATCCCATGGTCGCATGGTTTTCCTGAGGATAGAGGAACGTACTGTAACAACCCTAAAAATCCACACAACCTAAAAATCCCAACCAATTAAAATTTTTCATTTATTTATTATGAAAACCCATTTTTTCTTGTGCAAGCATATAGGTTTCATTATGAATTTGGTAAATAAAAGAGTATAGCTTGCATTTTAATTCCATTCACATAAAATAATAGCTTATGCATCACAATTGGGATTTATTGCAATTTATGTTTGTATTTACTCAATATTTAAAAAGGGTAATATATGTATATAAATACACTTAAGTGAAAATAGAAAAGGAAAAAGAAAAGAGAAGAGAGGAAGAAAGGAAGCCAGACTGTCGGCCTAGCTGCGGCCCAACCGAGCAAGCGCGCGCGCGCGACCGTTTCACCCACTCCCCCGCAGCCGCTGACCGCCCGGCCCCGCCTGTCAGCCGCTCTCGCTACTGTTCTTCTTCTCACCTCGCGAAAGACGGTGGCCGACAGAGTCACGCAAATGGCGTGACCGACAGCGCCACGCATGGTAGAGCCCTGACCCCGCTGTCCCTCGCCTGTCCCCTGCCTTGCTCGCCAAGAAGCCGCGCGCACTGGGAAACCCTAGCTCGGGAGCACCGATGGTCTCCACGTGCCCCCTTCGTCGCTAATCATCGTCCGCCGCCACGCCATGCCCTGGCCGTCTATAAAAGGAGTCGCCCCGAAGCCCTAGACCTCGTCCCACTCGCCGCCGCCGCGCTGCGGCACAACCACTACACCACACCGCACAATAGAGGGAGAGGGAGAAGGGAGAAGGGCGGAGCAGAGGAGGAGAAGCTGCCGGAGCGCCGCTGCCGCGGAGCACGCCGGAGCCGGACACGGAGGAGAAGCCCGAGCTGCGGACGAGGAGCGGCACGTCACTGCGATCACTCTGCACAGCGTCACCTCGTCGCTGCACCGCCATCCTTACCTCACCAGCCCCACGGTGAGCCACCGAGCACCTCATCCAACCTCGCCGTGCTACGGTCATGGCGCTCGGCATCACGAGCGTGTAGGCCGCGGGCTGTTTCCGGCCCCTGAACACTTCGCACAACACGCGCACAAGACCGGCCATCAAACCACTGGACATCGGCTATGGACGTCAGGCCACTTCCGACGGGCATCGCCGTCACATGTGCTCGGAGCACCGCCACCTCGACGGCGTTCCCGCGCGCACAAGCCGTGAAACCGCCGACGCGACCCGCTAGCGTGACCACCAACTCACCGACCACCTCGGACAACCTTAGTTGCGGAAGATCGAACCTCCATAGCCCGGAACACCGAGAGGTGCGTTCTCGGGAAAACGTGATCGCCGCCGACACGTTCCGCCTCGCCTAAAATCCGTTCCGAGTACCCCCGATCGCCTCGCGCTGCGGAGAAAGGCCGACGAGGTTCGCCAAGTCTGCCTCGGCACCGCCGCGTAGATAGCCGAACCCCGAATCATGTCTGTCGCCTTGGCTACGTGCGCCTCCACCTCGTCGGAGAACCGCCGTATGCCGTGGGAGAGAAGGAGGCCCACGACATCACTTCACTAATGACAGCCAACCCTCGGGAGGGCGGCACCCTCGGCGCCCAAAATTCCGATTCGCCCGAGCCTCCCCGGGAGAGCTCGGGAGAGCGGCACCCTCGGCGGTCGGCGCACCAAATCTCCGATTCGCCCGAGCCTCCCCGGGAGAGCTCGGGAGAGCGGCACCCTCGGCGCACCAAATCTCCGATTCGCCCAAGCCTCCCTGGGAGAGCTCGGGAGAGCGGCACCCTCGGCGCCCAAATGTCCGATTCACCCGAGCCTCCCCGGGAAAGCTCGGGAGAGCGGCACCCTCGGCGCCCCGAATCTCCGATTCACCCGAGCTACGCCGAGCCCCGCCGAGCTACGCTGAGCTACGCCGAGCTCCGCCGAGCTACGCCGAGCTACGCCGACGCCCCCCCCCCGACCAACGTCGAGCTCGCCCGACCACCGCCGAGCTACGCCGACGCCCCCCGACCAACGTCGAGCTCGCCCGACCAACCACCGAGCTACGCCGACGCCGGCGACTCTCTGGGAACCAGCATCGAACACCTGGTGGGCGACCATCGGGTCTGTGTTCTGATGAGGCGCCACATGCCGCACTATTGGACCCGCGCGCCACGTGGACCAATCCCGAGCTGCCCCTGATTAATCGACTATTTTTCATTTTCAGAAAATAGGATAATCTTCGGAAATTCATAACTTATTCATACGATGTCCAAAAATTGCGCACCATATATCCAAATTCTCAGAAAAATGAGATCTATAATCTAAGACTACGTTTGTGTGCATTTGGCTCTTTATTTTATTGGATTTTTCTGATATACTCTATAGGAGTCGCTGACGCGACTATTTTGTGTTCGATTTCAGAGCCGGAGGAGGATCTGACTAAGGAAGACGACCACGAGTACTTTCAGGAGCTAGGAGACGACTACGAAGGTGCCACGTCCCACCAAATCCTTAGATCCTATTTACGCATTGCAAATGACATTGTTGCTATTGCTCTATGATTATGTATGGCTTGGTTGCATGATAGTATATTTGAATTCCCTGCCTTGTTAAGACTTTACCCTGCTGTTCGCTGCTAGGTTAGCTGCTGCTTAATTTACTGTCACTCTTCCACTACTCACTACTTGCTATATGCTATGTGGTGGAATTGGGACGGCGTATAACTGATTATAACCACTGGGAGAGAGTGCTGCGTGCGTCTTGGGTGCGTGGTAAGGGTTGATGTCGACCAAGTGGGATATGAGACAAGCCCATGGGCAAGTCGTGCCGGGGGTGCAACCTGGGCATCCCCAAGCGAGATACCTGTGGTGGATAAAGTTGTTGAGGAGGTTCCGGGTGGGATAGCCTTGGTGGTTTGAAGCCCGTGGACGGAGGTGCTGTGATGGCACGGGGAGAGTATCCCCTAAGTGAAGATGCCTGCTTGGTCAAACCTAGGACGGACTAGTTTCAGGTTCATGGGAATCCTTTTCTACTCACTCGCTTCTGATGGGCGGGAGACGGCTGGACTACTTGGTAGGACGGTGCCACTACTGCTAGGTTGAGAGGTGAAAAGGGTGGGCGGAGACGGTCGATGGGTTCCCGTTCCGTTCTAGATGCGCAGTACCACTGGATGGGCCCGGTACTGTGTCTCCCAGTCTCAGCATAACGGTGTATGATCCGGAATATCCCAGGGCTGAGTGGTAGGGTGGCATCGACCTAGGCAAGCAAGCACCCGGAATTCTGCCTAGGTGTTTGCGCAACACCTATGATGGCTAATCTTGTGGGTAGTGAAACCTCTACAGAGTGTACGGTTGATCGATCGATACATATGCCAACTCGTTGGCTATGGACCTTTCCTGTGAAGCTTCTACTAGTGTAGTGAGTGTTCTCTTCTCCCCCTGGATGACATTTTTCCGGCAGTGTACCCGTTGTGGTAGTGTGCCGCTGAGATAGGCCCGAGAGGGAGTTGGGCCTGTCGAATGAGAGTGAGGTGTGGGTAAGTGAGATGTGGTGATGGGAAAAGGGATGATGGTGTTAACTGGAGATAAAACTTGACTAATTAAACATTGATTACAGCTACAGAGGAAACCTCAGCCTATAGGTCTGCTTGTATAGCCTTGCATCCACTTTCCACAAAGCAAATGCTGCATAGGTGGGCTCCGTGGCCAGTACATATCGTACTGATAAATTTGCTGTCAGGTGACGAGAATCGAGGAAGACGATGGCGAAGAATAGGGTCACGTGCTACACTCAAGTTGGCCGTGAAGGATGAAACGTTTCCGCATCTTCTAAAGCTTCTCTGAATGTTGATTCCGCCAGTGTGGCGATGTAATAATTGTTTATGTAAGACTTAATTACCGTTGTATGGATCCTGGTGTCAACTGAGATATGGGTAATTTCATGGATTGTCCCAAGCAATCTGTTGAATTACAAATCGAACCTGTGGATTTCCCTTCGCGGAAATCGAGGTCGTTTCACGTATAGAAGCCACCAGAGAAAGATGGACGAGGAGAACGAGAGGCTCCGTCGTCTAGAGAAGTTTGTGTTACAGTTGCAAGAACGGGAAAAGAAAATGCAAGAAGAAATGCAGGAGATCAAACGACAATTGAGCACCCAGGGACGGTCTACATCAGCGATGGGACCTGGGGTCAACATTAGCCCCCCTGATCAGATGAAAAGCAGTTGTGCTTCCACGGGCATGCCGGCTCAAGGAGATGCAGGGCTTCGCTTTCCCGTGGATGATGTCACACAACATATGACAGCATGTGAGTTGCACATTCCAAAGGACAATGCCACAGTCCTAGTGGCTACAGCTGTTGTTTCCCCTGTCGCCACTGAGCAGGTAATCCATGGGCAACCAATCCAACCTGGATATGCTAAGGTGTCGGTGGATATGGTACTCTCTGGATTCAGCGATGTGCCTCTTAACGTTCCTGGAGGTGATGGGGAGAAGATTTTAGGAGAGGTAGAGCATGCATTCATTCAATGGCGCAAGCGCTACATCATCATTCCTGGGGCGTCGCCTTCTCCGCTCCCTCCCCGGAGGTACGTACATGAGAAATAATTAAGTAATAATTAATCTTGTCAGATTCTCACATTCGTTTATATGCTATACTGATCACCCAGGTTGGAGGGGCAGTTAAGTCCAATTGTTCGTTCACTAGACCACCACAGTGCTCCAAGGAGGTCTCCAACGCCTCAGCCCCCTCCGCAAAGGTCTCCGACGACTCAGGCACCTCCACCACCCCCAGCGAGATCTCTGACTCCTCAGGCACCCCCACCACCCCCACCGAGGTCTCCGACGTCTCAGGCACCTCCGTCACCCCCAAGGAGGTCTCCGACTCCTCCGCCCCCTCCGCCACAACCGGCTCCGCCCCCTCCAATGCCTAAAAAAATATCCACTAAGAAGGTGCGAACGAAGTCCTCGTCCCCGCCGAAAAAGAAGAAGGCAAAAACTATCCCTAAAAAATTGCCTTCTGCCATGACTGAAAAGCAAAAAACTGCGGAGGCAAGAAAAGATGTTCTTGATTACTTTGAGAAAATGAAACGACAAATATTAGCATTGAAGGCAAACCCACCCAAGCCATACTTTTATATGCATCCAAATGCACTGAGGCAAAAGGTGGACGAAAAAGTTAGAATGTTGCATGAAGGTCGTAAGCCCTCGCCGCCATCAGACTATGACCGAACCCTCATCAAAACTATTGAGAAGGCGAAGAAAAAGACAGCAGGGAAAGATGTTCCACAACTTGGGGAACAATCGAAGCAGATTGAACCCCTAGTTGTAAGTGATCCATATGGTTCAAACGAATCATACATGGAGACCGTGCCTTCAAATATCAATTTGGATGACCTTGGTGACTTCATGCAATCTACCGGTCTCAACTTTTAGCAACCCTTCCAAAGTGGACACATCGAGAGTGCACAAGTTGTTGATACCTGGAGAAAATATGAACATGGCAAGCCACTCTAAAACCCTGAGAAATACATAGAACTAGGCACATAAATGTACTTGTTGAACAAGTGGTACCTAGATGCGTGTACCAGGAAAGAGAATTACATATTGGTCAAAATTCGCAACGAGGACTTCTTCCGTGGCGATGATACCATGTTCATTGAATTCAGTGAATTACACTAGCTATGCCATCAGGACTCGCTCGACAAGTCACTCTTGAGCTGCTATTGTCTGTAAGTCATTATAGCACCACGCCTGTTATTATATTGTCTATATAATTATATATCCTAGCTCACACTATATATATGTTCTTCGATATATATTTGCAGATATGAGATGGAGGTCATCAAAAAAAAGAAGGGACGATACCATTGGATTCATTGATCCTTATATCGTATTCAAAGACCCAGTTACTCCTAATTGGGAAGTTGAAGCTAAGGCGAATCTCAAGACAATGATAGAGAAACAAAGCAAGAAGACAACGATTCTCTTCTCGTACGGCTGCGAGTGAGTGTTATTAATTATAATGTCATTTTTTATACGTGGCCCGGCCCGTAGTTTATCGAGTTATGATTATTATATTCTTCCTATGCAGCAATCACTAGATCTTGATGGTCATCAAGCTATCTACCAGTCAGTTATTGATCTTTGACTCTATGAAAAATGAGCTGGGACGATACCAACCAATGATTGATATGATCCAACGGTAATCTAATCACTCGATCTTCCTAAACTCCACTATATGTTTATACATACATGCTCTCTCTTTAATTGGATATATTGGACAGTGTTTAGGCCAAATTCATGTTAAAACATCGTTCCGAGTGCAAAACGCCGCTGCAAATAGTCACACCCGTAGTAAGTAGCACTTTGCTATATGTAGTGTCTAACATCTTCATTTGTTATAGTTCAAATCACTAGATGACAAGAGAATTCTTTTCTCGTATATATAGTGGTGTCTGCAGCAGGAGCCGGAAAACAACCTATGTGGATACTATTTGTGCGAGTTCCTCAAGGTATATATATACACACACACATACACACACACTAATATATGTTTTTTTCTCAATTTAACTCAAATTGAAGACTGATTGGTTGAGACAGAAGACCCTAAATCAGCACAACGTCCAAGCCATCCAAGAGACAATAGCAGGCTTTATTAATGATTAAGTTTTAAATCCCAATGGAGAGCACTACTGCGGCGGAAAATAATTGTCTCGGCTTGTAATTCTAGGTTAAGGACATGGACAAACAAACGTGTGTATATTTTATGTACATTATGTGTATATTCAATCATACATGTGATATATATAGTTTCCTAACTATATAGTTAGGTTAATTATTTACATATGCATGTTTTTATTTGATATGTGTATGCATATAACATTAGCATAGAATGCATATTTAAATACCTATATTAAACCCTAAACCCCAAATATAAATTAAAAAGCTGAAATAAAAAAAAGAAAAAAGAAAAAATACCTTTACTCTGGTTCCTGCCAGTGTGGCTAGTCTGGAGAAACTTTTAGTCCCGGTCCGTGATAACAACCAGAAGTAAAGGGGGTCTTTACTCCCGGAAACCTACTCCCGAAAACCGGGAGCAAAGCCCCTTTTCAACCGCGAGTACAAGCCGATCCTGATCCTGTACTAGTGGGCCGTGCCTAGCGGCGGCTGCTGCGGCAGCCCGGTCGGCGGCGCGCGGCCATCCCTCCACGGCCGGCGGCCTGATCTGAACTGCATCAGCGTGCGGTCTCCACATCAAGGGATAGCAGCTTCGAAGTCGGCGCCGGCCGTGCTCGTGTCCGTGCCCCTTCCCCTCCCATGGCGGCGGCGGCGGCGGCGGGCTCCCAAAACCACCGACGGCCCTAGCTGCGCGTGGCCTGACCCGCTGGCAACCGATGGCCTCGCCCCGCTCCTTCCCCGACAAGGCGGCGGGCAGACCCGCCCCTTCCTCGACCTTCGGCAGCGCGATGTCGCTCCCTATCTGTGCGGCTCAACCACGAGCATGGTGGCCTGTGGGCGGCATTCCCTTCCCCGGACGGCGGCGTGCAGCCAAGCGGAGCAACCTCCCTGGTGGTCGATCTGCGTGCCGCCACCCGTTCCCCAACTGGCGGCGCGCGGCATTCTCGCGGGATCCATCCTCTTCGTCGACGGTGCATCAGCGGCGGCGGCGGCGGCAACAAACCCCATGTGCCGCCCTCTCGGTTGGTTGCGACTAGTGGAGGCCTCGAGCTGCCATTGGTCCATGCTCCGGTGTCGTAATGGAGATTCGTGGTCCATCCGTGGTGGCGGCGCAATGATAGCTCACGACGGCGGCTACTGTACCTCCTACCGTTCGTCACACAGGTGCTGGCAGCGGCCGTTCGTCACACAGGTGCTGACATATGCGATGTTGGGAGAAGGCAACCTGTTCCTCTACCGGATCCAGCCTTTCGTCTCGACGGCGGCGGCACCGAGGCCTGCGGGGGCTGGGTCTCCTCTGTAGTGAGCAGGGTGGGCGCCGTCTCGGCTGCAGGTTTGTTCTTCAACGCCTTAGTATCTGCTCATTCTTTTTCTGATTCTAGCATCTGCTCATACTTTTCAGATTACATGTTCCAGATTATAATTCTTCAACGCCTCTAGTATTTGCTGATACTTTGAGATTATTTGTTTCAGATTAAATGTCAGTTGATCGCCTAGTAGTATTGCGGCAGCGGCGTGGTGCTCCATCAGTTTCAGATGGGGTCATAGATTATGGTGCTCCATGTACTCGACGAAACGGGAGTAGGAGTAATACTGCTAATTTTCTGACTGATTCTACTTGAATACTTACTAATTTGCTGATTCTGAACCACATGATTTCTCTCACTGTTGTCAGGTGTTGTTACTGGTCCAAGAATCGTCGGCACTCGCAGGATGAATGTGCATGATGCTCTCTCGATATATTATTCAGAATTAGCGTATCTAGACAGTACATGTTTCTGTATAGTATACATCAAATATATGTATATACGCATGCTCCCTTCTCAAAAAGTATATACGTATAATACTCCCTTCTGAAAACGTATGTACGTACTCTGATGGTTAAATACGTGAATGTATACACATGTACTCGGGATTGTGTGGTTCTCCTTTTTAAAAAGTATGCGTGTATACACACATACAAACTTTGTTTTTAAAATGTATAGAAAAATCTACAAGTATGCGTACATACTTCTTTTAAAAAAGTATGGATAAATACTTCTTCTAAAAAAAAAGTATGTGTATATACAAATCTACACTTAAAACCCGAGTATGTGTACATACTCTAGCGACAAAAAATGGACCCAGGACCAGACCGAGAATCACGGCAACAAAGTAGCAGATAATATTACTTTATTAGATACCTTAATTATTCTAACCAATTAGGCACATGCTAAATTGGATCCAACTGAAGACATGCGGACCCGTTATTACCAGCGTTGGTGTCTACAAAATAGATAGGGAGTAGATACTCCCGGGAGTATAGAAAAGGCACCCTAAGGTAAATTTTTTCTACTCCATGCGATATATATATATATATATATAATTAATATTATTAAATAGAACATTGAATATATTTTCATAATAAATTTATTAGAGGCATAAATATGTACATGTATTTTATAAATTTAGTTAAAGTTGAAAAAAGTTAATCGGTACATTTATTTTGAGATGGAAGGACTAGGTTGCAGCTACGCAGTCTCATCAACACCGTAGCCCGGCCTGGGCCTTTTTGAAAAAAAAAACAGCAAAATTAGGGCCAATGACCCAATGTATTCAGTGGGCCAGTGTGGCTGAAATCAGAGCCCAGTTCTCGCACGCACACTCCAGCACTCTGCCCATTCCGTTGAGGAAAGGTAGTATTAGACCAGTAAAATGCGCGCGCCCATGCGTGCGAGCCATCACTCGCGTTATACAAACTCAAAAAAGAAAGAAGAAATTTAGCAGATACAGGACATCATAATACAGATAGAAGTGTCTGTGACAAAGAATGAACATGACAGATTCTACATGGGAAATGAAACAATGTTGATACAAAATAAACATATACAGGAGGCAGTGGTTTCCACCATTCAGGCCACAGTTAGGCCAACAATACGGCCATATGCATGCCGAATCTCAGGCTAAAATTTTAAAACATTTGCATGGTGTGTATACACTATATATTTATTACATGAGACATACTTTGTACAGTGCTCTAGCTAGGAGTAGCAGCGTAATAATTGGGTACTCCTTCTCTATCAAAGAACCAACGGTAGATTGCAGGCCGAGAAAAACAGAGGCTATCCCAAGAATATTAAGCACAATGCCATCTTTTAGGCTCTTAACAACAACGGCTTGTGGAGGAGCCTGAAAATAACTTAGTTAATAGTTTCATATGTATCTTAATTAAATTATAAAAAAAAAGCTTCATTTTTTACCTAACCAAGCCCGCCAAACAAAGTTAACTATATAATACATCTGTCGAAAAGCACCTAGAAGCTGTCTATCAGAGCTCGAACTGTGCATATATGACTATATGAGAACGGAGCGGGATGGGAAAAAAAACAGAGAAACCACGAGCCTTTAGATCCCATGCTGAAAAAAAAAGAAGGAAACTGATAGTCATAAAATGATCATCAACAAAAGATTGCATTTACAAGTACGACAGAACCCCCAGCAGAAACTTCACGGGCAAAATCCGTTGAGACTTGAGAGAACCTCACTCTCGCCTTTGCACAACCGGCAGACGAATTGGTCGAGGGACCCGAAACTTTTTACTTCGACTAGGTAGCGTGCCTGTGTGTTGCTATGGGATAATAATTTTTTTCTAAAAATACATTGATCGCACGATAAGATAAATACTGTGAAACTAAATAACAACGTTGAAGTGACATTTAAATAAAACAATAACTCTACTATACAAATTTTCCCGTGAGTTGCTATGGGAACAGTTAAACTTTTGTAAAAAAAAGACGGATCGCATGATCAGATAGCAATACTATGAAATTAAATACCGACGTTAAAGTGACATCAGTATTCACCTAAATGGCTGTTTAAACAACTACTGAATGATAAATGGTGATAAGTTGTTTTATTTAGGGGTGATTTAGAAATGAAACATTTGACGATTTAAATAGTCAAAAAACAAGGTTAAACAATCTAAACGCCTTCAACAAGCACACACACAATGATTCATGGCACAAAATATTTTTTTCATAATAATACATTTTAGACATTCATATATTAAGAAACATCTCTAAGAGTACCCAATAATTTCTTTAAATAACAGTGTTTTCCAACTAAAAAAAAACACTACCAACTACAGCAATCTTAGTGGACAAGACTGACAACAAATAGTTACAGATGTTCTGAAATAAGAGTACACAATTAGATCACACGACAAACACAGACCTTCAGTTCAAAAAGAAAAAAAATCACAAACCTTGTTAATTCTAATTCATCAAGTTGTTCCTGGTCAGGTTTTGCGACCTGGTGGAATTGGAAAGAAATATCACCTTATACCATGTATCTCACCTGCACAAAAACACTGATGATCATACCTCAGGGAATCAATGAACATGACCAATTTTTGACAAAAGTTGGCAGGAACATCTCTGCAGGAAAGGCATCCAAATAATACTTCAAGATGAATTTCCACCATACCATTAAAAGAGCCCCAAAGTTTTCTGTTACCAAATTTCAGACCATGGATATAGATTTACAAAAATTTCTTCTAAAAATGAGGATACATGTGTCTCAGCTCATGAAACTTATTTAACATAACCATACCAAATAGAAAGGTCATCAAAGCTTCTAAGTTTAGAATGAATTTACGCTATTTGATTTTATTATTAAGTTCTACTACCAATCAAGTTGAAATGCTCA
The DNA here is from genome assembly GCA_038502445.1 of Eremochloa ophiuroides. NCBI lineage: Eukaryota > Viridiplantae > Streptophyta > Magnoliopsida > Poales > Poaceae > Eremochloa > Eremochloa ophiuroides. The sequence goes on along the minus strand of JAHLJS010000009.1, from coordinate 50,122,704 downwards.
GAAGCTGAAATCCCCCTCCTTTCCTGTAGCCGCACTGTATCCAAACCTGAAGTTCTCATTGGCAAGAAGCACACTGCCATTAACAACTACATTCTGAGGGAAAGACAAGGGCAAAAAAGGTCACCATCGAGATGGCATATAAAATATAACTTAATAAAAGGGTACCAGTTTTAAGGAAAGGGTAACATTGTATGGATTTGGGTAGTCTTAAGAGATAATGGAATTAGAAATATGCATCTTTCTAAACCTAAACAATTAAATCAGATAATAATTACCAAATTGATGGACAAAGCTCCCAAGATTCAAAATAGATCATTTACTTTCCACCCAAGCTGAGTCATAAAATCAACTCTTGAATTTTTCAGAACACCAAGGCAACCAAATCGATAAACCTAGTTCCATCAATGTTGTTTGTCCATGATTCACATGTTTGGTTTGACCATGCTGCTAGTACCTGCTTCAAGGGCCGTAGACGATGGTGATGACTCTGCTGTTGCCCATCTTGAACAGCGCCAACCTGTTGAGTGACCTCGCCGACAACCTGCAGAGGCGTAGAGTGCCCCCGCGTCGATGTAGCGGTAACCAAGCTCCACCTTAGTGAGCACGACAGTCCTGACGTCCTCCACCACAAATGAGTGTGACGCTGAGCCCCACAACCGGCATTGGCTGCACATTAGTATCCCGCAAGAACTCTGGAATTTTGGGCACAAATTAGATGTAAAACAAAGAAATACATTCTTCCACCATAAACAAAACTGATGCAACCCTAATAGACTTCTATGGTCACATATATATTCTTCTTTCAAAAATGTCAAATAACAGGGTAACTCTATTGATCAAGGTGTCATGCTAATATACTGTTGAGAAATATTATTAAAACTTATGCATACTAACTTGAGGTATGGAAGGGTCATATTCCTCAGCACATATGGATTGTCTTTAACATATTCAGTCCATTCTTCTTGATCTATCTTCCCATCACCTTTTATGTAAACCTGATAAAATGTTTATCAACAACCAACATCCAAAGATCACAGCTTAGCACGGGCAGATAGTCGGAGGAGACGGCGGTGCGCCCGTGGCCCATCCCCAGGCCAATGTAGGACAAAGGATGGTCCAACTGACGAGACCATCATCGGTCCTTACACCGTCCTCGAATCTTTCCATCAGACCAAGAATTCTTTGATTCCTTGCACATATCAGTGGCACGGCATATAAAAATCATGATCGTATTATTGTCATGGTACATCGTTGACACTACATTCTTTGACTCATAGATGCCTTAATAAAGAAAAGCTGATTATACTAAAACTGGAAGCTTTGTTTTCCTCCATCTGGGAAAATCAGGAGCCTTCGGGGTACAATATGCAATAGCCCTTTCTTCTTAAAAAAAAAGATTATGTGCATTCCCCTTTATGTACCCCTTTGTACTAAAAAACTGAGCAGAGATTGCTATGGAACAAAAATATCCTGCAAGTTAATCTACCATATTAAAATACATGACATATATTGGAGCCACTTCATTCATGGCAGTATTCTTACCCCAAAATCCCTGGAATTCGATTGGATGAAATTTTTGTGCCTCGCTACTACTGAGTCTACTGTTCAACAAAGTCAGGGCAATCTGGATCTAATCAGTGATGACATATATCAGATTAGTTGCTTTCTCTTCCGAGTTCCAAAGTCCAACCCCAAGCAGAAGAACAGAGGATAAGAATCACAGTAAGCCGGGGCAATCTGGATCTAATCAGTGATGGTGGGACTGTGGAGGGAATGTGATGTTACGGACGTGGCGGAGAGATAGTTGATGAAGATGCGGGCGCACTCTGCAAACGCTGCCATGGCTGCGTTGACTGACGATGACCTCGGCTCCTTCCCCGCCGGTGACGTCGGAGAGCTTGTCCTTGACCAGGCGGCGCAAGATGGCCCTGGGCAGCTCGTCCACCTCCGCCTTAGTCAACGCAGCCGCAGGTGGCGCTGGTGCTGGAGCGGGGTCCTCTTGCGCGGCGACTGCCAGATGCGGCCCCCCCTCCTTGGCCTTGGCGGCCTTCCGTGGCATCCTCCCTCCTCTACTACGCACGACGGCTGCAGTGGAGAGGAATGAGGTGGCAGTGTGAAGCAACGCAAACCTAGCAAAATTCGTGGTCCTTCCTGCCCTCTTTTCTTCCCTTCCCACCCACCGAGCCATGGCCGTGCCGCAGCTTCAATGGTGTACACTTTCAAAGTTGAATGATCCTTCTGCTATGCTGAAAACATAAAACATCCAATTGAAGAAATGTACTATATCATGCATGAAACATGGTCACAAAGGGCTCGGACCCTAACCTGCTTGGTATGCATGCTCCTGTTCAAGCACGTGGGTGGTTGGGGCAGGGACGGCGGCCATGACGACGGGGGTTGTGAAGACGGCTATGGTAGCTCAGGCTTACAGCGACCCCGACGAGCGCGCAGCGGGGACAACGTCCTGGATGGCCGTGCAGCTGGGATGGTGGCCACGGTGGCGGGGATGGCTGTCGCGATGGCGAGGATGGCGGCCGTGGCGGTACGGATGGCGGCCTCTGCGCTCTGAGCCCCTGCCCTAGATGGATCTGGCAGCCCCGCGTGACCTCTGCACAGAAAAGCCGGTGAAGGGGGGCATTAAAGCCTAGTGACATCGGAGGAAGGATCTTGCCTGGATGTCGGCTTTCCATTTTTACCTCCCTTGCGAGAACGACGGATCTTGCTAGACGCCGGCGGATCTTCCCTGGACGCCGGCGAGGTCGAGCACAGAAGGGAGGGAGAAGAGGCGGCGTCGCCGACGAGCGCGGTGGCGGCGAGGCGAGGCCGGCGAGATTGAAAGCGAGGGTGAGGGCGCCACCACCACTGGGTCACTGCAGAAAGATGGAAGGTGTCTCGGTGATTTCTTGCGCCGTTGATTCCGCGCGGAGTGGTGCGGAGGCGGGGATCGCACAGGGGAGGGCATGCGACCGTGCGTGGTGGGCGAGCGGCTCGCACGGGGGAGGGCGTGCGTGGTGGCGAGCGGAGGTGGGGATGGCACGTGGGAGGCAGACGAAAAACGAAATCAAATGTCGCATCAAAGTTTTGTCTCCTCTTTAGTTTTATTAGTTGTAGATTCACCGATTCAGATGACGCGTGAGCGTGAATAGGGAGGAAAGAACACACAGAACAGCGGCTGCATTTTCTATGCCGGTAGCACGGTACCCTCTTGGTTTCGCCTTAAAAAAAACGCAAACAAACACGGATTGGATACTGACAACGATGAAGCGAGCGCGACGTACGACAGCAAATGGATTAGCCGGCGACGACGCGGAGAGACAAGACTACAAGAGGGCAATTCGATTGTCAAAGAAGAGAGATCGAACTCGTCAAACAGTATATGGAGGGAAACAAAAGAAAATGAAGAGGAGGGTACGGACGGTATCTCAGGGGACCCGGGAGATAGATACCATCTCACCTGAGAACAGACGCACGCTTCCAGTTCCAGCTCTCCAGTGTCGTCAAAGCCGTAGCCCGGCCTGGGCCTTTTTTTAAAAAACAAAAACAAAAACAAAATTAGGGCCGATGACCCAATGTATTCAGTGGGCCAGTGTGGCTGAATTCAGAGCCCAGTTCTCACTAATTCAATTGCTCGCACACACACTCCAGCTCTGCCCATCCCGTTGAGAAAAAGGAGTAGATGGCACCGCGATGACGAGGCTAGCTGAGCCAAAGCACTCGGTGTCTCCGACGTCGTGCCTCACCACGCTCACGGCACCAAACACAAGCGTCTGGAGTTCTGGACACCCAAGACAGAAAACACCATTCACCTGCTGCGTCCCGCGACACGTTACGGCCTAGCAGGGCCGGCCGCCATGCATGCGCCCACGTCGCGTCCGCTGCCGCGCCACGTCCCGCGCGGCCGCCGAGCCGCTTTATATATGCGTCCACCACAGCGGGGGTCCAGGGCCACGGCCTACTACACCGGAAGCTAGACTTGGATTTCTCACTTCAATTTGGCGAACTCCTCATCAGCCTGCTAGTAGTGGAGCGGAGATGCAGGGAGCGACGGCGGCCAAGCAGGCGCGCAACGGTGACCGCGGCACGGCGAAGACGACGGCGGACGGGAAGGGCGGCGACGCGGCGAAGGGCGACGCGGCCGGCGCCAAGGCCGCCGGGGACGTAGTAGGGAAGGGCGGCGACGCGGGCAACAACAAGCAGGGCTCCGGTGGTGGTGGTGGGGCCATGCATCACGGCATGTCGGCCGTGGAGGCGAAGGACTCCCAGACCATCGTGGCGCTGCAGGCGCCGGTGACCGTCATGCGCCCCGTCCGCGGCGACCTCGAGGAGCACGTCCCCAAGCCATGTGAGTGCCTGCGCTGAGGCTTGCTATAGTATCGAAGCATGGTTTGCCTGATTTGTCCGTTGATGAGGCAGATCTGGCGCGAGCGCTGGCGGCGCCGGACATCTATCACCCCGACGGCACCACGGACGCCGAGCACAGGCACCACCACATGAGCGTGCTGCAGCAGCACGTCGCCTTCTTCGACCGCGACGACAACAGCATCATCTACCCTTGGGAGACTTACTCCGGTATGCATGCATGCGAACTGGTGGCTAGTAAATACTTATTGCTGCATCAGTCTCCTCGCTCGCTCCTCCGGCTCCAGCTAGCTAGTTCCAGTACCAAGCTAGCTTCTGCGTATGTGACGTCTGCGCTGAGAAAACGAGATGATGTTCTGCAAACAATGCAGGATGCCGTGCGCTTGGGTTCAACATGATCCTGTCTTTGTTCATCGCCGTTGTCGTGAACGGTGCCATGAGCTATGCCACGCTGCCTGTGAGTTGTTCGATCGACTTCCATGTCATTTTGTCGTCTTTAATTTGCATTGGTTCAGGCAATCCATGCATGCCTTTAGCTAGGGCCGTGTAAAATGCATGTTCTGTCGTTGAGGACAAGAATACGTTACGTTTTTTTCCCCTCTCCATCTGTTCGACCGTATTTGTGGTTGTAGGGGTGGCTGCCGTCCCCTCTGTTCCCGATCTACGTCCACAACATCCACAAGAGCAAGCATGGCAGTGACTCTGGGACATACGACAACGAGGGCAGGTACGTTGAGGGCACAAAATATGATCTGATCTGATCTGCTGATGCTGTCTCTGTCCTAGTGCAATAATCTACAGTTCCAAATAAAATGCATGCTAATTAATTAAACTCGTCCTCTGGTGGTTTTTTTCAGGTTCATGCCGGTGAACTTCGAGAACATGTTCAGCAAGTACGCCCGCACGTCTCCAGACAGGCTCACCTACAGGGAGCTCTGGTCCATGACCGAGGGGTTCCGCGAAGTCTTCGATCTCTTCGGCTGGTGAGAAACAATGCAATACAATGCATGCAATAGGCTGCCTCTGCCTGCCTGCTGGCTTGATTACACGATGCGATGTCATGGAGCTCCTCTGCTGCTGTCACAACAGGGTTGCGGCGAAGCTGGAGTGGACGATCCTGTACGTGCTGGCGCGGGACGACGAGGGGTACCTGTCGCGGGAGGCCATGCGCCGCGTGTACGACGGCAGCCTCTTCGAGTACGTCGAGAGGCAGCGCGCGCAGCACGCCAAGATGTCCTAGAGGATCGGTCGGATCGGAGTGCGTGCGTGGTGAGATGGATGGAAGCCAAGTGAACCTACCTATACCTATCTAGTAGTTCAAAGTCTCTGGATGTAGATGATGTGAGCTGTGAGGGGTGTCAGAAAAACAAGCTAGCAGCCTTGTACTCCTATTAATAATGCAGCTGATTCAACGTGTTTTCTATGTTCACCTCGCTGCTCCTCGATCGGCTGCGAATTGCGACGCGTCATGTTTGGTATGGAAACTGTGCAAATGTGTTTGTCTAGCAGCAGCATTTGGTGTGGCAAGGAATATGCATATAAATTACATAAATAAAACAACTCTACCAATCTGGCCTATTAGCTCAGTTGGTTAGAGCGTCGTGCTAATAACGCGAAGGTCGCAGGTTCGAGACCTGCATGGGCCAACGTCTCTTTTTTTTGCTTTAATATATTTTCCCTTTTTTTGCTTTAATATTAATATATTTTATAAAACAATATTCTGTAACTAGTCGTGCTCAGGGTCACATGTGGTGTGGTTTCGTGATATATGTGGAATGAAAATAGTGTTGTTTGATGATATGGAACGGAATACGGATGGGAACCCTTGTCCTTAATGGAAAGTTTTAATCATAATAATTTTTTTTGAAAGATTCATCATAATAATTAATGGGAGGTGTCTCAGAAATTAATTGCTATTGTAACTAGGATAGTTGTGTTTTGCTTCCTGAGCTTTATGCCAAAATTAAATCTGATATGTGAGTATGTAACCAGTTATTTATCTATTTTACTGCTACGTGAGTCAAGTTTTCACTGTAAATGAAAACAAATACGGATAGAAATCAAATGTTGATTTTGGGGCATTCAGTTATTCAATCAAATGCACCACCAACAATATTAGGCTAATTTCGTGGGCAATATAGGATCTTGATTAAACACCACGGTAAACAAAAAATACATTAGAGATCATAATTAAGGATCCCAATCAAAATTAAAAAGAACCCGAGGGATTACCTATATTTTATTATGCTGAAAGCCTGAAACGAGTCATGTCTCGGTACGGCAAACTTCAGTTTTTACCAGACTCTCAATTTCAGAGAACGTCGGACTCTTGCAATCTGCAGAAAGTGACTGAACTTGAAACTAGTCCGTCAGCAAGCAGTTCAGGACTCCTCGGTGGCCGATGATAAGATTAGCAGGACTCTAGGCAGGCTTCATCGACGTGACAAACGGAGACAGACCCTCAAACTACTTGGACTCGTTTAATACTTTGATTGAAGGACAAATTAATCCTTTGATTGAAGGACAAATTAATCAGAAACAGTAATAACAAGGGACGAGAGATTGATATAATAATCCAATCGCGTTACAAGAAAGTTTGGATTCTTTATCTCAAACGCTATCCATCCAAACTATAAATTGGAGGGCAAATCCAATCGCGTTACAAGAAAGTTTGGATTCTTTATCTCAACGCTATCCATCCAAACTATAAATTAGAGGGCAAACCCACGTGATCCAACACATAATAAACCAGATAAATCCCCATAGCATCGTCCTAGATAGGCTTCAACTCAACTCAACATGGCTTCACCCAAGCTCATCGCTGTGTTCCTCGCATTCGCCATGGCAGCGGCGGCGCTACACCCCACGGAAGCGTCAAGGGTCCAAGTCCAGCAAGCATTCAAGCCCGCGACAGCAGCAGGCCAAGAAGCAGCGGAAAAGGTGGCCGACCAAGCAGCTGGCGGCGTGGCACGCCCATCAACACCTCCGGTGGGCATCCCTGCTGGCCTAACTCCAAACCTATTGGCCGCCATCTTAGGTCTGCTTTTCCCACAGCTGGGCGGCATCATCGGCTTGTTGCAGCCTCTGATCCCGTCCCCAGGATCGCCTCAGCCTCCGCCTCTCCAGGGCGCCAGCAACCTTGGTGCTAGATTGACGTCGATCTCCCCTGCGCCGCCCCAACCCCAAACACAACCGACGGAGTGCTTGACACCGCTTGTTGGCATGTTGCCGTGCACGGACTACCTGACCAACACCACCGTGCTGATGCCCCCCGGCGAGTGCTGCGACGGGCTCAAGTCTGTCATTAACAACGCGCCCATCTGCCTCTGCTACGGCGTGAACGGCGATATGAACAAGTTCTTGCCCAAGCCCGTCAATCCCATCCGCATGCTCAGCCTCCCGCCCGCCTGCGGCACCACACTACCCATCCAAACGCTCGTCACGTGCAACTGTAAGTTACAATAATGTCTCTCGCATCGCATTATGAGATTTCACAGATTTTATGTACGTATCCTTTCATCGCAAGGACATTAATCTGATAATGTATGTGTTTGTTCATATCTGACAGCACAACAGGTGCCGCCGATAATGCCTCCTACAACGTCACCATAGCTGGGAGCCTGGGAGACATAAATGTAGCGCCAATGGTGTCTTCTTAGTTCTATAAGGGGCTGTTTAGTTACCATATTTTGGCACTATTCCTCATCACATCGATTGTACTTTTCGTCTGCATGAAACATTAAATGGAGTAGCAGTTGTTGCATGTTTGTACTTTTTGCCTGACTAGCTCAAAATGAATCTTTTGAGTCTACTTAGGCCATGATTGGACAAAAGTTGTTAAATACAAACGAAAGTGCTACAGTGCACTTTTCACCCCCTTTTCACCCAACTAAACACCTCTTAAGATGGTATTAGGTAGTGTATAGAGTCTTTATAGAGATCAATGGTGGTTGATGGAGTCATGTAAAAGTAGTTCATTTGCTAGCCAGTAATATAATCGTTGATATTATATAATAACGTGGACTAGTGGGAGAAAATTAATCCGTAGCACTATGATTTTATGGATACATACACGTATCCAGAATAATCACGTCTTCTACTACAAGACTTGAAAAAAAAATTTGTCTTATACTCCCTCAGCCCCGTACCCGTATTACTTATTGTTTTAGACTAGGACACGGTCTCCAAAATATAACTTTTAACTTTATATTTCTATAAAAATATTTATTAAAAAGAAATATATACATATTTTTTATAAAAGTATATTTTAAGATAAATCTATTTATTTTTTTTCACATTATCAAACTTAATAACTTAAAAGTTATTTATGATTTATATTTCCAGTAATATTTGACTAAAATCTTGTAATATGGGTATGGAGGAAGTATAGATTAAAACAGACGGAATATATTTAATTTGACTTGAGGCCTGAATTCTGCATTGATTACTACCTAATAGAAAAGCCAATCTAGTAGTCTCGGACGACATATGATACCTTTTTAAATAGTTGCAAACACTCATATACGAGTGGAAAGATCAGCTCTTAACCCGTCGACACTCGACAGATAACTTAGGGATGAAAAGGGAAAGGATATGGTTATCGATATTACATTTGTTTCATATTTCTACTCGGATTCGGATTCGAATACGAATATTTTTAGCTATCTCGGATAGGACACGATTGGATACCGATATCATAAATATGCGATTTGAGCATTCGGATACGGATACGGCATCGGATGTTGAATATCTGAACTTGAATACAGACGGATAAAAACTCCTCTAAACAGATTCGGTCTCGAATACGGTCGAAAAATATCCATACTATTTTCATCCCTACAGATAAGTACTTGCCAACTCAATAAGAGGTTAGAATTACATATTTTTAATAAAAATTAAAAGAACGAAGTCATAGAACTTTTGTACTAAAGTATAATATTCACAACACATATGTTTGTGTGCTGTACACTAGGAGAACATAATTCCATTTTAATTTGATAAGAACAAGATGTTGCCAAAAACATTAGCTTGAATCATGAATGCCATAATCATCATAAAATAATGCATATAGAACTTTATGGATTCGTAAATTATAGCTTATCAAATTAAACCTCATGGAGGAGCACCGTTGTACTTTATTTCACAAAAACAAACGACGCTAGAAATAAATAAATAATAACTAAAAATATACATAGTATGACACTCCGAGGGAAACTGACACGTATGGTGGGACCCATCAGTGAGACATGTTGACCTTCTTTCAAATAAAAGACTGGATCAGATCCTCCAAATTACTGTAGGATGATCCTCCCTTCTCCAAAGCACCCTTCGCCTTCAGTTTCAGCTCATGAGCCTTGTTCCTCCTCTCCTCCCCTTTAGGCCCTTGATCCATCAGCAAATCCAGCGCTTTCTTCACCTGATCCATCCCGACCTCGGCCTTGGCCTCCGCTTCGCTGCCACCGGCGGCGGGGTTACTAGCGGTGAAAACATTTTCTGTCGGCTTCGTCACACCGACGGACACCCCAATGCCAAGCACGTCCACGATGAGGTGCTCGTTGATGAACTGCTCGGCGAAGAAGGGCCAGGTCGCCATGGGCACACCGGCCGCAACAGCCTCCAGAGTGGAGCCCCATCCGCAGTGCGTCATGAAGCCGCCAATGGCCGGGTGCGCCAGGATGGCCACCTGGGGCGCCCACCCGCGCACCACCAGGCACTTGCTGCCCGCGACGCCGTCCGCGTCGGTGTTGTCTCGCAGCCAGCCCTTGACGTCGTCGGGCAGGGAGTCGGCGCCCTTGATGAGCCAGAGCACGGGCGACGGGCACGAGGCGAGCGCCATGCCGAGCTGCATGACCTGAGCGGGCGGCATGCGCCCGGCGCTGCCGAAGCTCACGTACACCACGGACCTGGCCTCCTTGCCGTCCAGCCACGCCATGCACCGCCTGGCGTCGTCACCCGGCATGGACTGGGGGTCGAGGCTCGGCGAGCGGCACAGCGAGACGGAGCCGACGGCGACCACCTTCTTGCCCGTGGCCTCCGCGAGGAGCGCCGTCGAGCCGCTCTCCAGCTCCTCGAAGGTGTTCACCACGATGCCGTCCGCGGCCACGTCGAAGTCCCGCATCCCCTGCAGCGCCTTCCCGGCGACGGAGGTGGCCGGCATGAAGTGCGGCGGGAGCTGCCTCCGCGACAGCCTGAGCCGGAACGGCGGCGGCAGCGCCGGGAGGACGTCGAACCGCTCGTCGTCCGACGCGGCGGCCTCGTGCGGCGCGTGCTTGTACAGGTACTCGATGCAGAGCAGGGCGAAGGCGCCGAAGCCGTGGAAGACGTAGCAGGGCACGCCGAGCTGGCGCGCCACGCCCAGCGCCCACGTCTGGCACATCCCGGAGATGACGCAGCTCGGACGGCGGCCGAGGCGGTGGCAGTGCCGCGCCACCGCTTCGCCGAACGGCGAGGCACGTCGGACTGAGACCGGAGCAGGTCCATCCTCTCGCAGCCCTCGGGCAGGCCGGCGTCCGCGGCCGGGAACGGGACTGCGGTCACCGTGATCGACCGCGACGCCGGGGCGCGGTCGACACGGCTCTGCGCTATCGCTGCGTTCACGGGGGTGGTGATGATGGTGACCTCGGCTCCGTGGGACGCCAGGAGGCAGCCGAGGTCTGTCATGGGGATCACATGGCTGATGGTTCCCGTCCATGGGAACAGCACGAAGTGAGGCTTGGCGTTCTCGGCTCTCTCCATTTCTCGCTCGCACTCGCACTGTCGTCGCACCGCTAGAGTTACAGCTAAGACCTCGGCTGACTTCGTGAGTAGATGGCAGATCGCTGTGTGTGCACAAGGGCTACCTATCCGGCTTGTTAAGCTCTGGTGCCAGTGCCTGTGGGCTGTGGCAAGCTGCTGGGCCCTCGCTGCTATTTATGCAGGTCCAGTGGCCGTGCACTGCGTATGCATACACGACATGAACTACTATCTGATATGATGCAGGGGAGTCCATGAGAAGCAGCAGCAGCAGCAGAAGTTGTCAAGCTTGAGTTGAGTCTCGGAGAAAATACTAGTCGCTCGCTCGCGTTTCCATGTCCATGTAAAGTAGTACTAGTCACCGTTGACATGTCCATGTAAAATACTAGTCTATCCTGGACGAAAGCAATTCCTGGACGAAGGCAATGCGAATTGCTGACCAAATCACAAATGGGGATGGTCGGAACTAGGCATCATACATGAATCAAGGGCACGGCTTTTTTTTTTTTTTTCCTCGAACGTGCACTGTGCACTGTATTCATTAAGCAGGAGTAGAACGTTCAACCAGCAACACAAGCAGTGGTAAAGCCACCATTACCAAAGCAACAACAAGGCCTCAGGCCCAAAAGAAAAACACGAGCATTACATTGCAACAGACGCAGGAGCCACGACTAACTAGCAGCAAGCAAGCACCAGTCACAGCAAGGCCAGCTCCCGTTTTCACTGCAACTGGTTCAACAAACATTCGGGATCAAAGAACGCACCCGAATTTTACAGGTTACAGTTCTATTTTGTACAGTTGCAAGTTGTCCTCAATTCCTCTCCTCGTGATGTAAGGTCTTGCATCGATTAGATTGCAGCATGTCATCAGTGACGCCGCAAAGCTTTCTGGGGAGACAACAGTGCGGGAGCAGTGACGTATATACTATATATATTATGGGGGAAAGATTTGATAGGTTTTTTAAGTTTCATATTCTTGCTGGTAATGTTTGGATGGTGCTAAGTTTAACATGCTAACTTTTAACAAGTCTTCTTCAAGGAGATCTATATGAGTACTAGTACTTGTTTGGATTCATCCTTGCTACTTACTTGTTTGGATTCATCCTTGCTACTTTCGTGAAGGCTCCAAACCGACTTTAGCCTATCATTTGTGGTCTTGTCAAAAAAATAGAGAGAGAGAGAGAGACTATCATTTGTGGTCCGGACTAAAATCTTGCTATCCATATTTTGAAATAAATCAAATTTTAGAGTTGCCAAAGTTGATTAAGTGTATAAAGAAAATATCAATATTTATGACATTAAAATAGTATCACTGTATACATCATAAATATCATAAAAATGATTTATTTAGTGTCATGGGCATTGTTACTATTTTCTACAAAATTGATCAAATTTAATATAGTTTGATTTTAGGTGACTGCGAATTGATCTATTTTGAGGAGGGGGTAGTACTAGAAAACATGTATGAGGACCATTCTATCCCATGGTGTCTATTGCTAGTTTCTATATAGGAGAGAACTCTCTAGGACCTTGTTTGGTTGCACTCATATATCTTGTCTTTTTTACATAAGATTAGCAGTTTGTGTATCTTCTTTCGGCTCTTCTTCTTAAAGCAAAACTGTGAAAGTCGCGATCTCGAGACAAGAGTAGATGGAGTAGCATATGCGTCATGTGCTCAGGGTTAGCTGCGTGACTGTGCTTATGGGTGGAGCGATATCTCGATTTACACGGATGCATGGGATGATTTTGAGATTGCTGACAAGGGGCTTTCTACCCCTTCATATACAATAAGGCAGGATTACAGATAGAGTAGTCTTGAACGGCTTACAAGTTTCCTAGACTTGGTTTCTAAATACCTTTCCATGTCTTGCCCATGAAGTATATGAGGTACCTCGTCCGATTTGTGCTTCCCATTCGGTATGATTGGTGGCCTGCCCCCTCTCAATTGGGCTATTTCTCATGTTAAAAGAGCACCTAGATAACAATATTACCTAAAGTAGCTCCCGAGCTTTTGTGCCATTTGGACTTTGGAGAACCACAAAGAGGATTAATCCAGTTGCTAGAGACTAAGAGCAACTCCAATAGAAGAGCTATCCATGTTGTCTAATCTATATTTGGTTTCCTTGCAAGGTTTCTATTTTAGAGGTTAGCTAAATCATGGGTTTAGCCATTTATTTTTACCAACTCTCTTGGAGTTGCTCTAATAGGAGCTGCCCGGCCCCGCCCCCATGCTTTAGCAATTCTTATACCCCCATTTGATGTGGAGGTGTTTCATGTTATCATATACAAAGTCCATGGGCCCATCCAATCCAATCAACCAAAACGAAGTCCGGTTCAACCCAAACACATATCCAATCTCATGTGGACCGAAGATCAGTGCACTAATAAAAAGATGGATGGCAGATGCTATTGGGGCAATTAAGTTGAACCCAAGACGTTTTGAGAAACCCACTTTTACACCAAATGACCAAATGGGTGGCCTTGTTGTTGTAAAAGGCATGGCCTTGTTGTTGCTTCCTGAGTTTGGTTGATGGTTACCCCACTTGGTCATTTGGTGTAAAAGTAGGGGTTGATGGTTCTATATGCTGGCAACCGCTGATAGTTACCGCTGCCAATGCTAATGGCGACAACAACAAGGCCATGCCTTTTACTCGTAGCTTCGCAGGGAAAGAAACCAAGGGAGAATTGGTCTTCTTTTACCGTCGACAAAGCCGTCCCACCCGTAGCATTACCTTCCATCGGCTGTCAATCGGGAGAGGGCCGGGGCGGCATTGCGGCAACAACTGGCAACAAAGCGAGGGGAGAGGCCGACATGCATGTATGGTACCTAGCTGCTGTGAAAATGTGGACAGAGGATTGTGCGGCCGGCGATGATGAAGAAGACATAGAGCTAGGCTCGCGGTTGTTTCTTCATTTTTTCCCCACGATGTTCGACCGGAGTGCACGCGCTGACCAGTTCCTTTTTTTTTTGAACATGCGCTGACCAGTTCCTATAATCGTTTTGGTTTGACCTAGTTCTGTCAGCTTCCGATTTAAGATGTTGCGCATTCTCTAAATAAGGATTGTTCCATACTTTAACATTTAATTCAAAAAAGATAATTGTCGCAATTCATAGAAGTAAAACTACTTAGGGCACCCCCAACCAGGGCAGCACCTTCTGTTGGCCCTAGGATCAAAGAGCTGTACACGTAGATGTCTGTGCTCTCTGGCTACTAGACTTCCATCGGAGGCAGTAGATTAGGAGGGAGTTTTGCTTTTTCACCGTACATCACTTTTCCAACTCTCGGATTCTTTTCTACTCTACTTTTTCTGCTTGACCACACTTCACATATATCTTTGCTGGTAGCTTTATGCTTTAGATTGACGAGACCACTGTAGCTTCTATAGAATGCTCTGCATGCTGCGAGGCTACTAATCTGTTTGGCGTGGATGTTTGATGCCAACATGGAATCTGAGGCAGTACGTCACGTTCTTGCGTTGGGGAAGCCCTTAGTTCTAGTAGTTTAAAATAGTCATATAGCGTCACACCTTTTCTTTCACTGCAGAGTGGCCACTGTTGTCTGATGTTTGCATCAGTCTACATTCATCATGTTTGCGGAAACGTTCCGGTCAACTGTACGCCATCACACACACATCCTCACACACACATCCTTTTATGTGGTCCATCAAACATAATTGCTCGATTTCAATAAAAAAACTTAATGGTCTCAAGAGAATGCAGTCTACAGCAACTGTGCAAGCATCCTTTTTCATTTTATTTATTTCTTTATTTTCCTCTTTATTTACTTTCCTCTCTCTCTCCATTTTATCCCATCGCCAATAGCCACACGCCCACACCTCTCCACGCCGCACAGCAGGCAGCAATGCCGTCTGTCGGAGCCTCGAAAGAGCAACCACACAGAAATCGTTTGCTTCCATCCTCTGCTGGGCCGGCATAGCAGCAAATTGCTGTGCGGAGTGAGAGTGACCGAGTGAGCGAGAACACACACTCTCACGGAGTAACGGGCCAGGCCCAATTCGTGTCGCGCACAACAGCGCCAGAACGCGTGAGAGTGTCAAGTTCAGAGGTGCTGGCAGTTTTAGCACCACCTCGCTTATCTAGCTCCGTTGCAGACCATGGGAGAAGCATATAAGGAGGACCAGGGCAGCCTTCAGAGAGCACGCAGCTGCGCGGTGCACACAGAGCGAACTATTCTTTCGCCTTTTACTAAAGAATACCGTGTATGCGCCGCAAATAGCAGCATACGCCAATTTTTAGCGGGGATTCTCCTTTTTGGAGGGCCCCAACAATTCAAATAAAAGTTTTTTCCAAATAAAAAAATTATTAATAAATAGTTAGAGATGTTTGTTACTCATCTGTGATTAGTAAATCAATAGCTGTCTTTGAAAAATCATTTGTTTAAGTACGTTTAAATTTGTGCAGCAGGAAGTTCGATGAAAAATGATTTTCTTGTATGGTTATGTCGAGGGAAAAGTGATTTTCTTCTAGGGATCGTTTGGATCACTTAAATAATTTTTTTAAGCTCACAAAGAAGCCTATATTAAATTTGTAGAGTGAGATATACAAAATTCCATAGATTATTATACTAAATTTCTAATCCACAACTTATAAATCTATAGATTATAATGCTATATTTCTAATCTATAGCTTATAACATACTCTTTAACGTACTCTTTAACTCTCTTCTCTAAGTATCTCTCTTATACTGCTAATAATATATAAAAATATTTTATATAAAATTATATTAGTTTAATTAATTATGTATAAATAATAATTATTATAATGAATACAATACCAAGGATCCGGGGACTTGTTATGTCAGAGTAGCCTACGCTAATCCTGGAGGGTATGTTCAGTGGAGTTTGCATTCGAAGCTTTATATTGGTTCAGAAATTGGTGAAAATTTTGCCATACTGTTGGCTGCAAGGTATGTTCCATGGAGTTTGTAGTTCAAAACTTTTTTACTAATCCAGAATTTGGTGTAAAATTTTCTATACGTCTGTTGGCTGCCTTTTGCTCACTGCATATGTATAAACACTGCCACAGGTTGCGCTGACAAATGTGAAAGAATACATGATGTCAAACTAATGAAAGTATTTTGCATAAAACCACATGGCTCGTACAAAAATAATAGGTACACAATAATTCCAAACTAGATACAAGTATGATTTTAGAAAAAAATGAATATAGTTTATATTTTGAAGCTATTTTTTTAAAAAAATTATCCAGATCAAAACCAGATTCTATAATTGTTAATTGCATATTTTTTTAAAAAAATAGTAGGATATTTTCCTGATAAGATCTCCACCGTGCTGAGGTGGTGCTGGGACGGCTGATATACATTGTGTCAACTAAAATCATATAGGAACAAACTAGAACGGTTTCATATAAAAAATTAAAGGAGATAAAAACAGTTTTTTTTAAAAAAAAATTTGACGAGGGAGATAAACTCTAGAGGAGATAAAAACAGTCTTGGAGGGAGGTAAATCGAGTTCGCCATTTCTTCGAGAACTGGGACTGGGGCACGGCAGATTATGTGGGTTCATTATCGGAGCGGATAATAGCTTTCCCATATCCTTATCCGTATTTTTTGATCGGATTTGGAAGGGATCGGATATTATATGGGTTCGGATTCGAATGCGGATTTTTATGGATGTCGAAAATGGTATGGATTTGGACCGAAGTCGGAGCAGAAGCAGATTTTTTTAAAGTCGGATAATGCGTGCTTACGTGTTGTTTTTTACGATGAGAAACAATTTATTAACCAAAGTTATAAAGCAGCAATATAACACAAAATGATCACCATCAATCTATCAATTACTTGTTAGGTATACAATATAAAATGTTTATACTATGGGTTGGGTTGACTCAATTTTTGCCGCTTGAGCTTCTTAAAATATTCGGATATCCTATTATTAGTGTCGGATAATTCACGTTTAATTATCGGATAATCTATATCCGTTGGATTTTGCCAATCTCATATCCTACTCCGCAACCGCGTGTAATCGGATTCGGATTATCCGCATTCGCACGGATATTGAAAATACTTCTTTATATCCTTAAAATTCAAATTCGGAGCGGATCGGGGCGGAGGATTATCCTACCACTTTCACCCCTAGACTGGGCACGGCAGGTTATGTGGGTTCATGGGTTTGCTTTGCTTTGCTGGGGTGAGAGGATGGCAATCGGGCGGGTGTAGACCCGAAATCCACGGGTTTTGACCCGAGCAGGGCGGGAGCGGGTGCAGTTTTCCCCCCACGGGTTTGCGGGTCAGGGATCCGAATCGGGACTTGTCGGGGGCGGGTCAGTGATTTTCTCCGCGGGTTTTTCGCGCGGACCCAAATTTTGAACGGCCCATGTAATAAGGCCCAGCCCAAGAGTAGCCCTAGGTATATAAACAGCAGCCTCTATGACTTTCTCATCCATTCCCACCCTTTCCAGCCGCCACATCTCTCTGGCGTTTCGAGCAGCACGGCGAAGTGCATACAGCGGCCACCATCTCCGCTCGGAGCCTGCTCGCGACCTGCCTGCTCGCAACCTCACGTACTGCCGAGCTCGTCGCCGCTGGGGAGTGCAGCGCCGGTGCCTGCTACTTCGCTGCTTCGCCTGCCGCCTTCCTGCGCGGGCATAGTCGCAGAGGTGCAGCAGGCTGCCTGCTGCATTTGTCTTCGTGCCACTCGTTGCATGTTCTAGCGCTATTTCATCTGTTTTCTTGCAACCTTGCATTGCGTGTCTCTGTGCTACTCGTCTACTCCTTTCTCGTGCTTCAATTTTTATTTGGGAGCACTACTAGTTGGTCGTAACTCTTCTGGTTCTTTTTTAAAAAAACTTTGTTTTATATTTGGTAGAAAATCTCTTGTAATAATATCAAGCTACCAGTTCTATAATTCTATTCTTGTGGCCTACTGTATTTGTGAGCTCATGGTTGAGATTTGAGAAGCATTCTCGGGTTTCGGGTGGCCCGTCAGGTTTCGGGTCCCTGACGGGTTCGGGGTCGGGTGCAGATTTCCCCCCGAATCGGGGTTCGGGGCCGGGGCGGGTTTTGCTCTCAGGTTTTGGGGCGGGTCCGCGGATGCTCCACCCGGCCCCGACCCGCCCCGTTGCCACCGCTTGACCGCCGCCACTTTAGTCCAAGAGAGTCAGGCAAATGTTGCGAGCGGCGGCGTCGAGGTGCGCCCGCGGCGCCGTCCGGCGGCTGTCGTCGTGTGCGGCGGTGGAGGCTTCACCAATCGCCGTGGGGTCGCGGCGGCAGCCTCTCCTCGACGAGGGCGACTGGTCGTACCGTCGGGAGTGGTGGGGCGAGGAGGACGGCCCCGGCGAGGGGGCGCAGACCGTCTTCCGCCGCCACTCCGTGTGTGGCAACGGCGTCGTCTCCGTCTTCGCCTACCCCGCTTCCCTTCCGGTAGATACACTTCCTTTTCCTGCTTGGTTTTGGCAGTGCAGTACCTGAAAATTTAGGGGGCTGTGCACCTGCGCGAAATGACTAACTCAAGAAATGTTACTCTTTCCATCCATTATTGTACTGTCTTGATCGCGATCTTTAATTATTGATCAAAACAACATGGCATTTTCGGTTGCTACAAAATCAACATGATATTAACGTTTTGAAATGCAGATATGCTGATACAACTTTGATATGCTAAATCTAAATGTGTATATATGGCCTAATTATTGATCAAAACATATGAAGTTTGACCTTCTGAAATCGTATGCATCATAATGTTGAGTAGTAACTAGGCATAATATTTTTCATTCAATATATGCAATTGTAATTTGATTTCTTTTGTTTTTGTAAATGCAACGATTATATAGTGCCCTTGTCAATATTAAATTCATATTGATTCTCTTAGGTGTCTTGAGATTCTTTTACCAGAAAGGACAAAGCGGACCCTTTAGCTTCAGCTAGTACTTTCCATAACCAGAATAACTTTGGATGAGAGTTAAACACAGCTCCTGCGGGATAAGTTGACTAGAGGAATTTTGAGAGAGACATGCTTCCTTTAACAAGGAGATTTAGGAGTTCATAAGACAGTAAAGGAAGTGCTTAATGTGCTGATGCTTGGGTGTGCCAATAGGAACACCTAGATTGATTAGTCATGAATTTTTCCACTACCCATGGTACTAGTTAGTATTACTACTAATTACAATTTCAAATTTGGGCTCCCTTGGCTCTGTCCGAGCACCTATGCTGCACTTCCTATATACTGTGCTGATGCTCTGAAAGCTAGCTAATAACATGGTTTGCAATTTGGGAGGAAAGAAAATATTGAAGAGTACTTATTACCCCCAGATGGTCTAATTTTCTGGGGCTTTCCTGTGCAAGTTATCATGGGTGTTGCACTTTTCAATACCATTTTTTTTTGTTTCAGTTTCTTTAGTCGATTTATTGTCTGGATTCATTGAAATACAACTTGTTATCCGGTGTCAGGCTTCTGAGCATTGGCCAGCCACGGAGATATGGCTTCAAGAAAGAAATGCAAGACTATACCCAGAATCAGCCAGTTCTGATCAGTTTAAGGTACTAGGCTACCAGTGGCGAGTGATGCGCTTTAATGACCATACACGGCAAAGCGCCGCAAAAGTTATGACATGTTATAGGACTTCGGGTCAGAGATCATTATTCTTGATGCAGCAACCACATGTTTTAGCTGTTCCTTGTGAGTTCACTCGTACCATTTCGCATTCATCATGATGATGGTATGTTCATTTTGTTCAGTTAACTTCATCTGTTCATTTAGGGAGATTGCCGTTCTTGCCCCTTTGAAGGCCAATTGTGATTTTATCTTCGTTTTCCTAACTTTGTGATTTTATTTTTTTGAATTGGAAGCTACTATCTGCCCATGTTGAGGGCTTAGAGTTTAGGGTTTAGGGTTTACGGTTTAGGGTTTAACAAATGTTAGCCCTTAGCTGAAGGCTGAACAAATGAATTAAAGAAAAAACACAAAATATTCAAACATGATTCTACCCATAACATTATCCTAGCTGTCCTGGTTCCAATGACGCTTGATTAAGCATGTGCAACTTGTTAAACTTTGCTCAGATTTGAAATATTTGCAATTTCTTTTGTAAAAATTCTTTCAGATTGATGCACAGAGATGCATTGTCAAAATACAGGGTAAAATCACAGAGTACTAAAAAAACCAGGGGCAGATCTGTATGGGCAAACTAGTCCTTTTTTAGCCAAACAGACACCGTTAACTCCTTTACAAAATGGGTAAACTGTGCCTTCACTTCGAAAATGTAGGAGCAAAATCATAAAATTAAATAAATGAGGGCAAAACCACTGTTAGACTTTCAAAACAGGGGTAAGAACACGAGAGCCCCAGTTCTTTTATGTCTGCTGATCTACAATTTTGAAAGAGCCATTCTTATACAATACACATAACACAAGCATAACCATTTACATACCGGTTATATAGTCAAAATATACTAGTAATATGCATGCTTTCCTTACTTTTCAAAAAAACATGCATGCTTTCCCTGATTATTTCTTAACTGCTAGTGTTAAATATTATCATACCTGCATATGCTTTATTGGTAAGTTTGCATGCACCGAGCTGTCAGATGCAAATGCAATGCAATTGGTGCTTATGTTTGTGCTGTATATTTTACCTCAACACCATCATAGTATGATGATCATACACTTTTGAATGTTAATATTTTCAGATGTCAAGAGTATGGTATCAGTAGGATTGACAACGCTTGCTTGTTGTTCATATGATCTACCACAAGCAGCATCTGGACAGAACACTATGAAAATTCTATGCATCGGCCATGGTGGCGGCACCTTACCATTGGTTTTGGCTAGCAAGTTCAGAGGTAAACACTATCTCAAACTTCAGCTATTCATTGTATCGACACACCTATGTGCAACTTCTCAATTTCTGATAATTTGTTTACAGCATACTGTAGTCAATTGAAAAATCTTTCCAGCATTTAGACTTATTCTTCCCTTCCTGTGCATCGTGAAGTTATTTTTTCTTGTCTTAGTTGGTTGACTCGCATCTTGACACCTGAGTCGTTAAACTTCAGAATTATTATTAAATTACATTTGAATGGACGATTGACTGAAAAAAGTGCATCCCCTGTGTCAGACTGCTTGAAGTCAAATCACTTAGGATTTCTTTTGTTCTAACATATCATGCGTTGTGCAGATGCACCTCTAGATATTTTAGACCCCCGCTTCATTATAATGCCTGATTCGCTATTTCGCTCTTTCAGGTGCTACCATCCACATTGTGGAAATTGATCCAGTGGTTGTTTCGGCTTCAATCGAATCCATGGGCTTCCCCATGTCATCTGTTAAAGGCTTATCGCCTGGGTCAATGCTACCTGCTGACGCTGATGATCTATTATGGGGAGGCATACACGATCGCATCTTCCTGCACATAGCAGACGCTGAGGATTTCATTGCCAACGACAGCAACGAGTACGACATCGTCTTCATTGACGCCTACGACGGGGACGACGTGTTCCCTCGCAAGCTCTGGGACGTTGACGGGGCATTCATGAAGAACCTAGAGAAGAGAGTGCACCCCGTCCACGGCACCGTGGTCGTGAACTTGCACTCTGATTCAGAGCTGGCAGCCTCCAAGTCCGAGGCAGAAAGCAGCGCCGATTTCCAGAGCACGCTTCTTCCCATGGGCAGGCACGTCTCCCAGGTCTGCAGGGCTTACAAGCAGCACTTCGGGTTGGCCTTCACGGCCGCCGTCCCGTGGCTCTGCAACATCACTCTCGTCGCCTGCCGCGGCAGGGGGATGGGGATGGGGAGGATGGCGAGCCACAGGGATCTCCTTCTTGGCAAGCTCCTGTCGAAATCCGACACGGTGGAGCGCGCGCTGGGTCTGCCGTTCCCATGTCTGCCGTACATCAAGAAAGGGTTCACGATGGTTCACTGATATGCACGCGTTTCCTGTGGAATTTTACTATCTGAATTTTATGTTTTGATCTGGATTTCGCCTTGTTTTCTCCTCCAAAATGTCTTCGGAGCATGTCTCTTGCATTCTTGCAGATATTCCGTTGATCGTAGCTCAGTGCAGTGGTTTCGTTGTACTAGTATACGGAGTAGGCAGGTACAAAAGATAGGTGTTTGGGCCTTTGGGGCACGGGTGCCCAAGTTGTGAGGACTGCTTCGAAAGCTGATCAAGGGAAAGTTAAATTTGCCCTCAAGGGCATGCAATGGGAGCATGTGCCCTTGAGGGCAGTTGGGCCTAGCGCGATCGAGTCCACCTGCATCTCAAGTCGGCATGGCAGGATTACGCTTTGCCAGAAGTCGTCGTGCCCGCTGCCGCACGTGAGGTGGATTAAACTGGACGCCGATGTTCATGGTCTAGCGTGCCAGCCCACGAGGTTCTTGCGGTTGCCGATAAAGACCGCGTATATACATTACATACAGGCCAACTGCGTTTGACAAATGGCAGAGGCAACCACTTGAAGTTTAGAACGGAAGCGAGGTCAAGGTAGTCCACCATTCTTAGCCGCAGCCGTGATACGTACATTGCACGAATCACGCGCGTGTCGAAGATGTTATCCTTATCGTCGTGCGCCATTTTCTGCATCGAGCAAACAGAGTCGTCGATCTCGAGCTCCTTTTTTTCTTTATTTTCCTTGCAAAAATCGACGACAAGTCACATGCACTCACTCGAGAACGCGTTAGCTCGATCTGGCCGCTGGTTCCATTCCATATATCAAGACACGAGAGGTCAGGTCACGAGGAAGAAGAGGCCTCCCCCGCCCTTTCTCATGTCTCATCTCATGTGAGAACTGGCTGGGAAGCTCTCGATCGGAGGATGTTGCTGAGGAGCTCGTCGACACCATTCCTGCACCACCACCACCACCACCACCACACCTTCCTCTCCTCCTGTTCCCCGTCGTCCTGCCGCTCCTCCCTGCACCTCTGCCGCGCCTTCTCCGACGGCCACCTCCCCTTCCTCCACCCATCGTCGTCCACCCCCAACGACGACGCCGGCCGCCTCCACACGGAGCTCTCCTTCTCCATCTACAACACCTTCGGCAAGGGCGGCGAGATCGACGTAGCCGCACCGCTGGCGTCGCCGGCGCCGCCCCTTATCTCCCAGCAGGAGCAGGAAGAAGGGCCAGCGACGGTGGTGCAGCCGGATCACCCGGAGGTGCCGCTGTTCCTGGCGAGGGGCCTCGGGATCGACCGCATCGCCTCCGGCTTCTTCACCGCCGGCAAGACAGAGACAGGCCGTGGCGGAGCCAGCAACATGGAGGGTGTGGAGGAGCAGCAGCACGACGAGGCGGTGGCTGCGCTGGACGTGCAGTACAAGACGATGTCGACGAGCAGCCTAGCAACGCGTTGTTCCTGCGCAACTACGCGCAGTTCCTCCACGAGGTATATACGCATACATTTCATTCCCAACAATATAATTAAAGATTACGCCAATATGTGTCTCTACTCTGTAGACGACTGTACGTAGGTGATGTTTAATTTGATTGAACCAAAACTTTTTGCTGCTGCTGCTGCGTGCAGGTGAAGGGCGACCCCAGAAGGGCGGAGGAGTACTACTCGCGCGCCATGCTTGCGGATCCCAGCGACGGTGAGATCATGTCGCAGTACGCCAAGCTGGTCTGGGAGGTGCACCACGACCCGGAAAGATGCCTCGGCTACTTCCAAAATTCGGTGCAGGCTGCCCCGCAGAACAGGTAGTAATGCCTCTCCCACTTCCAGTCGATCTGGACTCCAGTAGACAATATAAAAACCATACATGAACATTTGAATTTTCGTATTCCTGAACCTTGGTACTCCGATATGATCCTGCAGCCATGTCCTCGCTGCGTACGCGAGCTTCTTGTGGGAGCAGGACGACGATGACAACGACTGCGGAGACCAAGGCACGGAGCGCGCCGCGGGAACAGGGCAAGCGATGGAGCTGGCGTCTGCGGCCACTCCGACAGTGCAGGCGCGCTAGCGATATAGTGTAGTAACATGCATAACGTTTGAACGAGTCGGCAAAACCCAATGAATAAAGGCAGCATTACGAGTCTTTGAAGGCGACAAGCTAGCCATGTAAGAAAAGTTGTATACAAGCTCTGTTTAGTTTAGGTGTGAGCAATGAGCCTGCTTGGAAAAGCTTTTATAAGCTATATGCCTAGTATAACGTTATAAGATTTGGTTGAAATAAGAACCAAAGTAAAAAAATACCTCTCTTTTGATCCACTTGCAAAAGCTGAAAGCTAAATTAAAGCCAAAATAAAAAATAGGGTGTACAGTGCTATAGAAAATGTACTACGCGAAAGTAGAGTCGTTTCTGAAAAACAGCTTTCAGTTCTGTCGTTTGGTTGGCATCCTACCTTTTAATAATAGCGGTACTTTTAAAATGCTAAACCAAAGACAACCTCTTGGCCTCTGATATTGGTGGCCAGAGACAGATCCACAGGGCCTCTCGTTTCTGGGTCTCAACTCTCAACATCGCAAAATCGTCCATTTGAATGACAGGTAAATGAACGATAGTGAACTCCGTAGCCTGTAGGGACTACGTGCGCAGCGCAGATAGCACATCAACTTGAATGACAGGTAAAGTGGTAAACTGATATCATATACCCTCTCCGTTCCAAAATATTTGTCGTTTGCGCTTTTCCAAAAATAACTACCGGCAATTATATATTTCAAAATATTAATATTTATAATACATAATTAATATCATTAGAAAGATCTTTGAATCTAGTTTTTTAAAAAAATTTATTTGGAGATATAAATGTTGCACATATTTTGTATAAATCGAGTCAAACTTGTGGCACAAAAACCGAAAACGACAAACATTTTGACACGGAGGGAGTATGAAGCTGCGTTGCGAAGTGAAGGACTGTAATGACGGCTCTGTTCGCTGGAGCTGATAAGCTGAGCTGATTTCGGCTGTTGCTGATTTTTTTGAGAGAAAAACACTGTTCCAGAGCTGAAAAATAAGCGCTTTTTAGACGAAGCGAACAGGGCCGAATTCGGTAGCCTGAAGGATGCCGAAAGTCTACAAAAGTAGAAATCACCTTTGCCTCAAATCTGCTATTCTGCTAGACAACCTTCAACGACACCATGGGATTATCGTTACAGATATGCTAGAGCCAGAGTAATCCTGAGGTTTTCAGTAAGCCAAGGCCCCATTACCGTAAAGCTCTAATCTGGTTAGTCAACACTGCAACAAGCACCCTCACCTCTATAGTTCTCCAGATGGGCCGGGCACGGTGGGCTGACACGGGCATGGCCCGACAAAGCATGGCCTAGGCACGGCCCGGCCCGCATACCCCCATGCCCGTGCCGGGCACGGCCCGGCCCCGTACCCGTGCCTGGGCCTGGAATTCAGCCCATGGGCCAGCACGGGCACGTCACGGAAAAGTGGCCTGGCCCGGTATCGGCACGGCAATTGGATCGGAGCCGTCCGATCGTAACCCTGGTTGATTTCGACCGTTGGATCCTTTTAGTTATGAACTGTAGTATATAAGCCGGCTCCCACTGAAACGTGAAACCCTAGTCTCATTTCATTCCCCACCCACTCGGCCACTCGCCGACTCACCGTCTCGCTCTCACCCACTCTGACATTGATCATTGATGTAAGAACATTAAACTTTTATGGAGCTTGGCTGTACTTTTTTCCTGCCTAGTGTTTCTCACAAGGGTGAGTTTTACCTAAGTAGGTTTTTAATGAGGCAGCTATTGCACTAAGCTCCCAATATAATCATTTTGTTAACTATTGTGTCTTTGTGTTGAATACTTGAATTTGTGGTTCTGCTATGTTTGAATAGAGATTTCTGTTGTCTACTGTCTATGGCATAATGGTAATATGGTTGTTGAATTTTGATTAATTGATTCTGTGCCATAGTGGCTGGACCGGCACAGGCATTGTCGTGCCACCGTGCCTGGTGGCACGGCACGGCACGGTTGAGCACTGATAGTGCCATGCCTAGGCCGACAGTACGGCACGGCGGCACTATCAGGCATGGCACGGCGGGCCACCGTGCCGATCGTGCCCGTGCCTCGCCGGGCCGTGCCTCCCCGTGCCCGTGCCGTGCCGGGAGGCACGTTTGGAAAACTATACTCACCACCAGCTTTTACAAGTATAGTACGAAGGCCAACGATTAACATCGGTATGAAAATAGGCCACCAATGTGAATAGTACGAAGTATGCAAACTATGCCAATATAAGAATACCAACTATTAACATCGGTAGAGACTAGGAATTACTTGAAAAAGTTTGACGTTCCAAAACTTCACTCCGATGGGAGCATGATCTATTTGTGACAGGTCACGGTAGCTGAGGACCAAAAACTGACGCAACAAAATGGTAACAGAAGCCCATCCCCCAAAAAAGACTCTGCCCAACGCCAGCAAGGCGGCTAGTCTCGACATCATTGTGACTTTCAGCGAAACTATGGCCAGAACAACACCAGGTAGCGTACGCCGATGGTACACGGCCATTTACCAGCTGAGCAGGTAAAAAACTAGTAGTAACTGTCATACTGGCGTCCAGATTTTTTCTGATGCCCAGTTCCCTTCGATTGAGTAGCATACTCCGCGTCGTATCTCCCACTGGCTTGGTCCCTTGAGAAATCAGCTCTTCCGCGGTCCCTTCCTGCAGAGCAAGGAATTACAATTACAATTACCAACCCTAATAAAAGAGAATTAACACTGGAACCAGATACAATTAGTAACCTCTTTTTTTCTTTTGGGTGCAGCTAATGTAGGGAAATGATTATCACATTGGATAAGTCAAGCATACCTCCTCTAGTTGACAACCAGTTTAATAGCAAGGCCAAATTCAGTTAAAGTAACACTGTTTTTTCATGCCTGTCTTAAACTATCATACAGAATGTTCTATGGTACTACTGGGACAAGGATGGTTGAAGAAAGTCTGTAATCATATGGAGATGCTCCTGAGTGGATACTTACTTCCACGAGGGAATCCGCAGTTAGGCCTTCTCTCTACAACATGTACCAAACGACCATTTAACTCTATTGGAGATACCTGATGCACAAAAAAATTTTGATCAGATAAGAGAGCAGTACAGTAAACTTGTGGCATGATATAGATGATATTATTTTATTTCTTTCTCCAGTGAATATCTAGCTGTGGCTTATGGGTGTAAACCTAAATTATTTTATTAAGCAAATGGAAATGCATGAATTACATTTGTATATGAAAAAAACATGCAACGTAGATTTTGCCAACACATGGGACTCAATATAGCAGTAGAAATTTCATCAAAATATCAATCTATATCTCCCTTTGTATTTTCAAATTGAAGACCTGCAGTGTATGTTTCTACTATGGCAGAACATGGTTGGTGTGCCGTTCATCATGCTTAGAGGAGAGTAGGCAAAAATTGCTATGCCAAATAGTTCCTTACTAAGCGATTCCACATTCAAGTTGTTCCTGTTTAGTAGGTTTTATGACTTACCTAGATGATAATGATATATTGCAGATTACAGAAGGTTACCGTACTAAGGGAAACATACACTTAAAGCATTATGAATACCAGACATGTCTTCGAACTCAACAAAGGCAAAGAAGACTCCAGCCTCCTGCATATCAGTAGAAGAATTAAGAAGGCAATAATGAAGAAAAGTAAACATCAAAGCATTTGATAAAAAGCAAAGAAACCTTGCGGCTTCGGATAGCAACTCCATCGGGTTTAATTCTTCCAAAAGCCTGGAACACTTTCTCAAGATCAAAGACCGAAGTAGATGGCGAAAGATTCCCAACATAAACAGAAAGAAACTCTTCTGAAAAATAAAACCCAATAGTTAAGGCTACATAAAAATGTACAACAAAATAGAATGGATTTATATATTATAACTGTACATATATATTATAAAAAAATGGACACAACATAGCAAAAGAGGGTACAAATGATTGTGGACTAGACACTAGAGAATTTAACATGCACCACTTCAAATCAGGTATACAATTTAGTCATGTATGGTGTACATACAAAGTTACAAACATAAAGAACCTTTGACCATTGAAAGACATAAATTCTGTTGCATGAAGCAAGTCTATGACAGATAAATTGATAACTTAGAGCTGCAGCATGTAAGTTTGTAGGGGGCATGCAAACCTTTAATGAAGAAAAAACTATGGCACAGCCTAACAATACTGCCATAATGCTTCAAGAAGGATATATACAGTGCATTCAAAAAAGAGTGGTTGATAAACAACAAATTCTGACTCAAGTACCTCATACATCCTACATGCTAGTAGCATGCTTCAGTAAAGATGAGATGCTAGCTGATAATTTTCGAAATAACTCCCACTCGAGTGTTTATCACAAACAAAACACAGACAGCCTCTTTGTTTCTCTGGTGGACACACACGCAAGTATAAACAGCACAAGTATTTGGTTGATGAGACACCCAAGCAATCACCATTACATAGCTCCCCATGAAAGCCTCCTATGCTAGTATTGAAGACTGCACCTAAATAAAATGAACCTGGAGACATGCAAACCTGGATACATGCATGTACACACAGGATTATAGCTACCTATAACACTCCTCAAATAAACAAGATAAAGCTAGGGGATTCTGACGCAACAGCTCTTACATAGTTACAAATATTGAGAAGGGAATAACAGTGCAAAAATAAGCAAACAGGAATTCAGGTAGCCTAACAAGAGCCCACACTTAAGAATCATTATTTACAAAACTGATACAATGACAATTTAAAAGGGATTCAGTAAAGATCATCAATATGAATTTAAAATACCCTTAGAGGAACTTATACAAGGGGGTCAATGACCCCTTAACTACTAGCTAAAATACTTAGCCAAAGATTTGAGTCCAAACTTCAACCATCCAAGGCCTTGAAAAGGTAATTTGAGCTCAAATTTAAGACTGAAAGATTTGAATAAAAACCAAATAAACAGTTAACAAGACCAGTTCAGGAGCAAAAGGATCGAATGGATTTTTAGCCATGTTGATTAACAAAAATTGTTTTATTGACAAGGTATTTTAAACATAGGTCACATAAAATTCATCAGAAGCATGAGTGAAACAATGAAAAAAAAAGAAGAAAAAAACCTTCATCCTCAGGGGCGTTAACAGCCCGGTGGTTGTCCAAGTTAGACTTTTCCTGCACTGGGGCAGACTGCGGCTGCTCGGCCAACTGTTGAGCTTTCTGTGACTCTGCCGTCGCCATCGTTGCCTTCACTTTTGTTCGCAACTAATACCAATGCAAGCAATCAAGAAAAGCAGAAACTAGGAGTTAAACTTAACTATATCATGTATTTGCATACCACTGAAGCATATGTCTTGGGTGCTTCTTCCACAGGTTCTTCTTCAAGGGTAGGTGATGACGGAGGGTGGGGAGGAGCAAGAGGTGAATCCCTTTTAACGTCTGTAGAACTGGGGAATGAGTGAATATGTTCTTCTGAATGAGTTTCATCATAAATCATATTGCCAGCCTTATATTCCAAAGGATCTTGGTGCTGCACATGATTTTCAGCAGGAGCAACAGTCTCCTGTGCCTCAGGTTCTCCATCCAAATAATCATACCCTGTGAATTATGCAACAACAAAATCTCAGTGCAATACTGCAATGATAAGCATACCTCTGATTTTATACAGTTTTTCACTGAATCTCAATATGAAGGCATGCAATAGCTATCTAAGAATTTAAATGGAAAAGTGTATTGTCCAGAAACTTAACTCGTCAAACTTAAATAGGAATGAGAAAGAGATCAGCGAAAAGCAGAATATGTGGCATAATAAGACATGAAAATTATCTGGTGACCTTGTCAGTCATCATGTGAATTATATTATCCACAGATAAAAACAAAAGGCAGTACAACAAAACCTTTTTGCATAAGAGGTCGAGTTCCAATGTTCACTTATTAGCATGTAACACACAGGTCACAAAGCCATAGGAAAGTTCATGAGACAACTAGTTGTTTAGATGTATATAGTAACTTCAATACCATTGAAAGAGATACCTGTTTTATCCATTGTGTACGACGCATCCACTTGGGGCATGTTGTCAGCACAATTGTAATCAGCAACAGGGTACTGATCATCATACTCATCGCAGATGAGCTTAAAGATGTCACTGAATATAAAATATCCATCCTTCTTTGGAGCAAGAACAATATTCTGAGCAAATCGTTTGCGTACAGGGTAGCCCTTCAATTGCACTAGGCCAGTAACCAACAGCGTGATCGCCCCAGCCCATGACTCTAAGAAATTCGCTGTTTTAACCTCAACCTTGCTTATATTCATGGACATCATCATATCATTGATAACCTGCACGAGTAAATACAGGTAGAAACATTACTAATATATAACTAACAAAAAAAAGTATACTCCTACATTTTTCATTAAGATACAAATAGCAACCAATCTGCTCACTTTATTTGACCTTTAACACTACTATTCTTTTTGCATCTGATGACCGACCAGGTAACATATGCAATCCAACAAACAGTATACAAGATGCCTATGAATAGAGAAATATATGCACAAAGAAAATTGAATCTGTAATCAGAGACCTTCAAAAAACAACTGGATTTCCTAACTTTACCCGTACTAATTCTTATAAAACAAGCAGAGCAGCAGCATGTTTTAAGAATTTCACAAATGGCTTCAATTCCCCTACAGCATGATTGGTGCAACAATCTCAAATCTCAACATATATCAAAGCAGCCATAAATTACCATCAAGCCAGTCCATAAAACAAGACCTTCTAACACATGATCGCATCTAAAATCCAAATATACGGAACTAACATAAGCACCTGAAAGCCTGTACTAGGTATATTTCACAAAACCAAGATAATCCACCAGCGTCAGGGATGGGGGAAACAACAGAAAACAAAAGGAGCCCGGGATTATACGGTACCTCCAACGTCTCTCCCAACGACCACCGGCCCGTCTCGCAGTCCAGTCTAACAACGCTGCTGTTGTTCGTGTAGAACTGGTTCGCCAGGTGCGGCTGGTTCGTCAGGACGTTGTAGTAGCCCATCAGGAAGTAGGATCCCACCTGCCCAGCAAACAAAAGCCATCAGCACGCGTGAGGCGTCAAAAACCTCCCAAAACCAAAAACCCCACCATTCCCCCACCCAACGAGATCCACCCGCGCCCGCTCACCTGAAGGGCGTACAGGTGGCCCGTGATTTCGGGCTCCGGCTACTCCATGGGGTCCATGGCCGGCCCCAAAAACCCTGAGGCTGATAGAGCTCGGATCGGGGACGTCCCACCGTGACTCCCACCGGGCGAGTGGAGGGAGTCCCCCGCGGCGACGGAGCGGAGGTGCGAGGGCGGCGGTCTAGGGTTCGCGGGGGCTCGACGCCGGGGAGGTTGGCGAATGCAGGATGGAGAGGGATGGATTGGTGGTGGTGCCGTGCGGGTGGGTTGGGGATCGAGTGGAGAACGACTAACGAGAGCAAGGTTTTGAAATGGCAGCGCCTTTCACTGCATTCTGTTGCTGCTTTTCATTTCACTCTCGCGTTTCGCTTGTGGGATTCGAAGCCGTCGTGAAGAGACCAGGAACGATGATGTTAAAAGCTAATGACAAGTGGGGTCAATCTAAGTAGGGGCCTACATGTCGGTGGGGATGAGTAGACTAGTTGGTGACTGTCGTTGTGTCACCGCGGGTCCGCCTCGCGGTGCTCCGTGCGGGTGGGCCGGGCGGACGGACGCACTTTTTGGTCGAATTCATGGGAGGGTGGGGCCGCCAAGTGTGTCATTCCCTGGCCGTTGGATCGTTGATGGATCGCCATGGTCGAGGCAGGCCGGCCCGAGTGGTGGCTGCAAGCCCTGAACCAAACAGGCCTTCGATTTCAAAAAGGGCCCAACCAAAAACCAAAACCCTTCGCATCTCTCTCCTCCTCCCCCAACTGCGGCCGCCTCCGACCCGCTCCGCCACCGATGGCCGAGCCTGAGCCTCCGTCGCTGCAGGTGTCGTCGAAACCTACCACTCCGCCGCAGGAAGGCAGCGGAAGGACTAAGAAAAATAACAAGAAGAATCGTTCCAAGAAGCAACCGAAGCGAGCCGCCGCCGCCGACACCGACGGGTTCTCCTCAGGCGCCAGCACCATGGTTGAGGACCCCTTCCTCGTCCTTGCCGGCGGAAAGGAAGGAGGTAATTAGTGCCAGGATTGCGCGTTCTTTGAATTGTATCGCCTTCGCTGAATTTCTCCATGTGGTCACTGATGCGGCGAGTTGGGGCTTTGGTTCAGGGTTTCTGGATTTGGAGGAGATCGATGAAGCGGACTTCGGCATCTTCGGAAGCGTCTTGGATGACGTAGGAGAGGGCGTCGACGAAGCAGGGAAGGATCATGGTAAGAAGAACAAGAAGAAGAAAACGAAGAAGCGAAAGCGTGGGGTTGATGATGAGAGCTTCAGTGGCGACGGAGCTTTGGTTGTGGAGAATGTGCGGGTGGATGGTGAGAAAGCAGAGAAAAAGGTCGAGGATGGGGAGAAAGGGGAGAAGAAGAGAAAGAGAAAGAGGAACAGGAAGAAGAGGAAGGTGAGGGATAATGAGACGAGCAGGGACAGTGATGAGGATGTTGCTAGTGACAATGCAGAAGGTGATTATACACACTAGACTATTGTTTCGAGGCACTGCACATGTAAAGTGTCACTATGGTATTTATTTTGTTTTGATACGTAGTACTTAGCGTTGCATAATTGATCCAATCAGTACGTCACCCCTGCAGACATGCAAGATGATACTGAGAATATGGAACAAGATAAGGATGATGAACTGATTTTGGGCGAGGATGATGTTTCTGCATGGCGTGAGCTTAGGCTGCATTCTCTGCTTCTCAAGGCGATGCGCAGACTTGGATTCAAAGAGCCAACACCTATACAAAAGCCTTGCTTTCCTACAGCAGCTCATCAAGGCAAGGTATGTCAAATTGTCCATTGCCCGAAGATTGGCCAACATGTTGAGAATGGATGAATAGTGATACAATTTTCAGGGCTTATGGATTTGCAACTGTTTAACTTGATATATGATTTTTTTCCATAGTAAGTAAACTAAAAGTTTGTGTTCTTTTAACTTATTTTGCTAATTTGGTCCCTTACTGAGTTTAAGAATCCTAAACTCTAAACTTCTGCCGTAAACCTTAAAAGTCCTCTGGGTCACTAATGTGCTGACATTTACCTTGCAACAGGATGTTATCGGTGCTGCAGAGACAGGTTCCGGAAAGACACTTGCTTTCGGCCTCCCAATTTTGCAGCGTCTCCTTGAAGAGCAAGAAAAGGCTGCAAGATTGCACCAGGAAGACAAGAAAATGGAGGAACCTTCTGGTGGAAGCCCTCTTCGTGCTCTTATTCTGACACCCACTAGGGAGCTTGCCAAACAGGTAACGGAATGACCAAATAGTCCAGTGTACGCATCGACCGGTCCTTTCAATTTGGTAGGCAAAAGTGCTTCCTGGCTAGGAACTTGACTGTAACCCCTCTCCTGATGCCCTTAGTGTCATGAGTTTGTTAAACTCAAGCTTTTCAGTAGGCCCTCTTATTTACTATTGGTTCCTAGATGATCTTCTTTGTGATATCCTTGCCTATTTTGAATTCGACCCATGTATGTGTTGAGTGTTGACTTGATATTGTGGTGGAGTTTGGTCCCATCTTTGTTGTTGTGGGTCAGTTGGTGGGTTAAACCAACATATAAGGCTTCTAGTGTCCATATCACCAACTCTAGGTTAACCCTTTTATGTGAAGCAAAGACAAAAGTGTAACTAGGTTGGTAGGAGTGTGGTCCACTCAACGTGTAGTTTCAATCTGAGTTGTTGACGCAGTGTTATGTGCTGTAAAGCTGTTACCTAACTTCCTGTCGAAGCACACGTTAGCATATATCGTGAATGTCATACAACTTTGTATATATAGGTATGCGATCATCTAAAAGATGTGGCCAAGTTCTTAGGAATCCATGTTGTTCCAATTGTTGGTGGTCTATCAATGGAAAAGCAAGAGCGACTTTTGAAAAAAAAAGCCTGAAATTGTTGTTGGAACTCCTGGAAGATTGTGGGAACACATGTTGATGAACAATCAACACCTAGTTGAGGTCAGTACATATGAAAGTATAAGTAAACTTCTCACTCCTTTCTTAATTGTCTGCCCTATTTGATGTAATTCTTTATTGAAATTTTGACATGTGTTTTTTGGATGCATTTTCTACAGGTTTTTCATTTTCGTTTGCACTAAAAACTAACTTAAAGACACATGTTATTTTCAGTATGGAATCAACTAAGCCTTATGTAGTCTTATGGTCTCTGATTGAACATAAAGCATTACAAGTCAGTTTTAGTACATTTCCTTGCTTCATATATTGAGAATTTGAGCTCTAAGCAGTGTCTCATAGTTTGAAAGAGAATGAAGTAGAGCTACTTTTCTATGTAAATTTAATTTAACCTTGTACTTTGTGATTGGCATGTTCTGGTTATATATGTTGACGTGTTACATTGCTTTTCATATGACTCAGCTGCATTCATTGTCATTTTTCGTCTTGGATGAGGCTGATAGAATGATCGAACGAGGCCATCTCCGTGAATTACAATCTATCATTGAGATGTTCCACTTACCAATGGTTCTGATGAACAAGCTGCAAGAACCATGCCAATCTGTGAGACTGTACCAATTTTGCAAATAAAGAAGCGGCAAACCTTTGTGTTCTCAGCCACACTTGCACTTTCATCTAATTTTCGGAAGAAGTTGAAGCACGGCCTATCTACTTCAAAGGCATCAACGCCTGATGATGTAAGCTCTATTGAAGCATTGTCAAAACAAGCTGGAATGAAACCTAATACTGAAATAGTTGATTTGACAAAGGCCTCAATCTTGCCTGAGAAGCTTGAAGAATCTTTTATTGAGTATGACTTCTGTGTTACAAGTTCCTTTACATCTTGGCTATAAACTTGGCTGTACTTTGTTTATACTTTCCTTGCAAAAGCTATACTGGGCATCTTTTACACTGACATATTATTTTGTATGTATTTTACAGGTGCAGTGAAGAGGATAAGGATGCCTATCTGTATTATATATTGAGTGTTCATGGGCAAGGTCGTACAATAATATTTTGTACATCAATCGCCGCATTACGTCACATTTCTTCCATATTGCGCATTCTTGGAATTAATGTATTGACGAACCATGCTCAAATGCAACAAAGAGCTCGCATGAAGGTGATTTTTTTTTCATACAAGTGTCATTCTATTGATACCTGATATTTGCTAAGCAGTGAAATTGTCTAGTTTCTACATAATCTGAATGTTTCAGTATGTATTTCTATTGCATATTTACACTACGTATCCGAATTAAAAGTTTATGGGAGTGCATTTCATGTCAATCTTTACTTCTTTGTAAATTATGCCTTTTTATTATAGGAGACACATTCCTTTTTTTTTTATCACACGGTTTTGTCAATTGCATTCCATCGATTGATTTCTTTTGTGGTCAATTAGGCTGTGGATCGCTTCCGTGGAAGTGAAAATTCCATTTTGGTCGCAACTGACGGTTTTGCAAGGGGTATGGATTTTGATGATGTGCGGACAATTATCCATTATCAGTTGCCACACTCTACTGATGTAGGTGAAAGGTTCTTGTTTGGTTTTGGTAATTGAGTGACAACTTAGGTGGACTAATATATGTTTAAGTGTTGATTACATAGGTGATTAGTCCACAGGTATATGTGTGTGAGCATTTATACCATGGAGGTGAAAATGGCTTGGAGATGATGTTTAGCTCACACATATGGTATGAAGGAGCTAAACGCATGAGACATGACATGGAGTCATGTGGCTAGGTGGAGAAGATCAAGACAAGGCTTTGCGTCGACGGACCGGTTGCAAGTGTGAAGGGCAAGTCGGGTGATGGCTTGGCGCCGATGGACCAACGCAACGGAGAAGAGCAAGCAAGTCAAGGATCGATGAACCAAAAGTCACGTGATGATATGAAGTGGATCATATCATTCATGAGGTGTTGGTGCATGTGTTGCACCGGCATCGATGGTGTTGGAGACGGTGATGAAGACGGTGATTGGAATAAAAAGCGCAAGGCAAAGGTATAACTTAGGGCGTTTTCATTTCACCGGTCTAAGGTTGAGTAGAGAAGTGCTTGACCGGATTTAGGATAGATGGCCGTACTATCAAGAGGGGCAAACTTGTTTGCATATCGGTCATCTAGTGCCACTTGAGTGATCTAACTTGCATACGTTGTTAGGATCGAGTGGCGCGGTGAAAAGAGAGAAAAATCCTTTGAAAAATGTTTGTGAAAAGCTAACACACATGCACATGAGGTGTACACTTGGTGGTGTTAGCACACTTGCAAAGGTGGTGAAGTTTGGAGTTGAGAGAAGCTCAAAAAGAGCGTCAGACGCTGGCTTGGGTGAGCGTCGGACTATTGCGTTCAGTCCGACGGTAAACCCTAGCCTCTGTGCAGTTGAGTGCGAGCGTCGGACGCTGTCTACAGTGACAGCGTCAGACCATCCTCGTGCGTCCGACGGTGTTTGGCCTGTGAGCGTCGGACGCTAAAGTTTGTGGGCGTCGGACTTTTGTCCGAGCGTCCGACGGTGCAGATCGTGCGAGAGCTGACACATGGACGAGCTCTGAGAGCGTCAGACTCTTGGGTTTAGTCCGACGGCGAGCGTCGGACGACCGTCCGACGGTTTTCAGCGCTCGGGGAGCTCTCTGGAAGCGTCGGACCGTGGCGTCGTTTAGTCTGACGCGCAGTGTAAATTCAGTCCGACGGTGACTAACCGAGGAGCGTCGGACCGTGGGCTTTGGTCCGATGGTGTTCCGTCCGACGGTGAGCTGAAGCACGGGAAGTTAGCTGTTGTGATCCAACGTTCGACTTCAAACGGCTAGTGACACGTGACGGCCATCGGGAGCGTCGGACCATGGATTTTGGTCCGACGGTGGCGCGGCTGAGCGTCCGACGCTCAGTCCGGCGGCCAGTTTGAGAGGGCAACGGTTCTATTCGCTTGAGGGCTATAAATCCAAGCACTTGGCGGCCTTGGCCGACAAGCTGAGCACCCTTGGGCCTGTGTGGATTGTGTAGGTGTGCTTGGAAGTCCTCCCACTCACTCACTTGTTTAGTGCACATCCGATTGATTGATAGTGAGTGATTCTAGTGCGTTGCATTGTGAGATTGCATCGAGTGACACTAGGTGTTCGTGTTGCAAGCCGGTGGTGCTTGTTACTCTTGGAGGTTGCCACCTCCTAGACGGCTTGGTGGCGTGAGGCTCCGTGAAGCAAGCAAAAAGATTGTGCTTGGCTCCGGAGAATCTTTGGAGGGGTTGGAGCTCACCCCGCGGGAGATTGCGAAGAGCATCGCTAGTAGAGCGAGACGTGAAGAGCGAAAGTGGTCTGGCCGAGTCAAGTGCTAGAGCGTGTGGTAACCACTCCACGTGGGAGAGTGTGACTTGCGGGTCACCACTAGCAAGAGGACCGGCAGCAACCTTGGAGCTTGTCTCAACGGAGGACGTAGCTTGTGGCGACAAGTGAACCTCCGGGAAATAAATCACCGTGTCAACATCTTTCCATCTTTCGCGGTGGTTTGCTCCCTTCTACACAAGTCATTTATTCTTTGCATTACTTTACTTGTGTAGTTGTAGTTGCTCTTGTGAGACCGGTTAGCTTGTGTAGCTTGCCACTTACCTTCTTAGCTTGTGTAGCTTAGAAGTAGTTCTCACTTAGTTTGTGTAACTAAGTGAGTTGTGCTCCTTGATTTGGATTGTGTCTCCTTGTCATTGAGCACGTAGTGAGCTTAGGTGCTTAGTACATTTTTGCTTGCTAGTTGGTAGGAGCTCCCCGGTGCTTAAAGTACTAGTGCTTAGGTTTGTGTGACCTTGCGCTAGAACGGTTTTGGAAAGCTCAAACTAGCCTTGCACCTTTACTTCTTGGTAGGATCTTTTGTAAGGTGCTTAGAGTTTTAGTTATAGGGGTGAATTGTCACTAGAACCGAATAGGTTTTATTTTCGCTGCGATTAATTTTTGTTCGGACTATTCACCCCTCCTCTAGTCCGCCATCTCGACCCTTTCAGTAGGTGATTTCTTTATTTCTTGGGTCTACATTTCTCTGGGATATAGGAGTTTTTGAATAATTTTTTCTTTCTCTTAAGGTCTATATCCACAGAAGTGGAAGGACAGCACGTAAGTCATTGGCTGGCTGCAGCATCGCCTTAATCTCTCCTACTGGTAAGTCCAAGTTTTATTCTCTTTGCAAGTCTTTGTCAAAGGTAAGGTTTCTTTCATGCTGCTGCTTTATATCTCAATAGTTTTCATTTCCTCCTTTGGGGTCATGTTTTTTTTGCTTTTTGGTTATGTTGTCTTCACTGATCAAGCTTGGCCTGAACTCATCTACTTTTTGTTCAACTATTTGTATTGTACACGGTGTTCAAAGATTATCATGACTTGGCATAAGATGCTTGTGGATACCGTATCCATTCGTAGTTCCATGACAGCTATGTGTCTATTTTACTCCTAATCACATACCAAAGTACCAATGACACTTTTTCTAGCATGGTCCATCCTTTAGATATGTCACTGCTTTTTATCATTTTTGTTGATAACTTGGGGAGTTCATAACTTTTGATTGAACATCACAGGAGAATCTCTAGCAGTTTCCTGTAGATCATGCTTACATGTCTGGAGTCATGAACAGGCTCTCACTTGCTCGACAGATTGACAAGATTGCACGTAAAACTTCACAGGCAAGCTCTCATGTTTGCTTTTCTTAAATTATATTTATTGCTGATTCTGGAGTAATTGAAACTATACTTTATCTTCTAACCTTCTTCTGTGCTTTTTAGGAAAGTGCTAACAAATCCTGGCTGCAAAGAAATGCTGAATCCATGGGATTGATTTTGGACGCTAGTGACAGTGAAGAAGAATGTGTGCAGGGACACAAGAAACGAAAGGCTACTTCTTCACATCTCCAAAAGCTTCAACAGGTTTGAGTACTTCAAAAGAAATTAGTAGGGTTATAAATTTTAGGGGAAGTGTTCATGATTTTTAAAATGTTCCTTCCATCCTTTTGGCCCTTATTTGAGCTCTTTTCCTTTGAATTGTAGGAGTTGAGTGATCTCTTGCAACGCCCATTGCAGCCCAAGACTTTCTCTCGCCGCTATTTGGCTAGGGTTAGATCCCTGACATAGAGTACCAATTATGTAAACATTATTGTAGCAAAAAACTGGCACTATAATCCTTTTTGTCTCCTTCACTTGACCAGGCTGGTGTCTCACCCTTACTTCAGAAGCAACTAGAAGAGTTGGCCAAGACAAATGCAAGCAACAATAGCAGCAAGAGCAAGAATAAAGGATCTGGGTTTGTTGTTATTGGTCAGGATCGGGTTGAGCCCTTGCAAGCACTTCAAAATTCTGGGCAAGAGGTATTTTCAAATGAAAATTCTCCAGGGACACGTAACTTCTTTTTGTCGTGATTGATTCTTCATTTTCATCAAAAACAGAAGCATTGGTGCATTAATCTTCCTGCATAATCATCCTAATGCTAGGACAGAAAATGTTGTGTATATATAATTTATGTTCTTTGTGGGTTAAAACTAAGTTTATATTTTTGCGGATGTGTTGCTTTGATTGCTTGCTCTTTTCACTTCTCGTAGTGTCCTGTTCTTATGGGCTAGATGTTTCATTGCACTTTCAGGTCTGTGTGAACGTAGACAAACAGAGAGAAAAGCGAAGAGTCGCTGAGAACTGGAGGCGGAAGAAGCATGAAGAAAATAAACGTATGATTCTCTATCATTCTCTTTCTTTTCCTTCACTTGCAGTCTGGTCAGTTGCTGATTTCCATTTTCTTTTTAAAAAAAAAGAAGAAGAAGAAATGGGCACCTACCCTGAATACGGCTAACTTGTTGCCATATTTATATTGATATCAAAACTTATTGTTTGTTTTACCTGTAAGGTTGCATCTCATGCTAACTTTGGATGCAATAGATGTCACCTGCCTTTGTGCAGAAATGCCTAAAGAGAAAATGGCCAAAGGCTGTATCAACAGCATCTCTCGGTTTCCTGATTTTTGTTGTTGTGTTTTGCAGGTACACGAGAGCAGAAGCGAAATGATAAGAGAAAAGCTAAAGAGATGGTTTGATGACACATGAGATATAGGCCTCCAAGGGGTTACGGAAGCCCTTTAAGCTCGCGTCAATCCTTTCAGGAAGGAAAGGAATGCATTCATCAATGTTTTTGCCTTGATACAATCCGTATGCTAAATTGGGCTAGCCTTTAACAAATTGGAGGTGGTAGATTGATGTTTGTTTTGCGGCTCACGAGCATCGCTATGAATGAGGGGGCACATATAACCTCTTTAGCTCTGTAATATGTGTACAAGCCTATCAGATTTCAGGTTCAAATCAAGTTTATAAGGGATAGGAATGGGCTGACCTGCTCCTATCTTTGTACCTGACCCATGGCCATCAATTTTAAGAGTGATGGATAGATCCATTCAACCTAAAGATTATGATCTTAACTGGCCTAATGGGTAGCATGAGTTGACCTTGATATTTTTCTGCTATCATAGATGGACATGAATATTATCAATATTTCTATAAATTATCACGACAACACATTAAAGTTAACCAAGTCAAATAAATTTTTAATTTAATTATAATTTTAGTTTTATCAAATTTCACTTCCAAAATATGTTTTGTATATCTATTTGCAAGTATAGATGTGCTTACAAGTTCTAATTATTCATGTTTATTTGGGAAACAAAAAGGAAGAAGTTATGACATATCTTAATCTTATCCATTGGGTCAATAGATTTTGGTTCTATTGACCTATTTTGATTTTGCTATATGTAGCCTAACTTTTGTATTTGAGGGTTGGATCAACTATCCAATAGGTCAACCTTGCTTATTTCATCCTAAAGGACTCTTTGCTCCCATCCCATCGCTGTCCCGTGTAGTGTAGCTAGCATCTCCCAGATGACTCTAGTAACCTTGCCGAGGCCGAGGAGTAGTAGGACCCACTCTTTTCTTAGATTAGGTACCCGGTTTGTTGTGCTGGCTATTGATTTTGGCTGATGCTTACTTGTCATGATATGAAAACATTGTTGCATAACTAAAAAGTGGCTGTGATTTTGGCTGTTAAGCTCAATCTGTGCTTATTTGCTTGCCTCTCATCTGCGCTACAACTAATCTGTCTCCATAACTATCGGGTACCAAAGTTTAGGGTACCCAACTTCGATGCAAAAACGCTCATTCCCAACGTGGCATGGCCCAAGTAAGGCCAGTGGAAACCCACGAAGGCCGCGCCCGAAGGCCACGAAGGCCGCGTCTACGGAGGCCCACGACGTTATTGCACCAATGACAGCCAACCCTCGGGAGAGCGGCCCCTCCCTCGGCGCCCATTCTCCGGTTCGCCCGAGCCTGCCTAGGAGAGCTCGGGAGAGCGGCACCCTCGGCGCCCATTCTCCGATTCGCCCGAGCCTCCCCGGGAGAGCTCGGGAGAGCGGCACCCTCGGCGCCCATTCTCCGATTCGCTCGATCCTTTCCGGGAGAGCTCGGGAGAGCGGCACCCTCGGCGCCCATTCTCCGATTCGCCCGAGCTTCCCCATCCCCCTCGAGCGCAATCTCACAAAGGCATTCAAGGCACAGGTGATGTCAGCGGAGCAATCTTGGACCACAAGAGACCTCTCTGACCACTTTACAAGCACTGTCCCGTCAGGCGAGATTCTCGACGCGACTGTGCTTCGCACGCCCCTGACGGCCATACCACCTGTCAGAATTTTCCTGGCAAGCGGATTTGATAGGCCCACTACGGCCGTCCTCTCCACGGTATGGTCTACGGTGCGCCGCCCCGTTTTCCGCTGGGATCTACCAACTACGACTGCGACAGTCCGAGCGCCTGACGACGGGCTACGCAAGAACGGGAAAAGCGCCTACTGCACTGTCCACTCGAAAGGACGAGCACGTCTTCCATCCGGGCCCACCTAACCCTCGGAAAGTACTGTCCAAAGGCCGGAAATATGCCCGAGGGGAGATATCACCCCGCTCCATTCCATCACGCCTCCAGAAGTCCCGAGCCTCGGGAGACAACGCCCCGAGACG
Organism: Eremochloa ophiuroides; assembly: GCA_038502445.1. Taxonomy (NCBI): domain Eukaryota; kingdom Viridiplantae; phylum Streptophyta; class Magnoliopsida; order Poales; family Poaceae; genus Eremochloa; species Eremochloa ophiuroides. Next base: position 50,080,599 of record JAHLJS010000009.1, on the reverse strand, counting down.
ACTCGCCCTCTTGTCACATCGTGCGGAAGGACAGCCATCAGGTGTGACCCTACGGCATGCCGTAATCCGACAACTGTTGCTACCTCGAAACTCACCATGATCGTACGAACCACTACGGCCATATCCCGGAGGAGCGGAGAAAAGACCGTAGCTGACGACAGTCAAACGAGGAACAATAACTCCTCACTATAACATACGTAGCATTGTAAGCACTGCCCTTGCCTCTCCCTTGCGACTATAAAAAGGAGAGCAGAGGCCAGCTTTAGGGGGGGCCGGAAGTCCTAAGCTCTCACTCACACATACACACCAACAGCAAACGACTTGCATACACTTAGACACTCACAAAAGACCTGGGAGCACTTCCCTCTCTCGCCTAGCTTGTAACCCCCTACTACAAGCACCCCGGTGCAAGGCAATACGATTCTCCTCTTCACTGGACGTAGGGCTTGCTTGGCCTGAACCAGTATAATCCCTGTGTTCCTCTTTGCACACCATCCGTAGCTTCAACCGCAAAACACATATTTACTAGCCGGTGTTAGCCCCGCTAAAACTAGCACCGACAATAACCATTGTCCTTGTGTTGTCGCTAAAAGTTAAATAGAGAGGCCTCTCTTTAGGTTTAAAATTGAGAGCCCTACAAATTACAAAACAAGCCCATGTTGAAATCATTAGAATCCACATTAGAAAAAAAGGATAAATTGAAAAATAGGAAGGAAGGAGAAACGAAGTAATATCCTTCATCCAACTCTATTCAATCCTCCTTTGTCGGCCAACTCCCCCTCCATGACGTCATATTAATGCCAACAATATCTCATACTTTCTTCGTTCTAAATTGTATGTCGTTTTAGTTTTTCTTTTTACTTTTGTTACGTATCTAGACCAATTATTTGCAAAAATGGTTGTTTGGCTCATTTAAATACTATTTAAGTGATAAACAGTCAGCGGCAGAGCTTGGACACGGGAGCAAATCAAATATGATCAACAAAAACATAGAGCCCAAAAGAAAAGGTGGGCCTAGTTTGATTGCAATACTTTTAGAGAAAATTCCTTATTTAACACCGAAAAAACTTGTCTTTCCTATTTAGTCTCCAACCTTCAAATCTTCCTCATCTGTCCTTGTTTGAAATTTTTGTTCCCAAACTGACACTACCGTCACTTTGGGCCTCTAACGTTGTTAACTCAAACGCGAAAGGACAATTTTGCCCTTCCTTCCGTTTGCAGCTTGAGACACCATTCTCTCTGGTACAAGAATGTTTTGGCGCCCCTTCGATCCGGGAACCCGGCTGCACATGCTACGATGGAAGTCAAGTTATACACATGAACGCTTTCTTTTATTGCTTGGACAAAGTTTTCTTTTAGGCAAATGGGGCGCCGGCGATGTACGTCCCCTCGGACAAAGACGTGGACAGCATGGGCGCGCGACGTGTTTGCCGCCGCCGCCGCCGCCATGCTATGGGCTGCCGCCGCTAGCGGCGGGGGCCTCAAACGACCCTGGCCACCACATGTTGCTCGGTGCTGCATACAGATCACGGGCGTGGCGAGGCGCATGAACATAGACGGCGCGTGGTGCGTGTGTCGCTCGGACGTGGCCGACGCGGCGCTGCAGAAGACGCTGGACTACGCGTGCGGGCACGCCGCAAACTGCGCCACCGTGCTCCCGACGGGGCCGTGCTAGGCGCTATAGCCCTACCACGGTGCACGAGCACTGCTCCTATGCCGCCAGCTAGTTTCAGCGGAACAGCCAGACCAACGGACTACGACTTCGGCGGCACGGCCAACCCCACCGACACAGACCCGAGTACATACATACATAACACCCCCCCCCCCCCCCCCGCCCCGCTCTCAATCGACGTCGTCACAAGCGGGACCTACCTGCGTCTCTCGTGATTGTTTCTATTCCTTCATTGTAAATTGTCAGTCATTTCAAGAATTTTGGACAGTCAAAGCATTTCAACTTTGACCAAGTTTATATGATAACATAATAATATTTATAACATCAACTAAATATTATTAGATTCTTTATTAAATATATTTTCATGGTACACTTGTTTGGTGTCATAAACCTTTGTATTTTTCTCTATAATTTTGGTCTAACTTGAGATGTTTTGATCCTCCAAGATTCTTGGAATGACTTACAATTTGGGATGGAGGGAATAGTATATTTCTACTGACATCTTTTACCGGTTTTGCAGGCTCTGGAACTTGCAAATTCCCTGCGACACCAAGATACGTACTCCGTTTGTCCCGTTGAATATGTAATTATGGTAAGCGTGCCAGTCAAACTGTGCCAACTTTGACCAAGTTTATAGCAAAAGGCATTAATATTTATGTCTCAAAATAAATTTATTATGAAACATATTTCGTAACCGATCTAATGGTACTTATTTTGTTTCATAAGAGTTAGTATTTTTTTCATATAATTTTAGTTAAACTTTGCGATGGTTAACTCCTCGACATGTGAGAATTACATATTTATTGGACGGAGAGAGTATAGGATTAGTAACGGCCAAATTAAACAATGTTTGCTAGTGAGACAAACACGGGAGTACGGGACTGACTGACATATGAACCCGTCGCGCGTGCTTGTGCAGCGAAGCAGGGTCAAGCGCCAACGCAACCGCCACGGGCACGTCATGGCCAGGCTCTGCGAGCAACCTGGCTAAGACGCCCAGCACGGGTCAAGCAATAAAAGAAAGCGTTCGTGTTAAAATCCGTGCAGTCAATTGTCTCTGCAAAAGGTGGTGCAAAAATGGTCTAAAAAACCGTCAAAACAATTCTGTACTGTAGGGAACAGCAGCCATGTAAAAAGAAAAAAAAAATGGCGCCAAAACATTCTTGTACCAGAGAGAATGTTGCCTCTGCAAACTGAAGGAAGGGCAAAATCGTCCTTTCGTGTTCGAGTTAACACCGTTAGAGGCCTAAAGTGACGGTAGTGTCGGTTTGGGAACAAATATTTCACACAAGGGCAGATAAGGAAGATTTGAAGTTTGAATGCTAAATAGAAAACGACAAGTTTTTTCATGTAAAATAAGGAATTTTCTCTATATAAGTATTACATAGAGAATGAACATCTGACGACCGGTATATCTGTGTAGTGTAGGCTTGTAGTTGTAGCTACGTGGGTTCCTTTTGTTGTAAACCATACGGACTCTGTCCTATAAGGAAAGGAAAAGAAGGAATCCTAATCATAGTCCATTTGTATGTGGCTCTTACCGAAACTTTTAGACCTTGGCAGAACTATATATACATGGGAGCTCTATGTTGTAATCATCGATATTCAGAGGAATAAAGAATAGTCTCTCTATTTTGTGTCTACTTGTTCTACTATTTTCATCTACTATATTGATCAAGAGCGACAGAGAGGGAAAGGTACTAACCGCTGGCGACGTGTTTTATATGTATCAAGACTTGAAGTTTTGCCCACTTCTCTTCCGGCTGAGTTAACTTTCTTTACGGCACTAATTTTAAGCAAGCTTACAGCTTTGCATTTGGTTGTTATCTATTATGTTGGACTGAATATCAATATTCCACATTACATATGAATGTGTTTCACTATGTTGTGTTCTCGTTGCGCTGCAATATTAGCAAAGCAGCTATATGTGTACCTATCTTTGCACTTCTCTCATAATTAAATTGGCTAGCCAGCATGCTGTGTCCATATGGTTCTCATTGAACTAAGAAATAAGTTGCTTTCAATGCATTGCATGCATAAGTAATAGATTGGTCCATGGCCAAGTAGCCTAAAATCAGGGGAAATGAGTTAATATGAAATTTGCTCAATGGAGACTAACCCAACTAGTGAGAGGTATAATTGTGGAATTAAGATGGTGGATAACACACTATATGATGATTAAGGATTTATGAAGATAAGACATTAAGGGAATTTTGCATTAATGGCAATTAGAAAATTCTAGAAGAAATTTCATGTGAATTTGAATGTTATGTATTTTTATATGTTTGAAGTATATGGTCCAATGTTATGTGAGTATTTTGATCAAATTTTTGAGCTAAACAACAAAAGCTAGATAATACAATAGTTTTATGAACTATGATATGTGCATCACGGGGAGAACATCCCTAAGTTTCTAGAGATGCTGAACATCCATAATTACACTTTATATATCCTAGCTCACTGCATATAATGTATAATAACCCCATGCTTAATTATGTGTGTGAATATTTCCCATAAAACTCTATCATAGCATACATGTATGGACCCCTACTTGCAGTTGGAGATGCATAAATTTGATTATTAAAGCCCATAATAGGGGATATCTATTAAAGTATGCTATTAAAGATCTAATATTGGCATTAGGGGGAGAGAGAGAGAGCCTATTTTGAATGCCAAATATTATTTCCGCAGAAGAAAAACGATCTAGAGAAAATATCCTTGAAGCTTGAAACAACAATACAATCATGCACTAAGTCAAGTAATAGTTTGACTAATGCTCTTGTGAAGCATGAAGCGGAGCATATGGCAGACATTTTTGGAAATGAGAGGAGTAACTTAAAGTTATAAATCAGAAGTTTTGTTTGCTAGTAGTAAACTAAATATTGTATACTATCAAGCTAAACTCTACGGGAACGCCTGTGGGTTCTAGTTTTAGCGTATACTTGTTGAATAGAAATAAAATAAAACTTCTCCATTCTCATGAAGAGAACACCTTATGAAGAAGGTTAACCACCTCATGAAGAGAATCATCATGAAGATGAAATCCAAAACATTAAGCGCGTACATCATTAGTGTTGGGTATGCAGAACAGCAAATCATTTCTTGTTTGGAAAAAAACAAAGAGAAAAAATAATGTCATTTATGAGAATATTGGGAGAAAATAATAGTTGTCGACAACGTTACCTCTATAATTGCAAATGTTTCTCTTATGAGAACCCGGATTCGGAAACAAAGTCCATGGCAAAGTCACCTGTAGCGGTTATATCGGGTCAATGAAGAAAGTAATTGAGGTTGAATCTCCTACTAAGAAGAAATAAATGTTCTGCTATATCTCTGGCAAATGAAATAAATAAATATGAAATATGTAGTTAATAAATGGATTATGAAGATCCATATAATTCCTGAAGAATATAAATTGTAACATATAAAAATTTAATCTCATACAAGTATTATGAAGTGTAAGGTAGAGTATATTCATGAATGGATATTAAAGTCTCAAAAAGAGCATATCCTAGAAGGAATAGTCATCAAATGACTTTATAGTGAATAACACAATCTCATTTTGTTTATCACTTAATAATTTCCCATGCAGTAGAGTGATAACATCCTTAAAGGAACTAATTCATGAAGGTTTTATCAATCGATTCTTGCAGATACATCATTAATCCCTGAAGTGAATATAGACCCGAGAGAAAAAAAAGTGAGATAGCTTAAACACTACGAAGGTGTCATGTAAACACTCAGAAAAAGTGTATATTGTAAAGTTAGCAATGAAGTTTTAATATCCTCTAAATATCATAGAAGGCATGAGAATAATGGTGATTTTGGCAATTGAATTATTATCCCCTAAATGCCAAATGGAAGACTGGATTTATTACTTAGTGGTATAATCAAAGTCCTGAAGATTTATAAGTTAAAAAAACACTAAGAAAAACTTATAAGTTTGTTATACTATGTAGAAGATATTGAATATAAAGTTTTTTTTACCCCTATAATCCTCTTAAAGGATTTATTACCTTGAAGGATAATTTTTTTTTTTTTGCACAACTAATCAGTGGTTATTTATACATGAAGTATATTTCTCTTTGTTATACCCATATAATTCATAGAAGAATTATGAGCCAACCTTTTAGAAGATATAGTTTTATGGTACTGTATACCATTAATTAAGCACATATTTATAAAAGTGTGATTTGAACAATGAAATTCAAAGGACGTTTTTATGAGGGGGAGCAATTTATTGAATTTACCTTGCAGGTAATTGAAACCACTAGAATTATAAATATCAAAGTAGATCATATTTGCTAAAACATTGATGTTTATGCATAGATTATAAAAATCAATATCTATTCACAAAGAATAGAATATCCTGAAGAATATATATGACCGAGAAGGTTAAATGTTGTACTCTTTTTTTTCTATGTGAGTTTTTACTCGAAGGTTTCTCACACAAGGTTTTTAATGAGATAATATGTGCAATGCAATTAACGAATGCGATGTATTCTTTTCTCCAAGAACCGTTTTTCCCACTGGGTTTTTAGATGGAGTTTTTAATGAGCCATGTGCATATCGTGGTAATCGCCCAAGGGGGAGTGTTGTAAAATATACGGACTCTATCCTATAAGGAAAGAAAAAGAAAGAATTCTAATCCTACTCCGTTTGTATATGGGCTCTTACTGAAACTTTTAGATCTTGGCAGGACTATATATACATGTGAGCTCTATATTATAATCATCTCTCCTATAATTAGATTTGCAAACAAAGCTACCCTTCATCTAAATCTACGGCCACGAGTGCATCTAACTATGATCTAAATCGAAATATATAGTTACGAGTGCTGTTAATTTTGATCAAGGGGTGTAATCCAAAGTTTGAAAAAAAAACTCACCGTCCCCGCCCATACGACCCGCGCGTGCGATACTTTCTATCCTGCCCACCCCGCACGGCTTGAAAGTAGAAACTGCTCTCCGTCAGTCACGGCATTTCCTCCCTCAACCCGCACCTGCTTCTTCCCCCTTCCCGGCTTCCCCACACCACGACGCCGCCTCCGCTCCCAGGCATCCCAGCCTCCTAGCGTGGCCACCGGTGTCTCCCCCCCCCCCCCCCCCCCCCCCCCCCACACCAAAACCGTGCGGCGGCGCGGGCACGGCCAGCGGTGCTGGGTGAGCACACCCCCGGTGCATCGCAGCGCGCAAGCGGGTCTCGATGCATGTGGATTTTGGCGCAGAGTTTGCCGATGCCCCGGCGTGGCCAAGCCCTTGCAGCATCTCAGGCATGACCCCCAACGCGCGAGGTCTCCGGCGCGAGCAGAACCAAGTGAAGGTGACCTCTCTCCCTCTACTCCTCTCTCTCTTCCGAGATCCCGCCTCCGGTTCCTCTCCTTCTCATGCGTGAGCTTAGCAGGGTGTTCTTTGGGGATGGCAGGCTTCGTGGGCAGCGTCGATGGGAACCTACCCTTTGGCCTCCGACTGCACGAACTGGATCATGAGATAGTCGCGGCCATCGTTGCTGCTGATCTCGCTGCGCCCAGGGCGGCTTCCGAACACCAGATGGAGGTGCAGCAGATGGTGAACACCCTTCTGAACACCACGAGGCACAGCAACAGCAATGCCATGGCCAGCGGCCAGTAATGGCATGGCCCCGTCCTGCACTGCCTTCGCCCCCATCCTCCCCGCACTGCTTCACGCCGGCGCCGATGCCGACGCCGCGCAACAGTTGCTCAAGATTTCGTCGGGCCCTTCGTCGGCGACGAGCACCCAACAGGTATGCCCACCCTTCTCTTCCCTTTGTGCCGTGCGAAACTGAGGTACATGTCCACCACACCAATGGCAGGATTTGCAGGCGGAAGTGAAATGCCTGCATTCTACAGCTCCGTATTCATGCAAGTACACCAGGCGCTCGGCGAAATGCCTGATCTGTCAAGGGAATCGGTTTAAAATTTTTTTGTGTTTCTTTTCTTTTGGACGTTTGCTTGTGCAGATCACAGAAATCGGGTGGGAGCAGCTGGTGAGCACCACAGCTGACAATGAGTGACCTGTCTCACATTCCGCGTTGTGTAAGGACTCCTCTCGTGTTCTGCCCATTGGCATTAACGTCTTTATTATATATATACTGTATGATTGTTTGGAGAAAAAGTTACTGCCGTTGAGCAAGGCTTAGCTCATGATACTGAAGTTTGGCAGTTATTCAAAAAGGTTATTTCAGAGACCTGTTTGAACATTTTGATGCATGTGAACAATAATCACATTGATAAGGTCTATGATGGACAAAATTGATAAGGCCAATGAACCTTGCTGTTAATGTAAAAAATGATCACATCTGTATCCTATGCTCTATTTGTCCATGCTTACACCTGCAATTTTTCTATGAATCCTTATTTACACATAATCACTGAGATATGCAGGATGTGTGATGCTTATTAATTACTGATCTAATTTAGTAAGAGGTGTTGCACACCTATATGTGGTCTATCTGTTGTGGATTGGCCAAATAGAAGCTACACATTTTGAAAGAAAATAAGAGAAAAAATTATGGAGGGCCGTAAGGGCAAGGGTGCCAAAACAGCTCCCACAGAAAATGATGATTGCCTAAAAAATTAAATTGTTGCCTTGCATTTCCTGTCATAGATTGAAATTTGAGTCAATTGCCCTATTCTTGCATGTTTAGAAAATTAAATTATTCCTTATATATAGACAGAAAAAGATCATTAGCTAGATGTATTGAATTCACGCAAACTAATTGCGCAATTCCATTTTTACAGATTACAATTACAGTAAAAAAAGACAAAAATCATATACGAGTAAAGCTGAGCAATTTAAGCATAGCGCATATATTTTCCATTTATCTTTTTATTTTTTCAGTCTGAAAAAAATCTTTAGAATTTGGTGTCAACCAGAGTAAAAACAATGCCGCCCTGCTCTCCTCGGTGACCCAAAAAAACGTCCCCAGCTGAGGGCTCTAAAACAATGCCGCCCTGCTCTCCTCAGTGACCGCCGCCTTCTGCTGCAGCACGCTCTTCTTAGGTAAGGATCTCTCTTCGGATCTCAATTCCCTGGCAGCGCCCTGGGCTGATTGAGTGGCGATGGTCATGTTGGTGTGCTGCTCTCAGGCCGAGAACAACTAGAAGGGTGTGTCCAGTTGAGGCAATCAACGCTGACCTGCTGCAGTGTTGTCTGTTCCAATCCATTGACACTGCCCCTTTTCTAGGTATGGATGTGCAGAAACATCTCTCATGTTCAGTGTTCCAGGAGCTTGCAATTTTTGTTGTTGTTTATTTCATAGCTCATGGAGCTTAGATTAGGTTCTTGTTGTTTTGTCCATAGTTGTGTCTAAGTTTAGCCAAGCAATTATGGTCTGCACATTCTTGGCTCAGTTCCAGTAATCTAATGGAAGCTAATAGATTCAGATTGGCATGGTAGGTTACTAAGAAATCACACAATGTGTATTTTGTGAGCAATAATCATCGCTATTTTTTACGGATATTTTATAGTGTGGCAAAAAAGGTGGATATATGGACTGCTAGGGTGCTTATGTATGTTCTACTGATGGACGGTCCTCCATTCCAAGGAAACTCTCACGAAGCTATCTTTGATGCTATAATGACCAAAATAGATGGACAGTCTTTGATATTTTCCTTATTTTTAGCCTGAGATATTAACAGATATCGACAGCACAATACTTAGATATCAACAGCAGGAATGAAACTCCAATTACTTTTGAGTTGAGCTGTACATTCTGAGCATCAACGTAACCCCTTTTTTCTAACATTGTTTGGGTTGTGGTCAGAAGATTCTACTAGAATAATATTTTTGAATGTTGGGATTATAAATCATGTACTGCATATTAGCATATTTTTTTAGTGCTACTTGTGTACAAAAGTACAGAAGTAAAATACTTTCTCATTGAGTATCTATCTATTTTGGCTGTGCAGGTGCTCTTCCTATCCATGTACTGGGTCCTTGCCTTCTATAGTTGCACATTTCAAAAGGTGTAGAACACTTCACACAGTTCAGTGATTTCAGTCAGCACGAGAGGATGGGTTATCTACTCAATACTTCAGCAGTTAGAATCATCCATGGAATCTGCTGACACTCTTGTTTTTGTTAGTGTTTTATCGGCATATCATTTGTAGTTGAAGATGAAGGAAAGGGTGGCACCATCAGTTCGGTCTGGGCTCTGTGAACTGTTCAACCCGGCCAAAGAGGCATCAAAACTGTTGATCATCTGGTGTCCAACGAGAAGGTCCTACCTTGGATGTGGGGCAGTACGTTTAGTGTCCGCTCGTAACCGAGAGACTGGTAGTAGTGTTACAGAAGTTATAGCTCCTCAGCCAAACGCATCCAAAAGCAGGGCTGATGGTTGTGTGAAATTTGAACAAGCTAAAAGCTGCTTTTGGTTATATAAGACATCAATCTTAATGAATCTGTTTTCTGTTTTATTTTTTTAATAAAGTTTCACCCCTATGTATATGTCCGTGTGGAATAGATGTAAAGCAACAAATATTTATAATAAGTTGAGTATAATATCCTTTGTGTTAAGGTTTTGCGAGAGATTTTTAAGACATGCAGTATTACTCATGTGACAGGCATATATTCTCGAACTTGATATAAAACATATCTTAGCCAAATCATACAAAGGTCTATACATTAGAGTTTGTGAGCATATGACGTCATGTTCTTCGTGACTATATTAATTTCAAGAATTTTATTTTTAATTAAATATTATTTTATGCCACAACAGCAAAATTTAGCGAAGTTTGGGAACCAACCAAACATGCCCTTGATTTTATAGTATTATTAGCTTATTATGCGATTCATATATTTTTAAATAGCAACGTACGTGCACGATACCTGTCTTTATAGAGTACACTATTTGTTAACAGAAACCTAGCATTTACAAAAACCTAGGAGCTAACCACCGGACCACTAGATCGACGGAGATGGAGGGGGGGGGGGGGGGGGGTGTTTCGCAGGGACAGCACAGAAGCTGGAACCTTAGTTATCAAGGTGTCATCCATTACATGTATTGTGGTCTAGCTTATGTTTTTTTTTTAAAATAAACGCCTGTAATGAACAATAGCGTCGCTTACGTTATGGAGAGAAATGGCATCGTTTGGTTGTTGTCATGTGTATCCCTGAAATAAAGCCGTTGTGGATACTATACTAGGTATTAAAAAATGTCATGCTTGCAAAAAGATATTACATTTAGATATTTAAACAAAACATGTGATATTATTTATTCAAATATATCCACAATAAATCTATCCATAACAAATTCTATTGATTATTGATTACTAGGTAATTCATGCAAAAGGGCATTTGTGTCTTTTCAACCTTCACTTAACACAGTTGAATCTCCGAATAGGGGCAACTGAAAGCTTCAGATTACAAAGACAGGTGCAAATCTGCAAAGTTAAAAAAATAGAGGAAAACATGCAATTAGAGTTGAAAAGGAGGGGAGTAATGCAATTAGCCCAAAAGTTAAACTCTCCGAAACAAATTAGTCTATTTTACATTATTTCTTTGAAAAAACTGTAGCGTTAGCACAGACATTATACTAGTCAATATTTAGAGGAATAAAGAATAGTCTCTCTATCTTATGTCTACTTGTTCTACTATTTTTATCTACTATGTTGATCAAGAGCGATAGAGAGGGAAAGGTTCTGACGGCTGGCGACGCGTTTTATAACACCTTTGATGAGTTGTCGGATTTGTATATGGGCCAGGCCCTTGACAGTTAGTTGGCGAGCCACGAAGTATGCGGAAGTCGGAAACAGAGTCCGAGCGAATTCGTCTGCAGAAAACACATTTTGGCGCTCATGGGACCGAATCCGATCGGTGTATGTCGAACACAGCTTGAGCACACGCACCACTATATATCAAGGTGATACACGTCGATCCATCGCTGTCTGTTAACGCTAGCATTGCGTGCCTCGATCTATCCTCGGTTCTCGCGCGCGCGCATCCGTCTCCAAGTACTCTCCATCTCGACGTACGGGATCGGCGAAGAAACGCGCTCGATCGCGGATTCTGGGAGATCGAAGACGACATGGGTGCGACGGCGGACGCGGGCGACGAGGCTGCGCTGGAGGCCCTAGGCTTCGACGCCTTCGCCCGGGAGCTGGTGGAGGTTGTGCACGAGATGGCGGCGGCGGACGCCGATGAGGCCGTCTTGGACGCCCTGGGCTTCACCGCCTTTGCCCGGGAGCTCGCGGAGGTCGTGCACGAGATGGCGGCGGCGGACGCCGATGAGGCCGTCTTGGACTCCCTGGGCTTCAACGCCTTCGTCTGCGAGCTCGTGGAAACCGTCCAGGAGATGGCGGCGGCGGTGGACGCCGATGAGGATGCCGCCTTGGACGCGCTGGAAGCTCTTGCACGCGAAATGGCGGAATCCGTCCTCCAGGACACGCCGGAGGCGGCGGCGGCGGACGCCGGTGAGGTGGACGCGCTGGCAGCTCTCGCCCGCGAAATGGCGGAATTCGTACTGCGGGACACGGACGCGGCGGCGGATGCCGAACTGTTGGACAGCGCCTTCTTCCCCTGCGAACTCGCGGAGGAAGCTGCCTTGGAAGCTATGGGGTTCAGCGCTTTAGCGCACATCCGCGCCAGGGATGAGGACGAGCTGGAGTACCTTGAGATCTCCCGCGCAATCGATCGGGCCCTGGAAGAACATCAGCGTGAGCCGTGAGGAAACCACCAGCAGTGCAGGGACTGCAGGAGTAGCCGGATCGGATCAAGAAAGCTTTTCTTGGATGAGCTCGAGTTGGATACTTGGACTAGCTAGTCACGTGTGGCGTCAGATCAAGAAGGGCACGAGAGGGAGCTGGTGCAAGTCATCTAGTGCAAATGACCACCATCACCACACCAAGGCAACGGCATGGAAGACGAAGAGTTGTCGGAACATGGGTCGATTAATTTGTAGTGATCTAGGGCATAGGGCATAGGGCATGTTTAGTTCCTCTATTTTGTAAAAAGTTCTGGTGTTTTATTGGGTCTATCTTTTTGCAAAATGGATCTAAACATTATGTGCAAAACTGTAAGATTTTATCATTTTGCATTTTGTATTTGCACCCAAGAAACCCAAAAGAAGGCAAAAGACATTACGAGGGCACGTGTTGTATCTGCATGGCTAAACTTTTAGACATGCTACTAAACTTTAGTATTTGGTATTTGTTACAGCAAAAATTGGCATTTTGTATTTTACAAGTCATCTAGAGAGGCCTCTATACTGTTCGTGTGACCGTCTAGGTCCTTTCATGCAGCAGGGCGGTATCGCCCTCTGTCATTCTTGAGACCCTTTTTTGTTACACGGCAGATCCAAATACTAGCAATGTAGCATCATGAACTATTAAACATTAGCATATACACGTGGAATAATGTCGGGGTTCATTTCTTTTAAATATTTCTCGAATAACTAAAGCGGTAAAGATTAAGAAAATTTGGTTTGAATTCAGCAAATCAACGAGCCACTAGAGCAAGAAAAGATCAGTTGAAATGCAACATTAGCACGAGGCCTGATATGAATACTCGTAAGCTAATAAAAATCTATTTAGTTGAGTGGTTAAAATCTAATCAGGCTCCCTAGAGTTATTAACAGGGTGTTTGGTTGCCTATATAGAGATCCAAGACAGTCTCCAATAAGCCAGGGACCCTCAAAGTCTGGCTCCAGAAAAACGGACGGGCAAGTCGTTTTCTCGGAGCCAAGCTTGCGCCAGCTCCTTTCTCCGTTCTCGTCACCCGCCTGCTGCCTTCCCCGAGGAACTGAAGACGGCGGAGGAGCTGCAGGAGCGCGCGGCCATGGAGGTGTTGGAGCACGCCGTCGTCGCCGCGGTGCTCCTGGCCACACCATCGTCGTCGCCGGCAAGTCCCACGGGCCGTGGTGAAGGCGGCGGAGGAGCTACGGGAGCATGCGGCCATGGAGGCGGTCGAGCATACCGTTGTCGCCGCGGTGCTCCTGGCCACGCTGTCGTCATCGCCGGTAGGTCCCGCGGGCCGCGGTGAAGACGGCGGAGGAGCTGCAAGAGCGCGCGCGGCCATGGAGGCGGTGGAGCACGCCGTCATCGCCGCGGTGCTCCTGGCCACGCCGTCGTCGTCGCTGGCAGGTCCCACGGGCCGCGGTGAAGATGGCGGAGGAGCTGCGGGAGCGCGCAGCCATGGAGGCAGTGGAGCACGCCCTTGTCTTCGCGGTGCTCCTGGCCAAGCCGCCGTCGTCGTCGGCAGGTCCCATGGGCCGTGGTGAAGACGGCGGAGGAGCTGCGTCAGCACGCGGCCATGGAGGCGGTGGAGCACGCCGTCGTCACCGCGGAGGAGCTGCGGGGGCACGCGCACGGAGGAGCTGGTGAAGTACGCCGCGGAGGTGCACAGGGACAAGGCCACGTTCGTGGAGCTGGGCATCCATTGGCTTCCGGCCGTGGCTTGCTCCGTCAGTTCTCCTCCGCTCTCTATGCTTGCCTTGAAGGTGTTCGACGAATTGCTTCAATGGTGGTGAAGTTACCTGTACAAAGAAAAGGTGACTCTACCCAAGCCAAAACAGCAAACCAAACACACTCAGACAGGCTCTAGCAATCATACCAACCAAACAGATGAGTATTGGCTTGTGTCAAGCAGGCTAAGTCTAACCTGGTTTAAAATGCTAGCCAGACTAACAGGCCCTAAATGTGTGGTTGTTACATCCAAATTTAAGTTCCAAATTGTCTATATATCTCTCTTCAATCTTCATGTTTCAGAACTTCCTTCGTCTACAAATATATCTCATGTCAAGTTTGGGCTCATAAAATGTGAGCAACTTGAAGTATTGAAATTGATTCCTTGGCGCGCGCACATAGTTGCTACAACCGAGCTCGGAGACCGACCCAGAATGGCAGTCCCATAGGGGATCCTACATGATCAGATCACTGCTCATTCAACGGGGCGTGCTAGCGTTCGACCAGGGGAGAAGAGCGCGCCGTGCCGCCGTTGCCCGGCCTCCTGTTCATCTTCTCGCTCGCGACCTCGCCCCTGCCGCGGCGCTCTAGGGCTCGCCGGAGCTGGCGAGCCCTAGCGTGCCGCGGCGCCTCCCTTCTTCCCCTTCCCCGCCTGCACTGCTGCCTCCGCCGCCAGCATGGCCATCGTCTCCGGTGACGCCCCCGCCCTAGGCCTGCCCTGGCCGCCGCTGCTGCCGCCCGGGCCCCGAAACCGCCCGGCAACCATCCCCGCCGCCTGTCGTTCCCTTCCTCCCCTGGCCGCCCCCTTCCTTCTAGACCCGTCGGGAAGCTGCAGGAGAGGGCGAGCTCGACGCGGGCGCGCACGCGGTGGGGAAGAGAAACAGTGCACGCGAGAGGGTGCAATATTGCCCTCGTTCAACCCATGAAGTTTAGTTTTAGGAGCCAATTGAATGAAAAAAAAAGAGTAGAGGGCTAGAGAGTGCATATGTTAGTTGTTGACTTTACCATAACGATCACTTTGGTTGAAGCCAACTGAATGAAAAAAAAAACCCCCTTGAAAGTTCAGATCTTCCCCAATTGTAGAAGCTCAGAGGGTGCATATGTGTGCGTGCTGCGTTCTACTCTCTGGGCTTCTGGTTCTGCCCACAGTCCAGTGGGCTGTGACCGTGAACCTTGGGCTTTTCCACTCGCACACACCCTCACATCCATGCTCCACTCCAGAGTTCAATTTTTGCTTGGTATGAGTGTTCTGTGTAAAAACTGTCTGGACGAGAAAGAACTAATTAACCCAGAATAATGAAGGGATTCCAAAGCAAAAGAGCCAAGTTCAGCTAAATATGAACCGTTAGTTTCGAAAGTTCAGTAACGTCTCTTTGTTGAATGGAGTGGAAAAATAAAAATAAGTACGCACACATAATTGTGTCTTTTCTCAATACAGAGATCGAACTCTGGATTTCTTCTTCATCGTTGTGACTGAGGCATGGAAGAAATCGAGAGGAAGGAGAAACTTCCATCTCAATTCAGACCTGTACCAGCAGGGTTTCCTTGGGACCTTATGCCACCGTCTCTCTTGACTACAGAGAGGTCACGGTCCAATCTCAGGAGACTTTACTCGCTGGCCATTGCTTTAACCATCGTTCATGTTGAAAATAAGAGTAACTTTTAGCTGATGCTGATTTGTTATGAGAGAAAAACACTATTTAAAAAACGTTGATTTTGGCTGATAAGCTCAAGCGAGCAAAACGCCATTCAACGACGCAACTGCAGGAAGTCTTGATTCTCTTATCGCTCCAGATGATTCCTTCCGGTTGCCAATTCCATTTGCAGCTCACACAGCCAGCAGCTGTGCGTTTAAGCCACCGAGGATCGAACCAGATGGGTCTGCAGCATGCATTTCATTTCCCAACGTACTCAGGTTTTGTGAACCAGCAATGAACAACGCAATCGAGAGTTGCATTATTGGCATGTTGCAGCCGTGCGTGCAGTCGGGGTTGGACCATCATCAGCCTTTGTTAAGCATGGATGGAGCTATGATCATGAAAGAGCATTGAATTGGAATTTAGGGAATTTTGGCTATCCTATCATATCCTATGCTTCTAGATTAGATTACCGTCGTCGGCAAATGGAGTGCCACTTTGTTATTCTGTCGTTGCAAGTGAAGCTGCAAGCACAAGCCCTTGGCTTCAACATCACAAAAACAAGAAAAGAAAGATGAAGCTTGTATACAACAGGTTGGTTTTGCCGTAGATTCTTATTTCAGGATTTTTGGTTCGGAGTCCGGATACTGTCTCAACTATCGAAAGAAAATGGCAGCGGTAAAACTAAGGAAAAAGAAAAAGAAAAAGAAAAAGAAAGAGGAAAGAATCCACACCTTTGCTGTAACAGTGGTGCTGCTTTTTACCGGGATGGTGGGATCTGAGTAGTTTAACCAGATATCCTGACTGATGAGTATAGCACTTTAGGTCTGTATCATCATCAAAAGGCCGGGATCGGTCTCGCGACAGCGACACCACACATGCAAAGCGACAATTTCCCCAATCCAAGCCGCCGCAGCATTCGCATCGATCATTGCCTCAGCGGACGACGGAGCGAGGTTAGGTTGTTTTTGACTTTTGACGGCAGCCGTCCAATCAGCTGTGTGACTGATAACTGCAGCGCAAGCGCAAAGCAGATAGGCTATCAGAGGCGAGGGGCGACTCTGGTTCGTTCTCTGTCGGGCGGCCCGAGTGAGCGAGCGAGCGATCACACCGGCTGGCTCTCCGTCGTCCGTTTCGTTTTCCAGTCCCAGGCAGCCGAGGCGAGGCGGCTGGGGCCACGACGGCTGACTCTCTGCACACCGCCACATTCTGCGGCCGGGCAGCGGACAGCCCTGGACTTTACAGCGATTCCGCGAAACCCAAAGCGCACGTGAGACATTCGCCGGGAGACCGACCAGGGGTTGCATTGCATTGCACCGCACCGTCTCTCCCACTTGACCTGCGGCGGGCGTGATGGTCCCTCGTCTGGAGCCACTGGACTGCCCATGCATGCATAATTTGTAGTGGGGTTAATTTGTGGAGGAGACGAAGCCGTGTAGACTCATCCGATCACAGAAGCCAGCAGCGGTCGGTATCGAGTTTTTGTCGACAAGTATGGTACGAGCCTTCCACTGTTACCATGCCGTCATGAGCTGTCAGCACCAAGCTTGAACCTCTGCACGGTGGGCCTGAAGCCCGGAACCACAGAAGACCTCGAGTCGGGACCGGTCAACCTGCTTGCGGCCGGTTCGATTCAAGTGTTGACTACCCTAGAGATTCAAGCATGGCTGCGCGTGCACATGCATGCATGGCCTAGCAGGTGGTCACCTCTCTTCTCTACCCCCCCCCCCCGCGCGCTCGGTAGCTGACTAGCTTGCCCGGTCTTTCATTCCTTGGTCGACTGGTAGTACGCTTCGGACAGGGACGCGCGGCCCCATGTTTTCTGCCATCACCCATCACACATCAAGCCTTCCACTTGCAGTACAGGTGTGTGATTGGGTTCTGATGAGCTGAGGCCCCGTTTAGTTCTTAGACTTCTTAACAAAAAAATTAAGATTCTCCATCACAAATTTTACGACACATGCATATAGAGCATTAAATATAGATAAAAAATAATTAATCATACAGTTTGTCAGTATATCAGTATATTTCGAGACGAATTTTTTAAGTCTACTTAAGTTATAATTAGACAAAAGTTATCAAATAGTACAAACAAAATGTTACATTATCAGAAAAAAAATATTTTTCCAACTATACGGCGCCTGAGCTAGTCGCATCGCGTTGGGTCAGCGGTAGCCCGTAGCCGGTGGTAGTGGACTAGTGGTAGTAGGACCGTGTGGGCGCCCGTACGGTCGTACTCGTACGCACCTCGCCGCAACAGCCAGCCTGTATGGTGTGGTCAAGAGTGAGTCTTTGGTCGCTGCTGTGTACTAGGGGGGGTGTAGCTGCAGCCTACAAGTACTCTACGTACGAGATCACCGAGCGCGACCTACAGTATTTCCCTGTCATCCATCCATATATACACGTACTCCGTATACAGTGGTTTGTTTCCATGCGGAAAATAGCAAGGCAAGACCTCGGCCTTTTGTCGTTTACCGCCACTACACTTTCTTGTATACTACTCCTAGGAAGGAGGCTAGGAGCTAGAACTGTAGCACACAGCTGACACAAGAGAGATCGAGTTCGCTCGGCAACGACCGAACGAACGTGTGTTGGAAGCTTGTGCAGTTGTGCCCATTTTGCCACTACGGGCACCATATTTCTTCAGAGATGCCCGCGTGGTCGGTCCACTTCTCCATGTGCGTGAGCGTGACGAAAGCTCCGCATGCATCGGTTTTTCACCAGAACGAGAGAGAAAACAAAACGAGATAGCGATTCGACCGTTTCTGGTATATCCTACGCCCTATGCAGAGAACGAATAACCGTCGTACGTCCTGTGTTGTTGCACGCCCCAGTCGAAACACAGCTCGCTACCGACGGTGCTAGCAGCACAGCTACTTCAGCACGGACTATTTTTCTCTGATGCGCAACGAACTACCTATAAGACTTCAAGATCTAGTACTTCTCACAGCCTTTCATTTTCTTTTAGTTTTTTTTAAGGTAAAAACTTTATAACAGCCGGCTACACGTGTGTCCAAACGTACGGACACGGCGTCGTGCCCCCACCCACCCGAACGCACACACGGCGTCGTGCCCCACCGGCCCGACCTGACCTGACAGCGCGGTTTGCAACTCTTCACTGTTTAAACATTGGGACGCGCGCCCCCTCGGATTCGTTTCGCTCCCCACCTCATCCTCGTCCTCTACTCCAGTTCCCTCGCTCCTCCTCGCCTTCTCTCCCATCACGGTCGCCGGCGATTCAAAGCGCCAGCCATTAGATCCATTCCAACAGCAGACGAAGGTGAGCAAACCGTCCTCAGATTTGGTGTTTTTTCACTGTTCTAGCGCTTATTTTCGTCGTGTATTTTGCTCGATCCGCAGGGTGATGGTGGATTAGGAGCACGGAGAAAGGTGTGCGGAGGGGGCGAGCAGGAAGCGCTCCTCCGCCGCGCTCTCCCGCCGCGTGCGCATCCACTACCGGCGCCGGACGCGCAGCCTGCGCCCGTCTCGACCCCAGGGCCGCGGGGGCACACCCCGCGCCCACTGTGCTGGCTCCACTCCAGCAGCGTGCGCATCTCGCGTCGTGGGGTGCTCTGAAATCCTGCTCCGCTGTCCTCTCCCATGCGCTCATGACGGACACGCCCGCAGCCCCGCGCCTGTAGTGACGCATCCTGCTCCTCTGTGTTCCCCTGCCAACACGGTGTGCTGCACACACGGAGGCTACGACAACATCAGGTGAATAATACTCCATCCGTCACTAATTTAGTAGTCGATGTCCATACGTCCAGATGCAGAGCATCTTTGTCATGTATTCGGATGCTAATTGTGTTTCAGATTCAGTGTTTTTGGTAGCTATTTTTTGTGTGTGTCCTGCTGTATACATCTAGCTACTCGATTTTTTTATTCCAACTCTAGGTATTTTATTTGAATTGCAACTGTATAAGTAATGCAACTATATAGCATGTTCTTTTTTTAGTCTATTTGGTCAGTTCCAGTCAATAGTTTTAGCCCTATCAAATATATTTTTGATGTGCATATTCATTTTATGTTTTCTTTTGGTTCTACCAGTACAAGCAGATTATAGATTTTGTTCTGCTCATGTTCAGGTTTTATGGTTCATGATTTTTTTTTAGGCTTTTGGTGCAGTTTCTGGCGAACAATATAGTGCTGCATAGTGGAGTCTATTTGCTTAATGAAGTATACTGTCTTGCCTAAATTTCATAACCTACTTAATGCTCTGAACCTTCTGATTTTGCCCAAAATCACAGCCCTCCGTGTCTGCGTCCTCCAGCATAGGTTCGGCGTTTTGCTACTGCTGATTTTGTCTCTCCCACGCGTTTTCAGTGCTATATATTATTCTGAGGTAATTATTCTGAATGCTAGAAGAGTCACCTGCATTAGATTTGTCACTTCCCAAACTCATGAAAATAGATTCTCAGGCTTTCTCTTTTTCTTGTCATCTGTGCATGATTGACTTTTAGAGCACAGGGTAACTGTAACAAACCGGGTTTTCCGACAACCAAAAATCTGAACTTTTTAAAATTTTTCTTGCAATGAGTGTTCAGCATGTAGTTCTAGGTCAAAACCAAGACTAATCACTAACAAACCGTTCCATGCATCTAGAGTTGCTTGTAGGGATTTGTCATAGTCCTGTAGATGATCTAAGGTTTTTCGTCAGAGAGCACAAGTCTGTAGCAAATATTCTTAATCCTCCTCTGAATTTCCTTTTGACCCCTAAATCCAAAATCCATAATTCTCAGAAGGTTTTCCTTCTCAAAACTCTTTCAGGTCTTTGCCGATCCCTCTCCATCTCATGAGAATTCCTCTCTCTCCATTCGAATTTTCCACAAGTTGTCTCAAACCTATCTACCAAAAATTCCTTAACGTTCTAATTCCCTTTTCCAACCCTAAAATCTCTCACGAATTCACACGCGAATCTCACCTTGGATCACCTCCCGATTATTCGAATCAAATCATAATTCAAAAAGGAGAAAACCTTTCACCACCTACCCACTTTCTTTTCCCTCGGCCCATTCCCTCTCCTCTTCGGCGGCCCAACAGGGCAGCCCAGGACCCCTCCACTCTTCTCATCGCGCGCTCCTCGGCCCTACTTGCCCAGCAGTGCCTTGGCCCAGCTCCGCGGTCCGCCCGACCCAGCCGGCCCACTAGCACGCCCTAGCTCGAACCCTAGAGAGGGCGAGCGCTCCCAGCCCCTGGCCACCGCCGCCGCCACCCGAGTCGGCGCGCGCACGCGCCCCACCTGCTCCCTCGGCATCCGCACCATGGATCAACGTCACGCGTCCTGAGCACGTCTCACGAGGATTCCCGCAGTCCGTTTCCTTGAAGCCCTAGTTGTTGCGAATACAAAAGCATCGAGCAGCCGCTGTCCTCCTCCGTTCTTCCTGCTCACCGCTTCCGCCACTGTTCATCTTCCACCTCCGAGCCGCCGTTGCCACCTCTCCTCTCCATGCCCCGCCCGCACTCTTCGCAGCGCCTCTGTCACACCGGCTTCGCTTGCGTGGGCATGGCCGCACGGCCGTGCCACGACAGAGCTGCGCCACCAAGCCCGCAGCGCCCTCACTACGACGACGCGCCCGTCCCCGCCACACCTCCTGGCCGAACCATTACCGTCGCGTCCCGTGCGTGAGCTGCTTCCCCTCGACGCGAACCGGGTCGCCGTGCGCCGCTGCCGAAGCCGTGCACGCCGCGTGCACCACCGGCCAAGCTCCTCCGTCATCCTTCAGTACGGCGTCAAGAAGCACCGAGGTGAGCCCTCTGCCGCCGAGCTTGGCCACGACGCCAACCCCGAAGCCACCTCGACCTCGCCGCGACGTTTTGCTCCTTCACATCACGGCCGCGGCACCGAGAACCAACCCCAACGTCGCCCAGCAACCACGTTGACGAACCTCAGCCTAGATGTCACCACGGCTGGGGAGCCTCGTCCACTTTACGGCCGCACCAACACGTCGCAGCGCCTCTGCGCCCTGTTGACACTTCTTAGCGTAACCACCAGCGACAGGGTGTTAGGCTATCTCTGATAACGGCGCCAGAAGTGCCTGTGGTATTTCTTATGTCTATTGGATAATTTTGCAAGCGCACAGGATATACCGCTGTAGCACTTCACCCGGGAGTATTTCAAGGTATCGTTATTTATATTTATCCCAAGGGAAAGCGGTTGCTAGGAATAACTAATAAAAAGAGAGAGATCTTTAAGTCTATAACAACTTAGTATCAACTAGTGATAGGGGGTAAATCGATATATAGAGGAAAGGGTAATGACACCAAGAGACGACAAGGTTTTGGAATAACTAAAGATAACTAGTAGAATATAGCTAGGTGGAAGGACAACGAGTGAGTATAAGACTCCTATGACACTTACTTTACTCTTGTGAACTATCTTATCAAATGGATGAATTATACTAAGACAGCTACCTTAGTTCCGGTGTGTTGGGGATAGGCGAGACAGTAGGGGATATAACCTCTACCTGAAGCGGCTATTCTCTTATAGGAGACTACCTTTTAAGAACTTGCCAAAAACACGTGGAAGGATACTAAGACTAGACAGGGCTGTCACCACCTGCTAGCACCCACAAACAATCTGTGCGACAAGCGGCATTCAAAGACAAGATCTAGTCTAAGCACCACACTTACACTAAGCCTTACTACTCTAGTTGCGTACCAACAACTAAAGTACCCTATGACAGGCGATGAACTACACAAGTGAGTTGGTTACAGGATCACTATCCAATATAACTCAACTATAAGTTAAGGCAAAACACAACAATACTATAAAGAATAGTAATGCACTAAGTAGAGACTTAGTAAAGTAAAGTAAAGTAATAATAATACATAGATAAAGATAAAGTCTTACAGAAGGAAAGGTACAAGAAGTATACCAGACTCTCCAGCAGACGACTCTAGAGACTCCGAGCGTAGCTCGACTCGACTCTAACTCCCACACTAGACTAATACTACTACTAAAGAGTGGAACTCTTGTGACTTGTGACTCTTGGGTGTCTTGTGTGTCTTGGAGAGGAGTGGACAGCCTCTATTTATAGGGGAGAGTGAGGGGGTGCTACGTCAGTGATCTGTGTGCTCCATGCCTCTCTCCCCTTGGATGAACCGCCTCAATACCGCCTCAAGATGGACGGTAGAGGTAATTCCATCACATGGGAAATATGCTGGAAGGCAGTGGAGGCCAACCGACCTGGCTGGGCACCAGGGGGTTCGGTCGACCCCCCTATGACAGGTGGGTCCAGCCAGGGTCTTCTAGAAGGAGTGCCCACTTGTCAGGGAAGGTGTAGGCGGCATAGGCCCACAAATAGTGGTTCGGCCGACCCGCACCTGGTGGGTTGGGCCCACCACCGTGGTCCCCATCTGTCACAGACTGTCCCCTTGTGTTGGTTCCACTTCATTTGCATTTTGTCACGTTGAATCCTTGCGCTTTGTTTCTCAACCGTTGAATGGAAACACATGTTGATCTGAGGGCTGAAATGAGCTGAGTGGAAGGTCACACGGATCCTGCCACGTCACCAGAGCCAGGTGGGCCCCATGGGCAGTTCGGCCGACCCATGGGTGGGCCCAACCTTGGCTCTCCTCTCTTCCAAGTGATGTTTTGCACCATGTCTTGATGTGTGATGACTTGGTTCGCAAATACATGGTTCGGCCGAACCACATTATTAGGCTCCAAGTGTTCATTTCTGCTCTGTTTCATCTTCCCTGCGTTCACAAGATTAAGAGTACATGTGGAACTAGTTGTTGATAAAATATGCTCATGATATGTTTATTCTCCTTTGAATCCGAGGCCTGTTGACGGTGTTTGAATGTGGAATTTTATGGTATATCTACCGTCAACAAGATCCCCCAAGCTTAACCTTTGCTTGTCCCGAGCAAATAATTAAACTTAGTCTCGGTGGATCAGGAGTTGCTACAATGTTCATATTTCAATAGTACCATGTGCACAACTAAATACTTCTCTTTTGAATGAAAAAATTGGCTATAAAAATTCACCCATTTTACCTTAGTCCTTTATGAGGCTAATGACTTTTCCTTTGCCTTAGATGGTTGAGAGACAGAACAGTTTAACTTGAGCACTACTTTTCTCATTCCTTGCAAGTTTCATACTGGAGGTTTTAGCAATGTTTTGCAAAAGATAACTTAATGTTCCTCATATGGTTCTCTCATGTCGCTCAAATGGTGTATGATTCCTTACCAAGGCACAAAGTAAATATTGCCTTCTCTTTATTATGCTACTTCTAAAAATGGCTTATGTGGAGCTTAAGGTAGGAATGAAAGAGTATAGCATACTTACTTTACATATGTTGTAGAGTCAAAGCTTGGATCCAAGGAGAGAAGTGTCATGCCCTTAGATCAAGATGTGCAAGTGTGTGGATGATGATGGAATATAATGCTCCTCTATTTGAATTGTATCTCTCTCTAATAAATTTTAGAGACATGACTATCATCCTTTCTTTATTCATGAGCCTAGACTTGCTCATATATATATTTTTTTCTCTTCTTTTCTATGGACTTTCTTGTGCCCATTTCTCTTTTCATTTTGCATAGCCTTTTGTCTCTTCTACCAAATTAAATGAGAGAGATATTTTATATCTTTAACACATGGAGCATTTATTTGGTGGAAATGAAAGGCACGTGGTTGCGTACTTCCAATGTAGAAGCAGCACATATATGTGGTGTGTACGTGATCTTGATCTTGGGAGCATGATAAGACTCTCAATAAGGGTCAACAAGACTTGACAACACTCAATACAAAGCAAATAGCTTAAGTGAAAGGTTTTAGACATGTATAGCATATATGGCTGTGGTAGGAATTTATCACCATTGAGGAACAATAAGGTTTTTATTGATTTAAGAAATAAGTCTTCAGTAATCATGCATGCTTAGAATAATATTATAGCAGCTCTTGTTTCACCATATCATATCTCACAACAACTTAGACTTAGTTCTAACACTTAGCATCCATAAAGTTTTCAGGTTCATGATGATTTAAATGAGCCAAGTAATCCATGCTCAAAGAAATACTAAGTTGTAAACTAGGCATTAAGGAAACATTAACAGAGCAACAATTCATCATTTCCATGAGGAAGATAAACATTCATGAGACATATGGATTTAAGGAAAATATTTTTGGTATTTTTATCTTACGTTTTTTTTATATATGCAATAAATTAAAATAATGTAAAGAGCTAGGATAGAATACTTACCTTGGTGGGGGAGAGGCTCTTCCCCAAGCTTGTCCTTTTGCTCATTGTGGTGGCGGGTAGTATTGGAACCATTCCGCCCAGCGTTGTGCTTCTTCGTCTTAGATAGCTTACAATAGTTGGGCATTTTGTTGTGCCATATTCAGAGTTGCATCTTGCTCAACTTGCATTGCGCCCATATCATTGATGAGTTGGTCCATTTCCGATCCTTGGCTTTGACGGCCCCTCGCCCGTGTGGACGGACGGGGAGCGCGTACTCTTGGAGTGTGCTGTTGAGGCCGTTCCGTGGACCTTGAAATGTCCATGGAACTTGCCTCGTCTCCTTCTTCTTTATATTTTCCTGCAGCTCGTGATGTGTCGCCTTGCTCAAATTGAGCGGCTTGTGACATGCTCCTTGTCACCTTTCTTGATCTTGCAATATTTTGGTTTCTTGCCTCTCGGTCCCAATTTATGGTTAGTGTGCGCAGCGCATACAACCGACGCCTCTCACATGGGAGAGAGATTTCGGCTGTATGGTCAGGATAAATTATTTTTATATCACCATTTTCATCTCTTTTTAGGACTTGAGTACTTATGAAGAAATCTTCGGTTACAATATCTCTAAGAGAAGCAATGTATTCAAAGTAATGTTTTTCATCTAGCAAGTCCATTGTTTCCGCAATGCGCGTGATAAAAGAAGTAAAGAATATGGGCTCGCTTCTATGGAAAATACCAAGCCAAAAGTGGACTAGCATCTTAGCAGGTGAAACTTTTATTTTCTTTGTCATGGCATAGAGCAGTCTTAATTCATCATTATAAAGAACTTGCACATTAGAGCCAGGAAGAAAAGTTATGGCCATCCAATAACGGATCAAGCGCAAAGTAGGATTATGGATTTCATCAGTTTTAGGATCAGAGCAATCATTAGATCCTGTTATAGCTTTCCAAAATTCAGCTTTATCAAATTTTCTTGTTGCATTAACAAGGTCTAGATGACAGTCGTTATCAAAACCAAGTGCCAAGCTAAAAACTCCCTAAGTTAAATTATACTCTTGGATGAATATGCGAAAGTAGACATTATTTTCAGTGGCTTGTAAAGAGAATAGAAATTCAATGGTGAGCTTTTCTATTCGAAGTTCTTGCACTTCCCAAAAATTTCCCCACCCAATTGTATTGAAAACAATAAATTCCGTGGTCTTACCTGTGCTGTCCAAAAGGACAGGGTCGATGATGCCGATATGTTCATACCTTCGGTGTCGGATGGAGGTGTACCTTTGATACTCTTCTTGATTTAGCATGAGGTCGTTCTCGGGGTCGAACGTCCTCTCGGAAGGCACTCCAAAGCTTCATCTTGGTGGAGCTTTTCTTCCTTCATCTTCATCATGGCGAGGTCATCGGGAGGAACTCCCGACAACACTCTTGGCCTTCTTGAGTACGGAGGAGAACTTCTTCATCCTGCTACAATGAGCTAACACAAGAATACACTACAACAACCGGGATTAGCGTTAGCTATCCCATTGTACCTCGTCGACCGTGTGGAGCTGACGTTAGTAGGCACGATGTACACTCGTGCACTCGCCGTGTCCTTTCGTGGCACTCACGCCTCGGAGGACACCAGCATGACACAACGCACTCACACACACTGGACTAAACCTAACCAACTGGATGATAGATCATGAACGCTGGAACAACCATGACGGGCATCACCGTCGCATGCACCCGGGGCACCGACGTCTCGACGGCGTTCCTGCGTGTTTTAGCTACTCAACCATGACGGGCATCGCCGTCGCATACACCATGCCATTTGACATCAGCCTTCGTGCCGTGAATCCATGCCTTGTTAGGAACCCAGCCATGCTCCGCCACCTCCTGGCCACTTGACGCCACCTCCAGTCAGCCTCTGGCCAGCCACAGCCTCGATCGGCCAGCCATAGCCCCATCCGGCCAGTCGCGGCCAGCAAGCAGCAGGCCACGGCTAGCCGCAGCCAGCCCACAGCAAGCCGTAGCTGGCCAGAAGCTACTAGCAGCTGGTCGAGAGGACCGAAACATATAGCAACAAGCCTCACCACTTTCCTTTGACACCAACCCGGTTGGGCCTTCGTGCCATAGCCCCGTTGCTAGATCTTAAGACCCCATAGATGATGCTGGACTGTTGGAGAGCCTAAAATATTAGATGATGTTGGACTGTTGGAAAGCCCAAATTATAGATGATGTTGGACTATTGGAGAGCCCAATCGATAGATAATGTTAGACGTTTGGAAAGCCAAAGTGATATACGACACTGGACTATTGAAGGGCCCTTTCACTTATTTCCTATATATATGTCCACCATGTTGTACCCTATCCTTACGATATGTTTGTACATGCATCTGTTGTATTCCATCCTTACACTCTCTCTGTACATGTATCTGTAATACAGGATCCATCCACCTTCGAGCTATGAAATTGTGCTACTCCATTGTCTTGTCGAGTTATTTTGTCTTTTGGGTCAAGTCATTGGTTCTTACTGTTGTGTTGTTTATCTGTGTGCCATGCCTTCGAGCTGGCTATGGGGTCGTACTTCATTCGGATATTGCGATCGCGAGATTCACCTCGCCATGGCCGTAATGCCGAATGTAACTCTACCTCGCGTTATAGTTGACCATGGAGCTATACCCCGTTTGTTGTTCTTGATTCTTCATGCTCAGACCCTTATATGCTTGTACCCTATGAGACCGTCGTATTTCTTCGATTCTCGCGGTGACAACTGCACCGCTACGAATTCGGGAAATGACTTAGTGCCAGTGCACCCAGGTCGTGGTACCCTACGAGTGGTTTGCGCACTTGTGTCTTTTATATGTCGCTCTCTTCTGACGCCCCGTCTATTCCATGGCGTGCGTGTTGGAAGAAGTAGACCACTGCCTTATTATGTTTCTCACTCTTTTGTTCCCGTATAGCCCGCTTTGTTCGATCTCGTGTTATCCATGGCGATTGGATCAAAGACCGGACTAACCCTTTTTAGTTAGCAAAGCTATGGTCTATATCAAGATCTTGGATCTATGTGAGTCGACTCGATCGACCGCTTAAAACCATCTTCACTGAAGGTCTGACTGAGGATATGATATGGATGTGCCTAGCTAACTCCTCTCTCTCTCTAGATTCTGGGTGTTTAAGCACTTGTATGATTGTACCCATTTGAATCACAGCCTTGGTACCCTACAAGTGGATTAAACACTCGCACTATTTTGTGCAACATTTATTGTTGGTAATTCCTTGTTCTTCCCTTCTGATCGGCCCTCCTCCGATCCCCGTCTCCTCCGTGGCGTTCGGATCGGAAGATTGTGAGCCGTGGTGTTTGCTATGGATCAGCTCAAGCCTAAACCATTTATTATAAAGCCATATTGGCTTGACCGTGACATAAGCTTGTGCATAGCAAACCCCACTCTTAATTTGTCTTTGGTCCGATGAAATTGGACATACACCGAGAGGGCCAAGTCGTGTACCTTTTATTATTTCTCCAGTATTTATGGATCTTCCCGGGTCCCATCGTCTTTTGGAGTATTGGGTGTTTTCTTGCCTTGTATTGCTTCGCGGAGTAGCCGTTTCCGGATTAGCGACGATCGGGCTGAGACCCGCTGGAGGAGGAGAATATGGACAACGACAGGAACCGTGGAGTGAAGTCACCCTGGAGGAGGTGGTCCAGCAGAACAACTACACTAACTGAGGAGTGCTCATACCACTACTTCCCCGACAACGCAGGTGTCATGGCAACACCTTATTTTAGAGAATCCTATTAGACATGACATAATTAGAATTGCTAGCGCTTTATATTTACTCCTTTGCTAGAATATGATGCATGCTACTACCTAAGCCATTATTACCTTGCTTGCAACCACTCTACTATGCTGCCCAGCTTTGCGCTCATGCTCTTTTATTTATATGCATCTTCCTACCTGCTTACTCACATGTTACATCACTTTAATTATTAACTCCACTCGCATTATATCTGTGATGTGATGTTGGTGGTGTAAATTGGGAAGGGTTTACTTGAACATGGAATTAACCACTGGACTTAACCACTGGGAGAGCATGCTGCGTGCGTCTTGGGTGTGTGGTGAGGGTCGAGTCAACCAAGTGGGCTATATACGACGAGCTGAGAAAGCAAGTCTTGCCAGGGTGCAACCTGGGCATTCCCACGAGTGATACCTATGGCGGGTAATGGTGTACAAGGTGATTCCGGGATGGATGGGCTGTGTGGTCTGAAGCCCGTTAATGGAGGTGCTGTGATGGCACGGGGAGAGTATCCCCCTTGAGGTAGAGAAAGCCTGCTTGGTCTATTTAGTCAACACTTCCTGGTGACCGGGAACTTCGGGAATCCTTTACTACTCACTCGTCTTCGGTGGGCGGGGAACGACTGGACTACTTGGTAGGGCGGTGACACTACTGCTAGGTTGAGAGGTGATAAGGGTGGGCAGTGACAAATGTTGGGATTCCCGTACCGTTCTAGATGCGCAGTACCACTAATTGGGCCCGGTACTGCATCTCCTAGTCTCAGCGTGATGGTGTAGGATCCGGAATGTCCCAGGGCTGAGTGGTAGGGTGGCATCGACCTAGGCAAGCAAGCACCCGGAATTCTGTCTAGATGTTCGTATGGCATCTATGATGGCTAATCTTGTGAGTGGTAGAACCTCTGCAGAGTGTATGGTTGATCGATCGATACATATGCCGATTCCTTGGCTATGGACCTTTCCTGAGTCCTGTTGCACTTCTTAGGGAGCGATATATTCTCTTCTCCCCCTGGATGATGTTTTCCGGCAGTGTGCCCGTTGTGGTAGTGTGCCGCTGAGATAGGCCCGAGAGGGAGTTGGGCCTGTCGACTGAGTGCGAGGTGTGTGTGTGAGGTGGTGTATGGGTGGGATGATGGAATTGGGATGGACTGATGAACTGGGAATTGATGAGACGGGTTTACTGGACACTACTTTGCATATGCTTAGGATGCAAACCACAGCCAAATATTAGGATCGCCAGATCCTTTGTCTTCTCTTTTCCACTAAAGCTCATCGGTGCTGACCATGGCCTGCACATATCTAGCGGTGTGCAGATTACCTGACTAATAGAGATATTGAGATAAGAAGTATTAGGAGGTCTCGTGCCTACGCTCAAGTTTGGTTTAGGAGATAAAGACTATGCTGCATCAAGATTAACTCTGATGACACCCATGAAGGAGGAGCCTTCACTCGATAACTTATTCCGCCAACTCTGATGACGTCTAGATACGCTTTTGCTAGACTAATCCTGTAATAGGTGTATCCTCAAATAAGGTAAAACTTGTAAAGCTCGTAATCATACGCTGTATGACTGTGATTTTAACTGATATATGATAATGTGATGGAATCAAACTTTGGTTTGATCGCATTATAACCCATTCTGTGGATTTTCCCTTCGCGAAAAATTGAGGATGTTTCTGTAACACTTGATGGTAAAAAGAGTAGATGATATTAAATTGCGAACGGCGACTGCAGATTTCAAACCGCCTAGCTTATAGCCCCTGGACTCTGATTGGTTGCGGTATATGTGAGCTTTTTTTGCAAAGACTGCTGCGATCAGTGCCATATGCAGAATTCACACCGCCTACTTTATAACGCAATATTATTGCCTAATGCTTAGCATTATTATTGCCTACCGCATATAACTATTATTGCCTTGTGTACCACAACTCCTAACTTAGAACCTATTATTTTCCTAACACTTATCACTATTACTGCCCAACTGTGGGGCGGGGGGCAGGGGAGGCATGTTCATGTTGTGAAGGTAGTTATTCTGAATGCTACAAGAATAACCTGCAATAGATTTGTCACCTGCATTGTTAGCACCCGACTCCTAATCACTTTCCAAACTCATGAAAATGGAGTCTCAGGCTTCCTCTTTTTTCTTGTCACCTGTGCATGTTTGACTTTTTAGAGCACAGAGTAACACTTGATGGTAAAAAGAGTAGATGATATTAAATTGTGATAAGCGGCGACTGCAGAATTCACACCGCCTACTTTATAACCCCTGGACTCTGATTGGTTGCAGTATCTGCGAGCTTTTTTGCAAGACTGCTTGCGATTAGTGCCGTCTGCAGATTTCACACACATATTCATATTATTGCCTAATGCTTAGCACTTTTATTTCCTACCGCATATAACTATTATTGCCTTGTGTACCACAACTCTTAACTTAGAAGCTATGTCGTGATATGTGTTTATTTGCAGAAAATGGCTCGCCTAAGAAGGGGCGCTGATGATGGTGGAAGTAGCAGGGAACATGGGGTATGCTGAAGCATCTTTTTCTGTATTTTTGTCTTTCCAATTTTCAGCTTAGTGGCATTGGTCATGTTGTGCTTCATTTTTCTGTCCAGTTTTTGCAGTGCCCAATTTTTCAGTTCAGTTCTAGTGCTATTAGATTAATAACAACTTCGCCCCCCTATTGATATTAAATTGCTATTAGATTACTAATAACTTGCCTTTGCTAGTGATATTTGTCGGTTACCAAAGTTAGGGGTACCCAACTTCGATGCAAAAAAGCTCATTCCCAACTTGGCCTGGCCCAAGTAAGGCCAGTGGAAGCCACGAAGGCCGCGTCTACAGAGGCCCACGACATCACTCGGGAGAGCGGCGTCCTCGGCGACCCAAATCTCCGATTCGCCCGAGCCTCCTCGGGAGAGCGGCGTCCTCGGCGCCCAATTCTCCGATTCGCCCGAGCCTCCTCGGGAGAGCTCGGGAGGCGGCGTCCTCGGCGCCCAATTCTCCGATTCGCCCGAGCCTCATCGGGAGAGCTCGGGAGAGCGGCGTCCTCGGCGCCCAAGTCTCCGATTCGCCCGAGCCTCCGCAGGAGAGCTCGGGAGAACTCGGGAGAGCGGCGTCGTCGGCGCCCAATTCTCCGATTCGCCCGAGCCTCCTCGGGAGAGCGGCGTCCTCGGCGCCCAAGTCTCCGATTCGCCCGAGCCTCCTCGGGAGAGCGGCGTCCTCGGCGCCCAATTCTCCGATTCGCCCGAGCCTCCCCGGGAGAGCTCGGGAGAGCGGCGTCCTCGGCGCCCAAATCTCCGATTCGCCCGAGCCTCCTCGGGAGAGCTCGGGAGAGCGGCGTCCTCGGCGCCCAAATCTCCGATTCGCCCGAGCCTCCCCGGGAGAGCTCGGGAGGCGGCGTCCTCGGCGCCCAAATCTCCGATTCGCCCGAGCCTCCCCGGGAGAGCTCGGGCAAGCGGCCTCCCCGGCGCCCAAGTCTCCGATTCGCCCGAGCCTCCTCGGGAGAGCTCGGGCGAGCGCTCGGGAGGCGGCGTCCTCGGCGCCCAAGTCTCCGATTCGCCCGAGCCTCCCCGGGAGAGCTCGGGAGGCGGCGTCCTCGGCGCCCAAGTCTCCGATTCGCCCGAGCCTCCCCGGGAGAGCTCGGGCCAGCGGCCTCCCCGGCGCCCAAGTCTCCGATTCGCCCGAGCCTCCTCGGGAGAGCGGCGTCCTCGGCGCCCAATTCTCCGATTCGCCCGAGCCTCCCCGGGAGAGCTCGGGAGAGCGGCGTCCTCGGCGCCCAACTCTCCGATTCGCCCGAGCCTCCTCGGGAGAGCTCGGGAGAGCGGCGTCCTCGGCGCCCAATTCTCCGATTCGCCCGAGCCTCCCCGGGAGAGCTCGGGAGAGCGGCGTCCTCGGCGCC
The DNA here is from genome assembly GCA_038502445.1 of Eremochloa ophiuroides. Classification (NCBI taxonomy): domain Eukaryota; kingdom Viridiplantae; phylum Streptophyta; class Magnoliopsida; order Poales; family Poaceae; genus Eremochloa; species Eremochloa ophiuroides. The sequence goes on along the minus strand of JAHLJS010000009.1, from coordinate 50,048,025 downwards.
CAAATCTCCGATTCGCCCGAGCCTCCCCGGGAGAGCTCGGGAGGCGGCGTCCTCGGCGCCCAAATCTCCGATTCGCCCGAGCCTCCCCGGGAGAGCTCGGGCAAGCGGCCTCCCCGGCGCCCAAGTCTCCGATTCGCCCGAGCCTCCTCGGGAGAGCTCGGGCGAGCGCTCGGGAGGCGGCGTCCTCGGCGCCCAAGTCTCCGATTCGCCCGAGCCTCCCCGGGAGAGCTCGGGAGGCGGCGTCCTCGGCGCCCAAGTCTCCGATTCGCCCGAGCCTCCCCGGGAGAGCTCGGGCCAGCGGCCTCCCCGGCGCCCAAGTCTCCGATTCGCCCGAGCCTCCTCGGGAGAGCTCGGGAAAGCAGCGTCCTCGGCGCCCATACCTCCGATTCGCCCGAGCCTCCTCGGGAGAGCTCGGGAGGCGGCGTCCTCGGCGCCCAAATCTCCGATTCGCCCGAGCCTCCCCGGGAGAGCTCGGGCGAGCCTCACCCTCGGTGCCCCAAATCTCCGATTCGCCCGAGCCTCCCCAGGAGAGCTCGGGCGAGCGCTCGGGAAAGCAGCACTCCTGGGCGCCCAAGTCTCCGATTCGCCCGAGCCTCCTCGGGAGAGCTCGGGAGAGCGGCGTCCTCGGCGCCCAAACCTCCGATTCGCCCGAGCCTCCTCGGGAGAGCTCGGGAAAGCGGCCTCCTGGGCGCCCAAGGCTCCGATTCGCCCGAGCCTCCTCGGGAGAGCTCGGGAGAGCGGCGTCCTCGGCGCCCCAAACCTCCGATTCGCCCGAGCCTCCTCGGGAGAGCGGCGTCCTCGGCGCCCAATCCTCCGGTTCGCCCGAGCTTCCCTATCCCCCTCGAGCGCAATCTCGCGAAGACATCCAAGGCACAGGTAATGTCAGCGGAGCAATCTTGGACGACAAGAGATCTCTCTGACCACTTTACAAGCACTGTCCCGTCGGGCGAGACTCTCAACGCAACCGTGCTTCGCACGCCCCTGACAGCCATACCACCTGTCCTCCACGGTATGGTCCACGGTGCGCCGCCCCGTTTCGGGAAAGACGCCCACTGCGCCGTCCACACGAAAGGACGAGCACGCCTTCAGGATCCCGAGCCTCGGGAAACAGCGCCCCAAGGTGATTCTCCCTCTTGTCACATCGTACGGAAGGATAGCCGGCAGGTGTGAACGCACCAAAGTCGAGCGGACCACGACGGCCATATCCAGAAGACCCAGAGAGCCGACGACAAGACATGGTCAGACGACTGTTTCTACCTTGGAACTCGCGAACCAAGATAGCCATACCCATACCCCGGAGACACGGAGAAAAGGCAGAAGCCAGTCAAACGGGGAACGGCAACTCCTCACTATTTTAATAGGTAGCGTCGTAGCTGCCTTTGCCTCTCCCTTGCGGCTATAAAAGGGAGAGCAGAGACCAGCTTGACGAGAAAAAAAAACGAAGAACAAACGAACGGACGGAGAAGTTCCAAGTTCTCACCCACAGCAAACGACTTGTAAACATTTAGACACTCACAAGAGACCTGGGAGCACTTCCCTCTCTCGACTAGCTTGTAACCCCTACTACAAGCACCCCGGTGCAAGGCAACACGACTCTCCTCTCCACTGGACGTAGGGCTTGCTCGGCCTGAACCAGTATAATCCCTGTGTCCCCCTTGCACACCATCCGTAGCCTCAACCGCAAAACACATATTTACTAGCCGGTGTTAGCCTCGCCAAAATTAGCACCGACAGTTGGCGCGCCAGGTAGGGGCCTTTTGCGTGTTGATCCCGGTTGCGGATGGCAGCCAACGTCCCTGCGCTTCCTGCTGGCGCGGTGCTCCGGTTCGGGAGCCTCGAGTTCGCGGCCACTGTCCTCGGCCTCGAGATGAACCTCCGCCCAACCAGAGCCCCGAGCCATCATCATCCTGACCCCGGCCCAGCAGGTGGCTGGGAAAGGGACCCCGGCGACACCTCCACCCGTTTCAGGGAAACAGAGGGAATGCCACGCGCCGCTCCCGCCGAACTAGGCGGGGGAAGCGCATCCGCGTCAACCCGACCAATCCGGCGCCCCCCGCGCGAGACACCGCCTCTACGATCATCACCAGCGCAACGCTGGTAGCTCGAGCAGCTAAGTCACAGTTACCCTTAAGCTTCCATGCTTTGTTCATATTTGTGGTCTCGGAATCGATAAATAAGCGTTCTTTAATTATCACGAATTTTGAGATTTAAACTGAAACCTCCCTCACGTCCGAACCTCTCCAGCACTCTTGAAAAAATCCGTGAAACCCGAACAGGCAAGAGAACACCCTTAGGGCATGGCCGGCCGAGCCGCGAGACCGCCTACGCCTCCGGGCTACGGCACCTCCACTCACCACCCACCGTCCGACGGGTGACTTACGCTTCGAGGCAATTTCATGGAGTTTTTCAAGTACGGGACGAGGGGTGGACGCTTGGGGACCGACGATCTAATTTTCTCTGCACCTTTTCGATAGCTTTTTCGAAAATTCCGCGCCGAACTCCTTTATGCACTCTAGCAAAACTTGCGAGATCCAAAGAAGTAAAAGGACACTCTTAGGGCAGGGCTGGCCGAGCCGTGAGATCGCCAACGCCTCCGGGCTACGGCACCTCCACTCACCACCCTCCGCCCGAGGGTCAACTTGCGCTCCAGAAAGATTTCGCGAATTTTGCCTGAGTGCGAGAAGAGAGACGGGCGTTTGGGAAATTTAGTAAAAAACGATCTCACTCGAGCCTTCTCTGAGATACGTAGCTGTGTGCGTGACAAAGCGGGAACCCCTCGGGTCGGACTGGCACAGCTCTGGCTCTGTCTACACCACCGAGGCTACGGCATCCCTAAAAATGCTAAGTCCTCAACTTTCATCACAAAGTCTGATATTTACATGGGCACTCGGCCAAGACTTATTGTTCACAGGACGACAGAGGACTTCGCGCCGCAAGCTCACTCCACCGTGGGAAGGACCGTTCATCGTCGCCGAGGTGCAACGCCCCGGCAAAGCACGCGAACGAGAATGGCGAGGTCTACAGCAACGCTTGGAACATCGAACAGCTACGTCGCTTCTATCCTTAAGATTCCAAGCATTATACTATATTGAAAATCTTGAAATCGATGAAAAGACCCGACTTCTACTCTTTTTAACATGATTTTAGATTTTCAATCCGAGCCTACACTCGGGGGTGAAGCGACCCTTTATTTCACCGCACTAAATGCGAGGCTCGGCCTAAACTACGGAAGGGCCGACCCTCCCTCGGGGGCTAGGACGGGGGAAACCCCCGAACTATCCCGAGATTGAACAATTTTGGAAACGCAAAAATTTCAAAACTTGTCGAATTCGTTTCTCCCTAAAACACGCTTCCTTCCGGAAATCGAGCATGAACTTACAGAATTCGAAGAATGAGGGAAGCCCCAGAAGACAGAGCCGGTCGAGTTGGAGACCGCTTATGCCCCAGGGCCACAGCATCTTCCCTCGCCACTCCGTGTTCGAAGGCTAACCCGCACTCGGAAGAAAACCTATAAGATCTACGCTCGGCCAAGGGAGGAAGCTCGGGAGGAAACACCTAAGCTTCTTTTCTAAAGGATTCTTTCTGCCAAAGCTCCTAGGACATCGGCTGCGTCTATGCCACTAAAGCTACGACACCCGAAAAGCGTCCCCCGAGGCTCGAAACCCCGGGCACAGGATCGGCAAGAAAAAATGCCTAAGGAAAAAAGCACGAAACAAAGCGAAACAAACATTCAGCAAATATTTACATAAATGTTAAGGCCACGAAGGGCCATATTGTTTGTTTCCTTTCAAACCACTCCCGAAAGGTTACTTTTTACAAGGGCACTATGGCCCGCTTCTTCTTCACGGCAGGTTCAGAGGAGGGAGCTCGACCTCGGCTTGGAAGAGACCCGCCATCACCGCGCACGCAAACCGCCTCGACTGAGCCGAACCGTCGCGTCCGTCAGGCTTCGCGCCTCTAAAGGTGAGCCGAATCATTACAACCGCGCGCCTCGATTCCACCTTCATCTTCTCAACGAAGAAACCCCGGGCTCGGGCGCCCGTTACGTTCCCAGGGGATCGAAGACTGGCCCTCCGAGGCTCGAACAGTCGCCCCAGGGAAATCGAGTTAGGGACAGCTAGTGGATGGGTCACGAAAACGGCCAGTATCCCGACGCCCGGAACGTCACAAGGGACATCCCATGCTGTGTCCAAGTCCCAGTAGCGAGTCGGTTACGTGGAATCCCTCCGTGGGAGGCATCATGCCCTCGGGACCCATCGAAGGGACCCGACATCCACTAACTGACCCTCGGGAAATAATTGGAGTGTGCTCAGGCCACTAGCCGACCCTTAACGAATAGGGCACGGACCTCCACTTGGACCAACCCGTTTGTAGCTCACCGGAAATGCCGACTCGTGCCCCAGCGGGGAAGTCGAGCAGGACCAAACCTTCCTCTTCCCGAAAAAAGAGCGTGAAGGTCGAATTAAAAAAAGACAGGGAAGGACCCGATCGATCTCCGATACGAAAACGGAGGCTTGGAAATTTGCCCTGCACCTTGGAAAGACCACCGAACGATCTCCCACACGGTGGGAGGCTCGGGCGCTCCGCTTCCAAGGAAACAACCCACCTAAATAAATCGAAAAACACCCGAGGACTAACGAACACGATTCTAAGCCTTTGAAGGGATATATCATCCCTCCAAAGCCTCGGGGGCTACACCCGGCGGGTGCGCTCGCGCGCACCCCCCGGAAAAAACAACCCACACTTTATCTTTTTTGACAGGAAGAACCAGCGTGAACCTGTGGAGGAGTGCCTTCACTCCGCCACAGGCTCGGGGGCTACTGTCGGTTACCAAAGTTAGGGGTACCCAACTTCGATGCAAAAAAGCTCATTCCCAACTTGGCCTGGCCCAAGTAAGGCCAGTGGAAGCCACGAAGGCCGCGTCTACAGAGGCCCACGACATCACTCGGGAGAGCGGCGTCCTCGGCGACCCAAATCTCCGATTCGCCCGAGCCTCCTCGGGAGAGCTCGGGAGAGCGGCGTCCTCGGCGCCCAATTCTCCGATTCGCCCGAGCCTCCTCGGGAGAGCTCGGGAGGCGGCGTCCTCGGCGCCCAATTCTCCGATTCGCCCGAGCCTCATCGGGAGAGCTCGGGAGAGCGGCGTCCTCGGCGCCCAAGTCTCCGATTCGCCCGAGCCTCCGCAGGAGAGCTCGGGAGAACTCGGGAGAGCGGCGTCGTCGGCGCCCAATTCTCCGATTCGCCCGAGCCTCCTCGGGAGAGCGGCGTCCTCGGCGCCCAAGTCTCCGATTCGCCCGAGCCTCCTCGGGAGAGCGGCGTCCTCGGCGCCCAATTCTCCGATTCGCCCGAGCCTCCCCGGGAGAGCTCGGGAGAGCGGCGTCCTCGGCGCCCAAATCTCCGATTCGCCCGAGCCTCCTCGGGAGAGCTCGGGAGAGCGGCGTCCTCGGCGCCCAAATCTCCGATTCGCCCGAGCCTCCCCGGGAGAGCTCGGGAGGCGGCGTCCTCGGCGCCCAAATCTCCGATTCGCCCGAGCCTCCCCGGGAGAGCTCGGGCAAGCGGCCTCCCCGGCGCCCAAGTCTCCGATTCGCCCGAGCCTCCTCGGGAGAGCTCGGGCGAGCGCTCGGGAGGCGGCGTCCTCGGCGCCCAAGTCTCCGATTCGCCCGAGCCTCCCCGGGAGAGCTCGGGAGGCGGCGTCCTCGGCGCCCAAGTCTCCGATTCGCCCGAGCCTCCCCGGGAGAGCTCGGGCCAGCGGCCTCCCCGGCGCCCAAGTCTCCGATTCGCCCGAGCCTCCTCGGGAGAGCGGCGTCCTCGGCGCCCAATTCTCCGATTCGCCCGAGCCTCCCCGGGAGAGCTCGGGAGAGCGGCGTCCTCGGCGCCCAACTCTCCGATTCGCCCGAGCCTCCTCGGGAGAGCTCGGGAGAGCGGCGTCCTCGGCGCCCAATTCTCCGATTCGCCCGAGCCTCCCCGGGAGAGCTCGGGAGAGCGGCGTCCTCGGCGCCCAAATCTCCGATTCGCCCGAGCCTCCCCGGGAGAGCTCGGGAGGCGGCGTCCTCGGCGCCCAAATCTCCGATTCGCCCGAGCCTCCCCGGGAGAGCTCGGGCAAGCGGCCTCCCCGGCGCCCAAGTCTCCGATTCGCCCGAGCCTCCTCGGGAGAGCTCGGGCGAGCGCTCGGGAGGCGGCGTCCTCGGCGCCCAAGTCTCCGATTCGCCCGAGCCTCCCCGGGAGAGCTCGGGAGGCGGCGTCCTCGGCGCCCAAGTCTCCGATTCGCCCGAGCCTCCCCGGGAGAGCTCGGGCCAGCGGCCTCCCCGGCGCCCAAGTCTCCGATTCGCCCGAGCCTCCTCGGGAGAGCTCGGGAAAGCAGCGTCCTCGGCGCCCATACCTCCGATTCGCCCGAGCCTCCTCGGGAGAGCTCGGGAGGCGGCGTCCTCGGCGCCCAAATCTCCGATTCGCCCGAGCCTCCCCGGGAGAGCTCGGGCGAGCCTCACCCTCGGTGCCCCAAATCTCCGATTCGCCCGAGCCTCCCCAGGAGAGCTCGGGCGAGCGCTCGGGAAAGCAGCACTCCTGGGCGCCCAAGTCTCCGATTCGCCCGAGCCTCCTCGGGAGAGCTCGGGAGAGCGGCGTCCTCGGCGCCCAAACCTCCGATTCGCCCGAGCCTCCTCGGGAGAGCTCGGGAAAGCGGCCTCCTGGGCGCCCAAGGCTCCGATTCGCCCGAGCCTCCTCGGGAGAGCTCGGGAGAGCGGCGTCCTCGGCGCCCCAAACCTCCGATTCGCCCGAGCCTCCTCGGGAGAGCGGCGTCCTCGGCGCCCAATCCTCCGGTTCGCCCGAGCTTCCCTATCCCCCTCGAGCGCAATCTCGCGAAGACATCCAAGGCACAGGTAATGTCAGCGGAGCAATCTTGGACGACAAGAGATCTCTCTGACCACTTTACAAGCACTGTCCCGTCGGGCGAGACTCTCAACGCAACCGTGCTTCGCACGCCCCTGACAGCCATACCACCTGTCCTCCACGGTATGGTCCACGGTGCGCCGCCCCGTTTCGGGAAAGACGCCCACTGCGCCGTCCACACGAAAGGACGAGCACGCCTTCAGGATCCCGAGCCTCGGGAAACAGCGCCCCAAGGTGATTCTCCCTCTTGTCACATCGTACGGAAGGATAGCCGGCAGGTGTGAACGCACCAAAGTCGAGCGGACCACGACGGCCATATCCAGAAGACCCAGAGAGCCGACGACAAGACATGGTCAGACGACTGTTTCTACCTTGGAACTCGCGAACCAAGATAGCCATACCCATACCCCGGAGACACGGAGAAAAGGCAGAAGCCAGTCAAACGGGGAACGGCAACTCCTCACTATTTTAATAGGTAGCGTCGTAGCTGCCTTTGCCTCTCCCTTGCGGCTATAAAAGGGAGAGCAGAGACCAGCTTGACGAGAAAAAAAAACGAAGAACAAACGAACGGACGGAGAAGTTCCAAGTTCTCACCCACAGCAAACGACTTGTAAACATTTAGACACTCACAAGAGACCTGGGAGCACTTCCCTCTCTCGACTAGCTTGTAACCCCTACTACAAGCACCCCGGTGCAAGGCAACACGACTCTCCTCTCCACTGGACGTAGGGCTTGCTCGGCCTGAACCAGTATAATCCCTGTGTCCCCCTTGCACACCATCCGTAGCCTCAACCGCAAAACACATATTTACTAGCCGGTGTTAGCCTCGCCAAAATTAGCACCGACAATATTAAATTACAATCAGATTACTAATATTTTTGTTCACTTCAGTTCTATTGCTATATTTTCAGATCAGTTCATTTCACATTTTTTCCACATTTTCACATTGTAATGTGTATGTACAACACCCTATTTTTTAATCCCACTACATGTATGCCTTCTTTTTTTTCTTTAGGGTGGCAAAAAACAGGGCAACACCTGCAAGGCTATTTAAATTGTATAAGAAACTGTCAGAAGATCAGCGGAATCTTGTTAGGAGAGTTGGGTTTGGAGGGTTGCTCGAGTTGGGAAGTAGCCGACTACCATCAGCCCTAAGTAAGTGGCTTCTGAAGTGCTTTGATGCGGAGTCAGAGGAGCTCATTATCCTTGGGAGAGGGAGGATCAAAGTTGATGCACAAGCAGTTTTTAGGATTTTAAGGCTGCCCTTGGGTAAACATATGGTCAAGTATGAGTTTGACGGCTCTGCAATCAACTTTATCAATGGGAAGTGCGGATTTGAGAACGGTCGGGCCCCTAGAATTACAACAATAAAAGAATGGCTGAAATCTAGCAAGGAGGACAATGATGACTATCTTAGATATTGGCTTATGCTAGCTGTGTCCACATTCCTATGCGGGAGCACTGCGTTGTGCATCAGCCCAAAATGCTACCTATCCTTGGTTGATTTAGCCAAAGTCAAGGACCTGAATTGGTGCCAATTTTTAGTAGATACCCTCAAAAGTTCAGCGGGGAAGTTGCACAAAAAGGATGTTGTCCTAGGCTGTCTATACTTCCTTACCGTGAGTCCCTGTCATAACTGCCTTTCTTTTTCACATGAAGGTTTTTATGTTATGTTGCGCTGACCATTTTTTCCTATGCTTTTCTAGATACTATACCTGGACTCATTGGATGTAGGGAACTTACATGTCCCAGAAGGCCAGCCAAGAATTGCAGCATGGATTATGCAACTTATCAATAAGGTCATCAAGCTGGATACAAACATAAATGGGACATTTGGGAAGCTCAAAGTAAGCTTTTTACTCCTTTTTTTTGTCAAACCTATGCAATCTCATTACCTGTATTTTGTATTGGTGTTTTGAAACCCTTTTCCCCCTGTTTTTTTGTGTCAGCTCAAAAAACTTGATGGGTCTGTCTCTGAGACCACATTATTGGGGGATTTGGAAGGCATAGAGAGTTTCATTTCACATAAGGCATCAACACCAATGTCTTCAAAGGTAAGTGGCATTTTGAGGTCATTTTCAGCTAGGTGTCATTGGTCAATTTTTCATTTCAATTCTAATGCTAAGTTCAGTTCAGTTCAGTTCTAATGCTATATTTTTAGTTCTTTTCAGTTTTTTTTAATATGTCACCTGCATTAGTCAGCAGCCCACTCCTAATCACTTCCCAAACTCAAGAAAATAGAATCTTAGGCTTTCTCTTTTTTTAAGCCACCTGCACATGATCTCTTTTTTCAGTATCGCTTTTATGATAAGAAGAGTAAGTTTGCCTTAAGATTATGAAGAACCCGCTCCCTAGTGATATTAAATTGATATTAGATTACTAATAACTTGCCTTACTAATGATATTAAATTGCCATCAGATTACTAATATTGTTTAATTCAGTTCAGTTGTAATGCTATATTTTCAGTTCAGTTTAGTTTTTTGTAATATGTCACCTGCATTAGTCAGCAGCCCACTCCTAATCATTTCCAAATCTTAGGCTTCCTCTCTTTTTTTAGCCACCACCTGCACATGATTAAAGTCACTTGGAGCACGGAGTAACACTTTATGATAACAAGAGTAAGTTTGCCTTAAAATTAATAACAACCTGCCCCCTAGTGATAATCAATTGCTATCATATTACTAATAACTTGCCTTGTTAGTGATTAAATTGCCATAAGATTACTAATATTGTTATTTATGCTTTTCAATGGCAAAAAAAGAGCTAATAGTAGACAAGACAAAGAAGATCGACACGGAGAAGAGATAATAGTAGTGATCACCAGCCCAACTTCATTAATGATGATGAGGAGGACGAGGACGGCGATGAGGAGGAAGACGAAGATGGTGAGGAGCAGTGGGTGGATGGTGAGGATGACAAGGTCGAGGAGGAGGAGGATGAGGAGTACGGGGTTATGAGGAGGTGGCAAAGGATGAGGAGGAGTTGGGGGAGGGGGAGGGGGATGAGGAGGTGGCGAAGGAGTAGGTGTTGAGGGAGGGTGATAAGGAGGTGGCAAAGGAGGAGGTGGAGTTGAGGGAGGGGGATAAGGAGGTGCCAAAGCAGACCATGTTGAACATTGACGAGCCCATACCACTAGAAGTTATTGCTTCGGAGAATCCAAGCATGAAGGGGTCTCAACAGGGGAAAGGCTAAGGTAAATGACTTTTTTTCAGATCATTGTATAAGATGTATATGCCTTCCTATTTTGCTTTTTTTTCTTTTGATTGTATACAACTTTGTTTTTTATTACCAATACATTACTACTCTATTTTTTTTGCACTACTAACACTACTACTCTCTCTTTTTTTTTCCACTTTTTTATTACATGGGAGTAAGGTTGTCTTCTTCCACTACTGCTATTCAGAAGAGTGAAAAAACGGAAGCTAAATGGGATTTTCAGCGGCCCACCATTGGACATTATGAGTTTCATCGATTGGCCCAGCCCCCCTGAAGGTCCACCATCAAAGGCAAGCGTGCACAGTTCAGGAATGAAAGGAGGGGACTATACTGATGATACTTGGTGGGACAGCTTAGGAGAAGATGAGTTTCAAAGAATTAATGACGCAGTTAATAATTCTGTAAAAACTAGCAAACAACCAACCATTCCTAGCAAACAAGCAACAATATGTGAGGAAGCAAACAAGCTCTGTAGGAGTGAAGGAAATGAACCTATAGTTACTATACATGCCCCCATTGAAGATCTAGAAAGGAAGCAAATAACATCTGAAATGAGTGCTGCAGCCACAATGTGCAGCCTACAATCTGCTCCAAGCACATCACACACACCTGCATACCAGCCCCCGCCTAGAAGGCAAGTGCGAGCAGGGCGTGCTTTGCAGTCCCCATACATCGACTATGGAAGAATGAAGGACATCAAGTGCAAGAAGATTGCTCAGAAAGCATATGACGTGGTCTGCTCGGCCACTAGGAGGTCAACTAGAAGCTCAAGCCAAAGCCCAAGCACACCAGAGTATGTGCTACTTTTTTTACTATTCTTTGTCCATATTTTTTATGCATTGCTTTTCTTTTTGTTTTTACTCATGGCTCAATTCTTTTCATGTAGTCAAATTGTAATCAGTTACACAGATTATTATGTCGGTTTGAAAGATCTCTCTGAACCAGTTAAACTAGGAGGGAAGTGTTGACGGTGGATAACGTCAACTTTTATTAGAACTTTAGACATGAAAGGACACATGAATACACACTAGTCTAGGGTTTTAACTGACAATTTTCACAAGTTTTGCATGTTCTGTATTTTCCAAGGACTATTCTAGAAAAACATAAAAGAAGGGTTAAAGAGCATAAAAGACATGAAACTTAACCGACAAGGAAACATCGTCACGAAGACCCTGAAAGAGTCTGAAACACACCCGAGCAGCCGGGGCCCGAAAGCCCACAGTGGGGCACCGGGCGGCGCCACCATGGGGCCGGCCGGCCCCACCCTCTTAGGGTTCGGCCCTCGCTTCTGGAGTCCTCTTCCGCCACCTCTTAGGAGTCATCTCGGCCCTTTGTTGAGGTCGGTTTGATCCTACGGCGCACGTTCATCCCACCGGGCTATAAATAAAGGGGCAGACCCCCCTGAAGGCAATCCCTATTCCTGAGCTTCAATTCAATATCTCTAGTTAGGGTTAGATGTAGCAATTAGAAGAGCCTAGTTCTTCTAGATCTAGTCTTGTCTAGAGAAGTGGAGAGATAGAGTAGAGGAGTAGAGTTCTAGAGGAGTTTCGGCCTGTCGGCACTTCTCCGTAGCTGTATTCTTCTGGATTCAGCTTCCTCGCCCGGAGCTGCGTTCTGAGATACTTTTGTATTCAACTTCTAATTCAAGTAAGCATTTGTTCTTATTTGTTCTTAAGTTTGCAACTCATATTGAGTACTTTGATCTTGGTAATTGCGTGATTGAAGTAGTATTTCGTAGTGTAGGCGTGGTGCCTAGGCTAGGTTTACTTGTGAATGTCCCCTGATTAGGCCGGATAGTGGTAGATCGCGTAGGTGACAGCTGCGTTGAGTCCTCTGTAGTCCACTTCCCTTTGATAGGATCGATAGGTGTATAAGTGTCTGGTAGGAGGGAACTCTGATTTCGCCTCTTATTCATTTCACTGCCCAGTTAGAACGATATTATTCAAAGTTTACCGGTAGTTGGAACTAAATAATCATTAGCTATTTCCTCTTTCTTGATATTATCTAGCCTAGTTGTAGGGTTAAGTTCATCGGCTTGGTCATTTTCACCTACTGTTCCTTGTGGATACGATATTTAAAACCTCTGAGTGAAATGTGACAGCGGTATATTATATCTGTGCGCTTGCGGATATCAGAATACAATCTTATTTAATAGAGTGCAGTTAATTTATACCAACAAGCATTTCTGGCGCCGTTACCGGGAACAGTTTGCTGATTTTGACTGAGTTTAGCTTAATCTCTTGAATTATAGTTTTATCTTTTCTATTTTATCCCTACCTTTTCATCATTTTATGTTCGTCCTTATGGATGCTTTAAATTGCACGCCTATCTATCTATATGGCATGCGCAAAAGCTTTGAGCCACCAAAATCTGTAGAGCCTATCATAACACCTGGATATGAGATGCGCCCATGTCTAATTATTATGATTCGGGATAAACCCTTCTCTCGAGAAGGTAACAAAAACCCATACTTGCACCTATGAGAGTTCGAGCAGACCTATGCATGCTTGCACACTGCTGGCATGTCTGATAAGACCTTAACATGGAAGCTTTTTCCGTTCTCTTTGATCGAAAGAGCTAAACGTTGGTATAATCGAGTCATAGGAAGTATGCAAGGGGATTGGGAAACTTTATGCTCTAAATTTTGTTTATATTTCTTTCCCATCTAAAGAGTAGTTAACCTACGAAAAGAGGTTCTAACTTTTTGGCAACTAGAACAAGAATATCTTAGTACATCATGGGATCGATTTAATGAACTTGTTACATCTGGCCCTGACCTTGGTTTTCTAGACCCTGTGCTTATTCAACGTTTTTATTTGGGTCTTACCAAGAACTCTAGGGAATCCCTTGATTTATCCTCTGGAGGAGCCTTTCCTTATTTGCATATAAGTAAAGCAAGAGCCATGATTGACAAGGTTGCTCTAGCTATTTTCGAGCTCCCCGAGGAAGAGAAGGAATCACACCCCGAACAAGCAGAGGAAGTTTTGGTAGCTAAAATAAAATCACTCCAATCCCAAGATTTAGCTGTCAATCCTAAACCATCGAAAAACCACTTTGATGATTTAGACTTCCAATTAGCTAAGATGTTCGTCAATCAATGTAAATCAGATCTTCTTAGAAGAGCATCTTGGAAAAAATATCGTCAACTTCCTTTTCCCACTGAAAGACATTGGGAAGAATGGAAGGATAGCATGTCTAGTGATGCCATAGAAGGAGAACCAAGCTACTTAGGAATCAATTCTATCTTCTCCCCTTCTATGCCCACATTAAATGTCTCATCTGAACCCATCTCTAAACCCATCCTTGACCCTGATGATCCTTCTTATGCTCTCTCTCCTAAGTCTCATAATGACCCTAGGATGCCATTAAGACATCTCAAGAATAGAAGTCATGAAGATTATTCGAATGACCAAGAAGAGCTACGACAATGGCAGGAATGCATAGAACATACTAGAAACATATACGCTATTGTCAAATAATGAATGGAAGAGGACGAAGCCTTAGTACTAGCATCTAAATTTGGTCTAGATTCAAATGGTGAGCTTAAATCAATTTCCGTAGTAAACATGACTCATCCAAGTTTAGAGGAAGCCTTAGACGAGACCAAACATAGAGACACCAATCCATGGAAAATCCTAGAAAATAAAATATCCAATGAATGTCATAGGCATGAAATAATAGAGACAAACTTATTGCCTATAGACATCCATGAAGAATCACCCTTGGAGTTTGAAAAGGCAGATCATATCGATGAGCGTGGGAATTACTTCATTAACACCTCATCGAATCCATGCTCATATAAAAAATCTTCCTGGATCAGTTGGTCTCTCTAACATTATCACACATGAGATCTTCAACCCCCTCATTCTACTTGCTCATAAATTTTTCGAAAGGGTGGTTGTAGATGCATATATTTATCATAAATATTGTAGATCTCGTTGTAATCTTGATATAGGTGCACAAAGACTGGTGTTCTAGAGGAAACCACCCCATGAACTTAAAGTACAATAATTAGAAGGTTTCCAAAAATAACTTTGTGTCCTAAAATAAGTACTCTTGAAAAATGAATTGAGCTTGCACCTTTAATTTTACTATAATGCCCTTATGAATTGAGCATAGAATTATAATTATGAAAATATTCCTTTGGGTATTTTTGCCACTAACTATTTCAGGTTTAAGTACAAGAGTAACAACGCAAGGTATGTCCACCAAATCATCATCCAATATTGAATTATATCCATCCAAGTTTAACTTTACTTTGCAAAATTCCAGCTTGGGGGAATGGGCTTACTTAGAAAATCTTATGTTGCTAGTATTGGTTGTCTCTACCTTTCTAATCCATGTTCAATTGTTCGTCTTTTCGTCTCTAAATGATTAAATCTCTATAAGTGCTTTCATGTCACCTTTGTTTGCCATAGTAAAATTTAGTTTGGAAGTACTGCAAATACTTCCTTTGGCATTTAAATTGAGCGTGGTGCTCAGGTTAAAAACGTCTTCCTTAATTAAAACTAGACATGAAGTTTGGTTTGGTTATTGAATTAGAAATTGCTGTAGGAGACATTGGATGGACTAACCCCTGCAGAAAACTTTTAAAATCAATCTGGGTAAGTCATGAGATAAATTTCAAATCAGAGATGAGACGGGGTGCATGCTAAACTACAATAACTTTGTAGAGGAAGCCACATCTCATTCATCATGGATGGAAGAACTGTGAGTATTAATGATTCATTCAACTTTTCTTCTACTGCAAATTACTTGGACTCAAGCCATGCCGGTATAGAACATAATCTATGCTAACATAATATCAATCCTATCTTCTTAATAGCATGGATGGAACATGATAAAATTCTGGACAAACAACCTATGTTTCAAAATTGTACATTCCTTCGGGTATGTGTTATCCACTAATCTGTTACAGGCATAATAATGAATGGAGTGACAAGGTGTCATAAGATCAAAGAAGCAATAGATGGCAAAAAAGATAAGCAACAAAGGAGACAAGATGCTCATGAACAACTCAAGATGCAAGAGAAGGAATGGACCACCAGTCATCTACCCCCTTCATTACTTAGTGCCATCATGCTCTTATAATGAAGGCAATATTTTAAGGTAAGTGGTCACTATTCTCCTCTTGATCTTGGTATGCACATAAATAAAGATGCAAACATGATACAGTTACAGCTTTAATTGATTAACCTAATTAACTCAACATGCTTTGTCCTTTAAGATTGTTCATGGCACCATTATTTTGATTTCAGTCTGAACCAAATGTGCTAAACATTGTATTCTATCTTTGGAAGACGATAGTCATACTCATGTGAAAACTTATATATTATGTAGAGATAGACAACCCTTCCATTGGTTAAGCAATTTAAATCTTTTCTGCCATATGAACTTAAATGCAACATAAATGCTTAATCTTCTGATCTTACCACTCATGTCATAAGCAAACAAATTATGCAATACCAATTTCGTCTTGTTCAGTGTGCCTAAGGCTAGAGAAGAAAGAAATAGATTTAGTTCTGTTGGTGTTTTTCCACCAACAGAGCCCGTGCACTTGATCTCTACCTTGGCTTTGCAAACAGGACAACACTTCGACCAAAGTTTATTGATTACCAAAATTCTACAAGTGAAAACAAAGGATAAAAGTGACATCATCATAACAAGGGATGCAACCATCATGACCTCCATCACTAAGACGGAGAGATACACAAGAGTGGAAGAAAGACTCCTAACGGTAGACTTTAAATCCCGCACCTTTGCCATAAGGTAATATGGTAGTTATCTAATTAATTAGTATTTCTATCTACATTAGTAACTTCACTTTAGCATATTCATCTTTATGCATATCAAATAAAAATAAAAATCTTTATTGTCTTATTTACTGCATCACAAAATATTAAAGCCCCACGTGAATAAACTTATGATAACCCTGAAGGAGTATTTACTGTGGTGGCATAAAAAAATGATAATAGCATCTGTATTTACTTTCTTGCATTATGAAAATCCTAAGCCCCCATAGGAATAAATATAATTAGTGGTAGCATAAAAATGAAATATACATCATGCATACATATTTTCTTTTCTGCATAAGAAAATCAGAAAATCCTAAAAAGAATCCTGCTAGAACCTATCAATTTAAAATCAACTCAAAAGAATAATCAATTACTTATTAGCTGATCGCTAACCTCTTATTACATTCGAGCCTCGAGTTTTGGTTTTCTTGTTGGAGTATAATTCTGCAGGATAACACTATGTGTGAGGAGTGAGTCCATCAGTAGAGTCCACTAGGACTGCTGCTGACAAGCTTGCCCTAAAAGATCATCGACACCAAGTATTGCAAACATCAAGTTTCGGGGAGGAGCATCCCCTAGTTACCTGGTAACTTTACCCATGCTATTATTGAGTCTATTTTATAAAGTCATAAAATACCAAAAATATGTGAACACATGAAGGTTCACCATAGTACCATAAGAAAATCCAAAAATACCAAAAATATGTGGGCACATGAAGGTCCACACTTTTTAGAAAAACCCAAAAATATGTGGGCACATGAAGGTCCACACTCTTAGAAAAGTTTTCTAATTGGGTAAAGAAGCTTAAACTTCTGGTGAAAATATAAAATCAATCACTTACCCTGGAGTGGTACTAAACCTAACCCCTCTCCATAAGATTTGGTATTTTTATTGGAAATTGAGTTTCACAGAAAAATACAAGATCAAAGAGCTAGTCAACCCGACGCCCTTACACTGCCGATACACCTGCTCCCAGAAGGATCACCTAATTTGCAACACCAAAGACCCTGTCAAACGTCAAGCTTGGGGGAGGGCACCCTCCATTTAAAATCCAGTTAAGTATAAGTTTCCCACCTTATTATTATTGTTCCATATCGCTTTTTTCGCGTGAGTTAGCTAATAAGATAAAATTTGAAAACCAAATAAAAACTTAGCTATATATTAGAGTGGTCTTAGAGTGTGTCTATAGTCAGTCTAGGTTAGAGTCAAATAAAAACTGGAGAACATTAAAATTTTATCTTGGAGATGATGAATAGTTGCTCTGCCATAATTCCTTTCAAATGCCTAGTTTTCAACCTTAAATTCTCCCGAGTTTTGGTTACTACTGTTTTGACTTAAGAATTTACTCTGAACCTGAAACTTGTGGAGGCATATGCTTGAGCTAAGTCTGGGTGATTGATTGATACATGAAGGTTGAGCTGCTATTTATCTTTTTCCTAGCAATACTAAGTTCTGGAGATTTATTTTAAATTTAAAATCTTACATGATGAGCTCATATATGACAAAGTGTGAATTCCTACCAAAGCCATATACGATACATTTAGAGATAGGAAAACCTATGCAGATTTATGCTGCTTGCTTTGCATTGAGTTTAGTCAACCTTTGTTGTATACCTTATGAGAGTCTTGTCATGCTTTTAAAATCAAGATCACTTACACACTCCACCCACATATACATTACTCCTACTCTGGGAGTAAACACCCAAAAATATACCCTATAGAACAGCCCCTGTTTAATTGCTCTAAGTTTTTATCATTATCTCTCCAATTATTTATATTCAAAGGATGCATGTGGCTATGCAAAAGTATTAAAAAATAAAGAAAAAAAGAAAAGGGAGTAAAAGATGGACAAGTGTCCCAACAATTAAAACAATGGGTACTTAGATGCCCGCCTCCCCTATGAAAAAAAAGAATAAAGATAGCCCATGTTTCCCGCGAAAGTTCTAAGTTCCAAAAAGGAGAGTAAATCATTGTCAAAGAGCAAAAGTAGAATTAGAATTAGCCACCTTATATACACCTATCCACCATATTCCATACACATGCACATCTTGGTTTGATTGTATGACTTGACTCTCTGTGGATCAATTGTTTGACTTTACAATATATGAATTGCAAGTATGCTGATCCTTGTTATTGCCACTCCTATAAGCTCCACTACAATCCTTAGTTGTAGGAAGGCATAACATCGTTAATGCTTTAAGTGAGATCCATAAATACCACATATATTAAGAGACTTGAGGGTGTCATACAATTAAGCTCTGAGTTTTATTTCGAAAACTTGCAAAACTCCGGAATATTGGTACTGTGAAGAATTTGAGACATAGTGCTTGACTTGATTGTTCTATCTTTCGATTGCTCAAGACTTATGCAAAAGCTGAGGAGCTTCATAGTTAAAAGGTAAAATGGGTAAGTTTAAAAGTTAGAGCAGTTTTGTCTAATCCGGAGGAAAATTTCTGTTTGAAAGCATGTGTACTTGGAAGGCATAAAGCATTGTAGCAACTCCTGATCCAAGTTTATTAGCAATTAGGCTTAGTTTGTTTGCCAAGGGACTGGCAAATAGGTAAGCTTGGGGGTGTTGTTGACGATAGATACGTCAACTTTTATTAGAACTTTAGACATGAAAGGACACATGAATACACACTAGTATAGGGTTTTAACTGACAGTTTCCACGAGTTTTGCATGTTCTGTATTTTCCAGAGACTATTCCAGAAAAGCATAATAGAAGGGTTAAAGAGCATAAAAGACACGAAACTTAACCACCAAGGAAACATCATCACGAAGACCCTGAAAGAGTCTGGAACACACCCGAGCAGCCGGGGCCCGAAAGCCCACAGTGGGGTGCCGGGGGCGCCACCATGGGGCCGGCCGGCCCCACCATATTAGGGTTCGGCCCCAGCTTCTGTAGTCTTCTTCCGCCGCCTCTTAAGAGTCATCTTGGCCCTTTGTTGAAGTCGGTTTGATTCTACGGCGCAGATTCATCCCACCGGGCTATAAATAAAGGGGCAGACCCCCCTAAAGGCAATCCCTATTCCTAAGCTTCAATTCAATATCTCCAGTTAGGGTTAGATGTGGCAATTAGGAGAGACTAGTTCTTCTAGATCTAGTCTTGTCTAGAGAAGTAGAGAGATAGAGTAGAGGAGTAGAGTTCTGGAGGAGTTCCAGCCTGTCGGCGCTTCTCCATAGCTATATTCTTCTGGATTCAGATTCCTCGCCCGGAGCTGCATTCTGAGGTACTTTTGTATTCAACTTCAAATTCAAGTAAGCATTTGTTCTTATTTGTTCTTAAGTTTGCAACTCATATTGAGTACTTTGATCTTGGTAATTGCTTGATTGAAGTAGTATTTCGTAGTGTAAGCGTGGTGCCTAGGCTAGGTTTACTTGTGAATGCCCCCTGATTGGCCGGATAGTGGTAGATCGCGTAGGTGATAGCTGCGTTGAGTCCTCTGTAGTCCACTTCCCGTTGATAGGATCGATAGGTGTATAAGTGTCTAGTAGGAGGGAACTCTGATTTCGCCTCTTAGTCATTTCACTGCCCAGTTAGAACGATATTATTCAAAGTTGACCGGTAGTTGGAACTAGATAATCATTAGCTATTTCCTTGTTCTTGATATTATCTAGCCTAGTTGTAGGGTTAAGTTCATCGGCTTGGTCATTATCACCTACTGTTCCTTGTGGATACGATATTTAAAACCTCCGGGTGAAATGTGACAGTGGTATATTATATCTGTGCGCTGGCGGATATCAGAATACAATATTATTTAATAGAGTGCAGTTAATTTATACCAACAAGAAGCTAGTGAACACCGTTGCCGAAATTGGGATATGTGCATTAAGGACCAACACATCTGTCAAGCGCATTCTCCCACTTAGAATTGCTGTAAGAATTTTGCATTCCCTCTTTTTTCAGCCACTTGCCCGCCTAGTGATATTAAATTGCCGTCATATTACCAGTAACTTGCCATGCTAACCATATTAAATTGCTTATAGTTTCTGCCTTTTTATTTCTATATTTTTAAACAAAACACTTTTACGTCTTTTTTTTGCAGAATTTTCTACAAGCTGGTAATCTTGATCACAGGGAGGTTCATAGTGAATTTCAAAGGGGCCCCATGCACCTAGACCGTGCTAACTTGGTATGTTATCTAGTTGCTATACTATTATGTTGCGCTTATGTTGTACTGTGGTCCTAGCCATGTAAGTGTTTTTCTTCATATATTTTTTTTCTGCTGGTATTGTAGGTCATGTTTCCGGTCTTACAAAACATTCCAATGAAACGGCTTAATAAAACAGTGGGTCATTATTTCCTTCTAGTCTTAAATCTAGGGGAACAAAGGTTTGAAGTGCTAGACTCCATGAGGACTACCAATGACATGAATCTAAAGACTTGCTGCGACAACCTGATTAGTGCAATCAAACATCTTTGGCGGAAGCACTATCCAAATTCAATGAAAAATATAGAGGATTATGAACTCATTGATATTCAGGTTCCATCACAGTCTAACAAGTAGGTCAATAGTTCAACATGCTCATTATTAGTATATTCAAAGTTTCATCTTCATCCTCCTTTTTTTATTATTGACGTTTTTACTTTTTTATGTAGCCACGAGTGCGGGTTCCACATGTTATTGCACTGCGAACATTGGGATGGTTCTATGTTGCCAGAGTTTAAGGAAAAAGACATGCCAACTCTACGCAAGAGATTCTGACATACAAATGGTTGAGTCACCCAGGAAATGGTGTCACATAGAAATGTATCTTGAACGTTTGCTAGGTATGTCCTTCCTCTTGGCACATTGTCCTTTTTCTTTTATTTAGTACCATACCAAAATGAATGGCAAAAAAAGATAAAAGAGATACTTTTGCTGCAATCTGTTATATCAAATTCACATATATAGGGTAACTTGCTGAATATTTTCCATCTCTTCTCAACATATACCAAAACAAAGGAAAAGATAGCCGATGTTTCACTCTTTTTTAACACACATCCATAGGTCTACTTAACATGCATTCATCTGTTTACATCATATTTATATGTCAAAAGCCCAAGTAAATTTAAGCTATCACCCATAAATCAACTGAAAAGCTGAAGCTCCTGCATCACAACTCCATTTGACTCCTTTTCTGGGCACCTGGCGGCATTATGAGTGGTCGACTTGCAAACGCTGCACTTGTTCTTCCGTTTTGGCTTATTAGCCTCCTTCCCCCTTTTGTGCCTCTTTTCCTTTTTGCGTCCTTTAATTTTAGATTTTGGCGGGTTCCTTATATCCTCTGATGCAATAACAGCTGATCCAATGGACACTCCAGCTGCAGCACTACACTGACCTGTAGGCATTCCTCCACTCGACTCACCTGTTGGTAATGTATTAGCAAGCAGACCAGAATGCATCCAAACTGGGACAACATGTCAAAAATAAAAGTTTAAGAACATTTCTAGTTTTAGTACCTGTATTGGCAATTGGATGATTAGTCACGGCATGATGAGTGGACGCTGCTGCAGGCGTTTCAACAGGCGTCAACCCCTGCTGCTTACTCCTCTTCTTAATTTCAAGAATTTCAGCGCGCATCATGTTAATGTGACTATCTATAACACTATAGGCTTTATCTGAAACTAACTCTTCAATTGCTAATGCCGAAAACGCACTAAATATGTTTGTGAACCTCATTGTCTTTTTGCTGCTCAATGGCATACCTCAGGCTACAAAATCAGCTGCTACATGTGTACTAGGATTAGAGTTCCCATCACATGAAACAGCTTGTTGTGTCCACCTTTTTAGTATGTACCGTTCTGGTATAGCTTTCACACCCAGCCTGGTCATAATCTTCATGACGTGACAGCAAAGCATTCCATCTCCGTCAAATTTGTTGCATTCACAAATGTAGCTTTCGTGTTCTTCAACTACAGTCACAAGATATGTCCTCTTCCCATAACCATAAACATAGGTGTTATTAGGCAACAACCAAAACTGGTGTTGGCCTTCAGGTTTGACATCATACTCAACTGTCTTTTCAAATTCCTTTGAGAATTTATAGAATAGATTCTTAGTGTACACAGTAGCAGCATGCTTTTCTATAGGATACCTAGACCACCTCCTTCGCTCTTTTTCTTCTGTCCTAAAATCTTGTCCATCTTGAGCAACAAGGCAATTATCTTGAATCTTTTGGTACTGCACAACAAAGTGCAGAATTGACATATTGGGGTTCACATATTTCTTTAAAAGTGCATTGAATCCCTCACTTCTCTGTGTTGATTGCAAGAATGGGAAGAAGCAGTGCATGTAATACGCTGGCACAAAAGACTGCCTCAGTTCATACAAATGCTGAAAATGCTCATTGTCATTTAGGCTTTATTTTGTTATCATATCAGACCATTTTGCCTCAAATTCCTCCGGAGTCACTGTGTAGTTAATACATTCTTTGAAATCTTCTTCTAACTTTTCATCTCCAGCAAGACATTGTCCTATTGTGCTAGAAAATTTGTCCATAATGTGCCAGTGACAATTTTAATGAGTTGCATTTGGGAATACAAGGCTGATAGCACTTCTGATAGCAGCATCCTGATCTGTTATGATGTTCAGTGGCGCTTTCCCCTCCATGGCTTCTAAGAATGTTTCAAACAACCATTTGTAGCTAGGTATCTTTTCATCCCTTATGAAGGCACAATCCAATTGGAATGTCTGCCCATGTCTATTGATCCCAATAAAGGGTGCAAAAGGCATGTCGTACATGTTTGTCATATAGGTTGCATCAAATGAGACACAATCATGGTAGACCTTGGCATAAGCGTGTCTTGATGCACTATCAACCCAGAATAAGTATTGAACTCTATTTTCATCATCTAACTTCAATTTGTAGAAAAAATCTGGGTCTTCTTCTTTCAGCTCTCTAATGAGGTCCAGTGCTTGCTGCATGTCCTTGAACTTATCTGTCTTCCTGATAGTGGATCTAAAGTTGCTCACATCTTTACCTTCATATGGTGTAAGCTGTGCTGATCCATAGAATTCTGAAATAAGTTGCATTATACGCCCTGTGGTTAAGTTGCACCCATGAAGCAACCTAATAAAGTCTTTTTCCTCCCTAGGGATCCCTTTGTGAGACCTCAGAAACTTTTTCAATGAAGGTTTCACAACAAGATCATGGTTGTGATCTGCAATGAAGTCAATCACTTTCCACCTTGCACCTATTAGTTTCACTACCATTCTTGCTTTGCAATTTGTGTATTGCATCTTTTCCCTTTTTCTTTTTTTTGCCTCCATCATATTTTTTCTTCTTCTCAGCTGCTTCCTCATCATTGTCTATTTCTTCTTCAGTATCTTCTCCACTGGAATCACCATTCTCAGTACCATCAGCAACACCCTCGATTGACTCCTCATATTGCCTTTTCTTTTCACTACCTTCCTTATTACAAACGAAATGAACTTTAGACACTTCCCTTGTCACAGTAGCTCTACGAGTTGTGCAAGTACGGATGGAGAAACCAGTCCATTTAGCATATGCGTTGTAATACTCCCTTGCTTCTTCCTTAGTACCAAATGTATGTCCATTGAATGGCATTTGAGGTGTGGACATGACCTCTTCACCATTTTCATCTGGTATTTCTTGCACTGGATCATTACCAGTAGCAACCTGCTCCTGAACATTTGAGGCTTCAAAAATATCCTCTATTCTTGCTTCTTTAAGTGATAACCTAATCTCAGACACAGTGGGCACATCCTGCTGGATTGACTGTTGTTGAGTGCAAAATATTGGGTCACACACATCTTTTGGATCTTGAAACATTGCATCCAGAAAATCATAGTCAAATTCTGGTAGAGGGATATTCAAGTCCATAATGATTCTGGTACTGTCACCTACAAAAGGAAAGAGGAATGTGTGTACTGTAATGATTTGGGTAATATAGGCACCTACAATTAACAATGCTACTTCTACCAGACAATAATGTGTTCTCATTTAGGCAATAATTCTACTTTTTTTCCTATCAGACAATAGCATGTTCTCATTTAGTTTTTCTACATTCACCATATGCATCCTTATATCAAGAGCAAAATATCAGAAAGATGCAAACATGCAGGTCATTTACAGAGAACGAACATAACCATTGCCTAGCACATACTTGCAGTTTTTTTTTCAAAACACAACAGTCATGTTTTGCTGGTTTTTTGGGAAGGATACATTGTTGTTATTTTAGTTAGCATACTTGCTTATTTCAAACCAATAAATTTGCTCAATCTAATTATCAAGTTTGCCTAATTCAACAATATATTTAGCGCTAAAGCTATTTTTAGGAATGATCATTTTTGGTTCATTAGCTCGCAACTATCTGTATGAAGTCTGGCTTCTATGTGACTTACTCATGTACATCTTCCTGTACACCCACACACCCACCGTTTTTTGCTACCTCAATTAAGCAATATTACTAGTACTATCAGACAACAACACCTTCTGAATTAGGCAACATTATTTCCATTCTCAACATTTTTTTCATCATGCATAAAAATTTGACACACTTCTCACTTTTTTAAACATGCAGGACACGTACAGCTGTGAGTTTGTCAAGCAAAAAAAAGGGGAGTTGCAGATTTCAAGGAGGGGGAACTACATGTACAGTGATGTGGTCTACAGTAACTAGAGTTGCAGATTCCTTTTTTTCTGAGATTGGATGATGAATATGGAGACTAGATGGGATGCTAGTACCTAGAAGCATCAGTATAGTTGGGATGCCATTTATCAGTTTGGGAGAACGAGGGGGAGGATTATGAAATGCTTTTGGATTTAGGCAAATCTGATCTAGCATACCTGATTGGCTTTTGGTTTTGCTTTGAAGCAATCAGTATAGTTGGTATGCCATTATAAGTTGGGAGAATGGAGGATTATGAATGCTTTTGGATTTAGGCAAATCTGATATCGCATACCTGATCATTGGCTTTTTTTGTTGCTTTTTTTGAGTTGCTCGCGCGCCTTCTTCGAGATTGTTTCCTGGTTTCTAGGTTGCCTGATTCGCCGTCCCAAGAGCAGCTTTGCTGCCGGCGGCGTTACCTACAGGAGACGGATCCAATAAAGATGGATCCAGAAAAGGGAAGGGGCATATTTGTCTTTTCTCATATATTGTAGTTGCTATTTAGGCTTGGGCCTTCTAGTACGGCGGCGGCCCGGGGGTGGCGTGGCGGGGGAGCGGCCGAGCGGGGGCGCTATTTGTTTCGCGTGTGGCAACGCGAAGCTATCTTGCCAGAAAAGAAAATCATTAAATAAACTTACCACAAATGGATAGGCCGCGCGGGGGGCTAAATCACGGCTGGCCACGCGTTAGCCGATTCCTTTTTTTAATGCGTCATACTGGCTTACTGGTAAAGCCAAGGAAATCAAATCTCTCTGCTTGTGAATTAGATTTGGCAATATCTCCATGTGCATGCATGTATATAAGTAATTGGTAGATCCAATCTTGCGCACAGAGTGGAGAAGGGAAGGTGAGTCATGGCCTTCTGCATCTGCAAACTAGGGATTGAAAGTAGATAGGAGGAAAACATGGAAAAGGAAAGAAAGAAAGAAAGAAAGTTGGTTCTGTACGTAAATAGGAAAAGATGATTAATTAATAAATTCTATCGATCCTTAATTAAGTAGCTAGAGAGATATTTTGCGTTTATTCCGTTGCAACGTATAGATACATTTGTTATAACATTATGGAGATCGTCTTTAAGATGTATTGAGTTATGTTGTAACGTGAGCTATATACGTTTGCTACCAATAATAATAAAAAAAATTGTTATTTTTGTTGGAGGATGGAGCAGCACGCAGCACATGCATTCGCCATCTCCACTGGAATCATGCATGGGCATGGCCAAATAAACAGGTAAACAAACGCCTCATCTCGTTGGAAACAGGGAAGACCAGCCGGCCAGGTGAATCATGATTAGCAAAACGAGGATAAACAAAAAAAAAAAGGCGCTCGTGCTGCATGCCAACAAGCAAGCTGCTAGTTGCGCGGGATGTGCGGCCCAATAAAAAACTAGACCACCATAAGGATCTGATGGTCTCTGCATGCGTGCATGCAGGAACACCGGAAGAGACGGACGGCAGGTGGAGATTCCTTGGTGCCTGATTGGCTCTCGAGCGCGGCCACCGGCCACATGTTGCGCGTTCATTGCTTCACCTACCCACCCCTGCGTTGCGGCGTGGAGTATTTTACGGGCTGTACGATGATGGACTTGTTTACGCTGTCCAACATTATCGTGCGACGCATGCATACAGTGAGACCGACCGGGAGTATACGTAGGGGGAACGGGGGGAAACTTTTTTTTTTTCAACAAGGATCAGGTTATGTGCCATGTGGCATTTTGAATAACAAACAACATATATTTGTTGCAAAAGATATGCAGTGCATTTTAATACAAAATATTTGTAGAGTTATATACACAATATAGATACCATGTCGTTATTCGAAACATTAGTATTTGAAAAGATAATTATTTGCAAAGTGGAACGACCGAGCGAGCATACTACAATTGGACGTGTGCTCGCAGACCGCGACGAGGCCAACCGCGTCAACATGTGACCCTCACGTGGCATTCGCGTACCATCGTATATCCTCCCTCGATCTCCTTTGCAAGCTCACAGATGGATAAAGGATGGTGCTCTGTTTTCGCCGTGGAATAATGGATACTCCTATATAGTACTGTATACTCCCCTCTTATTTATAGATCTTCTTGGAAGACTCGCCCAACCCGAAAGAATCAAAGGAGTCGTTGCGCGACAGCGCGAAGTCTTTACCATTTTTCTCGCCGAGCATGCACGCGAATCTTTTCCACGTAACCACACGGCGCCTCTACGTGCGTACTACAGGTACACGCAGAGAGGCGAATCTGCTGCAACAGACGTACTCCTACCTACCATAATATCAGTCGTTTTAGGTTTCGACGTGATTACCAAGGAGCATGGCAAAGGACCTGCATGCTCCTACGGTGCTCACGCGCTATTCTCTCCCCTCCTCCTTCCTCTCCTGCTTCGTCGTCCGCTGGAGGCCTCCTCCGCGCCACCTGGGGGACTAGGCTAGGGCACGTCCTTTCTGGCGGCGCCGCGGGCTACACCTCCGCCCTCTCACCGCCGGCGCGCACCTCCGACCTTCTTCCCGTCGGCGTCGAGTTGCTCGCCGCAACTCCGCCCTCCTCCTCGCCGACCGCCTGAGCGCACCTCATCCGCGCGTGCGTATGGGCCACCGGCCATAGCTCCTCCCCGCCGGTCGCCAATCACACTTGTAACACCCTAGGTGTTAAACATACATTAGCACTTGCATTTGCACACATGAACATTTATCACTATTCATAATCATAATCAAATGATAAAAAGATTTTCATTTTTACTATTCCCTATAATTATGTGATGCTTATATATGAACATTAGGGTTTCTTTATTTGAATGGTTTTGATCAACCTAAATCCATAATCAAGTAAAGTTAATATTATTGTTCAATAAAATAGTGCAAAAAGTTGCTTTGGTTGAATTAAAAATACATTTGAATTTATATTTATATATATATATGCCCTAAGTTGACCCAAATAGGATTTTATTTTCTAAGCCTTTTATAAGGTTGGACCTTAAACAAAAATGATAAAGAAAAATATTTGCTACAACTTTGATTTCACAATCTAGACCTAAATCTAATCCTAAATTGGTGATTTTGAAACCCCAAGTTTGATTTATTTGAAAATAAAAGAAAATCAAATTATTCCTATTTCAAAGGGTTAAACCATAGTTTCAAAATCAATGAGAATATGACTTTGGTGTAAAAAAGCAAAGATGTAAAGCTCATTATTTGGAACAATTTTCATATTAAGAATTTTTGAAGTTGTTAAACAAAAATTTGAATTTCAAATCAAATTTCAAATGCATTCTTTAAGGGCAAACTTGCATTTCAAAATCTACGCAGGATTTGGATATGGTTCAGAAAGCAAAGTTGTAGTATTCAAAATTTTGAACAACTTTTATTTTTGGAATTTTTCAAGTTTCTATATGAATTTTGGAGTAATTTGAAAAGGAGAAAAAATAAATATCTCAGCTACAGTAGTATGACCCATGTGCATGCCCATACCGCCGCTGCTCACGGCTTTTGCCTATGTCGCCGGCGAGACCGTTGCCGCGGTCACGCCCCTGGCCACGCCTCTAGCTCAATTAAGACCCAGCCTCGCTGTCGACCGCGGAGGAGCGCCCAGGACGGGTTGAACTCGCCGGTGGCGGCTCGCCATTGCCCCTCCCTCTCTGTTCATGGCGAGGAGCTGGCGCCACCGGCGTCTTCCCGGCGTTTCGACCACTGGAACACGCCCCTGGTCGCGTGGTCGACTTTGGGAACTCGCTTGCCATCTTACCACCCCGTCATGTGCCTATAAAACCCAACAAGCTTGTCGTATTTCTCTTCATCCCTCTCTCGGTCCGCCGCTGTCCGTTTCGGGTGGCCGGCCAAATTGGACCACCACACAGCACCACTATCCAATTAATCATGCACGCAGCTTGGCCACATCCTCCTCTTTCACCCCGACCAGGTCTCGTCACCGTTAGGCCACTGGTGAACACCCTGCGACTCGTTCGCCGTCCCTGTGCTCTTGTTTTTCTTAAAAACCATGCGGATGCACGAGGCTAGCCCTCTCTGTGATGTTCCAGTTCATTTTGATCTGTGTTTTATACCATAGATGAGTCGTAGTAGCTGTAGAACCAAGAATTTTAAACGGTATCGTCACGGTTTGGCCGGAACATGGCTTGCCACCGCCGTGTCCTCGCCGCCGAGCTGCTATGCACGTCACAGAGCCAATCCGAGGATTAACCAAGCCCTAAAACCAACCTTACACCTTCAACAAAGCACAGTAGAGCTTGAACAGAGCTTGGTAGAGCTTGTCGTCGCTGGAGATGTCGAGCACGACGGTGACTAGCGCCGCCGTGCCGCTCTGTTCGGTGCCACCATAGCCACAGCTCGCCTCCGAACCTATAACCTAGCTCAACCGACGCGGGAGACCACCAGGAGCACGTAGATCACTTCGACGTGGTCGGAGAAGCCCTGTATCACCGGGCAACTGCCGGTCAAGGTCACGGCCCGGCCGGTCAACTCGGGGAAGAAACCAAGGACCATCGGGTTAGAATTGAAAGAAATCCAGGGGGATATCCGTGAAGTCTATGACTCACTTAAATAGTGTTAAGAAGGACTGTGGGTTGATTTTCAAAATCCCGAGGCCTTTTCTGCAAAGATGCCAAGCGCAGCGCGGGAGGCCACCTAGGCCCGCCTCTGTGCTTGCTGGGCCAAGCCAGCTGGGTTACGGCCCACAAGCCGTTTTTCCTTTTTATTTCGTTTTATCCTTTTTCCTGTGAAATGAACAGTAACAACATTTGTTATTTTCATATTTAAATAAATACAGATAAAATCCTGAGAATTTGTGTATATGCTCTGCATGATATATACTTTCACAGAAAAATATAAGTAGACATTTACAATACATTTATCATGTATTAAAATTCACCCTTTTAATTAATAAATGGAACACTTAGAGATTTTTATAACTTAAAGTATTATTCCAAAAATTCTGAAAATTGTTGTGAGTGATATCCATGTCACTGTGTACCTTCACAAAAAAGTTTGGTACTGTTTTGAATACTTCCACTGTTATAACTATTTTTAAACCAAGATTAAATAGTGTTTCCTTAATAAATAAAGCACCTAATGCGTAAGATTGATGCATAACTAAGTTAGAGTGATTTTTGTATGTTGATTAAAGACCATGGGACACCCACCCCTGCTGTTCCATGGCAATAATGATGCTTTGCCTAGTTTAACCTTGCTTTATGAATTAAAACCAACATTTTATGCTTGAATAAGCAAATAGGAATAGGTTTTGTTGGCTTGCAACTTTATCGTGAATATCATGTCATGCTTCTTCAAATACTACTCTGTAGATTTGCAAACTTCTCTATCGGAAAAGAAATATACACATACTCAGTAAAATAATCAAAACAAGTTTATCAGCTCATGTAATCAATCCAACAAGACAATACGAGTGCATTCTCACCACACACCATGTCATCATATCATCTTCATCCAGCATATCATAATGCATTATGTTCATGTATACATCCTATTCATACATATAGGATCGGAAGAGGAAAATCTCGTGAGTACGAGATAGTCAAGGAGAACCCGCAGGAGTTGCCACCCGAAGGAGAAGGACAAGATATTGATTCACTGCCAGAGTGTCCTAACCACGAACCCCCTACTTTTCGCCGAGGCAAGCCCCTGACATTTTATATACCTATCTATTCTATTTCTGAATTGCATTTGAGTATAATTTACTTTATGAGATGTGCATTTACGTTTATAAGAGTTGGATGAAACCGTTGTTGCATTATATACCTTGTCCAGAAATAACACCCTGTTATCACCATATAAGTACCGTTCTATGCTTAGCCATGCTTAGACTAGTAGAAGTCAGGTGATCCCCTGTCACCTGCAAGATTTAGACAGTTACTTATACTCATTAGTACTGGTAACCAATGTGGAGAGGAAATCATGTGATAGTGGAAAACAGACGGGATGCAGTGTACCTTTATGGTCCTGATTGCTGGTTAGGCATACATCCTTGTTTATCCCCATCTGTATAAAAATAATTTGGTATCATTTTGTAGTCTGGACCTTGATCGAGATTGAACGTGCCTTCACATAACAGCCGGATAACTCGTTCCGACTGTGAAGCTATGTCACTACTAGTCGGGCTGGGATTTGAACTGCAGTGCATCGC
The DNA here is from genome assembly GCA_038502445.1 of Eremochloa ophiuroides. Lineage (NCBI taxonomy): Eukaryota > Viridiplantae > Streptophyta > Magnoliopsida > Poales > Poaceae > Eremochloa > Eremochloa ophiuroides. The sequence continues at coordinate 50,017,366 of JAHLJS010000009.1, read as the reverse complement.
TAGCGAAGAGAAAGGATGTGTGGTAGGACAGGGTTTGACCAAGGGTAGGCACAGCCTGAGCGTCCTGGCACCGGCTGCCCCCTGAGCCTTGCACTGTGGATCAAACCCACGGTATCCCGAATAGAGTGAAAAGCTACCCAACACAATACGAACTTCTGGATGGGTTCGTAAGGGTGTGTGATACGGGCTTTATCCAGCTGGGTTAAATCGATTCGAATGGCCGTCTCTCCCGGATAGTGAGAAACTTGATCACTGTCGAAGAAGTATAGTTGATCCTATAATACGATGAACATGATGATTATGAATTACCACCCATGTTTGTATCAAATGCATGTTTGTTCAGGATAGATGCAAACTTAGTAATAGTTATTCTAATAAAACCTATGCCAAACCTAGAATAAGGATAAAGCTAGTAAGCTGTTTTTGCAAAGTATTGCTACCCCATGAGCTCCACCAAATAAGCCTTTCATATCCTTGAGAGTCTTTTTATTTACTCTCTGACGGGTAAGTCTTGCTGAGTACAATTGAGTACTTAGGGTTTTATTCCCAACGTTGCAGGTGATATGCTGTATGAAGGCTATTGCCTTACTTGTAATAACCATGCCGTGGATGCAGAGGAGTAAAGACCACATGGCATGGTCATATATCTTAGACTTTCCTTCTCTGCTGTGTATGGAGATATAAGTGGGTATGGAAGTGTGTTGTGTATTTGAATAAATGGTTTTCAAAACCAGAGTGTTTCATGTATATTATTAAACTTGGTATTATAATAACTATATTACTCTATTTAAAATAAATTTCCACTGTGAACTCTGTGCTTGTAACATATGATGTTTTCTTAATCAGTACGATCATGTTGTAAGTTGATTTACCGAGGTCCTTCATGACACTCGGCAGACTACCGGGTTTATATGAGAGAGAGTATGTGTGTGCCAACGTGTTAAACAGGGGCAATCATGCTTAATCTCGTATAAATTTGTCGGTTCTATCACAGCTGGCATCAGAGCGTGACTAAGGGTAATGTCGTTACAAGTACATTCAAAAACAAAAGTTTTGGTTTTACAAAACCTATTTTGTTAAAAATTCAAAACTCTGCCAGTCACTATCTCCAGTTAAGCCCAAATAACATCAGGTGGCTCTAAGTAAAGTAAGACTAACTGGGGAAGACATTTACTTTCTTGCAATTTTATTTTCTTTTGATCAAATACCTCTTCACTCAGGTAAGCAAGGTAAGAACGACCATGTTGCTACCCTATGGTCAAATGGTAGAGGTAGCCGACCATCTTGCTGCCCGATGGTCAATTGGTAGTGGTGGCCTCCATATAGTAATATATGGAGTATAAACTGTGCTGTATTAAATTTTATATATCTATGTTGGGGTTGTGCTGCAATGAAGTTTTCTGCAGGTACGCTAACTATGAATCGTGTAGTATTCGTGTAGTTTGCGATTAACTTGAGAGCACGCATGAATACCACCGTCCATATCGATAGTATCTAGGTGTGTGAGGACGAATAAGACGAGCATGCATCATGTTAATAAGCTCATTCACTTCATTGCATAAGCTCCTTCCATTATATATGGCTCAATTATTAAAATTCTGTTTCTCTCCTAAATAAATCATTTTAAAAGTCTACCATGTTTATAGAAAATTGAACCTACACCATACACTGAGGAGGGCACTTTGCTAGAACCATTTGGTACTCCTGCATTGCTTTGGAGGGTACTTGAGCTGGCAGGATACACTGACCCACCAATATACCGCTGGAAGCAAACCAAGATTTATGGGAACACGGGATGTTCGTTGAAGTTTCATGTTCCAGCTCTCACCATTGATCCATCTTGGCAAGCATGGAAAATTGAGAAAGATGGTGCCAATGAGTGGGAAGCAGGTCAAGTAGCAGCTTTTGAGATGCTACAAAAGATCTGCCAGGAGCATACTGAAGAAATAAAAGATACATCCATATGTTTCTTTCCACCACAAGACTTTCATAATGAAGCTTGGTGTCAACGTTTTGCTGCATTAACTGATGAAAGACAAGCTGGCTATAGTCCCTATCTTGTTACCTCTGCTTGTGCCCTGATTGCCATGACCAAGATGCATCACACTAGAGAAGAGTCTTATAACTTTTGGCGTCGAATGTACAACCTTAACAATATTGAGTTGAAGATCACCGAAAACCTATGGGAAGACTCCAAAAACCAGGTTAACCAAGCCATCGCCCAAGCAGGCCAACGAGAGTTAGAAGTGAACCACCAAATGACTACCTATTTAGGTCAAGCAGCCTTGGTGGAACAACAAAGGAATGAAGCCATAGCACGTGTTGCTATAGTCGAAGCCGAAAGGGATGCCGCTAGAGAAGAAGCCGCTGAAGCTATTCAGAATATAGAGTTCTTCGAGCAAGACCTACTTGCCCAATTGGATGGAGCAAATGCAACAATCGAGAATCTCCAAAATGAGCTCAATGCAATGCATGTTGCAGCATTACCAGCGCAACCTCCAGTCGGGGTACCTGGGGAAGAAGATTTTAGAGATGTAATGGAGCCTGAAGGATTTGGTGAAGAGTTTGACCCTGAAGAACCAGATGAAGAAATAGAAGCCGAATCAGATGACCGGATGGAGACTAGTCTAGATGATGACTATCCAACTGACTCAGGAGATGAGTTTTAGAAAAACTTCATGTAATAAGTACTAGTTTAAGTAAGACCATGTAAAAAGGTAGTGTAACGAGATGAATTGTGAAATCATGTAACATATTGCAGCAAGTAAGGAGTTGACCCATGTCAAATAAATAAGTTCAATGCAACGGTAATATGAGAAGTTTCATGTTGTGCCCTTGCTAATAACTTTAATGTAGCCTTTTCTACAATATGGATGAAAATAAGATCAAACTTTTGTACACAACATCATAACTAAAACACTTGTGTTCATTACAGATGCCTCGCACCCGTACAAATGGTCATAATGGTGATAATGCTGAACCATCAGAACTTCCAACACTGCCTACTGCAGCCGACGTGTTGGCTCGACTGTTAGGTGGTCAGGAGAATATGGAAGCTGCCCTAAACCGAATTGCTCAGAATACCACACCGGGACGTCAGAATCGTCACGGTGATGGACAAAACCAACCCAGCAACTATAAGGATTTCTTGGATGTCAAACCACCAGTGTTTACCCAAGCTGAAGAACCTTTGCAAGCTGATGAACGGTTAAACACAATTGTGCAGACATTTCATCTTCTCAACTGCACTGAGAAACAGAAGGCTGAGTTCGCAGCTCACCGTCTCCACGGTGCAGCTGGAACTTGGTGGACTAACCATCTGAAAGCCCTGCCAGAAGGAACTAAACCAACTTGGAATGAGTTTAAGGAAGCTTTTAGAGGCCATCATATCCCTGAGGGATTAATGAAAATCAAGTTGAATGAATTTCTGAAACTAGTCCAAGGCACCAAGACTGTAACTGAATACACTCATGCTTTTGATCATCTGTCCAAGTATGCCCCAGAACATGTCGATACAGAAAACAAAAAGATTGAATGTTACATTGGTGGATTGACCCCAAAACTACAAAAAGAACTTTCTCTTTCCAAGTATGCCACTTATAATGATTTGGTTAGTGATGCTATCACTCTGGAAAACAAGATTTGCCTGTGCAGGGAAGACAAGAAGCGTAAGGCGCCATACACCAGTGGTGCAGCTTCACAGCCTAGGCAAACCCAATTGGTGTCAAAACCTCAATACCGCCCACCTGTCAAGCGGTATAAACCCCCTCATCAGCAGCAGAAGTATCAGCAGAACAATCAGCGACAGCAGTCATACCAGGGGAATGCACAGAAAGGATATCAGAGAGGTCCTAGAAACTTTCCATGTTACAATTGTGGAAAAATAGGACACTATGCTCGTGATTGTCGTTCCCCGAAGCAAGATCAGTCAACCCAGCAGAATCAGCAGAGCCAAGCAAAACAGACGACCGGTTATAAGTCACCCGGTAACAAGAAGCAGGCTACAGGTGCACGCATTGGGCGTGTCCACTATAGCACTGTGGAAGAAATCTCTGAAGGGCAACCAGTGACCACTGGTATGTTTCTTGTAAACAATACACCTGCACTTGTTTTGTTTGATTCTGGTTCATCGCATTCATTTATCAATCAAGCATTTGCACTCAAGCATCAGTTCCAAATTAGCACATTGAGAAGTGGTTTTGTAATCAATTCAGTTGGGGCTGAAACAGATACAAACCATATAGTTTGGAGTGCAAGACTTAATTTTGGAGGAAAATAAATTTTGGCTCATCTAATTGCGCTACCAAATTTGGGCTTTGGATATCATTTTGGGTATGAATTGGATGAGAGAACATAAAGTAATTCTTGATACTACCAATAAAACAATCTAGTTAGAAGCACCTGATGGTAGTACTTTTCAACTATCACTCTCTGTAGATCCACAACCTCAGTACTTATCCTATGCTACCAAAACTGATAAACCTGAAGATATTCTGGCGGTATGTGAGTTTCCGGATGTATTTCCTAATGAATTACCTGGACTACCACCCGACAGAAACATATAATTTGCTATTGACTTGGTTCCAGTCACTGCTCCTATCTCTAGAAGGCCATATAGGATGCCACCAAATGAACTAGCTGAATTAAAGAAACAGTTGCAAGAATTATTGGATAAAAGTTTGATTTGACCTAATTCATCTCCGTGGGGATGTCCTGTCTTGTTCGTGAAAAAGAAAGACCAAACCTTAAGGATGTGTATAGATTACCGCCCCCTTAACGCAGTAACCATCAAAAACAAATATCCTTTGCCCCAGATAGACATTCTGTTTGATTAATTAGCAAGAGCAAAAGTATTCTATAAGATTGATCTAAGGTCAGGCTATCATCAAATAAAGATAAGGCCTGAAGATATTCCCAAAACTGCTTTCTCTACACGCTATGGCTTGTATGATTATTTGGTAATGTCTTTCGGTCTTACCAATGCACCTGCCCTATTTCATGTACTTGATGAACTCAGTGTTCATGGCTGAGTTGGACAAGTTCGTGGTAGTGTTTATTGATGATATCCTGATATACTCTGAAAATGAAGAACATCATGCTGAACATCTAAGAATAGTCTTATCCAGACTCAGAGAGCATCAGTTGTATGCCAAGTTTAGCAAATGTGAATTTTGGCTTCGTGAAGTCAAATTCTTAGGCCATGTTTTATCCGAAAATGGAATTTCGTTAGACCCCAGCAAAGTACAAGAGGTACTAGATTGGAAAGCCCCGACCACAGTCACTGAAGTCAGAAGCTTTTTTGGTTTAAGCTGGTTACTACCAACATTTCATTCCAGACTTCTCCAAAATTGCCAAACCAATGACCAGATTATTACAAAAGGATGAAAAGTTTGTCTGGATACCTAAATGTGAAGAAGCTTTCCACACTTTAAAGAAATTATTGATCACTACCCCTGTTCTGGCACAACCAAACATAACCAAACCTTTTGATGTCTATTGTGATGCTTCAGCCATTGGTCTCAGCTGTGTCTTGATGCAAGAAGGTCGAGTCATTGCCTATGCCTTACAACTGCTACGGAAGCATGAAGAAAATTATCCCACCCATGATTTAGAGTTAGCAGCCATAGTTCATGCCTTAAAAATCTGGAGACATTATCTTCAAGGAAATGTATGTTATATCTACACTGACCATAAAAGCCGTAAATACATTTTCACTCAACCAGAGTTGAACATGAGACATAGAAGATGGTTGGAATTAATCAAGGATTATAACTTGGAAGTACACTATCACCCCGGAGAAGCCAATGTAGTTGCAGATGCCCATAGCAAAAAAGCACATTGCAATTACACCAATGTATCCTCAGAAGAGAACTTTAACCTTTTGCATCTTGCTGTACTTCAGTAACTTAATTGTTAATTGTACACTAGAAAATGAAATCATAGATGGTCAAAAAATTGATAGTGGTATCTTTCACCTCAAGCAGAAGATACATGGGAAAGAAGTTTAACATTTCCGAGTAGATGAAAATGGAGTACTATGGTTGATGACCGTTTGGTAGTACCCAAGGATGAGAAGTTGAGAGAGAAAATTTTATCTGAAGCTCATTTCTCTAACTTATCAATTCACCCAGGAAGTAGTAAGATGTACCAAGATCTAAAGCCAAGATTTTGGTGGACCAAAATGAAGAAGGAAATAGCACATTATGTTGCTCACTATGATGTATGTGGAAGGGTGAAAGCAAACCATTTACGACCAGCTAGATTGCTCCAACCACTATCCATTCCTGAATGGAAATAAGAGGAGATTAGTATGGATTTTATAACTGGCCTGCCTACAACCCAAAAAGGACATAATTCCATATGGGTGATTGTAGACCGACTCACTAAGTCCGCACATTTCATACCAGTTAAAGACACTTATAAAGCCCCTCAGTGTGCTGACTTATATATAGCTCAAATCCTATGATTGCATGGTATTCCAAAGATTATCATCTCAGACCGAGGACCCCAATTTATGGCTCGTTTCTGGGAACACTTGCATTCATATATGGGCACTAAACTTATTAGAAGTTCTGCATATCATCCACAAACTTCTGCTCAGACAGAAAGAGTGAATCAAATTTTGGAAGATTTGCTACGAGCCTGGTGTTCTAGAGGAAACCACTCCATGAACTCAAAGTACAATAATTAGCAGGTTTCCCAAGAACGACTTTGTGTTCTAAAATAACCACTCTTGGAAAATAAATTGAGCTTGCACCTTTAATTTTACTATAATGCCCTTATAAATTGAGCATAGAATTATAATCATGAAAATATTCCTTTGGATATTTTTGTCACTAACCATTCCAGGCTTGAAGCAGAAGGATGACATCATCAGGTATGTCCAACCAATCATCATGCAACATTAATCCATCCAAACTTAACTTTGTTTTGCAAAATTCAAGTTTGAGGGAATGGGCTTATTTAGAGAATCTTATGTTGCTAATATTGGTTGTCTCTACCCTTTTAATCCATGTTCAAATTGTTAATTAATAATCATGCTCTTTCATCTCTGTTTGAATAACGCTCTATAATACTTTCATGCTATCCTTTATTTTCTATTGTATATGTTTAGGCTTTGAAGTACTTTCATACATCTCTTAAATGAAGCACGGTGCTTAGTTTAGGAGTGGTGATCTTATTTTCAAAAGGCTTTTTGAATTAAGCGTGGTACTTAGGTTAAAATGCCTTCCTACGTCAAATTGGATGTGCTGTCTAGGTTGATTTTTGAGCCGCTCGTATGATGTAGTAGACATTGGATATTTTGTTGGACTAACCCCTGCAGGAAACTTTCACAATTAATCTGGGTAAGTCATGAGGTGAATTCGAATCAAAGATGAGATAGGGCACACACTGAACTTCAATAACTTTGTAGAGGAAGACACAGCTCATTCATTATGGATGGAAGAACTGTGAGTATTAATGATTCATTCACTTTATCTTCTGCTACAAGTTACTTGGACTCAAGCCATGCCAGTATAGAACATGATCTATGCTAACATAATGTCAACCCTATCTTCTTAGTAGCATAGATGGAACATGATAAAATTCTAGACAAACAACCTATGTTCCAAAATTGTATATCCCTTTTCGGGTATGTGTTGTCCACTAATCTGTTGCAGGCATAATAATGAATGGAGTGACAAGGTGTCATAAAATCAAAGAAGCAAAAGATGGCAAAGGGGATAAGCAATAAAGAGACAAGATGCTCATGAACAACTCAAGATGCAAGAGAAGAAAAGGACCACCAGTCATTACCCTTCATTACTTAGTGCCATCACGCTCTTATAATGAAGGTAATATTTTAAGGTAAGTGGTCACTATTTTCCTCTTGATCTTGGAATACAGATATATAAAGACACAAATATGTTAGAGTTACAGCTTTAATTGATTAATCTAATGAACTTAACATGCTTTGTCCTTTAAGATTGTTCATGGCATCATTCTTTTGATCTCAGTCTTACCCAAATATGCTAAAACATTGTATTCTATCTTTGGAAGATGATAGTCATACTCATGTGAAAATTTATATATTATGTAGAGATAGACAACCCTTCCATTGGTTAAGCAATTTAAATCTTTTCTACCATATGAACTTAAATGCAACATTAAATGCTTAATCGTCTGATCTTACCACTCATGTCATAAGTAAACAAATTATGCAACACTAATTTCGTCTTGTTCAATGTGCCTAAGGATAGAAAAAATAAAGAGATAGATTTGGTTCTTTTGGTGTTTTCCACCAGCAGAGCCCATGCACTTGATCTTTACCTTGGTTTTGCAAGCAGGACAACACTTCGAGCAAAGTTTGTTAATTCCTAAAATTTCACAAGTGGAAGTCCTGTGAACATGCACACTGAGGAAGATGCTGCCAGATCCAACTATTAATGCTCTACTCCAACCTGCTGGCCAAACAAAGGATACAAGTGACATCATCATCACAAGGGGTGCAACCATCAAGACCTCCATCTCTAAGACGGAGAGATACACAAGAGTGGAAGAAAAAGTCCTAACGGTAGACTTTAAATCCCGCACCTTTGCCATAAGGTAATATGGTAGTTATCTAATTAATTAGTATTTCTATCTATATTAGTAATTTTACTTTAGCATATTCATCTTTATGCATATCAAAAAGAAAAAAAGTAAAATAAAAAAATATTTATTGCCTCATTCACTGCATCATAAAACATTAAAGCCCCACGTGAATAAATTTATGGTAACCCTGTACGAGTATTTACTGTGGTGGCATAAAAAATGATAATAGCATCTATATTTACTTTCTTGCATTATGAAAATCCTAAGCCCCATAAGAATAAATATTCTCCGTGGTGGCATAAAAATAAAAATATATATATCATGCATACATATTTGATTTCTGCATAAAGAAAATTATAAAATCCTAAAAAGAGAATCCTGCTAGAATCTATCAATTTAAAATCAACTTAAAAGAATAATTAATTACTTATTGGCTGTCCGCTAACCCCTTATCACATTCGAGCCTCGAGTTTTGGTTTTCTTATTGGAGTATAATTATGCAGTATAACACTATGTCTGAGGAATGATTCCATTAGTGACACCCACCAGACTGCTACTGGCAAGTTCACTCTAAAGATCATCAACACCAAGTATTATAAACTTCTAGATTGGGGAAGGAGCATCCCCTAATTATCAAGTAACTATACCTATGCGATTATCGAGTCTGTTTTATAAAGTCATAAAATACCAAAAATATATGAGCATATGAAGGTTCACAATAGTATCATAGGAACATCTAAAAATACCAAAAATATGTGGGCACATGAAGGACCACACTTTTTAGAAAAACCCAAAAATATGTGAGGCACATGAAGGTCCACCCAATTAGGAAACTTCTGCTGGAAATATAAAATCTATCACTTACCATGGAGTGGTACTAAACCTAACCCCTCTCCATGAGATTTGGTATTTTTGTTGGCAATTGAGTTTCATAGGAAAATACAAGATCAAAGAGCTAGTCAACCTGACGCCCTTACATTGCCGAGACACTTGCTCCCAGAAGGATCACTCAATTTGCAACATCAAAAACCCTGTCAAACATCCAGCTTGGGGAGGGCACCCTCCATTTAAAATCCAGCTAAGTATAAGTTTCCCACCTTATTATTATTGTACCATATCGCTTTTTCACTTGAGTTAGCTAGTAACATAAAATTTGAAAACCAAATAAAAACTTAGCTATATATTAGAGTGGTCTTAGAGTGTGTCTATAGTCAAACTAGGTTAGAGTCAAATAAAAACTAGAAAACACTAAAATTTTGTCTTAGAGATGATGAATAGTTGCTCTGCCGTAATTCCTTTCAAGTGCCTAATTTTCAACCTTAAATTCTCCCGAGTTTTGAATACTACTGTTTTGGCTTAAGAATTTACTCTGAACCTGAAACTTGTGGAGGCATATGCTTGAGCTAAGTCTAGGTGATTGATTGATATGATACATGAAGGTTGAGCTGCTATTTATCTTATTCCTAGCAATACTAAGTTCTGGAGATTTATTTTAAATTTAAAATCTTACATAACGAGCTCTTGTATGACAAAGTAGTAAATTCCTACCAAAGCCAAAGAAGATACATTTAGAGATAGAAAAACCTTTGCACATTTATGCTGTTTGCTTTACATTGAGTTTAGTCAACCTTTGTTGTATACCTTATGAGAGTCTTGTCATGCTTTTAAAATCAAGATCACTTACACACTCCACCCTCATATGCATTACTCCTACTCTGGGAGTAAGTGCAATCATTTTTCACTTCCAACCAGATCCACCTTAAAATTGTTTTTCTCCTACACTGGGAGTAAACACCCAAAAATATACCCTATACGACAGCTCCTGTTTAATTGTTCTAAGTTCTTATCATTATCTCTCCAATTATTTATATTCAAAGGATGCATGTGGCTATGCAAAAGTATTGAAAAAAAGAGAGTAAATGATGGATAAGTGTCCCAGCAATTAAAACAATGGGTACTGAGATGCCCACCTCCCGGGAAAAAGAGAGAGAGAGAGAGAAAAGAAGAAAAAGAAAATAAAGATAGCCCATGTTTTCCCGCGAAAGTTCTAAGTTCCAAAAAGGAGAGTGAGTCATCTTCAAAGAGCAAAAGTAGAATTAGGATTAGCCACCTTATATACACCCATCCACCATATTTCATACACATGCACATCTTGGTCCGATTGTATGACTTGACTCTCTGTGGATCCATTGTTTGACTTTACAATATATGAATTGCAAGTATGCTCATCCTTGTTATTACCACACCTATAAGCTCCACTATAATCCTTAGTTGTAGGAAGGCATAATAACATCATTAATGCCTCAGTGAGATACATAAATACCACATATATTAAGAGACTTGAGGGTGTCATAAGATTAAGCTCTGAGTTTTATTTCGAAAACTTGCAAAACTCCGGAATACTGGTACTGTGAATAATTTGATACATAGTGTTTGACTTGATTGTTCTATCTTTTGATTGCTCAAGACTTATGCAAAAACTGAGAAACACCATAGTTAAAGGTAAAATGGGTAAATTTGAAAGTTAGAGCAGTTTTGTCTAATCCAGGAGGAGAATTTCTGTTTGAAAGCATGTGTACTTGGAAGGCATGAAGCATTATAGCAACTCCTGATCCAAGTTTATTAGCAATTAGGCTTAGTTTGTTTGCCAAGGGACTGGCAAAGGGTAATCTTGGGGGTATTATTGACGGTCGTTAAGTACTAAAAATAACCGTCAACTGTAGCATGATTTGGCACAAAATGAATCACAAAGCATAATTATAGGTTTTGATTCTAACGAGTTTCACGAGTTTTGGTGTTCTCACTTGTATTCTAGGAATATGCAATTTTCCATCAATAAAGTATCTTAAATAAGCAATTGGACTGCACCATTGCGACGGGCTCGTCGAGACGATCGAAACGGACCTATCATTTGCTATGTTTGGAGTTTGGAATCAAAATCTACGGCGACACATACACCATTGGACTAGAGGAGGCCCAAGAAGACAACACGACGAAATTGGGCCTGAAAGGCCATAGTTGGGCGTCGGTCGGCGCCAGGGTGGGGCCGGCCGGCCCCACTTCTAGGGTTTTGGCCCTCGGCTTCTGGAGTCTTCCTCCACCGCCTTTGAGGAGTCATCTCGACCCCACGTTAAGTCTGTCTGATCCAACGGCGCGTATTCATCCCACCAGGCTATAAATAAAGGGGCAGACCCCCCTGGAGGCATCCCTATTCCTGAGCTTCAAATAAAATATCTCCATTTAGGGCTAGATGTAGCAATTAGGATATACTAATTCTTCTAGATCTATTTTTGTCTAGAGAAGTAGAGAGATAAAGTAGAGGAGTAGAGATTCGGAGAAGTTCCGGCCTGTCGACGCTTCTTCATAGCTGTATTCTTCTGGATTCAGCTTCCTCGCCCGGAGCTGCGTTCTGAGGTACTTTTGTATTCAACTTCTAATTCAAGTAAGCATTTGTTCATATTTGTTCTTAAGTTTGCAACTCATATTAAGTGATTTGATCTTGGTCATTACTTGATTGAAGTAGTATTTCGTAGTGTGGGTGTGGTGCCTAGGCTAGGTTTACTTGTGAATGTCCCCTGATTGGCCGGATAGTGGTAGTTCGCGTAGGTGACAGCTACGTTGATTCCTCTGTAGTCCACTTTCCATTTATAGGATCGATAGGTGTATAAGTGTTTGGTAGGAGAAAACTCTGATTTCCACTCTTATTCATTTCACTGCCCAGTTAGAATGATATTATTCAAAGCTTACTGTCGGTGCTAGAATTAGCGAGTGTTAACACCGGCTAGTAAACTTGTGTTTTGCTGTTGAGGTTACGGGTGGTGTGCAAGGGGGAACACAGGATTTATACTGGTTCAGGCAATGAGTGCCCTACGTCCAGTGTGGGATCGAGTCGTGTTGCCTTGCACCGGGGTGCTCGTAGTAAGGGTTACAAGCTGAGCAAGAGAGGAAGGTCCCAAGTCTCTTGTGAGCGTGTAAGTGCGTACAAGTCTCATTGTTGTGTGTAGTGGAGTAGTCATGAGCGTGCGTGAGCTTGTCTGTGATCGGCCTCTACCCTCTCTTGAAGGGCTAGAGTTACATGTATTGCCCTGTGTTACAGTGCTCGGCATGGCGGAGTCGGTGATGATTGGTGGCGATCGTCAGCCACTCCTTCGTCTTGGCGCCTCGGCGGCATGACATTAGTCATTTGGCTGATCCACCATTGTTCAATTGTTGAGTTCTAAGGCACCTCACAGCGCTGGTCATGGTTGGCTGCATGGTGGTACGTCATGCCGTCGTGTCCGTCCCTGTACAGTGCAACGAGTAGGTAGGTTGACCTCCGGGTACAAGCTCCCGAGGCTCGGGAAACCTTGGTGCCGTCGGGGCTTGATGGGACAGAGCGGGGTGAGTGTCCTCCTTCGGGCGCTTCTTTTTCCCTGTGAGGTATGTTCCAGGGGGTAGGTGAGACTGGTCGTAAGGCTTGCCCATTCCCCCAGGTTGGCCAGGCGACTGTTGTTCCCCATTTTCTGGTGTCACAAGTGTGGCCGGGGTATGGCAGTCGCAGTCGTGGTTGGCGAATCTCCTCGTCAGCCCGGAGAGCCGTACGGTTGACTGTCCCTGTAGCGGCGTGGGAGGAGGAGGACCGTCAGATCGCCTGCCAGAGGAGATGGGGCAGTTGGTACGGCGAACGTGCGCGTTCGGGGCGCTGTTGTGTCAAGGGGCCCTCCCAATGGGACCATACCTGTAAAATGGTCAGAGATGTCCCCTGTGGTCCAAGATTGCTCCGCTGACGTCAATCGTGCATTGGATGCTTTGGAGAGATTGCGCTCGAGGGGGATGGTGAAGCTCGGGTGAATCGGAGAATTAGCGCCCGAGGATGCTGCTTTCCCGAGCTCTCTCAGGGAGGCTCAGGGCGAATAGGAGAATTGGCGCCAGAGGGCGCCGCTTTCCCGAGCTCTCTCGCGGAGGCTCGGGCGAATCGGAGAATTGGCGCCCGAGGGTGCCGCTTTCCCGAGCTCTCTCGAGGAGGCTCGGGCGAATCGGAGAATCGGCGCCCGACGGTGCCGTTTTCCCGAGGGTAGGTTGGCGTTGGTGCAGCGCCGTCATGGGCCTCCGTAGGTGCGGCCTTCATGGGCTTTCACAGGCTTTGCCTGGGCTGGGCCGTGTTGGGAATGTGTGTTTTTTGCATCGAAGTTGGGTACACCAAACTTTGGTACCCGACAGTAGCCCCCGAGCCTGTGGCGGAGTGAAGGCACTCCTCCACAGGTTCGAGCTAGTTCTTCCTGTCGAGGAGAAGAAGTATAGTTTGTTTTTTCCGGTGGGTGCGCGTGAGCGCACCCGTCGGGTGTAGCCCCCAACGCTTTGGAGGGATCTTATATCCCTCCAAAGGCTTAAAATCGTGATTATAAGTCCTTGGGCGTTCTTTGATTTATTTAGGGGAGTTGTTCCCTTGGAAGCGGAGCCCCTGAGCCTCCCATCATGTAAGGGAGGTCGTTCGGTGGTCTTTCCAAGGTGCAGGGTAAGTTCCCGAGCCTCCGTTTTCGTATCGGAGATCGATCGGGTTCTTTCCTATCTTTTTAATTCGACCTCCATGCTCTTTTTTCGGGAAGAGGAAGGTTTGGTCCTGCTCAACTTCCCCGTTGGGGCACGAGTCGGCATTTCCGGTGAGCTTCAAACGGGTTGGTCCAAGTGGAGGTCCGTGCCCCGTTCGTTGGGGGTCGGCTAGTGGCCTGAGCACACTCCAAATGTTTCCCGAGGGTCAATTAGTGGATGTTGGGTCCCTTCGACGGGTCCCGAGGGCCTGATGCCTCCCACGGAGGGATTCCACGTAATTGACTCACTACTGGGACTTGGACACAGCACGTGATGTCCCTTGTGACGCTCGGGCGTCGAGATACTGGCCGTTTTCGTGACCCATCCGCTAGCTATCCCTAACTCGGTTTTCCAGGGGTGACTGTTCGAGCCACTGTGGGCCAGTCTTTGATCCCCTGGGAATGTAATGGGCGTCCGAGCCCGAGGTTCCTTCGTCGAGAAGGAGAATGTATTGGCAGGATCGAGGCGAGCGGGCGTAATGATTCGGCTCACCTTTTGAGGCACGCAGCCTGACGGACGTGATGGTTCGGGACAGTCGAGGCGGTTGCGTGCGTGAGGCCGACGGTGATGCGGGGATCGTGGCGGGCCCCGCACAGTTAATATGGCGGATCCTCCGAACCGTCGTGATCCGTCGCCTGGGTATATAAGAAAAACTCGTGATTTTTTCTTTCTACCCTAGCCATTCGCTGGCGCAGCCTTTCGCCTTCTTGATTTCGCTGTCCACCCTCTCGCCTTCGTTGCTCGCTCGAGTGAGAAGCGGCGCCGTGGCCGACATCGTTGCCTTCCCACAGCTTTTCTTCTCTAGCTTGCCATGGCCTCCTCCCCTGTTCGCACCGATGCCGCTGCCGCCGCCGCCGGCATTCTTAGGTTGGAGCCATGGCCGTGCAGCGCCGTCACGGAGGAGGATCTGGAGCGGCTCGTGGAGCTAGGGCTCCTACGCCCCCACACCGACGCGGAGCGCCCGGAGTGGGTCGTGCCGTCGGACGACCACAACGAGCCGAAACCCGATGAGGGGTACGTGGTGAGCTTCATCGCTTACCACGAGCGTGGGCTCGGGTCGCCGTCGAGCCGCTTCTGCCGGGCGCTGCTCTTCAACAACGGGCTGGAACTCCACAACCTCACCCCCAACTCCATCATGCAGGCGTCGATTTTCGCCGCCCTATGCGAGGGCTACCTCAGGGTACCCCCGCACTGGAACCTATGGCGCCGTATCTCTCGCGTCGACTGGTACACCAAGGCGGCCGGTTCGAAGAAGCCATGGGAGATCCCGCGCGCGGGGGGCTGCGGTTTTGTGATCCACTCCGGCGAGTACATCCCCTGCAAGGCCCCCTCCTCCAACAAGGGTTGGCACCACGGTTGGTTCTACCTCCGCAATGACGGGGACGCCTTCCCCAAGTATACAGGAAGGGCGTTCATCGCTCCCCTCCCTCAGTGGGATTGGGGGTGCCCGGCCAAGGAGGCCAAGCACCTTGATGCCTACTTCAGCGCGCTCCAGGCGCTGCGCGACCGGGGTCTCACGGGAGCCGCCGTGGCGGCGCAGTTCCATGCGCGGACGGTGCTGCCGCTGATGGACCGCAGGCTGGCGCTGAACCTGATGCTCATCGGGACGTCGCGGGAGGGCACGGCGATGCTGCCCCAGGACATCGACCAACAAGAGATCGTGCGCCGTGTTAAATACATGGTGGGCGGTTACCATTCCTGGGACGAGCTAAACCGGATACCCATGCGCCCCCGCACGGGCTTCATCGCGCTGGTGAGCGTCATCCGCCCTGTCGAGTTTGCGGTTCCTCCGTCTTTTTCCTGATTTCTTTCTTCGTTCATTGCAGGGCCTTTCAAGGACCGGGAAACCTTCCCTTCCGCCTGTCCCGTGGGACAAGGTTCAGCGAACCCAGAACCGCCTTCCGGACGAGGCGGCGAAGGCAGAGAAGGACCGAAAGACTGCGCTAAAGCAGAAGAGGGCTCGGAAGACGGAGGAATCCTCCTAGCGCCGTCGTCGCCGTCTGGAGGGGGAGCCGGAGGACACCCTGTCCGACGAAGATGACGAGGAGGATGAAGAAGAAGAAGATTTTTATGATTTCATGGTGTTGGACCGGCCCTTCGTGGCCACAAAGCCCACGGTGGGCGCCGACGAGCCTGGGAAGGCTCCAATGTCGGTGTCCGCCGGCGGAAGTGCCGGGGCTCGTGACCCGAGCCCCCAGGCAAAACTGCCGGGGACCGCGTCTGAAGACGCGGTCTCTGGCAGCGTGACTGTTGGAGCCACGGCTCCATCTACCAGCGGCCCCGAGGGCTCACTGGAGAGGCTAGGAACGGGCCCAGACCCAGCGCCTGAGCCAAGCCTGGCTGCTACCAGCAGGACCGGGGGGATCCTCTACCCGCGCACCCTCCCCTCCGACGCGTCGTTGATCGGCGTGATGGTCGAAGGCGGGGGAAGCGGGGAGCGGAAACCGTCGGCGCTGGAGCCGACCCGCGCCATGACTCAAGCTTCCCCGTCGAGGGGGCGACGTCGAGGTGACCCTTGGCGCCCTGGCAGGTCCCTCGCCTCAGGGCGATGCCGGCCCAGACGCCGCGGTGGCGCCCACTCCTCTGCTGCCAGCGCAACCCACGCCGTCCGTCGTCTCGCCGAGCGCGGGGGCGGCGAAGAAGAGGAGGGTGGTTCCGAAGACGAGGTAGGTGTCTTTACCTATTATTCCTTTCATCGGAGATCTTGTTTGGCGTTATGAACGTTCCTTTCTTCCTTCTCTACTTCAGGAAGCGCTCGGGGTCGTACCTACAGGTGTCGCACCTAAAGGTGCTGAAGGTGCAGGGCCACGACACGGCCGGGGGGAGCGCCCGATCGACGGACGAGGAAATCTGTCCCCCCACGGGTCCGGTCGTGGCATCCAAGGTTCCTCCTTCGAGAGGGGTCGTTCCGGCCGTGGCCACCATTGTCGCGCCCGCTTTTGACGTGGAGGTGGCGCCAACGCGGGCTCCTGAGGCCCCGGTCGTTGATTCTGGAGGTGCCTCAGGAGCGTCTGCTGATGCTGCCCCCACGGAGCCTGCCGCTGCGGGTTCGACGGTTGTGGAAGTCGACGCAGGAGCTCCTTCCCCTCGTGAGGAAGGTCCCTGGGCGTTGGCACTGAGGCAGCCCCGGCCTCGGGAGTTGACCGCCTCCCGGATCGAGTGGGCGGACCGAGCGGATCCTCAAGCGCCGCCCGTCTTCTCGCTCCGGGACGACCTCGAGGCCACCAAATGGGACGCTGTTCAAGAGCTCGGGCTCAGCTCGGCGGCGGGGCTCCGCGCGATTGCCGACATCCCCGAGAGGGAGCTCCCGGCCCAGCTTCAGGTGAACCCCCGTATCTCGTAGCTTTACCGGTGTATGAGCGTCGTTTTTACCATCTTCGCTCCTCTCTCCCCTCTAGGACCTCATGCATACCTCCCGGGACAAGTCCCGCTTCCTCCGCGGTGGGCTCGGGCTCTGGAAGCAGCTTGACCTTAAGGGGAAAGCCCTTCCCCTCGCACAGAGCGAGCTCGCCGCCGTGACCTCCAAGCTCGCCAAAATAGGTGTTGACAACACTATCTTGAAGGGGGAGGTCACGGAGGCGAAGGACCGAGCCGCTGCCTCGGTGACATGGATGCAGGAGCTGGAGGGCGCCCTGGCCGAGGCGTCGAGAGAGCGTGATGCGCCCAACAGCTTGTCGCCGAGAAGACCTCCACCGCTGAAGCTTTGGCTCTCGACCTGAGCGAAACTCAGGCGGCATTGCGTCTGGCGGTTGGCGCGGTGGACTCGGCCCGGGAGGAGGCACAGAAGGCTCGGGAGGAGGCTGACGGTACGCGCAGTGTCACGCTTTTCGTATTGTTCGTCTTGGTCGCTTGTTGCGTCTTTGTTCACGTCCATGTTTTGCTCCCATAGTTCTGCAGGCGGCTTATGATGGCGAGGTGGCCGATCACCTGGAACTGCAGAAGGCCACGCGCGCTGTGTGACTCCATCAGCACCGGTGGGAAACCTTCGGGGATCTCGCTCCGGAGCCGACTGGAGGCACTCTACGACAGCGTCGATGGCCGGGTCAAGAAGGCCCTACTGACGGGCGTCTAGAAGACGTTGGCGGTCGTGAAGTCCCACTATGTGAACTTTGACGCCGACCCTGTCAGCGAGGGCTTCCTTGAGCTCCTGGCATTAGAGGACTCGATGAAGGAGCCCGGAGAAGCGCTGGCGGGCCTCTTCGAAGCCGAGGTACAACTCCCTCCCCTGGACCTGCCGTGAAGAATAGCCGGGCCGTAGTGCCCTTGTAAAAAATAACTTTTCGTAAGTGGCTGAGAGGAAACAAACATGTGACCCTTCGTGGCCTTCATATTTATGTAAATATTTGTTGCATGCTTGTTTTCAATTCCTTTCGTGCTTTTTCCATAGGCGTTTTTTCTTGCCGATCCTGTGCCCGGGCCATCGAGCCTCGGGGGACTTTTTCGGGTGTCGTAGCTTTAGCGGTGTAGACGCGGCCGATGTCCTAGGAACTTTGGCAGAAAGAATCCTTGGAAAAAAGGCTTAGTTGTTTCTTCCCAAGACTCCTCCCTTTGCCGAGCGTAGATCCTATAAGTTTTCTTCCGAGCGCGAGTTGGCCTTCGAACGTGGAGTGGCGAGGGGAGATGCTATAGCCCTGGGGTGTAAGCGGTCTCCTCGACTCGGCCGGCTCTGTCCTCTGGGACTTCTCTTACTTTTCCGAGTCTTATAAGTTCACGCTTGGTTTTAGGAGAGAAGCGTGTTTTAGGGAGAAACGATTTCAATGAGTTTTGAAATTTTTGCGTTTTCAAAATCGTTGAGGCTCAGGAGAGTCTGGGGGTTCCCCCCGTCCTAGCCCCCGAGGGAGGGTCGGCCTTTCCGTAGGTTAGGCCGAGCCTCACTTTTCTAATGCGCGGCGAAATGAAACATTTCGCTTCCGAGTGTAGGCTCGGATCGAAAATCTAAAAATCAGGTAAAAAGAGTAGAAGTCGGGTCTTTTTATTGATTTCTAGATTTTACAAATTGTACAATGCTCGAAATTTTAAGGATAGAAGCGACGTAGCTGTTCTATGTTCCAACCGTTGCTGTAGACCTCGCCCTTCTCGTTCGCGAGTTTGTACGTGCCGGGGCATAGCACCTCGGCGATGATGAATTGCCCTTTCCACGGTGGTGTGAGCTTGGGACGCCGCTTGTTGTCCTGCCTGAGCCGCAGCACTAAGTCGCCTACGCTGAAAGCTCGGCCCCGGATGCGCCGAGCATGGTACTTGCGTAGTGACTGTTGGTACTTGGCCGAGTGCAACAGGACCATGTCCCGAGCTTCGTCGACTTGGTCCAACGCGTCTTCGCGGGAAGTATAATTGCCCTGTTCATCATAGGCTCGGACCCTCAGGGCGCCATACTCCAAATCCGTGGGGAGGACGGCCTCGGTGCCGTACACCAGGAAGAAGGGCGAGAAGCCCATGGCTCGGCTCGGCGTAGTCCTTAGACTCCATATCACTAGCGGGAGCTCCGTCAGCCACCTCTTGCCGAACTTATTTAATCCGTTGAAGATTCTCGGCTTAAGACCATGGAGAATCATGCCATTGGTACGTTCTACTTGGCCATTCATTCTTGGGTGGGCTACGGCCGCCCAGTCCACTCGTTGCCGTTGTCAGTGATGATGGAGTTCGGAACACCAAACCGATGGACAATGTCGGTGAAGAATAACACCGCTTGCGACGAGCTGATTTGGGCGATCGGCCGAGCCTCGATCCACTTTGAGAACTTATCGATGGCGACAAGCAAGTGGGTGAAGCATCCGGGCGCCTTTTGGAGGGGCCCGACAAGGTCCAGTCCCCATACGGCGAATGGCCAAGTGAGGGGAATCGTCTGGAGAGCTTGGGCCGGGAGGTGAGTTTGCCGAGCGTAGTACTGGCATCCCTCGCAAGAGCGTACCATCTCGGTGGCATCGGCCACGGCGGTTGGCCAGTAGAAGCCCTGTCGAAAGGCGTTACCGACAAGAGTTCTTGGCGCGGCATGGTGACCGCAGGCTCCGGCGTGTATCTCTTCGAGTAGGCGTTTGCCTTGACTGAAGGGAATGCAGCGCTGGAGGAGGCCCGAGGGACTCCGTCGATAGAGGTTACCGTCGATCATCGTGAAAGACTTAGCTTTACGTGCCAACCGTCGTGCTCTGGTTTTGTCCGAGGGTAAGATTCCTCGGACAAGCCAGCTGACCAACGGCTCGCGCCAGTCAGGCTCGTCGTCGTCCATCTCGGCTTCAATCTCCATCGCCTCGGCTACGTCGCCGTCTACAGCCAGGGTCTCCGGTGGCTCCCCTTTGTCAGAGGGGCCGGCAGCCCCCGAGGGGCTTGCGTGGCTTGAAGACGATCCAAGTTCTCCCGGGGGCTCGAGGGTCTTCTTCCCCTTGGCCCCCGAGGGATCAACACTGACCGAGGGCTTGTGGAGGTCGTTGGCGAATACGCCCATCGGGACCATAGCCCTTTCAAACGTGATTTTCGCCAACTCGTCGGCCTCCTCGTTGCACCAGCGTGCGATGTGGTTGAGTTCGAGGCCGTCGAATTTTTCCTCGAGCAAACGCACCAGCTTGTAGTAGGCGGCCATCTTGGGGTTCTGGCATATCGACTCCTTCATAACCTGGTCCACGACGATCTGGGAGTCTCCTTGGACCTCGAGGCGCCGGATCCCGAGCTTGATGGTGACGTGGAGACCGTTGATAAGAGCCTCGTATTCGGCGACGTTGTTGAAAGCCTTGAAGTGCAGCCGCAGCAAGTACTTGAGCCGGACCCCGAGGGGTGAGACGAAGACGATGCCTGCGCCAGCACCGGTCTTCATCATCGACCGTCGAAGTACATGACCCAATATTCTTCTTGGGTCAGGAGCAGCGGTAGCTGCGTCTCGGTCCACTCTGCCACGAAGTCCGCTAGCACCTGGGACTTAATGGCTTTTCGTGGCGCGTAGGTGATGCCATCACCCATGAGCTCGATAGTCCATTTAGCGATCCTCCCAGTCGTCTCCTGATTCTAGATCACCTCCTCGAGGGGCAACGACGATACCACGGTCACGGGATGGGATTCGAAGTAGTGCCGCAACTTGCGCTGGACAAGAATGATTGCGTACACCAACTTCTGGATCTAAGGGTAGCGTGTCTTGATCTCGAACAAGACTTCGCTGATGAAGTAGACCGGCCACTGTACCGGTAACGCGTGCCCTTCTTCTTGCCGTTCCACGACGATTGCTGCGCTCACAACTTGCTTAGTAGCAGCAACATATAGCAAGAGATTTTTCTCTTTCATCGGAGGCACGAGAACCGGTGCTTTTGAAAGCAGAGCCTCGGTGGTCTAGGTAAAGTGCTCATTTTTCTTTAGCAACTGATACAAGGGAAGTCCCTTCTCGCCGAGCCTTGAGATGAATCGACTCATGGCCGCGAGACATCCCATGAGCTTTTGCACACCCTTGAGGTTCCGAATCGGACCCATCAGTGTGATAGCCGATATCTTTGCCGGGTTGGCTTCGATGCCACGCTCGGAAACGATGAACCCAAGGAGCATGCCCCGAGGGACCCCGAAAACGCACTTCTCGGGGTTGAGCTTTATGTTTCGCTTTTTGAGGCATTCGAACGCCTCTTCTAGGTCGACTACTAAATCGCTCATCTTCCTAGATTTTATCACTATATCGTCTATGTAAGCCTCAACGGTTCGCCCGATGAGGTCCCCAAAAAATTTGAGCATGCAACGCTGGTAAGTCGCGCCCGCGTTTTTGAGGCCAAATGGCATAGTTACGTAACAATACGTGCCGAAGGGGGTAATGAAAGAAGTCGCTAGCTCGTCGGACTCTTTCATACAAATTTGATGGTAGCCGGAATATGCATCAAGGAAACTAAGTCGTTCACAGCCAGCAGTGGAATCAACTATTTGATCAATACGAGGTAATAGAAATGGATACTTAGGACAAGCTTTATTTAAACTAGTGTAATCGACTCACATTCTCCATTTTCATTTTTCTTTTTAACCAAAATAGGATTAGCTAACCACTCTGGATGGAAGACCTCCCTGATGAATCCGGCCACCAAAGGCTTCTGCACCTCCTCCCTGATGGCCCGGCGCTTCTCCTCGTCGAATCGGCGCAGGCGCTGTTTCACCGGTGTCCAAGGAGTGCTCGGCGACCTCCCTCGGGATGCCTGGCATATCCGAGGGACTCCATGCAAACACGTCGGTGTGCTCGTGGAGGAAGTTGACGAGCATGGCCTCCTATTTCAGGTCGAGGGTGGTGCTGATCTTCAGCACCTTGCCGTCGGGGGAGCTCGGGTTGAGGGGCACTTCCTTCACCCCCTCAGCGGGCTCGAAGGTGCCCGTGGCCTTCTTCGGGTCGGGGACCTCTTTTGCCATCCTCTCGGGGTCGGCAATGAGGGCCTCGGACTCCACCAGTGCACCGGCGTACTCGCAGCCCTCGACGTCGCACTGGTAGGCGTGCTAGTAGGAAGCGCCGATGGTGATCACCCCCTTTGGCCCTGGCATCTTGAGCTTGAGGTAGATCTAGTTCGGGATGGCCATGAACTTGGCGTAGCATGGCCTTCCGAGAATGGCGTGGTAGGTGCCGCGGAAGCCTACCACCTCGAAGGTGAGTGTCTCCTTCCTGAAGTTGTCAGGAGTCCCAAAGTAGACGGGCAGGTCGATCTGCCCGAGGGGTTGTACGCTCTTCCCCGGGACTATCCCGTGGAACGGGGATGTCACCGGCCGGAGAAGAAAACGATTGATTCCCATCGAGTCAAGGTTCTCAGCGTACAAAATGTTGAGGCCGTTGCCTCCATCCATAAGGACCTTGGTAAGCCGCGTGTTGCCGACAACGGGGTCGACAACAAGCGGATAACGCCCCGGCGATGGGACGTGGTCCGGGTGATCGTCCCGGCCGAAGGTGATGGCGTCGAAGGACCATGTCGAGGAAATGCGGTGTCGCTGGTTTGATGGTGTAAACCTCCCGGCGCTCGCGCTTTTGCTGGCGCGGCGTGGGAGCAGTCCCGGGTCCACCGAAGATCATGAGGCACTTGTCGATGGGCGGGAACTCATCGTCCTTCCCGTCCTTGTCCTCCTTGACCTCAGCAGGCTTCTTGCCGGCGGCGTCCCGAAACGCCTGCTGGCCGTAATGCTGCTTGAGCATTACACATGCCCCGAGCGTGTGGTTCACCGGGTCCTAGTGATATGGGCACGGTTTGGAGAGTAGCTCATCGAATCGGCCATGGGACGGCTGTTTCGTCCTGGGCTCGGCAGCCGTGACGAGGGGCTCGTTGCGGACAGGGGCCTTCCCTTTCCCCTTCTTCTTCTTATTGTTGTGGGCTCGGGAAGAGGGGCCCTCGGGGGCATCCTCCTTCCGCTTCCCTTTGGGGTCGGAGAAGAGGGCTCCCACTACCTCATCACCCGAGGCGAAGCTGGTAGCTATCCTCATGACTCAGCGACGCTTGTGGGGGTTTGACGCCCCAGCTCATGAACAAGCTCCTTGCAGGTCGTCCCTGCAGCGAAGGCTCCGATGATGTCGGAGTCGGCGACCTGGGGCAGCTCATTGTACTGCTTGGAGAACCGCCGGATGTAGTCCCTGAGGGACTCACCCGGCTTCTGTTTGCAGCTGCGAAGATCCCAGGAATTGCCAGGGCGTACGTACGTGCCCTGGAAGTTCCCCACAAAGATCTTGACCAGATCGCCCCAGTCGCAGATCGAGCGTGGGGGGAGGTCCTCCAGCCAGGCTCGCGTTGAGTCGGCTAAGAATAGAGGTGAGTTGCGGATGATGATGAGGTCATCCTGTGCACCTCCAAGCTGGCACGCAAGACGATAATCCGCAAGCCAAAGCTCGGGGTTGGTCTCCCCTGAGTATTTGGCAATGTTTACCGGTTGTCGGAACCGGAGCGGGAACTTGGCCCTCCGGATAGCCTCGCTGAAGACGCGAGGACTCGGTGGCTCGGGTGAGGGTGCACGGTCCTCGTCGGAGTCGTAGCGTCCTCCCCGGTGGACATTGTATCCACGTGCGGCCCCGTCAGTCTTTCGTCGACCGCGGGCCTGGAGAATGGCTCGGACGTTGACGTCCTTGCCAAGCCACTGGTGGACTGAGGGGGCCCTCGGCGCCTCGAGCTACACTGAGGCCTCTCGTTCGTGGCGCGTTAGGGCACCACGGTGGCGTTCCTCGGCACCGCGGTGCCGGATGCCGGGCTTTCTGTCTGGAGGACAGCGGCGTCCTCCAGGAGGCCTTGGAGCTAGTCCCTGAGCTACCGAGCCTCCGTACTGGAGGGCTCAGGTATGCTCCAGAGGAGCATTGCAGCCTCCGCGAGCTTCCGGCTCGCCCATGGTTCTGGCACAGGTGTCCTGGCTCCGTCATCGGCGATGATGCGGGTCTGGACATCGCGGGCTCGGCGTCGCGCTATTCCGCCATCCGCCCGCTCCTCCTTGTGCTCCAGGGCAACTTGGAGTTGGGCGAGGCGCAGGAGGTCCTCGTCCATCCGGGCTTCCAGCTCCCGGAGTTGGTCAAGCTCCGGGGAACGATGGAGTGGGCGGGACATTCCAGCCCCCGAGTCCTTTGAAGGCGTGGGGCCAGGGGCTGATGGAGGCGGTGTGTGTGGCTGTGCTTGTTCCGCCGGTGCGTCCTCCTCCTCCTCCGAGTGGACGTCCTCCAACACAGCTTCCTCCGGGTGCACTAGGTGATAGCACTCCCGGGAGGGGTCGACGATGCTGCCGTCAGAGGAGTAGACGCTGAGAGCGTTGTCCCTCGCGTCATCAGAGGAGAGGGATGCTTGGGAGTCGCGGACGTCGAAGTCCACGTTCGCTCAGAAGTAGTCAGTCAGTCGTCGTTGTTGTCAAGGTCCCACCGTGACGGCAAGACACGACCGTAGCGGTCCCATCCCTCCGAATACTCCGGAGGGGTAGAGCTGCTACTTGTTGGCATTTCTTAACGTCGTTACAAAAGATAGACTAAAAGTCCATCCTCGGCAACGGCGCTAGAAATGCTTGTTGGCGTTTCTTAGCATTACTACTAAAGATAGACTAAAGGTCCGTCTTTACTAATAATACTAGAAACATAAGTTGACATTCCCAACCACCATTACTTTAAAAAGGTAATCCTTGGCCCTTAGTGGCGCTGGCCTAGGTGATGCAGTCTGGTAATAGCAGATAGAAGTGCCGGATTGGCCTTCCTAACCGTCATTACTTACGATATGCAAAACTGTGGCACGGCGCCATGGGGTGCAACAAGAATTACAATCCTTAAGTAACGGTACTTAGGTACGCCAATCGACAGCTCAGTAAGAAATAAGATTACTCTGCAAGCGCACAGAACTATCATTGTAACATTTCAACCCTTGAGTATTCGAGGGTTTTGTATTTATAATTTCCCGTATGAGGGCATGGTGAATTCATCTAGCTTTTGGTATAAACATGATCACTTATTGAATGCATAGGTAGGCATAGCATAGGCCGGGGTTAAAACAGGTTTATAAGAGAGTGGACACACACATCGGAGCAATCTCAAGGATAAAAGATAAAATAAAGAATAAAGAATAACTACGTGAGCAGGCATTGGTCATATACAGCTATGCAACAAATAGTAATTACATCGAATTAATAAGACTAGGATCAGGACTAAGTCTGGGATGATAGGGAGATCCCCGCAGCTGGTCTGCCAGCCGATAGAGACTTTACGAACTCCTACTCAATACCCGAACGTGGGGGAATGCTAGGGATGGACAGGGCTGTCACCACCTACCCACCTACCCCTCTGCCCGTGGGGTACCGACATATCCGCTGATTCCCGCATACCCGAGCACCACGCCCGTGTAATTGGAAACAACTCCTAGCCCCCCGGGACCCCAACCCTTCGGATTGACAGGCTCGGCTAGGAGCAACCATGACAGCACAACGAACTATTATCCCATCTTTAGTTCTTCCTCTATTTATACTAATTTGATGAACGATGAAGAACTTTGATGAACATATCAAGAACATAACACATAAACTATGAACTAGTTTACATGTTATGATCATAATATGGACAAGACTATACTCTAATTCAGATGCATTGCTATATAAATAAGATAAGAGCTTGCTCATAGGGGAGAACCGATGTGTATTCATACCAAGATGTTCTTGATTCCTCCAAGGAGATAAGCTCTCCTTGATAGCTTTGTCTTGCTCTACTACTACTACTAAACTAGAGAGAACAAGTAAGAAATGTGAGGTGTAGTGCTCCAAATGTTGGTGAGTGTGTTGGAGGGGGTGAAGCACATCTATTTATAGTTGATCAAGGGCGGTTTGGGCATTCTAAGTATGGTAGGAGGTGAAACCACCTTTACCAAACCGCCATGAGCACCGCCTGAGGAGGACGGGCCTGGGAGACCCCATCAGGGGGGCGGCCGCCCCCAGGGGCGGTCGATCCCCGGGGAGTGCCATCTGGCCACCGCCTTCGGATGGTCAGTTCCTCTGTGGGCCTGGGCCTCCCCCGTGGTTGCAAATGGATTTGGTTTATTGTTTAATTTGGGCTTTCTCATTTTCTTAGTTTGCGCCTTCTTTGAATACGCTTCCTGGAAGTGCGCTTTCCTTGAGATTTTCATGCATTTCCACGTGCTATTCCTGTAAGTTAGGTGCACAACAAAACTCGTGGAAAGATTAGATAAAGCTCTATTCTCTATTTATTTTAGTATTAAAATGATGTTATATTTATGTTGGTAAGGACCGCCAACACTACTAGAGTTTAACTCCCCACCGCCACGTGCTCTAGGAGAGCTTGCAGGAGAGGACGGTGGAGAGTCATCGAGGTCGCCCAGGCCCTCCAGGCGATGGATAGATGCCATCGCTTGGTCGTGCCCGTAGGCACGAACGGCACGGACGTGGGCGTCCACAGTAGTGTGGAGCCCGAAGGGAAACGGAGAGAGCGTTGCCTGTCTTCCCCAGCGAGGTCGAAGGGAAAGGGCAGGTGATGCCGTAGTCCTTCCCACATTACTCCGTGGAGTAGTGGGGGAGCATGGTGCCTCCACCGCTCATGGTGTCGAGCTGGTGGTGGGCGTGGGGGTGGTGTCCCGTGCAGGGGGCACCGGGATGGCCACATCACCCATGACGTGGCCCGAATTGACGCGGTTGCGCCTTCTCCGCCTAGCTTGGCGGGAGCGACGCGTGGCGTTCCCTCCGTACCCTGAAACGGATGGAGGCGTCCACCGAGATCCCTTCCCCACCCGCCTGCTGGGCTGGGGTCAAGATGGAGATGACACAGGGCTCGGTCGGGCGGAGGTTCATCTCGAGGCCGTGGCCAGTGGCCACGAACTCGAGGCTCTCGAACCGGAGCACCGCGCCAGCAGGAAGCGCAGGAACGTTGGCTGCCATCCGCAACCTGGGTCAACACGTAAAAGGCCCCCTACCTGGCGCGCCAACTGTCGGTGCTAGAATTAGCGAGTGTTAACACCGGCTAGTAAACTTGTGTTTTGTGGTTGAGATTACGGGTGGTGTGCAAGGTGGAACACAGGATTTATACTGGTTTAGGCAATGAGTGCCCTACGTCCAGTGTGGAATCGAGTCGTGTTACTTTGCACCGGGGTGCTCGTAGTAGGGGTTACAAGCTAAGTGAGAGAAGGAGGTCGCAAGTCTCTTGTGAGCGTGTAAGTGCGTACAAGTCTCGTTGTTGTGTGTAGTGGAGTAGTCGTGAGCGTGCGTGAGCTTGTCTGTGATCGGCCTCTACCCTCTCTTTTATAGTTACAAGGGAAGGGCTAGAGTTACATGTATTGCCCTGTGTTACAGTGCTCGGCATGGCGGAGTCGGTGATGACTGGTGGCGATCGTCAGCCACTCCTTCGTCTTGGCGCCTCGGCGGCATGGCATTAGTCATTCGGCTGATCCACCATTGTTCTATTGTTGAGTTCCAAGGCACCTCACAGCGCTGGTCATGGTTGGTTGCATGGTGGTACGTCATGCTATCATGTCCGTCCCTGCACAGTGCAACGAGTAGTTAGGTTGACCTCCGGGTACAAGCTCCCGAGGCTCTGGAAATCTTGGTGCCGTCGGGGCTTGATGGGACAGAGCAGGGTGAGTGTCCTCCCTCGGGCGCTTCTTTTTTCCCTGTGAGGTACGTTCCAGGGGGTAGGCGAGACTGGTCGTAAGGCTTGCCCATTCCCCCGGGGTTGGCCAGGCGACTGTTGTTCCCCATTTCCTGGTGTCACACGTGTGGCCGGGGTATGGCAGTCGCAGTCGTGGTTGGCGAATCTCCTCGTCAGCCCGGGGAGCCGTACGGTTGACTGTCCCTGTAGCGGCGTGGGAGGAGAAGGACCGTCAGATCGCCTGCCAGAGGAGATGGGGCAGTTGGTACGGCGAACATAGCGCGTTCGGGACGCTGTTGTGTCAAGGGGCCCTCCCGATGGGACCATGCCAGTAAAGTGGTCAGAGAGGTCCCTTGTGGTCCAAGATTACTCCGCTGACGTCAATTGTGCATTGGATGCTTTGGAGAGATTGCGCTCGAGGGGCATGGTGAAGCTCGGCCGAATCGGAGAATTGGTGTCCGAGGATGCTGCTTTCCCGAGCTCTCTCATGAAGGCTCGGGCGAATCGGAGAATTGGCGCCCGAGGGCGCCACTTTCCCGAGCTCTCTCGGGGAGGCTCGGGCGAATCGGAGAATTGGCGCTCGAGGGTGCCGCTTTCCCGAGCTCTCTCAAGGAGGGTCGGGTGAATCGGAGAATCGGCGCCCGAGGGTGCCGTTTTCCCGAGGGTAGGTTGGCGTTGGTGCAGCGCCAGTCATGGGGCTCCGTAGGTGCGGCCTTCATGGGATTTCACAGGCTTTGGCTGGGCTAGGCCATGTTGAGAATGTGTGTTTTTTGCATCGAAGTTGGGTACACCAAACTTTGGTACCCGACACTTACCGGTTGTTGGAACTAGATAATCATTAGATATTTCCTCTTTCTTGATATTATCTAGCCTAATTGTAGGGTTAAGTTCATCGGCTTGGTCATTATCACCTACTGTTCTTTGTGGATTCAATATTTAAAACCTCCGGGTGAAGTGCTACATCGATATTACATCTGTGCGCTTGCTGATAATCTGATAATAATAATATTTAGTAGAGTGCCGTTAATTTATACCAATAAGCTCGTCGAGTCGTCCTGATCCGTTTTTTATTTTTTTTTATTGGAGTGGTAGTGGACGATAGGGAGTCAGAGGATCATGATGATGGGCGTCTTACTCCTACGCGTAGGCGCGGCAAAAGCTAAAACGATATGTTTGTGGGACATTATTTGAATGGAAAAAGTCTAAATCCCTAACTATGGACCGTGTAACACATGACCTCCAACCTATGAAACGGTCTAATTTACCTCCTAAACTATCCAAAACCGTCTATTTTACTCCCTGAGCGGTTTTCGGCAGCGGTTTGCTATAGTAAAACTAGTTTTCTATTTTTTATTTATTTTCGATGAGTGTTTGAAAAATCATAGTAAATAATAGAAAAAATCATAAAATAAAAAATTCTAAATTTGTTGGACTCCACATGATTAGATCTACACAGTGAACATACAATATGGTATGCTTTAGTATAAAGTTTTTGTTGTAGATTTCTAGTGAACAAATCCAATTTTTTTACAGAAAAACTTTGTACTAAAGCATACCATATTATATATTCACTATGTAGATCTACTCATATAGAGTCCAAAAGATTGAATTTTCTATTTTATGATTTTTCTATGATTTACTATGATTTTTTAAACACTCAGCGAAAATAAATAAAAAATAGAAAACTGGGTTTACTGTAGCAAACCGTCGTAGAAAACCGTTCAGGGAGGTAAAATAGACGGTTTTGGATAATTCAGGGGGTAAATTAAACTGTTTTATAGGTTTGGAGTCATGTGTTCTAGGGTCCATAGTTCATGGGAGTTTAGACTTTTTCCTTATTTGAATCCTAAAACGACTGATATTGTGGGACGGAGGGGTAGAGTACACCCTGAACCTGCCGTGCCGCTGATACGCAACGGGATCATGTCCATGCACGCTCCGCAGATACGCAACGGACCATATCCTCCATGCCAGCAGGCTCCAGATTAAAAATCGCATAGCGCCTGGAGCGTGCGCCGTGCTGTGTCGCCGGCTGCAACTCTTTGGGTTGGGTTTTCAAGTTTTCAGCTCTGGCCGGGCGCCGCGCCGGAACGGGGTCCTCGTGAATCCACCGCGTGCATGTGCATGCCAGGCAGCCCGGGGCTTTTCTGGGGTCTATGGAGGCATGGACGATGGGACCCCGCCTGCTGTGCCCCCCGAGAACGAGACGGCGCGCACCGCGGGCGTGCGCGACGATTGGCGGCTGGTTTCCGGCCTCGGTTGTGGAAAAAGCAGGCACGGTGCTCGCTGCTGGGGCTGTCTTTTTGTGAGTTCATAATTTACTGACGTCACGAAGGGCTCCAGCATCCTGCAATGGAGCGGAAGCCCATCTTCCCCTGTCCTTTTCCGTGACCAGAACGTCAATATACTTTAGAAAAAGAAGAGTACTACAATAACGATTTTGTCCTTATCAAATTATCCTTAACAAAAGTTTTGTATAAGGAAAAATTGATTATATCTATGGTATTTTTTAAACAAACCACCTCATCCTCTAAATTCATCCTCTAAAGAAATATTCCATCCTGGTTATCAAGATTCTCTCCTCTATATCACTCTCTCCGCACCCATCCATCCTCTATATCATCCCTATCCACGGTGGACCCCACATGTCTATAAAAAAATTTATCTAAATATATCCATGTGATATCTTATTTTGAAGAATTTATTGAAATGAATTTAATGGTACAATCCGAATTTAATTTGATTTTTTGGTTTGTGAGTTATAACATTTTGTATTGACTTAAAAATGTAGGGGCCACCTCTCCCACTCTCCTCTCTCTCCCCCCCCCCCCCCCCTCTCTCACATCGCGAGCTCCCTGGGCCCCTCCGCGCGCGCCCGCTATGCGCCTAGCCGTCGCCAAACTTCCAGGCCATCACGCGGATATCGGACGGGAGAAAGGTCCCGCTGCAGTGTCGCACGTCCTCTAAATCCGAGCTGGCACCTGATACCGGACGCGAGAAAGGTCCCGGTGCAGGCAGCCTTAAGCCGTATTTGGCAGGACTTTGTGCCCGCGGGCTTCTCCGCTAGACCTGAAGCTACGGATCATGGCTCGGCCTTGCTCTACCAATTGTGTAGAGGCACTTACTTGCGTCGCTGTAGAGTGAGAACACCACCAAACAGGGCCTAAACGAAAGGGATGTTAGTTCCATTATAAACTATATATTCTCAAAGTTTCGATCTTTGAAATGGTAAATGTTAATATCCTCTCCTATATGA
Organism: Eremochloa ophiuroides; assembly: GCA_038502445.1. Lineage (NCBI taxonomy): Eukaryota > Viridiplantae > Streptophyta > Magnoliopsida > Poales > Poaceae > Eremochloa > Eremochloa ophiuroides. Next base: position 49,985,939 of record JAHLJS010000009.1, on the reverse strand, counting down.
ACCTAATCAAACTCTTACAATAAAAACATGATTGTCTCCCTGTGACCTTCGCCACGACCTTCTAGCTAGAATCGTATCAGAGGAGGAATTGTGAGCATCGGCACCCCCTCCAGGAGATGTGGATGTCAACCCCTTTGCTAGTGGTCTTCTGGGATTGCCTCCGAGCCTGCAAAGATTGTCGATGGTTTGCTGCGGTTATGTGGAAGTACAGGATATGGGCCGGGTTCCAATGAGACATGAACTCTCTAGTTGGTGTAATATGTTTCAATGTAATCTGCTCCCCCTCCACTGTCGAGCCCCCTCAGAATCTATGATCAATACTCCTACATTTGGTGGAGATTTAGAAAATCATAATATCTTGTAGACATATGGAGTATAGAGAAGCGTTCTAATATCTTTTTGATAGATGGAGTATAGAGAAGCGATTGACGTTAATTGCTCTTTGACAAGCGCAAACTCATTAACAATACATGCGTATATCTCATAAATATTGTACTCCCATCCTTTTGCACTTCATCGACGACCTAGGGGACCGCCCGGGACATGGGCAAGTGCCTACCGCGACTGTCATCATTAACCTCATGGCTGATGACTTCATTTTTGCTTCAAGAGCGAGCATGCTGCGTTAGTAAAAACTGAGAAGGACAATTAGCCGGGGCCTATATATCGACGAATAGTCAAAACTTATTCCCGGTTCTCAGTTTATCCTGCAGCTGTGCTGCCTCCGGAGGCGTGTAGTGGACCGTCGTAGATGAGTGATAGACTGATAGTGATAGCTCCGTTTTGTTTTCCCATCCCCTCCCGTGTGTGTGACGCATATGTGTGGGGTGCATTTTCAAACAGCGCATACGTTCTCACGACATGGACAGCACGTAGTTGGTGAGAGAGTCAGGGGGGAAAGCTATTGCCTGTTGGTGCTATACGATACTACTGCTGTCCAATATATTTGTGTCTTCCTCGGCAGTGAAAGGGAGAGATGCATGTCCTGCAAGTCCTTTGCACGGCACGTATATGTTGACAATAACGTTTTCCCCAGACTATTAACATAAACATGTATACTCCCTCAAGAATTCAACTTTCATGGTCCGTTCACAAAGGAATACAATTTTTCGCTTTTGGACGAATTAAACAATTTTTGAACTTAAAAAAATTACTAACTTCGTACAAAATAAACTTAAGAGTTTGATTGGCATAGGTTTAGTCGTATTATTCTTTCGTAGACTACGAATAATTGTACTCCCTCCATCCCTAAAAGAGTATCGTTTTTTGACTTTGATATATCGTGTTTGACTGCTCATTTTACTCAAAAATTTTATGCAAATTATAAAATAAATAAATCATTATTAAAATATATCTAATGATAAAATAAAATAATATTTATTAAAATTTTTGGAATAAGATGGATGATCAAATAACATGTTATAAAATCCTAAAACGACCTTTTTTTTAAGACAGAGGAGAGAGTACTCTGTAAAGACAGTATCCCCAAAGCCACTAGTAGAGAAAGAACATGCCAAAAGTATTTGATGGATGGGCAGCGACCACACACGACACTCGTCCAATTGTTTCAACCCTCAAAGAATAGAAGCCACCTATCTTGACCAGCAGCCCGCCACCGCACACACCTTCCAATCGAATTCTGATGATAAGGTTCCACCACGGAAACAACTGCATTATTAGCCAACACATTAAGATAAACCCTAGCCCCTACCCACACCACCAGGACTGTAAAACGCGCATGTGCTGTACACACCCACACACACAAACCCCAACCAAAACTTACAAACACGTGCGTGCTTCGACGCCAGGTCTCTTCTATAGTTTATACACAAATTCTTGCGACTTGCGACCCCAAAGTGGCGAAATATTATTGCCCAAACAATACCGGCAGATGCGATCGAGATCAAATATATATATATATGATATGAGATAACACACTGAAAAAGGCAAGCACTTAACTTGAGCTAATTTGCTCCTGAACTTTTACACCTGATTGCTGGTCGCCGCCGCCGCCGGCTCGACACGGTTGTGTAGTGCGGACTTGAGCATGAACCCACCAACCCCGGCCTTGTCGTCAGGGTCCTCGTCGTGGTAGACGTAAGCGAAGCCGCCGTGCCGGGTGAGGTCCATGCCGGACATCTCGTCGTCGGCCGAGATGCGCAGCAGGTCCAGCTTCTTGAGCGCGTAGAAGAGCGGGCCCATGGTGCAGCTCACCCACCCGGCGACCACCAGGATCTGGATGATCTGCGCGGCGAGGAGCTTCCCGCCGCCGCCCATGAACAGCCCGTATGGCCTCCCGGCGCCGTAGATCTCCTCCACGTACTTTTTGCTGGCGAAGAGCCCCGTGAAGATGACGCCCCAGGCGCCGCAGCCGCCGTGCAGCTGCGCCGCCTCCAGCGGGTCATCGAACTTGAGGCGCGTGGCGAGCGCGTTGGCGCCGATGAGCACCCAGGCGGACACGAAGCCGCAGATGACGGCCGCCCACGGCTCGACGACGCTGCAGCCGGCCGTGATGGCCGCGAAGCCGCCGAGGAGGCCGTTGCAGACGTCCACCACGTTCCAGTGGCCCGTCTGGAGCCGCTTCCCGAACAGCGTGGTGAGCGCGGCGACGCTGCCGGCGAGGGTGGTGGTGACGGCGGTGCGGCCGACGGCGGACCACTGGCCGTGGACGGTCCCGGCGGGGCCGTACGACTTGAGGATGGTGGTGAAGGAGCCGGGGTTGAAGCCGTACCAGCCGAACCAGAGCAGGAAGGTGCCGAGCACGACGAGCGAGGCGCTGTGGCCCTTGAGCGCGACGGAGCGGCCGGCGTGGTCGAAGCGGCCGATGCGGGGGCCCTCGATGAGCGCGCCCCAGAGGCCGGCAATGCCGCCGACCATGTGGACGACGCCGGAGCCCGCGAAGTCGATGACGCCGGAGCCGAAGAGCAGCGGGCCGGAGGTGCGGACGGCGCCGGCCCAGCCGTCGGCGGACCAGAACCAGTGGGACACCACGGGGTAGACGAAGCCCGTGAGGAAGGCGGAGTAGATGAGGTAGGCGACGAACTGGGTGCGCTCGGCGATGGAGCCCGAGGTGATGCCCGCGGCGGCGATGGCGAAGGCCCACTGGTAGAGGAAGAAGTCGTAGTCGAAGCCGGTCCTGGGCAGGTGCTTGAGCCCGAAGAACTGCTTGCCGATGAAGCCGTTGGAGGGCGTGCCGAAGGCGAAGGCGAAGCCGAAGAGGTAGTAGAAGAGCGCGCCGGCGGCGGCGTCCAGCACGTTGGTGAGCATGATGTTCATGGTGTTCTTGGCGCGGACGGAGCCCGCGCAGAGCATGGCGAAGCCGAGCTGCATGGCGAAGACAAGGTACGCCGAGAAGAGCAGGTACGTGGCGTCCACCGCCGACGCCGTGTCCGCGAACTGGCCGCACAGGTAGTCCGTGGCGTTCGCCGCCGCCGCGCCCAGCAGCGGCGCCAGGTCCGCCGCGCACGTCGACATCCTACTCTGTCTCTCCGGCGTACTACTATTAGCGTAGGAAAGCTAGGCCGGAAGGTATGGAGACGCGAGGGGGGATTGGGAGGGTGTGTGCGTGGGATGGGATGTGAGGATGATGATGGGGAACGAACAGGCAGCGGCGTCGATCGGATTTATAGGAGGAGGATGGAGAAGAAGAGATGCGGTGGCCACCAGGATCCCGGGGCAGGGCTGCTGCGGAATCTGGAGATCCAGCTGGACCCGCCCTGCCTCGCGGTTACGGACGGTTACGGTGCGGTGCCCTCGATGTTGTTGTTGTTGTCCCAAAATCCACGATCCCGTTTAATTTGTCATATTTTCGGTTTTATTACGTATATACCGATGTATATATTCTCTTTGCCCTGAAAAGAATACAATTACGGGTGTTCGAAAAGACTTTTAGTAAGTACTATTTATATTTATGCCTCTAAATTAATTTATTATGAAAATACGTTTCGTAACTAGTCTAATAATATTTATTTGATATCATAAATATTAATAATTTTTATCTATAAATTCAAGTGCCCGAGGTGGTTTCGTGGGCTCATCGTGAATGTTTGGAGGACTAGGTGCTCAGATTTCACAGCTATCCGTTAATCGTTGTGGTTATATGTTCTTTTCTGTCTCTAGCTAGGCACTGTGGCTATAGCAGGCTAGAACAATTGTGCTCGGTGAGTTTAGCGTCTTCCTCAAACCCGATCGGTCTTGCTACCTACAAGATTCAAGGCTTGAAAACCAGCAGTCTGGTGAAACTCTCTAAACAACTGCAAGATGGAATCTGCGGTCTGATCATCATATCAATTGTTAACTCTTGTAGAAAAATAACAAAGGATAGTAACGATAAACAAAAACAAATGTAGTATGATAGACACACGTATCGGGAATTGGTAATATACACATCATGCATGTACAGTATATCTTGCTTGAGTTAGTTTTCTCTAACAAATTTCCATTGAATCTATATGACATACCCCTTGCTCTGAAGTCTGAACCCGTTTACTCCTGTGCGCCTGTGCCAATGTGCACGTTGCACCAAGCCACCAATCATTTGAAAATCGCTGTAGAACGATGTCAACGGGGAAAATTCAAATAGGCGACGTCATGGAAAGAGGACTTTTGTGTGAAAAAACGAATATTAGCTAGTATGCCAAGAAACGGAACCTGCAAGCTCAGATAAACTTTTGTTAGCACTCGATCATCGCAGCAAATTTCTCTGTTTTCGTAATAATATACTCCACAAGGTATGTTGAGGCCATTCACCTCATTCGCGAATAAACTACTCTGGCTATATATTCGTAATGTATGTATACGACGTGGAAAACGGACAACCACATGAATTTATTTTGGCTGATCTAGGAGAAATATGCGCACTTTTTTTTTCAGCGAATTTATTTTTCATATACATGGATTTTCAGACTTCCGAAAAGCTAGCGCTTATCTTCTGTCGTTTATTTCTTTCTCGTCTGTTGAAAGAGGGCTCACCTCAATGTAAATTCTTCCAATGCTACTCAGCACCCATTTGACACTTTAAAATCTTTCAAGCCGCAAACCTGGTATCTCCAATCACATACGTACTAGTCCCTAAGCAATTTGGCTACTTTTTAAACCCAACTTGCGAAGATACCGCAACCAAACAACGGGTAAAATAGTGAAACTTGTCAAACATTTTGCATCGATAGAAGCAAACCTGGTACTACATTACTGTAGATTAGAGCTCGACGGCACCACGTTCGCGGTAAAATCAAAAGTGAAACCGCACGCCGCGACAGCGACGACCAAGAAAAAACAACGGATCCCCAGACGGTTACAAACAAGAGCAACTCCCGCGGAGACCCGACGCAGTTGGATCGCACGGATCGCCATCGCTCGATCACCCCACCCAATCCAGGCCCCGAGCGGCCGAGCGACTAAGGTCAGCGGCCGACTTGTTTATCACCCGCTGACGCCTGACGCCGCCGCCAAATGGCCGGCGATCAGTAGACTAATCGGCGCGTCGTTCAGAAGCAGGCAAGCAGCGAATTGCTCATCCAGGTATATCCGCGAGTCTAACAGGCTACGAATATTATTCAGAGCAAAAAAACTGTGCCCACCTGTCGCATCTGCGGAAGCCAAATCCTACTTTGCGTCCACGGTCATTAATTTGCTGAGGCTGAGCGGGGGATGCGGAAATGTTCCTTCTCCGGCCCGAAGAGCTGTTTTTGCTCTTTGGATCGTCTCTGACCCTGGTTTTATTATCATTATTAGTTAATACAGGGTTCCTGTTTTAAGAATGCTGTAATGCCACAGCGTCCGATCTGAGTACGCATCTACCTGCTGGTCAGACTAGTTCCTCTTGCAGTTGGCCTCCACACCCATTATATTCGCCGGAGACTGCTTCAAATTCTAGTGTATGTTTAGCTGTTTAATCCTTTCTTCTGACAGACAACGCGTCATGTGAGCAACAGGCGTATTTCAGTATTTCTACTCGGTACAGGGAACACATTCCTGCAAGCATGTCATGTCTATACACGCCGTTGTGTGATCCCTAGATTACTAATACCATTGACATTGGGCATGTTTGCCTATATCATTAGGAATTTTAAATCCCATGGGCTGGCAACTGCACATTCACTGGAATCTACTAATTGGATCGGGGTCCTTGTGGATAAAATAAACAGTGCATTTCCTTAATGTAGCCTAGTGATGATCTAGGTGCCCTTTGGGAAGTAGCATAGGGATAGGATATCCCACTTTCCAGAGAGTAACATTGTATTCCTATCCGTTTATTTTCACATCTCATTTAATCCTAACCGTTCATTCATTTTCTTTTCCCAATCCCTACCTTCTCATTTCTCAATATCCAAACGCCACCTAAGTTTGTATGATAGTATGATACTGAGAACTGAGAAGGTTTGAATTTAGGGCCGGAACCCGGAACTCCACATCCTGCACCCTCTGTCTCCCAAGCATTATTGGTGGTACTCTGGTTCTAATTTCTGAACATAGATACGTAAGTAGAAATTTCAAGATAGCCAGCGGCAGTCTTATCCATTCGAGCATTCAGACTGATGAAAGAGAGTGCTTAGAAACACTTACAGATGCAATTGATAAGCCTTTTATCAAGAGATTAGTGCCCCTTGATGACGAATCCCATTATATCTGCTCTTTGATGTGGAATTACAAGCATTTATCTGCTCGCATTGCACTCTGCATGGCCGGTCGGTATCTTGTTCTGTCTGGTACTGAATGATTGTTAGCAGTTAGCACATGCTTGTCTGTAACATTCACCACTATTCACCAATCCGCGTCATATAGTTTTTATGTTATTTATGGCAAAAAAAAATCTGTGAATGATGATCTGCAACTTGGAGGCTCGACTTCGTCGCCAAGTTGTTTTCTTAATTATCACCTGCTGCTGATGCTGTGGCTGGGAAAGGTGCTAGTATGATAACCAGATGCTGCTGCAAAGTCCATCCTGGCTTCCTGCGTATATTATTGATCGCAACACTTGACACTGATCGAATGGTTAGGTTAATTGAGATTCTTGAGAAAATAGATTTGTGATGAGATGCGGTAGGGATACAAATACGGTACCAAAGGCGATACATTTTTAAAGTGCTCAACTAGAATCTTCCCTGTTGTCGACCGGTGACATCAAATTTGGTCCATAAACACTTCATCTAGCCTTGAATTGGTAGTAGATACGTTGTAAAATTATTTGAGCTGGTTGATTCGGAAAAAAAAATATTTCCATCTTGAGACATGTCGCTGTAGCTGCTGAAATACTAATATAGATGGTAGATTCAGCTAAAAAAGGGGGAATATATTAGTAAGATGCAAAGTCAGCGCCGGCTACATAGCCAAGTATCTTAGCTTGTGTGACATGCCCTTCTCCAGCGGATGACATGTTGATACATCCTTAACGGTGACAAACCTCATCTCTCGAATAGTTTTTGCTCGATACTACAGTCACCAGAATTATCCTCTGTATCCGGTAAGCAAATCCAGCAGCTGGATCAGTATACACAATCTGGTTATAACCAGTACAGTATTCAACATGGATGAACTGTCCAAGGTGCTGTTCCTCCTTGGTATTGGTGATAGAGATGCAAGGCTATTCCGATGCGTGTGGACCCGTGGGCAATTAGCTGACCTGGCCAATGGAACATGCAAGCGTAAATAATTTCACTGTTGTCGTGTTTGTTTATTTTTGCAAGTTTTTTCTTTTGTTTTGAGGAGAGGAATTTTTTTTTTCAAGTTGGCAATGAGTTGACTTTGTGACCGGAGTGTTGATCCCTTCGAAAAAAAAATAATTAAATGCTCCTGCTGAAGTTTTTTTTTTTTTTTAGGAAATCCTGCTGATGAGATTGCAGCGCTAAACTGAAGCACCTTGAAATGGACTTCAAACAAGTGAAGGCCCATCTTAAGCTGGGTTCAGGGTACTGGATCTGTAGGTCCAGCAAAGGCCCATAGGCTCTGCGTCTTCCTCATTTGCTACAGCAGCCCGTTCATCAAAACTGATGGATATGCACTCTGTTCCCCCACTCTGTTCAAAACTGCTTCACGCTCAACCGCCCGTTCATCAAAACCGGTGGTATCAATCTGTTCACCTCGCTGAGTGGTTGTTTGGAACGCAGAAATTTTATAAGAATTTCACAGAAATCAGTTTAATTTTCGCAGGAATGAGAGGAAAATCCTCCATTCTAAACAGGCCTAAATTGTTGTCAGGAAAACATACTATTATGTGATTGAAAATAAGTTGAATCTAACCTAACCAATAAAGTGATGAAGATCGATAGATACGATGAGCCGACGAGGTGCATGTATGCATCATAGAGCCACACACACCAAAACGCAAAGGCGTGCATGCGCTGACCCATGTCTGATGCATGGGAAAAAATTTATAAAGTTTAATGAACCTCCTTGGACTATTGCGAAAGTTCAATTTACTTCCCTCGTAGCGGCAAAACCTCTTTCAAAAGCGCCTAAAAAGATAAATTGGTCAGTTTGAACTTTGAATAGTTTGAGAACATAAATATCTAGTTTTCTTACACCCATGTTGAAGGAGGTACTTTGACTTTTCCCTATTGTTTTCGCTTCTGCCTTCACCGTTTCAGCTCAGAGCGTTGTCCTGCACCGACAACACTCCATCCGCGATCGATGCGCCGTATGAGGAACGTCGGAAGTCACCAAGGCGCGATAGAGCGAAAGAGACGGTCAAGTCACGAGGACCATCGCTTTCCGCCGGACGAGACAGGGACTTGCCCGATCAACAAGGATAGCATCGTCGTCGTCGTCATCCACTTCGTTCCTCTTCTCTCTTCATTCACACACCCCCAACGACGGGGCGTAGGCGCGTAGCCACTGAAATCGAAAGTGAGGACTGAGCAGGATGGATGGATGCATGGGAAGGGATGAAAGGGGAAGCGCAATACCAAAAGCAACCTGTGAGTGACCATCATTATAAACTCAAAGAAGGCACCAGCACCACTAGTGAGTGACGCTGGCACCCACAGGTGTCACAACACTAAGACAGGGCTGCCTTTGGACCTGCCTTTTGCCTATAGATTAATCATATTAACCTGGTAAACTGACGGTCAAGGAACGAAAGCATCCAACCAAGAACACCACCTTCCTCTCTCACTTTTTTTTTCACGAAAGAACATCACCTTTGCACTACTGCCACTCGCCCACTCGATCTCATATCGGAGTATATTGTTATGTAACTATACTGCTATAATATATTACATTACATTAGTCGTATAGTATGATATTATTAATTATTAGTTATTACTAGATAGCTATCAACCGATCGAGGAGGCAGCAGAGCCATCAGCTGATTCTGTTAACTCGCTGATTCTGTTAACTCGCAAGTTACGAGTCCTGATCCTGAGAGAGAAAACTAGCTAATGGCTACCACACGTGCAAATCCTTGCTAGCTAAATCATGGTCGTCGTCGCAGAGGTTAAGGTTTACAAATCACGTAGACAGAGGATCGGAATTCGATAGAGGCGTCAGTCAGACAAAAAGAAGAGACAAATCGGAACAAGAAGATGCGCGTGGTCCGATCCACTCGAGGATCGAGTGGGCCGGGGCTAAGCTAATATATGATGGTTCTAGGAGGGGTCGAAGTTGTAGTGCTTGTCAATGGCGACGACGACGTCCTAGGTGCAGCTGAGGCCCTTGGGGAAGACGACGAGGTCGCCGGCGCCGAATTCCACCACGCAGTCGCGGCCGGAGCCCTTCACGGCGGCCCTCACCCTGCCCTTCACCAGGTAGCACGTCAGCGCCGCGTCGAACTTGAGCAGGAACCTCCTCGGCGGACAGCCCCATCTTCGCATATCATCATTTATGTACGCGATCGATCGACGCATGACGAAGGATCCATAGATAGAGCTCGATCAGAGGCAAGAAAAAACTTAGGTACAGAACGAACGAACATGCCGCCTAATTAAAAGATCCGCCGGCAAGGAAAGGGAAGAAATTAGCTTTGAATTGATATGTACTTCGGCCAGGACTTGACGCCGAGTTGAAGCAAGCGCGCCTCCGGCGGGTTCTTCTCGATGGTGATGGACAGACCGGGGGCCCTTGCCGCTGCCTCCATGGTGTCTGGGCTTGTTGAAGCCGTCTCCATGAACACCTCTGTGAAAAAGATGTAGGAGGAGGAGCAGAAGCAGAAGGCAAGTTGAAGTGGACAGTGGTGTGTCCGTGTGTGTGCTGCCGCTAGTATGCAGTATATGCTAGCCGGCCGCAAATAGCTAGAGCTAGCATAGCTACAAGAATATAAAGGGAGTTGCAACCAGTTGGATCGCTTTGATATGGAGAAGCGCCAAGCGCACTCCAGAGGGAGTAGTCTGTCATACGGATGAAGCACGAATCTTAGCATCTTGGTTCCTGCACCCTAGCATTACAGAGTACTCCATTCCTAAATTTTTCTCACGAGGTAGTTGTTTCACGAAACAATATCTTTCTCCTCTCACCTCTCTCTCTCTCTCTCTCTCTCTCTCTCATTCACATTAGGTATCAGCGGGGTGTATGCCAGGGGGACTCGCTATCATCGATATTATTCATTTTGATCATGGAGATACTGGCGATCGCGAAAACGCGTGCTGAAGGGGTCATTCGACAGCTAGAAGGTCAAGCCATTAAACATCACTGCAGCCTGCAGATGATGTGATGGTGTTTATGCACCCGGACCCGAGGGAAGCACGGGCGGTCAAGGAAGTGTTGAGGGTCTTTGGCTTGGCTTTGGGGCTCCATACCAATTTCAGCAAATGCTCCTTGACGCTAGTATATGGGGATGAGGCAATTCTGCCACATTCTTCAGTCTATTCTTGGTTGTCAGATCGTTGAGTTTCCGATCACGTACCTTGGGATGCCACTCAGTACGAGAAGATCTCAAAGGCGAGAATACCATCAGTTGTGTTGATGTCATCGCAAGGCGATTGCCGGCATGTCACGGGCCCCTAATGGCAAGAAAGACTTCCCCATGTACACCATGATCAGTCGAAGGACTTCCCTCCTTGGGAGCGGAAGGAAATTGACGCTATGTGTCGGCGCTTTCTCTGGACTAGGAAGGAGGGTTCTATCAGGGGGAAGTGTATGGTCGTGTGGTCAATTGTTTGCCGACAAGCCGAGCTAGGAGGGCTCGGGGTGCCAGACCTATATGTCTCACCAATATCGCGCTCCGGGCCGCTAGATGGATGTGGTTGCGAGAGACGGACACACAGCGGGCCTGGTCCGAGCTGCCTTTGGCCGTCTCCTAGGAAGTGCAAGCCTTCGTCCGGGCCTCGACATTCTCCATTGTCAGGAATGGCAGAACTACGACCTTATGGATGGGGGCACTGGCTGCATGGACAAGCCATCATGGACATGGCGCCAACGTTGTTCAGTTTGATCAGCCGTAGACACAGATGCGAGACGACTGTGGCCTCTGGCCTTCTGAACCGCTCATGGATCAGGCAAATTTCGGGAGGACTATCCGTGCAGGCCATCCGGATTATCTCCCAGTTTGGTACCTTGTGAGTCATTTGCAGCTACAGGATGGCAAGGACTCGCTAATCTAGTGCTGGAAGGATGATGGGATCTACAACACCAAGTCGGCATATGCGGCCTGCACCTCGGCTCCCACCCAATCCTAGGTTGCGAGCTCATTAGGGATACTTGGGCGCCATTGCGAGTTAAGATATTCCTTTGGCTTGCCCTTCGCCAGAGACACTGGACGACGAATATGAGACGCAGGCACGGACTCGAGGCGGCGGCCCAGTGCTTCTTTTGTGATCAAGAGGAAAAATCCATTGACCACATCGTCGCGGCTTGTTCCTTCTCCAGACAGGTGTGGTGGACTATCCTGACTAGGTTTGGAGCCGATGCCTCCTTAATCGGTGGTGACTCCATCCTGTCTTGGACTCTTGGTGGAGCTCTTGGAGACGACGCTGGACAGGAGACAAGCAATGGGGTGCGGATTCTCTCTTCGATGGTGGCCTGGAAACTTGTAACAGAACCGTCTAAATCACATGGCCCACTGTAAGGACTGGATAGGCTAGAGGGGGGTGAATAGCCTATTAAGAATTCTACAAACCACTAGACCACAAGTTAGTAATTTTAACAAGCGATGCTAAGCACTAGCCTTAGGCTACTCTATGCAAGCCACCTAACACAATTTACTAATCACAAGTATGCATTCAACCGCAAGAAACCAACTCCTCCGAAATCTAAGGAGATGGCACCTAAACAAATAGTAACCGCAAGAGTGTGAGATCGAGAAAGATATACCAACGGGCTTGAAGGAGAGAAGTCCGCTAGCCGTGAAGAACCAATCACCGGGAAATAACCAAAGTGAAAACCAAGTGATCAATCACCAATAGAAAGTTGGAAGACCAATTATCCACTCGATGGTGAAGAAGAGAATGAACACTCGATTTTTTATTGAGGTTCACGCGATCACCGTCACGTTACTCCTCGTTGTGGCACCGGTCTTCCTTGGTGGATTGCGAGTTAGGTTTCACACGCCAATTCCTTATCGGGAGCCGCTCACCAACACAAGAGAAGTGGCTATCAACCACGAGCAATCCACTAGAGTTGGTTTTGGCACTCCGCCGGGGAAAACCATAAAACCCCTCATAATCAATCACTTTGGTGTGGGCTTGAACAAGCACCAATCAACCTCACACCGGAAACGTCTCCAAGCCGCTAGGGACACGGCAATGCCCCAAGAGAATAAGAACTCAGCCTTGGCTTGCTCTCAAATGTTCTAGAATGCAAATCACTAGCAAAGATGCACTTGAGGATCACTCAACTCACAAAGATGATCAAAAAAGAACAAATGAGTGACTGAGTGAGAGGCTAGAGAGTGCTCACAAGTGTATGGTAATGAATCAAATGTGCAAGAGAGTCACCAAGTGACCAGGGAGGGAGTATAGATACCCCTAAGTGCACTCCTAGCCATTAGCCCCACTGAAATAGCCGTTAACACGATTTTTGCACCGTCGAACGGACTGCGTCAGACCAAACGCCAACGTCCGACGCTTCGATGACTGCCACGTGTTACCACGGCCACACGATTTCAACGGTCGACTGTTCACGCCACTATTCAACACCGTCGGACTGGACAGCGTCGGACTAAACAATCGCGCCGTCCGACGCTTCCAGAACGCTCCGTCCGACGCTCACCGTTGGGCTAATCTCAAGCTTCCGACGCTTCTCAGCTCGTCACGTGTCATACTACGGTTGATCTGCTGCTATGCTGCACCGTCGGACTGTGAAGAGAATGGTCCGACGCTCAGAAAATGAGCGTCCGACGCTCACCAACAGAACAGGGCTAGGGTCAGGCGTCGGAGTCAGAGCAATTGTCTGACGCTATGCCACCAAACAGTCCGACGCTCAGGAAACTGGGTTTTTCAAGTCTTTTTCACACCCCTTGCTTCTATGTGCTAACACTCAAGGTTCTCAACACTTGTGCACAGTGTGTTAGCATTTTCAAAATATTTTTCAAGGGTTTCTAAGTTGATCTCTAGGTTGTGTTAGATTCAATGCACATGAAATGTAAGCTAGAGCACTTGAAGGTAATCCAAACACTTGTTCTCCACTTAATAGTCGGCTATCTATCCTGAATATGATCACACCCACTAGGTGTCTTGACCACCATAAGAAAAGCTTATTAGGGGTTATAGCTTTGCCTTCAAGCCTTTGCTTTCACTTGATCCATCTTGCTTGTTCTATGGTTGAACCTTCCTTGATCATCACCACCAATCATCTAGGCTCATCACTCCATGGATAGGACTACCTAAACCTTGCCAACACTTAGCAACTTAGGTTAGCCCCTAGGGTGTCATCAATTATCAAAACCAAACTAGGGCTTTCACCCACAGGCACCTGTCATTGTCACTAATGACCTCTGACAGCCGGGCCCGTGTCCTAGATGATCTAGGAGGCTCTGCCGGGCTACATGAGCACCCGTATTCTCCGACAGGATCCCATTGCGAAGCCATTATAAGATTACAACATTTCATAATAAAATACATCAGAGTAAAAGCACGGAAAGATTATAAAGTATTTAGATTACAAATCAGTTGTCCAAATAGAATTTAAGTGCAGTTATTACAAATCATAATTAAATGTCGGTAGCAGTGGAACAACGATACAACATACTTAAATAAATGATATCAAGAACCCTGCCCATGGGTCCAACCTCACTTTTCCTCACCTCCTTCCTGAACAATCGTCACACAGCAGGGAGCGAGACAAACCTTCGACTGCTGATTTCCTGCGACAGGGGTTAACAAACCCTGAGTACTGAGGGTACTCCGCAAGACTTACCCGACTAAAGAAAAAGATGAGACTCAAGAATGCAGGCTGAGGGGAGTCAAGGTAAGGCTTTAGCAAGAGTCAAAGTATTTTTGCGGAAAAGAAATACTAATCTTTAATTCTACTTTCAACATTTTAACCCAATATTATTTTACTCAGTAACCATAGATCGACAGTTCTTTCACATATATCCTTCAATTTCAATTAATTAATCATTCTCAAAAACAATCTAGTTCCGAACCACTTTTCGATGTAGGTGTGAGGATCAAGTCTCCATAACCGAATAGCAACGACGATTCGAATCGATTAGTACCCAGCTGGGGATCCCTAACCACACTGCATATGTAGCACTTAAGCTTGCAAATACTAATCCCGTCTACCACGGCTTTTCCAACCCTGAACCAGGTCCTGCGTCACCCGAAAGCACAGTACACCTCCAATCCAGCACGCCGACCACGAGGGTACAAGCTACTCTCGCCATCTCTCCACTCCCAGTGCGTGGTTGTCGGTTTAAACAATAGAGCCACCGGAGTCAGAGCTTCCCGTAGTGGCTAGTTGCAAAGTATCGATCACAGCAGGCCGACAACGAACGGTCCCTAATTCTTTTTCCGTTGGAAACCACGCATTGGGACTCTAACCCAAGTACACTGGTGACCACCCGGTTTTCACATCCCTTTTCCGCTGCCGACGATAAGTTGGGACTCTAACCCAAACATATGGCCACCAAACGGAAAACCCATCCCCATTGCTGATAATGGACTGGCCAAGTGCACCGCCAACGAATGAGGACAATACCATTCCCTTTCAATGATTCATTTTTTACATATCATCGTAGTTTAAAATAGCATTTTTGGCAAATCTAATAATTAAGCATGACTAATCATTTTTCAATACTTCAAATAAATCAGGTTCTCAGGTTATGATAAATAGTCAAGGATGATAATGCATCAATTGGTTATCACTCAACTCATATTAACCTAATGCAATAGATTTACTCAAGTGATAAACATTTATAAATCACAAGGAGAGGGCTGAATGCACCGGGGCTTGCCTTGTAGTGCAAAAAGAGTGGGGTCGGCGTCTGTGCCACAGATGTCAAATCCCTGCACCAGGTCAGACGTAGGCTCTTCAGGAGTCACCTCAGTCTTCACCTCCTGATTTTTGGTCACTACACGTATGTAATAATGAATGCATGAATGCGACGCAGCGATATGAAAGTACAAGATATAACAGATAAAGTAGAGTACCAATACTATAGTCCTTCAAACTATTTAAAGTAATTTACTCTAAGATGCTCTAAGTCATAAGGGTGTTTGACCTAGAACCACACTCAATCATAAAATTACACAAACCCTAAGTCATTAACATTTAATTACCTTTTTAATTAACCCATTATCCTAGTATTAATAAACCACTAATTAAATTACTTCCAAATAAACCCAAACTTTACTAACAGATGGATCTTGAGCTAAAACAACACCAAAATAAATTTCATGATTTTTGGGAATATAGCGAATTAATTAAAATTGCTCAAAGTTACATTTATCAATTAATGTAGTGATTTTTAGTTCCTACAGAAAGTGTCTAAAACATACATTTAATATTTTTATCAAATACTACATATTACAGAGAGCATCCACAAATATTTTCATAATTTTTAGCTTAGCAGAAATATTCATATAAAAATACCAAGGACTAGCACTATTCACATTAAATCAAAATTGAAAAGTCATTTACAATTCCCCGGAAAAATGGAAAACCCAATCTTACCCGAGGCGGCCCAGTAAACCAGGCACCGGCCCAACACAGCCCACGCGCGCGCCCGCGCTCTCCACACTCCCTCCGTGCCGCTGACAGGCAGACCCCACCCGTCAGCCTCTCCTTCACCCCCTCTCCTTCTACCTCCGGCTCCCGCGCATGCGCGAACACGGCGGCTCGCCGCCGGCGGTTCCTCCGGCGAGGGAGAGACCTCCGACGGACGGCCCAGGCCCTAGCCTACTATCCTAGGGACCTAAACAGACTAAAGCAGGTCGGCGACGAGCATGACACCACCCATGGCGGTTCGGCCACGTCGGCGTGCCACACGCCGGCGAGCACGAGTGGTAGGGTTCTAGGCCAGTTGTGCGAAAGCTCTATGGGCTCACCATGACTTGTTTCGGCTAGGTTATTGATCTCGAGGCGGTGCAGTGGGTCGAGCTCGACGTCGGCGGCGAGAACAGCAGCACGAACCAGCGCCAAACTCATGTTCCGGCCAACCTATGATGTCAATCAATAAACCGACTTACACATAAGGTTTCGGTAGTCACAGAGAGAGGGAAACACAAGGTAAGAAGGGTCCAAACTCACCCAGGTGAGCTGGTCACGAGCGGCAGAGCTGGCGGCGATGTCCTGACCGGCCGCGGAGATGACGACGATGTTCCGGCACGCTCAGGCTACTACAGCTTGGATCTCAGGGTAAAAACGGGACGCAGAGATGGAGTGAAGCTACCGGCAAAACGAATTGGATGGAGGTGGTTTGGAGACGGTGAATTTGATCTCGAACCGAGACGCGCTCGTCGGTGACCGAGAAGGAGGGAGAAAGGAAAATGGAGGGTCGTCGCCTTTATGCAGTCGGAAGGGGCGGATAAGGCAGGGCGCGTGTCCGGGGCCCCCAAGCGACGACGGAGCGGCGGTGGCCGGGCCCTGGCTGGCCGGACAGCGCCGGCGCGCGGCGCGGCCTGACACCATTTATGGGTCCGGAACAGTAGCTAGGCCCGAGGTCAAACCTTAATGTGATCATTATCTGCCTATTTTGTGTAGCTACAGGAAAACTCCCAAAATGAAAGTTGTGCAAAATTTCATGAAGAACATTTTTTCTTTTTGAAGTATATTCAAATTCGAAATATTTTTAAAAATAACAGAAAGGGGGTAAATCCCAATTTGAAATTCAAATACAATCCCATCAAATTATCCAAAGTTTTCTATATAACTTGAAAATCTGTAAACATGAAAGTTGTTCAACTTGCTGATCTCTACAACTTTCATTAAGGATGCTTAGTCAGATTCTTGATAGTTTTTGAAATGACATTTCAAATTCAAATTTCAAAGCATTGTTTTGAGTTTAATTTGTATTTCTACTTTATAACTTTAAAATATCCAAAAATAAAAGTTGTTCCATTTTAAAAGATCTATAACTTTTATTAAGATACCTTCATCAGATTCCTTATAGTTTTTTAATTAGGTTTTTAGGGCCTAATTAGGGCTCAATTTGATTTTTCTCTTTATTTTAATATTTGATTTTCAATTATGGGTTTAATTGGACAATCATTCCCAATCACAAACAAATCACTCTAGAGGCCCTAAGCACAATCATATGCAGATAATTAATTTAAACATGGTGGCATGACAGTTTAATTAACAGTAATATTAGAGGTATTACAGAACTTTGGAAAGAGCGCAACACACGTTGCTTTCGCCCAGCCTCGTCCATAATCCCGCAGGTCTTGGCCAAAATCAAACACAAAGCTGAACATTGGATTCTCGCAGGGGCGAAGAAGTTAGGTTGTCTTTGTCAGGAGCAGTCGTTCTTGTTTCGGCTAGGGGAATTGAGCTTCATGTCTATCTCCTTGTACTCCCGGTCGCGAAGTTCTTTGTCTTGTAACTTTGTTTTTTCACCTCTCTCTTCATACAAAGATATGCAAGCCTTTTGCGTATTCGAGAAAAAAAAATCATATGTGATATTATGAGATAATAACTTTTTAAACTTTTGACACGTAGCAATATGCCTATCCTTACAAGTTTTTCTTTTTAAATGGACTATTTCTTCGGCAACCTTCCATAATAACTATACATAGGCTCGCAAAATTAAGGAAACATATGCATGCATATTATTATTTTGCCATCTTTTAGTCTAATTAGCTCTAGTCCAATTAATGAGGATGAAGTATCAAATGTGTATACCTCTTTGGAGGGATTTTGTTTTCATGTTTCTCATATTTTTTTCTCTGTAACTTCTACTCTAGAGTTCTATAGCCACGAACTCCAGGACACATGTTAAACTATGTAAAATGATGATGCCGTATTACAAATTACAGATGCTGCTGCCGGATTAAAAATTACAGATGATGCTGCCGTATTACAAATTACAGTTTTCAGTAATCCAAGACCTAATTTCTCGCCAACCTTAATTTACGGGTATGGTCATGCAAGTACTACTACTCTACCGATCCTTAAATATTTATGGCTTTCGCTTTTCTGAAAAATAACTTTAACTAAATATATTAAAAGATATTTATATTTATAATATAATTAGTATTATTCGAAGGATCTTTGAATCTATTTTAAATAAATTTATTTAAAGATATAAATGTGACAAGTATTTTATAATATAATAATGAAGTTAAATTTACTATGCGCATAAACAGACCGGGGAGTATAGGCTCTATTTAAATCCTTTCTAACTTTCATTTTAACTAGTCACATTAATTTTATGGCACATGTATAGAGTATTAAATGTAGATAAAAATTGAAACTAATTTGACAGGTTGTTAAATATTGTTTCACGAATCTTTTAAACCTACCTAATTGAACACTTATTAAAAAAAAAACTAAAACGCTGCTGCAGCGTTTCAGTTGCTAAGTTTAAGTTCTCAGCTAAATGGGGCCATAGTCTTTCTCGGACCGGGCAGGCTCTGTTTAGATCCCGTACAAATTACAACTGCAACTAGTCACATCAACATTGCGGCACATGCATGGAGCATTAAATGTAGACGAAATGTTTGCATGTTTGTACTTTTTGCATGTGTATCACGAGATGAATCTTTTAAGCCTACTTGGGCCATGATTGAATAAAAGTTGTCAAATACAAATGAACGTGCTACAGTACAGAATTGCAACTGCAACTAGGATCTAAACGGAGCCTTAATGGGGCCATAGTCTTTCTCAGCTAGGCCCATGGGCATAGACGCATAGTAGATCGCTGTGACGCTGTTCGCGTCAGGGGCAAACCCCCTTTTGCCTGTCGCCTACCGCATCAATTGCTCGCACGTCGCACCGACGCACGCCTCCTGCGGCAGATCCGCAATTCCGCAGCCCACAAGCCACGACGCGGCGAGACAGTCCCCAGTTCGGGTACCATGTGGACCCGGGCCGCCAGCGGGACCCAGTCCCGTGCCTTCTCTGTTCTCCTCTTCTCGTGCTCCGACCCATTTGACGCGACAAGACTAGCTCCCACCTCCCTGTGCCACTGGCAGCACCTCATTAAACGCGGACTCAGCGCACGGCCGTTTCATCATCACATACATATACGGAGACTCCGCCCCTGCTCCGCTGCTTCTGTTCTCTTCCTTTCCCCACACCCTTATGCTTCCGCTCGAAGCTCCTTCCGCCATGGGCGACGGCGACGGCGAGGCAGAGAGCTCGAGCTCCGGCGCGGCCGCGGGCGACCGCAAGGATCCGAGAACGATCGCTCGCAAGTAAGCGCCCCCTTCCTATACTACTTCTCTGATCTGCTACAGATTTTTCGCGCGGAGGGCCGGCCCGGCCGGCATATTTGTCTGCGCAGTCTGTATGGGAGAGGTGGAATTTTGTGCTCATTTCTCGCGCGAGGCCATCGATTCGTTGTGTGTATTGCTCATCTCTCGGGAGTTCGTGAAGGTTTTAGACAGGTTTTGAGGCGCGATTGCTTCTTCTCTGTTCTTCCTATCGTTTAACTGAAGTTTCACTCGGTTTTCACATTTTTTTTAGATTGTTTGATAGAAGCGTTTCGTGAGAGAGTTTGAGTTTTCGCATAAGTTGCGATTTTGACGGCTGAGCCTGGATTTTCTCCACCAGGGTATTTTTCCGAGAATGATTTTCACCAAAACAACAAGAACAAAAAGCACTCATAGAAGACGTTTTATTAGTATACCCAATGCAAATTTCTTTTGTTACAGAAAATATGGGTATTCCAAGGAATACCCTTTTTTTTTTTTACCCTGCCACAACGTTGCAGCTATGGATGTTTAATGCCCCCCTGTTAGGAAGATCGAGAACGTGATACCCTTTTAATCTCTAGGATTCGTCCCGTTCATCGCCTGCTCGACTTTATGGCAAATTGGCAAGGCAGCACCCCAGGTAGAGTAGATAACAAGTACTCGTAATAACTATTCCCAGTTACGTGTCATCACTGCATATATAAATGAACAAGCAGTAATAACTTCCTCGGGGAAAAAAAATATTCGACATGTCATGGTATTGTGTCTTGTAGTCATCATTGTTGCTTTTTTCTTTTGAGAGGAAGTCATCATTCCTGCTGTTGTGGCAAATGGTGGGCAGCTTTTTCATTCAGTATTTATTTTTCCCTAAAATATTTGTCAGACAAATTAGTGTCACTAAGCTGCATTACCTAAGCCTCTGTTAATCAAGGCTTTCATTTGTTTGCTTCAAATAGTACTGGGAGTATGAAAAACACTAACGGTTTGTTACCTTTTGGTAGATATCAGCTGGATCTTTGCAAGAGGGCAGTCGAGGAGAACATCGTAGTGTACCTTGGAACGGGATGTGGGAAGACGCACATTGCGGTGTTACTTATGTATGAACTTGGACACCTCATCCGCAAACCCAGCCGCGAAGTCTGCGTCTTCCTTGCACCGACCATACCCCTTGTCCGTCAGGTACAATGGCTCCCTGCTATATGCACCCTCATTTGTTTAAGGATATTTCTGACCACATCTTTCGGTACCAGGTGCACCTTTACATGCTTAGTCAGTGCTCTTTTTCTGCATTTTTATTTTGTAGCAAGCAATGGTGATTGCGGATTCCACAGATTTTAAAGTTCAACATTACTATGGAAGTGGTAAAAGCTCTAAAGATCACCAGGCATGGGAGAAAGAGATGGAAGAATACGAGGTATGGTTTGCTCTATGTTCCTTTTGCTAGCAGCTGCCAAGTGACCACTAATAGTCCTGTTTTGAATATTTTTAGTAGCTAGCATAAATTAATAAAGCTCTAGTAGTTGACATGTTGTGGTGAAAAAAATTTCAGACAGAGATGTTTAGCCTATGATCATTTTTGAACCAGTGTTCTGACTCTTGAGTAATATGAAAAATCAACAGTTGTATCAGCACACAACTTGGCAAACATAATCTATTTATATCAAGTTTGGCACACAACTTTGGGCAAATATAATCTATTTGTACCATCATTGTTTCTCATGCATAAATTTTCTCTTCCTAACTTGTGCTGCTTTCTCTGCCATTCCAGGTCCTTGTAATGACCCCCCAAATATTATTGCACAATTTGCGGCCATTGCTTCATCAAGATGGAATTCATTGCACTTTTGATATTTGATGAATGCCATCATGCACAAGCACAAAAAAGGCATCCATATGCACAAATTATGAAGGTAACTGCTCGCCGTACAATTTCAATGCTTGTACTATCATCTGTTGCAATCTTTGGAAATTGATATTCAGGTCACAGAACTTCCTCCTGACCTGTGCATCATTTAATTCTTCATTTCTGTTGAATTTATCTTGATGACAGGAATGTATTGCTATGGCTGACAGGATTTTAATGTCGTAACTTGACAAAAAAAAAATAACACATTAGATATTTTTCGGTACTAAACATGTGGGTGGGTAAGATTTCTAGAGGCTGAAACAGATTGGATCTACAACCTTTTGTTGCTGATAATGAACTTGCCTATATACTTTCAGTTTCGAAACGCCTGTGCTTGTACCTATATTAATCTGCGCAAAGGATTCTCAGATTTCTACAAGGGTTACATTGACATCCTAAGATACAGATTATCACAATATTCTAATATACATGAGTATTTAAATTTTATTCGAATCTATATCTGACATTCGTATTTGTTTCTTAAAAAAGTAATTGCTAAATCTTCACAACCATATACTTCTCAATATCTTAGCATTCATATTTGTTTCTTAGCAAAGTAGTAGTTGCTAAATCTTCATAACCATACACTTCTCATCTTCTCATTCTCTCAACATTTAATTGAATACATGACAAGCACTCTTATGCAGTTATGAGGTCTTGATCCGGTAGTTAGAACTGACAAATTGATGAAACTTTATTGCTTTGGATCAATTGAGCATATGCAGAAGTTGTACTGCATCTCTTAAACAATAGTCTTTAGAAAGTTACTTGAACTGTGCACTTCTTAGTCGTAAAATATTTATGAAAATATTTCAGGAATTCTACAATAACGCTGATAAACATCCACGTGTTTTTGGCATGACTGCTTCACCAATTATTGGAAAAGGTAATGGTGTTCATATTTTAAACAATAGCTTTTTATGATAGCACAACATATTGTTTAGATTTTATTAAAGAAAAATTAGACCGATCTAGAAAGAAGTAGGGGGACTTGCATTATAAGAAAAATGCATCCAAATTCAGGTTGAAGAGAACTTAAATCTAGGTGGTGGAGGTATTCTTTTCCAATTCACATAAGGTTTTGCATGAAAGCAAGGATAATATACCACAGGGTTAATTGATTAGTCAGTTGAAATGATAGGGAGGGATGATCTCTCATGCTTTTGAGGATTTTGTGGTAATTTGCTCAGCTGTATTACAATTAGGAATATAGAAAGGAAAGCAAATTGGTTAGAAACATACTAGAGAGCAATCCTAGGAGAGGAGAAGAGCTATTAGAGTGGAATAAGATGGACGCCTGTTTCTCACCCTTTCATTCCAAATCATTGTGAGTACCAAAAGCTCAAAGCACAGTGACTGAAGGATACTCGTATAGTCGTATTACTTCATTATTTTGCTGTATCAGAATTGCTCTTTGGATTGAAATTCTACAGGTATCTAGGGACACAAAAAATAGTGGTCAAACTAACACAAACAGATTAAATGGGAGTGTTGACTACCAATATGTTATTCTTCCTCTAAAGTTGTATCATCGAATTTAGCTATATTTCTTCCCCATGGCTGGCTAATTATCATTCCTATACTTTCTATGACAGGTGGTTCTAACAAGCTTACCTACACTAAATGTATCAACAGTCTTGAGGAATTACTTAATGCAAAGGTGCATACCACTACTGTTCTCCATAAAGCTGCTGGGCTTAAGATGATTTTGACAGTTTTCTCTGTAAACTTGTATTCTTATGGTGTATAGGTTTGTTCAGTTGATAATGTAGAACTTGAAAGTGTGATTGCTTCACCTAAGATTGAAGTGTACTTTTATGGCCCAGTTGGTCACTCGAGCTTGACTACAACTTACATCAAAGAGCTCGATGGCTATAAGTCTGAGGTGATTTTTTTAAAATATAGGATTTATCTTTGGTCCAGTTAACATGAGCTTTTGGGCTCTTTTCCTTTTTCTTTGCCCTTCAACAGCTTCTAATGTGCTTTGAACAGTCTGAACACATGTTAAGAGAGAGTGCTTGCAATTTCAAGGAGTCACAGAAGAAACTGAAGTCCTTATGGAGGTTGCATGAAAATTTGATTTTCTGTTTGCAAGAAGTTGGTCTCTTTGGAGCTCTCCAGGTGAGTTTGCACTGTTTGCAGAGTTTGTTCAACCAGCATTTAAATCTTTACAATCTCCGAATTCACCTCAGCTGAATTCCTTCTTCACCGTTCCTCACTTCCTTGTATTTTGGCAGCACTGGGAACATAGAACTGTTGCACTGAAAGTCCGTAACAGCCAGTAGCTGTGTTTAATGCTACCCAGTGTTTTCGTATGCGTGATTTTTTTATTCTTATTGTTGTGGTAATAAACTGACTATAATGTACTTTTTTTGCATCTTTGAGTGACATTTGTGATTATGTTCACTAGACAAAACTCTTCAATATGAATATGTTTGAAGGCTTAACTGATCCCGAATAGCTTACATCCTTGCCAGATCTTTTTAAATTATATTTGGTATTGCCTTTTTCTTCATTTTAATAAGTACTAAACACAGGATTCATTTCACTCAAAAGGAGAGACTTGAAAAGATGACAGGTCCAAATATTTCCCCAAAATTTGCCACAATGAATAGATGGATGGTGATTTGTTTTTGTTAAAAAAACTTGGATCCCTTCCATGCTGGCCTATTTAATTTGGTATAAAACCTTGGCATGCCACAGTTTGTAGCGTATGTGTTCTGCTTAATGCCACAATTATGGCTTACCACACATTCTTAGCCTCATGCCATACGTGTCATTGAACTATTTTTATGGCAGACTACTCACTATTCCCCACTTGTGGCATCTATTTTGGCCGCCACAGTTTTTTTTTTTCAGCACAACACAGTTTGCCTAATGGCAAAATTAGGTGCGAACTTAACACGTATGTGATATTATTGTTTGATTGTAGTGCAGGCTGCAAGGACCTTTCTCTCTCCCAGTAGTGTTGGTCTAGATGGAAAGGGGGTTGACATTAATGACTATGTTAACAAAGCAACATCTCTTCTAAGCCGCGATATCTTAGAAGGTGAACCCCGCTCCTCGTACGCTTTGCTGGTGTTTTGGATATGCTATTCAACAGGCTTATCTGCGTATGTCATACTTATTGTTTATAGTAGACCTTTTGGAGTTACTTTTTGTTAGAAATAATTGTACTCAAAAGGCATAATTTTTCATTTTATCAATTAAAAATTCTGACAGCTTTGTTTTTAAGGTGCAGATGCTGATTCATTTGACCTAGAGACGATAGAAGAACCTTTCTTCTCAAAAAAATTTGCAGTTCTTATTGACGTTATATCGAGATACAGGTAAGCATGATGACTTGTGCTATTATCATTTTTCAGAAAAATATCTTTGATTTTCAATCGTATACTTAGAGCAGCTCCAGTGTGAGGGAAAAAGTGAACCGAGAGGTGTGAAAATCGAACTTTGCACATTGGAGCATTCGAACTCTAGCTGTCAGGAGCAAAAGCGACTCGTCTGCCAAGGTCGAACCATGGGGAATAAAATATAGCATGCAGTCCGCTTTAGCCTGTGCACATGCCATGAAGCTCCATCAAACACGGTAGTTCAGAGTTGTTTATTATTTTCTTGAAGCAGAAATCGGATGCAACACTGGAGCATGCGAACTTTGCTCAACTGTGTCAGGACCGTGTCAGTTCGGTTCGACTACCACACAGCGGATGCCCTTAAGGCATTATATATATAAGCTACAATCCTGCCGGGTGCCTGAGTTCTGTCTCACTGCCACTACATTCTTTCAATCAAATATGATATCAGTTGTGTATATAATTATACAACCCCTAACTTTGCTTTGCATTGAAAATTTCATAACTGATTGGCCTCAGGATCAATCTTATAGCACACAAACAAGCAGTTAGAAATTTTCCAGGTTACGCTTGAGCCTAAAATGTCTAGAATATGAACTCATAGTCTTCATCAAGTTAGATGTACAAGTCTCCCTTTAAGGCAACATGCATACACTGAAGATTTGTAGATCCCAGCTGGCTATGGTAGCTGGCAAGCTACAATGTATTTGAAGTTATGAACAAATATAAAGGTATTCAGAATGTTGGGGCTTCTAAGCCCATTGTTTCATTCTTCTTAATATAATGATACGCAGCTCTCCTGCGTGTTCGAGAGGAAAAAAAAAAAACCCTACAGGGAATACATATTAGGGTATAAGATTTTGCACAATCAAAAGGTATACAACTGATTTCTGGGATTTCATATAGAAAATGCTGCTGATGGTTATTAAGTTAATTAGAATTACCAGAAAGATTAGTTATGCCATGAATTGGAAACATAACTGAAAGCTTCATAGCTTAACCAATTTGTTGTGAGTTGGGATAACAAGGGCCTTGCTACTTTACATAACCTCGGTCTCTGCTGAGAGATGGCAATACCCATCATAATAATTGGATATGCACCTGACCAGAGGGAAGCCGAATCAACCATTGTTCAATAGGATCTATCATTGATCTTTATTCCACATAACAGTTAGGATAGCCATTTCAAGACTTCTGCATGAGTTTGAAGTTTATACTTGCAGACATCCTAGCCAATGATGTATCTGTTTGCCACATTGTTGAAATTATATATTCTATTGGTTTGCTGTAGGCCTTGAATATGTTCAAAACCCATCTACGAACCAAGCAATTTCAATGTTTAGCTGTAACCATTTTAAAATAAGTTTCTGCCTTCAATTCTATTGGCATCATCCTGGTTGTTTTCTCTTTGGTTTCTTCAACAGGCTGGAGGACAACATGAAGTGCATTGTTTTTGTGAAAAGAAGCATTGTTGCAAGAGTAGTAGCGCGGATTCTCCAAAATCTGAAGTGCCTTGATTTTTGGAAATGTGAGTTTCTTGTGGGATGCCACTCGGGATTAAGGAACATGTCAAGGGACAAGATGGGTTCTATCATTGAAAAGTTCTCTTCGGGTGAGGTATAATCTGAAGTTTATCCATCCTTAATAGTTATTATCAGGTTTATCTTTATTATCTCCACTAACACCAGTATATATGTTTATGCTTCTTATTTTACAGTCCCTTTTTCCTTACTTTTTCTGCAGGTGAACCTTTTGGTCGCTACTAGTGTAGGTGAGGAGGGACTTGACATTCAGACTTGCTGCCTTGTTGTGCGGTTTGATCTCCCTGAAACTGTTAACAGTTTTATCCAGTCAAGGGGACGTGCCCGGATGAGTAAATCTAAATATGTTTTTCTCCTGGAGAGGTCATTTTCGTAACACCCACCCGCACGAGCACACGTTTGCACTCACCAATTACACCGTGGCTAATTTACACAAACCTATCATAATGCTATTAACGTTTCCTTGAATTTAGTTTCTTGTTTTTGGTTCTAGACCTTGAAGCTCTTCATTTTGATATTTACCAGGGGAAATCAGTCTCAGGAGAAGTTGCTTGATGATTATATTACTGGTGAAAGCATTATGGATAAAGAGATTAACTTGAGAACATCAAATGATATGTTCGATTGCCTTGAGGAGA
The DNA here is from genome assembly GCA_038502445.1 of Eremochloa ophiuroides. Classification (NCBI taxonomy): domain Eukaryota; kingdom Viridiplantae; phylum Streptophyta; class Magnoliopsida; order Poales; family Poaceae; genus Eremochloa; species Eremochloa ophiuroides. The sequence goes on along the minus strand of JAHLJS010000009.1, from coordinate 49,958,777 downwards.
ACATCTATCGAGTCAATGACACTGGTGCTTCCATTAGCACTGCTTGCAGTGTATCTCTATTACATCGCTACTGTGATAACCTTCCTAGAGATATGTATGCAAAGGATCGTTTGTTATTCTATCCATTTGGCGTGATTTAAATACTCTACTAGAATAATTTGATACATCTTATTGCAGGTTTTTTGTTCCTTCCCCGTCCTTCTTCTTTGTTGATGACATTGATGGAATAGTTTGCAGACTAATTCTTCCATCAAATGCTCCTTTCCGTCAAGTGAATGGTCAACCCTGTCCATCAAAAGATGAAGCTAAGAGAGATGCATGCTTGAAAGCCTGCATTAAACTTCATGAACTCGGTGCTTTGACAGATTTTCTTCTACCTGGCCAAGGCTCTAGAAAGATTAAGGTATCAACAACAAATATTTCAGAAAGCAACAAAGATGAGGGTATGGTCATTGTTCATTATTCAGAATATAACGCAAAAAAATATTGGTGATTTGGCTTAAGCATTTTTTTCCATGTTTCAGATGAAAGTTTCAGGGAAGAGCTTCATGAGATGTTAATCCCTGCAGTTCTGAGAGCTTCAAGATGCAAACTAGACTGCTCATTGAAGTTGCATTTCTATTACATAGAATTTATTCCCATACCAGCAGATAGACGATATCAGATGTTTGGCCTTTTTGTGATCAATCGCCTTCCAGAGGAATCTGAGAAGTTGGATGTTGAATTGCACCTTGCTCGTGCGAGGATTGTGAAAGCAGGAATTAAATATTTGGGAAAGATTGAGTTTAATAAAGAAGAGGCACTGTCTTGCTTATCTGTTCAAATGCTAAGACACAATTTCTGGGAACATTGCCTGACATGTCTCTTTTATCTTACAGATTATACTCGCACACAATTTTCAAGAAATGTTTTTGAAAGTTCTCCTGGACAGATCTGAGTTCACTTCATCTTATGTTTTGTTGGGCAATGATGGTTTATTAGACATGGATTCAACATTTTACCTTTTACTTCCCATCAAGCAGAAATTCTATGGTGATAATATGATTGATTGGCCAGCAGTAAAGAAATGTTTATCATCACCTACATTTCAAGATCCAATGGGTTTGTCTCTGCATGATTCATATTTGCCAAATGAGTCTTTGAAGCTTCTCGGTGGAACATACAAGAAAGCTGATGTGATTGGCAGTTTGGTCTATACTCCTCACACCGACCTGTTTTTCTTTGTTGATGCCATTCTGGATGGAACAAATGCTAAAAGTGAGTTGAACGGTTCAACTTACGTAGAACATTTTAAGGAAAGGTAAAAGGATGAATTATTTCTTACATGCCATTCTTATCATACATTTTTTGTAACAAATGTTGCAAAATTATACTATACCACACTGAGCTTCCAGCAAGGCAAATATAGTTGCATCACAAAGCTCTAAGATTTCGATGTAATATGATAATCAGGAAAGTTCATTTTACTATTCCGAACAATCCATTTTCGCCACTTAAACCCCTGAACAAGATGTCGGATCAGTTTATTCCCCCAAACCGTTTCAATTGGTCCAATCTACTCCCTACTAGTGATATCTTTTTTGTTTCCCTGTAGAAATTTAGTTTTTAAGTTCAGATTATGTGGAGTGACAAAGGACATCATAACTTGTGTTAAAAAAGTGTATATTAAGAATTGTTCATGATTGTGTGTATAGTTAGGAGCATGTAAAGCTAAACTAACCTGAGAAACACAAATTGTATGAAAAATAGTGATGGAAATTTCTTAATGTATTTTTATGAGATAAGGTATCGTGTCCATTTTCCCCTAAAAGAACTCAAACTAAACGTGCATGCAAAACAACAAAAGAGGAAAAGAAATCATTAGAGGTTAGATTGGACAAACTGAAATAATTAGGGGCAGCAAATTGAGCCGAATTTTTTGCAGGCAATCAAACAAACAAAGTTGATTGTTTGGGGTAGTAAAGTGAACCTTTTGCTATGGTAATGTTTATCCTTCTTTGTGTTGAAAAACTCTTAATGTATTTTTCTTAAAATAGGATATAATGTAATCGCCCCAAGAATGTTGAACTTAAATCTCAACCTGCGCGTGAAAAAAAAAGAAAGAGAAAAACATCAGGGTGTATATTAGACCAATTGAATTAGATTGTTGGAGTAAATTGAGTGTTAGAGTGTGTGTATTAGGCCCATGAGGCTAAGCCCATGAGGCCCATGTATGTACTGCTATATAGCTACCCTTTTAGGGTTAGCCTAATAATCTAATCACTCACTTTAGCATGGTATCAAGCTAGGGTTCTCTCTTCCCTCCCTCTCCTCCCCTCCCCTCCCTCCCTGCAGCCGCCGCCGCTGCCTTCTCCGGCCATGGCCGGCGGCCGGCCGCCTCCCCCTCCCTCCCCCACCTACTTCTCCACTTTCCCTCCTCTCCCCTTCTCCCCCTGGGCACACAGCCCCCCTGGCGGGCAGCCGCCGGTGGCCATCCCAGCCGCCGCTACTGGCGCCGCTGTGGGGGCCGGCGCACCCCCGCAGGGCGGGCCTGCCACCACCCCCGCGTCCTCCCGCCCTGGCCCCTGCTGCGCCCGGCCGGGGGGGGGGGGGGGAGGGGCCGCCTCAGGCCGCCCCAGGCGCTGGGGGCCCGCCACCGCCGCCGCCGGCCCCTGCCTTGGCCACGCCGGGCGCGCAGGTCCTGCCGCCGCTGGCCCCTGCCCACGCCGTGCTGGGTGCCGAGGACTCCCAACTGGTGGCCCCTGCCCCGCCCCCGCCCGCGCCGACCCAACCCATGGCCGCGACCGATTCCCTGGTCGGTGCGGCTGGGGCCCCGAGTCCGCCGTTCCTCCACGCCGCTCTCTTCTCCGATCCCCACCACGCCGCCGCTCTCATCTTCGCCCGGGCTGCCGCCGCCCTAGCCTTGGAGCGGGAACGCGAGGTAGCCGCGGCCTTGGCCCGTCAGCTCACCGAGGCGGAGCAGCTACTTGGCCACCCGGGGTACTACGACTCCACCGCTGCCTCCTCCGACTCGCGCGCCGTTCGCATGTCGCCTCTCCAGATCCCAGATCCGGCGGATCCGCTCGTGGCGCAACACCACTACCAGGCCGGCGGTGTCCAGAACATCCGGAACCTGGTCATGGTCGTCTCGACCCGGAGTCGTCCTCCTACGCCCGCTGGCGGGACATGGTCGTCCTCACCCTCCGCCGCTACGCCCTTGACGACCACGTCCTCCTCAACGCCCCACTTGCGGCTCAGACCCTCGGGTGGCATCGTCTCGACGGCATCGTCCTCTCCTGGATCCTCGAGACCATCACCACCGACCTCCACGACCTCGTCCGCAACACACCCGACGCTCGTCGTGCCTGGCTGGCGCTTGAGGGCCAGTTCCTGGGCAATGCCGAGGCCTGGGCTCTACGTCTCGACGCCAGCTTCCGTACCTTCGTCCAAGGCGACCTCTCCGTCGGCGAGTACTGCCGCCGGATGAAGGGCATGGCGGACTCCCTTGGTGACCTTGGCTGGCCTGTGGAGGACCGGATCTTGGTCCTCAACGTCCTCCGCGGCCTCAGCGACCGCTACAGCCACCTCCGGACCTAGATCACCCGGCAGCGGCCTTTCCCCTCCTTCCTACAGGTCTGTGACGACCTCATCATGGAGGAGCTCACTCAGGGCGTCTAGCCTGCTTCCCTCTCCGCACCGGGCTCCTCGTCCTCCTCGACTGCCCTTGCCGCCGCTCCTCCGCCGCGTACGTCCACACCGGCACCGTCGTCTTTTCTTGGTCCTCCTCCCTCCGGGCCGAGCGGGGGTGGGGGGGGGGCCGTGGCGGTCGTCGTCGACGCGGAGGAGGGCGTGGTGCTGGCTCTGGTCGTGGGGCTACGCCCGCGCCACCACGGAGGGGTGCACCCTGGCCATCCTTCAGCAACCCATGGTTCGGGCGCATCTCCATGTGGCCTTTCCAGGGTGCCGGTGGTGATCCTTGCACCCCGGCGGCCATGCTCGCCGGTGCCGTCCCGGCCGCTCCGTGGGCTCCACCACCTGGGGGTGCTCCGTCCCTCACGTCGCCGTGGGCCCTGCCTTCCCAGTCGCTGCCAGGGCCTGCCGGTTGGGATGCGACGGCTCTGGCCCGCTCCTTCAGCACCATGGGCCTGACACTCCCGCCGGCCTTGACTGGGTCGCCGACTCGGGTGCCACCTACCACACTACGTCCGACCCCGGTATACTCACAGCTGTCCACCCTCCTTCGTCTCTTCCTTCCTGCATCATGGTCGCAAATGGTTCTTATATTCCTGTCACATCCGTGGGTTCCGCTACCACTCCTGGCTCTTTTCGTCTTCCTGATGTCCTTGTTGCTCCTTCTATGGTTCACAACCTTCTCTCCATTCATCGTTTTACTGCTGACAATTCTTGTTCTGTTGAGTTTGACTCCTCTGGTCTTACTCTGAAGGATTTGGCTTCCCGGGGTCCACTCCTCCGATGTGACAGCACGGGGCCCCTTTACACGCTTCGGCTTCCTCCGTCTGCTCCTACTTCTTCGGCTTCCGCTTCGTCCGCTGCTTTCGCCGCATCCACTTCCTCTACTACTTGGCACCGCCGTCTCGGACATCCTGGCCATGATGTTTTGATGCAGCTTAGTCGTAGTTCCGACATGCCATGTACTCGGGCTCACGATGGGCATTTGTGTCATGCGTGCCAATTGGGTCGACATGTTCGTCTTCCATTTCCCACCTCTTCTTCACATGCGACCCACATTTTTTATCTTGTACACTGTGACCTGTGGACTTCTCTTGTGATGAGCATTTCTGGATATAAATACTATCTTATCGTGGTTGATGATTTTTCTCATTATTCTTGGACTTTTCCATTGCGTGCTAAGTCTGAGGCGTTTCCCACGCAACGTCACTTCTTTGCCTGAGTGTCTACTCAGTTTGGCCTTACCGTCAAGGCCGTACAGTGTGACAACGGGCGTGAGTTCGATAACTCCACCTCTCGGGATTTCTTCCTCTCTCACGGTGTCCAGTTGCGCATGTCTTGCCCCTACACCTCCTCCCAAAATGGCAAGGCTGAGCGCATGATTCGCACCACAAATGACACCATGCGCACTCTTCTCCTCCAGGCTTCCCTTCCCGCCCGCTTCTGGGCCGAGAGCCTGCACACCTCCACCTATCTCCTTAACCGTCTACCTTCCACTGCCTGTCCAGCTCCCACACCCCACCACGCTCTCTTCCGTACCCCTGCTCGCTACGATCACCTCCGTGTCTTCGGGTGTGCGTGTTACCCTAACACCACTGCCACTGCTCCTCACAAGCTGGCTCCCCGTTCGACCCTATGTGTCTTCCTCGGGTACTCACCGGATCACAAGGGGTACCGCTGCTATGACCTCACCTCACGCTGGGTCCTCATCTCTCGCCATGTGGTGTTTGATGAGTCCGTCTTCCCATTCTCCACCACCTCCACACCTCCTTCCACCTCCGACCTTGACCTCTCCTCTCCGTCTCCCACTGACGCGGTGGTTCAGCCACCATTTCCGTTTTGTCCTGCAGGTCTTGCTCCGCCACTCGCGTCACCGGCCCCATGCGCCGGCCCGGCGCCCTCCGGTGTGGCGCCTGACCCTGCGTCCCCTGCGGGTCCGGCTGCGCCTGACCCTGTGCCCTGGACGGGTCCGGCGGCCACGCCCTCTGGTGCTCTGCCTGACCCTGCGCCCTGCGCGGGGCCAGAGGCGCCGTCCTTGACGACTCCGGCGCGGTTCGCCCACCCGGTGCGCGTCTACCAGCGCCGAGTGCGGCCGGCCCCGCTGGACACGGTGCCGGTGCCACCACCGCCCTCGCTGCCACGGTCACCTACGGTGGCACCTTCTCCGTCGACGCCCACGCCGCCGTCTCCACCACTACCAGCTGCTCGTGTCGAGCCGCCGGTGTACCACCCGCCGCTTCTTCACCGACACCCGCGTCATGTTCACCCCATGGTGACGCGGCACGCGGCCGGTGTCCTGCGGCCCCGGGCCCTTGCAGCGATGCCCGGGGTCCCGCAGGTCTCTCTTGTACCCTCTTCTGTCCGCGACGCCTTGGCGGATCCTCACTGGCGTCGTGCGATGGAAGAGGAGTACGCGGCCCTTCTGGCCAACCAGACGTGGGACCTGGTGCCGCGCCCGCCTGGTGCCAATGTCGTCACTGGCAAGTGGATCTGGACGCACAAGCGCCGAGCCGATGGCTCCCTGGAGTGGTACAAGGCTCGTTGGGTTCTCCGGGGCTCCACTCAGCGGCCCGGTGTTGACTATGATGAGACCTTCAATCCAGTGGTGAAGCCAGCTACCGTCCGCACAGTTCTCTCCCTGGCTCTCGAGCGCTCCTGGCCTGTGCATCAGCTGGATGTCAAGAATGCCTTCCTCCTTGGCACTCTGACCGAGACCGTCTACTGCAGCCAGCCGGCAGGTTTTGTGGATTCCTCTCGCCCTGACTTGGTCTGCCGGCTCAACAAGTCTCTCTACTTGCTCAAGCAGGCATCTCGGGCTTGGTACTCTCGGTTTGCTACCTTCCTGTTGACTCTTGGGTTCACGGAGGCCAAGTCTGACACCTCGCTGTTCATATACCACCATGGGGGGGATTCTGTGTATTGTGCTTGTTTTCTTTCTTGTCCAGTCTTGTACTCCGCTGCGCCGGTAGTCCAGACTGCGGGGGGTGTTAATAGTGTGTGTATTAGGCCCATGAGGCTAAGCCCATGAGGCCCATGTATGTACTTCTATATAGCTACCCTTATAGGGTTAGCCTAATAATCTAATCACTCACTTTAGCATTGAGCTGAAATTTTGTTTAGGGTTGCCAAATGGACTTATTCGAGGGTAGTAAAAAGAATTTTCCTATGATAGCATATATCCTTCTTTGTGTTGAAAACAAACTAGGAACAAATATCCAGCAGAACTTTGTCTTTGGATTTATTTATCTTATACTAGCCATGCATCTTTATTTCTGTGTCGTTACTATAATATGGAGGTAGGCGATGCATCTGTTGAATTGCTCCATAATGTTATGCTTTACTGAAATCAGGTTACATATCGAGCTTTCCCATCCTGAACAACCACTTTTGAAAGCTAAGCAACTCTTCTGTCTGCGTAATCTGCTTCATAATCGACAACTAGAGAGCACAGGTTAGTCTTCTTCAAGGAGATAATTTCTCTCTCTTGAAATGATGAGACACCCATTTCCATTACTTTCATTTTGTAAGTTCAAGCAGTTTGATAACCAGAAATAGATTAGGGATAACGGCGGCAGGAGAAAGGACCTAGGACTAACCTACTTTATTCAAGAGACAAGCCTCGATTAAACCCACACAAACACAGTTTAACAACAACGATTCCAGGCACAAATGACAAAAGAAATGATGTCAGATGATGTATCTTTATCACACCACCGTGCAAGCACATGAGCAGTCAGTCCTCTTCTTGCTTGACCGATAGACTAGGCAGCATCCTAATTAGTCCTCGCTTGTGTAGCCATTATATTGTATGCCATGAGAGAGAATTCTATCTACACCATTGCAATTTACTCGAATCCCTAATTTGCCGTCACAAGATGAATTATCCCCTATATGGTTTCCTGTGACAAATTCTATCCTTTTATGCCGTTGTTGGCAAGTCAAAGTGACACTCATGGAGGCATAAAGTAACCTCTTTGCCCCTGCCCTCTTTTTCCCAGGCCCGGTCCTGGAGGGGTGTGGGCAGGTCAGCTGCCACGGGTCCCCCAAAATCAAGGGCCTCACCAAGTATACATACTACAGACTCAGATGTATTCGGAACTCTAAGGAACATACTACACAGCTGGGCCTGACCAAAAATGCAAGTCATAGGGTAATTCTTGATCCGTGGCTTCGCAATAAAAAATTAGTTGTGTTTTCGAGAAAAAAATAAAAATTTAGTTGTCGGTGGTGGCGAACCAAAATTTGGTATTTAAATGGGACCTGCTGAGTTTGCAACAACGGATTGCATGAACAAGTGATCAAACCATCCCCAGTAGTATGTTCGCCTATCATGCAGTTATGCCTTTTCCATCTTCGCCCTAAAGCTAGTCGATGGAGTAAATGATGAATTATGAATTAATTATTTATAAGAAATGCTTTGATGAATCATAATCATATTTATTTAGATTTCAATTATCAGTTTGATTTTTATTTTTTCAAGTATGTAAAGAAAACATGCATCTAGAATTGTAGAAAAAAAACACATGAGTTAGTAGAATCACAAATAAGGTCCCTTGACAATTTTTCCCAGAGCAATACAAACACTTGAAATAAATAAACCCCAGATGAATATTAATTCAGAAGATCAAGGCCCTATGGTAGACAATGTTAACATTGGATGACAACAATGTGAGTGATCATGAGCACATATTGAATTCATTTACTATAGAATATGCAGATTTTATATTATTCTCATGTTTATATTAGGACCTATGGCATCTACAGCAGTGACAGTTAAAACTGTTACCTGTACCCAGTACTTTCTTAGGTAGGTATGAACAATACTTTAGTCACTATTGTCCAGAATCCAGATGGCAACATTAGTGCCTTGAAGCTGTATGGCTGAGGAGATACATAAATGCTAAATGTACAGTTGCCAGACAGATGTATATTAACAGACGTTAGATGGCAACTTCTGTGGGTATGAGCCTAATAGGGTTTTTGCTCTCAGATCCAAATGAGCAATATCATAATTACTTTCTGACTATTGGTGTCGGGATCAACCAAATTTGGTATTGCCACTAACAGGTAACTGAGCAAGTCCTAGGATTAAAAGGTCTCATCCATTTCATTGAAACTCATGGATGGCTGTGGCTTACGCAGTACCAAGCAAAGTATAACTTGTCTAGTTATACATATATCGGAGAGAAGTTCGTTCAATCATTTGTTTTGTTTTATTTTACTTTCAACTCAATTCAACTCTAAATTTTAATCAGATTCATAAACTGCATGTTAATGTGTATTTGACCTGGTATTTTGCTACTTCCTGCTTTTATGGATTTTAAGCACTGATATGATTCCTGTGATTCTTTGATGGTTCTGATCCTTGTACAATACTTTTGATGCTATGTTTTTCCTCCACTGTTTCTTATAAGAATCTGAGGGTCGTGAATTGATGGAGCACTTTGTGGAGTTACCTCCAGAGCTATGCTCTTTGAAGATAACTGGGTTCTCAAAAGATATGGGTAGTTCTTTATCCTTGCTACCATCTTTAATGTATCGCTTGGAGAATTTGTTGGTGGCTATTGAGTTGAAGGATGTCATGTCATCTTATTTCCCAGAGGCTTCTCAAATTAGTGCCTCGGGTGTAAGTAATACTAACTTTTGCACTGTTGAGGCTGAGACTTCTAATTTGATTTTGAAATCTATGCTGAAGTAATTGTGATTTATGGCATTCATTACAGATCCTTGAAGCACTGACTACTGAAAGGTGTTTAGAGAGGATCTCTTTGGAGCGATTAGAAGTCCTAGGTGATGCTTTCTTGAAGTATGTAGTTGGGCGCCATAACTTTATTTCATATGAAGGACTTGATGAAGGTCAGTTGACCAGGCGACGTTCTGATATAGTGAGCAATTCAAATTTATATGAGTTATCAATTAGAAGAAATTTGCAGGTGAGTTGATTGCATCGATGATCCCAATATTTATTTTATGCTAAGTTTTATATATTTATAGCAGTTATTTCATCCTATCTTATTGTAGAAGAGATCCAATGTGGTCCTTGTGCTGACATGGTTACATGGTTGAATGGTTGAACCTGAAGCACAAAATGGCAAAAGTTTAAATCATAATTTTTGTCCCGACTCTTTATAAACAGACCCACATTGTACATTGTGACTTGGGACTTAGTGTTGCATTTTTGTAACATGCAGGAGTACAATATCAAATATCCCATGCAAAATAAGTTAGGGCATATGCCTAAGTGGTTGAGAAAGAAGAAAGATAAACAAAACAAAGTTCTTAAAGCGCTTTGTGTGTCCTACTAATAGCCTTGCTGGAGCTCCTTTTTAAGAACCACAATAAACACCAACTTTGTTCACATCTAGAGAAGCACCATAGTAGGCGCCTTTGTTGCAGTGTTTCCGAAACTCCCAAGCAACCAGAATAACCAAGGAATTAAATCCCTTTTTAAGTTGCTTGCTGGCCAGTTTAAGAGCTTGGCTCCACAAGGGGAGAATCCTTGTGTCAGCCTGCAGTGCCACCATACGCAAGCCTGTAGACCACACAAGAAACCAGGAGGGGCTGCATCGATTCAGGAGCTTGACTACACAGAAGGCAGTGGGTGTTTATCTAGCCTACTATCTGCAGTCCAGCATCATTTGATAATCGCTGATCACACGAAAAATTTACAATGCATTGGTGCCCATGATTTCCAAATTTGTTCCAAAGGGGCAATTACATTCATATGCACAATGTTCAAGCAATAGCCTAGGCTCCTGGGTTGTCGGTACATAGGCTTTGGCTGCTAGGGTGCAAAGTTAGGCATTATAACTTGATTCTGACTTCTTTTGATGGCTCAGTCTCACCCAGAAGCCACAGTGTGCCTTTTTTTTTTTTTGAACTTAATGCATGACCTCTGCTGTTCTTCATGAAGAATAGATTTGGCCTAGTTTATAAGGAAAACCAGGCCTGAAAACCTTACAGACGCACAGAAACACCCATGATACCATAACATAAGCCCTGCCAGCTAATCCATGGCAACCTACTTACACACAGTCACACAGAGGTAACACATAAACCAATGGTTCCCACCGCATGTCCTCATTTCTGAGCTTATCACAAGCACTAAAGAGCAGCTCCCACTTTCCACGGTGAACAACAGACAAAGAGCTCTGACATGCCTCCCATCAACCTTGGTTTCCCGCAAGCAGACTGTTAGACTCTAATTTCCATACCTTACAAACCCTAGATTAGGGATATACATACTAGGATACATGGGCCTAAGCCTCATGGGTTGAATACACACTCCAACACCCCCCCGCTGTCTGGACTACCGGCGCAACGGAGTCAAAGACTGGACAAGAAGAAAGAATAACACCAAGAACAGGACCCCCCCCCCCCCCCCCCCCCCCGCAGCCACAACTAGCCACTAGTGATGTTGAGGCTGGAGCGAAACTCGGAGAAGGTCGACGAGGGAAGGCCCTTGGTGAAGATGTCCGCGAACTGGGAGGTGGTCAGGACGTGGAGGACTCGAACGTCGCCGATGGCCACACGGTCGCGGACGAAGTGGAGGTCGATCTCCACATGCTTGGTCCGCTGGTGCTGCACAGGGTTTGTGGAGAGGTAGACGGCGCTGACATTGTCGCAGTAGACGAGCGTGCTCCTGGCGAGGGGGCGGTGAAGCTCAGCCAGGAGCTGGCGGAGCCAGGCGGCCTCGGCCACGCCGTTGGCGACGACGCGGTACTCTGCCTCGGCATTGGAGCGCGAGACTACCGGCTGACGCTTGGACGACCAAGAGACAAGGTTGCCGCCTAGGAAGACAGCGTAGCCGGAGGTGGACCGGCGGGTGTCCGGGCAGCCCGCCCAGTCAGCGTCGGTGTAGACAACCAGCTCGGCCGAGGAGGACCGACGGAGGAGCAGCCCGTAGCTGAGGGTGCCGCGAAGGTACCGGAGGAGCCGCTTCATAGCAGCAAGGTGGGGCTCCCGTGGAGCATGCATGTACAGACACAGCTGCTGCACGGCGTAGGTGATGTCGGGCCGTGTGAAGGTGAGGTACTGGAGCGCACCAGCAAGGCTCCTGTAAGTGGTGGAGTCCTCTGGTCCAAGAGCCGAGCCACCTGCCCCTGACTGCTTGCCCTGAGTGTCGACCGGCGTAGAGCAGGGCTTGCAGTCAGTCATCCCAGCCCTCTCCAGGATGTCCAGAGCGAACTGCCTCTGGTGGAGGAACAAGCTTGAAGGTCGGGGCTTGACAGGAACGCCGAGGAAGTGATGGAGCACACCGAGATCCTTCATAGCAAACTCCTTCTGCAGAGAGGAGATGATCCGACGGAGCAGGGACTCGCTGGAGGCGGTGAGGATAATGTCATCCACATAGAGCAGCAGATAGGCAGTCTCACCCCCATAGCTGTAGATGAAGAGCGAGGTGTCCGACTTGGCCTCCAGAAACCCAAGAGTCAGTAGGTAGGAAGCAAAGGTGGAGTACCATGCCCGAGGTGCCTGCTTCAGACCATACAGGGACTTGTTGAGCTTGCAGACCATCGCGGGACGGGAAGGATCCACGAAGCCTGCCGGCTGGCTGCAGTACATAGTCTCTGTCAGAGTGCCATGGAGGAAGGCATTCTTGACATCCAGCTGGTGCACGGGCCAGGAACGCTCAAGTGCCAGGGAGAGGACAGTACGGACTGTCGCAGGCTTCACCACTGGGCTGAAGGTCTCGTCGTAGTCCACTCCGGGCCGCTGAGTGAAGCCGCGGAGCACCCAGCGGGCCTTGTAGCGCTCCAAGGACCCATCAGCCCGACGCTTGTGTGTCCAGATCCACTTGCCCGTGACCACATTGCCACCAGACGGACGCGGCACCAAGTCCCACGTCTGGTTGGCGATCAGGGCCTCGTACTCCTCCTCCATCGCTCGACGCCAGTGAGGATCCGCCAAGGCCTCACGGACAGAGGAGGGTAGAGGAGAGACCCCCGGCGCGCAGGTGACGGCGGAGAGGGCCTAGGGCCGAGACGCTTGCCGCGTCACCATGGGGTGAACGTGGCGGGGGTCCCGATACAGGAGGGGCGGGTGGTACACCGGCTCGTCGTGTGAGCGCCGGGGGGCACAGGCAGCGGGTGCCGGTGACAGAGGCCCCACCGGAGGCGTCGGTGGCGACGGCGGAGCAGGTACCGGAGAAGAAGGCACCACCGGCGGTGTCGGGACAGGTGGTGGCTGCGAACGGCGCTGGTAGACACACACGGGGTGCGCGAAGCGGCCGGGGGCCACCGGTGCCGTCTCCGGTGGCAGCCGAGCAGGGGACGACGGGGTCGCGTGTGGCGCAACAGGGCGCTCCGGGACCGCACAGGGCGCGGAAGGGAAGTCCGGGGCTGCATGTGGCGCAGTCGGGAGCTCCGAGGCCGCACGTGGGGCAGTAGGGACTTCTGGAGCCACAGGCGGCGCGGTAGGGAGGTCGGGGGCCGTTCGAGGCACGGCCGGGAACTCCGGGGCCGCACGCGGTGCAGCAGGGACCGCCGGTGTCGCTTAGGGCGCGACAGGGAGCTCCGGGACCTCGCAGGGCTCCGAAGAGAAGTCCGGGGCCGCGTGTGGCTCAGCCAGGGGCTCTGGGGCCGCACGCGGTGCAGCGGGAAACGGAGAGAAGGGTGGCGGGACCTCCAGATCAGCAGGAAACAAGGAGGCCAGCGCACGGTCGGAAGCAGGTGTGGAGGTGGTGGAGAAAGGAAAATCCGTCTCATCGAACACGACGCGTCGAGAGATGTGGACCCGGCGAGAAGTGAGGTCATAGCAGCGGTACCCCTTGTGGTCAGGGGAATAGCCGAGGAACACACACCGAGTCGAGCGGGGCGCGAGCTTGTGGGGAGCGGTGGCAGCGGTGTTAGGATAACATGCGCATCCAATGACTCGGAGGTGATCGTAGCTGGGAGGGGTACCGAAGAGAGCATGGTGAGGTGTAAGGGCGGGAGAAGCAGTGGAAGGCAGACGGTTGCGAAGGTAGGTGGCGGTGTAGAGACTCTCGGCCCAGAAGCGAGTAGGGAGAGAAGCCTGGAACAGAAGGGTGCGCATGATATCGTTCGTGGTGCGAATCATGCGCTCAGCCTTGCCGTTCTGAGGAGAGGTGTAAGGGCAAGACATGCGCAGCTGAACACCATGAGAGAAAAAAAAGGCGAGAAGTAGAGTTATCGAACTCATGCCCATTGTCACACTGGACGGCCTTGACAGTGTGGCCGAACTGAGTAGACACCCAGGCGAAGAAGTGAAGGAGAGAAGGAAACGCGTCAGACTTAGCACGCAAAGGGACAGTCCAGGAGTAGTGAGAGAAGTCATCCACCACCACCAGATAGTACTTGTAGCCAGAGCAACTGAGAATAGGAGAGGTCCACAGATCGCAATGGACAAGGTCGAAGGGATGAGGGGCACGGGAGGAAGAAGAATGGAAAGGAAGACGGACGTGACGGCCAAGCTGGCACGCATGACACAGGTGCTCATCAGGAGTCTGAGCGCAAGGCAGAGCGGAAGTGTGACGGAGCTGTGTCAAAACATCGCGGCCGGGGTGCCCGAGGCGGCGGTGCCAGGTAGTGTAGGAGCTGGTGGCGGTGAGGGTAGCGGTCGAGGTAGGGGAGGGAGAGGGCGAAGAAGATGCAGCGGAAGGGGGGAACTGAAGGATGTAGAGGGGCCCCGTGCTGTCACACCGGAGAAGGGGACGGCGGGAGGCCAAGTCCCGCACGGTGAGGCCAGAGGGGTCAAACTCGACCGAACAAGAGTTGTCGGTCGTGAAGCGGCGAATAGAAAGAAGGTTGTGAGTCATACCAGGAGCAACAAGAACATCAGGAAGGTGGAAAGAGCCATGTGTACACGCAGTACCCACGGAGGAGACGGGAATGGAAGCGTCGTTTCCGACGATGATGGAGGAGGGATAGGAAGGGTGGAAAGGGTGGATAGAAGAGAGAATGCCAGGATCTGGCGTGGTGTGGTGCGATGCACCTGAATCAGCAATCCAGTCGGGATAGACTGGCGGCGGCCTCACAGCAGAAGGAGGGCTGATGGCCCCGGCGGCGAGAGCACAGGGAGTGCCAGTGGGGCCCGACCAAGTAGGAGGAAGGCCGTGGGCAACGGCGGCCAGGGCGGTGGCAGGTGTCGATATGACAGTAGAAGGGCACGGCCAGGCGGCGGCGGTCGGCCAGGCAGGAACCGATGCTGGAGAAGGGGCGCCGGCCATGGAAGAAGCCGGCGCAGTGAGAGAGGCTGCCGGCCGGGCAGGAGCTGCAAAGGTGGCCGGCGAGGAGGGGCTCCAGTGGCGGCGGCCAGAGGAGGAGGGAGTGGCGCCGGCCTGGGGTAGGTAGGTTCCAGCCGGCTGTAGAGGAAGGGAGGCAGCAGCTGCACCGGCCGGGGAGAGGAAGAGGGCGCCGGCGGCCTGTTGCAGGTGAGGAGAGACACCGGCGGCCTGCTGCAGGTGAGGAGAGGCGCAGGCGGCGGTGTGCTGCAGGATGGGAAGGGAGGCGGCAGCGGCGGTGCCGGCCTGTAGCACGGGATGGGAGGCGGCGGCGGCGGCGGCCTGCGGAGGGAGGGAGATGGCGGCAGCGCCGGCCTGTCGCAGTGACCCGGCGGCGGCGGAAGAGGGCAGGCGCGGCCAGGAGGGGACGAACCCTGGCGGCGGACCGGCGGCGGCTGCAGCAGCAGTGTTTCGCAGTGGGGAAGGGAGAGGAGGGAAGGAAGAAGAGGTCGCTGGTGGCCATGGCGCCGGCGGTGGTAGCGGCTGCCTGGAACTGAGGAGGACGCGGCGGCACTGGGTAGGGAGGGAGGCGTCGCGGTGGCCTGGCGGCGCGCAGAGCAGGGGAGGGACGCCGCGGCGGCTGCCGAGCAGAGGACCGGCCGACGGCGGACAGCAGCAGGGGAGGGGCGCCGCGGCGGCTGTGATCAGCAGAACAGGGGAGGAAAAACTAGGAGGGACGGCGATCGGTCCTAGGACCGGCGGGAGCCGCGGCGGCGGCGGCTGCGGCAGCCCTCCTGTGGCTCCGATTACCATGTTAGACTCTAATTTTCATACCTTACAAACCCTAGATTAGGGATATACATACTAGGATACATGGGCCTCATGGGCCTAAGCCTCATGGGCTGAATACACACTCCAACACAGACAAAGGTGCTCCCGGTATCTCTGACAAGATCATGTACCGAGTTTCGCCTCGTGCTCTCATTTAGCTCCCTCTATAACAACTTGGCCTTGCATGGCATGACCTAGTCCTCGGGCAGTGCAGACGGACGCAATGTGGCTCCACTCCTGCATCAAATCCCCCTTGTCCAGCCCCTGTGCAACTTAGCTTTGATGTGAATTTGATTCCATCTTACTTGCCATCCAATTCTGTTGAATACATTTGTTTCTGTTTCTGATGTATTTTATCATGTTTCTTGTTTACATTATGGTTATTGGCCTCCAAGGAGTTTAAGTAGAGAATCATGACTCCTGTATTTTGTGCGCATGTTTTCCCTTTACTGCCTTCAGGTGACAATAATTTGTTACTCGCTTACACAAAATTAAAACATCTAATTTGTTACTCGCTTTTTTACACAAAATTAAAACATCTTGATGCAAAATATAGGTATACATACGGGATCGACACTTTGAACCTACACAGTTCTTTGCACTAGGAAGACCTTGCAAAGTTGTTTGCAGTCCTGACAGAGAAGCGACTTTACACCCAAAGAATATCGACCCAGAAAGACGTGAAAACTGTAACTTGAGGTGTACAAAATCACATCATTGGTTGCATAGGAAGACAATTGCAGATGTTGTTGAGTCACTTCTTGGAGCTTTTATTGTCGAATGTGGATTCAAAGCTGCATTTGCATTCCTATGTTGGATTGGGATAAAAGTTGATTTCGATAATTCAGCTTTCTATAGAGTATTAGATGCAAGCTCTGCCAATTTGTCTCTCATGAATTACATGAACATTTCTGAACTTGAAGAATTGATGGGCTATACCTTCAAGCACAAGGGTCTTCTTCTGCAAGCATTTGTACACCCTTCATTCAATAATCATTCTGGAGGATGCTACCAGGTCTGACCTTCCTTCTTCCCTTTTTATCTAATTGCTAGTGAGCTATTCTGATAGTAAAGAACACACTCACTCATATTCTGTACATTTTTAATCAGAGGATGGAGTTTCTTGGAGATGCTGTTTTGGAATATTTGATGGCCTCGTACCTCTACTCAGCTTACCCTGATCTCAAGCCTGGTCAACTAACAGATCTGAAATCATTAGCTGTCAATAATAATTCATTTGCTTATGTGGCCATTAAGAAATCTATACATAAATATCTCATAAAGGATTCCAAGCATCTTACAGAAGCAGTAAATAAATTTGAGAATTATGTTAATCTTTCCAGTTCTGAGAAAGAGTTGTCAGAAGAACCAACATGTCCAAAGGTATATGCTTTCCTTGATTCTTTTTACTTGCTGCAAAACCTTTAGTTATCTTTCTATAAAATTTGTGAATGATCCCTTTCTCTAAGGTTTTGTTTGGATACACATGTATTGAATCCACATGCATTGAAATGGATTGGAGTGGAAAATTAAACTACGCTGCCCCAGTACATTCCAACATGTGGATTGAGGTGAATACATGTGCATCCAAACAAGGAAAAAGGGTGTATTTTCCCTACGTTTCTTGAATAACACTTCTTTTATCTTCTTTGAGTTGAAACAAAAAGTCACAATTAAATTACTGCTAAAGGAGCTTCTTCAATTTTTCTATGCTCCCTCTGGTTCTAAATGTAAGTTATTGAGGACAGTGGCAGTCTCCAACGACACTTCGACTTCTGATACCGCTATCAAAGTGTCGTTGGAGACTGCCACTGTCCACATTGTCAACCTATGTAACTTGCGATATGTTGATGGGTCAAAGAAGTTTGACCAGCTAGAATCCTAAAACAGCCCACATTTGGAACCAAAGGAATACAAGATTAGAGAGTGGAATTTGAGGCATAGCTATTTGCACCAAAAGAAGTTTGTCAACTGCTGCGCCTCAACGCATTTCGGGGAGAACCAGCTAGGTCTGGGTTCGAGTGGCACTTCACCCCTAACCTAACCACAACTCATCCGCTGATTCTTCAACATCAGTCGGTTCGGACTTCTGCTTAGTTTCATTCAAGCTTCATCCTGGTCATTGTGTTTTCTGGCTTGTGTTTCTTGGCAGCCATCTGGCATTGGGTATATTGGGACCTAGAAATATTCTGTGATGAGCGGACGGGAAAACCTTCTTTGGATTTGCCAAAGGGGGAAGGACCTTTACTTTCTTCCTGAGGGTAGGAAAATCCCAGTAGCCGAAAGCATCACTAGCTTATGCTCTAACCCGAGTAGCATGGGGCACGTGGAATCCCGTGTGAATCAGATTGATTACTCGGGGCGTTCTGTCATTGTTGTGGGTCCTTCGCTTTCATTACATCAATGTGGATTACCTCTAGAGATAGCAATAAAGCTTTTTCAGCTATTTGTAATTCGCGATTTAATCACGAAACGTGCGACAAAAGTCTAAAGACCACCTAATTGACACCAACGAGTAAAATCCCCCTGTGCCCCATAGTAGCAACAAAGAGTGTGCTAAACTATTGGCAGGTGTGAAAACCGCCGCGGTTAAGAAATTGCGTGGAATTTGAGGCATAGCTATTGCAAATAAACAGGTGTGTCACTTGAAAGTATTTGGAATCCTAGATCATTCAAGTATAGGATTTATTCAAAGCTTCTGTTCAGCTTATCTAATACCTTACATTTTGAAAATAGATTTTCTGAATGAATCATGTACTTTATTGGAGACCCTTGGTATTTTGTTTTTCATCAAATCTTGCATTCTTTTGCTGTAACCATTCAGGTTCTTGGTGATATTGTTGAATCTTATGTTGGTGCGGTGCTTTTAGATTCTGGCTTTGACCTGAACCATGTTTGGAAGCTAATGCTAATGCTTCTAAAGCCAATATTGAGCTTCTGTGGCATGCACATCGATCCTATGAGAGAACTCCGAGAAATTTGTCAATATCATGGTTTTGAGTTAGGACTTCCCAAAGCTACAAAGGACAATGGAGAGTTCCATGTCAAAGTAGAAGTGAACATAAACGGCAAGATGATAAGCTGTACTGCAGCAAACCGGAATTCAAAAGATGCTAGAAAGGTAGCTGCACAAGAAGCACTTTCAAAACTGAAGGTATATTTGTTTTGGCAATATGTAATGAAACGTAAATTGCATGTTTCTCTAGCACCATAGTTTTCATACTTTTGAATTTTTTTATTAATTGCTTAGAAGGCATGGCAAAGTCAACTTATTAGTGGCAATAATGAAACCTTGCACGTTTACACAGATTTATGGATACAAGCATAAAAGAAAGTCACTGGAGGAAATTTTGCATGCTACCACGAAAAAAGAATCAGAATTGATAGGCTATGATGAAGAACCCATCAGTGTTGAGGATGGAATACAAATAAAGAATGTATTGATAAATGGAGAAATAGATGGAAACATCTTTTTTCAAAATAAAGAAATGTCTTTGAATGGGACGTCTGAAACCTCCATTCAGAGTACAGCAGGAGATAACAAGGTTGACAAGAATGATGGTAATAACGGAAGGAACATTAGGTCCAATGTGGTCATGCAGAATGGTTGCCTACCTAGAGGGGCAACCGATAAAATAAACCAAAAGGAGTATCATGGTATGGTAATTTCTAAACTCCATTTTTCTTTCTCTGTAAAATATGCTCGTCATCTAAACCTTCAGATAAAGCATGCAAGGTGTCAACTACAGATTCCAACCAACCTGATGAACATTTGAAGTGCCCTTAATTACATTTGTAAATTTACAGTAGCCGTTGGTCATCAATCCTTTATTGATCAGCTCCGCATGTATCTGGGATACGCACTTAGCATGTGAAATATGCTACGATAAATGGAAAGGGGCAATTGCATATTTTGTTCAACCTTATATAGTTAGTGTATACTTAATATATTGCCTGGAATATAGTTATAGTGTATACTTAATATATTGCCTGGAACATAACCAGTACCCATAAAGTGTGCACTTCATTTTAAAAATATTTTTGAATGAAAAGTTTGTTAGAGTGTGTGTATTAGGCCCATGGGGCTAAGCCCATGAGGCCCATGTATGTACTGCTATATAGCTACCCTTCTAGGGTTAGCCCAATAATTCAATCTACTCATTCTAGCATGGTATCGAGCTAGGGTTCCTTCCCTCCCCTTCCTCCCTTCCAGCCGCCCCCGCCGGCCTCCTCCGGCCACCATGGCCGACGGTCGGCCACCCCCTCCTTCCCCCTCCTACTTCTCCTCCTTCCCCCCTCTCCCCTACTCCACCGCGCCGCCGGCGGCGCCACTGCCGCAGCCGCCGGTGCCGCGCCCGTCCTGGCCGCCACTGCGCCCATCCTGGAGCTGGCCGCCACGGACGCCACGGACGCGCCCACCTCTGCCCCGGCCGCCATTGTGCTGGCACCTTCTGCCACCGTGCCGGCGGTGCTGGCTGCCACCGCACCGGCCCGGTTCCCGCCGTTCCAGGTGACCACCACCGCGCCGACCGCATCCCAGGTGCTGCCCGCCACCGCGCCGGCCACATTCGCCCCTGCTCTCGTCACTGCCCCAGGACCTTCCCTCGCTGCTCTCGCCGCCGCCCGCGCCGCCGCCGCGGACAGCGCTGCCTCCGTGACTGCGGCTGCCCTCGCCTGGGAGCGGGAACGCGATGCAGCTGATGCTTTGGCGCGTCAAGTCGCCTAGGCGGAGCATCTCCTCGGCTACACGACGCCCTACGACACCACCGCCACCTCCTCCGTCCGCGTGCCACCTCCTCCGTCCGCGTGCCGCGCCCGCCTGGTGCCAATGTCGTCACTGGCAAGTGGATCTGGACGCACAAGCGCCGAGCCGATGGCTCCTTGGAGCGGTACTAGGCTCGTTGGGTTCTCCGAGGCTTCACTCAGCGGCCCAGTGTTGACTATGATGAGACCTTCAGTCCAGTGGTGAAGCCAGCTACCGTCTGCACAGTTCTCTCCCTTGCTCTCGAGCGCTCCTGGCCTGTGCGTCAGCTGGATGTCAAGAATGCCTTCCTTCATGGCACTCTGACCGAGACCGTCTACTGCAGCCAGCCGGCAGGTTTTGTGGATTCCTCTCGCCCTGACTTGGTCTGCCGGCTCAACAAGTCTCTCTACGGGCTCAAGCAGGCACCTCGGGCTTGGTACTCTCGGTTTGCTACCTTCCTGCTGACTCTTGGGTTCACGGAGGCCAAGTCTGACACCTCGCTGTTCATATACCACCATGGGGGCGAGACTGCTTACCTGCTCCTCTATGTGGATGACATCGTTCTCACCGCCTCTAGCCAATCTCTGCTCCAGCGCATCATTGCCTCTCTCCAGGCGGAGTTTGCCATGAAGGATCTGGGTGTGCTCCATCAATTCCTCGGCGTCACTGTTGAGCCCCGACCTTCTGGCTTGTTCCTCCACCAGCGGCAGTTCACTCGTGATATTCTGGAGCGAGCAGGGATGACTGACTACAAGCCCTGTTCCACCCCAGTCGACACTCAGGGCAAGCTGTCAGAGGCCACGGGTTCGTTGCTTGGACCCTCGGACTCTACCGCCTACCGGAGTCTTGCTGGCGCGTTTCAGTACCTCACCTTCACCCGACCTGACATCTCTTACGCCGTGCAGCAGCTGTGCCTCTACATGCAGCCCCACCTTGTTGCTATGAAGCGGCTTCTCCAGTACCTGCGTGGCACCCTCGCCTATGGGCTGCTCCTCGGCCGGTCGTCCTCTGCTGAGCTGGTTGTCTACACCGACGCTGACTGGGCGGGCTGCCCGGACACCCGCCGGTCCACCTCTGGCTATGCTATCTTCTTGGGCGGCAACCTTGTCTCTTGGTCGTCCAAGTGCCAGCCGGTGGTCTCACGCTCCAGTGCCGAGGCGGAGTACCGCGCCGTGGCCAACGGTGTGGCCGAGGCTGCTTGGCTCCACCAGCTCCTGGCTGAGCTTCACCTCCCCCTCACCAGGAGCACGCTCGTCTACTGCGACAACGTCAGCGCGGTTTACCTCTCCACCAACCCTATGCAGCACCAGAGGACCAAGCATGTGGAGATTGACCTTCACTTCGTCCGCAACCGTGTGGCCATCGGCGACGTCCGAGTCCTTCACGCCCCGACCACCTCCCAGTTTGCGGACATCTTCACTAAGGGCCTCCCTTCCTCGACCTTCTCCGAGTTTCGCTCCAGCCTCAACATCACCAGTGGCTAGTTGTGGCTGCGGGGGGATCCTGTGTATTGTGCTTGTTTTCTTTCTTGTCCAGTCTTGTACTCCGCTACGCCGGTAGACCAGACTACGGGGGGGTGTTAGAGTGTGTGTATTAGGCCCATGTATGTACTGCTATATAGCTACCCTTCTAGGGTTAGCCCAATAATTCAATCTACTCATTCTAGCAAAGTTACAAAATTTATAACTTCACTAAACGGTAAACATGTTTGGAGGTTATGTTTCGCAAGTGAAATGTGACCATATTTTGGTTTTGATCAATTTGAGGTGATATCTTTATATTGACAGGTGATATGGTACGCAAAACAGCAAGGTCATTCCTTTATGAACTGTGTGCTGCCAACTATTGGAAACCTCCTGAATTTGAGTTATGCAAAGATGAAGGACCAAGCCACCTTCGAAAGTAAGCTCATCTACATACTATTAGAATTCTGTCCTTGAAGCTGGAATGATGTTTGTGTTTGAGCTTCAAGGAGTGGTAATTAGTGTTTCACTTTTGGAACATTGGCTAAAACAACTCTGTTCATGCATTTTCTATATTAGCAAAGCTGAACTATATTTATCATTGTAGTTTTTGCGCTATATTGCTTGTGGTCAACTATTCTATGTAATATGAAACAATGTTGGTGTCGAGTGACCCCAATGATCTATTTCTTTTTACATGCAGGTTCACTTATAAGGTCCTTATTCAGATCACGGGAACTTCAGTAACCCTTTTGGAGTGTTATAGCGATCCTATGCTACAAAAGAAAGCCGCACAGGAGCACGCGGCAGAGGGAGCTCTGTGGTATCTTAAGCAACTTGGATACCTACCAAAAGATGAAAATCGTGTCTAGAAACATTTTAGGTTTTGTGGCCTCCAGTCATATAAATAGACCTCAGATGGGATTATAGTTTTGTTATTGTAAACATGCATTCTATTGACATGTGCGCAGTTCACGTATAGGGAAAAAAGTGTAAGGGCCAATTGCATTACTTCGCAGATTTGCCTCTGTTTTTTTTAGTCCAAAGCTAAATGCCATTAGCATGGATGATCCAATAGTCAATAGAAATTTTCATTTTCATTTACAGACTTACTGTGTTTATATGATAGCAATTAGTGTGTAAAGGACTATCGGAGCGCGGCCTGGCCCGCGCGTAGCATGGCTTCGACAAGCCTGGTGTCTCACCCGGAACAACAGTTCCTAAATAATTCATGTTGCTGCACATGAATGTACCATAATTGTCTGATCTTCTCTTAGCCATGTTTCATAGTCTAAGGTATAGGTTGTAGCACTAGCTTAGCTTATTGTTGCATGTACCATAATTGTCTGGTCTTCTCTTAGCCGTGTTTCATAGCCTAAGGTATAGATTGCAGCACTAGCTTGCGCACTTAAAGGGGTGTGAAAGAGTGAGCTGCGTATGTGGTGTGTGTTGGTGCATGGGTTCAGTTAGCCTGGAAGATTGAGGCAATAAAAAAAATGAAGGCAACTCATGTCAACACCATATTTAGGTAATACATGACCTAGCATAGTGCGCCCACTATCAAGCGCTTAGTGTCTTTCTCTGGCCTTGTAGCTTGCCTACAAAAGAAGATTAATTCGTTTAGGTACTCAAACTTATTTGTGCTCTCAAGGTTAGTGACCAAACTTAATTTTCACCGAGATAACTTTGTTCTTTGAGCCCACAATGGGTGAACCAATAAACTTAGCATAAACATCATTGCATTGGAAATTAAATAAAATTTTATAAAACTAGAGCATGATTTTAGAAAAAAAACACTAAAACTAGTTTCACAATTTTCAAAGCCAAAACAAAATTTCTATGAACTTCCTAAGAGTAAGCCAAATGTTATGATTTTTAGTTGCATTGTTTTTTCATGTGAAAATATGTAGATAGTTTTTCTGAATATTTTTTATGATTTTATAATATTTTTTAAAAAATATTTCTAGTCCGATTTCTCTTCCTGCGCTACGTCATAAAAACCACCATCAAAGGATCAAAGACGAGCAGGGTGAAATAACAAACGGTTCTTAAAGTTGGAGGAAATCAAATAACTAATTTTAAGTCAGACCATTATAAGGCTATGTTTGTTTTAGTTTATCTTAGTCTCGCTTATAAAGTAAGCAAGATTATATGATAAGCCAAGATCTAGAGAAACTGTTGTCTAAATAAGATAGGCGTTTGGCTATCCCTATTATTTTTTATAGGAAATTTGTACTTAGAGCTCTGGACTTTTTCTCAAATTGCACAACACTGTTTACTATTATTTTTATGAGTTTATAGCCTTGCAACTGGACCCGAACAAAAGTTTCTATTTATGTTTGGGTCCTTTTCAAAATCAACGCACAAGCTTACAAAATCTTCTCGTGCTCCATGCTAGGGGAGGCGCTTCAATTGAGGGGGCTAGATCTTGCTTAGTCTTACCTGAAAGGATCTACAATGGCCTAGAGGGGGGGTGAATAGGCCTAATTAAAAATCTGCACACACTTTAGTTCAATTTGATCAGAGACTGCCGGAACTTCCGGTAGTTTGTGTCGGAACTTCCGGCAGTGTCGGAAGTTCCGGCCCAAACTGTCGGAGGTTCCGACCCCTACGTTGAAACTAGCCCTAGTGGCCAAATGAACTTTGAGCGTGCGATAACTTACAACCCTTTTACCCAGTGATGAAGTGAGGTAGCAGTCGAGGTTGTTCAGCTCCGGAGATGCTCCAAGCCACGTGTGGAGTTCAAACCCTAGAAAGTAGAAGGAGGTAGGGAGAGACAAGCAAAGAGTAATACAAAACAAGTATTGCAACAAAAACAACGAGCACAAGAGACACAAGGATTTATCCCGAGGTTCGGCCACCCCACAAAGGAGCACCTACGTCCTCGTTGTTGAGGTGACCACAAAGGTCGGAGTCTATTTCACCTCCTTAGCCTCTCTCAAAGAAACCACAAAGGTAACTCGAGGTTTCCACTAGGAATCATGGGTAATACAAACTTCCCAAGGCAAATCCACAAATTTGGATGCTCTTGGGCAACGCCTAGCCGGCTAGGAGCAAAGCTCCAAGAGTAACAAACGCAAAACCAATCGGCAAGACGAGGAGAATCAAGTGCTTAAGCTCAAGAGATAATTTCCTCACTCGATCCACTCACTCTTCACTCAAATCCTTGGGGGAATCGAAGTTGGGAGCAAAGGGGAGAGGAGAGGGGAGCCTTCAATGCTTAGGAGCTGTTTTTGGACGGAGTTAGGTCGCTGAGAGTCAATGGTAACGGTTAGAAGTGAGAGAGGAGCTTTTATAGACGAGTCCAAATTCAACCGTTCAGATCTGCGTCGGAACTTCCGACAGCGGTGTCGGAACTTCCGACCCTGCTATTCAAAATAGGTCTCAGTGCGGGACAGTCGGAACTTCTGGCTCCAGCCGGAACTTCCGACGAGTCGGAAATTCCGGCCAGGGCCGGAACTTCCTACCTCCCAGCACTTAGCCACGCCACCAGAAGGCTGATCGTCGGAACTTTCGGCCTGGGCCGGAACTTCCGACTGGTCAAGTTCCAGCAGCTCTCGATCGTGTTCGTGCGGTGCTTTGAGTGTCTCTCTTTTGATTTTAAATTAAAGCTTGAGCACTCTATCTTCATCAGACCACTTAGTTTTGCATCCCTCTTAATAGTACGGCATTCCTAACTCAAGAAAATAATAAAAGTAATTCTAACCATCGCTTGAGTCGAAGCGCCGAAGTTCAAGTCGAATTGAGGGGCACCATTTAATCCCAATTAGATTTTCAATATGCTCTCACGGGATTAAACCTGCACATAGTCTTAGTAGAGTTCATTAGTCCCTAATTTAGGTGTCATCAACTAACCAAAACCCACGATAGGGCAAATGCACTTTCATTACCTACCACCGGCTAATCTGGGGCAAGGGAGGGGTGCCAGGTTGAAGGGAAGAGGCGGCGACAGAGATGTAGGCAGGGAGGCAGGGGCGTGATGGAGCAACATGATACCTCCAATGGAGGGAGGTCGGCGTCCTCGAGCTTTGCAGCACGTGCAATAGGGAGGCCACCATCAAATCCAGCTTAGGAGAAACCACGACTAGACTGGATGGCGGCAGCGCCGGGGATGAAAGGAGGTGGCGGCGTGGATGGAGCAAGCACACCCACTCGGGAGGAAGAGCAAGCACACTGAAGGGAGAAGCGAGGGACAATCAGAGGAAACGTGCCGGTGTTTTTGCAATACGTGGACCTGGGATCGGGATTTGGCCAGCATTGCGGGCGATCGGGAATCATAGTCGCGCATTTATGACCAGCCCCCTGTCGCTAGGCGTTTGGTGGGCTTATTCCACTTAGAGAAAAATTCATAGGCAGTCAGTAAACTTGGCGTGGTGTGTCATCTAGGTCCCACATTATTAAAATACTAGATGTAGATCTCTAAGATAGGTTTTGTGTCTCATCTAGGTCCAAGCGGATCTTAACCCATTCATTAGCTGATGTGGCACACTTGCTCAGTGTCTGAAGTGCACGCCCCCCTCTCCATTTTGGGTCCACCTCATCTCTCTCTCTCTCTCTGGTAGTCCATCCTCCCGGCGTGTGACGATCTCGTGTGGGGGAACATGATGTCCTCTGCGCTGCCACTTCCTCCCACATCGGTGTGTGCCCGCCTCTCCCCTACGCGGGCTCCGATAGTATTCACTTCGGCACCAAACTCATCGTCACGAAACCTGCGGCAGTCTTCGGGAAGGGGGGCGCGCTATGGATTGGACTCCGACCCCAGGCCAGAGGATGTGAGCTTGAGGAGGTCACCGTCGACGCACGCAGCAGCGTGGATCAGGACGGGAGGGGTGTGTGGGAGAGCAGGAGGCGGTCCTTGAAGAGCTCTACAACGTGCATGGTTAAGGCCACAACCTCCATGAAGATAAGCATGTTTATCATGACTCGAGTCTGTGAAGCCGCGCCCCATGACAAAGGGTCATTGGCACGAGGCCGCGTGGCACAGGCGGGGCCAACATGAGCCTCTGGACCACCCATTGCGTCCAGGTCCCATATCCTCGCTTCCACTATAGCCATGTCACCGGCGAGCTTGCCAGCTTGGCGAGGCTGCCTCGAGCAGCAAGACCTTCGCTGCGGCAAGACGCCGAGAGCAGAGGAGCCGAGCACCATGGCGAGTGCGTTAAAGGACTGCAGGCTCCGTCATCGCCAAGATCACTACTGGAAAACTTGTCGAGGGCAACGGAGAAGCAGAGCTCAACGGCGCAACACTACATGTTGCCCCAAAGTCCAGGTACCTGGCGATGGCCAGTGCGAGGCACGCCTGCATAGCAACCCAACTGAGCCACCGAAGAGGTTTGGCCATGCACAGGGATAAGTAAAGATTTAGTCATGAGTGGATTAAGATCCGCTTGAACCCAGTTGAGACCCAGAACCAAGTTTAAAGACCTACATATAGCATTTTGATAGTAAGCAAACTTAGATGACAATTCACACCAAGTTCGAGTACCAAACATGAATTTTTATCTTTAACTTATTCTGATTAGAATCAAAGCGGTCCTATTACACTACTAAAAGTAGGCGGTCGTCTTTCAGTGCGCCATTTATTTCAGACCATATGAGAGAATTTGGAAGTCATGGGCGCCTTCAAAATGCAGGTTTTTCATGTGGCTGGCTGCTCATAACCGGTGCTGGACAGCTAATACGCTTGCTTGCCGAGGACTTCCCCACTCAGCCTTTTGCTTGCTTTGTGACCAGGAACCCGAAAAATTCAACACCTCCTGATCGGGTGCGTTTTTGCTAGGGTAGTTTTGGTTCTCCCTCTTGCAGCGAGTTGGACTTTCTTCACTCGCGCCTCAAGCCCTCTGACTCAACTTGGGAAGATTGGTGGGAAAAAGTAGAAGCAACTACTGTTGGTGATGTAAGAAAAGGCCCGAATTCTATCATTGTCCTTGGCGCTTGGAGCATCTGGAAACATCGAAATGATTGTGTCTTCAATGGCACTGCACCAAGCATTGACTCGGACCTGAGTCTAGCTTGGGATGAAGCCCATTGCTGGTGTATAGGCAGGAGCAAAGGGTCTAGCTTTGCTAACTGCTAGGGGAGCTTAGCTTCTTAGCCGCCGGGTCGTTGTAATCTAAAAAACAGGTGCTTTAGTCCTAGAAAAGAGGGAAGGTGTGGAGTTGTGTGGGTGGGTGTGTTTAGGGTCTATGTAGGACTCCCTTTTTTTTACTAATTTAATGATATGCAGCTCTCCCGCGTGTTCGAGGAAAAAAAATAGACGATTGAAAAGACAATTTTTTATTTGTTTTCTGAAAACCCCCCGAACTTTTGGAGGTAATTTTGAAAACCCGAAGTAACTGACTCGAATTCTCGGTCGGGACCCAATGCCCAGCCGTGGCCCAATAGGCCTAGCTCGCACCCAGACCCTGTA
This sequence comes from Eremochloa ophiuroides, assembly GCA_038502445.1. Lineage (NCBI taxonomy): Eukaryota > Viridiplantae > Streptophyta > Magnoliopsida > Poales > Poaceae > Eremochloa > Eremochloa ophiuroides. Next base: position 49,930,479 of record JAHLJS010000009.1, on the reverse strand, counting down.
TTTCTCAGAGCAAGTACAATAATACATGTCAGCTTGGCTTATAGCTAAGATACGTCAGTAGAAGTCTAGGTGGAGGAGAGAGAAAGGATCACAGACAAGGTACTTGACGCCAATTGCGTCGCCGAGCTCTTGCATGGTTTCCAGGACCTGCTGTCCCTTTGATTCGCGTGCACATCAACTTGGCCAAACGTTCGTACCTAGCAAGCCAATGCATGGAAGAGTGATGGGTCCTATCAACAATAAAAAAACAAATTTAAGATTAGAGTAGAAATTAATTATTGTATGGCTAGGCTATTATGTTTAGCTGTTGCGGACTAGCTTGGCTTAGTAGCCAAGGTTATTCAACCTGCTCTCATGCGCTGAAGAGTCTACCTCCGCTATTCACCCAAAAGACAAGCTGACAGCACAGGACAGAAAGCCTGGGGTGTCTTGCCGGCGAGGAGGTCTGTGGGCCGCCAGGCATCGCACCGCCATATTGGAGTCCGCACCTGCCAGCAGCTGTTCTGAGTTCTGACGCGGCGGGGAGGGGCAGGATCCAGATGGCGGCGGCGATAGAGGAATTGCGGCTCCTGGGATCCATCCCTGGGCCGGAAGGCACGGGAGAGGTCGACGGCGCGGTCGGTGAGGAAGGACGACCGCGAGGCGGCGACGACGACGAGGAGATCCTGCGATTCATGGACTCGGTGGACGGCTACCTCCTCCTCATGGATTCCCTATCCTCCGCTCTTCGTCAGGTATGCGACCTGCTAGTATTGGTATCTATTCCAACCTTGCATGGTCTCTCCACCCTTGATTCGATTCAGCGGACACATACAGTAATATCGAAACTTTGAGTTCGTTTACTAGGATAGTCCAGCTAGGCCTGTTTTAGGTCGACGCGTTGTATGTTCAAACTTTTCTTCTTAATGCAATGATACTTAAATCTTATGTTTATTCAAGAAAAAAAAAAAACAAGGAACGTACTCCTTTGCTTTAGTAATTTCCACAGTGTCACCAACCTTTGAGCAGAACCATGTTTCTACCCACTCTTGTTGTAACATAACCTGAGGAGTGACGAGAATGGATTCAAGGTTTGGGAGAGATGCACCATCAATCCATCATAAATCTTGTACATGGATCTTACCAAATCCTGGGTAGAACATGTCTCTGACCCTACAATGGAGCTATTGATGTTTTTAAAGACCTTTATAGCTGTACTGTACCTGCACATGCGGGAATTCAAGGATATGAGTTTCAGAGTTTGGGAGACTAAGGATATGAGTTTCAGAGTTTGGGAGACTATCAAAAAATTGTGAATAGTGTGAATCTTTTTTGCTCTATCCTTTTTTTTCATTTACCTCACACTGTGACATATGTTGCACTGCCAACTGCATTTCACAGGGCCCTCGGGCTCTTGCATAAATCAATTTTTAAAGCCTGTCCGTTCTCTGCTATGTTCAACTTGTAGTGAGCAGTGACTATGTGATGCTTGGACACAATGCTCCGACATATTCTTGGCTTTTGATTTTTAGAATTGAGATGCAGTGAAATTCATCTTTGCCTGTTTCTGCACTATATCATACAAGTAAACATGAATACAGGGGTGGCTTGATCTGGCAAGTGCTCGCCATTCAATGGGCCCATCACGTGTTTCGAGTACACTGTTTGATCACAAGGAGCAGTCTGCTTCCACTAAGCTTCAAGTTGTTGATCATGTTGATCATGATGGCCTGAAACCATCAGGTAAATTACTTCTCTACTATTTGAGTTTACGGATGCTATCTATCTATCAGCATTGCAGAACTACTAGATTTTAGGAATGCCTTTGTTTTCACTTGAATCTGGTTCCTCAGTTCAAGGTTTACTTTTAAATAAAAGTAGAAAGGCAATTCCATACACAAATTTCAAGCTATTTGCAGCAATTGTTCAGTTCAAAATTATGAGTATTATCCGATCATATTTCAGAGCCAAAACCACACTTTGCTCTATCAAAGTGGTCTTTGCAAGAAGAATGTCACTCCACCTATGATGTCAGTGAAAGAGCTTTTACTGAGCCAAAGATGAGGCATCGAGGATCAGTTACTAACCCAGGTATTAAAATGTGGCCTTTTTTTTTTAAACTCCCTGTTAAGTAACAAATGCGCTGATATGATCTCTTTGCTTCACTTGAAGAAAATGGAAACCATGAAAGTGCAAACACCTCAGCATCGTCTACTGGTGCTAATGGTAGCAATCATGTAAGTTTGGTACAAAAGCTTCTTTTCTTCAAAGGCATTGGAATGTCAGATAGTGAAATACTGCTTAGAGGGAGCAAATATATATCACTAGCTATGTGCAATGCCAAAAGCATAGGTTTTATGTGCTTGAGTTACCAGTGTGGCTGAAATTTGCCCCTTGATATGCTTGATCCAAGATATGCCAATGGTTAACATAGATGCCACAAGAATAATATATTGCATTATACTAAGCCAATTTCAGTTAGGTTTCTACCCACAGCTGGGGTATCAAACAGCTGTATTTTGATACAGTGAATAAGAAAGTTGCTATACCTATACTTCTGGGATGTCCAGATTTATTGATTCTCCTTTTGGCCATTTTGCACACTAGGTTCAAAGAGCGAGATCAAAAGCATTATCAGTCTTTGGAGGATTGGTGTCTCCAAAACTAAGAACCGCCCAACTTTCATTTGAAACAGGTTTTGATTCTTCATGAAAAAAGTTTATCCGGTTTAAACTATTTTTTTATCTAAATGTACATGTATTTGTTGCAGCACTTGACTTGATAGTGGAGCTAGCAAATTCAAGGTCAAATATGTTAGCTAGTTTCTCCCAGTTAAAAGAGTGAAGCTTAACGTTTTGTACCATGGGCACCATCTATTCAGCACTCATGAGATCGCAGCAACTGTGAACTAAGTCTTGAGATCCAGTATGTTTTGAGAACGACTAAATAGCATATATTGCTTGCTATGCTGATTGGTGACTGCGAAGGTGGAGCTCACATACCTGTCAATGCGCGAACACATGCTGGAAGTAATCAGAAATTGCTTGAGGCAACCAGAAACCAACCAACCATAAAAAATGTGTTTACAATATCAGATGCAGTCATGTATGAGTATGGTATACTAATATCCTTTAGAATATGCATTTGGCGACCCGGTGGGCTCTGCTTATCTGTACTGTTGGATTGAATTCTCAAAAGATGCTAAGACGGACACTGACGACAGCAGACATCTGGACACTCAAATAAAAAAAATGAAATATGTCCTTGTATAACTTCTATCAAGCAAACTGACGTGTTTATGTTGATTTATGGAGTTTGTTCTTCTCCGTTGAACAAATGCCAATTACATAACTTGTGTATGTCAATTACATGGTATAGGTTCCATATTTTTCAGTTGCAGAGCACATATGGATTCCATTTGTTGTGATCAAAGTTGTATCTGCTATAAATTTGACTCATGGCATCGTTTGTAGACTTTGCAAAGAAACACACTAAATAATTGAAGCAGCGTTTGAAGAAAGCTATGGATAGGGAAGTTTCGCTGGCAAAATAAGATGCTAGTTCCTCCTCTGAAAACATATCTTGGGGAGGTAATAATTCCTCAAAAATAGGTTTGTAATATAGATGGCATGTAGCATGATGGCTATAAGGCACATAATTTCGTAATTACATTGAGGATGTGATCGGACCTGGTTTTAATAGGTTGGGGAACTAGCAATATTTGATTTTGTATATCAGAGAATTTAACCAAATGGAGTTGAGAGAAATTAAACAAAAAAATTTATTTGATTGTAGCTGTTTTGAAAGCAGATTTTAGTAGAGTAAGTTGAACATTGGTGTTAGCCATGCTAGGCCTGTTCCATGATGATTTTTTTTTTGTTAAGTTTTTTTAGATAATAGTATAATACTATGCAAACACAAGTTCAGGCCTTTGCACCTATGTATGAACGCAACCTATCTTTAACTACTATTACTCTCATTGTATATTCTAATCTATCCGTAGAAAGAGTCGGCTTCTTTTCTTTTCGTTCTTGATTTCTTTGAATCTTGTGTCCCAGGTTTCTACTCCGTAAAAAATTATTTCGTTGATGTGCTAGACTGGAGGGAGCGGTCAATGCATGACGAATCTCAAGCAAGTGGCATTGCCTTCTGGAATACTTCACGTCGATCCTCCCATGGTGGATTGTAGAAATCTCCCAGAATTGCAACTAGTAGGCAACAACGCACGCTCGCGTATAACAGCCAATTGAAAGACAACAGCCAACATACACAAATACAATCAACAATTGCGTAAAAAAAAAAAAACATGGACAAATACAAACAGCCGCTTCTCCTCTGTTGCTTCGGCCTCCATAATTCCGTACCACTGAGCACGAAACCTGGCAGCCCAGGCTGACTCCCTACGCAATAGCTTTGTTACTTTGTAGAAGGATACCAAGCATCCTGGGATCTCAATCCAACAGAAAAAAAAATCATAAATAAAAAAGTGCAAAAAAAAAAAAAAAAGATCCAAGCAGTTCGAGCAAACACTTACCCCAGATTATCACATTCCTTCAACTAAATACCGAAATTGCATTATCCCACTCCATTCCACACAAGATAGTTCCATCACATTCCACAGTTCCATCTAGTCCGTACACTCGATTAAACACACCCTATGCACTAGCAGCTCTTTCCTTGGGTATTTCTTGAAATAAGGCCAACACCGAATTTGGATATTTCTTGAGTTATTATCTGAGGTGTCTACGAACTTTGCTAGAATTTCAAAGATCATACAATATATTTGAAAGTGCACTAGCTACATCAACTGAAAATATCTCAAACAACATATCTATCAGTTGCCACGTTACTACAAGTATCCGCCAGTGAAACCAGTTGAACCTTTCCTCTATTCTGACATCAAACTCTTGATCAAGAATACAGAATGAGCATAAGCTGCACAATCAAATGTTTAGATGACAGCAGGGTAAAAGGTTGTGCATGTTTCCACTAAGAGTTAGGATTGTAAACCTTCATAGCCCAATTCAGTGTCCTTCAGAATCAGAACTGAAGTTTTGCAAGGAAACACAGTCCATGATTTTCAGCTGTGCAATTTTACTAGGATCATGCTGTCAATTGGCGGTATTCATCATTGGCACCATCTACCACCTGATACCTTGATCTCACATTCTGCAATATTTAATTTTTATTTAGTTGTTGGCCTTGAGAAGCTTTTGACACGATCTGAGAAAAGTAGAAATAGATCTTAAGAAACCTCAAGAAGCGTGACATAGTAGAAGTCTTCCATGTGTTGCATAAGAGCCGAACCATCCCTGATTGAGCGGAGTAGATTTATTTCTGTTTGCAGTAGTTTTTCCACAAGTTGCTTCTCGCCTTTCATCTGCAGGAAGTTATGTCCAATTAGTTAAACAAATGTGAGGAATAGCATCCTAGAAGTAGTAACAAACAGAGACATACTCACAAATTCAGTAACAATAACATCAGGTGTATACTCCCCTATCACGTCACCTTGGTCTTCGTCATCTAGAATGTTGTTATTTACCTGTATCACATACAAATGCAATTTTATGTTTTTGGTGACAACTGGGGGGTTTGGTACACTAAAACATGGATACCTGATTAACAATGCTATTAGAGCACATTTTGAAAAACTACTTTACCGGTGTATCTTTCGCATCCCCAAATTTAAGATAAACTGGTGCTTCCACATGGCAATAGCCCATAAGACGTGGCACTGTTGGAATGATATCTCGGTGGTTGACAATTCTCCAGCTGTCCTTTACTTTCTGGAAATAGTCCAAAAAATATATAAAAATTTGGTTGCTTCATATTTTTTAGTTCATAGATCCTTGCAGTAAAATTACAATAAAAGGTACACGAATTACAACATAACCCATAATGACATGATTATTACAATGATTCCAATAGATATGCTTCACTCATGGAAAGACCAGTAAGATACACAAAAGTAATGCTGATGTTGTCAAAAAACATGTTGTTGCACGACTAGATGCGAGACTTGAATTTGATTTATAATGTATGCTAATCACAATTGGACTTTCTCAAATTCATCCCAACTCTTAAAAAAACTCGACCTGCGGGGGGCTAAGACAACCCCGGGCATTGCATTAAGAAGAATATCTTCTCACGCAGGTCGAGAAAACCCCCAAACCCGACCCCTAAACCCCTACCCCACTCATACACAACGACACCGTAGCCCATGAGACGACACGACCAAGGCCGGGCCTTACACTTGTGCTTTGGCCATGGGACAGAGGAGATCTTTTTAACCCCAGCCTGAAATTCGCTCCCACGGAGAGTCACCCAAGACCTGAGAAGTGTTGCTGGGTTCCTCTAACCAACTGGACTAGAGGCCCAGCTCTTTCTCTACAATATTCGCCCTTTAACTGCCTTGTACCCAGAAAAACAAACTATTTCATTAATGTTATCCATGGAGAATTGTAACTTGCCTATATCAATTATCAAGTCAACATATAGTGCTATAGTAGGGATTGCCTCTCTAATAAGATGTTATTTGTGTGAGCATGGTGTACGCATAGCTTAGTGAGGAGTGTAACACCACTGTGCTGCAGAAGAATAACAAAATGTCTGTCATCTTGTTTTCCAAATGCAAACGAAAGGTTGGATTATTGCTGCTTCCTTCTTTCCTTTTTTTATATATGTGACACCATCCACCCATCCAAAGGATTTTTTATTTTTCGAAAGAAAGTGGCAGGACCTCTTCCTTAAATTAAGATACAAAAGAGAATGCGGGCAAAATACAAGCCCCAGCCATGCAGCGCTGCTATACAATGGATTGGCAACATTTTGTATGTCTTCGTAATAATATTTTTACGCAGCTGCCCAGACACTTATTTTGAAATAAAATTTGATAGATACTAGATATCCATATTGCATATGAACTTGCCCAACATATCAAGGATAGAAAGCAGATTGGACAAAAAGATTAAGTAGTTCAATATTCACATTCATTTCCACACTCTAAATCGGAATGACTGATATTTACTAAAAAACCCTTCTGCAATACTGGAAATTATTAAGAAGAACATAATGATTTCATTAGGTATAAAATAACATTATTTTTCTCAGTCATATTTTATCAAGTGCTCCAGTTCTAAATCAATCCATGCAAGTAGAAAACTAAGCTTCTTAAAAGTAAGTAAATGGTCTTAGAATTACCGCATTGTAGAGTTCGGCGAATCTTCTATTTCCGACTCTAGGAGATCCAAAATTGTACATTGTCACAAATATGACACCATTCCTATAAAACATGACAAAGCGATATGAAAAATTAAAATACATAAAAAATGTACGAACCATTTAAAAATTGTCAACAGATGCCAACTGCAGAAGTGTGACATATATAAACTATTTGTGAACCATGGTTTTTTCTTGAACAATGCAGGAGAGCTGTGTTGTAAAACACAAGTACAACAAGTCAAGCAGGAAGGGCACCCCCCCCCCCCCCCTCACCACCCACCCACCCACCCACCCACACACACACACACACACACAAAAGTGGTTTAAAGACGCGCCACAGAAAATGACACAGTTCTCTTGTGTTGTTCGAAAAAAAAGAGAAGTTAATAAGGAGTCATCCGAGTTAAACTGATCTTGTTTGGGTTTCCTACATGTTAAATTCTTGTTTGGGTTTCCTACATGTTAAATGTTTTGACTTTAAATGTTTCCAGAAACCATGAATCAAATGATGTCTGAAATGAGAATATCACAGATTTAGATCAAGTAAAAGTTCAAACTTACTTGCCCATTTGACTTGATGAAAGTTCGAGAGCAAGAAGAGTTGCCAGTGCTCCACCTAAACTGTGTCCAGTCACATAAACATGCCACCTAGGTATGTTTTCTGCATCTTCTTCATCACTGCAGTGGAATTATTAGATGACTTGTGAATAAAGATTTAGATAGCTACTTGGTGAAGCTATATACTCCCTCCGTCCCTAAATAACTGTCGCTATTGGTGTGCGTGCCACAGGTTTGACTTAATTTGTAGAAAATACATACAACATTAAATAAATGTATCAAAAAACTAGATGCAAAGATCTTTCCAATAATATTAATTATGTACCATGAATATTAATATCTTTTAATACATATTTAGTCAAAGTTGTTTCTCGGGAAGTGAAAATGATAGATATTTAGGGACAGAGGGAGTATACAATAAACGCGTAAAAACCGGAGATTTAAAATCAAAATGTTGCTTTTTTCAGCAATAATTTTCTGAGATATTTAATCAAAATTCCATGTGGACAGAAATAAGAACATGCTATGGAATGTTGAAAGTGATCTTTCCCGACTCATATATTGAACTTATTTGTTGTAGGAAAAAGTCACCTATTTCATTGCAAATACTTACTGGTATCCAACGGCATATGTGATGAGAGTCATGATCCTGTTCCTAACAGAGTCATATGCACCTAAGAATCCACTGTGAACCTAAAACATGGTGTGACATGTCAGGTAGCAGAAATATGAGAACAGACACATAAAGAGAAGAAGAGTGTAGACAACTAACTTGAACTTCTTGTTTGAAGTCACCACCCAGCCTCTCAGGGTTTAGTCTGCAATCAGGTTCAAAACATGTGCCAAAGGAACATAAAATAACAAGAAAAAATTACCACCACGATAGCTACAATTTCTTTCTTTAATCTTACCCAGCAGGTATAAGCATTAAGTCAGTTCGCAAATCCTTCCACCTTGACTAGGTAGATATGTAGAAACCAATGCAAGGCAAAGTGAATACAGGTTGAATATGTGGCAAATTATAAAGTGGAGTTGCCATTAATAGAACGCAAGGCTTTCATGTTGATGCATACTTGTTCGGTTCCCCGAAAGGCAACAACCAACCTCCTTCGAGAAGAATCACGCCATATGGCAACCTGAACAAGTTAATATAAGCTACCAAAACAAAGGAGACAGGAAACTCATTGATATCACAACAAAACTCACTTGTGTGTCTGTTGAAACATTGTCAAGAAAACATATCTTTTCGAAGTCCGATTTAATGAAACTGTTACTGCCCCAGTGAAGTGGCAAGCATAGCCCATGCCTCCATGGCAGTCTCTGCACTTGCAAACAGGCGCCGCATATCCTCTGCTTTCTGTGCATCAATGGACAGTATTGTAGATGCAACAGTATCAGCCTTTTGAACAGAATCTGCAGCTGAAGCACCTTGTTGTTCTCTAATGATATCATCTTTGCCATTTGTTCCAGTTGTCGGTACTGACTGATCATGTGGTGAGATATTTTTAGAAAGTATCATCAGAGCTCCGAGTATATTTTCTGTTTGAGACAATACATCCCGAGATACTTTATTTATATCTGGAAAGGAAGATTGCACCTCCTCTTTGGTTGTCAATGTTCCATTTTCATTCTCAACGCCAACTGTGATTTCAGAAGTTGTTTCACTGCCATCACTTGTTGAAGTATCTGCCATTGCAAGTCCAGATTCTAAATATTCCTGTTCAGCAATTTTGCGTGACTTCAGACCAAGTGAACTTAATAGGTCAAATCCATCCAATTGCTTGACCTCCGGAAGAGAAAATCCAAAGTTCTGTAGTACATTTTGGTTGAGTACATTGTTCAGAGCTCTCCAAAAGTATTCATCTGATTCCTTCATATCGGACAATGCATTTCCTTCACTGTCAACATCTGCAGCAGGTGATCGAGCTTCACTATGAGGATGAGAATCTGAAATGATTTCAGAATCAATATTTTGCTTTTGAAGCTCATTTGAATTAATTGGGCCATCTGAGGATTCTTCTTCACTTTTAGAAACCTCAGCTCCACTTTCCAGTGATGGCTTTGGAAGGTAGGTGTATGTGAAAGAACTCAGTTGCCCAAATGCAGACTTCACAAACTGACTAGCATTTATACTTTCAGATCCAAGAACCGTTCTAAGAGCAGATCCCAGGCTGCTCTTCACAAGAAAGTCAGACACAAAAGGTATTCTCCACCATTGTTTTTCACGCTCGATATCATCATAACTCTTGTATTTGACCTGGCATGTTGTACTTAAAACTTAGTTCACTGATTAGAATGAAACAACGAAATTACAAGCCTTGAACATAGTGGAACATCTAAAATATCACTATTGGAGAATCATTAGCTAGACTCTTCATATACCTCTATAATTGTTTGTGCAACGATAACAGACGCAGTGTGCAGTAAATACAGCCTATGCTTTGCCAATGTGGCTCTTATACTATTCTTATGTGTGAGTAAAATTACCACTGTAATCATGGCTAGTTGAAAGGTCAGTCTGCTTCCATGTCCAAAAAGATTTCTAATATGAAAATTGTTCTACTGCTATTGCTTCTATAAGAACTGCATACTATATAGAAAACAAAAATAAAAGTAAGCATTTTTGCTGATCCTCACCTGAGGCAAGCATCTGTTAGAGGATGCACCTTCGTGTTCGATGATCAGGAAAATAAAATGTTAAGGATCGTACCTCTATCTCAATAGTTCCACCACCACCAAGGCCTTCTAATTCAACAGTAACACCATGATTGTTACCTACAAACAGCAAGGGCGCTATAAGCTTTTGCCAAGAGCAAGATACAAATGGGTCCATATCAGATTCAAAGGGAAGATAGTGCTTGATTACGCTGTAAGTTTTCACGTGAATATTAAATGAAAAATGAAGCATGACAAAAGAAAAGACGAATGTACATTTTTTGGGGGGGGAAGGGCAGAAGAAGTTTTGCTGCAAGTTTTATTAGGAGGAGAAAAAATTAAAACAATTGCAGGCCCAGTTTTCGAGTGGAAACCAGGCCTAAAATCACATGACTAAGCACAAAATCAGCATACATATTGCAGTTTCAGTTTTGGCCACAAATTGCCATAACTGATCACAGATTTACCAGTTTCAAAAAATAGTCTCAGTTGTTTTATCATATATCTTGATCTTTTCAGACAACTATCGCTAAGTAGTGCTGAACTGATCAAAACGGTTTAGCTTATTACCGGTTGCAGAATGCAGATATTGTTGGAATCTCTCAATTCATTACTAGCAAACCCTAGGTTAGGGATATACATACTAGGGGTACATGGGCCTCATGGGCCTAAGCCTCATGGGCTGAATACACACTCCAACCCCCCCCTCCCCCCCCCCCCGCCCGTAGTCTGGACTACCGGCGCATGCATGTAGGGCAGAGCTGCTGCACGGCGTAGGTGATGTCGGGCCGCATGAAGGTGAGGTACTGGAGCGCTCCAGCAAGGCTCCTGTAAGCAGTGGAGTCCGCTGGACCAAGTAGCTGGCCCGCTGCCTCAGACAGCTTGCCCTGCGTGTGGCGACGACGACGGAGGAGGTACCGGAGAAGGAGGTACCACCGGCGGTGTCGGAACCGGAGGCGTCGGTGGCGACGACGGCGGAGGAGGTACCGGAGAAGGAGGTACCACCGGCGGTGTCGGAACCGATGGCGGCTGCGGACGGCACTGGTAGACACGCACGGGGTGCGTGAAATGGCCAGGGACCACCGGTGTCGTCTCCGGCGGAGGAGGCCCTGCCGAAGGCGTCAGTGTCGACGAAGGCCCCGCCGGAGGCGTCGGCGGCGACGGTGGAGGCGGTGGAGGTGCCTCCAGCCCCATCCGGCGCTGGTAGACGTGGTCGAAGCGCCTGGGGGGGGAGGAGGCATAGTCCGTAGGGCTGCAGCCGGAGTAGCGACGTCGGGGACGGTAGGTGGTGGCGTAGGCCCACGGTCCGGAGAGGGACACTCCGGAGTCTCCCCCCCCCCCCCCCCCCGGTCGTGTGGGGCGCGGGTAGGAAGTCCAGACCTACAGGGCACAAAGGGAATGGCGGCTGGACCACCGTGTCAGCGGAGGAGAGAGAGTCAACCTCGGGATCCGGAGAGGGTGTGGAAGGGGTGGAGAAGGGGAACACCGTCTCATCAAACACGACATGGCGAGAGATGAGAACACGGCGAGAAGAGAGGTCATAGCAGCGGTACCCCTTGTGGTCAAGGGAATATCTAAGAAAGACACAGAGTAGAACGACGAGCGAGCTTATGTGGAGAGGTGGAGGCGGTGTTGGGGTAGCACGCACACCCAAACACACGCAGGTGATCGTAGCGGGGAGGTGTATCCGAAGAGAGCGTGGTGAGGAGTAGGAGCAGGGGAAGCTGTGGAAGGCAAGGCGGTTGATGAGGTAAGTGGCGGTGTGGAGGCTCTCAGCCCAGAAGCGAGCAGGAAGCGAGGCCTGGATGAGAAGGGTGCGCATGACTTCCGTGGTGGTGCGGATCATGCGCTCGGCCTTGCCGTTCTGCGAAGAAGTGTAAGGGCAAGACATGCTGCAACTGAACCCCACGGGAGAGAAAGAAGGAGCGGGAGGTGGAGTTATCGAACTCACGCCCGTTGTCACACTGGACGGCCTTAACTGGTGAGGCCGAACTGAGTGGACACACAGGCGAAGAAGTGAAGGAGCGTGGGAAAGGTATCAGACTTGAGACGGAGAGGGAAAGTCCAAGAGTAATGTGAAAAATCATCGACCACCACCAAAAAGTATTTATAACCAGAAATGCTGTATACAGGAGATGTCCATAGGTCACAGTGGATCAAATAAAAAATAAAACCTACCGCAAGCACAACGTCCCCCACGGTCCCAGGCCCCTACCCGGGTGAGGGGGAGTAGACGTCCGGGAGCCAGTGGCCTGGAGGACGGTGGTGGTGGTGGTGGTGGAGGAGGAGGACAACTGCTGGCGGAGTAGAGGACACCGGAGTGATGCCCAGAGTGATCTCCTCCAAGGCGAGGTCGTCCTTCACCTGGAGGAAGGTGGGGAAGGGCCTTTGCCTGGTGATCAACGACCTCAAGTGCCCGAAGATGTCGTTGAGGCCACGGAGCACGTTGAGAACGAGGATGCGATCCTCCACAGGCCAGCCGAGGTCGGTGAGGGCATCCGCCATGCCCTTCATCCGGCGGCAGTACTTAGCCACCGAGAGGTCTCCCTGGGAGAAGGTGCGGAAGGTCGCATCGAGGCGAAGGGCCCTGGCCTCGGCATTGCCAAGGAACTGCCCCTCGAGGGCCAGCCAGGCCTGGCGTGCGGTGCCTCCAGGAGTGTAGACGGTGTCCTGAAGGTCCAGGGAGACGATCCCTATGATCCAGGACAGGACGAGGCTGTCCAGGCGCGGCCAAGAGGGAGCCAGGACAGCCACCGGCGGGCCGAGGAGGACGTGGTCGTCCAGGGCGTAGCGGCGAAGAGTGAGGAGGACCAAGTGGCGCCAGCGGGCGTAGGAGGTGGAGGCAGTGTCAAGGACGAGAGGAACTGAGGTTCTGGATGTTCTGGACACCGGACGCCTGGTAGTGGAGCTGAGCCACCACCGGGTCGGCCAGATCGGGCCGCTGGTGAGTCAGGGGTGGACGGCTGGAGATCCGGGGTGGCGGAGGAGGTGACCGGCTGGTGGTCGGCGGAGAGGTAGAGGTGGTGCTCGGCCTCCTGCGATCTGGCGAGCGAGGGCATCAGCGGCATCCCGTTCGCGCTCCCACAGCTGTGCCGCTTGGCGGACACGGTCCTGGGCCTCAGCAGCGGCGACCTGGACAGCCTGGAGGGCTACGGCGAGGGCCGAATCAGCCGTCAGAGAGGGGGTTGCCGTGTAGAGGCAGGGACGCCGCGGTGGCCGGCTGCTGGAGGTACTCCGGCGGGAGGAGGGAGGCGGCGGCAGGCGGCGTGCTCCGGCCGGAGGAGGGAGGCAGCAGCGGCGGCCGGCCCCTGCAGGGAGGTGACGGCGGCGGCCAGTCCCTGCCCCTGCAGGGAGGCGGCAGCAGCGGCCTGCCCCTGATGGGGGGCAGCGGTGGCGGCTTGCCCCGGCTGGGGGGCGGCGGCGGCGGCCTACCCCGGCTGGGGGGCGGCGGTGGCGGCCAGATCCAGGCCAGGGGGAGGGCAGCGGCCGGCCCCTGCTGGCCGGCGACGGCCGCGCGGGCCTGCTGCAGAGGGGCGGCTGCCCAGGCCGAGGGGAACCCCGGCGGGCCCCACAGAGGAGAGGAAGGAATGGGAGGGAAGAAGGAGGAGGAGGAGAGGAGGAGGGAGGAGAGGGTCGCCGGCCATGGCGCCGGCGCCAGCGGCTGGGTGGTGGGAGGGAGAAGAGGAACTAGGCTCTGATTACCACGTTGGAATCTCTCAATTCATTACTAGCAAACCCTAGGTTAGGGAATATACATACTAGGGGTACATGGGCCTCATGGGCCTAAGCCTCATGGGCTGAATACACACTCCAACAGATATGAACAGATATTATTAGCTATTAGCACAATACATGTGAAGGTTACTTTAAGCAAAACTTGGGAGAGCATTCAGTTTTTCACTATAATTATGGCGAGTTGCACCCTTGAGATTCTCAAATTGATGGATTTGGCAAGTCAGTCCAAATTGGGACTTCAAGCTTTTCACAAGCCAATTTTTTTTTAAAGGCCGGCCATGACCTTCTGGGCTGGACGATCGCTTCAACTAGCCCCTGATAGGATGGACCAAACCAACTATAGAAATCACAGGCTCGTGTCCTACCATTATTTTTTGGGTTGCTAACAAGGGATTTTTTTGTGCCACCAGTATTTGAACCTTGGCTGGTGTTTCCCTCAACCAGGGAGCTTACCACTACACTATAAGAGTGCTGGCCACAATCCAATATTTTGTTCTTTGACCTAACATCATAAGCATAAACAATAGAAAAATTGTTTGTTTTCTCAAATTTCTCCATAAGAACAATTGAATTGATGAGCTTCCTATTGTTTCAGTCCAATTACATCCTGTTTAGACATGAGTTTGACCATGACTCTATACAGACCAGCACTGAGAAAGGAAACCAGCACCCATGACAACGATCAGGAACAGGTTCTGAAAACCTTCTTATAACAAAAAGAATACCAGGACAGATTGTTATGATTTCTTTATTAATATAGAGAATTACCATCACAAAGTGATTCAAGGTATAATCCAGCATTTCCCATGCGTTTGTGTGGGGTAACAAGGTTTGCATCCCAAGCTGCAACCTATTGAGCAACATGGCACAGATGCCAAAAGCCACAGAAATCATTCATAGTAGAACCAAGATATAGCAAAGTAGATGATTAAAAAGACAATTACAAGATGCATAAAATCATATATTTGATTACTATCACTTGCTATGCCATATCTATTCCTTTCAATTACCTAAACAGAAATAGAAATAATCTTGACCACATAGTCTGACATCCTGAAAGCTATAGATATGTATTTCTGCTTGTTACGATCTTTGCCATAAATATTTCGGATTCAGTTTAAGCTTCACTGGAGTTGATCCAACCAACTTCCAAAACAATTTTTATAACACCTAGAGCGAGTCGAATATTCACTTAAAGCGTGCAGCAGTTTCTTTGCCAAGACAGACGAAGACTACTGGGCCTATAAGGAGAGGTGCAAAACAAGATAGACAATGTACAATAACCAGAACTTCCCTTGAATAAACTAAAAAAGGGGATACTTTTTTTTTTTTTGGGGGGGGGGGGGGGGGGGGCATGAAATGATAACTTCTTGATACCTGCAGAAGATTTTCTCGAGATTTTCTAATGTTAAATGTGAAATCTTCATTCCATGTTGGTTCCTTTGTCCTACAGTGATCAATTAATGAGATTATGCTTCGAATCAACAATGCAAAGGTCTAGAATTATTCAAGTTTTCTCAAGAAAATTACCCACAAGTTGCCACAGTATCCCGAATGAAATAAAACACTCAGTATATACTGCATAAATCATTTTAATTTGCATATAAAAATAAAAATCTTATTTACAATAGCATCCCAGCCCCAGCATACACAAAAAAGTATAAGTAACTCACGCCCATTTAATTTGACTTTTTGCAGTTTGGCCATTCAGTTGTAGAATTACATAAGGATCACTTGTACCCTGAAAACAAAAGAATTAGCTAAGAGAACTATTAAAGAGTAGAAAAGTAGGACTTTGAATATTAATTGCAAAAATAATAGCGTTGTACTGATGCACTAGAGAATGAGGCTTATAATACAAATAATGACTATTCAGCAGCATACACAACTATGCATCATCGTACCCATGGATCCATTGCAGGAAGGTTTATGCCTTTCTTCAGCCTGACGACAAGCTGTCCATCGTATACTTCACGAAGAAACACACTGCACTAGTTGGGGCATGGATGCATCATTCATTACATTTACAGTAACGGCTCAGCAATTAGCACCATAGGTCCATAGCTACAACAAATAAATGGTCCAATACTCCAATCTCTGTAAGGAAGGGTAGGCCTAGGACTTACTCGGACAAGGAACACTGTCTGACAGTCAGCCGCATCAGTTTCGCGCCAGCCCACATTTGCCTGTCAAACACGACGACCAATCGTGCCACGTAAGCTAATCCAATCCATGGCGGTTGCCTCCACCACCAGCTTGGACTAATCCAGTTTAATGATGAGGACGAATAGCTCATGACGGGAGCAAGGTGCTCACCGGCGGGCTGGTGTAGGCTTCAAACGCGAACCCGGCGAGCACGACGGCGAGGTTGATGTCGAACGGCGGCCGCCGCGGCCCGTCCTCCTTCGCCACCAATTCCTCGCCTGCGCTCTCGGAATCCGGCTGCACGGCAGACGGCTGGCTGCCGTCGCAGCTTATGCGGCACCTCGCCCGCAGCCCCGCCCACCTGCCTCCGTCCCACCCTCCTCGCGACCCAGCACCGCCACACCACCGCCCTGCAGCCCGGCAGCGAGTGCGAGGGAAGAACCGAGGTCGTTGCGCGCGCCAGCACGACGCGGCATGCGACTGCGGGAGCACTTGTCGATCCCATGAGGACTCGGCGATTGCCGTCGTTTTGGCTGTGTTCACTTCGCCGTCGCTTCTAGTCTGTTCGAGACTTCGAGTGGTGGGGGGAAGAGAGAAGGCGCGCCACGAGCCCACGATACATGTTACACACTGGCCTGCTCGAGGGCTCGGTGTCTGCCTGAGGGCTCCACTACGCTGGCCGTTGGGCCCATTACCACTGGGAAATCAGAACTGCAGTGCTCACGGCAATCGTCTGTGTTTGTCAGCAGTATATGATCGCAATTCTGACAGCCTCGATTTTTCGCTACTGTAGTTATTTAAGACGCGTGTTGGAAAAAGTTTAGGTTTTAATACCATGACACTTTCCTTTATATTTGATAACTTTCGTGCAATTATAGACTAACTAGGCTTAAAAGATTTATCTTGACCTGTATAGACAAATTGTATAATTAGTTATTTCTTTTATTTACATTTAATGTTCCACACATGCATCTAAAAATTTGATGGGATGGGAAATCTAAAAAAAGTTTAAAAAAATTTAGAAACTAATCAGGGCCTAAGTACTCTGTGTGTTAGTAAAAAAATTTCTGAGAATTTAACATCCCTGGGCCAAAATTCATCGAATACGTCAGATGTCCAGAACGATGTGTTCTTCGCAACAGGCACCAAAATCTCGTCAGCAGCAGCTATACAATTCTAGACCGAGACAAGAAACGCGAGGCATGCCTGCCGCGGCAATCTGCTGCGGACGGTCGCCGGGCCACCGGCTAGCCGGCTGCTACATCAAGTAACCTTCGACGCTGCCATCGTCGGAAGGGCGACCGTGCTCGCTCATGCTCCCCCTCAGCCTATAGAAGCTGTGCCTCCCCTTGGTGCGCAGCGGGCCGGACCAGTCGTACATCGCCAGGGACTCGATCTTGTCCAACACCGCGCTCGACGCCGACCGTGGCCTGCGCTCGTCGGCGCCGGCAGGGTCAGAGCCGTATCCCAGGGGGAGCGCCGGGCCCGGAGTGGCCTGCGGGTCGTCGTCGTTCCACGTGCTCCTGCTGACGTCGTTCCACGGGGACTCCTCCGTCGCGCCGCCCCCGAAGGAGCCGCTGCAGGTCTCGTCGCCGCCGCCGTGGATCAGCTTCAGCGCCTGCACGACCTCGCCCATGAACGGCCGGTGCGACGCCTCGACGTGCACGCACATGGACGCAATGGCCGCCGCCTTGGCCAGCTTCTCGAAGTCGTAGCCGGCCGGGAGCGACGGGTCCACCAGCTGCTGCAGTCCTTCCCGGGTGGTGAGGAGCGGGCGCGCCCAGGTGACCAGGTTCTCGGACCCCGGTGGCTGGGTCATGTCCACGGGTTTTCGGCCTGACAGCAGCTCCAGGAGCACCACACCGTAGCTGTAGACGTCGCTCTTGACAAGCAGATGCCCTGTCATCGCATACTCTGGGGCAACGTACCTGCAGAGCATGGGGAGAAATGAATCAAATGACAATATTTTTTTTGAACGCGATGATCCATAATATATAGCGCTACATTAATTGTTTAAACCACCATCATCAAAAGTGCATACAAGAGTTGTGTATGATGGCACTTGGTGATTGACACTAGTAGAGTGACACTAGTAGAGTCTTACCCGAAAGTCCCCATGACCTGAGTAGAAATATGATCCATCCCGTCTGATGCTTCCTTTGCCAGCCCAAAATCAGCAACCTTGGGGGTGAAATCGTTTTCCAATAGAACATTGCTAGCCTTGAAATCCCGGTGAATAACATGAGGGTTGGCGTCCTCATGCAGATAGGCTAGTCCCCTTGCTGCGCCGAGGGCTATTTTCATTCTAGTGTCAAAATCAATAGGCCCATATATCTTCTCTGAGCCTGAAATATCAAAACAGAAGTGCACAAAACAAGTGATTATTACATGCCTACAAAAATAGCTATGTTCAAGTTTCTTAAATCGTGCAAATACTGTTAAGATGCTATGAAAATTAGCATGCTCAAATACCATGTAGATGAGATTCAACACTTCCGTTCGGAACAAGCTCAAATACCAAGCACCTTGTGCTCCGTTCAATGCATATACCAATCAACTTGACAAGATTCCGGTGATGTAAACGACTTAGCATCTCAACCTCCGCAATGAACTCACGATCTCTGTTTTGATGTTTCCTTGTGAGCAATTTGACAGCAACCTCAACACCATCTTCAATTACGCCGCGATAAACACGTCCATAACCCCCTTCACCTATTATTTTGCTGAAGCTGAAGTTTTCTGTGGCCTTTTCAAGCTCAGTTATTGTAAATGTCTTCACGGTGGATGGGTAGATTCCTATTGTTGAAGCAAATGATGCTGCCGAGCTGCTCGTACCAGAGCACGATGACCTCATAGCTGAAACAGAAATATATATATATATATATATATATTACAAAAAATAAACAGAGTTTATATTTCATTAGTATGCATTGTTGTTCGTGAATTAAATCAAGATCACAAGTAAGTGCCCTCAGTGTTCAAGTCAGTGCTCTGTGTTTACTGGTCTTTTGATGTGTAAACTGTATCACGACATACTTCAAAACATAACAAACCAAAGTATTGATAGTGCCTCCATTGGACCAGATAGAGGAACAAAATGAAGCAACAGGAAGTTTAAAAACAAAAATCAAGAACCATCAAGGACCAGGGTGAGTTCCTGGAAACAGGAGGACGGAACACAGGAGTGTCAAGTGTGCATCACCTGACCCATATTCTAATTCAGGGTACAGAAGTAGAAAGTACCCCTGTCTAACAAGGTCAAGGGATAACAAGTAATTTTCATCTTAATCAATCCAAATGCACATGAATATAGTGCAATACACAAGTATAGTATAATGTGCCAAATGTCACCAAATTACCTCCTTTTCTAGTGATGGACGAACTTGAAATAGGGCCCGTAGCATGAGAATTTTTTAGTCCATTGAATCTCCAAATGATGCCAATGGCCAAGCACGTCAAAACAAAAACCACAGCTGACAGAGCAATTATGGCAATCATTTTAGAGTTAATCTTGTGATGGCCTCTATTGTGTATATTTGCACCAAAAGGGTCCTCATTACTGCTTGCTGGACCCAAGGATCCAGGAATAGGTACTAAAGAAGGAAGGCCTGCGATATCCGATATGTGTATCATTGGGTAAAGAAAAGAACAAGGATTAGTAAACAAAAAAACAAAAACCACTACAGAAGGCTAGTGAAGTGAATGTATCAACATCTATTCACCTGGATAATGAACATATGTAGCAACGTAATCACCAAAAACGGATGAGTTTATTGGCACCTTCTTTTGTAAAAATCTGTTGCTAATCAGTAAGGCTGAAGTCCTATCAAATTTCTGGCCTAATGGCACCAGATCAATGGTTACTGTTGTCTTTTCAGGATCTTGAAGACTACTCCCAGCACCCATTATCCGAACTTGACTCTGTTTCAAAAATGTCCCTGCTGCAACCTCGATTTCTAACTCATCGATTCTTGGAAATAATTGATATGGTGCCACACCAAGATCAAGCTGAATTTGCATAGGATATACACAACCACAGGGTGACCCAATTGGAGTCGACGTAAGTGGACCAGAACAAGTTGTTCTGCTGCAATCTGTCAAGGCATGAAAAGATCTAATTATTGTTGATTTCGTCATACTAACAATAAGATTTGTAATCTCTATTGGACAGCTAAGAAAGTAAAAAAAACCTTGTCTTTCTGGCGAAAACGATGAAGGTGGTGGGGAAGCATGAATCCATCTTCCGTGATGCCTATGCACTGGGTGAGCAATATTGGGGCCTGAGTATCAAAAGGAACAATGATTTGTATGAAGAATGCTAAATACAACAGATAGCTAAAGTGGAAAGGTACACCTTGAAAAATATATTTTCGGTCATGGTGAGAAACTGAGAATTATATCTGATTTCTACTATTCATGTGTACAAATCTCAAGGGTTTTTGTGCTTACCTTGAGGTTGAGGAGAAGGGGCTGGGCCAGGGGCTAGGGCAGGAAAGCGATGCTGACGGGTTCTACTCCAGAATCCGAATAAGTATGATGCAAAACTTGTTGAGCTTGATGCTCCGAGTTGCACTGCAACGGATATTCAAACAAGAAACGATTAAAACACAAACAATGCATACAAGCATTGCACAAGTCACAACTCCAAAATAAAGAGCCAACGCTACAATTTTGACCAAAATATCTTTAATGCACCAAGTATTGGGTTTCGTTCCCTGCATTTAGAACTGTACAGTCTGTATCTAGTTAAGACAGCGCAGAGTTCAATGACAACAATTGACAGCTCTAGCAAGAAAAAAAAAACGACAGCACGAAATGAGGAGCCCAAAACCCTCACCAAGCACTTGAACGAACTGGCAAAGCCTAAAAAATTTCGAGCTCGATACGAGGCAGAAAATACTCCACTTGCATCATAGCTCCTGTCGTATCTACGCATGCTGTTTTCACTTTTCACAACCTAGGAATTCCTACTCAGGCACGCGGGCACGCGGACAAGGACAACCATGCCTGGAATCACCGGCGGCGCCAAAACCAAAAAAAACCGAAGTGCAGTTTTTTTCCGAAGGATTTCCAACTTCTACATGCCAAAACCTGAGGCATGATTCAGATGCGCTCGGACGAATCACCAGAGCAACAGACAGCTCCATGGAGCAAAAGGCGAAACCATCTTCTGCCCCCACACACGACCAGTGGAACTTGCCGCGCACGCCATGCCCGCCGCTCCTTCCCAGCGATCCCACGCAAGAACGCAATCCGCACTGGAATTCTCCCCGGCATTGCAACCCGAACCCGAGAAAACGCAAGGCATGGAGAGGAAACGAGGAAAAATCTCAAGGACGCACCGCAGAGCACGAGGAAGAGGAGGAGGAGGAGCGCCGCTCCACGCGGCGGCATCGCGGGACGTCGCGGCGGCGGCGGCCGGCGTCGCTGGTGAGAGGGCCCGGCTCAAGGCGCCGCCGCCATGTGGACCCCTGGCGGGGATCCCAGTCGAGCAAGTCCGCCTCCTTCCTCGCGCTCTGCTTCCGCTGCGCTGCTGCTCTTCTTTCTTCTTTTTTTTTCCTCCCTCTCTCTAGACTCCAGAGTCCTTTTTGGTTCTTCGCATTGAAGTGAGGCGCTGGTCCCAAAGAAGCATTAATTGGCGGGTGGGCGATACACCGCGCGACGAGCGAGGAGGCCTCTGATGAAGGTTTTCCTTCCAAGCGTGTCATATTATTATTATTATTATTATTATTATTATTATTATTATTATTATTATTATTATTATTATTATTATTATTTTATCCAGGGTGCAGACAGGTCAGTGGTTTCTTCTATTCTCAAGCTTCTCTTTTGGCACTTCTTTATGTTTTGAAACAATTTTTATGCTACTTTTGGAATTATCTTATGTGATTTAGTAGTACACTCTAGCAGGAAAATCGAGTCCTTAAGTAAATTTGTTAGGTTTTGAATCATATCCTTATGTCTTTTTTAGTGAAAAAGGTAAACCGTATTATAAACAGATTACATTTAGACTACTTCACTTAAAATATGACATTCAACCACTTTCCAAAGTTCACATATTAGCCTACATCAAATTTATAGGGTGAGAGGTAGAATTTGATTCTATAGATCACCATGCTATATTTCCACTTTACAATTTATAGCACGCTCTTCAACTTGCTCCTACACGGTAAAAATACAACATATAAGTATCTATCCCGTATAGGTAACAATAATATACTAATATAATCTATACATAACCATATTAAGTTCATTAATATGTGAAGATATTATGATCCTTAAAATGAATTCAATTTCAAGGATCCAAACGGGGCCTTAGTAGAATCTAGGTGCTGGGCAACAAATGCCTCCTATGTTCCAAGTCTGCCCTTGTTTTCTGGAAACATTGTTTCAACTAAATCAAACTTTCGTAAATTTGACTAAATTCATAACAATAAAATAATATCTACAATTATATCTCTAAATAGATTTATCACAAAAATGTATTCCATGACTATTCTAAGTACTTGTTCGATATTCTAAATGTTTCAGATCTTTTATATAAATTTTAGTTAGATTAAAATTAGTTAACTTGTCGATAAAAAACTCCAGCAAAAAGGAATAGCCTATAACTCTGTCTACATACATAGCAAGGTTGAAATGGATTATAATTTGGAATGGAGAGGGAGGATAGCTTAGGTCATGGCGTTGCTTGAGCTAGTGTGGGCCTAGAGCAAACCAAACATTTTTCACGGGAGACGAACAATAACAGCTAGCGGTGCGGCCGGTGCGGCCGTGCGGGACTGGGACTGGCCTAGTCTTTGATGCCAGCAGCCAACGCGGCGCTAGACTTGAGAAGAGTGAGCTTAAAGGAAGAGCATAAAGGCCTAGGCCCACCTCATCCAGTGCAAGTCCGCAAATGAACATAAAGCTCGCAAACTTTTGCAGGTAAAAAAAAATGTAATAATAAATAAGACCAGTCTCAATGAAGGGTTTCATGTCCCAGTTTTCAACACATCTTTGTCCGGCTGGCTGGATTGTACGGTTGACTGACTGATTGTTGTGAGAGAGAAAAAACACTATTGAATAGCTGGCCGATTCTGGCTGGTAAGTTTAAGCGAACAGAGCCCATGGAAACAGTGCAGAAGAGTTTCATCCCCGTGAAACTATCAATACTCCCATAAAACTTTTGTTATCTCTCTTCATTGATAAACTGCCACATCAACATATTTAATGCCAATGAAATTCTGATGAAATACCATTGAGACTGGTCATGCCCCATGTCGAAAAGAAAGCCTAAGGTACGCGTGCTCATGTATGCATGATAGTTGTTTTGTCATTTAAAAAAGACAACGTAGTGGTACATTATTGCAAAGAGTTTGTGTCTTCGACTTTGTGTTTGTGAATTTTGATGTATGCTTACACTCAAATAACTCTCTCTCTCTCTCTCTCGTTAAGATGGCATATCATGAAGAATTTTACATGAAGAATTGAAAACAGTATGCTGGTTATGAAATGGAAGAAAAGAAACTGTATGTAAAAATAAACTCGAATATAATCTATCATGGTGGGACGTCGATGCCGGTTAGTTGGCTAGCCATTGCAGCAAGTTAACCTTACAAGGCAGGCCAGGTTCCATTCTGCGCCTCGATCCTTTTGCTTGCTTTTCTTGTTCTACTACGCCGCCGGCCGGCCGTCGGTACGTAGAATAAACTAAGCGCGGGTGGGGGTGGGGTACGACTGCTGTGCACCACCGGTGACTGCTGGTCGATCACTTTGGTCAGGAGTTACATGATGCTTGGCTTGCGCTGGTGACGAAACTCGATGGCGCCTACACGCCGCCTATGGAGTCCTCGGGTCGGGCGCGCGGTTGCGATGCTCTGGCCTACTGCTCCCTCCGTCTCAAAAAAATATAATTATAAGATCTGTATCGATTAAACTTGCTAAACTTTAATCAAATTTATAGAGATAAATATTAACATTTATGTCTCAAACATGATTTATTAAGAAAATATATTTTGTCATTACTTTATTAATATTTATTTTATATTATAAATGTTTTTACTTCTCTATATAACTTTGGTCAAAATAAAAATTAGTTGACTCATCGACAAATGAGAATTGATTTTTTTTGGACTGAGGGAGTACCATGCATGCATGTTGGCATGTTGCCGATGGGTGCGATCTGTGAGTTGACGCGTTCACGTGCCATTGTTTAGTCCCGGCCCGTACGTTCGTGACGCAACAGTTCTTCCCACGCTAGCGTAAATTCCATTGCACTCATCTGTCATCGTCGGCACTCCATGCAAAACACGCTTTCAAAGGGCAAAGGGTGACATGATGCAATGAGAGAAACTTGTGAACAAAGACGAACCAACACCTAACTTCTTCATTTTGGCAATTTCCCTAGCTAGTCGTGTGAGGGATAGGAGCCCACTCTCTGTTTCTTAGCTCCGCCCGGTTCCTTTAATAATTCTATGATAGACTGATTATGGTGGAGGTTGTAGGGTGAAAATGATTTTGAAGTAATTGTGGTAGATATTATCAGATTAATAGGGAGCAGTAGAGTGTGGGGTTTTTTTAGCTCGTTCTGTAAATAGTAAAAAAAATTTGTTAGATTTTCACCAAAATTTGTGAATTCTTACTGTTTACTAGTTGAGCACAAGTGATTCTTACGTAGATAAATTGTTCTAAGAAGCGCCACCAAATTGCCCCTTAGGCCCTTAGGATCAGCCCATTAGAAACCTGAGCTCTGAAACTTTTTGTTATGTCGTACACTGCTCCGTGAAAAACTAATCCCAGTCATTGGTCTTTTTTCGGAAATCATAAACACCATCGTGAAGGCAGATGAAAAATTTTGACACTATAAAAGGTTTTATCTCTTAGTTTTTAAGATGTAATTTTTTAAAAAAAATAAAACGTAAAACTTGATATGAAATGGGTATCTCTGTTCTCTCGTTGTATGGTTTTATTGTACGGTTTTATAGGTTATTTTTAGCCTTTTTTTTCCTCTTTCCTACCGCTCATGTGTTGTGTATGCATTAGCTCTGTCACTATGAAATGAATGATGGCTCTTAGTGAGGGTTTCATGTGATTTCTAACATTTTAAAAAAAACAACGTCCACTCGTTTCATCCTCATAAAATCTTTTCCTTCTCTCTTTTCTTCTATACATCCAAAAGACCTATTTGTGCTGATGTTACATGAAACTATTATAAAATCCCCCGAGAGCACTTCAACCAATGCAACCACAGTTATATAAGAAAAGTTATCAACAAAAAAATCGCAACCACCGTGCCCCGCACCGTGCAGTAGACCTTCACTTTTGATAGCATGCTTGATTATGCCATTGCCGTCGAGATGCATGCAGGTGATGGTCTTAGGCAGTAGCACAATATCATATTTGTGAGGCATTTATGCTCCTACCATTATATTCTCTCGTTTAAATTATAAAACATTTGACTTTTTTATTAAAAATTTGACCATTTATCTCATTCAAAATTTATGTATAAAAGTATTGTTTAAATTTGACAATTTTGCAAAAAAAAATGAATAAAACAAGTGATTAAATCTAGGAACATCTTATAGTTTGAAACGAAGGAGCGCAACTTACCCTAACAAATATCAACCGTTAAGAAAAAACATAACTCTGAAGACTAGCTAGTGATAGTGATACGTCTTCTGAGCATTGGGGCATCCACAATGTGATACCAACTTGGTAGTGTATTATCACTAGTTTATCATCGTGCTCTCGCACAGAAGACAAATAACTCATAAGCATTTCGGAAACAGGGCAACTCTCATCTAGTAATAGTTGCTCAAATTCATGGAAGCAAAAAAGAAAAGAAAGAAAGAAAAATGAAAAATGCACCATCAGTCTTACGTCAAGACATCAGTTAGGATTCTGAAGTTTGAAAGTGATATACGCGGGTTACTAAACTTGCCAGAGGATCTCATCCAGGTCCTAAAATTTCAAAAT
This sequence comes from Eremochloa ophiuroides, assembly GCA_038502445.1. Classification (NCBI taxonomy): domain Eukaryota; kingdom Viridiplantae; phylum Streptophyta; class Magnoliopsida; order Poales; family Poaceae; genus Eremochloa; species Eremochloa ophiuroides. The sequence goes on along the minus strand of JAHLJS010000009.1, from coordinate 49,904,229 downwards.
AATCACCGCAAGTCTCTAAACTTGGCAGAGGTTGTCATTCAGGTCCCAAATACTATATTTAATTCTGGCACAAACTTTTTTAAAAAAGAAAATTTTAGTACTATAGCTACAATCTGTAAAATATATTTCAAAAATTTATCTTTTCTACACGATCTCGGATGAAGATGATTTTTATATAAAAATATTGTTCTCGATGAGATCTATAACATTCTAGTTTTGAGTTTTTTTAATTTAAGGTTGTTAAGCTACTAAAAATCAAATATTTTCAGCAGTATAATAATCGCGTACAAGTACTTGTGGTATTGAAAAAAAAATCATATCTTTCTTATATACTATCAAATGAAAATACTTTCTATATGAATGTTGTAGTGCTCGAGGAGATATATAACTTTGTAGTTTTGAGTTTTTAATTTTAAAATTATTAAGATGCTAAGAAAATTAAATCGCTGATTTTGATTGATTCACATTTTTTGTATAAGCTGGAGAGGACGGGGCAACTCGCATCCAGTAACAGTAGCTCAGCCGCATGGAAGTTGGGAAAAAAAGTGAAATGGGGATCAGGGGTTTTGCCACCCACAAAGGACTTTTTAGACTGATCAGCAACGGCTGCATCGCAACAAAAAAAAAAGAACATAAACAAGACATCATTTGTGTTTGGTGTTTTGCATTAGCCCATTAAAAAAATGTCTAAACTTCAAAGGATCAGATTTGGTGTATAAATCGGGACTACCTGAAAGCGTGTCCTTGCTCCGAACTCCGGCATGCTGACAGTTTAGTTCAGAGGAAGGAGCCTGACTATCATTTCTTTTCTGTTAACAGCAAGTATAGTCATTTCTCCTAAGATCCCGTGCTCTGCAACGGGCAAAAACAATTTTTTTTATCCTGTTACATTAACTGTTTTACTGTAGTATGGAAACCCCCATGAGAGCTTACCATTGTAATTGCAAACCTCATAGGATTAAAGCAACAAAATCAAATGCAGACATATTAATTTCACCAAATATGCAATAAAATAAATTTAAATGCTTTTAGCTAAATGCCATTTGTTGCTATGGGCTATAAAAACTAACCGAAATTGAAGATATTCTACAGGTTTTATACCTTTTTGCAAATTACAAACCATAGCCAAAGCAAAACATGGCAATTATCAATTTCTTCCGGAGAAAGTCAAATTACCCTTTGTTTAATATGATAGCCAGTCTAAGCCATAAAAGCATGACTAAATGGAACATTGTTACATCATCACTATGTTCGGCTGAGTTGAATTCTACGTCTGAATTGCTATGAGAGAAAAAAAATACTATTCCGATAAGAATTTTTATCCAAGAAAAGAAGAAATATCTCAGCATATCACCTCACCAGCAAAAACTGTCACAAATCTGTATTTTGACCTCACCTGCAAAAACTAACACAAATATGTATTCTGACCATTGCAATTGTCAATTCTATCTTGTCAACTCACACAACATTTGCATCCTTCCACCGTCAGCCTCCGGGTGCCACAATCAAGGTTCATCAAACAATCAATCAATTTGTTGAGGCAGCAGTTGGTTGAGAATCTGAGGACCGGGGGCTGGGCTGCTGGGGGACGGCGTGGCTACCGGTCAGCTGAGGGGAGACGGACGAGAACGTGGCGACCGGCGACTGGCGGTCGCGGGGGTGGAGGGGGGGGGGAGGGGGGCGTGCTACTGTCCGACCAGGGAGGAGAGTGCGCCGCCGCCGCGCAGTCGCCCTATTCTTCCTCCTTCTCGCGCCGCGTTCATCTTCTTTCTCACGCTCCTCGCCCCCGCCATTACCCACCGCCCACGCCACGGCGTGCTAGGGCTCGCCGGAGCTCCGGCGAGCCCCAGCACACCGCGGCGCCCCCCATCTTCCCCTCCCCGCCCCCAATCCCGTCGCCGGTCGCCTAAGCTCCGCTCGCCGCCGCCATGGCCGGAGCGCCCCCGCCCCGACCTTCTCAGCCGCCTCCACCGCCGCTAGGGCCTTTAAACCGCCCGTCTCCATCCCCACCGCCTGGCCGACCTTTCTCCCTGGGCCTCCTTCCTTCTATACCCATCGGAAAAGCGCCGGGAGAGAGGGGGCGAGCTTGGGCGGCGACGGCGGCGGCGGGTGAGCTCAAGCGCGGGCGCGGACGTGGGCTGGCGTGGGCGCGATGGGGAAGAAAAACAATAGTTCGGGGGAGTGGTCGGACGAGGTCTCCTTTCCGACCTGGTCGGAGAGGAAGATTTCCCGACCGCGGGAGAGAGAGAGAGAGCTGGGGCGTAAGAAAAACCAACAAGGCGGGAAGCGTGAAACCACGGCAAGACGACCGAGGAGACTCGTTCGCTTCGCTCGACGAGATGGCGCGTGCTCCGAGGCCGTCTCCGGTGCCCACCCTGCTCCGCCTCCTCTCCTCCCACCCCTCCCTCTCCCTCTCCGCCGCCGCCCACGCCTTCCTACTCAAGTCCTGCTCCCTCTCCAGCCCCGTCCCGATCGCGGCCACCGCCCTCCTCACCGCCTACGCGAGCGTCGGACTCCCGGGCGCCGCGTCCCGCCTGTTCGACGAAATGCCCGCGCGGGACGCCGTCGCGTGGAACGCGCTTCTCGCCTGCCTCGTCTGCCACGCTCGCCCCGGGGCGGCCGCCGCGGCCTTCCGCGGCATGGCTGCCTCCGGGCTCCCGCCCACGGCCGCCACGCTCTGCACCCTACTCAAGGCGTGCGCCGCGTCGCGTGCCGCCCGCCCCGGCCGCCAGCTGCACGCTCGGGGCGTCGTCTCATGCCACGCCGACGCCGACGTCATCATGACCACCGCGCTCGTCCATCTCTACATGAGCTGTGGTCTCGTCGAGGACGCCATGAGGGTGTTTGTGCTCACGAAGTGCCCCAAGGACGCCGCCCTGCACAATGCTCTTCTCTCAGGTCGCGTGGAGAACGGCTGGTTCAGCGACGCCTTCTCGATGCTGCGGCGGCAGACAGAGCTCAATGGGATCTCTCTGACCTCTGCTCTCACGGCCTGCGCAGCGACAGCCAACTTGGCTTATGGTATGCAGGTGCATTGCAAGGCTCTCCGCGGTGGCTTTGATGCTGACACCATTATATGCAATGCACTTATTGACATGTATGCAAAATGTGGGAGGGCAAAGGCTGCGCGTATAGTATTCGACCGGATGGCTATGCGAAATGTGGTCTCCTGGTCAAGTATGATTGACGCTTGCAGTCGCCGTGGACATGGTGTGGATGCTTTGGATTTGTTTAAGCTAATGGAGAAAGCTGCACCAATGGTCTTGCCAAATGCTATCACATTTCTGGCGGTTCTGTCAGCCTGCAGACACTCTGGTCTGGTGGATGAAGCTCAGTCCATGCTGCATTTGATGAAGAGCAAGTACGGGATTGATCCACAACCAGAGCACTACGCATGTCTAATAGACATGCTAGGACGTACAGGCCGTATTGATGAGGCTTGGGGTCTATATTGTAGTCTAACTGCAAGTCGAAATAAGTCTTCCAGTGCTGTCTGTGTCGCGATGCTGAATGCCTGCAGAGCAAACATGGATGCTGTAAGAGGAAAGAAGGTGGCTGTGCACATGCTGGAGGTTGATCCACGAAATCCTGGTATTCATGTGTTGATATCAAATTTTCATGCTGCTATGAGACAATGGTCTGAATCAAATGAATCGCGGAGGATTATAGTGGACAAGGGTCTCAGGAAAGAAGCAGCTAGCAGTCATGTCTCTTTTGGCTAAAAACTAATAAATGTGCAGATATCTTGAAAACATTTGCCACAGCGTGGCAAATGTTGGTTTGGGACACCGTGGTAGCCAACTAAACAGACCCTTACCCTAACTACACACCACAGTTGGTATGGCAAGAATTTTAGTGCTGATTTTGATAGTGTACTTTTGTTTTGACAGATAAAAAGATTGAAAATTGTTGGTATATATATGCTTTATTAATGCCCAATGATGCAGCTTCATCTATCTTACTTGTGTTGCCATATGATTACTTGTGTAACACTCTCTGGTGTCTCGTCAAAAAGGTGCTGTCCTTGTGCAATTTCACGTGATTAGAGTGAGCCTGAATTTTTGTTCTTACATTTCTGTGTTTTATAAAAAAAGGATGAACTGAGGATGCCATAAGCATTGCATGAGAATGGATTTGAAGAACTAATGCATCTTTTGGGAAACTATATAGATTGATGTCTGTTTTATGGCTCAAGACTCCTGTATTGTTGGTTTTACTGCACCTAATTGTGATGTTGTCATGATCTTCATGAGTGTGTTTAGTTGCCTGGCTAGGGGCCTGGCCAGGCTTCCATAAGCCATCTTGGGCCTGTTTGGTTGCCTGGCCAGACCCCTTATTCAGGTCCCAATAAGCCTCCACCAGCCTGTTAGCTAGGCTTGCTGGAAATGCTCGGGGGGTCGTTTCCAGGTAGCCTGGCTTGGCCAGCCGCTGAAGCGGTTCCGCTCCTCCGCCCATGCGCCTTGCTCCTCCGAACCGGCAGTGAGCGAACGCGACGGTCACATCCCCAGCTCCCTTCGGCTATCCCGCTCGCGATGGCGGCGGTCCAGCTGCTCGCGATGGCAGTGGTCTAGCAGCTCGCGACGACGGCGGTTGAGCAGCTCGCGACGGCCGTATCCCCAGCTCGTGACGGCCGCTTCCCCTCCGAATCATCTCGCGACGGCCGCATCCGCTCCGAATCAGACCTCGCCGTGCTCCATCGGCGGCGGCCATGGGGCCGCGCCAAGAAGGAGCGGGCCACGCCAAGAAGGAGGGAGGATACGCGGCCTTCCACGTCCCCGTTGCCGGAGAAGACGTCGAGCAGGCGGTCGCGACCTTCTTCCTCAGCACCGGCACACGGTCGCACATGCTGTCCTGCTCAATGGGGCCCGCGACCTTCTTCCTGCTCGATGCGGTCGCACGCGGTCGCCAAGGGAGAAGTGCGACCACCGTCAACGAAGGCCGACGTTCGCGAGAGTCGGAGCGGCTCCGGTGACTGTCGCCCCCGGCTGGCGCCGCCGTTGCCCATCCCCGCCACCTGTATGCTCTCGCTGGTGGCCATGGCAGCTCGGTTGTCAGGATCTCGCTCAGATCTCTGCACGGTACTTGTTCGACAAAATGATTCAACGGGGGTGACTTCACCGGTTCAAAGAAGAGGTAACCACATGCAAAGCAAGACATCCAACCAAACAAACATGTGTCAAAGCCAGGCTTAGAATAGACAGGCAACCAAACAAATGTAGATTGGCTTCGTGAGAACAGGCTAAGTCTAGCCTACCTTGGATTTGCTAGCCAGGGTAGCTGGAGAAGTGAACCAAACACACCACATATAAACTTGCACACCAATACAATACTGTATAACAGAAGTATTCAACGACAAACATAAATACTTTCTGAAGTTGGATTGGATGCGATGAAAAACCTCTTCACGTGCAGCTCGTCTGTATATGTGGGTGGTGGATCAAGCTCAGCGCTGAGAAGATGAATAGATGATATTCATCTTGGTTCTTGCTAAAGCAACATCCTTCGATCAACAGGTACAGAAAAGTGTTTCCTTGTACCATTGGGGAAAAAAGACAATTATAATGTCACTTTTGGTCCTGCATGCTGCAGCTGCTCCAATGTCTACCATCCTATATTTTGTTTGAATTTCCCGGTATCAAACAGGCCCTTAGAAAATAGTAAGGGCTTGAAAGGCTCCTGTAAACCAAAACAAAAGCCCAGGAGCCCCAAACTGGTAGAACCACACCCGCCTGGCCCATCTCCTGGTCCCAGACCTCGCCTCCAGTTCCACTCTCCCGGCGGCGGCGGCGGCGGCCTCCCCACCTCCCACCCCACAGCATGTACGGCGTCGGCGGCGGTGGGGGCGGCTTCAACGCGCCCTCCACCACTGCCGGTCGCCGCCGCAACCCGGGCGACGAAGAGGATGACGAGGAGGAGGAGGTCGGTGAGGGGCGCGTCCTGGAGGCGTGGGAGCGCGCGTACGCAGACGAACGGTCGTGGGAGTCACTGCAGGAGGATGAGTCGGGCCTCCTCCGTCCCATCGACACCAAGACCCTCGTCCACGCTCAGTACCGCCGGCGCCTCCTACTCCGGTCAGCCGCCGCCGCCGCTGCCCGCATCCAAAAGGGGCTCATCCGCTACCTCTACATCGTCATAGACCTCTCCCGGGTTCGTTCCCTTTGCTTCATGTTCTCTGTCGTTCGGCTAGCCACATCGTCAAGCACATGGCGAGCATATTTCTGTTCGAAGTCAGTTTGGTTCTTTTGGACCCAACGGACTGGTAGCAATGCCGATCGTGCTAACTTGAAGCTGGCTTGTGATTGCGATCCTTTGTTCGGAGAGAGATGTGGCAGTGCTTACGGTCTTATGGGCTACGCATTTGGTTCACTTGTGTTGACTTACTTAAGGCATGAATGGAGTGGTGACTACTGGGACTGTGCCTTTTGGTTGTTTCATATACCTGTAGGTCCATTTATAAGCTTGTGAAATGTTGTGGAGATGGTGTTGATATGTATGAGCAATCCTGGTTCATCTGTTTGTAGAGCGATGTAGGTGATATGTCTGATCGGTTGCCTTTAATTCCATTTGTTTAGCCTCAGTGCCTATCTGTGACAGTTATCTTATTTGACTCGTATATACATTCTAAGGGTGATGCTATGATTGGAAATTTGGCCTGTATATTCCGAGGGTTATGCTGTCATTGGAGGCTGTGAGGTCAATTTTAGAATCTAATGCTGATTTAGCAACTTTAAGTTTGAGGGATCAATCATTTTATGTGAGAAAACAGTTAATTAGATGGGTAACAGCTGGGTATTTTGGAAATTCTAAGATCTACCATGGTTCATACCCATGGCCCATGGGCCACAACATATGTATGGAGAACTCAGGACCTAAGTCTCCACTAAATCCAGAAACCGATGCTACCTTCAGGTTATACTGTAAGAATTTCTGTACTATGGAGTAATAGACTCATGTCCATGAATCATGAAGGGAAACATGGACCTAGGTTGTTGCAAATTGCAATTGTCAGTATTGCTGTTGGCAGCAATATGTTGTTTGGAGCTCAACCCTACCACAGCCAAGCTCAATTTCATATGTGGGCACACCAATTGGATTGCTGAAACAAAATGTAGATGGCACAATACTTCTTTGGCATTTTATATATTGAGATTGGATTATCGGTATCATCTTATACATGAGGCTCTTATCAGATGAGTAAAAAAAAAATTGAAATGTCTTAGGCATATGTTCCTGATTTGGATACACTAGGTATATTTGATATATGTCGAATAGAGTGAATGCCTCATGTCTCCCTTATCAAATGGACTATTCTTGTCAACAGTTTGAAGGTGTTTCTGGGGAGGCTTATTGCTATTGCTTGCCTGGGTAGTTGTGTTGGAAGATGCCTTTTTAATTGTTTCCCCACATTGAGAAGTTAATTCTCTCTGTCATTCCTTGTATAGATTTCTGTAGAGAAGCAAATCATGTGCTAGATGCTTTTGCTTTTACCATGGCTTGCCCCAACAAAATCCTGATATCGCAACAAGTGCAGGAACTATGGTTTCACGAAAAGCAATTAGGTTTTTAATAATTACCACATTATCGATATATGGAACTCTCCTATATGTAGGCACAAAATAAGACTAGTCTTGGAATTTAAAAAACAAAAAGATGCTTTCATTTTTTGTATTGATGCAGACCCTATGGATTGCACAAATGAATGGTTATTCCTTCATTTATGAATTAGGTAGACATGGAAATATTTGATACATGCACGCTTGAACTTATGGTAACATTATTCCAGGACTTGCTGCAAAGAGTCATCTAGATGTGAAATTTTGTTTTTACTGTTAAGAATGTGCAAAGAATAATGTCTGTTCAGCTGATTGTACCTTTTTTATGTCTGGAACAAACAAACACTGCTTTAACTAGCATGGAAGTTTTTTCCCCTGATATTACAAAGCATATACATTTTGATTTTTTTATTATTTTGAAACTGCGCATTTCTGGTAAAGAATATTTCTTTTACATCCTTGTCAATTGTTTTTTTTTCTTTGGTAATGTTATAACCTTATCTTTGAGCATCCATAAATGTTTCAAGTTTATAAGAGTTTTTTTTAGGAAGTTTATAAGATTGGCTTGCTCAGTTGTTTTTGTGGTGGTGAAGAATTGTTCTACTTCAAATATTCATGACACACTCTTTTCAGCTTTGCGTTCTCAAAATTGGTATTTACTCATGTAGGCGGCTTCAGAGATGGATTATCGTCCTAGTCGAATGGCTGTTGTTGCAAAACATGCTGAGGCTTTCATAAGAGAATTCTTTGACCAGAATCCGTTGAGCCATGTTGGCCTAGTTACAATTAAAGATGGTATTGCCCATCGACTTACAGACATTGGAGGGAGCCCAGAGTCACAGATTAAGGCTTTGATTGGGAAGCTTGAGTGTTCTGGTGATTCTTCCCTGCAGAATGCTCTAGAACTCGTGCATGGTTATTTAGATCAAGTACCATCATATGGTCACAAGGAGGTTCTAATTTTATACTCTGCCCTGAATACATTTGATCCTGGTGATATCATGGAGACAATAGCAAAATGTAAGAATTCAAAAATTAGATGCTCTGTCATTGGTCTTGCTGCAGAGATATTCATATGCAAACATCTATGTGGAGAGACAGGTGGATCTTACACAGTTGCGCTGGATGAGGTGCTAAAATGTACTTTTGATTGTACCTTTGATTATTCAATCCTTGTGAAAGGTTAATGGCATTTCCTTTCTTTTTACAGTCTCATTTCAAAGAGTTGTTACTGGAACATGCTCCCCCACCTCCCGCAATAGCAGAATATGCTGCAGCTAATTTGATTAAGATGGGCTTTCCACAGAGGGGTGCTGAGGATCTTATCTCTATTTGCTCTTGTCACAAGAAGATAAAATCTGGGGCTGAAGGTTACATATGTCCTAGATGCAAAGTTAATGTGTGTGAGCTTCCAACAGAATGTCGAACTTGTGGCCTGACGTTAGTTAGTTCTCCACACTTGGCAAGGTCATACCATCATCTCTTCCCGGTAGCACCATTTGATGAGGTCACCCCTGTCCCTAATAGAATTCAAAGGGGAGCGCAGATCTGTTTCAGCTGCCAGCAGAGCCTTTTTAACCCAGGTATGCTTAAGCATGTCTGCTGCTACTTTAGATTACAAAATATATCTTTCACCTAGCATGAATATGCTTCGATGGTACAAACCTTGTAGTTGTACCTGTCCTCTTTTTTAAGTAATATTGATACCTGTACTTATTGTAACTATTCTTTCTTAGTAAAGCATGTCCAGCTAAAACAAGATGGCATGGCAATATGGGGAGCTACTCAGCAATAACCTTGAATTCTTTTTGCAATAAAATGAACAGCTGACATAATATAGTTAGCTTCTGCACTGATCATTAGGTCAGAAAGGAATTATATGAACATTACAGTTATTTCTGTTATGATGGAAATGGGGATGCTTCCTTGTTTCGATATTTTCAATATTTTTTTGGACGTTTACAGTTTGCCCATCCAGATTCTCACATTTTGATCTTTCCAAGTATTCTCAAGTTTATTTTCCTTTGACTTTTTTGTGCTAACCTTTTGGTGTTATGCTTCTTAGCAACCAAGGTCCATTAATCATGTGATTTTCTTAAAAATCCTTGCAGATGGCCAATCTAACCTCCATGTTCGCTGCCCAAAATGCAATCAGCACTTCTGCCTTGATTGTGATATTTACATCCATGAGAGCTTGCACAATTGCCCTGGATGTGAGAGCCAACGCAGCATCGCTTCATAGAGACCGTGTCATTGCGTGCATTATTCAGGTCATACCTTTGAGTTTTCTCATCAAAGTTGTACCATGATCAGACAATGTACAGATAATATAACGCTGGCATTCTTTTACTGATGATTCCTGTTAGATTGAGTGGCTACTTGAGCTATTGATACTCATCAGAGGCCAATGAGTTGATAGTTTTAACATTGAACCGAGAAGAAATGCTGAATATGTATATCATGACTGAGACTCGACTCTTGCTTCTTTTTTTCTGAAGCAAGACGGTCTTTTTATTCGGTTTAATTTGTTTATGCTGGAACTGAGGTTGTCATAAACTGAGTTGGGGGTTTTCATCTCGATCAATAGAAGAAAAACGCTACGGTTTTAATGCTTGGTTGAGATAGTGTCCGCGCATGGCGATGCCCAACACGCCTTCCCTCCTGGCTGTTTTTTTGTTAGCTACAGCTGGCCGGATCAAGCGGAGCGGAGTTCTCAGGTGATGCTTGATAGTCGAAAAGACGAAAAGACGAGAGCAAATGATCACCTGATGAAAGCACATGCACATCTGAGCAGCGCACGCCACTGCCTCGTGCGCCATTAATATTTTGCTGGTGTCGCGCTCAGGATCAGGCGATCAGCTCACTTCACTTCACCTGTGTCTGTGTGGTGGCCGGTTGAGCAAGCCGGAAGAAGACAGTCCAACGGCTCTTGGGTGTTGGGTAGGAGTATATTTTTTTGCGGCGGTTGCACCGATCACCTACACCTACACGTACTTGATGTACCACTGTTACTGTGTATAATATCGGCGACGAGGCAACTTGCAGCCTTGCAGGTGCGCAGAGCAGGGAGGGCATCCCAACCACCGGCGCGACGACACAGGAAACACTTCATTCACCCCGGCGTTCTGCCTGGCCTGTTTGTTCTCTTCTCATTTTCTTTTCCTGCGTCGGCAGGTTAACTAACCACTAACCAGTGATGAGCAGGAGAGCAGCTAGCCTCTGTCAGTCAGTCTCAAGTCACAATACTATTCTTGTCAAGTAGAGTATACTTCGAGAACTTTAGGAGACAAGAGAGATCGCGAGTGGCGACCTGCCGCGCTTATCTATTCGGCGTATAACATCAGCAACGGGACTAAGTTTTGGGCATATTTTGACCAGAGATACACGTACATGTATCCTGCTGTTGCTTCCACGAGTACACAATGAACTGGCCTGCTTAATTTTCTATTTCCTCAGTCGTACAAACTACAAACGCGACAAGAAAATCGCCATTTGGCCATCAGAGCACAAGCAACCTGGCCTAGTACACTGGTTTACTCTTTTTTTTTTTTTGGCGCAAGGGCTGTTTTACTTCTTTTATTTTAATAAAAATAGCTGTATCTAATATAGTTTGAAAATATAAGGATTCGGATTCTGAAGAGAGGGTGGTTATGTAGGTCCAGGAGAGAAAAAAAATTCACCGGCCCATCCAGGATGGCTACAAGAGGCCCATGGTTCCCAGCTAGGCGGGCCCATCACCGCCTCCGGCACCGCCAACCAACCAACACGTCTCTTAATTCAAACGCCCAGCACCAGCTGGTTCCGTTACTACTCCTTGTACGCTACCTCCCTCCCGCGGCCACGCACGAGAGAGACGAGTCAAACCAAACCACGAGCCGCACCCGCCCGCACCCCAAACGCCCCACCTCCACAGCTTACCTCCCTCCTCCCTCCCATGTCGGCTCTGCTCCCCTCCAAAACCCGCCGCCGCTCCCTCTCTCTTCCCGCACTCCTATCGTTAGCCATCGTATAACCCGTAGGCGAGTGGCGGAGTCTGCAGCGAGCGGGGGTTGCCTGGGAGGAGGCGTTTTGGTTTGTGCTTTGTAGCGATAATGGAGGGCGCGTGGAGGAAGGTCAGGAAGGCGCTGGGCCTCCGCCTGTGCGTGCAGGCACCTGCGGCGGGAGGTGGAAACGTCTGGCGGGCGCCGTCGGGCGCGGGCGGTTGTCGACGGGATGCCGCGGTGGCGGTGGCGGCGGCGGGCGAGTCGGGACCCAGCACGCCGGTGGGTGCGTTCCGCCTGTCAAAGTCCGGGGGCAGGTCCTCTTCCTCGCACTCCTCCAAGGTGAGATTGAGATATGAGCGTTTTTGAGGGTTTTTTTTTCTCTTTCTGAATTGGGATTGCGGGGTTTCAATCGATAAAAGGAAAACGCCCCCGGTTTCGATGCTTTTGGTTTGATCGGGGATTTGGACGCGGTGGTAATTTCTGCCGTGCGTTTAGTTATTTGGGAATTCAAATGCATGCTATTGGTAGTATACTAGTATAACGCACCCTCCGTGTTGGGTGTATTTGTTGGCGATCTCCGTGTTGGGTGTTAGCACTGATAGGGTGCATTGTTATTACGAAAATTGTGTTCCACTAGCTGTTTTAGATTTCTGCATGGAAACTCTGTGCGCTTGTAATAAGCTCATCGATCATACTACATCATTTTGCATCACTTTATTCCCCCATTCTATTCTCTACCGTCAGAAAGACAAGCGCCCAATTACTGTCCAAAACGAAGAACAGATTTTTCAATTCATGTACAGTATTTTCTTAATATATAAGTTCAATCTTAGAGATTCATAGAGTCAATGCTTCATCGCTCAGTAATGTGAAATTCACGTCGAGAGATTCATAGGATATATTGTGCCAGCTGTGGTCTGCTCGGTATCCTCTGACGTAGACTTTTTTAGTCAATGGCTTTCCTTTAGATAACTGCTCAACGCAAGCCGCTTCCCTATCCCATCCATCGTATCTGTACTTCACTTGCTCTCCTTGTTGATAAGGAAAGGAAAAAGCTTGCTTCTAACTCATCACCAGCCCGTGGTGGTCACGTGTAGCAAACCCCACTCTTTCCTCCTACCAGCAGCTTTCTTTCTTTACGGCAGATGTTCCAACTTGACAGCTGCTATCCATCATAGGGGATGCAAATTGCCCAACTGATTGCTGACTGGTACTTTCTATTTTTATGTGGCCTTTTTTGTCTCAATGGTACCAATTTGACAAGTAACTTCACATGGATTGCTTCACTCTCTTTACATTCATTGGTTCCATGCATGCACCAACTTGGTACAAAAGGGCAAAAACAGTAGAGAGGAAGTGTTAGGTATTAAGTTGAATTTTTGAAGGATAAAACCTTCTAGTTGACTTTACTTCACAGGTTTAAGTAACTCTGACCAAATGCAGTAAATAAAATTAGGATTTATTGTGTTTTTTTTTTAAGATCGGATTTATTGTGTTCAAAATTGTTGTGATGGGAACTTGACAAAGTACAGTATTCATAAAATGAATGATAACTAAATCAATATTACAACACGTTATTTGTGTTCCTTTGCTGTCTTGCTGTTGGTAGCAGTAGTTTAACTACTGGTCAAAGAGCGTTCTTGGTATGGGAATATCAATTTATCTTAATTTCAAGGTTTCTGGGTATACTAGCTCATCCTTACTTTTTGTGCCGACCAATAGATAATGACTGATGCATTACCTCAAATCCTCAATTGATTTCGGTGGACACAAGCCAAAAGGAAGTGCTAGTTTTAAGGTTCAGCTGCCCTGCCATTTCCACATGGTGATATTGGTTGTTTATTATCTGCTTATATTGAACACATAAGGATCTACGGTACTTGGACTAGTGTAGTACCAAAGATATTAGTAAAAAAGAACTGTATGCACATATCTGTTCGCTTCAACTTATAAGCGCTTATTTTGACTTCTTTTCAGCCATAGAACAGTATTTTCCTTTCACAAGAAATTAGCATAAGCCATTATCGGCTTTCACTTCAGCTTGAGGCCACAAAAATGAAGGCTTAACGTACACGTGTGAGATGAGGTTGGATGAATAAAATTTGACTAGAGGCTTATGCAATGGTGTAAAGATCTGTACTGACCTAGCTCTATGTTGTAACCTAGGTCAGGCAGATAATTAGGTAATATAATTTAAAAGTATCTGTTCATGTGCACGTGTTAATACATGCTATTCAAAGTACTAGTAGTTAATTCAAAGGAATTAAGCTTATCTTTTTTTTTTTCCTTCAGCAGGGGAAATGTGCAATATGCTTTGCTAGCATGAGATCTGGCCATGGACAAGCCCTTTTCACTGCAGAGTGTTCTCACATGTTCCATTTTCACTGTATCTCATCTAATGTAAAACATGGAAATTATGTTTGCCCAGTTTGTCGAGCGAAATGGAAAGACATACCCTATCGCTCACTATCTTCTACTAGCTCTCATGGAACAATTGGAGGTGACCATAGTCGATCACCCCAACAAGATCCCCATTTGACTCTTCACCGGCAAGTTTCAAACCGTCGGCGAGAGGTCCGTCGGTTACATACTTCTGAGCCAGCAGACTACAATGACGATGAACCTTTGCAGCGCATAGAGGCTTTTGACAATCTTAATTCTGGATCTAGTAAAACTGCTGAGATCAGCTCATACCCAGAATTCCAAGCTGTTTCACAGTCATCATGTCTAGATGGATTTGATATTTTGATCCATGTGAAGGCCCCCACTTCTAGCTCAGATGACGTCACAAGCAGTTTGGTCAATGGAAGCTCTATGAGGTCATCAAGACGAGTTCCTATTGATCTTGTTACTGTCCTTGACATTAGTGGCAGTATGGCAGGCACAAAATTGGCACTTCTGAAGCAAGCAATGACTTTTGTTATTCAGCACCTTCGGCCATCAGACCGCCTTTCAGTGATTACCTTTTCATCTACTGCTCGAAGACTGTTCCCCCTCCAACGGATGTCACATCATGGCAGGCAACAGGCCTTGCAGGCAATCAGTTTACTTGGCGCTGGTGGTGGTACAAACATTGCTGATGCACTAAAGAAAGCTGTGAAGGTGATTGAGGACCGCAGCTATACGAATTCTGTATGCAGTATCATTCTTCTGTCAGATGGCCAAGATACTTACAATATTTCCTCAAATTTCCAAGGCACATCAGCAGGTCGTAGGTCACTTGTTCCATCTGCTGTTCTAAATGAACTCCATATGGTACCCCTGCACACTTTTGGATTTGGAGCAGACCATGATTCAGATACACTGCATTCGATTTCTGAAGCTTCTGGTGGCACCTTTTCTTTTATTGAGGATGAAGGCGTGATGCAAGACGCATTTGCTCAATGTATTGGTGGGCTTCTTAGTGTTGCTGTTCAGGAGATGCGTCTCAGTATTGAGTGCGTTGATCCTGGTGTTCAACTCTTTTCCATCAAATGTGGCAGCTATCCTAGTAAGGTAGCAAGAGATGGACGGAATGGATCTGTTGATATCTCTCACTTATATGCTGATGAGGAGAAAGATATTTTGCTGTCAGTGACCATTCCAAAATCTTGTGCACAGACTTCACTCTTGAGAGTTGCTTGTGCTTACAAAGATCCTGTGACCAATGAGAGGATCAAGATTCAAGGTGACGAGGTAAAGATCAAGAGGCCAACATCGACTGTATCTGTACCAGTTTCTATTGAAGTTGATCGAGAGAGGAACCGTATACGAGCTGCCAATTCTATGGAGTCTGCATGGGCTGCTGCTGAGAGGGGTGCTCTCTCTGAGGCCTTCACTATTCTTGAGGACTGCCGGAGGGCACTATCACAGTCTGTTGCAAGCCAGAATGGGGACCGTCTATGCATGGCCCTTGACGCAGAGCTAAGAGAGATGCAGGAGAGGATGGCGAACCGCCAACTTTATGAGGCTTCAGGGAGGGCATATATGCTATCTGGATTGAGCTCTCATTCATGGCAGAGAGCAACAGCTCGGGGAGACTCTACAGATAGCACCACTCTTGTTCACTCATATCAAACGCCATCCATGGTTCAGATGCTGGAGCATTCCCAGAATTTCAGCTCTCTGCCTCAGGGCCAAAGGTCACAAGTCCAGGGAGCGAGATCAGTCTTGGAGAAGCCTACTAAGGCAAGGTAACTCAGCATCATTTCGGCAGTGTCATGTTTGGATGATGGGGAAAGATTAATCTTAGCTTTCATTAGTCTTAGCATGATTGCTGGTGCTTTAGTAGTTCCTATTTATTCTTTTGCTGATAAGTTTATTTGAGTTCGTTTCAAAAATAAGTTTATTTGAGTCATATATAGTGATGTTATACCGCGGAAATTGAGGTGCGGGGACTTTACTGTGATAGTTAGAGCTATACTCCTCCAGTGTGATATATGTGGGAGAAATGTAAATGGCTTGTTCCTAAAATCTGTAAACGGGCCATTCCATTTCCTCGAATCATGGCGTCGTGATAATTTCAACTGATCTTTAGTGACGCGTGCAAGCCTTGAAGGATGCAATTTATCGAGGTGTGTTTAAAGTCATTATTAGACATCAAAGTAACAGGCGGAAATAATACGCTTACATACTTCCTCCGTGCTAAAATAGACGTAATTCTCACTTTTAAAAAATCAAAGACTTTTAGCTTTTGATAAAAAATATATAATATTAATATCTACACTATATAATTTGTATCATTAGATATATCGTTAAATATATTTTCATAATAAATTTATTTGGAGGTATAAACGTTGTACACATTTTCTACAAACTCAGTCAAAATTGAGAAAGTTTGACCTCACACCGTCACACGCATCCCATAGCGACATCCATTTTAGGACGGAGAGAGTATATAGAACAAAATATATTAGCTAGTGTCTTGTTGTCTAATTTCTAGCTCATCAGAGTCCAATCCACAGCTTTAATTGACACTATCACCAATCCACTGATACTTTCATCCCCGCTTTACCTAAAAGGTTAATCTAAGAATGATAGCATAAACTTTAATTAGAAGTCTTATATTTTGGTCTAGCCCACCCTCAAAAACCAAAAGAACCAAGACAAGACAAAACCTAGCAATCTCACATCAATAAACCGTTTGGCTATCATGGACCTATTCAAATGGAAATAGATGGCACATTTTTATTTTATGTTGTTTCGCTAAGAAACTAACGATGTTTTAGGAGAGCTCCAGCAGCTCCAAATCCATGAAAACCAAACCAACACTAGATCCGCTTTTTCAAGCCAAAAACTTCTAAATCCACTGAGATCTATTATGGAGTAGGTCTATTAAATCCATAGATCTACCTCTACATCCATAAATTTCGTGGAGCACCTCAAGGAGTGCTCTGAAAACTCCAAATTTAGTAGAGTTCGCAAAAACTAACCACTGGTTACACATAAAACAGTGTGTCTTCTTTTGCCTCACTGCCTCTATTCCTATTGCTTCTTCCTCCGTCACTGCGAGCTCTCTCGATGCTACCGCGCCCACTGCCTCCATGCGCGGCTCGGCCTGCCGCGCTGGAGCCGCAACGCAGAAGCCAGCCTGCGAGGAGCGAGCTTTGGCCATGCCCGCCTAACCTCGACACCGTGAGCTCCGGCCATGCCATGCAGAATCCACCTCGTCGCTGGCCATGCGTGCACGTACCACCGTGTGCGCCGCCCCACCATTGATCACAAGGGTGATCACGGCCACGCCGCTATCGTGCGCACTGCCTCTGCCTGCCAACCAGCCCGGTCCGATGTATCAACTTCGAAGTGTAAGAAGGGGAGGAAAGAGGGGATGGAGAGTAGACGTGCAGGCCTACCAATTTAGACCAAGTGCATACCTGTTCACCGTTAGACACTAAATATGCCTAAAATCCGGTCGTCTTAATATTTCGACCCTAGCATTTGCCTCGTGTTCGCATGCCATGCCTTGCCTTTGACTTTTAGGAGCCATGTTTCTATGAGAGAACGGGAACACGAAACTTGGGTGTTATTTTTATAACATGGAGATGTAGATGCTTCCATTCCTAGAATGTGGAACATGGGAACATGAAGCGTGGTCATGTTCACGTTGCAAGGCTGCTAAGTTTCGATCAACGCCAAAACAACAACAACAACATTAACATTCCTATGGTCTCCACATGTACGTAGATGGAACATCATATCATGCGTCTTTGTGCTAGCACCACACGTATATCTGTGTGCATTGAGTCATCCCCATCCAATGGCTGCTATGCATCAACTGGTTAATTAATATAAAACTAAAGAATTTAATGACCTGTTAACATAACATTATATATATATATATATATATATATATATATATATATATATATATATATATATATATATATATATATATATATATCTCTCTCTCTCTCTCTAAATGAAAGCTCAATGCTCCTTTCCCATGCTGTAAAGTCGAAAGCAGTAAAACTATTACTAAAAATTGCTTATCACGTAGCTGACAAGAAAGAATTAGGTAACAAGCAGTGCAAGACTGCAGATACTTGGCACCACAAATTGAACCAAGTAACTTGGATGTAATAAGTTCTCTACGTTCAACTACTACTAGTGGACCCTCCTGCGGCTGGTGCTGGCCGCACATAGACTTCCTCCACGCGGCACGGAGACGAAAACCCCCCTCCGATATTGACCTTGCTGCAAACAAGCACCTTGCCGTCGCACCGGAAACACTCCGCCGGCATGGTCACCTGGACGTCCAGCGACGCCTCGCCCCGCCGCAGCTCGCCGCTCAGGCGTTCCCGGAGGAACCGCGGCAGCACCACGCCCTCTCCCCACGCCGTCGCCGCGCGCTCCTGCACCTCCTTCTCCTCGGCGCAGAACGGCGGCACGGAGCCCTTGCCCAGGAACGCGTCGCCGTACGACACCACCGCCGTGGATAGCCCCGGGATGCACGGGCTGCGCAACATGCCGTTGCCGTAGTTTTGGATGCGGACCGTGAGGTTGAATACCGGCGACAGCGTCGTCGGCACGCCGCCGCTCCTCGCCTCCTGGTTCAGGCCGTCGACGCCGGTGATGGACACCGTGTAATCCGGGGCCCTATAGGGAGGCGAGATCCAGATAAGCACCAGGAGCCAAACAATGCCGCCAAACAGGAGCACGGCGACGACCACGGCCACGGCGGTGACAATGAGCGCTTCGGTTCCCTCCTCGTCCCTGGGATTTTCTCGTTGACCCATGGTAGAGAGGACAAGACGGAGCACTGGCGGCGGGCGGCGTCAAGGAGCTGACTGCTGAGGCCTGAGGATAAAAGAGAGCTACCACGTCAACGTGGTTTCAGATGGAGCTGTGCGTATGCGCGCTTGTCCTCGTACCCGGCACACACACATATAAAATGGAAAAAAGGATCGGACGCCGCCGCGGGGCCGGTTCGGACTCTGGCGGTAGCTGCCCGTGAGCGCAGTGGACTCTGTTTTCGCCGCGTCCAACTTGGATTTTAGATTTTCTGTTGAGGATTTCCCTTTTAATTATACATCATACAGAGAGATATTCATAACATGTATGCACACTTATATCCTATAACAGGGGCGGATCTAGGATGAGCTCCTCAGGGGGGAGGGCTAAATAGTGAAGATTAAGGCTAAAGTTAAACAAACAATGATGATTTAAAGTCTAATCTATAGTATTTTGAATGAGAATATGAAGGCTATCAGGGGGATTATAGCCCGGGCAGCCCACCCCTGGATCCGCTCCTGTCCTATAAACACACGCACGTAAACCTTACCCCTACATACATACATCTCCAGAAGTCTGTCCCGTCAGATCTTGAAATTTACATAGTCACCTTATATGTCTCACTGTTGATGGATACATTATCTGTCCCTGAAAACACAAAGCCGTTGACTTTTTAGAATAATTCTAAATTAAGGAGTTGAACTCAGGTGGAAGGTTCTATTACAAGAAACCTAACTAATTGACCTATTGTATAGATGATTTTTTTATCTGATTTGCACACATATATGAGTGAAAGTGTAAATCGAATTGGGGCTGGGTTTTTTCCCCTTAAAAGAATATATACTCTCACACTATGCACCGCATAATGTGCATGAAAAAAAAAACTAAGGTCCTCAATGGCTAGACAGCTCTGGGTATTTTGGTTTAAGGAGATCTTATCACATGGGATCGACAAAACCAGTGAACCTTGCCTCACCCATATATAGTGGCATTGCAGCTCCGTGAGGTTACTGTGTTTTGCATGTGGGATAGATAAGGATGTTTTTTCTCCTTCGGTCAGTGTGGCCGAAGCCACAAGTCCAACGACTCGGTCAGCTAAGCGGTTCTTATAGTGTGCTTGGAGATGTCTGTAATGTAAGCATGTGTCTTTATGGGCACATTTAACTTTCGCACATTGAATCTGGTCGACGCTTTTGTTGTGCAGATGTGTTGGAGGTAAAATTGGCTCAGGCCAAATGGCTAATATGCATGTTTTGTGGTATCGAAATCAGGGGTGAAAGTAGTATATATATATATATATATCAAGCTTGGATCATTCTAAGACACATATAAACAGACCAGTCACCAGAAGTTACTGATTCCTAATTAATTAATTATTAATTAATCTTGTATGTTGTGACTGAAAAGATTAGGACACTTTAGGCAGACTGGAAAAACATCAGAATCACATATCAGGTGTTGTTCGTAGTACTGTACTGTATATGCATGTCTCATCATCAGATCTCAAAGGTGCTCTCCATCTCAAGCTGCCCACCCGCGGCTTCCTCCTCGTCGTCACCGACGTACAGGTAGGGGTTCTTCTCCACGGGCTGGAAGTTATAGAACACGAAGACGTAGAAGGCAAGGCTGGCCGTCTCGATGGAGACGTTGACGGCCCACTGGTACTTGTAGCTGAGCACGGCGGCGACGGCGGACGCGGCGATCCGCGTGAAGTAGAGGTAGCACACGACCACGAGGTAGAACTGCTTGAAGAGGGTGAGCTTCTGGAGGTTCCGCGCCGCCTTGCCGTCGGTCTTGGACGCCTCCCGCAGGTTGCGGATGGACCAGATGATGGGGAAGAAGACCGCGCAGCAGCAGATGACGTCCACCAGCAGGAAGATCTGGTTCCACGCCAGCCACTCCCTCCCCGCCGGCCCCGTCTCCCCGATCACCGCCGACGCGATGTTCTCGATCACTTGCAGCGGTATGATGATCATCAACACGTTCTTCTCGCGCTCCTGCAGGTAAGGTTTCAAGAAGGACCAGCCGGTGCCGATGAGCACGATGACAGTGAAGAGCAGGATGCCCTTGAAGAAGCCGAAGACGTAGAAGGCGACGTCCCAGCCGTGCGGCGTGCCGGTGCGCTCGACGAACCACTGGTCCTCGGCGGCGCACGCGAGCTTGAGCGCCTTGAACAGCAGCAGCGCGCCCATCACGGCGTGGATGCGCTCCGCGGTCCTGCGGTGCCTGGCGCAGACGAGCAGCCACGCGGCCAGGAACGCAAAGTGCACCGCGGCGGCGACCGCGAAGATCCACGGCAGCGGCAGCAGGCCGACGGGGAGGTACTCCCGGGCGCCGGACCGGCCGCAGGTTGTACATCTCCGTGCGCACCTCCATGGTCACCTCCACGCCCTCCTGGCAGCTGCTGAACAGCACCGTGTACTGGTCGTCGGAGTCGATGGTCAGGGAGCCCCGCCCCGTGCCGTCGGGCGCCACCTCCTTGAACAGGAACAGCCGCTGCACGTACTTGCTCGTCAGCGGGCAGAAGGCGCCGCCGGTGGCCTCCGCGTAGTCCGACTCGTTGTTGATCTTGTAGAAGAGGGAGTTGGAGATGAGGAAGAAGCCCATCAGCGTCGTGTCCACGGCCCGCAGCTGCGAGCCCTCGGGGACCCTCCATGAGATGCCGGTGGCCGACACGGTGGCGTGGCCGCCGCGCCGGAAGCCGAACTCCTCGAACAGGATCACGGAGCGCGAGTCGGACACGATGGGCGTCGTCTTGATCTCGGCGCGAGCGACGCCGGCGGCGAGGGAAACAACGACGGCGGCGAGGACCACGGGGACGGCCATGAATCTATCGAGCTGCATTATATATTGCTATTGGTCGATCGTCGTCAAGTTCGTAGCGCGTCACGCCATTCAATTCGCCCGCGGCCGTGGGTGAGGAATGCCGCGCGCCCTTGCCTGCTCTTGGCATAGATAGAATTGTGGCATGCATGAGCTGTGCACGAAGCCACACCGGCCAACGGAGAGGGAGGAGCCAGTCGACGAGCATGGCGTGTTTTAGGGATGGCCATGGGAGCCTGGACCTGGAGAGACGGCATGCATGTGTCAAGCACCCAAAGCTCTAGAGAGCCGATCGACCTACACTTGTAGCACTTCTCATTTTCACCTTTTCAGTGCTAGACTATAACGGGCACCGAACGCTCTCCAACTATATATATTGAAATCGGAGTATTAGCGCAGAATCCTAATCCTGATTTCTAGATAGCCTGCCCTAGCCGCCGTCTCCCTGCCCCTCATCTTCAAGGGCGACTCCGCCGCCGCCACCGCAGCTTGGCCCCTGTTCCTCTCGCCTCCGGCCTCTTTGCTGGTGGTGAGGAGGAACGGGGGGTCTGTCGTTTTAGCAGATCTACTGTTTTATTAAGGTTTTGCTTTATTTTGTTTCCTTTTCCACCATAATAATCGGAGTTAGGTTGGCTGTTTTCGATGTTTTCGATCCGGCTTCCTGCTTCGTACCGGATCGTTGGTAGATGTGTCATCATCTTCGGTGATGGCATGCTCCTAAGATCGAGGTATGTTGGCATTGTCCTTCTCGAGGAGAGATTGGATCTATTTTTCTCCTTCTGCGAGATCGTTTTTCCGGCCGGCGGATCTGCCCTTCCGGTTTCTGGCGGTGATGCTAGCGACGTCGGATCTTATATTCGGTTCAGCCTTCAGAAGACATGGCCGATGTGCTCTCGGCGCCCTTTACTCCCTACAGTGGTTGAGCATACTGCGAGTCTTTTTACGGTCTCCATATTTGTGGAATCTTCTGTTAGTTGTGTTTCTCGAGTCCAGATCTGGTGTACTTTCATGGTCGCGATGGAGCTTTTAGTAGAGGTGTACACAGCTGGATGCAAGAAAGATGAAGTATAGAGACATAGTGGTGTGCTTCAATGTAATTTTATTTTATATTGATGTCTCAGTTGTAAAAAAAGGGTTTTAATTTAATGAAATCCAGTCCCTTTGTTAAAAAAAAAAGCTATATATATTGAAATCAGCAAACAAATTTTTAGACCCCATTTGGATATTCCAAGCAAAATGAGAATGATATCCAAACTGTTAGATTCTAGACTAGAATCTAACTATGTACCCTAATCCTACTACTTCTTCGACATTTTTTTTCAATATGCTGGAGGGGATAAAATCTCTGATCATGCTGGTGATCTGGGAGATACATATGGCGAGAAAGAAATAATCAAGTTTTTAGGAAGGACAGCAAGACGGTTCTGCAAGTGTTGCGGCAAAGACATGGGCTTCTGCTGGAAATTAAAGGCTCTAGCTAGTCCCAGTCCTACCGAGGGGTCCGAGGCAACCTCCTCAGGTTGAAGTGTTTAACAATGTTGGGTTTGGCCACCAGTCTTTAGATAAGTGCTGTTGCTTAAATTGACCTTGTTCATATCTTGGGTTGGCAAGGGGTTAGGTGATATGAACAGAGTAAAATAGGGAGCTGGCGTTGTGCCATCTTTAGCAATCATGCAGTTAACGCGGATCTTTTGAAAAAAAAAAGATATTTCAATATGAAAAATCAACCTACAGTGTCCCTTCATAAGTTGTAAAGTCGTTTTGTAAATTCTTTTACATTTTTCTATCTTCTAATAAAACCTACGACAAATCTTTTGCCATCCTTTTAAAAATGCAAAGTCAATAACAATCACTAAAAGAATGAGATCCAAACACCCCTCAGTCCCTCACTTTATCTAGAATCTAGATCTACATTCGTTATCAGAATACAGAATCCCACTATGAGAATGGAATCCAAACAGGCCTTTAGTCCACTAGCTTGTTTCAATAGTGCCTTTTATTTTCTAAAATCAAGAAAGTGAAGTTTAATTTTAAAAAACATATTAATTTGTCATAAATAAAAAAATATGAAACTAGTACCCCTTTATCCAAAAAGATGTTTTAAATTTTGTCCTAAGTCAAATATCTAAACATTGTCCACATTTATAGAGAAAATTATTAATATTTGTTTACATAAAATAGGTATGCAATAATAAACATATGGCCCATGAGGACATGACAAATCCAATAATAATTATTTGGTAATATATTTATTATTCTGTATAATTTTATCAAACTTTAGATAGTCTGTGCAAGGTTTTTTGATAGATCTAGTAAGTACCTTATTGTCTTAATAATGTTATTATCTTTTAACTACGATTCGTACACCATTCTCATGCTTTCCATTGGTTCGCGTCGCTTGCTTCATTCTCATCCATCAGATCTCAAACCAAAGGTATCAGACACTTGAACGTGGCACCTATTATAGCCCGTTCTAATGCTTTCGTCAGAAGTCCAGAAGTCACGGCCGAAAGGCAAAGCGAAACCCTTTTACCCGGCCTTTCTCTCTTCCAGTCTTCCTTCACCTGCTATTCCATCCGTCTCTATCGCCGCCGTCACCAAAGCCGAAGAAACCTCCCGCCCAAGGAAAGGTTCCAGGTAAATTGAGGTCTTGCAGTATCCCTTTCCACTTCATAACTCTTTTCAGCCCAGTTGTCCTAAAGTCTTCTTCATAATATCTAGTCTTCGTGCCCTAGTGCACGAGCTGGAACTACCGCGAGCCGCTGCTGGCGCAGCCAGGGGCACCCGTGCTCCTGTGGCACAAGCCACTTCCGCTCGAGCCGAGACGCAGAGCGCGTGCACATGAGCCCGGGATAGACCCTAAACGCAGCCATATCGTCGCCGGCCTCTGTTTCCCTGGCCGGAAAGCGCATTCTCTGCTCTGCTCTGCTCCTGTGGGAAAAAGAAAGGGAACACAGGTATGCGCCATACTACGGCGCGTCGAAGCATAGGTCGCCGGCCTGGGCGGTTGCACGGGGAGCTACGGCACGGAGGCAACCAGCCCTTAAGAGGATTTATTTTGTATTTATTCAATTCCTGCACATTACTATTTTTAAATACACTTTGGTTAGACAAACATGTACATAATTATTTCATAAGTTAGAGAATTATGTTACGGATGCAATAAGATTAATTTTATAATGTTTGGATTTATAATTAATTTCCTATAATTTTTGCAAGTTTCTGCATAGATTAACCAGAGTGCAAGCTCTTACTAACTTGTACTGTTCACCCTCTTGTCGTAACAGCAAACGAATAGGTAGAAACTGGGCGTGTTTGGATTGAAGCCAAGCAAATGTGCCTGACGCCAGCTGCAATGCAGGCCTCTAAAAAACCCTTGATCCCACAACTAAACTCATTCATTAGTGCCCCCGTTCAGATTACTATATGTGCTGCTATAATATGTCAATTTTTAATTTCAGTCCTATTTATTCTAGCAGAAATTTATTTACCATGTATTTTCAGGAACCATGAGGAAGAACTGATCCCAAATAAGTAGAGACTAAGGAGTAAAAAAAAAAAAAGTATGTAATACCAACTGACCAATATTGTTTACCAATTCACAATACCATAACTGCTATATTTTTTAACATTAAAATATAGCATGTGGTGCCTCTTATGCTTGCATTGTGCTATGGCTTACAAAATTGAATGTCTATTTGTAATCCTTAAGACAAAACTGAGTCTACCTTTGTAGAATAACAAAACTTCATATGAATATTGTCTAATCATTCTGAGAATAAAACTTAGATTAAAAATAACTGCGGTGATCTAACAATCGATCTTGGTTAGGATAATTGACCGAATTAATCGAAAAATTCTGGTGGCTACAACCTTGTATTCTCTTGAAGATTTCTCACCGCTTCGAATGTTGCCAATAGTTCTTTAGTTAAGGAACTAAACCTAAACCACAGCTACCAAATTACCATCCTATTTGTTTAATATTAGTAATCTCCAATGCTGTTTGTGTATCTGAACAGTGAACACAATGCCTATCTTCCCGCTGCTATTTCTTACATGGCATAGAAGAGCACAATGCCTATCTTCCCGCTGCTATTTCTCCAATGCTATTTCTTTAACTGTTGCATATGCTTGTTGGATGGATTAAAGGCGATCCTTCATGTTCAATATATATACTCTCACTTGGTATCCTACTATACTTGACAAAAACTTTTAGGCCCCATTTAGATCCTCGGAATTGGAGAAACTGAAATCTAGAGTAGTTAAGAACTTAGACTATTTCACTTAGAATGTGACATTCCACCACTTTCCAAAGTTCAATGTTAGCCTACATCAAATTCATAGGGTAAGAGATGAAATTTGATTCTATAGATCACCATGCTATATTTTCACTTTGCAATTTATAGCACGCTCTTCAACTTGCTCCTACAAGGTAAAAATACAACATATAAGTATCTCTCTCGTATAGCCAATAATAATATACAAATATAATTTATACATAACCATATTAAGTTCATTAATATGTGTATAAATTATGATTTTTAAAATGAATTTAATTCTAAGAATCCAAACGGGACCTTACAGAAAATGAACTACCATAAGCGGCAACACCGCGAACATTTCTAGTTATTATCTATTGGTGTTCTATTGCAGTTATTGCATCTTATTAATTTGCTCATGTTTCTTTTTTTCGCTCGTAACCGTGCTTATTGTTACTTGTTTAAATTATAATTTTGTGCTCGATGTATTTTGTGTTGAACAAATAAAACTTTTACCTCTATGAAGATAATTGAGTCGACAATATCTCTCTATTTTTTTACCGCTGTTAATTTGTACTTGTTTTACAGGTATTACATGCTTCGTATCCTATATGTTGTTTGGGATGGGAAATCTGTTGGGAGAGAAATACTAGAGATGATTTTTTTTTTTTGGTAAGATGGCATTATACGTATGGGAATATATGGGGGAATTAATTTAAGAAGATTCTTGAGATGCTCTAACCGATGACGCATTAAAAATTGGAATTCCTTAAAAATTCTGGTGATTGTTTACTTAGTGGGCCTGTTTCAGGGTCCGGCCTGTCCTTTCTAGATGGAGTCCGATATTTTTTTTTTGGCCCGCATTTGTTGTGGACAAGTTATTATTCTACTTTTGGGCCTTGAGGTACAATATTCTCTTGTGGACGTGTGCTTGGCATGGTTGGTATGTACAGGTATACAGCATTTCCTCGCTGAAAGGCAATTGACGCTTGGGCGATTTCTTCTTTGTACATATTGTTAAAACACACGGAAATTCTATCCTAGAAGGAAAGGAGAAGAAGAAATCCTAATCCTAATCCGTTTGTATGTGGGCTCTTACCGAAACTCTTAGTTCTTGGTAGGACTACATATACGTGGGAGCTCTATGTTATAATGATAATATTCAGGCAAATAAAGAATGGTCTCCCTATTTTATGTCTACTTGTTCTATTATTTTCATCTGTTATATTGATTAAGAGGGACGGAGAGAGAAAAGTCCTAACCGCTGGCGATGTGTTTTATAACACCGGAAAAGTCCTAACCGCTGGCGATGTGTTTTATAACACGTTATCAGCATGACATGCTATACGTCGACATCGCCGTTGAAGTTACCGCCGATCTTTGCCGTCGTCGCTTGTGCCGACGTCCCTGCCACAACTATTTTGACGACGTTAACATCTCGACGTTGCTAGCGGAACAGATATGCTATCTCTACATGCATCTAATCTGCACTACATCGACATGAATCATCGTCGTCAAGCAAACAACTCTACGACAATGTCAAACGCCCTACGCGGTATGTATCTACTAACAACTGCCCTACGCGGCATGTGAAGTAGATCAAATTGACATCCTATCTCAGGTATGAATAAATCATATCTAGCAGATTCCATCTATCCCGACCATTCAAGTTGGGCCTACCTTTTCTATATCTAGTAGGTACAGGTATTCGAAGTACATGTATTTTTTTTAATTACATGAGTCGTATTTAGGGTCTATTGCCTGTTACTGGCTTGAACGCCACGAATCGAGGAGCAATGGCATGAAGAAATAAAATCTATGCAAACGCCAGCATCCCTGCAGGAAAGAAAAGGTTGCCTGATATTCATCACCACTACTGTATTTGTCCAGCCGGTATACCCATGTTCCACGTATTGGCCTAGATGCCACACCCGAGCGCCACCACAGCCTCCCTGCCATGTGGCTTGCATGCCATGAATACATAGAGCGCTCGGCACCCTCAGGCTCAGCTCTCGCTTTCGGGTTGCGGCCAATGGACTATCGCACCCCGCTGACCGCTCACCACGGACTGAATCCCATTGGTGAAGAGCTTGTGTGCTGTTGGCAGAACCATGCATGATGCAAGCTGTTGCCATTGCATCATCTGGAAATATTGGTCGTCTGGGCTCCGGTGCGCCATTGCCGCTGTTGTGGCTAGCAAGAAGAATCTGAGAAAGGCTACGGGCTATGCCGTCACGCGTCAGAACTCACGAAGAGAGAATAGAGCAGGATTTTTAGTCTTCGTTCCCGACATGACTTTGGATTGTGTACGAGAAAACATGATAAATTATAAGAATTTGAGTCGTAAAAAAGAATTCCATAAAATCCAGCAGTATTAAGAAGGGTCCAATAAATTTGAAATTTATAAAGGATACCTTGATTCTTGTAGGATTGGTCAAATATTCTTGCAGAATGATGTCTATATTCTCCGGTAACTGTGAAGCCATGGTGTTTTCTAAAAATACCGTTGGAAATACCGGTTTCAAAGAAATTTTCTGATTAATTAACCTAGAGCCTCTGTTTATGTATATTTACTGTATTTCTTATACCCGTATGTATAAGAGCATGTATATCATTAAATCTGAAGTTTAAAGGGAGTTGTTCCAAACTTTGTTTTTTTAAATATATAGTATATTAATTCTGAAATTTTTCTACGCTTTGAATTTAAATCCTAAAAATTACTAGGATGTTTCTGAGAATATTTTTGCATAACCATCCACTGTCTTTTTGCACTTTACTACTTGTTTACGTGCAGTAAACCTATATGCGCATAATTTTGTTATAATGATATATGCATACTTTCATGAAGAAATAATATTCTGGACTTGTTATGAATGAAATAAATATTTGTTGTGGTCATTATTATTAATTAAATCCATGTAGGATATTTGACTACCATTGAAGTGTAGTGATAATTACTCTCCAGAATGAGAATGTGGCCGAGATAAGTAACAAATGCATTGTGGAACTTACTGCATGAGTAAAATCTCAAATTATGATTACAGAGTATCATATTGTATTGAAAGTTAAATTTTCAACCTTGTATACCAATAGTTTGAGGTATAAAATGCTGCTCTATAAATAATAGCCTGAAACTTTGTACTAAATGTCTAGAAGATAAGATGGTACATAAGATTTTATCAATATAATATTCTCGAAGAAATGTCTCTTGTGTATAGAGTATCACAGCGCAATGTAATACATGAAGTATTTGAATTTACCATTACTTAAAGAAATTGAGTTGGATTTTTAGACAGCTTTATAAATCAGGATATTATCAATTGCAATAAATTTGAATTTATGTCTTGCATATGTTACACCTCTTGAAGGCTTGTGACTGTACATCATAACTGATGAGTATTGAGCATGAAGCTACTACTCGTCGAGTATGGAAGTTAAGATATGTAGAATGATATTATTTTGAGCATTTAAGGGTTTTCTTGAAGAAAAAAATTAAATCATGTGCTTATAGATTTGTTGAATTTTAAGTTTATATCCTGAAGTATTGATAGTAGTAGTGGTGGTGCATTGAGTTTTTATTCCTGTTGAATTAAGTGATTAATGATTAATTTATTAGCTTGAAGGCTAATATGAAATATTTTATATTTTTAATTGCAATTGTTACCTGAAGTAATATATGTTAATTTCTCATGGAATAAATAAGATTTATATGTTCCACATATAAGAATTGCCTGTTGCCTATCTGAATAAGTTTTGCAATAATGTTATCCACAAAGAAGCCTCGGTTAACCATGAAGGTTATAGTTCGTTGAGCATCTCTACCATGTTAGGTAGAAGAGAAACTTAAATTAACTAGAAGCACATGAACAATTGGACTATACTGGCACATGAGTTGATCCTAGAAGGATTAGCCAAGAAATAGTATAATCCTAAAACTAAGTGTTTAATACTTCAACCCAAAACTAGAAGTGTATGTCCTACCCTAACTCTGTCATTGTACACTGAATAGCACATTGGATATGTGAATATTTCATGCCATAACTAACGGATATTAGAAATATGATTGGATTCTATGGAGCACTAGAAGTGATCATTCATAAATGGTGCATGAAGCAAATTACTGCTTGAAGTAATTATGACTTGAAAAGGAGGAGGATTATTGGGTAAAGACATAAGAAAATATGGGTAATATATGTATTTAATAGGCATAGACTTCCTAAATCTATCTTTAAATGCATGTATCAAGACTTGAAATTTTGCCCGCGTCCCTTCCGGCCGAGTTAACTTTCTATACTGCACTAATTTTAAGTAAGCTTGTAGCTTTGCATTTTGTTGTTATCTACTATGTTGGACTGAATATCAACATTTCACATTACACATGAATGTGTATCACTATGTTGTGCTCTTGTTGAGCTGCAGTATTAGCAAAGCAGCTATATGTGTAGCTAGTAGCTACCTTTGCACTTCCCTCATAATTAAAATTGGCTAGCCAGCATGCTATGTCTTTATGGTTCTCGTTGAGCTCAGAAATAAGTTGCTTTCAATGCATTGCATGCATAAGCAATAGATTGGTCTATGGCCAAGTCGCCTAAAATCAAGGGGAGTAAGTTAATATGAAATTTGCTCAATAGAGACTAACCCAATTGGTGGGATGTATAATTGTAAAATTAAGATGGTGGATAAAACACTATATGATGATTTAGGATTTATGAAGAGAAGGCATTAATGGAATTTTGTATTAATGGCAATTAGAAAATTCTAGAAGAAATTTCATGTGAATTTGAATGTTGTTTATTTTATATATTTGAAGTATATGTTCCACTATTATGTATGAGTACTTGATCAAATTTTTGGGCTAAACAATAAAGAAGCTAGATAATACAATAGTTTTATGAACTATGATATGTGCGTCACGGGGAGAACATCCCTAAGTTTGTAGAGATGCTGAATATCATTAATTGCACTTTATGTATTCTAGCTTACTACATATAATGTATAATAACTCCATGTTTAATTATGTGCGTGAATATTTCTCATTAAACTCTATCATAGTATACATGAGTAGGCCTTCACTTGCAGTTGGAGATACATGAATTTGATTATTTTAATCCCATGATAGGGGATATCTATTGAAGTATGCTACTAAAGATCTAATATTGGCATTAGGGGGAGAGAAAACCTATTTTGAATGCCAAATATTATTTTCACACAAGAAAAATGATCTAAAGAAAATATTCCTTGAAGCTTGAAGCAGGAATACAATCACGCACTAAATCAACTAATAGTTTGACTAATGCTCTTGTGAAGCATGAAGCGGAGCATATGCCAGATATTTTTAGAAATGAGAGGAGTAACTTGAAGTTATAAACCAAAAGTTTTGTTTACTAGTAGTAGCTAAATATTGTATACTATCAAGCTAAAATCTACAGGGACGCCTGTGGGTTCTAGTTTTAGTGTATACTTGTTGAATAGAAATAAAATAAAACTTCTCCATTCTCATGAAGAGAACACCTCATGAAGAAAGTTAAACACCTCATGAAGAGGATCATCATGGAGATGAAATCCAACACATTAAGCGCGCACATCATTAGTATTGGGTACGCGGAACAACAAATCATCTCTTGTTTGGGAAAAAAATGAAGAGACAAAATAATCTCATTTATGAGAATATTGGTGAAAAATAATAGTTGTCGACAATACTACCTCTATAATTGCAAATGTTTCTCTTATGAGAACCTGAATCCGGAAACAAAGTCCATGGCAAAGTCGCCTGTAGCGATTATATCGGGTCAATGAAGAAAGCACTTGAGGTTGAATCTCCTACTAAGAAGAATAAATGTTTTGCTATATCTCTGGCAAATGAAATGAATGAATATTAAATATGCAGTTAATAAATGGATTATAAAGATCCATATAATTCATGAAGAATATAAATTGCAACATATGAAAATTAAATCTCATACAAGTATTATGAAGTTTAAGGTATAATATATTCATGAATAAATATTAAAGTCTCAAGAAGAGCATATCCTAGAAGGAATAGTCATCAAATGACTTTATAGTGAATAACACAATCTCATTGTGTATTACTTAATAATCTCTCATGTAGTAGAGTAGGAACATCCTTGAAGGAACTAATCCATTAACGATTTACCAGCCTATTCTTGCAGATACACCATTAATCCCTGAAGTGATTATAGACCCGAGAAAAAAATGAGAAAGCTTAAACACCATAAAGGTGGCATACAAACACTCGAAAAGTGTATATCGTAAAGCTAACAATGTAGTTTTAATATCCTCTAAATACCATAGAAGGTATAAGAATAATGGTGATTTTGGTAATTGAATTATCTCCAAAATGCCAAATGTAAGACTGGAGTTATTATTTAGTGGTACAATTAAAATCCTGAAGATTTATAAGTTTAAAATTCCACTAGAAAGAATTATAAGTTTGTTATACTATTCAGAAGATATTGAATATAAAGTTTTGTTTACCCCATAATCCTCTTAAAGGATTTATTACCTTGAAGGATAGTATTTTTTTTTGTTTTGCACAACTAATAAATGGTTATTTATGCATAAAGCACATTGCTCTTTGTTATACCCATATAATTCATAGAAGAATTATGAGCCAATTTTTTGAAAGATATAGTTTTATGGTACCACATACCATTAATTAAGCACACATTTATAAAAGTGTGGTTTAAACAATGAAGTTCAAAGGATGGCTTTATGAGGGGGAGCAATTTATTGAATTTACCTTGAAGGTAATTGAAACCATTAGAATTATAAAGATCAAGTAGATCATATTTGATAGAACATTGAAGTTTATGCATGGGTTATGAAGATCAATATCTATTCAAGAAGAATAGAATATACTGAAGAATATATATGACCGGGAAGGTTAAATGTTGTACTCTTTTTCCCTATATGAGTTTTTACTCGAAGGTTTCTCACACAAGGTTTTTAACGAGACAAAATGTGCAATTAAATTAACAAATGCGATGTACTCTTTTCTTCAAGAACCGTTTTTTCCCACCTGGTTTTCGAATGGAGTTTTTAACGAGCCATGTGCATATCGTGGTAATCGCCCAAAAGGGGGTGTTGTAAAACACACGGACTTTCTATCCTTGAAGGAAAGGAGAAGAAGGAATCCTAATCCTAGTCCGTTTGTACGTGGGCTCTTACCGAAACTCTTAGTCCTTGGTAGGACTATATATACATGGGAGCTCTATGTTGTAATGATAATATTCAGAGGAATAAATAATAGTCTCCCTATTTTGTGTCTAATTATTCTACTATTTTCATCTGCTATGTTGATCAAGAGAGACGGAGAGGGAAAAGTCCTAACCGCTGGCGATGTGTTTTATAACACATATGAACTGTGTGGTTCATGGAAGCAAGTATGTTTCACTGTTTAGGCATCTCACGACAGGCGACACCAAGATTCTTGCTTCACTTTATGCTTAAAGCTTCAAAGGATGGCATGTACTCGTGGAGGGATCAGGTTGTTGCGTATTTTCACGTCGCCTAGATAGGAAGAATCTCCCCGCCCCCCCCCACTACAGGAGGCCGCGGTTTTGCCGAATGTTTTTACACTCGGCAAAGAGCTAGTTACACTCGGCAAAGTCCGCTCGGTAAAATTTTGCTCGGCAAAGGGATTTTGCCGAGTGCTTTTTTCGGGGCACTCGGTAAAATAATAAAAAATTTTGCCGAGTGTTTTAAAAACACTCGGCAAAATATTTCCGACCGTTACGGTGGCGGCCGTTAGTAATATTTTGCCGAGTGTTAGGTGCGGCGCTCGGCAATTTTTTTTTAATTTTTTGTCCAGCAAAACTTTGCCGAGTGCCACGCATAGCACTCGGCAAAGAAAGTTTTTTGTTTTTTTTTGCATTTAGTTTGCCGAGTGCTTCGGTGACTGGCGCTTGGCAAAGTTTTAAAATTTTTTTTGGAAAAAATGCTTTGCCGAGTGTTCCTGCTATCGGCACTCGACAAAGTTTTCTGTACATTTTTCTGAACATTTACTTTGCCGAGTGCCATTTGCAAGCCACTCGGCAAAGTTTGTGAACTGTTTTTTTTAAATAAACTTTGCCTAGTGCCTTGCCCATGGCACTCGGCAAAGAGACCGAGGATTGCAATTTTTTTTAATTTTACATTTCATTATAACAGACAATATATATATTTTTATATATATAAATCATCACAGTTCAATCACCAGCATGCATTATATATCAAAAGCACATGCATATTTCATAAATCCGTCGAAAATCCATCACAAATCCACCAAATTTCAATATCCCAAGTTCATTATTACAAGTTCAACATCACAGATTTCAACATCACGAGTTCAACATCTGTAACAACCCTAAAAATCCACACAACCTAAAAATCCCAACCAAATAAATTTTTTGATTTATTTATTATGAAAACCCATTTTTCTTGTGCAAGTATATAGGTTTCATTATGAATTTGGTAAATAAAGGAGTATAGCTTGTATTTTAATTCCATTCACATAGAATAATAGCTTATGCATCACATTTGGGATTTATTACAATTTATGTTTGTATTTACTCAATACTTAAAATGGGTAATATATGTATTTATACACTTAAGAAAAAGAAAAAGAAAAAGAAGAGAGTATAAGGAGAGCAGAACCGGCCCGACGCCAGCCCAAACCGGCCCAACCGAGCAAGCGCGCGCGCGACCGTTTCACCCACTCCCCCGCAGCCGCTGACCGCCCGGCCCCGCCTGTCAGCCGCTCTCGCTACTGTTCTTCTTCTCACCTCGCGAAAGACGGTGGCCGACAGAGTCACGCAAATGGCGTGACCGACAGCGCCACGCATGGCAGAGTCCTGACCCCGCTGTCCCTCGCCTGTCCCCTCCTTCCTTGGCCGCCAAGGGAACCCGCGCCCATCCGGAGCCCTAGATCCACTCGAGCCACGGCCCTTCGATCGGTCGAGCGCGATCAGGACCGTTCGCCATTGGAGCTGGCCAAGCTCGCCTATAAAAAGGAGCTCACCCCGAAGCCCTACCCTCATTTCCCCTCGCCGCCACCGCGGCACAGACCGGCACACTGCACCACACCGAGAGAGAGAGCGTAGGAGAAGGGCGGAGCAGAGGAGGAGAAGCTGCCGGAGCGCCGCCGCCGCGGAGCACGCCAGAGCCGGACACGGAGGAGAAGCCCGAGCTGCGGACGAGGAGTGGCACGGCACTGCGATCACTCTGCACAGCGTCACCTCGTCACTGCACCGCCATCCTTACCTCACCAGCCCCATGGTGAGCCACCGAGCACCTCATCCAACCTCGCCGTGCTACGGTCATGGCGCTCGGCATCACGAGCGTGTAGGCCGCGGGATGTTTCCGGCCCCCTGAACACTTCGCACAACACGCGCACAAGACCGGCCATCAAACCACTGGACATCGGCTATGGACGCCAGGCCACTTTCGACGGGCATCGCCGTCACATGTGCTCGGAGCACCGCCACCTCGACGGCGTTCCCGCGCACAAGCCGTGAAACCGCCGACGCGACCCGTTAGCGTGACCACCAACTCACCGACCACCTCGGACAAGCTTAGTTGCGGAAGATCGAACCTCCATAGCCCGGAACACCGAGAGGTGCGTTCTCGGGGAAACGTGATCGCCGCCGACACGTTCCGCCTCGCCTAAAATCCGTTCCGAGTACCCCCGATCGCCTCGCGCTGCGGAGAAAGGCCGCCGAGGTTCGCCAAGTCTGCCTCGGCACCGCCGCGTAGATAGCCGAGCCCCGAATCATGTCTATCGCCTTGGCTACGTGCGCCTCCACCTCGTCGGAGAACCGCCGTATGCCGTGGGAGAGAAGGAGGCCCACGACATCATTTCACTAATGACAGCCAACCCTCGGGAGGTCGCCACCCTCGGCGCCCAAAATTCCGATTCGCCCGAGCCTCCCCGGGAGAGCTCGGGAGAGCGGCACCCTCGGCGCACCAAATCTCCGATTCGCCCGAGCCTCCCCGGGAGAGCTCGGGAGAGCGGCACCCTCGGCGCCCAAATGTCCGATTCGCCCGAGCCACCCCGGGAAAGCTCGGGAGAGCGGCACCCTCGGCGCCCCGAATCTCCGATTCGCCCGAGCTACGCCGCCCGAGCCTCCCCGGGAGAGCTCGGGAGAGCGGCACCCTCGGCGCCCCGAATCTCCGATTCGCCCGAGCTACGCCGAGCTCCGCCGAGCTACGCCGACTTCACCGAGCTACGCCGAGCTACGCCGACGCCGGCGACTCTCTGGGAACCAGCATCGAACACCTGGTGGGCGACCATCGGGTCTGTGTTCTGTTGAGGCGCCACATGCCGCACTACTGGACCCACGCGCCACGTGGACCAATCCCGAGCTGCCCCTGATTAATCGACCATTTTATATTTTCAGAAAATAGGATAATCTTCGAAAATTCATAACTTATTCATACGATGTCCAAAAATTGCGCACCATATATCAAAATTCTCAGAAAAATAAGATATACAATCTAAGACTATGTTTGTGTGCATTTGGCTCTTTATTTTATTGGATTTTTCTGAAATACTCTATAGGAGTCGCTGACGCGACTATTTCATGTTCGATTTCAGAGCCGGAGGAGGATCTGACTAAGGAAGATGACCACGAGTACCTTCAGGAGCTAGGAGACGACTACGAAGGTGCCACGTCCCACCAAATCCTTAGATCCTATTTACGCATTGCAAATGACATTGTTGCTATTGCTTTATGATTATGTATGGATTGGTTGCATGGTAGTATATTTGAATTCCCTGCCTTGATAAGACTACACCCTGCTGTCCGCTGCTAGGTTAGCTGCTGCTTAATTTACTGTTGCTCTTCCACTACTTTCTACTTGCTATATGCTATGTGGTGGAATTGGAACGGTGTATAACTGATTATAACCACTGGGAGAGAGTGCTGCGTGCGTCTTGGGTGCGTGGTAAGGGTTGATGTCGACCAAGTGGGATGTGAGACAAGCCCATGGGGCAAGTCGTGCCGGGGGTGCAACCTGGGCATCCCCAAGCGAGATACCTGTGGCGGGTAAAGTTGTTGAGGAGGTTCCGGGTGGGATAGCCTTGGTGGTTTGAAGCCCGTGGACGGAGGTGCTGTGATGGCACGGGGAGAGTATCCCCTAAGTGAAGATGCCTGCTTGGTCAAACCTAGGACGGACTAGTTTCAGGTTCATGGGAATCCTTTTCTACTCACTCGCTTCTGATGGGCGGGAGACGGCTGGACTACTTGGTAGGACGGTGCCACTACTGCTAGGTTGAGAGGTGATAAGGGTGGGCGGAGACGGTCGATGGGTTCCCGTTCCGTTCTAGATGCGCAGTACCACTGGATGGGCCCGGTACTGTGTCTCCCAGTCTCAGCATAACGGTGTAGGATCCGGAATATCCCAGGGCTGAGTGGTAGGGTGGCATCGACCTAGGCAAGCAAGCACCCGGAATTCTGCCTAGGTGTTTGCGCAACACCTATGATGGCTAATCTTGTGGGTAGTGAAACATCTGCAGAGTGTATGGTTGATCGATCGATACATATGCCAACTCGTTGGCTATGGACCTTTCCTGTGAAGCTTCTACTAGTGTAGTGAGTGTTCTCTTCTCCCCCTGGATGACATTTTTCCGGCAGTGTACCCGTTGTGGTAGTGTGCCGCTGAGATAGGCCCGAGGGGGAGTTGGGCCTGTCGAATGAGAGTGAGGTGTGGGTAAGTGAGATGTGGTGATGGGAAAAGGGATGATGGTGTTAACTGGATATAAAACTTGACTAATCAAACATTGTTTACAGCTGCATAGGAAACCTCAGCCTATAGGTTTGCTTGTATAGCCTTGCATCCACTTTTCACAAAGCAAATGCTGCATAGGTAGGCTCCGTGGTCAGTACAAATCGTACTGATAAATTTACTGTCAGGTGACGAGAATGAGTACGACTTCGAGGAAGACGATGGCGAGGAATAGGGTCACGTGCTACACTCAAGCTGGCCGTGAAGGATGAATCGTTTTCGCATCTTCTAAAGCTTCTCTGATTGTTGATTCCGCCAATGTGGCGATGTAATAAATGTTTATGTAAGACTTAATTACCGTTGTATGGATCCTGGTGTCAACTGAGATATGGGTAATTTCATGGATTGTCCCAAGCAATCTGTTGAATTACAATTCGAGCCTGTGAATTTTCCTTCGTGGAAATCGAGGTCGTTTCAGTTGGTATCAGAGCCATACTTGACTGTAGGACGAGACCCATAAAAAAATGGACGCTAGAATAGGAAGCCAGACTCTCTTTCGGTTATATTACCGACCTTGCATTCACTTTTTATGCAATGGCTTATCTAATACAAGGACCTGCTAATCCGTTTCTTAAAAAATTCGCAGATGACCAGCCTTGGACCACCACTTCGTCCACTGCACGACGGCACTATTGAGATCCCGATCAACAGAAGGAACCACGACGGATTTGCCATGGTACTACGCCAGGTATTGGAGGAGCTGGGAGCACCGTCTGACCAGATCCAGTACTTCAGCCGAGGGAAGCTTGTCGAGGCTGAGAGGTTTGAAGGACCTGTCACTACCAGAGTTGAGACACCCGTCAGCCTGACCCTTCCAGGAATGCCGGTTTTTACTGACTACACTGCTGGAGAGACTGTGGAGGACGGAGTACAGTCCGTCTCCCGCAAGGTACTACGCGCAGTTGTGTACACAGCATACGAGTACCTTAAGGGGATCCATTTCTGTCTGCTACCTCAGGCTTTGGAGCTGCACCCTGACCCCATTCAGAGGATTCTGTACACCAGCCAGATCGTTCAGGCCGAGACTGACCCCTGCCTACGCATAGTGGCACACCACCTCCAGGAGCAGGACGAGTTCATCAGCTCATTGGAGCAAAGGAGGTAGCGTGACCGAGCACGCATGGCAGAGGTTGAGGACAGTTTGCAGAAAGGGACTCAGACCCTGGAGAGCTTGAGCAGAGCAGTCACTGACTTGCAGCTGGAGATGCAGCGCCGTGATGAGTTACACCGAGCCGAGATCGCCGACTTGCGAGACAAGATCGGAGATTTTGGGCTATGCAATGACTACCTGAACAGCAGAGTATTGGGATTACAGAGGAGGCTGGACGACAAGGAGAGAGCGCTTGCTGAGAGGGAGCAGAGGAGCAGAGACAGAGGAGTCGAGATGAGCATGTTGCGCTCCAGGATCAGGGAGTTGGAGAAGCAGTTGGAGAAAGCCGAGGAGAAGTTCACCCGCAACCAAGGGATTCTGATTGACCGCGTGAAGATGGTGGAGTTCCTAAAGGACAAGCTACGGAGGACAGAGACAGCTTGGAAGCAGTCCGACACCAGGAGAGCTATTGAGGTCCGGAAGGTACAGAGTTCGCTTCCCCCACTGGAGATGGTGAAGCCCCGGGAGGGAGACTTCCGCGTACCACCCACTACGCTCAACCTGGGAGCGTGTCCGTCTCTAAGGATGCAGGAGATTGAGGCCACCCCAGAGCTAGCTGTAGCTCTCGACTATGTCAAGCGCCTGACCATGACCGACGACGAGATCGAGGCAGAGGACAGTCGCATACCCGACGCCGTACTCGACCTTATGCACCAGTAGCTTATGGGACCCTGCGTGGCCCTTAGACTAGTGATACCATGAGTTGTCCTGTCATTGGCTATCTGCGCATAGCACGATCTTCTTAGCAGATAGGAACATCCTTTATGTAATAATAACCATGTGATGAGTGACATTTGGATCTTATGCTTCTTATGGTTCTCTATGCTTCTTTGGTTGAGTGTAGGATAGCATGAAAAATGTTTTAATTCATTTAAATCGTTGAAAACATCTAACTCCTACTTAAACCACTACAAGATTATTACTGCACTGAGCACGTACCTAATAAATTCAGATGCCGATGAGACGTTCCGCGCGTCTGGAGAACCGCCAGCCCTCCCCGCGCCTGCGCCAGGACGCGGGCGTGGTCGCAACCGTGGACGCCCAGCTGGCAGACGTGCTGGAGTTAACCTGGAAGAAGAGCTGCGCCGGGCTGAGGATGCACTGCCGGTGAACGATCCGCCACCACAGGGCGAGAACGTGCCTCCGCCACCGCCACCGCCGCCGCCACCGACGTTGGCGGAAGTGATGGCTCAGCAGACCCAGCTGCTGAATGCCATAGCTACTGGGATGAACAGGCACCACGGGCCACCCCAGAATGACTTCCAAAGGAAACTGGAGGGTTTCCTGAAGCTGAGGCCACCTACCTTCGACGGGACCGACAGCGATCCCCTCGCTGCCGACGATTGGCTTAAGGAGATGGAGAAGAAGCTGGACCTGACCACTTGCTCCGATGAGGAGTGTGTTGGGATTGCTAGCCACCAGTTGACCGGTGCTGCACGAGCATGGTGGGACAACTACACCAGCGCTCACGAGGACCCAGCCCGCATTGACTGGGATGAGTTCACCGAGGCTTTCCGTGACCACCACATTCCTGAGGGAGTCATGGAGGCCAAGGAGAACGAGTTTCGCAACATCTCCCAGGGAGCTGACCGGATCCACGAGTACACCACCCGCTTCAACTGTTTGCTCCGCTACGCACCTGCGTCTTGCGTGAGTTCCGAGAAGGAAAAGATGTACTACTACAGGAAGGGACTTCAGACCAAGATCAGGTTGGCTCTGTCAGGGAACAAGAGCTACACTCTGTGTGAGCTGATTGACCGCTGTATTGAGGTCGAGAAGGATCGCATGGAAGCACGTCTGGAATTCGAGGCCCAGAACAAGGGAAAGAAGCGCCGCTCTGAGGGACCCGCTCGCACTGCTCCACCCCAGAGACAGCGAACAGGTGCACCCCCGCCTTTCCGAACTCGCCAGGGACCTTCTTCGGGAACGAGCCGTGGTGGTACCAACAGCAGCAACTATCACCGCCCCGCTCAGACCTACCCTGCGCCGACTCGAGCTGTGCAGAACACACCCGCCCCCGCTACCAACACGCCAAGGACAAACAATTGGAAGGCTCCTGCGACAACCGCAGCAGGCAGTGCGCCCTTCACTTGCTTCGGGTGCGGAAAGCCTGGACACCGTGTGGCTGTGTGCCCCGACCTAAACCGTGCACCAGCAGCTGCACAGGGTACACCGAACCGGGGATCTGCTGCCCGAGGAAGACTGAACCACATGACCGCTGAGGAAGCTGAAGCTGCACCTGATGCTGTGTACGGTACGTTCCTAGTTCAGGGTAACATGGCTACAGTTCTGATCGATTCGGGAGCTACATGTTCATACATTTCATCTGCATATGCACATAAGCATAACATACCTGTAACCCCGAGAGCAAACCCCATCCTAACTAGCTCGCCCTTAGGAACCTTCAGAAGTGTTCACATATGTAGGGGAGTGATAATCACAATCGAGGGACTTGACTTTCGAGCTGACCTAACCCTACTACCCTCCAATAGCTTAGATGTCATCTTAGGCATGGACTGGCTAACCAAACACCGGGGAGTGATATCTTGTTCACCTAGATATGTTCAGGTAACCCACCCTTGGGGAACAGCCGTCCGATGTATACCCCAAACCTGGAGAATCCAAGCCCTCCTATGTGCTCTGGAGACTAAGGCAGATAAAATGGAGCTGACATTCAGAGATGTGCCAGTAGTCTGTGAATTCAATGACGTGTTTCTAGAGGAGTTGCCAGGAATGCCACCAGATAGAGATGTGGAGTTTGTTATAGAGCTGATGCCAGGAACTGCACCGATTGCCAAAAGACCCTACAGAATGTCGGCTGATGAGTTGAAGGAACTCAAGAAGCAGCTGGGAGAATTACTGGAGAAGGGCTTCATTAGGCCTAGTGCCTCGCCCTGGGGATCTCCCGTTTTGTTTGTCAAGAAGAAGGATGGCACGATGAGGATTGGCATTGACTACCCGAATCTGAATGCGGTTACAGTCAAGAATAAGTACCCATTGCCCCGCATCGATGATCTGTTAGATCAATTAAGTAAGGCCAAGTACTTCTCAAAGATCGATCTCCGATAAGGGTACCATCAGATGAAGATCAGGGAAGAGGATATCCCGAAGACTGCATTTGTCACTAGATATGGACAGTATGAGTGCACAGTAGTCTCATTCGGACTCACTAACGCTCCAGCATACTTCATGAACATGATGAACAAGATCTTCATGAATGAGCTAAACAAGTTTGTGGTGGTATTTATTGATGATATATTGGTTTATTCAGCCACAAAAGAGGAACATGAACATCATCTGAGGACCGTATTGGAGAGATTGTCTCACAACTAGCTATACGCCAAATTCTCCAAGTGCGAATTCTGGCTTGAGGAAGTTGCTTTCCTTGGTCACGTACTGTCAGGAGAAGGAGTCGCGGTAGACCCAGCCAAGATTGAAGCTGTGAAAGAGTGGGAACAACCCCGTAATGTGTCAGAAATCAGAAGCTTTTTGGGACTTGGAGGATACTATCGCAGATTTATTGAGAATTTCTCCAAGATTGCTAGACCCATGACCAACTTACTGAAGAAAGAGAACAAGTTTATATGGACTCCTGAATGTGAGAAGAGTTTTCAGACCTTGAAAGAGAAGCTCACTACTACACCTGTACTAGCCCTGCCCGATATTCACAAAGATTTTGTTGTATATTGTGATGCCTCTCGGCAAGGTTTGGGCTGTGTACTAATGCAAGAAGGAAGGGTGATAGCTTATGCCTCAGGACAGTTGAAGGAACATGAGCAGCGATACCTGACTCATGATCTAGAACTTGCAGCCGAGGTACATGCACTCAAGATTTGGAGACACTATCTAATAAGCAACAAGTGTGACATCTACACTGACCACAAGAGCCTGAAGTACTTCTTCACACAAGAAGATCTGAATATGAGGCAGCGCAGATGGCTAGAACTCATCAAGGACTATGATCTTGAGATCCATTACCACCCAGGGAAGGCTAATGTTGTCGCTGATGCACTTAGCCGCAAAAGCTACTGCCATACCCTCATCACCAACTCTATGCCGCCTGAGCTCAGGAGAGAGTTCGACGCATTCCAGCTCGAGGTAGTCTCCTATGGCATGCTAAATGAGCTTCGCGTCGAGTACAATCTCACCTCACGGATCCGTGAAGCGCAAAAGAACTGTCCTGAGATAGATTATATCCGTGGTTTGATGAAGCTGGGAAGAGGCCCCGAATATCGGGAAGATGAGCAGGGAACTGTATGGTACAAAGATAGAATCTGTGTACCGACGGATTCAGCGATACGAGAAGAGATCCTGTCGGAAGGGCATGACTCCAAATATTGCATTCACCCAGAGTCAGCCAAGATGTACCATGATCTAAGGAAGCACTTCTGGTGGGAGAATATGAAGACAGACATTGCAGGGCATGTAGCCCGATGTGATACATGCAATAGAATCAAGGCCGAGCATCAGAGACCAGCAGGGTTCCTACAACCAGTTGAGATACCAGAATAGAAGTGGGAGTGCATATCCATGGACTTCATATTAGGACTGCCCCGATCCGAGCATGGATATGATTCTATATGGGTAATAGTGGACCGTCTGACCAAAGTCGCACATTTTATACCGGTCAAAAGGAAGTATAGAGTTGAAAAGCTGGCAGATCTGTACGTATCAAATATTTTGAAGTTACATGGGGCACCTCTGAGTATTATATCTGACCGAGGCTCACAGTTCATATCACAGTTCTGGAAATCCTTGCACAAGTCCATCGGGACCAAGCTCGACTATAGCACCGCATACCACCCGCAAACGGATGGGCAAATAGAAAGAGTGAACCAGATTCTCGAGGACATGTTACGTGCTTGCGTATTGAGGTACAAGGAAGGATGGGAGAGCTGTCTACACCACGCCGAGTTCTCATACAACAACAGTTATCAGACAAGCATTAAGATGTCTCCATTTGAAGCGTTGTATGGAAGACCGTGCAGAACCCCGCTAATGTGGTCTGAACCAGGTGAAAGGACATTCTTCGGTCCTGCTAAGATTGTGGAAGCAGAAGAAGGTGTTGCCCAAGTAAGAGAGAATTTGAGGATTGCACAAAGTAGGCAAAAGAGCTATGCAGATAGAAGACGTAGAAAGCTTGAATTCAAGGTTGGGGATTATGTCTACCTCAAAGTATCTCCACTTCGTGGCACTGTCAGATTCCACGTAAAAGGGAAATTGGCACCAAGATATGTTGGGCCATACAAGATCTGTAGAAGGGTTGGAAAGCTTGCTTACAAGCTGGAACTACAGGAGGA
Organism: Eremochloa ophiuroides; assembly: GCA_038502445.1. Lineage (NCBI taxonomy): Eukaryota > Viridiplantae > Streptophyta > Magnoliopsida > Poales > Poaceae > Eremochloa > Eremochloa ophiuroides. The sequence continues at coordinate 49,860,168 of JAHLJS010000009.1, read as the reverse complement.
ATTATCTGGAGTACACCCCGTGTTCCATGTCTCGCAATTAAGGAAGTGTTTGAAGCTTCCCGAGGAGCAAGTTCCTACGGATGCACTAGACCTGCAAGACACACTTGAATACAAGGAACATCCGATCAAGATCTTGGCATGGGATACCAAAGAGACGCGAAATAAGACAATTCCAATGTGCAAGGTACAATGGAGCAATCACACCGAAAGGGAAGCTACGTGGGAGAAAGAATCGGACTTGCGGATTATGTTTCCTTACCTCTTCGATGGGTACGTTATCTCCGAATCTCGAGGTCGAGATCCTAATGAGGGGGGAGGACTGTAACAACCCTAAAAATCCACACAACCTAAAAATCCCAACCAAATAAAATTTTTGATTTATTTATTATGAAAACCCATTTTTCTTGTGCAAGCATATAGGTTTCATTATGAATTTGGTAAATAAAGGAGTATAGCTTGTATTTTAATTCCATTCACATAGAATAATAGCTTATGCATCACATTTGGGATTTATTGCAATTTATGTTTGTATTTACTCAGTACTTAAAATGGGTAATATATGTATTTATACACTTAAGAAAAAGAAAAAGAAAAAGAAAAAGAAGAGAGTATAAGGAGAGCAGAACCGGCCCGACGCCAGCCCAAACCGGCCCAACCGAGCAAGCGCACGCGCGACCGTTTCACCCACTCCCCCGCAGCCGCTGACCGCCTGACCCCGCCAGTCAGCCGCTCTCGCTACTGTTCTTCTTCTCACCTCGCGAAAGACGGTGGCCGACAGAGTCACGCAAATGGCGTGACCGACAGCGCCACGCATGGCAGAGCCCTGACCCCGCTGTCCCTCACCTGTCCCCTCCTTCCTTGGCTGCCAAGCGAACCCGCGCCCATCCGGAGCCCTAGATCCACTCGAGCCACGGCCCTTCGATCGGTCGAGCGCGATCAGGACCGTTCGCCATTGGAGCTGGCCAAGCTCGCCTATAAAAAGGAGCTCACCCCGAAGCCCTACCCTCATTTCCCCTCGCCGCCACCGCGGCACAGACCGGCACACTGCACCACACCGAGAGAGAGAGAGAGCGTAGGAGAAGGGCGGAGCAGAGGAGGAGAAGCTGCCGGAGCGCCGCCGCCGCGGAGCACGCCGGAGCCGGACACGGAGGAGAAGCCCGAGCTGCGGACGAGGAGCGGCACGGCACTGCAATCACTCTGCACAGCGTCACCTCGTCACTGCACCACCATCCTTACCTCACCAGCCCCACGGTGAGCCACCGAGCACCTCATCCAACCTCGCCGTGCTACGGTCATGGCGCTCGGCATCACGAGCGTGTAGGCCGCGGGCTGTTTTCGGCCCCCTGAACACTTCGCACAACACACGCACAAGACCGGCCATCAAACCACTGGACATCGGCTATGGACGCCAGGCCACTTCCGACGGGCATCGCCGTCACATGTGCTCGGAGCACCGCCACCTCGACGGCGTTCCCGCGCACAAGCCATGAAACCGCCGACGCGACCCGTTAGCGTGACCACCAACTCACCGACCACCTCGGACAAGCTTAGTTGCGGAAGATCGAACCTCCATAGCCTGGAACACCGAGAGGTGCGTTCTCGGGGAAACGTGATCGCCGCCGACACGTTCCGCCTCGCCTAAAATCCGTTCCGAGTACCCCCGATCGCCTCGCGCTGCGGAGAAAGGCCGCCGAGGTTCGCCAGGTCTGCCTCGGCACCGCCGCGTAGATAGCCGAGCCCCCGAATCATGTCTGTCGCCTTGGCTACGTGCGCCTCCACCTCGTCGGAGAACCGCCGTATGCCGTGGGAGAGAAGGAGGCCCACGACATCATTTCACTAATGACAGCCAACCTTCGGGAGGGCGCCACCCTCGGCGCCCAAAATTCCGATTCGCCCGAGCCTCCCCGGGAGAGCTCGGGAGAGCGGCACCCTCGGCGCACCAAATCTCCGATTCGCCCGAGCCTCCCCGGGAGAGCTCGGGAGAGCGGCACCCTCGGCGCCCAAATGTCCGATTCGCCCGAGCCTCCCCGGGAGAGCTCGGGAGAGCGGCACCCTCGGCGCCCCGAATCTCCGATTCGCCCGAGCTACGCCGAGCTCCGCCGACTCCGCCGAGCTACGCCGAGCTCCGCCGAGCTACGCCGACGCCGGCGACTCTCTGGGAACCAGCATCGAACACCTGGTGGGCGACCATCGGGTCTGTGTTCTGTTGAGGCGCCACATGCCGCACTACTGGACCCACGCGCCACGTGGACCAATCCCGAGCTGCCCCTGATTAATCGACCATTTTATATTTTCAGAAAATAGGATAATCTTCGAAAATTCATAACTTATTCATACGATGTCCAAAAATTGCGCACCATATATCAAAATTCTCAGAAAAATGAGATCTACAATCTAAGACTATGTTTGTGTGCATTTGGCTCTTTATTTTATTGGATTTTTCTAAAATACTCTATAGGAGTCGCTGACGCGACTATTTCGTGTTCGATTTCAGAGCCGGAGGAGGATCTGAGTAAGGAAGATGACCACGAGTACCTTCAGGAGCTAGGAGACGACTACGAAGGTGCCACGTCCCACCAAATCCTTAGATTCTATTTACGCATTGCAAATGACATTGTTGCTATTGCTTTATGATTATGTATGGATTGGTTGCATGGTAGTATATTTGAATTCCCTGCCTTGATAAGACTACACCCTGCTGTCCGCTGCTAGGTTAGCTGCTGCTTAATTTACTGTTGCTCTTCCACTACTTTCTACTTGCTATATGCTATGTGGTGGAATTGGGACGGTGTATAACTGATTATAACCACTGGGAGAGAGTGCTGCGTGCGTCTTGGGTGCGTGGTAAGGGTTGATGTCGACCAAGTGGGATGTGAGACAAGCCCATGGGGCAAGTCGTGCCGGGGGTGCAACCTGGGCATCCCCAAGCGAGATACCTGTGGCGGGTAAAGTTGTTGAGGAGGTTCCGGGTGGGATAGCCTTGGTGGTTTGAAGCCCGTGGACGGAGGTGCTGTGATGGCACGGGGAGAGTATCCCCTAAGTGAAGATGCCTGCTTGGTCAAACCTAGGACGGACTAGTTTCAGGTTCATGGGAATCCTTTTCTACTCACTCGCTTCTGATGGGCGGGAGACGGCTGGACTACTTGGTAGGACGGTGCCACTACTGCTAGGTTGAGAGGTGATAAGGGTGGGCGGAGACGGTCGATGGGTTCCCGTTCCGTTCTAGATGCGCAGTACCACTGGATGGGCCCGGTACTGTGTCTCCCAGTCTCAGCATAACGGTGTAGGATCCGGAATATCCCAGGGCTGAGTGGTAGGGTGGCATCGACCTAGGCAAGCAAGCACCCGGAATTCTGCCTAGGTGTTTGCGCAACACCTATGATGGCTAATCTTGTGGGTAGTGAAACATCTGCAGAGTGTACGGTTGATCGATCGATACATATGCCAACTCGTTGGCTATGGACCTTTCCTGTGAAGCTTCTACTAGTGTAGTGAGTGTTCTCTTCTCCCCCTGGATGACATTTTTCCGGCAGTGTACCCGTTGTGGTAGTGTGCCGCTGAGATAGGCCCGAGAGGGAGTTGGGCCTGTCGAATGAGAGCGAGGTGTGGGTAAGTGAGATGTGGTGATGGGAAAAGGGATGATGGTGTTAACTGGAGATAAAACTTGACTAATCAAACATTGTTTACAGCTGCATAGGAAACCTCAGCCTATAGGTCTGCTTGTATAGCCTTGCATCCACTTTCCACAAAGCAAATGCTGCATAGGTGGGCTCCGTGGCCAGTACAAATCGTACTGATAAATTTACTGTCAGGTGACGAGAATGAGTACGACTTCGAGGAAGACGATGGCGAGAAATAGGGTCACGTGCTACACTCAAGCTGGTCATGAAGGATGAATCGTTTCCGCATCTTCTAAAGCTTCTCTGATTGTTGATTCCGCCAATGTGGCGATGTAATAAATGTTTATGTAAGACTTAATTACCGTTGTATGGATCCTGGTGTCAACTGAGATATGGGTAATTTCATGGATTGTCCCAAGCAATCTGTTGAATTACAATTCGAGCCTGTGGATTTCCCTTCGCGGAAATCGAGGTCATTTCAACATCAACATCCCTACTGTGACGGCGAAGACTGGAACTGTGGCCACCCGGACTGTGGTGAAAGACCAGACTGCGGAGAAGGATTAACGCGATCAACCGCCGGTGACACGGTAGCGGGATTGTGTGAACCCGCCGACGGAGGCTGCATAAAAGAGAGGAGATTGCAAGTGTTAGACTTAAAATTAAAAATTTCGGCAGCACCTCCCCTGCACGGGGAGGTTTCCAACTTGCAAGAAACAGCGGCGCGAAGGCCGACAATCCAAGCGGCACCAAGGCCGAAAGTCACAACGACACGAAGGCCGACAATCCCAACAGCACGAAGGCATTAAGCTTTCATACTCACAGGAGTGAAGTGTCGAATCGGAGCTATAGTTGGCAACTGCACTGCTACACCCGATGCTTGCCCGATGGTCCGCATGATCTGGTACATTTCCGCCACCTGCTTCTGCGTGGCCTCTAGCTGAGCGGTCAGGAGCGTGGTCATCTCCTTTGTCGAGTCCAGCTCGGCCTACAGTGTTTGAATCACATGTGTAAAGCAGTATTGCAAATCTGATCAATGTGTGTAAAGTTCAATGTACGACGAGTGAAACCGAATTTACCTGAAGTTCGTCGACCCACGACAGTGTTGGAGTAGGCCGTGCACGTATGGGAAGGCTTCTGGACATGCTCTGTGCTCTCCGTTGGATAGAGAGGGTGCAGAGGTCGAGGACTCGGCGCCGTCTGCAATCCATAGACGCCCGTGCTTCCTGCCTTGCCCCAGCCTCACGATCACCTCTGTCTCAAGGGGCTCAGTGCTCAGATTGTAATCTGAGCCACGGAGCGACCTAACCACCTCCACGTAGTCCCTGACTTTACCATGGACGGTCGGGTTAGAGTAAGCTTCGGCAGGGGCTTCCGGGTTGAAGGAAACACCGGATTTCACCGAGCCCATGTGGGACACGGCCCATGCCGAGAACTCCGATACCGGCACTTCCGGGTGTGCCTTCTCCTGCAAGAAAGACGACAAGATGATAAGAAATCAAGCAAAATTGAGGGTTAGAATAGATAAGTGACATCACGCACAAGTGCTCACTGGAATTGTGTGAGGTTGTGGCTGCCTTGGTGGTGAGATGGACCGATCTTCAGTGCCCGCTTGCGCTTGCCTTGCTCGTGCTTTTCGAGGTATGTCGGGTCAAGGTACCTGTCCACGATCATCGCCCATGCCGATCTATACGACATGCACCACGAGGGCGGCACCTACACATCAAGTGAATCATCGGGTGAATCATGTCGCCGGCACCTAAATCTCAAAACGAATCAATATTATTCGCCTACCTGAAGGTACTGCTCCTTGGTCAACGCCACCTTTCTTGAGCCAGCCTTGTCGAGGGGCTGTTTCTTGATGGACCTGTAGTAGTCGATGTGGGCCTGGAGTCGCGCCTCATGAATCATGTCGCCGACGTACTTCAGACAGGCTCTGTGTGCCGTCTGATCCGCCATGGACTCTCGACCTTCTTCGGCCTTGAAAAAACTCTGCATAAAACATGATGTATCCGTTCAGTATTTCAATAAAAGACTTAACCAATGGAGGAGATGTATGGAGCTAAGTTGTGAGACACTAACCCAAAAGTCCACCAAGACCCGCTCCTGCTTGTTCTCCTGTTCGTCATCCGTGGCTTTCGCGTACCTCTTCCACGTCCAGGCCGGCTCCAGCTTGCCATCTCCCAAGTCCACAAGGCCGGGGAAGTGTTTCCTGCACAGACATCCTAGGACGGTAGCGGGGGTGCGTGGGGGGTCAAGAGCACCCGACAGAACTAGCCAGCCCCTGCATAAATCATTAAGAAAAATTATCAGTTTCACTTTTGATTTTCAATGTACCATATGAAGTACTACCGATAACATCTATAGTTACTTACCTTCTTCCCACAGGACGAACCACTGGGCGTCGGTCAAAGGGCGGAACCGGAGGGAGGCTTGTGGGACCTCGTAGGTAGGGAGTCGCCTGAGAAGAACTGTCCTCCGTCTGCTGAGTCCCCTCGTCCGTCTGCTGAGTCCCCTCGAGGTCCTCCACCACGTGGTCCTCCGCCACGTGGTCTTGCGGGGTAGGAGGCAGGTCCCTCCTGGGCCGACCCCGGCCCCTCCCCTCCCCCTCCCCCTCACCATCCCCGTCCCCGTCCCCGTCCCCGTCCTGGGGCGACCCGGGCCTGCTCTCGCCGCTGCCCCTGAAGACGGCACCTCGCTTCCATCAGGACGGCGTAGCCTCTGGTACACCGAGGCTACCTACCTCGGTGAACGGTTGGCCACCATCTTTGTTTTGTCACCTGCAATTTACAAAGAATGAACAACAAGCGTTAGTACATATATTACAAATAGTACAAAATGAATAAACGTAACAAAATTTAATAAAAAACATAGTATTACATGCTTTACGAATAATCTTCCAACGGGTCGTAGGTCTCGTCATCATTATCAAAATTGTCCAAATGGTCAACACTATCCAAAGGTTCTGTGTCTTCTTCATTGTCTTTGCCTAAATGGAATCTCTCAAGCATTTGAATGTCCTTCGGATTCAGCACTACATCTCCAGGGTCCTCCTCATCAACCATTTCATTGTCTACTTCCATGGCGGTCACATCGGGTAAGACTATCTCAAACCTCCCTTGTAGCCCATCTGCCTGAGAGAACTCTCCATCATATGTGTTTGTGTCGAAGATGTAATCTTCATCGTTTGGAAGAGGTAGTTTACCGTGTGGAGATACCTGGTGCACAATAGACCAACCCTTAAGATGGTCTTTGTCCAGGCACGCGTATGGCGTATGATACACCTGCACGGCCTGTTGAGCCACAATATAGACATCTTTTCCTTCATACACGGAATGATGTCTAATCTCGACTAGCCCAAGACGAGGGGTCCGTCTTGTTCGTCCAGGATCAAACCAGTGGCACTTGAATATGACAGGAGTAAGTGGTATCCGGCCCTCATATTCAAGTTCATAGATCTCCTCGATTATTCCATAGTATTTGACGCCATTAGTGCCCGTCGTAAAAACTTGGTTGTTGGTGGTTTTCCGACTGGGCCGGGTATGCTCGTGTCTTGACGTGTGGAAGCGATATCCGTTCACGTCATAACCGGTATATGAAATGACCCTATTCTTGAAGCCGTTTGCAACTTGTCTCAACTCGTCACTCATGGTCGCATTGGTCTGCGCATGCAAGCTCAAGCATGATACATCGTTATATTATTGGAACGTACGAGCTACTAAGGAATATCGACAAACGTATGAGCTAAATTAGAAAGTACCTTTTGTTTGAACCAAGCAATGAAATCAGGCCTCCCAATTCCCGCACCCTCTGAAAGAAGGGTATCATGTTCGTGCGGGGTAGGATCCCTTGATTGATGCCTGTAACAGAACCGGCTAAATCACCTGGCTCACAGGCACCTGTCATTGTCACTAATGACCTCTGACAGCCGGGCCCGTGTCCCAAATGATCTAGACAGGTCTGTCGGGCTACATCAGCGCCCCTTTTTTTTCCGACAGGATCACCATTGCAGAATCATCACAGGATTACAACATTTCATAATAAAATACATCAGAGTAACAGTGCGGAAGATTACATAACATTTAGATTACAAACCGGTTGTTCAAATAGGATTCAAATATAGTTATTACAGACCAGAGGACATAGCAGTATCAGTGGAATAGTTACACAATACTAGATAAGATAACTTGAACCCTGCCCACGGGTTCCACTTCACTCATCACCGCTTTCTTCCTCGACCACGGTCACGCAACATGGAGCAAGACAGATCTCCGACTGCGGTCCTCCTGCAACGGGGTTAACAAACCCTGAGTACTTGGGGTACTCCGCAAGACTTACCCGACTAAGGCTGTAAAATGAGACTCAGGAATGCAAGGCTATGGGTAAGGCTAGCAGAGGATGAGGAGTTTGCAGAAAAGCATTACTATCCTATTCAATATTTTATTTTATCAATATCATAATCACAACTATAGTTCCGATATTCAATCTCAAATATCATCATTCTTCAAATTTCTTTATTTATTCAGATAACCTAGTTGAGAACCACTTTTCGGGGTAGGAAAGTGGATTGAGTCTCCATTAACCGAGGAGCACGTCGATTCGAATCCAGAAGGTACCCAGCTGGGGATTCTAACCACACTGCATATGCAGCACGCCGGCATACATATACCAACCCGTCGTCATGGCTTTGCTATCCCGGAACCGGTCCTGCGCCACCCGAGAGCACAGTACTCCACTCATATCCAGGCACGCCGGCCACGTGGGTACAAGCTACTCTCGCCATCTCTCCACTCCCAGTGCGTGGTTGTCGGTTCCAGCAATAGCGCCACTGAACTCTAGGCTTTCCGCATTGGTATGTGGCTAGGCTGTTCATCTCGATCCAGCACTCCGACAACGAACGGTCCCTAATGTATTTATCCGATTTCGTGCCTGCCGGGTACTAAGTCATGGGAAACGCCGTCCCAAGAGCACAACACCCGGCGAAACACATTTCAGTGATATCGACCAGTTCCAAACTATTCCGAAAGCGACCATGCATTGGGACTCTAACC